>BSYR01000027.1:11420000-12670000 GCA_030270665.1 Hibiscus trionum | reverse complement strand
CCTTTTGTAAACATTTTAGTTTTAATTCAAGTTCTTTTTCTTCATTTTCTTGTTTCATTTATTTTATGTTATTTAATTATTTTTTCAAAACCAAGTTAAGCATGATAACCAATATCATGCTTAGCTAAATTTCTTGAGCCAAGAGCTAGCTAAATCAATTCTAATCGTGAGAATTGAACATTGCCTAAATTTCTTCGGGAATACATTTTTATCTTTCTGTTTAGATAGTTTGGCAATCGGCCTTACTAAAGTTTTTAATCGTTTTTCAAATCAAAAAGAGCTCGTTGGTCTGGAATCGTTTAAAGACATAGTTGGGAGGAAGGATCGGCCTGTGGCAATTTCGACTTCCTGTGAACACTCTTAGCGGCGGTCCGCTAAGGAAAGATAAAATCAGAAGCGATTCTTTTTAAGACAATTTCTGAGTCGGGCTTTTCCTGCTTTCAAAACTAAATACTTTAACGGCGATAGACGTGGTTAATTTGTTTAAGAATCAACCTTCGAAGATAGTCTTGGGAGGATTGGTTACTCGAGAGAGAAGCAAGTTGCGACGGGTTGGGCCTCGCAGACTGTAACCGACATGATCCCCGGAGTAAAAATCTATTTCAATGATCGAGGGAATTGACAAGGCTAGCTCGAGGCTAATTTTCATATTTGGTTTTTTTTCCTACTATTTTCTTTAACTCTTGCATTTTATTTTATTACTTCATCCAATATCAAACCACTCCCCCCATTTTATTTAATTATTCTGCAGATATTCCTGGAAGTAGTAATCGAAGCAATCTTCAGTCAATAATTCCAGCTAATCTCCTCGCGGATCGACCCTCTTTCCCTATACTACTTAATTTCTTTATTTTATTAATTGTTGAAAGAGGTTAATTATTTATTTATTTTGACCGGTTAAACGACGACTTGTCAAAATTGGCGCCGTTGCCGGGGAGATTTATTTTCGGCAATTTTTGACTGATTTTTGTCTTATTTTATGACCAGGAAGAATCCGGGTACTTTTGCTCCATATAACCCGGAAATCGAAGCAAGCGCTCGTAGAACTCACGGCGAAACACTTCGACGAAAGAAGCAACAAAGCACACGACGATCCGAACAGGAATCCACTTCCGAGACCACACCAATCGACGAACCTACACAAGAACCAGAACCGATGGCAGATCAAACAATTCGAGAGCTGAACGCAGCCCCTACCGTGCAACAACCACTATGCATCGCTTTTCCTCAAGGCGATACTCCTTTCCAACTCAAAACGGGCCTAATTCACCTATTACCCACCTTTAATGGCCTCCCTACTGAAAGCCCACATAAACATCTTGCCGAATTTCACATGGTGTGCAGCAGCATGAAACCGCAAGAAGTTTCGGAGGATCAGATAAAACTAAGGGCATTTCCTTTTTCTTTAGCCGGAATGGCTAAAGAATGGTTATTTTATTTACCTCCGAATTCTATTAATACATGGGCTGATCTTTCTCGTGTTTTCCTTGACAGGTATTTCCCTGCAGCAAAAGCGACTGAACTTAGGCGAAGCATTTTGAGTATCCAACAAATGCACGACGAATCCCTATATGATTATTGGGAAAGATTCAAGAAGTTGTGCGCAAGCTGTCCGCAACATGGCTTATCTGAGCAAACACTCCTTCAATACCTATACGAAGGATTGTTACCGATGGACAAAAAGATGGTAGATGCAGCAAGCGGTGGCGCGCTCGTTAACATGACTCCTACTGCGGCAAGGACATTAATTTCCACAATGGCTGCAAATTCGCAACAATTTGGTTCTGCAAGTGAACCCAGTCGTCGGGTTCAGACAGTAAGCACAATTACATTAGAAAATAAGATTGATAATTTGACTAATATTGTGCATTCACTTGTTTCAGGGAAAGTAGGAGCTGCCAAAGTTTGTGGAGTATGTACCATGTCCGATCATGTAACTGATCTATGTCCCTTACTCCAAGATACATCTAGTGCCCAGGTTAACGCCATATTTCCCGGACCTCCCCAAAGACCCTATAACCCACATAGCAATACCTTCAATCCTGGTTGGAGAGATCACCCAAACTTGAGCTACGGTAATCAGAACCCAAATTACCAACCTAGGCAACAACCTCCCTACCAAAACCAAGCACCCCAAAAATCCTCGCTTAAGTCTATTGTTGAGAGATTGGCAGTTTCGCAGGAAAAATTCCAAACCCAAACACAATCTCATCTCCAGCAAATCGACAAACAAATAAGCCAACTAGCTCAAGCCGTTAACCGTCTAGAATCCCATGGGAAGTTACCATCACAAACTGAAACCAATCCAAGGGAAAATGTTAGTGCGATAACTTTGCGTAGTGGAACTGTGATAACGCCTAAACCGCCCAAGCAAACCGAGCAAAAATCCGACGATCAAGGCAGCTCTTCGAAGGACCAGAACGAAAAGTCTCCACCCATTGCAGGTAACTCTAAATCCAATATTTTTGTTTCTACTTACGAACATGTTCCTCCTTTTCCAGGTAGATTGGCGAAACGAGATAAAAAGGAGGAACAGAAGGAAATTTTGGATGTATTTAAAAAAGTGGAAATCAACATCCCACTTTTGGATGTTATTCGGAAGGTCCCTAAGTACGCAAAATTTTTGAAAGATCTATGCACAAACCGAAGGCGATTGTCTGGGAATGAAAAAGTTAACCTTGGTGAGAACGTTTCGGCTATTCTTCAAAGACCATTGCCGCCAAAGTACAAGGATCAAGGTATGTTTGCGATTCCTTGTAAAATTGGGAATGTTGGGATAAAAAGAGCGATGTGCGATTTAGGCGCATCTATCAATGTCATGCCGTTAAGCGTTTACAACAAAATTTCGACTGAGCCTTTGAAGGAAACGCGAGTGACGGTTCAACTAGCTGATCGATCAGTCATTTACCCAGAGGGAGTGCTAGAAAACGTGTTGGTACAGGTAAAAAATCTTATTTTCCCTGCTGATTTTTATATAATTGACATGGAAAATG
The DNA here is from genome assembly GCA_030270665.1 of Hibiscus trionum. NCBI lineage: Eukaryota > Viridiplantae > Streptophyta > Magnoliopsida > Malvales > Malvaceae > Hibiscus > Hibiscus trionum. The sequence continues at coordinate 12,667,007 of BSYR01000027.1, read as the reverse complement.
ATCGCAGTAACAACGGATCCGAAATCTTGCTTGGTCGACCTTTCCTATCAACCGCGCATACAAAGATTGATGTCCGCGGCGGCATTTTAACTATGGAATTTGATGGGGAAGTAGTTAAATTTGATATGTATAAAGCTATGAAGTATCCTGATTCGGTCGCAAGTTTAAATTTCGTTGATATTATAGATCCGTTAGCTGAAAATTTGATTGAAACTAATTTGTGTTATGAATTTTATAGGGAATTCGCAGATCTCGACGATAAAAACAAAGGCGAAATCATTTCAAATCTTTCTTCCCTTTCTGATTTTCGATTAATTCCAATTCGAACTAAACATTTTCCATCAATTTTGCAGGAACCAAAGCCAAGGTTGGAATGGTTTGATTATATATTTTTAGGCGACAACCAAACTTTGCCAAATATCATCTTGAGTAAGTTGTCATCTTGGGAAGCAGGTAGAAGCTTAGTTGTTGTTTTGCGCACAAAAAGAAAGATGAAGGAAGACGTTAAAACGACGAGCGATGGACATTATCGATTATTTGAAGACCTTTATTTTGAAGAGCCAAAAATTTAGCAAAGGTCGTCGAGCTAAACGACGTTAAACAAAGCGCTAAATGGGAGGCAACCCATTAGTTTATTTTTCGTCATTTTTCACTCTTTTTTTATTTAATTTATGTTTCTTTATTTTTCATTCTTTTTTTTATTTGCCTTAATAAAATTTTCTTTCCCTCTGCAGGATTATTTTCGCACACAGCAAGACAAACATCACACTCCAGTGAAGTGCACCGCTTCATTAAAGTTGGCGCACGATAGCAAAACCCCTTCCCACTTAATGGCGCATGGTAGCAAACCCCTTTCCAACCATTTTCAAAACCCTTTGACCGGTTGCTTAGGAATAAAATAAAGTAAGAATTGTTTTCAATTCTTTTCTTTATTTGTCCCCATTTGAAACCTTTCCCCTTTTCTTTCTTTCCCGCAAACCACCAAACCCTAAAAAAACACAACCAAACACCTTTTTTTTTCACCCAGCCACGCCGACTTCACCATGCCCCACACCTCCTCCTCGTCGTGGTGGTCGACAACGGCAAGCTCCCAATGCTCGATCGAGAACCCCACGCCTATGGCTCCCACCGCTCCTCCGCCTCCTTCCCCGACCGTCAGCCACCGTTCGCGCCTCTCCAACAGCGCCGCCGGACCAAGCATCAGTCGCCGTCCACCTCCCCAACGGTCACCATCACCATCGTTACAATCAATACCCACAGGGAGTACTCTTTCTCTGCCTTACACTTATATGTTTTTCATTTGAATTGGGGCAATTCAATTAAGTGAGGGGGAGGGTAAATTACCACTTGTCTGCTTGTTTGATAATATGTTTTGATTTTGATTAAACCTTAAGATGAATTTTTTCTTGCCATTACTTGTTGTCCAGCATATTGTACTTGCTCTAGTACTTAAGAGTGATTGAATTGGAGCATTTTTGATAACCAAATGATATGGGTAATCTGCAGTTTGACATTTTTTTTTAATTACTCTTGATAGTGTTAATTAAATTTCTCGCCTAGCTTAGTCAAATTAGCCCAATTTTGGTAAGATTTGAGCCTTGAGCATGCATTCTTCATATTATGCTCGTTTCTTTTTCTTGAGAGTGTCATCTTGAATTTTAGGAATCTAGAACTTGTGGCTTGCTTACAATTCGAGACTACAATAAGAACGAGGTGCTTTAAAATGATTTAGGCATTAGGCTTTGAACCTTTTCTTTCCCTTTCGTTTTGATTTTCCCTTTCTCATCGCCTAGTGAGCCTTTGTTAGCCTTACACCCCATTTCCTTGGCTTAACCACTTTTTGATTGATCAAATGCTAGAAACTATATTACTAGGCAAATAAGGAGCTGCAATTCGAATAAAGGGCATGATTCTTCGAAATGAAAAAAGAAAAAAACAGAATAAAGGAAGCAATTGCTTCGGAAAAAAAAAAGAAAAGAAAAAAGAATAAAAAAAACAGTTTCGAAAAGAAGAAAAGAAAAAAAAAGAAAGAAAAAATGTGTGTTTTGCTTGCCCATTTTTAGCTCCTTTTTAATGTCTTCACTGCGAATGTTTGAAATATCTTGCATTGATCATCTTCTTTTGCCTTTTCTTTCCATCTTTCTATCCTTTTTTCTAAACCCACATTACACCTTGAACAAAGACCTAATGATTTTTGCACATCGATTCTATTAAAGTAGTGGAGAATTGAACTTGTTACAAGCTTATGGAAACCTTTGTTCATGCATGACTTTGAGTGTTTCTGCTTTAAATTTACCTTTAAAACACTTTGAGTGCTCTTGAGTGTACCTTGGTGAGGATTAAGACTAGGTTAAGATTTGATTAGTGCTTGATAGGTAATTGGAAGAGATAAGGACTGATCTTTGCTCGCATCCATTTGGTTTGATAATGTTTTCTTTCATGATACTCCAATTGCGCTAGAACTCTTATGATTATGTTTGATGCATGTAATGGCTTGAGAAATGCATTCTTTGGTTTATGTTTTTTCGGACATACTTGAGGACAAGTATGAGACAAGTGAGGGGGAATTTGATGAGTGCTCAAATATGACATATTTCATTTGTTATTTTTCTAGCTACTGGGACTTCTTGCTGCTTAATCCATGTTGTTTTCGTTATATTTTGTGCAGGGACCCAATTCTGGAAATAGCAGTGAAAATGAGGCATTTCTGCAGTTTTTATTATAATTCTGTCATGACTGGCATCATGGGCACGACACCGGGCACGACGCGTCTGACGTGGCAGTGACGTGACAATGACGTGGCGACTTCTAGAAGCTTCTGGAACGTTCTGAGAGATCTTATCAGCTTATCCGATTATATTCCTGCATTTAAATTTCAAAACATTTGAATTGTTTTATCTTTTGTTTATTATTTTGAATTATCTCATCATTTTATCTTTGTAAATCTAAGCCTATAAATACCACCCTTGGTAAAGGCTTAGATCATGCATCCATCAATCATTTTAGTTTTTACCTTTTGTAAACATTTTAGTTTTAATTCAAGTTCTTTTTCTTCATTTTCTTGTTTCATTTATTTTATGTTATTTAATTATTTTTTCAAAACCAAGTTAAGCATGATAACCAATATCATGCTTAGCTAAATTTCTTGAGCCAAGAGCTAGCTAAATCAATTCTAATCGTGAGGATTGAACATTGCCTAAATTCCTTCGGGAATACATTTTTATCTTTCTGTTTAGATAGTTTGGCAATCGGCCTTACTAAAGTTTTTAATCGTTTTTCAAATCAAAAAGAGCTCGTTGGTCTGGAATCGTTTAAAGACATAGTTGGGAGGAAGGATCGGCCTGTGGCAATTTCGACTTCCTGTGAACACTCTTAGCGGCGGTCCGCTAAGGAAAGATAAAATCAGAAGCGATTCTTTTTAAGACAATTTCTGAGTCGGGCTTTTCCTGCTTTCAAAACTAAATACTTTAACGGTGATAGACGTGGTTAATTTGTTTAAGAATCAACCTTCGAAGATAGTCTTGGGAGGATTGGTTACTCGAGAGAGAAGCAAGTTGCGACGGGTTGGGCCTCGCAGACTGTAACCGACATGATCCCCGGAGTAAAAATCTATTTCAATGATCGAGGGAATTGACAAGGCTAGCTCGAGGCTAATTTTCATATTTGGTTTTTTTTCCTACTATTTTCTTTAACTCTTGCATTTTATTTTATTACTTCATCCAATATCAAACCACTCCCCCCATTTTATTTAATTATTCTGCAGATATTCCTGGAAGTAGTAATCGAAGCAATCTTCAGTCAATAATTCCAGCTAATCTCCTCGCGGATCGACCCTCTTTCCCTATACTACTTAATTTCTTTATTTTATCAATTGTTGAAAGAGGTTAATTATTTATTTATTTTGACCGGTTAAACGACGACTTGTCAAGAACATACTTAATTATTTGAGAAAAACTAAACATATGTTCTTAATCTATGACGTATTGGAAGATAATCTAGTTGTAAGTGGTTACACGGATGCAAGCTTCCAAACTGACAAAGATGATTTCTGATCGCAGCCGGGATATGTGTTTTGTTTAAATGAAAGTGTTGTCTGCTGGAAAAGTTAAAAGTAAAGCATTGTTGTTGGTTTTAGAACTGAAGTTGAATACATAGCGGCATCTAATGCAATGAAGGAAGCAGATTCGATCAATAAGTTTATTATTAATCTTGGGGTCGTTCCTACCATCACAAATCTTGTGGATATATATTGTGAAAATAATGGTGCTATTGCACATGCAAAGGAACTCAGATCACACAACGATCTAAACAAATTTTGAGGCATTATCATCTTATTCGAGAAATCATTGAGAAGGGTGGCGTTAAGATATGTAAAGTTTCAACAGATGACAATGTTGCAAATCTAATGACCAAGCCTATACCACAAGTAAAACATGATCGTCATGCTAGGTTTATAGGTATGAGATACATTCTTAAATAGGTCTAGTGCAAGTGGGAGATTGTTAGCTATAGTGCCCTAGGGCTTATTGTATGGACATGATATTTTGATTATTGAATTTATTATTATAATAAATTTCTGTGCTTTGTGTCCTTGAATATTGTTATTCTAAATATCCCTAATCAGTTATTATTGTGGGAACAATAATAAGATAAGATTGGTATGAAGTTTGATAGATATTCATAAGATGAATATGTGAATGAGATTCAAATCAAATTCATATATTTATTTGTTGAGAGCAAATATTAGGATTGACTAATCTTGAGATTAATACATGGATTAAAGTTATATTTTATTTTTCAACAACGTAACATTAAATCCTTAAACCTGAAATTACTACAGTTCTCAACATGACGATTATTATGTTTTGAGATAGTCAAACATTGTTTTTAATCGGACGATTATAAAGGTTACGCTTGAACATAATAAGGAATCATTTAGTGAGATGTGAGCGATTAAGATAGAATTTATCACTCTTAACATAAGAGATATATCTTTGGGCCCCTCGATGATTGAGAATGAGAAATGCGTAGTCGTGCTCAAATGAGTTGATAGAGATCAATGTCATTTGTTTAGTCAGTTCAATTGGGCATCGAGAAACTAAAGATAGAACGATATAAGGTTAACATTTTCCATGCCTTATTTTCTATAAAGATATCGTAAAATAAAAGGATTATAACATAAACTGAATTAAGGTTGTCTCGAATTATGAGTTTTTCATTTAACTTGGATAGTCATAATGTCTTGCTAGAGGTCACTTATGACTTGTAGGATAAAATGTGATTTTATCTACTACCAACGTTAATTGAACCTATAGGGTCGCTGTTGCATGTAAAAGTGTCTATCGCAATGTAGTGCAAGTGTACACGACGCAAGTAGTAAAGTGATACGTAAGTATCGGATATCGTCTCCACAGGGACTGGGCTAATAGCTTTAACCTTAGATTGCTGCACAAGAGAGAAAAAGAAAGAGTTTAAATTGTTGTCACGAAGTAATAAAGAGAACTGAAAATAAAGGACTGAAAAGATTCAGAGTAAAGAATGGGCCGGTATTGATCTACTCCGTAGTGCAGGTGTTTGCAATGTCTAAGACTCCTCTGTTCTGTTGTAGCGCCTGTCGCGGCAGCACCTGCTGTGGCAGCGGTCTGTCGTTGTCGCGGCAACGAACACACAACTCAGTACTTCAAGCTTGGCGAGAATCCCTGTTGTGCCTTGGCCTATCTCTAGGTCCAAGTCTGTCGATGAACACGTCTTGATGATACCTCCCGGCGTGAATCGAAGGATGAACACCGATGTTGTTGAATTCTTCCTTAGCCACTTAACCTCGTCCTATCCCTAGGTCCAAGATAGTTCAACTATAAACTGGAGAACCCGTACTTATTCCTTTTGTATACTTAACTCTCCCGATATTAAGTAAATGTGTAATCTCACAATGCTCTCCCGATACTCTTGCAAGATGTTGAAAACCAGAATAAGCAAACTTGAAGTCTATTTTATTGAACAGAAAAAATCCTAAAACAATGCAATCATTGCAACTACTTTACAGAATCAACCCTTAGCCCTAGGGGAAGTTTAGAACATGATGAGAAGGGGAAAAACGACTAGGGTTTAGGGGAAGAAGGCTAGAGAATAAGATGTTGTCCCTAGGTCGAATTACATGCCTTTATATAGGCATTGGGTTCAAGTTTTCTAATATGGCAAGAATACAAGTTTAAACTAAAGTATAACTCTATTAAAGACTAAATCTTCAGAGTTTATGTCTTTAATTCGTCCTTCCTTCTTGCTTGAAGTTTCTTCCTTGAAATTTGGGTTTGGCCTCCAATCTGATCTAGGGCTCAAAAAAATATGAGAGTGCTCTACGACAGACCGACTTAAATTCTTCTTTCCGTCGAGCTCCACTTCACTTGTTCCCTTCACCATTGCTGTCGTCATTGGCTGCCACGACAGCGGCCTTGGCAGCAACCTTCTTCTCGGCTGCAATCCAGTATTCCAGCTCTGCTTCTCCACTGCCCTGCGTCTGCTACAGCAGCTACGTGCAAAAGTAACCAATTTCAGTAGAAATTGTGTCATTTAATATAATTGTGATGTATGAATGAAATATATCCTAAATGTAATGAATTATGCTTGAATGCAGCAGAAATATGAGTTAAATATGGGGTAAAATATAGAACTTTTACACACTCAACAGTCGCACACTAAGAATGGATAAGAATGATTGTGGTTATTACTCTCAATAATAAATTTAAGATAATGAGATTATTTTAAATTATATTGTTAAAGATTATTTATTCGAATTTAAAAAAGTTAACTTCGTGTTCTTGTGATAGAATATTTTATTTAATTTGTTATTTTTCAAAAATAATATTAAATAAATTTTGTTATCTAGATTTGGTTGGATTTAAATTTTCTTATAGGATAAGGAATCTGTTTTAAATATATTATTTATTTATTTTAAATAAATAATATTATTAAATAAATCACATTATCTAGATTTGGTTGGATTTGAATTCTTTATCAGATAAAGAATTTTAATTTAAATTATAATTTATTTAAAAGAATTTTAATTAATTTATAATAGTGAACTCAACCTACACACACGGCCACCAAAACCACGTAAACTTTGTTTTCTCGAAATTGAGAGGAACTAACATTCCTTTAGCCGTTCATCGTTCATTCGCGTGTGAATACTTGTAGAGGGTGGTCGTCTTTCAGAAAAGTAGCGTCTCAGCACAACAGGATTACAAAATCTAAGATTGAGGTAATCTAATAACTATATCTATCATACGTTAATATGATTGCATGAGATGTTGGAATTTTTCGTAGGATAATTTTTTCGCTGCGTTTAATTGCTTGATTAGATCAGTTCTATTTCCTGTGAAACCCAACACATGTTTCATTATGTAAAAACAACTTATGTATATCTTTTAAGCATGAATAATATTTAGATACTACCTTGTAATTATACCAAACATGTCATTATACTAAACCTTGTTAGATGTCCGTTTGTATATTAACAGTGGAGTGACATGTTCATAACTAAAACTTTAATTGAGTGACCAAATTATAACTTTATTGATAATTGAATGACCTAATTGTAATTTTATTGATAATTGAGTGACTCAATTATAACTTTACGGATCGGATATATTTACACACCCCTAATTGTGAAGATTCGGCCTTGATTGACGTCTAAGAGTAGGGTGGTTTGGATGGTGAATCAAGGTCTTTGCATGAGGCCCACAAAACACGGGCTTGGGAGGACGTTTACAATATGGGGTTGGCAGATGAATGAGGCTCATCTAATAGCCAACCATTGCCTAATGTAGATAGTTGTAGTCGACACGGTCCTATGGAAGATGGAAATGAAATGAGTTCAATTAGGGAGGAGTTGCAGGCGATTTAGCTGCGAGAACAGTTTTGGAGAAGACAAGGAAAGTAAAAAAAGTGTTTACAAATACGGGGATGAAGCAACGACAACATAAACGAAGAAATTTGAAGAATCGGAGACGAAGATCTAGCAAGATAAACTCTAGAGATCATAAGGAGAACTCATCTTCTAGGAATTTTGATTTTTATTAGAGATCGTATTGCCCTCTTGAGTATTTCATAACATAAAAACCAAGTTATGTCACTGCACAACCATATACACTGGACCTGATGTCTAAACAATTATCCGTTTGTAGTTCTCACTTGTCCTTTCAACTTAAAGTTAGACTAAAGAAAATAACATCAAATCATACAAATTGGTCTATTCTCTCCCTAAAACAAATGGCCTAGTTGTTTTACAATAACTAATGAAAATAGACTGTTGGGTTACTCTCCTTGTGTTTTTCTTTCTACTGATTACATTATCAAGATTTGGAATTATGTTTTCGTTTTGTAATGCTTTTCAAAAATGCTTTTAGGGTCAAAAGAAATAATTTTTCAGGCCAAATGTAATTTTTCAGTTTGGTTTAAGAGCTGGAATTTATAATTTTTTTTAATAGCACTTCTAAATAAAATTACTCATTTATACTCGTTTATATCACCGATTCTTTTATATTTAAAAAAATAGTCTAAAATAGACACTTCATATATTTAAAAAGCATTTTTTGACTGGGATACTAAAGACCTTTATTTTAAACCAAACACTCTAAAGTAACTTTTCAAAAGCATTTTCCCACCGCACTTCTAAAAAACAATGTCAAAAATATAATATACACTTCTATTTTAAATTAAACACTTTTATTTTAAATCAAATACTCTAAAAATAATTTTTTAAAAGTATTTTTTCACCGCACTTCTAAAAAATAATGTCAAACTAACCTTCAATTATGTAACATACAGATAGACAAATGACTTTTGAACCAAGTGAACCACCACTTAATGTATTGACTAACCAAAGTAAAGATAAAGGGGCAGAAGGCAATTATTAAGTATGGGAGGAAAATAACAAATAAGCAAAGTTTAATGTAAGCGCCAATGTGTAGTGTAGGTAGAAAGAAAGAGGCCATGAGGTTAGGCAGGTAGATAGGTTTGCATTTATTTATGTTGATGCGACCCACACATGATGGAAACCCCCCATCTCATCTCAATCATTTTATATCTAAATTCATTGTCCATATTCTGTCCAAAAGGCAAGAGCTAAGAGGACAACTACACGAAATCAAGTCAAATCTAAAAAAAATGGTTGGCTGAGTTTAAGGTTGGGGTGAACAACGACTCTAAAAAAATAAAATTTTTAATTTGATTCAACGTAAAAAAAAAACTCGACTCGTTTTGACTCTACTCAAAAATTTATAAATTCGACCTGATTCGAAAAAAATTCAAATAAAATTTGAGTTGTAAAATAAGAATTCGAATAACTCGAATTTTTTAGTAATTAGTTGGTCAATTTTTAAATTCGAGTCCCTCAATTCTGCCTAGATATATAAAAAAATATGAAGAAATATATATGTGTATTGTATATGAATATAAAAAGTCATTTAAATTTGAATCAATCTATATTATAACATTGTAAATAATTATAATTAAATTTGTACAGAAACTCGAAAACTCGAGTTGATTCGACTAGAACTTCATAAGCTCGACTCAAAAAATTTCAAATAAAATTAGAGTCGTAAAATAAGACTCGTAACTCGACTAACTCGAATTTTTTTTACTCGGCTTGACTCGACGCTGACCTTTAGCCTTAGGGTAGGAGGGTAGACCAATTGAAGTCATCTGCATTCCTTCCAATTCCCTGCTTATAAATTTGACAAATATTCTCTACATTCTCACTCATGTCCTAATCTATACATGCATCTATGATGGAGGGGATTTTGTCGCAGACTATTTTTTAAGTATCTGTCAATTTTGAAATTAATAAGATTAAGTTTTGTTGAAAAAAATGTGATTATTTGGAAATTTTGAGACATATTTTAAATGGATAAAAGTGAAGATTCGAATCATGAAATTATGGTTTCATATTCTATTCTATGAGATCTTTACAATAGTATCTCATATGTTCAAAACAGTTGAGTGATGAATGAAAAATCAATCCTCAAAGTAGGCCCCTTATGAACTGTGTTAAAGAAAATAAGTTTATATTCCACATTGGTTGGATACAAAGTGTGGAATATTTTTATATACATCAAACCAATTAGTATCCATCGATTGATTTAACTTGATCTTATTCTTCTTTTATTTTTCTTTATTTGGACTTTCTTTTAATTTTGACCACACTATTTTATAGACCACAAGAACCAATGTTTTAGAAAGCTTTTAGATCCATGAGAGTCATAATACATATTTGAGGTACTATCACATTTGGTACCTCTACTTCAAAAAAAATCCAATGTAGTGTCTATACTTTTAAAATATCAAACATGATACTTGTTATTGGAGAACATGTCTAATATGGTACATATACTTTAATAATGTAAAAATAGAGCCGCCACCGGTCCCTTTTACTATATTTTCGGACCGAAAACTTAAAACCAACTAGATCGAGGGTTCGGGGGCACTGTTAAGTGTGGGGAAGGATTAACACCCCCATCTATTAGAATATTAGTTTATGTATAGGGGTATTCTTGTAAAAGGACAAATTAGTTATTAGGTTCTTTATTTTCTTTATTTTCTTTAGTATTATATAATCTGTATTAATTGGATATTGTAATTACTTTTTGGTTATTAATAAAATAATAAAACTTTTCCTCTACCTTAACCTTTCATTCTCCCGATTCCTAAATCATACGAAACAAACCCTAGACTACTCTTCTCCTCTATTCCTTCTCGAGAAATCAATTTCAACATGGTATCAGTTGATGAAACCTCTGATTCTCGTTCTAGATCCGCTGACGTTGCTCGAAATACCTTCAAAAATGACGATCCTTGTGACACATATTACATTCATCCCAGTGAAAACCCTTCGTTAGTCCTTACTTCATCCCTTCTTGATGGCAAAAATTATCACCCGTGGGCGCGTTCAATTCGCATGGCGTTGATATCCAAAAATAAATTTGGATTTGTTGATGGTTCTATCAAAGAACCCAAATCTGATGATCCCCGTTTCTCCACCTGGGTAAAATGTAATAATCTGGTTTTGTCTTGGATTCAGAGGGCGTTGAATCCTGAGATTGCCCAAAGTGTTTTGTGGATCGACATCGCGTCTGATCTTTGGGTTGATCTGTTTGACCGCTTCAGTCAGGGAGATTTGCTGCGAATCTCTGATTTGTTTCAGGAGTTCTTTAGCTTGGGTCAAGGTAATCTTACTGTTTCTGCATATTTCACTCAATTGAAAATTGTCTGGGATGAGATTTGTGTGTTGAGGCCGTTGAAATCTTGTTCTTGTTCTGCTTCGATTTATAGAAAACAAGATCTTGTGTTGCGTTTTTTGCGTGGGTTAAATGAGAATTTTAGTGTTCCTAAAACTCAGATCCTGATGCGTAAGCCCCTGCCTGATATTAATGAGGTCTTTTCTCTTGTAACCCAACATGAAAGGTCTCTTTTGTCTGTTGTTAATTTTGATAATGAATCCCATATCATGTTGGCTGGTCGTTCCTCTTATTCGGGTAGGCAAAACCCTAGGTCTTTTGATAGTTCTGTTAAAAAAATTTCTAATGCCTCTAAAAGACCTTTGTGTATTCACTGTGGGTTGTATGGTCATACCATAGATAGATGTTACAAAAAACATGGTTATCCCCCTGTATATAGGAATAGACCTCAGGTTAGTAAGATGAACCAAGTGGGATCTGCTTCTAATCATGATGTCTCTCGGATTGATTCTTCTAAAGATGATACTTCTGGTGGTTCTCTTACCTTTACTAAGGATCAATATGATGCTTTGATTCATATGCTTAACGAGAAAGAACATTTTATGTCCTCTAGTTCTGGTTCTGCTGTGAATAGTGTATCCAAGGTTAATGTCCTTGCTTCTGCATTTGATGCTCCATGTGATGCTCCATGTATGGTTCTTTCTTGTTCTGATTTCAAAAATGTGCCATGGATTGTTGATAGTGGTGCTACTGTTCATATTTTTTGTTCCTTAAATTTGTTTTCCAGTTTTTCTAAAGTTAATAACAAGTTTGTGAAACTTCCTAACAATCAATTAGTTCAAGTTACTCATATAGGAAGTGTCACTGTTTTTCAAAATCTTGTTCTTCAAGATGTTTTTCATATAGGAAGTGTCACTGATTTCAGGGGTTTGTTTCATATAGGAAGTTTGTGAAACTTCCTAACAATCAATTAGTTCAAGATGTTTTTCAATTAGTTCAAGATGTTTTAGTTTTAATCTAGTTTCTGTGAGTCAATTAACTAAGGATCCTTCCGTTTCTGTGTTTTTTAATGGTGGAACTTGTTTTATACAGGATGTGCATCAATGGATGACGATTGGTACAGCTAGTGAAGTTGATGGTTATACAAATTAAACACCTCTGTTTCCTGCTGTTATTCTATTTCTGCAAATAATCTTGCAAATGTTTCTCCCTATGGGACTGATTCTATTTTTTCTTCTGCAAATAATTCTGCCAATGTTTCTGTCTGTGGAACTAATTCTAGTTCTTGTAATTCTGTTTCAAATATTTGGCATTTCAGACTTGGATATCCTTCAAGTAGAAGGATGCATTTCTTTTCTCTTCTGCATGATAAAATTCCTAGTATTAGTTCTCTGGATTGCTCTACTTGTCATATGGCTAAACAGAAAAGACCATCTTTTCATTCTAGTAGTTCTGTTTCTGAGTCTAATTTTTATCTTGTTCATGCTGATGTTTGGGGACCTTTTCCCATTAAAGGTTTGTATGGACATGCTTACTTTCTCACAATAGTAGATGATAAATCTCGTTTTGTTTGGATTTTTCCCATGAAACTTAAGTCCGAAGTTTCTAAGTTGATCACTGAGTTTTATGAGTTTGTTCTTACTCAATTTAATGTAAAAATAAAGTGCATACGTACTGATAATGCTAGGGAGTTTGACATGTTAGATTTTTACAAAACAAATGGTGTTATTCATCAAAACAGTTGCACTTATAGTCCTCAGCAAAACAGTGTTGTTGAACGCAAGCATCATCATCTTCTTGTTGTTGTTAGATGCTTGCGAATTCAAGCTTCCTTGCCTTTAATTTTCTTGTTGGACCGTGTTATTCATTCTGCCTATTTAATTAATAGGACACCTACTCCTCTTCTTAATAACAAAACTCCTTTTGAAATGCTTTATCACAATACTCCTCCTTTTGACAATTTAAAAATCTTTGGATGTCTTGCCTATACTTCTGTTTTGCCTAAACCTCAAACTAAATTACATCCTAGGGCAATTAAATGTGTTTTTTTTGTTTTCCTAAAAACATCAAAGGATATAGGCTCTTTGACATTCAAACTCAAAAAATCTTTATTTCAAGAGATGTCTATTTTTCTGAATCTATTTTTCCCTTTCAAAAAGGTAAATCTCATTCATCTTCTGAAATTATCTTTCCAACTGTTGATTCTAACTCTACTCTTGAGGATTTTCCTAGTTCAGACTCTGTTGCTCATCATAATCCCCTATCACAATCTACATCAGACCAGTCTGCACCTGAAATTCAGTCCCTTGCCTCAAGTTCTGAATCTGAAGAAGACCAGTCAATTAGTGTTTCTTCTTCACCTAACATTCAGACCTCTGAGCCACTAGTTCAACAATCTCCTGATGTTGTTCATCCTAGAAGATCAACAAGGACAGTAAGAATGCCATCTAAACTTGATGATTACTAGGTTGCTTTACCAGGAAGTAAGGTTTCTTCTCATTCTACACCTCATAATATTGCTCAAGTTGTTTCCTATGATCATATTTCTTTTAATCATCAAGCTTATATTAATAATATTGAAATTTTAAAAGAACCTAAAAATTACAAAGAAGCTATTAAACATGGTTGTTGGAAAGAGGCTATGCATGATGAGATTCTTGCTTTAGAAAAAAATAATACCTGGACCCTTGTTCCTTTGCCTAGTGGAAAGAAAACCATTGGTTGTAAGTAGGTTTTTAGAACAAAACTCAAGTCTGATGGTATTTTAGAAAGATATAAGGCAAGACTTGTTGCTAAAGGGTAACACAGCAACCATGATTAGATTTTTTAGACACCTTTAGTCATGTTGCCAGAATTACCACTATTAGAACTCTTATAGTTATTGCCTCTGCTAAAAACTGGTATTTACAACAATTGGATATTAACAATGCTTTTTTGCATGGTTACTTACATGAAGAGGTCTACATGGATCCTCCACCTGGTTTCCTTCCTACTGAATCTGGCACTGTTTGTAAATTGAATAAAAGCTTGTATGGCTTAAAACAAGCTAGTAGGCAATGGAATGAGCGTTTAACTATTGCTTTGAAAGAACATAATTTCATTCAAGCATCTTCTGACTCTTCTTTATTTTTAAAAGGAACAAATGATCATTTCATAGCCTTAGCTGTTTATGTTGATGATATTGTTTTGATGAGTCATAATTTGACAGAAATTACTAATATCAAAACTTTCTTGCATGATACCTTTAAGATTAAAGATCTAGGTGATCTTAAATATTTTTTAGGTTTTGAGATTGCTAGATCAAAAGAAGGAATAAACATGTGTCAGAGGAAGTATACTCTTGATCTCTTGGAAGAAACTGGTTTTTTTGGTTCGAAACCTTCTTCAACTCCTTTTAATGACAAAGTTAAACTTTATAAACATGATGGTATTCCCTTAGAAGATATTACTTCTTATAAAAGGTTAATAGGAAAATTGTTATATTTGGCTAATGCTCGTCCTGATATAACATTTGATGTTAATCATTTTTCTCAGTTTCTTTCAGCACCATCTGATATACATCTTTCTGATGTGCATAGAATTTTAAGATATCTAAAGGGCACTCCTGGACAGGGATTATTTTTTCCTGCAAATAATGATTTGAAACTGAATGCTTTCTCTGATTCTGACTGGGCTTCCTGCCTTGATTCAAGGAGATCAACAACATGTTTTTGTATATTTCTTGGTTCTGCTTTAATTTCATGGAAGTCTAAAAAACAATCTATTGTTTCCAGGTCTTCGACAGAAGCTGAGTATAGGGCTCTTCCTACAGTAACCTGTGAACTGCAATGGCTATTATTTCTTCTTTCTGATTTACATTTATCTCTTAAATCTGCAAATCTCTATTGTGATAATTTATCTGCAATTAAAATTGCAGAAAACCCTGTTCAACATGAAAGAACTAAACACATTGAGATCGAATGTCATCTGATTCGAGAAAAGCTTCACCAAGGCATGCTGCATCCTTTCCCAGTTTCTTCTTCCAACCAGCTTGCAGATTGTTTTACAAAGCCTTTGCCACCAGCTTTATTTCATGCTTCTATCTCCAAGTTGAGCATTCACAATGTGTATGCTCCAACTTGAGGGGGGCTATTAGAATATTAGTTTATGTATAGGGGTATTCTTGTAAAAGGACAAATTTATTATTAGGTTCTTTATTTTCTTTATTTTCTTTAGTATTATATAATCTGTATTAATTGGATATTGTAATTACTTTTTGGTTATTAATAAAATAATAAAACTTTTCCTCTACCTTAACCTTTCATTCTCTTGATTCCCAAATCATACGAAACAAACCCTAGACTACTCTTCTCCTCTATTCCTTCTCGAGAAATCAATTTCAACACCATCACCGCTCACAGAATGACGCTTACTTGATCACTAATATTTTCCTTGTAACCCGGATGAATGCGTGCAAGGACTAATACAAAAACCCACAAAGTTCTAAAATTGACTCAAATTCACGAACCGCTGAGAAAACCCGAATCAATCTAGACACAAAAGGATTAAGGTATTAATCCCTAAAATCCAGAAATATAATCTCGCATAGGAGTTTCGATCGTTCCCCAACGGCTAGGGGAAGACCAAATTAAACCTAATTGAGAAAATATCATGCTTTTCATGATGTAATAAAAATCCTTTTAAATGATGTTTTATTAGCTCTTATTAATTTTATAAGTAATTTTAATGTTCAATGTTTATCATTATTCTTAAAAGCATGTGTTTAAAGACACTAATCCTGAAAGGCTATATCTAATTATTTACATTTAATGAAGATGAATTATTTTTCTAAAAGATAACCTAAAAAGGGATAAAGAATTATTTACCACCTTCTTAAAGAATTACCAAGTTAGTTTTTATTTATCATTATTTACAGTTAATAAATTATTTACCTTTTAAGAATATTACCTAAGAGTTTTATTTAATTATCTACAATTAAGGTAAGGTGAAAAATATTTAAGATATCTATTATTAAGAGATACATTATTTTAGGAATTTAAATCTAGAGGTTTAATTAAAGCTTATTATTTATATTTAAATCTTGCAAGAGAAAAGATCTAAACTATTAATTAAGGAAACTAACTTAAAGAGTATATACAAATTATTTGATAGTTTTTCTTTAAAAGGCATTAATTATTAAAGGGTTTTGCTATACACCGCCCTAAGGGTTGTGTATAAGAACTACTAGATTCCTATCATTAATTGTTATTTTATTTTTCAATAGAATCTATTATTGTTGGGTTTTTCGGTGCTCGATTCCTTCAACCGTTCTTGCTCGCCAAGTGGTGGAGAAGTGGAATTTTGGGTGAAAGAGGTGTGGAAGCTAAAAAGATAAAGACAAGATGATTTATAGTGGTTCAACCTTCTAACCAAGGTCTACATTCACTACCTTAGCTTTCCACAAAGGATTTCCAATCAATTCACTATTGATCCGTCCCCTTTTCTAGGCTTAGGAGGAAACCCTTACAAACCGATCAAGCTTTCTACCCAAAGCCTTGATCAAACCCTCTTTGCAAAGAGATAAAGATAAGCAAACTCAAATCCCTCTAATAGGTATTTGTTTGCACAATAAAGCTCTCACCCAATCCTAAAACACTTGAGCAAATCTAACAATTTTGGCTCACTAGTGTTTGTCTATACAAAGAATCGACACTTAAGCACTAAGACACATTTTGATCATATGTTGTATTACAATTGAAGCATTAACCATTACTAGATGCTTGGAGGTCCCTTTTATACTCCTCTTTGAGTTTGTAGTCGTTACTAGCCGTTGGGGTTGAATTGGAGCCGTTGGGGACTTCATTTCCCACCATAAATGCAGTTCTGTAGCTCCCCATTTCGAAACGCTCGACCCCGTTTCGAAACACTCTTGAAATATAAATAGTCGTTGCAGTTTGATGCAGCACCCGTTTCGAAACACCCTTGGCCGTATCGAAACGCTTGTCCCCATATCGAAATGCTCTACATTTAAAAGGTAGTTGGGAAATAGCTGTTAGGGGGTTTATGACCATTGAGGTCAATGCCACATAGGCGTATCGAAACGGCAGAGGCCGTATCGAAATGCTATGCAAAAATCTCACCCGGATTAAAGCTCGTTTCGAAACCCGTTTCGAAACATTTTGCCACTGTAAAGACCCGTATCGAAACACCTAGGGGCGTTTCGAAACACCTGGATGGTTTTGTTGAATTTGGCTTTGAAAACACTTAAAACCCTTTTGAAATATCCCATAAACATAGTTTCAAGTTGTTTGGACTTAGAAATGGTTTTGAATTCTTTTTAACTTTGTCCAAAACATTTTTCAATTATTATATCAAAACATTAGTTCTACAATCTCCCCATTTTTTATATAATAAAATCAACTTGAAAAATTGTTTGGGATTTTCCCCCTTTAAGTTTAAAAATGTGAATAAGAGATGAAAAATTTAAAATAAAGTAAAGCTCCCCCTTATTCATTTGAAAATGCAATTTTTCAAACCAAACTCTCCCCCTTTTTTGTTATATAAAAAAGAATTCAAAAGACATTAAGTTCAAAATAACTTAGGAGGTTTGAAAAGATGACAAAAATTTAGAATTTTGGTTTTAAAATGGCTCCCCCTTACTCAAAGCATCATCACAATGTTAGTCCAACATATGTCATAATCTAGTTAAAATAAATAAATCAAATTAAACAAATAAAACAACTAGATTTATACCACACTTGAACACAAGGGAGGATGTGAAGCCTTCCTTATTCAAGTGTCTTCCTTTGTGTGCATGGAGCTCCCCCTCAAAGTTTGACTTGGTGATCACTTTCCATCACACCTATCATAAGACAATCAAGTAATTTTTGGTATCCAAATTGCTTTGGATCCATAGACGTTAGTAGCACAAAATTTAGACCCCTTAGGAATCCATTTTTCAATTTCATCATTCTTAGTTGAAGTACTTAGTCCTTTTGGGACCCAAATACTTCTAAAACATTTACCATTTAGAAATCTAGGGGCACTAGATTGTCTTACATAAAAGTTTGATTTTCCAAAATTATTTTTCTTTTCAAGCTCTTTGGAAATCAAATATTTTTCTTCTTGAACTTTATGAAGCAAATTTTGTAAATCAAAACATTTTTGTTCAAACTCTTCGAGTTTTGCTTCAAGTTCAAGTTTGGTTTTAGAAATCAAATCATTTTTAATTTTCAACTTTGAAATCATTTTATTGTTTTTCAAAATGTGATTTTTAAACTCTAAAACCAAATCATCATAGGCATCTTGTAATTCATCAAAAGAATATGAACATGAAGTAGATGAATTAGAAGTTACCCTTGAATCTTCTTCGATGGCCATAAGGCAAAGGTTGGCTTGTTCATCGTCGGTGGAGTCTTCATCACTCCAAGTAGCCATATATGCCTTCTTCTTATGGCTTGAAGTGCTTGCCCTCTTCTTTTTCATGGATTCTTGTTCAAGCTCTTTCAAGGCTTTCTTCATGTAAGGGGCACACTTCTTGAAGAGATGAACTATCACTTCTTCTTCATCCTCCTCTTCACTTGAATCAACATGATGACATGTGGAGGATTTGAGAGCAATGGCATTTGTGTTGATGTCAAGCCCTTTGAGCTTCTTCTCCCCCATAGCTCTAATCTCTTCCTTCTTCTTCTCCTCTTCTTTGTTCTTCTTCATAATTTGGTGAGTGAGAAGATACCCCATGAGCTCATCAAGCTTTAAATTTTTGAGATTTTTGGCTTCGATGATGGCAGTCCTTTTTGAGTCCCATGACTCAGGAAGGGAGTAGATGAGCTTTCGGACAAGTTTCTCTTCCAGGATGGCTTCTTCATAACCTTTAAGTCCATTGGTGATGGTAAATCTATTGAACATCTTCTCAATATCCTCTTCCGGATCCATCTTGACGTTTTTATACGCTAGGTTGAGGAGCCCGATCTTGGTCTCCTTTACTTCATTTTTCCCCTCGTATGTAACTTCGAGCTTGTCCCAAACTTCCTTGGCACTCTCACAAGAAGACATATTCTCATAGATGTTGGGGCCAAATGCACAAAATAGGATGTGCAAGGCTTTGCAATTAAGCTCCATCTTCTTGCGATCGTCGGAACTCCAATCCACCTTGCTTTGTTGTGGTACGAACGGACCATCTTCTACTATGTCCCAAAGCTTGTAGTCCTTTGACTTTATGAAGAACTTCATCCTTGTCTTCCAATGGGCATAGTGTGTTCCATCGAAGAAGGGCAGTTTGTCGATAGATTGCGCCATTGAGCCGGTTGTTTGAAATGTTGATCGAGCTTGCCGGATCTTCTCAATAGGATGTTAATTCTCTTCAATTGAGCCAAGCTCTGATACCAATTGTTGGGTTTTTCGTTGATCGATTCCTTCAACCGTTCTTGCTCGCCAAGTGGTGGAGAAGTGGAATTTTGGGTGAAAAAGGTGTGGAAGCTAAAAAAGATAAAGACAAGATGATTTATAGTGGTTCAACCTTCTAACCAAGGTCTACATCCACTACCTTAGCTTCTAACTAAGGATTTCCAATCAATCCACTATTGATTCGTCCCGTTTTCTAGGCTTAAGAGGAAACCCTTACAAACCGATCAAGCTTTCTACCCAAAGCCTTGATCAAACCCTCTTTACAAAGAGATAAAAATAAGCAAACTCAAATCCCTCTAATAGGTATTTGTTTGCATAATAAAGCTCTCACCCAATCCTAAAACACTTAAGCAAATCTAACAATTTTGGCTCACTAGTGTTTGTCTATACAAAGAATTGACACTTAAGCACTAAGACACATTTTGATCATATGTTGTATTACAATTGAAGCATTAACCATTACTAGATGCTTGGAGGTCTCTTTTATACTCCTCTTTGAGTTTGTAGCCGTTGGGGTTAAATTGGAGCCTTTGGGGACTTCATTTCCCACCATAAATGCAGTTCTGCAGCTCCCCGTTTCGAAATGCTCGACCTCGTTTCGAAACACTCTTGAAATAGAAAGAGCCGTTGCAGTCTGATGCAGCACCCGTTTCAAAACGCCCTTGGCCGTATCGAAACGCTCTGCATTTAAAAGGTAGTTGGGAAATAGCTGTTAGGGGGTTTATGACCGTTGAGGTCAATGCCACATAGGCGTATCGAAACGGCAGAGGCCGTATCGAAACGCTATACAAAATTCTCACCCAGATTAAAGCCTGTTTCGAAACCCGTTTCGAAACGTTTTGCCACTGTAAAGACTCATATCGAAACACCTAGGGGCGTTTCGAAACACCTGGATGGTTTTGTTGAATTTGGCTTTGAAAACTCTTAAAACCCTTTTGAAATATCCCATAAACATAGTTTCAAGTTGTTTGGACTTAGAAATGGTTTTGAATTCTTTTTAACTTTGTCCAAAACATTTTTCAATTATTATATCAAAACATTAGTTCTACAATTATAACGTAATTAATTACATTCTTAAAATAGTAAACATCATTAATTCGAGGTGTTTAATGTAATTAATAATCATATAGAAGGTTTTAGTTGCTTATGGTTTATGATTTATAACTTATAATTTTATGGTTTAGAGTTTTAGTATTATTGTATTTTTATGGGTTTTATGGTTTCTAGTGTTTAGGGTTTAGTATTTATAGTTTAGGGTTTATTGTTTAAGGTTATGGTTTAGGGTTTAGAGTTAGGGTTTACAGTTATAATCTAAGGTTAAGATTTATGGTTTAGGGTTTAAGGTTTATGGTTAGGGTTAGGGTTTAAGGTTTAGGATGTTAGGATTTAATTATGTGAAACACCATAAATTATTGATATTTAATTTTTTTAGGAATATAATTAATTACATTCTAATAGATTCCATTGAAAAATAAATAATCATTAATGATAGGAATCTAGTAATTCTTATACACAACAAAACCCATTATTAAATGATTTATTTACCCTAATTTTTTATCTGAGTTAAAATGCATGAAGATGAATTAAAGTACATGGTGAATATGAATCGAATAATGAATTAAAGTGCATGAAATAAAAATAAAAGGAATTGAAATAAAAGTGGAGAGGGTTTAGGGAGTTGGAATGAATCGCATCTTCATCACAGCTTTCATATCATTCCATGTAGAGATAGGATGCTCATCATTACGTCTTCTACTAGATGTCAATTGGTCTCACTAAATTAGTGCATAATCTGTAAATTCAATGGCCGCAAGTTTTACCTTCTTAATCTCAGTAATTGTGGCACTTAAAGATATGCCCAACTTTCTTTTCCCATGCAAGATAGGCTTCAGGATCCGTTCTTCCTTGAGAAAGAGGAATGGTAATTTTGATATTGCTGAGACTGTCATCTACTCTTGGATGAACTCTTTGGTTCCTAGGATCTTGATGCCTCATACTTTTCTGAGAGGCTCGCTCGTCTGCATGTTTATCGTCCACCTCGTCAACATATTCTTCCTCGTGTTCGGAATTATGCATTCCATGAGATCTTTCCTCCAAATGTTCTAACCGTTCTTGCATTGGCCCCAACCTTTGTTGCAACAACCTGTCCATTTCTCGGATAATATCTTGAAGATTGGAATTAGTTACATACATATTAACATTATGTTGGGAAACGCGGTACACCCCATGGCGCAGCGAAAAATTATCCGGCGATTACCTCCAGAGATCCATGTACAGGGAACGAATTCGAGGTGAAAAGGATGAAACGTTACCTTAATAAATATGGAAATCCACACGGAGTATAAGGGAATCCAAATCGAATCCGAGTCATCACAATCGCGTTCTGACCTCTACGCAGTCCACCTGAACGAAACGACCAATATTTTCTCTTCTCTAACTGTTATAGAGGTTTTCCAAAAGCATATCTTGGCTGCTAGACCTTATGCCTTTATATAGCATTCAAAAACCTAGTTCTAATTAAATTCGGATTCATTAAATATACAATATATTTAACCGAATATAATTAAATAGTAGAACCTGATTCTACTTTAATTCGGATTCATTAAATATACAATATATTTACCCAAATGTAATTAAATATGTAAAGTCTGGTTCTATTTTAATTAGGTTTCTTTAGATATATATTTTAATAGTATTTGATAATTACAATAATTAACTAGTATTAATATATATATATATGAGATTATCTATAATTACAATAATTTCGTTTTAATAATTACTACGTGTACAACAAGTTTGTACATATGCTATTTATTCGATATTTATTCGTCTCAATCATAGGATGTGACCCTTGTAGGTTCATGTAACGTTAGTAGTAATATCTAGAACAATTCTAATATTGCAAGTAATGAGTGGCATCTAGCAATACATCATTGCTACCTAAGTTACATGAAGTCGTGGTTCGACTTTACCTTTTTCCGTGATTAACTTCTTTTATGTATTAAATCTTTTTGTCCTCATATCTAGATCGGACACAAGTCATGGATAAGTCACACTTGTATAGTCCATCTAATATTTCTTGATATCTTGAGTAGACTATTATAAACGAATAACTATGATATCTCATATCAATTTATTCGAGCATGGTCATGCATTTTCTAGTCTCACTCAATCAAGTGGCCTATGATATTACTCCTATTATGTAGGAGGGACAAATCCTATCTTGATCAATCATATTTCGCTACATAGATTGTGACATATCCAATGTCAGTCTTTATAGTGTAGTCAGTTACGACACACGTTTGACCGTATCAAAATATGTCACTCACGATGTTGAAATAATGATGATCTCAAGTCTGAGGATCATACATGTAGTTATCACCATGAGCAATGTTGTGAATGTCACATAATAATCCAAGAAACTTGCTCATAGCAGGTCAGTCCAGTATGTCATTCTTTAACACATACTTATGTATTGATTTTGACATCTCCATGTCAATGACAATGCTTTGTCATCAGTCAACTACATATTAGTCTTAATATATTATTATTGCCCATGCCCAAAATAATACTCGACTAAGGACATTCAAGAATAACTACATTATTCTAAGGACTTTATTAAAATTCAGTTTATTTATAAATGCATAGAATAAGACTAAAATAATAATAATGGCTTTATATTAATAAATAAGTATGTCTTTTACAATCATCTTATTATTGATCTTTGGGCATACTCCAACACATTATTACTATCACCAACAGTGTTTCTCACAGAAGCTTGAGACATGATTAGTAACGCAAATAAAATTATATACCTCACCAGCACAAAATCTTACCTTTCCACTCCAAGAAAATGCACTCACACTCGTGTTTCACTCGAGATGGTTTTTACCCTTGATGTGCACTCTTGCCTTTTACCACTCTTGTTCCTTTTCAAGTTCTAGTGGAACTCAATTAAGGCTTACAAGGTATCTTGTAGAATTCGGCTGAAACAAACTTGGTTAGGTAGTAGTGTGAAGTGAGAATAAGAGAAATTTGGCTACAAAGAAAAGAAATGGTGACAATAGGTAAAGGAAAAAGAAATGGGCAAAATAAATAAATGATGAATATCTCTTTATGGATTTTTTAAAAGGTGAAAAGATTGCTCCATCCCTCTTTAAAATTTACTTTTGTTTGTTTTTCTTTTTTTTCAAATTTTTTTACCAACTCGGAAGAGAGTAAACTACAATCTTATTGAATCAACCTTGCTCTGATACCAACTGATATGATCACAGTTGAGAGCTCTAAATGATATATGTTATTGCTCGATCGTGATTCGAGTAAGCACTTGAATATCTTTTGTCGAGGAAGTTAGTTGTCGTGACAACTAGGGTTGTGAAGTTTGATGTGGCAACTGGGTTTAAGATAAGAATGGATAGTGTTGAAAATTATGGTAGAAGGAAATATGGATATGAAAGAGAATGATGGTGGCAGGGGCTTTGTAGGTTTGAAGAGTATGGCAGATTGTGACCCGCTAGCTATAACGAGCTAGGAACCAACAATATAAAGTGATGGAATCGAAGTGATAAAGGGTGGAACGTGACCCTCTAGCTATATAAGAGCTAGGAACCAATGCTATAAACAAATGAATGGATGAATACCATAAGACAAACTTGAAGCCGATAAAGTTCTTCAAAAGAACTAGAAAGAAAGCAACTCTCAAAAAGAATTTTTTTATATCAATCTGATTTCAAATGAAAGAAAAAATGGGCCTATTTATAGTGTTCATAGGCTGAATATGAAAGGACACACAAAGATATAACATTCTCATCAAATTAGAAATAAAAGGCACTTGAATGCTTTGTCTTTTCATCTTCAAGGCTGGCTGAATATCATAGATCATTTGGGAATAAATCTAGACAATTTAAAGTTGAATATAGTCTTAATTTTGTCCAAGGGATGAATGACTCTTGGGCTTCTTTGGTTGGCTCACTCATGGAAGAAAGGGGGATAAATGTGGACACTTGATGTATGTAGACACATTGTCGTCCAAAAGGGGAGTGTCTCTTCCTATTTCACCCTCATCTAAAAGCTATTCATCCTTCTTGAATGTCATAAAGATGGCCTTCATTACATGTCTCCTTGTAGAATGTGAAAAGCCTCTGAAAATAGATGATAAAGAATGACTTAAATGTCTTGATTGGGGGCCTTCAATTGAGTGGTTAAGATATCTTTTAAGGCTTGCCTTTATTGTAGAATTCGTAAAACCTCTCCAAATGGTTGATAATGATGGACTTTATTTGCTTGTCTCTCATGCATGCATTTTCCATAATGAAATTCCAGCATACACTGTCTTCAGTAAAATGATCATATCTCAAGCTCCCGATATCGGATTGAGGTGATTCAAAAGGTATTGGAAAGCTAAAAATTATGG
Source organism: Hibiscus trionum (assembly GCA_030270665.1). Classification (NCBI taxonomy): domain Eukaryota; kingdom Viridiplantae; phylum Streptophyta; class Magnoliopsida; order Malvales; family Malvaceae; genus Hibiscus; species Hibiscus trionum. The sequence continues at coordinate 12,641,978 of BSYR01000027.1, read as the reverse complement.
AAATACGTTTGAAGAAGACATCAAAACGCAGATTTGCATGGATCCTATCCAAAAATGGCGAACAAGTTGACTGGATGTATGAGACTCCTTGAATTCTTTCTTTAAGTGTTGTTTAATTCATGCCTTGAATTCCTAGATGAAATCGATCAGCCTTCAAGGGATGTAATGAAGCACTTGATGAAGTTGAAAAGATTCTTCCTTGGTTCAAGCTTTATTCACACATCCAAGCACCTAGACACAAAGGTACATTTGATTCAAAATAAAGAAAAAAATGCATGAAACAATTAAGAACTAGTTTGATTAATAAACTAGTTTAATCAATGAACTAACTTTATTCAATGAACTCACAAACATAATTAAACTAATATGCATTATTAAACTGACATACAATAATGGAACTAACAAACTTAAATGAAACATCATGCTTAAATGAACACCAAGCATTATTTATTTATGCACACATGCTGAAATTAAATTTAAAACTTAATAAAAGCTCATGCAAACTCATGAACGAGTAGGAGGCTACATTGTTCAAAAGATGGACAAGGCTCCAAGCTTAGATTTAAGGCTAGAAAACTCGAATTGTTGAAATCCTCGGCTCGGCAATAAGTGTTTAAATATTGAGACTTCTCCTCTGATGTGAACAAGGCCCAAAGAAGTTTGGTGCTGGCCTGGATCACATCAGAAAGGCTAGAAATGAGAATTTAAAAAGTCATGGCAAACATGGAAAGGGTAAAGTTATATGCCCCAAAGTTTATAGTATGAATGATTCATGAGTCCATCGACCGAATAGCGTTTCTAATTTCTACCCGATTTTAGGTGGCTCTCTGTGACTCATCGACTCCCCAAATATCATTCTTCCCTCTTTTCTAATCTCAAACAAACATTATAAATTTCAAAGTCTTTGAAGAAAGGTTAACTCAATTAGGCGGAATGTGTTCTGAAAACAAACTCCTCTTCTCAGATATCCTTATATGATCGAAATGTTCTTTCAAGTCTTGTAATGTGGCTAAGGTTCATGGTTACAAAAGAAAGGATATATATAGGCCCAAATAAGTGTTTGAGGGTGATTAAACCAAGGATCAATTTTTCTTGATAAAGTTTATGCTTTGTATTGCTTCATTAACTTCCTCTTTTCTTTTCTTTTCTTTTCTGAATCACTCTAGAGTGCTCATTTCTATGTTTTCACCCTAGAGTTCATCTCCTTCTTTTTGCTTCGAGAATCTTCAACTAACTTATGGTTCATGCGATGTTTGAAAACTTGTACTTTTCAACTTGGTGCTTCCTCCAATGGGGATATTTTTTCGCAATTTTTTTAGATACTCATCTTTGTCTGCATGTTATTTTATCATGTTTATTCTTGCATCCAATGCACTCATTCTTGTTATCTTCATAGCATGGTCAGAACCAATCGCCTTTCCCATGAAAATAGACTTTCATCACTTTTGCCCCCAAGTGTGGGAAGTGATCCTTTGTTAGGGTTCAATCGAAAGAAAATATCATGCTCAAAAGGGACAACAAGGGATACTTTTTGCGAAGGGAAATGAAGGAATGCCAAATCTCCTCTCGTACATGGATATCATTGAAGAAAAGTTGTCCTCAGGATATCATTGAAGAAAAGTTGTCCTCAGTTGGTAGATGTTTTAGAGTTATCACTTAATCCAAAGACCTTAAACAACAATGTTTGAGAGGAAAATTCTCTCAGAATTTGCATTTGGGATCTTTCCCATTAACCCTGAGCATATTTTTATTTCCCCTCTATCGCGGCATTAGATTCAAGAATCATTCATGCAATCAATAATAGAGGCCCTGCAAGAAAGATGTGTTTGGAAGAGAAATGGATGTAATGAAAGAAAGAAATGAAATGAAATGTTTGCCACTTGAGAAAATAAAGGAAATTCATTTTTAAAACAAGTAAAACAACATAGAAGCCCTCACAAAAGATCTATAATGCTCGCGAGCAAAAGCAAAAGGGTTGATTCTTGGTATGATTTCGCAACAACAAGAAAGTCATGTACCATCAAATTGTTAAGCAGTACTCCTGGAAGGCATGAGTGAATTCTAGCCAAGCTTGCCCCTATGACAAGATTTCATTGTTCGAGTAATTCAGGTTGTTGGTGCTCGTCATATTCGCCCAGTATCTCACCGAGTCTTATGCTTTTGATGGTTGTTAGTATCAACTCTCCGCTTGTGATCATGTCTGTGAAGCGCTAGGTGGCATGGTTTAACATACGGTCATAGAAGTTCCCTTTAAATGTCTCCACAAACATGGGTGTGATCTCGCTTTCTAACAGTGGTGGCTGAACCTAGGCGGCCACGTCTCGCCGTCTTTGGGCATATTGGCAGAAGTTCTCGTTAGCCATTTGCTTTATCCCCTGTAACACTAAGAGGTTTGGGATCATATCCATCACGTGTTTGTACTGGTCAATGAAGGCACTTGACAGGTCCAACCATGTCTTTATATTGGTCTGAATTAGATGTGTATACCAACGAGCGACTGACCCCAACAAACTATCTTGGAAACGATGTATGAGTAGTTTCTCGTTGTCGAGATAGTAGGACATCTTTATGTAGTACATCGTCAAGTGTGCTGATGGGTAGGTAGTTCCTTCGTACTTCTTGAAATCCAGTGTCTTGAACTTCGAGGGAATGACCAGATTGGTCACTAAGCTAAGGTCTCTAGCATTCAGGCCACAATGTATTCTAACTCCTTGTAGGGCTTTGACAATCCTCTCGAGCTTATCGTAACGATCTTCCAATTTCCTTTCTGTCTGGCTCTTGTCAACCATCTCATCGAGGTCAAGAACTTCAAAGTCTTGATCATCACCTTGACCTGCCCCAAACTCCACCAGAGCATTGGACGAGGCTCCTAGAAGATGAATTTGAACCTTCCCTTTGAGTGCTTCACGATTCACTTCTTGCAGTATTTGCGTTCTTAAAGGCTTTGACGAGTCTCAATCGGTCACCAAAATTCCTTTCTTCAATGGAGACAATTATCCCTATTGGAAGAATCGGATGAGGCTATTCATCAAGTCAAATGACTATGTCCTTTGGGATGTAATCGAAGATGGGCCATCCATTCCGATGAAGCAAGAAGGAGATAGGCAAGTTCCATAATTAAAGCACGAAATGACGGATGAAGAAAGTAAAAAGCTACAAGTTATTGACAAGGCCTTGCACATGCTCTTTTGTGCACTTGGACCAGATATGTACTCGAAGATGTCTTCGTGTACAAGTGCAAAGGAGGTATGGGACACGCTCGAGACCACCTATGAGGGAACCAACGATGTAAAGGAGACCAAGATTGGACTCCTCAATTTGAGCTATGATAATTTTAAGATAGAGCCCGATGAGAATGTCACAAAGATGTTTGATCGTTTCTCTATCATTGTCAACGGTCTCAAAGGTTTCGGAGAAGTCATTCCCAAAGACAAGCTTGTCCAAAAACTTCTCTACTCTCTTTTCGAGTCATGGGATGGGAAAAGAACCGCCATCATCGAGGCAAATGATTTGAAGACTCTGAAGTTCGATGCTCTCATAGGTTCTCTTCTTACTCATGAGATTATGAAGCAAGGAAGAGAAGAAGAAAAGAGAATAGACGAGAAGAAAGAGGTAGAAAAGAAGAAAATCAGAGTTTCTCTCAATGCTTCTATTGAAGAGAGCGGATCGAGTGGGGAGGATGACGAAGAGATGGCTATGCTAGCCAAAAGATTCACTTGGTTCATGAAGTCCAATAGAGGAAGAAAGTTTAATCGAAAAGGAGATTTCAAGAACAAGAACAAGGAGGAGGAGAAGGTTCAACTCATATGTTATGAGTGCAAGAAGCTGGGGGACATAAGAATCGAATGTCCCCAACTCAAAAGGAAGAGCTTCGGGAAGAAGAAAAAGAAGCTCAAGAAAAATGTTGCTACTTGGAGTGATGAGAAATCATCCGATGATGAGGAGCAAGAAGTTGCCAACCTTTGTCTCATGGCTCTTGAAGAAGATCCTAAGGTAACCTCTAACTCATCTACATTTGATTTCACTTTTGATGAGCTTCAAGAAGCTTATGATGAGTTGTAAAAGGTGTATGACGAATTGGTTGAGAAGTATAAGGAATCAACTTTGAAAAAGAAAAAGGAAATCATTTTTTATTTGAAAACGCAAAATGATTTCTTATCTAAAACCACTTCCAAACTTGAAAAGAAGGTTTGTGCTTTAAAAGATAATTTAACATATTTTGGAAAAAGAAAATGTTAATTTAAACAACCTTCTTTTCGAGTTTCATGATCATCGCCATAAGGAGGTGAATGATCTCAAAGCTTCTTTAAACAAAGTTGGAAATTCTAGTTTTGGAAAAGGTGAATCTTCAAAACCCAATTATGTAAAAAGAAGCTTTATTAACCACAAACAAAGAGGCTTCCAGAGGCCCTCTAGAGGTAAGAGGATTAGGAGTGTAAGGATTCCTAAAGAATTAGTTACTTCTAATAATATTCATGTCATTGCTTCTTGGATTCCCAAGAGAACCAAGTTTTTGGGAGCTAATACTCATGGACCCAAAATGATTTGGGTACTAAAAACCAAGGCTTAATTCTTTGTTTGTAGGGGGTATTTCTACAAGGCCAAAGCTACAAGTCAAAACTCATGGTACCTTGATAGTGGATGCTCAAGACATATGACCGGTGACAAGAGTAGATTCTTGGAGCTAAGACTAAAAAGTGGAGGAGTAGTAACTTTCGGTGACAACTCTAAGGGCCACATTGAAGGAATTGGTTCCATTGGTAATCACTCTTCTATACTTATTGATAATGTTTTGTATGTCAACAGTCTAAAACACAATTTGTTGAGCATTAGTCAGTTATGTGATAAAGGCTTTAATGTTCTCTTTGATGTTAATGGTTGAAAAATCTTGAACATTAAAACTAACAAAATAGTGCTCATTGGACATCGCATAGGAAACATATACATGGTGCATTTAGATGACATACATATTTCTAATACATGCTTTGTTGCTAAAGATGAACATGACTCATGGCTATGGCATAGAAAACTAGGGCATACTAGCATGAGTGTTTTAGAAATTTTGGTTTCCAAAGATCTAGTTCGAGGTTTGCCTAAAATTAAATTTTCACTTGATAAAATTTGTGATGCATGTGGAAAAGGCAAACATAAAAGAACTTCTTTTAAACCTATTAATGATGTTTCAACTAGTAGAGTGTTACAATTGATTCACATGGATCTTTTTGGCGCTATTAGGACAATGAGCTTGGGTGGAAAATCATATGCATTTGTTTTAGTTGATGATTTCTCTAGATACACTTGGGTTCTATTTTTTAGTACCAAGGATGAGGCTTTAGAAAAGTTCATCACGTTTTCAAAAATATCTCAAAATGATGTTGGTCAAACTATTTGTCATATTAGAAGTGACTATGGTACCAAATTTTAAATTTTAGGTTTTGAGGATTTTTGTAATACAAATATTATAAGCCATAATTTTTCCGCTCCTCGCACTCCTCAACAAAATGGGGTAGTTGAGAGGAAAAACCGAACTTTAGAAGAAATGGCTAGAATCATGTTTTGTGAAAACAATTTACCTAAGAATTTTTCGGCATAAGCCACAAATACGACTTGCTACATTATAAATTGAGTAATGATTAGGCAAATTTTAAAGAAAACTCCTTATGAGATTTTAAAATCCAAAAAGCCTAACATTAGTCATTTTCATCCATTTGGATGCAAGTGTTTTGTTTTGAATAATGGAAAAGACAATATAGGTAAATTTGATGCCTAAAGTGATGAAGTTATTTTCTTAGGGTATTCTTTAAACTCTAAAGCCTATCGAGTATTTAATAGAAGAACTTTGGTTGTTGAAGACTCTATACATGTGGTTTTCGATGATAACCTCCTTCCGAGGAAGGATTCTTGTGATGATGATGATGGTGGTGGTGGTGGTGTAGGGATTTTTGAAGCCAGTGATGGTGGGCAATCATCAAAGGTGGATGAGGTTCCAAACAAAAAAGAAGAAGCATAAGATCCACCTTTAGAAGCATTGAAGGACATGACTGTAGAGGAAAAGGAGGTCACCTACCCAATGGAGTTCAACTATGTCAAAGGTGGTGAGATTTTGGGTGATCCATCCAAAAGGGTAACCACTAGATCTTCTCTTAAACTTTCTAGTAATGTTGCATTTATTTCATGCATTGAGCCTAAAAATATCAAAGAATCATTAAAAGATGAATATTGGATATTGGTCATGCAAGAGGAACTAAATCAATTTGAGAAAAGTCAAGTTTGGACATTAGTTGATAGGCCTAGTAATAAATCTACTATAGGAACTAAATGGGTTTTTAGAAACAGCTAGGTGGGAGTGGTAACATAGTAAGGAACAAAGCTAGACTTGTTACTCAAGGTTATACTCAAGAAGAGGTAATCGATTTTGATGAAACCTATGCACCCATAGCTAGGATGGAAGTTATTAGTAGGGATGGTAACGAGGAGGGTTGAGTCGGGTTTTTGGCCACCCCGACCCCGACCCAAAATTTAAACCATCCACCCTGACCCTATCTCGACTCTAATATATTATATCCCTAATTCGATCCGACTCAAAATAATAAAAAAACATAACTCGACCCCGACCCGGCCCTGATATTTTAATAAAAAAAACTTGACTAAACTCGATCCGACCCAAAAAAAATTAATAAAAATATTAAATATAATATATAAAAATATGATAAATATATATAAATATGTCGAGTTGGGGAATTTTCACCATAAACTCGAACTCGCCCCGACCCGACTTTATTTCTCCAATAACCTGACTCAAACCCAATTTTTTAATAAAAAAACCTGCCCCTATCAGGTCGGGTCGGGTCGAGACCCGACGGGGACAGGTCAAATTGTCATCCCTGGCTATTAGGATGCTTCTTGCATTTGCATGTTATCATGAATTCAAGCTTTATCAAATGGATGTAAAAAGTGCATTCTTAAATGGTTTCATAAATAAAGAGGTATATGTAGAACAACCACCCGGTTTTGAAGATCCAAAATACTCAAACCATGTTTTCAAACTTTCTTAGGCTTTATATGGTTTGAAACAAGCTCCTAGAGCTTGGTATGAAAGGTTGTCTAGTTTTTTAATTGAAAAAGGTTTTAACAAAGGAAAGGTGGACACTACACTCTTCATTAAAAGAAATGGCAAAGACATATGTAGAACTAAATGTTTTGATATAATAATTGAAAAAAGTTTTGGACTAAATTGAAAAGAATTTAAAATATACTTTAAGTCCAAACAATTTCAAAATAAGTTTGGGGATGTTTAAAAAGGTTTTGGAAAGGTTTAAAACGTTTTTAAGTAGCCAAACCAGGGTTTTCAAGGTACCCGTTTCGATATAGGCTAAATTGTATCAATACATTTTGAAACTGCAAAAACATTTACCGAAACAAGGCTTGCCCGTTTCGATATAGAGGGTTTCGGTTTCGAAACACCCCTTTGGTGTTTCGATGCGCCCAAAGGTCAAAACCTCCCCAACGGTCATATTTCCCAACGACTTTTTAAATGCGGCTCAACGGTCGCTCATACCAAAATGGTTTGTAATCGTTTCGATACATCTCAATACCGTTTCGATACGGCCAGAGGCGTTTCAATACGGCTTGCTGCATCAAGCTCCAACGACTAGTTCTGAAGAAGGTCGTTCTGATACGGGCTCGTATGTTTCGATATGGACAGCTACAGAAATTCATTAATGGTGGGAAATAAAGTCTCCAACGGCTCCAAAACATCCCTAACGGCTAGTAACGGCCACAAACTCAATTGGGACTATAAATTGAAGGCTGGAACACTTGAAGAAGGTTAGAGACTACATCCAAGCATCATGATCAAGAGAAAAAGTCTAATTCTTATCTTATCTTTTCTCTTGTACATAGTCTAAGATAGTGCTTTATTGTAAATTCTTTGTACACTCTTGTGAGCTTAATTTGTGTAAAGACACGCCTTGTGAGGCATTTAGTTTACCCAAATCAATCCCTTGTAAAAGGAGAGGTTCTAGTTTAGCCTTGAGAGATAAACTAGAGTTGGTTCTATCTTAGCTAAGTCCAAAAGATAGGGTTGTAATTGTTTCCTCCGAAACCGGGAAAAGGGGACGAATTCATTGTTGAGTGAATTGAGAAATCCTTAGTGGTGTGCTAAGGTAGTGGATGTAGGTGCTTGTTAGAAAGTCTAACCACTCTAAAATAATTGTGTCACTTGTCTCCATTTATTTCTATTTTAGCCAATTCAACCATCAAACATTTACAACCCTCCTTGACAGTTTCGATGATCGATTCGAGCGTTCTACAAGCTTAACAATTGGTATCAAAGCCTCGTCTCCATCAAAGGACTAACATTCGGGAGTAAAGATCATTTGCTCGAAGTCCACCGTTCAAGAAAATGGCAAGATTTGAAGAAGGTCGCTCTATATCCTGTCCTCCGCTCTTTGAAGGATAAGCATACTTCCAATGGAGCAATGTCATGAAGTATTTCATCAAATCTCTTGATTTTGAGATTTGGGATATCATCGAAGATGGTTACTTGGAAGCTCCTAAGAAGAAGAAGAAGTAAAGGAGTGCAAATGACACGAAGGCCAAGCTAAACGCAAAGGCGATGCACACTCTTCTTTGTAGCCTCAATAAAGACGTTTCCAAGAAAGTTTCCACATGCAAAAGTGCCAAAGATATATGGGAGAAATTTGAGAAGCTCTATGGCAACAAGAAAGGAGAAAAGAAAGATGATGCTAAATCTTGTGCAAACATTCTCCCCAATCCAAAGGTGGATGGTGTTTTGGCTCTCGAAGAGCCTAAGGTATCTTCTAACTCAAGTGAGCTTAATTCTTACTCTTTCGATGAGTTGCAAGATGCTTTCGATGATTTCTTTGGAATTTAAGACCATAAATTCCAAATTTAAGAAAATGATTTCAAAACTTGAATTTGAAAATGATTTTCTCTTGAAAAGAAAATTGGATTTTGAAAATCAAAATGAAATTTTGAAAAATGATTTAGAGTTTTCAAAAACAAGTAAAGATGTTTTAGAAAAAGAAAATCTTGATTTGAAAGTTAAGCTTGAAAGGTTAACAACATAAAAGAAATTGTTTTCAATAATTCATCTTGTCACATAATGGCAAAATGCTCGCATTGCCATTATCATGGTCATTCCTCACATACTTGTCCTATAAAGAAGAGAAAATCTTATAGGATTAGACAAGTATAGGTTCCTAAGGGAACTAAAGACATTGAAATTAATGTTAATGGATCCAAAGCAATTTGGATACCAAAATCCAAGTAAATGTCTTTTGTAGGTTTGTTGGAGCTATGGCAAGCAAAGCAAAATCATGGAAATGCTCTAGTCACACAAGAGAAGAAATTGGGTAACCTCTAAAGCTAAAAGCTTTCATTTTATTTATTTTGTTATCTAATTTGTGTTAAGCCTAATATGATGCAATGAGTAAGGGGGAGCCACTTTCAAAACCAAATTTCTTAATAGAGTCAAAAAAATTTAAATCTCTATTGTTGTTTTGAGCCTAAAGTTTTTAAATTCTTTTTGATATAACAAAAAGGGGGAGTTTGGTTTGAAAAATTGTATTTTTCAAATGAATAAGGGGGAGCTTTAATTACTTTTCAATTTTTCATCTCTTATTCAAATTCTTAAATACTAAGGGGGAGAATCCTAAATAATTTTTCAATTTGGTTTTATTATATCAAAAAGGGGAGATTGTAGAACTAAATGTTTTGATATAATAATTGAAAAATGATTTGGACTAAATTGAAAAGAATTTAAAATATACTTTAAGTCCAAACAACTTGAAAATAAGTTTGTGGATGTTTAAAAAGGTTTTGGCAAGGTTTGAAACGTTTTTAAGTAGCCAAACCAGGGTTTTCAAGGTACCCATTTCGATACAGGCTAAACTGTATCGATACAATTTGAAACTGCAAAAACATGTACAGAAATAGGGCATGCCCGTTTTGATACGGAGGGTTTCAATTTCGAAACACCCCTTTGGTGTTTTGATACGCCCAAAGGTCAAAACCTCCCCAACGGTCATATTTCCCAACGACTTTTTAAATGGAGCTCAACGGTCGCTCATACCGAAACGGTTTCTAACCATTTCGATACAGCTCAATATCGTTTCGATACGACTTGCTGCATTAGGCTCCAAGGGCTAGTTCTAAAGAAGGTCGTTCTGATACGGGCTCGTATGTTCCGATATGGACAGCTGCAGAACAGTATTAATGGTGGGAAATAAAGTCTTCAATGGCTCCAAAACATCCCTAACGGCTAGTAAAAGCCACAAACTCAATTGGGACTATAAATTGAAGGTTGTAACACTTGAAGAAGGTTAGAGACTACATCCAAGCATCATGATCAAGAGAAAGAGAGTCTAATTCTTATCTTATCTTATCTTATATTTTCTCTTGTACATAGTCTAAGAGAGTGCTTTATTGTAAATTCTTTGTACACTCTTGTGAGCTTAATTTGTGTAAACACACACCTTGTGAGGCATTTATTTTACCCAAATCAATCTCTTGTAAAAGGAGAGGTTCTAGTTTAGCCTTAAGAGATAAACTAGAGTTGGTTTTATCTTAGACAAGTCCAAATGATAGGGTTGTAACAGTTTCCTTCTAAACCGGGGAAAGGGGACGAATTCATTGTTGAGTGAATTAGGAAATCCTTAGTGGTGTGCTAAGATAGTGGATGTAGGTGCTTGTTAGAAGGCCAAACCACTTTAAAATCATTGTGTCACTTGTCTACCTTTATTTCGATTTTAGCCAATTCAACCACCAAACGTTTACAACCCTCCTTGACGGTTTCAGTGATCGATTCGAGAGTGCTAAAAGCTTAACAACATATTAGTAGTCCAAATCTATGTTGATGATATAATTTTTGGTTCTACTAATAAAATGTTTTGCCAAGATTTTGCTAAGTTGATGCAAGGTGAATTTGAGATAAGCATGGTGGGGGAGCTCTCAATCTTCTTGGGACTCCAAATTAAGCAAAGGAAGGACGGAACCTTCATTAATTAAGCTAAGTACATTAAGGACATGCTCAAGAAGTTTGGCTTGAAGAATGTGAAGCCTCAAGCCACACCAATGAGCTCTTCTACAAAGCTTGACAAAGATGAAGGAGGTAAGTGTGTTGATTTAAAGCTTTATCGTTCTATGATTGGATCTTTGCTTTATCTTACCGCAAGTAGACCCGACATTATGTTTAGTGTTTGCTTGTGTGCTAGATTTCAAGCTAGTCCTAGAGAATCACACCTTATAGTCATTAAGAGAATCTTTAGATACCTTAGAAACACACCTTGTTTCGGCCTTTGGTATCCTAGAGATTCCTCCTTTGATTTACATTCTTTCTTGGATGCGGATTATGGAAGTTGTAAGATAGATAGAAAAAGTACCTCTGGTAATTGTCAATTCCTAAGTAGTATGCTCATATCTTGGTTCTCTAAGAAACAAAATAGTGTAGCCTTATCTACCACCAAAGCGGAACAAATACCACCGAAGCGGATTATGGAATTGATGTAGGTACCATACCCCTTAGGTGTGATAACACTAGAGCAATTTGTCTCACTAAGAATCTCATCCAATATTCTAGAACCAAACACATAGAAATTAGATGTCATTTCATTAGAGATCATGTTTTGAAAAATTATGTTGTTCTAGAATTTGTAGACACTTTGAACCAATTAGCGGATATCTTTATTAAACCATTAGACACCTTGGAATCTTTGAAAAAAGTATGGGTTTCAATAATTTTGTAAAAACTTTTTCAAAACTGAAATTTCTTGATTCGAATATAAAATTATATCGTATATTTTTTAAAACTATTTTTCAAAATTCTTTTTACGAAAAATTATTTTTATACTTGTTTATATTTTTAAACTATATTGTATATATTTTTCTTTAAATACCTTGATCATTGGATTAGTTATTTGGATCGAATGTGATGATTTATGCATACATGTGTTTGGGTTTGATTTTGATTTCAGGATTTTATATGGCACCTAAAGGGCGACCAAGTATTAGTGAGGTTGGAGAATCCTCCAAGAACGATGGTACGAGACCAAACGTCACCCTTATTATCCAAAATTGCTTTTAAACACCCACCAGTATGGCTCACTACAAACAATACCAAAACTATAAGATTCATCATGAGCGTATTACATCTATTCCTTTTCTTAATTTCGGGCGTTTTAAATTCAAATAACTTGGTTTATTGCATCAATGAAAGTTGTTGAGTGGATCAATGGATTGATCAAAGCCAAGAGGGGCTGAATTGGGCTTTTAAAAATTTGTTGTAGTAAAAGGATAGCTAAAAATGAAGAACAAGGAATTTTAGAGTGGTTCAAGTTCCAAATGAACTCTACATCCACTACCTTAGCTACCACTAAGGATTTCCAACAATTCACTAATTTGTTCTTCCCCTTTTCAAGGCTTAGGAGGTAACCTTTACACAACCGGTCAAATTTTCTACCCAAAATTTGACCAAACCCTCACAATAGTACAAAGAAGAATTTGGGCAAGAAAGATATTCTCAAATACAAGATTGCCCCTTTTAGTACAAACACTCAACCCAAATTTGATAATAAGATAGGAATTGAACGCTACACAATTTGGGGTTTACAAGAAATTGGAAAATAAGCACAATGAGCTTGGAATTTTTGCTTGGATGTTTATCGTAGATGCAATAGTTGTTGTTGGTCTTCAATTAGCTTCAATTTATACCTTCTCTATCAATTATAGCCGTTTGAGTGGTTAGGGTATTGATTATAGCCATTGGGACCCTCTCTTTCCACCATAAATGCACTTCTGCAGCTATCCGTATCGGTACGCGAGGACCTGTATCGATATCTGTCTCAAAACAGAAAGATTCGTTGCACAATAATAAAAAGGGCATATCGGTACAAGACAGAGATTGTTTCGATACGGGTAAGACCGTATCGATACCTTTTTCTCAACTTAGCTCACTGGAAGTTTCCGTTTCGATACGGTGTACACCGTATCGATACGGGACAACTACCACTTTAAATGTTAGTTACCTAATCGGCTGACACCAACGGTCAAAAAATTAAAGGCTTTCAAATTTAAAAATTCATTAAATCTGTATCGATACAAGTGTAACCGTATCGGTACGCTAATCAAACTCCTTCAGTTTTTATAGAGGGGTGTATCGATACAGATTCAATCTGTTTCGATACAGTGTTTCGATACGCTAAGGGGCGTATCGAAACGCGTCTTTCCAATAGCCAACTTTGCAAAAAAGGTATCGATACGGCTGGAAGCATATCGATACGCCTAGACGTTTTTCAATACTTTAGCCTTGGAACACTTAGAAAATATTTGGAGTTTGAGTTTTTCAAATCAGATTAAAGTGTTGATGATTTATAAATCATTTGAGGGACTTAAAAATCTATTTCAAGTTTTCAATTTAATCCTTAACATACTTAGTTATATCAAAATCAAACATAGGTTTTACAAAAGTTTATGTCCTTTTTTAGTATACCCGGTGTTTTGTATCGTAACCTTGTTATCATCTTTTATGCCAATGCCTGGTGTGTCTATAGTCCCAATCCAAACGAGGTTATAGCCATAGAATCCTATCTCATGCGGAAGAAGTTTAGGTTGACCAAACTATCTTAACCAATGTTTTTGGGTTTGAGAATGTAAGGATAGATGATGAAAACTCCTTAGGCCTTGTCCTTAGTGGCTCCATAACCGCCCTTGATACCCATGTTGGAGTATGCCCAAAGATCAATCATGACATTGTTGTAAAAGACATACTTATTTTATCTTGTTTATTAATAAAGTCATTATTATTATTATTTCAGTCTTATTCTGTCATCTATAAATAAACTGAATTATAATAAAGTCCCTAGAATAATATAGCTATTCTTGAATGTCTTTAGTCAATAATTATTGTGGGCATGGACAACAATAATATATTAAGACTAATATGTAGTTGATTGATGACAAAGTGTTGTTATTGACATAGAGATGTCAAAATCAATACATATGTATGTGTTAGAGAACGGCATACTGGACTAACTCGCTATGAGCATGTTTCTTGGATTATTATGTGACAGTCACAACATTGCTCATAGTGATAACTAAGTGTATGATCCTCATACTTGAGATCATCATTATTTCAATATCGAGAGTGGCGTATTTTGATGCGGTCAAACGTGTGTTGTAACATACTACACTATAAAGACTGATATTGGATATGTCACAATCTATATAACAAAATATGGTTGATCAAGATAGGATTTGTCCCTCTTACATAATAGGAGTAATATCGTAGGTCACTTGATTGGGTGAGACTAGAAAGTGCATGGCCATGCTCGAATAAATTGATATGAGATATCATAGTTATTCGTTTATCATAGTCTACTCAAAATATCAAGAAATATTAGATGGATTGTACAAGTGTGACTAATACATGACTTGTGTTCGATCTAGATATGAGGACAAAAGGATGTAATACATAAAAGAAGTTAATCACAGAAAAAGGTAAAGTCAAACCACGACTTCATGTAACTTAGGTAGCAATGATGTATTGCTAGATGTCATTCATTGCTTGTAATATTAGAATTGTTCTAGATATTACTATTGACGTTACATGAACCTACAAGGGTCACACCTAATGACTAAAACGAACAAATATCGACTAGATAGCATGTGTACAAACTTGTTGTACATGTAATAATTATTATAATTATTGTAATTATAGATAATCTCGTTTATATATATATATATATATATATATATATATATTAATACTAGATAATTATTGTAATTATCAAACACTATTAAAATATATATCCCTATAGAAACCTAATTAAAGTAGAATCAGATTCTACATATTTAATTATATTCAGTTAAATATATTGTATATTTAATGAATTCGAATTAAAGTATAATCAAATTCTATATATTTAATTATATTTGGTTAAATATATTGTATATTTAATGAATCCGAATTTAATTAGAATTAGGTTTTTGAATGCTATATAAAGGCATAAGGTCTAGCAGCCAAAGTATACTTTTTCGGAAAACCTCTCTAACAGTTAAAGAAGAGAAAATATTGTTCGTTTCTTTCAGATGGACTACGTAGAGGTCGAAACGTTATTGTGATGACTCGGATTCAATTTGGTTTATCCTAACTCCCTAAGGATATCAAGATACCAAATTTATTAAGGTAATATTTTATCACAATTAACCCCGAATTCGTCCATTGTACATGGATTACTGGTGAAATTCGCCGGATAATTTTTTGCTACGCCATGGGGTGTACCAGCACTTCCCAACAACCCATGATCGCATTCTTCACATCATGATCACTTGGTGGTTCCATCCATCCAGTGGCAAGTTCTCTATGATCCAACAAGTCGGTGATTTTTTTATCCAATGCTTTCGTGAGGAAAAGCGCCCAAATCTAGCTCAAAGATCATGTTCGCAGAGATTGTCTACCTCGTGCAACATCACCACACCACCTTGTCTCATCCTTCACATATGGCACCGCTTTGAGCTATTTGTTCTCGAAGTTAGAAATTGATTGCTCTCAAGACTATGTCGAGCCTCTCACCCTCCTCAAAATGTTGAAGCGAATCTTGTGGCTCCTCAAGAAGCTCCTCAAGCTCTGGTGGCCCAACCTTCTATGGATGCTCTCATCTCCTATCTTAATGAGCAATTCACTTCTTTAGGCACCAATATGAATTTGGGTTTTGCCGCCATCGACACTCGCTTCACATCCTTGGAGGAAAGAATGTCTACCATTGAGAATCAAGTTACAGCCATTGAAACTCAACAAAACTCAATGAACGTCTCTCTCACCACTTTTCATGGCGCATGGCTTTAATCTCAACAATCCAATGATGAAGATCAAGAGGGTGACGACGGTGGAAATGAGTCTTAGGCTTTTGCATCTCATATCATATCATATTAGGATTTTAATTTTTATGCACCTATATTATTTGATTTGGATCTAAATTGCTTTGAACCTTAATGCTTTAAATGTTTAATTATAATTATGTTGTTTGCTTTATATTGCTTCGATGTTTATATCTTGCTTAATCCATTGATTTTGATTAAACAAAAAGAGGGAGAATACTTAAAGAGCCAAAAATTTTAAAATTTTCAAAACCTAGCTTAAAGTAAGGGGGTACTTTCTCAAATAACTTAAAATTTTACTTTGGTTTTGTTATATCAAAAAGGGGAGATTGTAAACCTATGTTCAATTTTGATATAACACATTAATTTAAGGACCAATTTGTAAAAGTAAATAAATTTTTAAGTACTCAAAAGTCTCACTAAAAGTCAAACTTAAACCCTAAATTTTTTTTAAGTGTTTCAAGCCAAACTTTAAAAAATCGCCCAGGCATATCGATACGCCCTATAACGTTTCGATAAGGATTTTGGCTACTATAATTTTATTGAGCACAACGTTCCAATACGGCTTACCCCATTTTGATACAGTGTTGTGATATGGGCTTGTCCGTTTCGATACGTGTAACACCCCAAAAACCAGTCTAGTCAGAATTGGATTCCGGTGATCGGAGTATTGATATTAAATGTTGAAATATCGAGTCCTTGCTACAGATTATATTGTTATAGGACCTTAATTGAACCAAGTCTTTAATTAACATTGCCTTTAAGACGCCTTAATATGATGTTTAAAGCTAGGTGTTTCGATACAGTCAGACTCGTACCGAAACGGCCTAGGTAAGGCGTTTCGAAACGGTTAAGGGGAGTTTCGATACGGTGTAACTGAATTAACTAACTTTTAGTCTTTTTGCTCGACTGTTTCGATACGGTTTCACACGTTTCGAAATGGTTCCCCTGTTTCGAATATGTTTAAAGGGAAAATAGAAAGGAAAGGATAATGTGATGACTCACATACTTTTTGTTGTCATTCCCACGTGATTATTAGCAGAAAAGATGACTAATAGTCATCTATATGTGAAAGGATAAAGAAAAGATGGTTAGTAATATTATAAGATTTCCCTTTGCTAGGGTAAACATGTCCATTGGTTACAAAGGAGGTGGGATATGACTAAGGCTATAGTTTTAATAAAAAGGAATAGAGAAAAATCATCACCTTCATTTTACATGTTACCGAAACCAAATCTCATTTTTTGTCTTGAAGAGACAAGCATTGGATCTAGCAAACCCTTGGTAGAAGGAAATCTCCTTATTGGCTAAGTGAGAGGTGGAGTAATGAATAAGTTTTGGCTATTTATAAATAAATAGAAGGAAATCTCTTATCTTGGTTTTTGGCTTCACCGAGACTTATTCTTCATTTCCTTGTTTTGAGAGAATAAACAAGCACACACCTCCATTGTCATCTTCTTCATCAAGCTCAAGCACACACTTCTCTATTTATGAACCTTAAGCTTAGGATTTTCTTGAATTAGGATCATCGATTCATAGCCACTGATCGCGTAAGTAGAAACCCTAAGTTGATTATTGATTCTCTTAATCAATGAATGTTCGATTTCAAACTTTAAGATAAGCTTTGTCTATTAGCTAATGGCTATTTAAGTATCGATATCATCATATCGATTCTAATAATCATTTATCGTTCTTCCTAGTTCAAGAAGTGGAAAAGATTAATCCATCATCTCCATCGAAATCTAGGAATATAAGAATTACCACCCGAGAGCCTTAGGACCTTCGAATTTGTCAAGGTGAGTGTAGTCGGAGTCTCGGATTTGGGTGAGGAGCCTTTCTAAATTTACCGTTATTGATTTTATATGATTTACTAACTATTGAATTAGAGGGACTTGGTATAAAGCATTATTGAAAACCATATTGGTAAGTTTGATAAGTATTGCATCAATTCATTGTCCATAGCATTGCTATTATTGTCATAGAAATCATCGAAGTATTGACATATAGAATCATTGACATGTGTTTATTGTTATTACCTATTGTTATGACCATGTGATTGGTGAGATATTGTCATTGAATCATTGATATTGAATTATTGTCATTGAACCATTGATATTGAGTTATTGTTATCGGACCTTGGGATCGAAGTATTGGATACAATTGGCATGCCATAGAATTCTAGAGCTCAGTGGTACGGAGTTTATACGGTGTAGTGGAGGGATGTGATTTGTGTTGGTCAAAAATCGGTGTAGTGGAGGATTTGGACCATGTTGTTCATTGTTGGTGTAGTGGTGGAATTCGTGTATCCAAATACGGTTGAAATCGATCCAAGAAAGAATGATGATTATTGATATTATCATTGATAATATGATTATTGATATTGCTTTAATATGATATCGAGATATTATCATTGGGGAATTGATTATTGATACTATATTTCAACAAGAATATAGAGTATGACATAATCATTGTATGTTGATGTAAAGATAGTCATCAAAACATGATAGTATACCACGTACATTCCTTGTTATTGGATACCTCACTTAGACTATGTAATTCTAATGCATTCATTGTCCATGCATTTTAGGTTAATGAAAGTATCGGTTCAAGATCGGGATTAGCTGGAAGTTTGGCAAGTCACCACGGGTTTAATGTAAAGTACTTTTGTTCCTTTGAACTCCTAGAATGGTGGCAAAGTAGTTAAAGTACTTGATGATGATGTTTTGTTTATGTGTATAATGGCTATGTGTTGTATATGGATAAAGTGTCTTAAATGACTTGCTAAGTTTGCTTGAAAATGGCTTAAAATGCATATTTGGCCTAAAAAGGTGAAAACATAGTAAACGCATTCGAATGATGATGAAAATTGGCATGACAATATTTTATATCATTAGAATACCGTGTATAAAGTTTCATTACTTTTGGATATCGTTTCGTAGGTCAAATCGAATAAAAACCAGCAAAAATCTGTTATTATAGGTTAGACCGTATCGAAACGGGTGATGGTGTTTCGATACGGGTAAGCATAATTGATCCTAAGAAAATAGGGTGTACCGAAAAAGGTTAGGGCCGTGCCGAAACATTTTGTCTCTGGCAGGCCCGGCCCTGGGCAGGGGCAACAAGGGCGCCCGCCCAGGGCCCACGCTCAAGGAAATTATATGTTTCAAATTTTATTCGAATTATATTTATTTTTAATGATTTTAAATTTTTAATACTTGTCATTAGGGCTTAATTTTTTTCAATATTTTTTAATAGAGGTTTAACTTTTTCTAATATTTATTATTAGGGGTCTACTCTTAAAATTCAATTTTTTCTAATACTTGTTATTAGGGGCTCAATTTTTTTTAATATTTTTTTTATTTTTTGATATACTCTTAAAATTCATTTTTTTAATTTTTGTTACCAGAGGCCCAATTTTTCAATACTTGTTATTATGGATCTACTCTTAAAATTAATTTTTATGTTACTTGCTATTAGGGACATAGATTTAAATAACGGTATGCAACCGCAACAACGATCGTTACATGACGATAGTGGTAGTGACAGAGCCGGTATTATCTTATAGTGGGGTCATGAGTGAAGTATGAGGTATTGAGGATTTCTATACCACTAGAATAAGCATTGTTGACCTCATACCCCAACAAATTAAGTGGGGTCAAATATAATATTTTTTATGCAAAATTATATATTACCTCCTTGAAAACCCCATGCCCAACAAATCAAGTGGGTTCAATTGCACCCCCAATTTATATGCTACATCCGCCCATGGGTTGCGGCACCATCTGAAACTGCGATACTCGCAACTGTTGTATCGACAATAGCGTATGTTATTAAGAGATTTCACAACCGCGATACTCGCAGTGACCAAAATAGCATCTATAATGTCCGCAACCACAATAAATTTAACATGATTATAAATACAACCGAAACCGTAAATTAAAATTTTATTTTAGGGCCTATTTCTTATATTCGCCCTGGGCCACCAAAAGCCCAGGACCGGCCCTGGTCTCTGGAACCCATCGTTTCGATACGGGTTCATAGCGTATCGAAACTGATCAAAGTCAGAGTCAAAGAGAGTCAACCCGTACCGATACGGGGCTTACCTGTATCGATACGGTATGAAGGGATAAGTTAACAAGGTTGATCATCGTCTATCCGTATCGAAACGGCCTTGAGTGTTTCGATATAAGGCTAGTTAAAGAGGTTAAAAAGCTAAATCTGAGGGTCTGTATTGTTTACATTACGGTTACTGTATTTTGCAAGATTAAATTGAATGAGCTAAATGACTCCTTTTTGCATGAAATTTTACTGGCTAGTTAATATTGCATTGAATTTCACTATAGTATAATATATTGCATCAACGGACCTCTAATTTGTAAGATTTACAAAATAGTCTCTAAAGCTTGTAATAACTACAAAATTGGTCCTAATTGATTAACTATTGCTTTGAGATAAGTGGATTAGACTAAGTTATACATCCGGTAAAGTTTTGTTGTGTAATATTGTTTAAGAGTTGAATTTGGAATGAAAGTTTATCGCACCGATCACCGCATCGCTCACCGGTAACACGCTCCGACCTGGTTTCGACCAGGTCGGGAATGGGTGTTACATTTGTGGTATCAGATCTAGAGTTTAGTCGGTTCTGGACTAAACCTATGCGTGTTTGTATTTTTTACTATGTTACTTTGCCACCTAGGAGTTATATTGTTGTACATTGTGACTTGCCGGCTAATTCGATCTTTTATTTAAAGATGTCTAACCTTGTTAAGAATTATGATAGCATGAAAAAAGAAATGGAGTATTCCCCTTGTAGCTTTTGTCAATGTAAGCTCCCTGAAAGGCAGTGCCGTAAGAAATCTGGAGCTTGTTTCTTGTGTAATAAAATGGGCACTTCCTCCACAATTGTCCAAAGAACCCCCACAATTCCAAATCTACCCGATTCGCTAAAGCTAGAAGAGATTGGCCAATAGGCTTTGGAAGGACGAATCCTTCGACGTCAGAAGAATCTGAGCCCGAGGAATGTGACGATGATCAGTATATTAATTTAGGTAAGAATTCGAGGACGAATTTTTTTTAAGGGGGTCGAATTGTAACACCCCGAAAACTGGTCTAGTCGGAATTGGATTTCGACGATCAGAGTATTGATATTAAATATTGAAATATCGAGTCCTTGCTACAGATTATATTGTTATAGGACCTTAATTGAACCAAGTCTTTAATTAAGATTGCCTTTAAGATGCCTTAATATGATGTTTAAAGTTAGGTGTTTCGATACAGTTAGACTCGTATCGAAACGGCCTAGGTAAGGCGTTTCGAAACGGTTAAAGGGCGTTTCGATACGGTGTAATTAAATTAACTAACTTTTAGACTTTTTGCTCGACCCTTTCGATACGGTTTCACACGTTTCGAAACGGGTCCCCTATTTCGAATATGTTTATAGGAAAAATAGAAAGGAAAGGATAAGGTGATGACTAACCTGCTTGTTGCTGTCATTCCCACGTGATTATTAGCAAAAAAGATGACTAATAGTCATCTATATGTGAAAGGATAGAGAAACGATGGTTAGTAATATTATAAGCTTTCCCTTTGCTAGAGGAAACATGCCCATTGGTTACAAAGGTGGTGGGATATGACTAAGGCTATAGTTTTAATAAAAAGGAATAGAGAAAAATCCTCACCTTCACTTTACATGTTACCGAAACCAAATCTCATTCTTTGTCTTGAAGAGACAAGCATTGGATCTAGCAAACCCTTGGTAGGAGGAAATCTTCTTATTAGCTAAGTGGGAGGTGGAGTAATGAATAAGTTTTGGCTCTTTATAAATAAATAGAAGGAAAGCTCTTATCTTGGTTTTTGGCTTCATCGAGACTTATTCTTCATTTCCTTGTTTTGAGAGAATAAACAAGCACACACCTCCATTGTCATCTTCTCCATCAAGCTCAAGCACACACCTCTCCATTTTTGAACCTTAAGCTTAGGCTTTTCTTGAATTAGGATCATCAATTCATAGCCACCGATCGCGTAACTAGAAACCCTAAGCTGATTATTGATTCTCTTAATCAATGAATGTTCGATTTCAAACTTTAAGATAAGCCTTGTCTATTATCTAATGGCTATTTAAGTATCGATATCGTCATATCGATTCTAATAATCCTTTATCGTTCTTCCTAGTTTAAGAAGTGGAAAAGATTAATCCATCGTCTCCATTGAAAGCTAGAAATAAAGGAATCACCACCCGAGAGCCTTAGGACCTTCGGATTTGTCAAGGTGAGTGTAGTCGGAGTCTCGGAATTGGGCGAGGAGCCTTTCTGAATTTACCGTTATTGATTTATATGATTTACTAACCATTGAATTAGAGGGACTTGGTATAAAGCATTGCTAAAAACCATACTGGTAAGTTTGGTAAGTATTGCATCGATTCATTGTCCATAACATTGCTATTATTGTCATAGAAATCATCAATGTATTAACATATAGAATCATTGACATGTGTTTATTGTTATCGCCTATTGCTATGACCATGTGATTGATGAGATATTGCCATTGAATCATTAATATTGAATAATTGTCATTGAACCATTGATATCGAGTTATTGTTATCAAACCTTGGGATCGAAGTATTGGATACAATTGGCATGCCATAGAATTCTTGAGCTTAGTGGTACGTAGTTTATACGGTGTAGTGGAGGGATGTGATTTGTGTTGGTCTAAAATCGGTGTAGTGGAGGATATTGGACCATGTTGTTCATTGTTGGTGTAGTGGTGGAATTCGTGTATCCAAATATGGTTGAAATTGATCTAAGGAAGAATGATGATTATTGATATTGTCATTGATAATATGATTATTAATATTGCTTTAATATGATATCGAGATATTATCATTGGTGAATTGATTATTGATACTATATTTCAACAAGAATAAAGAGTATGCCATAATCATTTTATGTTGACGTAAAGATTGTCATCAAAACATAATAGTATATCATGTACATTCCTAGTTATTGGCTACCTCACTTAGACTATGTAAGTCTAATGCATTCATTGTCCATGCATTTCAGGTTAAGGAAAGTATCGGTTCAAGATTGGGATTAGCTGTAAGTTTGGCAAGTCACCACGGGTTTAATGTAAAGTACTTTTGTTCCTTTGAAATCCTAGAATGGTGGCAAAGTAGTTAAAGTACTTGATGATGATGTTTTGTTTATGTGTATAATGGCTATGTGTTGTATGTGGATAGAGTGTCTTAAATGACTTGCTAAGTTTGCTTGAAAATGACTTAAAATGCATATTTGGCCTAAAAAGGTGAAAACGTAGTAAACGCATTCGAATGATGATGAAAATTGGCATGACAGTAGTTTATATCATTGGAATATTGTGTATAAAGTTTCATTGCTTTTGGACTTCGTTTGGTAGGTCAAATCGAATAAAACCAGCAAGAATATGTTATTACAGGTCAGACCGTATCGAAACGGGTGATGGCGTTTCAATATGGGTAAGCATAATTGATCCTAAGAAAATAGGGCATACCGAAATGGGTTAGGGCCGTACCGAAACATTTTGTCTCTGGAACCCATCGTTTCGATACGGGTTCATAGCGTATCAAAACTAATCAAAGTCAGAGTCAAAGAGAGTCAACTTGTACTAATACGAGGCTTACATGTATCGTTACGGTATGAAGGGATAAGTCAACAAGGTTGAGCACCGTCTATCCGTATCGAAACGGCCTTGAGTGT
The DNA here is from genome assembly GCA_030270665.1 of Hibiscus trionum. NCBI lineage: Eukaryota > Viridiplantae > Streptophyta > Magnoliopsida > Malvales > Malvaceae > Hibiscus > Hibiscus trionum. The sequence continues at coordinate 12,618,351 of BSYR01000027.1, read as the reverse complement.
TTCAATACAAGGCTAGTTAAAGTGGTTAAAAAGCTAAATCTGAGGGTCTGTATTGTTTACATTACGGTCACTGTATTTTGCAAGATTAAATTGAATGAGCTAAAGGACTCCTTTTTGCATGAAATTTTACTAGCTAGTTAATATTGCACTGAATTTCACTTTGGTATAATATATTGCATCAACGGACCTCTAATTTGTAAGATTTGTAGAATGGTCCCTAAAGCTTGTAATAACTACAAATTGGTCCTAATTGATTAACTATTGCTTTGAGATAAGTGAATTGGACTAAGTTATACATCCGGTAAAGTTTTGTTGTGTAATATTGTTTAAGTGTTGAATTTGGAATGAAATTTTATCTCACCGATCACCGCATCGCTCACCGGTAACACGCTCCGACCCGGTTTCGACCAGGCCGGTAAGGGGGTGTTATAATACGGCCTTCAAACTGGCCTTTATACAAATGAGTTTCGGTACAGGTCTTAGGCGTACCGATCTTCAGTTTCGGTACAACAAATCAACGTACTGATACGGGGTCTTAAGATTTTTAAAATCTTTGCAATAAATTTTTCGACCGTTGAGTGTCAGTTAAAGCTTCAAATTTCAGTTATATCGTATCGATACGCCTTTGTAAAAATAAGCTTTCCGTATCTATACGCCCTTAAAGCGTACCGATACCCTTTTCCCAAGACTTTTTCATCAGATTCCAGTGAGCAAAAACCGTGCCGATACGACCTAGCCGTTTAGATACGACCCCCATTTTACTCTAAGACCATTTTGATACGCCTTTCCGCGTATCGATACGCCCCTGTATTTACTCTTGCAATGGCTAGTTTTTATCTTACAGCTACTGATACGATGCTCTCGTGTACCGATACACCCTGCACCAAAAGTGCATTTATTGTATGAAAATGGTCTCCAACAGCTCTATTTATGATCTTAGCTACCCAAACGGTTAGAAATCAATGAGTGGATATAAAAGCAAGTCTCAAAAGCTACAACAAAAACTATTCATCAAGTGAGAAGCATTCAAGCAAAAATCCAACCTCTTTGAGCTTTTAGAGTCAAATTCTTGTACCCAACTTGTGAATTTTTTTTTGTAATCTTTTATTTCAAGTTTGGGGAGAGTTCACTTATAATTGGGCAACATATAAGCCTATTTGAGAGGTCAATTTAAGTTTGCCAACTATCCTTCGTAAAAGAGTGATCTTAATCAAGCTTTGGGTAGAAAGCTTGATTGTCTTGTAACGGTTTCCTCCTAATCCTAGAAAAGGGGACAAATTCAATAGTGAATTGTTTGAAAATCCTTAGTGTGAGCTAAGGTAGTGGATGTAGAGCTTGTTAGAAGCTTGAACCACTATAAATCTATTGTCCTTTATTTTTATCTTTCGTACTTGCTCCCTTAAATTTTTTAATTGCTAATTCACCCCCTCTTGACCATTTAGATTAGATTGATCATCTCAACAAGTTTTTAAATATATTTTTATAAATTTAATTATATAAAATATTTATAGTAAAATTTAAACAAATAGACACAAAAGTCAACTAAGACATTTTAATTAGAACAAAATGAGTATTATCATGGAACTCAAGTTAACACTATTAGTAAGTGTCAAATCAATTATTGAAAATTGACATGAATTATAATAATGCACAAAATGATAGTTAAAATACCGCACTAAATTTAATAAAAATAAAATACCATATTAAATGTTTTAAAAATATAAATATCTTGTTAGACATTTTTCAAAACTACAATTAAATGTGATATTATCCAAAATTTAAGTGAAATATAAGAATACATTTGATTTTTGTAAAGGTGTAAAGTATTGTTTTTTATAAATTATATTTTTAAAATGATCTAGTTACAAAAGTAAATTGGATATTTTTTTATAAATGCTATTATTTAGAATATTAGAAGGCATAACTATCTTAACTTATTTTTTTAATTTAATAATTTTGTTATATCTTCTTATACCGAAGTCATGTATCACTTAATTCATTATAAAAAAACGATTTTAATATGGTTGTTGCCAGCAAAATTTACTTGGAGCAAGTGATCAATACTAATTCCCATGGGCTAGGTATAAACCTCACACGGAGCAGACTCACTCAGACAATAAATTATTGGCAATGTCCACCTGATGGTTGGGTGAAAATTAATATGGATGGCCTTAAACATGCGTGGCATTGTGGTTTTCGTCGAGTGAAGATTAAATCAGATAGTCGTGAGGTTATTTAGTGTATTGAATCCAATGGTAGGACATGGAAGGGAAGTGCACTTGTAATTGTTATCCAGGAGTGGCTCCAACGACCATGAGAAATTTCAGTGGAGTATGTTTGTCGCGAGTCGAATAAGGTTGCGGACTGGTTTGCAAGAAGATGCGTGACCAAACAATCAGTGAAGCTTTTTTTGAGAAACCCCCAAGTTTGGTTAGAGCCTTACTTTTGCATGACCTGCAGCTTTGTGATCGACAGCAAGCTACTGGGATTGGTTAATTTTGTTTCTATCGTTTGTAGTTGAAGTAACGGTAACCGTGTAGTTACCTTTGTGGTTCTGGCTTTGTTTGCCTTTGTTGTTTGCTTCTTGATGTAGCTACTCTTACATATGCTTTTCTTCTTTCGTTAAATTTATGGAAATTTTTTAATGATGCATGTGGTTATAATTTTTTTTCCTTTTAATAGAAAAATACGATTTTAATAATAGTATATATTTGAAAATGATAATATATTTTGAATGTGCGTTCCAAAAAGGCTTATTTAAGGGGAAAACGCAATTTTAAAAAAAAATAGTAGGGAAATGGTGCATTGAAGAAACTATTTAGTGAAATGGTGTAATTTCTACAGGAATCCCCAAAGTCACCAACAACAACCTACGACTGATTTTTTTTTTGTATTTTTGGATCAAATTGTAAAGCAATTCGAAGTATGACATGGTAAAAAAAAGAAATCAATGATTTAAAATTACTGATAAATATAAAAAAATCAAAATCAAATGTCAAATGTCAAATGTCAAAGAAGAGAATTTTGAGGATGAAAATGATGACAATGCACATTTGACACTTTGAGCACAAAGTTATAATGTTTTTAAAGTTTTTCACTAAATTTATTGTTTTATTTTTCTCATTTAAACACACCATTTCGTTTAAAACAATTGTTCACTTTCTAATATTTTAGTTTCTAATCCCTATAATTTTAGTTTGACATAATGTAAAAAAATTACATATCGTCTGACTGGATAGTCACTTTGAATCCTATTCTTTTTTGGAGCATTTTAACCCTCAACGTTTCATTTTGAATTGAAATGACCCATCTATGGATAAAAACTGTTAGTTAACTTACTGTAAATGACTTGAAATGATTTGGCAAATTTACATGGCAGTGCACGCTGATATACCAATGTCATATAAACAAAGGTGATGAGTTGACAAAGTGACACGTCAGTCAGAAAAATAATTTTATAAAATTATATAAAATATAAAAAAAATGTTGGCGTGTCATTCTGTCAAGTCATTTCAAATTGTTTATCGTTAATTGAATAACAATTTTCATATACGAATAGGCTATTTTTGACTCAAAATAAAATGTTAAGTATTAAAGTGTTTTAAAAGAAAAAAAAAGCTAAAATGACTATTTAACCAAATTGTAAGGACAATTTATTTTAATGTTTTGCCTTTTAGTTTTTACAATTAGATTCAAAAATGTAAAAAGGATTAATAAAAAATTGTCGACAACTACATCAACTTTGTCAAAGTCAATTTGAACTATAAGTTAACAAAAGTTTGTTAACTTTTTAAGTACAAATCAATCGTTTAAATTATGGGGTAAACTATACAGATGACCACTAAACTATGAGTTTGGTGTCAAAATGATCACTATATTATTTTTGCCGCAAATGCACCACACAACTATTTAAATAGTTCCATTTTAGCCACACGCCGTTAAAAAAAATGAAAAAGTTGACGGAACTGTTAAAAAAATTGGTATAATTACACATTTGGTCCTCTATATTTATACAATATATCAATTTAGTCTTAATTTTAATCTAATAAAATAAATTAATTATTCAATAAGATGGTGACACGTGTCACCACCTTAGTAGGAAAAATAAAAACCAAAGAACTACCCTTGGTAGGAATCGAAATAGGGACCTTAGGGGTGTAACACACACAAGTTTGCCACTGAACCAAACATATACTTGTGATATGTAATACTAATAATAATATATGTGTTATAAATATGGAGAAAGAAAAAAAACAAACAATATACTCGCCCTTAGCAGGATTCGAACCTGGAAATCCTTAAGTTAGTCAACATTTACATTTATCACACTGAACCCACTGCAAGAAAACAACATTAAGAAGTGAGTCGTTGAGTATGAAATTTCAGAAATACAAGAAATAGTAAATACTCTGGATTAGCCTACCGATTCTTCTGGTTCATCGTCATTCTTCATTTTAATCAGCTTTGCCTTGGAAACAGATTTCCCAAAAGTTGTGATACCATGAGACCGAGATGCGTTATAACATGAGGAGCATAGACAATCTCCGATGCCATTTACTTCAGGTATGTTGTAATATGTTGCACTACGTCTGATACGAGCACAACATGATGAACAATATATTGGTGCAGGAGCAAGTGAAAGTTTAGCTGCTCCACACAACTGGTGGCAGGAGTCCTTACTGTCAACATCGACTATTCCTTCTCCCCTTTCTTTCTTTCCACAATCCTATTTTAATAAGAGAAGACCGTGTCAATGCACACTCACGAGCAAATGGAAAGTCTATGCTTTTGTAAAAATGGTACCAGCAGCAATTATAATAAAGATAGCTAACTTAAGGATTCCCAGGTTCGAATCTTGTTAAGGGCGAGTATATTGTTTGTTTTTTCTTTCTCCATATGTATAGCACCTATATTATTATTAGTATTGCATATCACAATTATATGCTTGGCTCAGTGGCAAACTTGTGCGTGCTACACCCTAAGGTCCCTGTTTCAATTCCTACTGAGGGTAGTTCCTTGGTTTTTATTTTTCCTACTCCAATCAGGGTGACACGTGTCACCGTTTTATTGAATAATTAATTTATTTTATTAGATTAAAATTAGGACTAAATTGTTATATTGTATAAATATAGAGGACCAAATGTGTAATTATACCAATTTTTTAACACCGTCAACTTTTCCTTTTTTAACGGCGTGTGGCTAAAATGGAACCACTTAAATAGTTGTGTGGTGCATTTGCGGCAAAAAAATAATATAGTGGTCATTTTGACACCAAACTCATAGTTCAGTGGTTATCTGTGTAGTTTACCCTAAATTATTTCACATTATGTATTTTTATAATAAAAAATAATTCGTAGAAATTTAACATGTGATAAAATAGCGGAACGAAAAGAGTGTTTTTTTTTTGGTGCGGAGAGGGTCACAATAAATGATAAAATCTTAATAATCACAACCGCTCAAGTCAACATAATTGGGGTAAATAAAACAAACATCATTGATCATAGCTACCCCATCCAACTAATGAATAATAAAATAAATAGATTTCACCAACGCATCAACAACCTCTTTGATGGATCTCAGCAGTTTCAGTTGAAAATGCAAACTATGAATGATTACTATTTTTATTTAGGGTAAACTACATAAATGACCACCATACTATTGTAAAAGTCGCGATTTGACCACCTTACTTTTTTTCGAAGCAATTAAACCATCATACTATTAAATTGGGTGCAATTTGACCACCAGCCGTTAAAGGTTAACGGCAGGGTGACGTGTCAGTTAAAAAAATAAGGGTATAATTACACATTTGGTCCTTACTACTTATACATTCTTTCAATTTAATCCCAATTTTAATTTAATAAAATAAATTAATTATTTAATTAAGTGGTGACACGTGTCATTACCTTATTGGAGGGATTTAATTATTTATATTTAATTAAATGCAAAACCTCACAAATGCACAATGGGGGGATCGAACCCACGTCTACTAGCAACCAAGATTGTTGGTTTACCACCACACCAACTAATATATTGTGATATAACTTCTGCAATATATTGTATCTAAATAAACATAAAAACTGAAAAACTCCATAATTGAAACAGGAAAGTTCGTACCAAAGGAGAACGACAACAATAAGAGACAAAACAGAGCCATAAACAAACCAGGAACTTCATTTGAATGGACTCTCATTAACAAACACGATTTAAAAAGCCAACACCCCTACGATTATCTTTAACTTTGACCTATCTAAATAAACCAAAAACAGAACATATATAAAAGGACCCACACTGAATTTTTTTATCTGAACTCTGAATTGATAAACTCGGTGAAACTACACTAGTGGTAGACAATGTTAAAGGCTGAGGGGGTGGTGATGTTGCAGCGGCAGTGGCTCCTCCTCCAACCATAGTTTCATTGTTTCCATTCGTATTAACGTTTCCTTCTGTATCAACAACTGCTAGCGTCTGGGCTCTTGCGCTTTCCTCAACTAACGCATCGCAAAAAGCTCTATGCGTTATATTGCAGAAAAGTTCGTACCTTTGTGTTCGTCATGTTTCAATTATTTGGTATTCCATTCCTGCAATATATGATATTATTTTGTTTTCTTGTTTCTGGGATTTGGAGAAACTCAAGGCAATGAAAAATGCTGCTACGAACGATGATGGAGTTCTTCAGTTTTTATTTTTATTTAGATACAATATATTGCAGAAGTTATATCACAATATATCATTTGGCGTGATGGTAAACCAGCAATCTTGGTTGCTAGTAGACGTGGGTTTGATTCCCCATTGTGCATTTGTGAGTTTTTGCATTTCTTCCTTTAATTAGGTGGTGACACGTGTCACCACCTAATTGGAGGATGAAAATAAATTTATTTAATTAAATATAAATAATTAAATCCCTCCAATAAGGTAGTGACACGTGTCACCACTTAATTAAATAATTAATTTATTTTATTAAATTAAAATTGGGATTAAATTAAAAGAATGTATAAGTAGTAAGGACCAAATGTGTAATTATACCCTTATTTTTTTAACTGACACGTCACCCTGCCGTTAACCTTTAACGGCTGGTGGTCAAATTGTACCTAATTTAATAGTATGATGGTTTAATTGCTTAAAAAAAAGTAAGGTAGTCAAATCGCGACTTTTGCAATAGTATGGTGGTCATTTATGTAGTTTACCCTTTTATTTATTTAAGAAAAAAATGGTAACTTCAAAAAAATCGAAGAATATTTTTATTATTTTGGGAAATACAATTTTTAAGAAAAAATCAAGAATATAAAGTGAATTATTCAATAAAAATAAAGTCGTCGGTGCATGAGAATGACTGAAAATTTTCTAAAATCGTCACCTATTGTATATGAAGCAAAGTTGTCGACAGCTACATGAATGTTGGGGTCAAGAGCTTAAAGAAGGAAAAATGGGGGTTGAAAGTGAAACAATGAAAATATGTATAAACTTTTTTTTGCCTAAAAAGAATAAACGCCTTGGTTATTTATAAAAAAAATCGAGTTATTCAACTTTACACTTTCTATTTTATAATTTAAATTTTATTTAAAAAAATTTTAAGCAAGTTTTTTAAAATTTGAGTCGAGTAATTCAATTTTTGTTCAAATTTAATTGTACATATTTATAATATTATCATAACAATTAATTTTAATTTAAACGACTTTCTATAACAATATATGATATATATATATATATATATATATATATATATATATATATATATATATATATATATATATATATATATAGTTCTTCATATTTTTCATATGCAATATACATATTTCAAGAAAAGTTGAGAAACTCGACTAGAACTTAAAAATTAATATACTAATTACAAAAAAATGAGTTATTCGAAGTCTCATTGTATAACTCAAACTTATTGCATTTTTTTTTTCAAATCAAGTCGAGTTTATGAAATTACTATTCAAGTTAAGTTTGATTTTTTTTTGACATCGAATCAAGCTAAAAAGTTTATTTTTTTTAATCGAGTCGAAATTTACTCACTCGTAACTTCAACTCTTAATTTCATATTGTTATTAGAAATTTTATCAAAGCTTGTTTTAATTTTAAAAAAAGCTTAACTATCGAATAAGTGCTCAAAACTATATATTTTTTCCTGATAGGTCTAAAGTATTTTTGGATCAAAAACATGTCTAACGTTAAAAATTTTCGTGTTAAGTTTCGTGCTATACGTTAAAAAAATTTCGTTATTCAATTATTGCATGACAAGTGGCATACTCTAAAAATTTTCTTTAATTTTTATTTAAAAATATCATAAAATCTTTAATTTTATAAAAAAACTCAATCCCTAACCTCAAATCTCTAAACCCACATTCCTCTAACTACACCATCGATTTAACTACCACTAGTCTTTTCTTCTTCCATCAACCCCCCACAGACAATAATCCCAGCCTTACGTCGTCAAAAATCGACAATAAGCGGGCAAACGAACCATGAACGTCGAACATAAAATTTTTAATCGAACGAAAAAAAGACAAACGACGAACTGAGCCTTGAGACTCGTGCAACGAGAGGAGAAGACTCGATAACTTGTGTAATCTTCAAACTTATTTTTAAAAAAAATTAAGTGGATGACAAATTTTTTTAGCGGCAATTAATAAAAACCCTCAAAAAATTATAGAATAAAATATTAAACACTTATTTGGTTCTAAAAATACTTTAAACACTTATAAAAAAATTATAATTTTAACATTTATTTTATAAAATAATAATCTTTAGAAAAAAAAGTTATGAACTTATTTTACGATAAATTTTTTTATAAAATCTTTTTATAAAATAATAATCTTTAGAGAAAAAAAAAAGAGTGATGAACTGCTGTTTCTGAGAAAAAGCAGTGTCAAAAGACAAAGGACAAAGGGAAGAGTCCAAAGGCGTTGTCCAATCAGATCGAAAGGCCATCAAACATTTATCAAATCCAGCATCAACGGGGATTATTAATCCCGTAGAATGTGGGGGCCACAGTAATTTGTAGCGATCGTAAAGGGACGACAGGAACAGAACAGAACGGCATCCACATGATACCCTCGCTCTGTTCATCATCCGGATTTAATGATTGGCCCACCTGTCACCATCTTTGAATCGCCACGTCACCAACGCAACCAAATCCAATTAAAAGCAGTGGTGGTTTCCCCTCCCCACTCCCCACTTTCACTGGTTTCTTTTCCTCCTTTCACTCTAGGGTTGGATTTTATTTTAGCCTCTAAAATTGTACTGATTTTTATTTCGGATTTTTTATCTTAATTTCAAAATAAGCCTTTAAATTATAATTTTTATAATAGGTATTTAAAGTATTTTTAATAAAATGAGTGTTTAATATTTTATTTTGCTATATTTAAAATTTGAACCGTTAATTGTTGTAAAAAAAACTATTATCCAATACATGAATGATGTGTAACATATTTATTATTTTATTTATTTTTATTTGACAAAATTATAAAAAAACTTTACATTTCTTAAAAATACCTCAATTTTTTTATTTTTTATAAACCACAAATCCCTAAATTCACCCAATGTGGTTGTCGAATCAACTACCATCACCCACCCCTTCTATTGTTGGACATCCACCACTGATTATCCCACTCTTATATCGCCAGAAATTGACAAATGATGTGTTAATCTAATGTCAAACCTCGAAAGCTTTCATTCGAGCGCCGAACGGAGAAAACTGTTGTAAATCTTGCGGCGAGATGAGACTCATTGTGGCATTGGGAACATAGAGATCGGTGATGACAACTAATGAATTTAGAGATTTAGGGATGAGATTGAAGTTTTTGTGATTTTAGGCTTTTGTGAGATATTAGAAAATTTTATGCTTTTTAAGAAATTTATATTTTAAAAATTAAAAGAAATTTAAAAACAAAGTCATGTGTCAAATAACGATTGAGTGTTGGATTTTTTTTCACAAAACGATTTTGAAATGATAAATAGAATAAATAATAGACACCTATTTTAAAAAAATATTAGACGCTTATTTTGACAAAAATACTTTAAGGGGCGTTTGGTTCGCGGAAAAGATCATTACCATGGGGAATAATCTTTTCCGGAATCACATACCCACGTTTGGTTCAAGAGCATTCCCTCCTAGAGGTAATGAAATATTCCCAACAGTAGCTATTTTTGGGTCTTTTCCCAGGAATGTCATTCTCTCCCTTTTCTTAGGTATTAAACAATTCACTCCCCTTTGGACAAGAATACCCCTAAAAAATATAGTTATTTTAAAATAATTTTTCCTTTTTCATATAATTACAAAAGTATAAATCTATTTTATTTTTTAGTGGTTTGGGGTTTTAATACTTATTATAAAATAATACGATGCATATAAAATAAAAATATATCAAATTTTTATTTTATTTCGGTTTTTTTATATATGTGTTTGATTCAAATTTTATTATTGGTATGTGTTTTATTAAATTTATTATTTAGGATCAATTTTCATAAAAAAAAATCATATTATATTTTTTATATTTTCTATGAACTTTATGTAAATATTTTGACTTTAATCTTAAAACTTCAGTTGGTTAAAAAAGAAAATATATTTCAAGGACAATTTGGTAAAACATGCATTTTTCCTATCTTATATTCCTTCAACCAAACAATGTAATCTTACATTCCTGCCAAACAAAGCAAACAAGGTTATAGAACATTCCATGTAATATGTTAAGTAATGTAACATTCCGGTAATCTCATTCCTAAAGGTAATCTTACATTCCGTGAACCAAACGACCCCTAAGTGTAACACCCGTGTTTTGGGCCTAGGAGTTAGCCGGTTTATAGTTCGAGTCTATAAAATCTAATTAAATCATTTCAACTTAAATAATGACCTAATTGAGCTTTAATAAAAAGAGGAGGGACCAAAAGAGTAATTTGACCCAAAACTTTTAAAAAGCAAGACAACTTTATAGAAAAAGTTGTCTTCTCTTTCCCATCTCTCTCTTTTCAAACGTTAGAAACCCTTTCCCCATCTTCAAACCCTCCCAAAGTTCCTAGTTACTATTCCATTCAATCTCTTCTTCAATTCAAGGCGTTTTTGAAAGGTAAATATGTTTTCCAACTCTCCTCTTTATCCCCTATCCAACCATTGTCTTAGATTTCAAAAATATGGAGTTTTGGAAATTAGGGTTTATGTTAAAATTTGGGTTTTTAAAGGGGTTTTCCATTTGGTTTTGATAAATTGAGTTGGGGTTTTAGTTAATCTTGTTAAAAGGTACAACATATATTAATTTGGTTGATGTTGGATGAAAATTCGTAGTGTGTTCTTGAGGTAGATTTTAAGGTAATGAAACTTGGGTTTTTGGTGGGTTTTATGTTAAATTTGAAGGGCTGTTGGTCTACCTATGATATGAGGGTGTTTTGGGATGTTTTGGAAGTCATTTGGATGCTTAGAAATGGGTATTTCAGCCAATGGTTGTTGGGGTCCGAAAATTTGGTTTTTGAGATGTTATGTGGCTTGGGAAATTGTGGAAATTGGAGTTATGCTTGCAAAGTAAGTTGATAGTTGAGTTAGCATTGAGTTGAGAAGTAATGTGTATGTTTTGTTTGGCTAGAAGCAAGTGGAAGCGTGGAAGAGGCTTTGGGACCGAATCCGGGTGCATAGGAGGATTGTTTCGAGTTGCTAAGGAAGGGCGGTGAGTAGTTCAACTTGTTTTTAAGTTTGGTTTGAGTATGTGTTGTGTGAGTGTAGAGTGTGCTTGGTAGGCCACTTTCATTTAATTCAAGTTGATAGCTTAGCTTTTGATATCCTTACATGCTATGTGCTTAATGACTATGCTCTTGTACTTGTGGCTATATGATGCATGTATATATATATCATGTTGTGGATATATGTGATGAGCATGAGTATGGTTAATTTTGTAGTAGTTAAGCAATGTGGCAATAGGGTGTGTTTGTATGAGCCTTGTATGACTCTTTCAATGATGTTGTTTTGGATTGTTGGTGGATTGTAAGCATGCTATACTTTGATGAATATTGGTGTGTATGATGGCATGCTTTAGGATGTGTTAGGTTGCCTTGATGTGGGTGTAAACTTCTTATATGCTTGTTTTGGTGCCTTAAGGGGCTTGAGTTCCTTCTATGGTCTTTGAATGCTTAAATGCCATCTTGAGTCCTTTGCATGAGTTCCTTGTTGTTTATATATGTTGAGTGCTTGTATGGCTATATTGTGGTATGCAAATGTTGTATGTATGTTTGGTTGGGGTTAGGGAAGTCTTAAATTGCCTTTAGATTCGAGTCTAGATTGTTTTTGCTGAGTTTGGGAGGCTTTGCCGTGCAGGGGTATCGATACGGTTAGTACGGTATCGATACCGCCTTCTTGTTTCAGGCATCGTGTATCGATACACGAGGGGGCGTACCGATACCATTTTGGCCACTGGAGCTACTGTCCAGTTCGGTATCGATACGGGCCTCTAGTGTATCGATACCATTTTGGCCACTGGGGTTACTGTCCATCTTGGTATCGATACAGGTCCCTGGCGTATCGATACGGCCTCTTTTGGTTGACTCTGACCAGTTGACCTAGTCAAGGGGGTATCGATACACCCCTTAGGTATATCGATACCGCCTGCAGTATAAGTCTTAATTGAGCTCGTTTGTGTGTCTCGTGAGTGTTGTTCCGCTGTATGATCACTTAGGATCTAATAATCATCTAGACAAGTTTTAAAATGAAAAAAAAAGTAGGGTTGCTAACCGAGGGGGGAATTCCTTAGGGAGTTTTCACTCGGTTTTCCCCGTGTGGCTCACTCGGACCGGTCATCCGGCCAGACCGGGACGAGGGGGTTACATTTGTTGGTATCAGAGCCTGAGGTTACCGAGACCTCGGGCAGTTAAGTGAGGTAAGCTTAATGTGTTAAATGTTTATGATGTTCGATGCATGCTTTGCCATGAATCCTTGATGTTTCCTTGATTGTATGCTGTTTTGAAGCATGAATTGTCGTGTCTGGTGTGAGTGTGTGCCCATTGCTACTATTACTTAATTTAAAAGGATTTTTGGAAAGAGGAGTACTTGAGCACTATTGGACCTTTGCCTTGACTAACGTAATCCTTATCTGTTTCTTCTTGTAGTTTACCTTGCTAGTTGAACCATGAGACCACGTGGGAGGCCTAGGATGGTTCGACCGGAACCACGGGCAGAGGTTCCAGGAGTAGAGCCAGTAGTTAGGGTTGAGGCTCAAGTGGGAGAGCCTGTGGTTGGAGTTGGAGCTCCTCCACCACCTCCTCCACCGGGAGCCGGAGGTGAGGCTGGGGCCGAAGGTGAGGGACCACAAGGGGGTCAAGGTGGCCAAGGTGGCCAAGGACCGGCCGGGATAGACTTAGCTCCGTTGGTTCAGGCGATAGCCGGAGCATTTCAGGCTGCTGTAGCTGGAGGTCAGGCAGCACACCATCAGGGTGAGGGCACTGGTTTATCTTTAGAGAGACTTCGGGGCCTTGGGGCCGAAGAGTTTAGAGGTGCTACTCCAGAGCGATTAGAGTTATGGTTTGAGAAGACCATCCGTATCCTTGCTCAAATGGGATGTACTGGTGAGCGCAAGTTGGGGTGCGTTGAATCTTTGCTTCAGGGTGATGCCTACACCTGGTGGGTCACCGTTACCTCGGGGATGTATGAGGCCGAGATTACATGGGAGTTCTTTGAGACAGCATTCCGGAAGAAGTATTTGGGTCCGCGATACCTCGATGAGAGGAAGAGAGAGTTTATGGCACTGCTTCAGGGGAGTATGTCCGTGACCGATTATGAGATCTGATTTGTCAGACTGAGTCAGTATGCACCCGAGCTTGTACCTACTGAGGTGGAGCGTTGTAACCGCTTCCGTTATGGGCTGAATGAAGAAATCAAGACTTATACACTAGCTTCAGACTACACTGATTTCGATGTCTTGGTCTCGAGGGCCAAGGACTTGGAGCACAGTTTGAGTTTGACCAGGCGGTCAGGTGGATCTAGTTCGGGTAAGAGGTCCAGCAACTTCGATAGAGGTGATGCCAAGAGGCATCGAGACAATAGGCATCAGTATGATCATAGGCGTGGTGGCGGTAACCACGGTAAGGGCCATCAGGGTCAGAGAGCTGGTGGGAAGTTGCCCACATGTAATACTTGCGGGAGGAACCACACCGGAGAGTGTTGGGGAAATTATCATTCCTGTTGGAGTTGTGGTGCTAGAGACCACATTAGGCGTGACTGTCCACATCAGGTGGGACAGGCACCAGCTCAGGCTCCTGCTAGAGCCAATGATTTTCAGAGAGGCCGCGGGCGCGGTAGAGGTAACTTCCAGCCAAGGAACGATGGTCAGAGAAACTTAGCTCATGTAGTTGCAGTCCAGCCGGAGGGCGGAGGACAGGCTAGGGTTTACGCTCAGCGCGGGGAGCAGCATGACACCGATGTGATCGCAGGTAACTTCTCGATACAGTCTTTGGGTTTGCTTTCTTTGATTGACTCTGGGTCTACACATTCGTACATATTGAGTGAGCATGCACAGTCTTTGAATTTGCCTTGTGAATTGTTAGAGGTAGGAGTTAGTGTTACTAGTTCCTTTGAGGACACGGTAGTAGTTAGGAAGATGTACCGAAGGTGTCCGTTGATGGTTCAGGGGCATGTGTTTCCAGTGGATATGATGGAACTTCCTTTCTATGGTTTCGATGTGATTCTGGGTATGGATTAGCTCACGGAGCATAGAGCTAGGATAGATTTTGAGACTAAGCGGATATCTTTGAAGCTCACAGATGACTATGAGATTGTAGTGGTGGGTGAGAACGTGAAGTTCTTGTCCAATGTGGTTTCAGTGTTAGAGGCTAAGAGATTAGTTGAGTTGGGGTGTGAAGCATACTTAGCGTATGTGATGAACCCTAACATGAGTGAGGTTAGACCTCAGGACATCCGGACAGTATGTGATTTTCCTAGTGTGTTTCCGGAAGAATTGCCAGGGTTACCACCGGACAGAGAGGTAGAGTTCAGCATTGAGACTTATTCTGATTCAGCTCCTGTTTCGATTGCTCCGTATCGTATGGCACCGAAAGAATTGAAAGAGTTAAAGACTCAGTTGCAAGAATTGACAGATAGAGGTTTTATTAGGCCTAGTTCTTCACCTTGGGGTGCACCAGTTTTGTTTGTGAAGAAGAAAGATGGAAGCATGAGAATGTGTATAGACTACAGACAGTTAAATCAGTTGACAGTGAAGAACAAATATCCGTTGCCTAGAATCGATGACTTGTTTGATCAGTTGAGAGGGGCATCTGTCTTTTCGAAGATTGATTTGAGATCAGATTACTACCAGCTAAAGGTTAGGGAGGTTGATGTACCGAAGACAGCCTTTAGGACTAGGTATGGGCATTATGAGTTTTTAGTCATGCCATTTGGGTTGACTAATGCACCGGCAGCTTTCATGGACATGATGAATAGGATTTTTCATCAGTATCTAGATCAGTTTGTGGTTGTATTTATTGATGACATCTTGGTGTACTCACGAACTGAAGAAGACCATGGCCGACATTTGAGACTTGTTTTGAAGACTTTGCTAGATCATCAGTTGTATGCGAAGCTCAGCAAGTGTGAATTCTGGATCCGAGAGGTAGTCTTCTTAGGACATGTAGTGTCAGGTGAAGGCATTAGAGTTGATCCGAAGAAGATTGAAGCCATTGTTGAGTGGAAGCAACCGAAGTCTGTGACAGAGGTACGTAGCTTCCTAGGTTTAGCCGGATACTATAGGAGATTTGTAGAGGGCTTCTCTAAATTAGCCGCTCCATTGACACAATTACTTCAGAAGAGTGTCCAGTTTGAGTGGACAGATGCAAGACAGAAAGCCTTTGAGAAATTGAAAGAAGCTTTGACCCAAGCTCCGATTTTGATTCAGCCTGAGTCCGGGAAGGACTATGTAGTCTACAGTGATGCTTCTTATGTAGGGCTAGGATGTGTTTTGATGCAAGACAAGAGAGTAGTGGCTTATGCCTCAAGACAGTTGAAGACCCATGAGCGCAACTATCCGACCCATGACATAGAGTTAGCTGCAGTTGTGTTTGCTCTGAAGATTTTGAGGCATTATTTGTATGGTGAGAAATGTACAGTATACACCGACCACAAAAGTTTGAAGTACATTATGACTCAGCGAGATTTGAATCTCAGACAGCGTAGGTGGTTAGAGCTACTAAAAGACTATGATCTTACTATTGAGTATCATCCGGGTAAGGCCAATGTAGTGGCCGATGCTTTGAGTAGGAAGGTGGCCGTAGACTTGAGAGCTATGTTTGCTAGATTGAGCTTGTCCGGAGATGGTGGCTTGATAGCCGAGCTTCAGGTTAGACCTACTCTAGGTCAGTTGATTAGAGAGAAACAGCTCTTAGATAGATCTTTGGCACCTCACGTGCAAGATATAGCCGAGAGTAGATCTTCAGACTACAGCTTTAGTTCCGATGGGGTTTTGTGTTTCAAATACAGAATAGTTGTGCCAGAAGACAATGATTTGAGACGTACAATCTTGACTGAAGCTCACAGTAGTCCGTTTGCTATGCATCCTGGAAGTACGAAGATGTACCGCGACTTGAAGAATGAGTACTTTTGGGTTGGCTTGAAGAGAGATGTAGCCGACTGTGTGAGTAAGTGCTTAGTGTGTCAGAGAGTGAAGGCGGAACATCAGGTTCCCTCAGGTTTGTTACAGCCGTTGAGAATTCCGGAATGGAAATGGGAGAACATCACCATGGATTTTGTTTCGGGTTTGCCTTTGACTCCTACGAAGAAGAACTCAGTTTGGGTGATAGTGGATCGTTTTACAAAGTGTGCTCACTTCTTGGCTGTCAACACTACTTACACTTTAGATAGATTGGCCGATTTGTATATTGGTGAGATTGTGAGGCTACATGGTGTACCGAAGTCTATTGTATCAGATAGAGATCCACGGTTTACTTCTAGATTTTGGGAGTGTTTGCATACAGCTTTGGGTACCCGTCTGAACTTCAGCACTTCTTATCATCCTCAGTCAGATGGTCAGTCGGAGAGGGTTATTCAGATTTTGGAGGACATGTTGCGTTGTTGTATCATTGACTTTCAGGGTACTTGGGAGAAGCATTTGCCTCTAGTAGAGTTTGCGTACAACAACAGCTTTCAGTCGAGCATTCAGATGGCTCCGTATGAGGCCTTGTATGGCAGGAAGTGTAGAACTCCAGTGTGTTGGGCCGAGGTAGGACAGAAACTGTTACCTATGCCGGATTTGCTCAAGGGGACAACTGACAAGGTAAAATTGATTTGTGATCGTTTGAAGGCTGCTTCGGATAGGCAGAAGTCCTATGCCGATTTGAAGAGGAAAGAAGCTGAGTTCTTAGTGGGTGAGAAGGTATTCTTGAAAGTGTCTCCGTGGAAGAAAGTGATGGGATTTGGCCGAAAAGGGAAGTTGAGTCCGAGGTACATAGGACCGTATGAGATTGTGAAGAGGGTTGGTCCCGTTGCTTATCAGTTGCGTTTGCCATCCGAGCTAGAGAAGATACACGATGTGTTTCATGTTTCGATGCTTCGTAAGTATAGGTCCGATCCGTCACATGTCATGCCCGTAGAAGAAATTGAATTGAATCCGGATTTAACTTATGAGGAAGAGCCCGTGGAGATCTTAGCTTCTGACAGTAAGGTGTTGAGGGGTAGATCGATTGAGTTAGTGAAGGTGCGGTGGCAACGTAGAGGTGTGGACGAGGCCACTTGGGAGAGGAAGGAGGATATGGAAAACCAGTTTCCGTATCTCTTTCAGTCAGGTAATTTCGGGGACGAAATTCCTTAAGTGGGAGAGAGTTGTAACACCCGTGTTTTGGGCCTAGGAGTTAGCCGGTTTATAGTTCGAGTCTATAAAATCTAATTAAATCATTTCAACTTAAATAATGACCTAATTGAGCTTTAATAAAAAGAGGAGAGACCAAAAGAGTAATTTGACCCAAAACTTTTAAAAAGCAAGACAACTTTATAGAAAAAGTTGTCTTCTCTTTCCCATCTCTCTCTTTTCAAACGTTAGAAACCCTTTCCCCATCTTCAAACCCTCCCAAAGTTCCTAGTTACTATTCCATTCATTCTCTTCTTCAATTCAAGGCGTTTTTGAAAGGTAAATATGTTTTCCAACTCTCCTCTTTATCCCCTATCCAACCATTGTCTTAGATTTCAAAAATATGGAGTTTTGGAAATTAGGGTTTATGTTAAAATTTGGGTTTTTAAAGGGGTTTTCCATTTGGTTTTGATAAATTGAGTTGGGGTTTTAGTTAATCTTGTTAAAAGGTGCAACATATATTAATTTGGTTGATGTTGGATGAAAATTCGTAGTGTGTTCTTGAGGTAGATTTTAAGGTAATGAAACTTGGATTTTTGGTGGGTTTTATGTTAAATTTGAAGGGTTGTTGGTCTACCTATGATATGAGGGTGTTTTGGGATGTTTTGGAAGTCATTTGGATGCTTAGAAATGGGTATTTCAGCCAATGGTTGTTGGGGTCCGAAAATTTGGTTTTTGAGATGTTATGTGGCTTGGGAAATTGTGGAAATTGGAGTTATGCTTGCAAAGTAAGTTGATAGTTGAGTTAGCATTGAGTTGAGAAGTAATGTGTATGTTTTGTTTGGCTAGAAGCAAGTGGAAGCGTGGAAGAGGCTTTGAGACCGAATCCGAGTGCATAGGAGGATTGTTTCGAGTTGCTAAGGAAGGGCGGTGAGTGGTTCAACTTGTTTTTAAGTTTGGTTCGAGTATGTGTTGTGTGAGTGTAGAGTGTGCTTGGTAGGCCACTTTCATTTAATTCAAGTTGATAGCTTAGCTTTTGATATCCTTACATGCTATGTGCTTAATGACTATGCTCTTGTACTTGTGGCTATATGATGCATGTATATATATATCATGTTGTGGATATATGTGATGAGCATGAGTATGGTTAATTTTGTAGTAGTTAAGCAATGTGGCAATAGGGTGTGTTTGTATGAGCCTTGTATGACTCTTTCAATGATGTTGTTTTGGATTGTTGGTGGATTGTAAGCATGCTATACTTTGATGAATATTGATGTGTATGATGGCATGCTTTAGGATGTGTTAGGTTGCCTTGATGTGGGTGTAAACCTCTTATATGCTTGTTTTGGTGCCTTAAGGGGCTTGAGTTCCTTGTATGGTCTTTGAATGCTTAAATGCCATCTTGAGTCCTTTGCATGAGTTCCTTGTTGTTTATATATGTTGGGTGCTTGTATGGCTATATTGTGGTATGCAAATGTTGTATGTATGTTTGGTTGGGGTTAGGGAAGTCTTAAATTGCCTTTAGATTCGAGTCTAGATTGTTTTTGCTGAGTTTGGGAGGCTTTGCCGTGCAGGGGTATCGATACGGTTAGTACGGTATTGATACCACCTTCTTGTTTCAGGCATCGTGTATCGATACACGAGGGGGCGTACCGATACCATTTTGGCCACTGGAGCTACTGTCCAGTTCGGTATCGATACGGGCCTCTAGTGTATCGATACCATTTTGGCCACTGGGGTTACTGTCCATCTTGGTATCGATACGGGTCCCTGGCGTATCGATACGACCTCTTTTGATTGACTCTGACCAGTTGACCTAGTCAAGGGGGTATCGATACACCCCTTAGGTGTATCGATATCGCCTGCAGTATAAGTCTTAATTGAGCTCGTTTGTGTGTCTCGTGAGTGTTGTTCCGCTGTATGATCACTTAGGATCTAATAATCATCTAGACAAGTTTTAAAATGAAAAAAAAAGTAGGGTTGCTAACCGAGGGGGGAATTCCTTAGGGAGTTTTCACTCGGTTTTCCCCGTGTGGCTCACTCGGACCGGTCATCCGGCCAGACCGGGACGAGGGGTTACACTAAGTATCTATTATTAAAAAATTCTAAACACTTATTTTTGTAATTGAGACAATTTATTTTAATACCTAAAATTACAAATTGTTTATCACTTTCTCATCTGAAAATCCGTTATAAAATTATACATAGATTGTACTGTGTTTAGTGTGAGATTTTTATATTTTTAAATTAAGTTTAATATTTTTTTCACATTTTGTTTTGTAATTATATATACAAACATACTTCTAGTGATTTAATTGATAAAATTTTTACTTTAATGGTCAAAATAAAAGCCAGATTAGTTCAATGATCAAAATAGAATCGAGCCCATAATTTAATTAATTTGATTTTTATCTTATATTTAAAAAGGTAAACTACCACAGTGGTCACTTTCGTTTCATAAGTGTTTACTTTTGCTCATTGAATTTAAAAAAGTACGTTCTTGTCACTATGTTGTCATTTTATAACATTATGATCAAGTATGTTATCGTTTTATTATGTTTTGGTCACTGAAACGTTAAATGTCATTAGTTTGATGATATGGGACGTTAGTAAAAAAAATTATTTTTATTTATTTTTGACAAATAGTTTAATTTTTAATCTAACCACTGAACTTTAGAAAAAATATTAGTTTGACCGTAAAACTTTAAATGAGATATCAATTTAACCATGTATCTGACCAAAGTCTCCCATCGTCGATCACCACTAACATTACCTTCAATCACCACTAATCGCAACTCACATCTTTGTTAGTCACCGTCGGTCGACGCTCACCATTGTCGTTGGTCATTGTCGACCGTTGAATCTAAAATTTTAAATTCACTCGTTTTGACTCATTGGACATGAATCTAATGTCCTTTTCATAAAAAAAATACTCAGACTTCACAAATTTGATGCATTGTTTGACAATCAAATGTACATCTAAAATAAAATAAGTTGAATAATTTTAGAAAGCTACCCGTCTATAGTTTTTTACCATCATTTATGGTATTTTTAGTGTATTTTATGATTTACAATATATATTGACTTTTTGTTATTATTTTTATATTCGCTGTTAATTAAAAATATATAAAAAATTATACGAAACAAATATAATTGGGGTAAATCAAGTTACATGATATAAAACTCATTTGGTTTTATACTAATTCATGACCATTAGATGAATATAACGAATTGATGAAATTAAACACCTATATTTTTTTCTCTCTTTAAAAATCTTCTTATTTTTTTCTCCAAAATTCCAAGTTCACTTTTTTTTTTAACTTCTTGAATGCGAACCTAGTGTCTCTTTCATAAAAATACGTAAACTTCATAAGTTCGAGGCTTGTTTAACAATCAAATGTACATCCAAAATAAAATAAGTCAACCAATTTTAGAAAGCTCCACCCTGTATATTTTCTAAAACTTTTACGATATTTTTAACGAATTTTATGATTTACAATATATATCGGCCTTTTGCTATTATTTTATATCTGATGTTAAATAACAATATATAAAAGATCATATGAAACAAATATAATTATATTAATAAATTGACAATGGAGACTGTTTTCTAATAAAAAACAATATTTTTTCGATATTTTTTTATGTTTGATATTAATTAATAATATATAATCATATTGAAATAGGTTGCATGAATTCGAACTCAAAATTTCCTAAATAAATTAATTATCTATGTAGATAGTTGAATAGCGTCATAAAAGTTTCGATAATTTGTAAAATCTAACATGATTAATTAAGGTGTATTTAATATGTTGTTAAATAATCGACCGAATAATAAAAATATCCCAGTTTTGTTATATAATAAAAATATTAGAATATATATAATATATTCATATGACCATCCAAGTTTTCAGAAATACCTCAAGTGAATAGATTCGATAATTCACGAATTCAATACAATTCATATATAGTATAATAAAAAATATTATTAATTTATCAAAAAATAATCTTAAAAATATTAAATATTAAACTGTGACCAATTATTAAAAAAATATCAATTACAAATTAATTAATAATTCGTGTTTACAATATGTATTGAAAGTTCAATGAACCATATTGGATAAACAACACTATTGGTCACTAAAATATTTTTGTTTTCCTATTTTAGTCACCAAACTATTATTTTTGACAAAATCACCATTAACGTTATGTTTTTTTTTCTTCTTATTTTGGACACTAATGTTACATTTTTTATGTTTGATCACCAATCTATTGCTTCTTTCCTATTTTGGTCATCAAACTATTATTTTCCCGTAGTTTTTAACGACGGGCGACTAAAATAGAAAAAAAAATGCAATGTTAGTGATGATTTTACTAAAAATAATAATTTGATCACAAAATAGAAAAATAAAAATAATTTAATGACCAATGATGTTCTTTATCCAATCATATTATCATTCCAATAGATTATCCAATCATATCAAACAACTGTAGATTTCTCGCTATACACACTAGGGGTGGGAATTGTCGGGTACCCGGGTTTCGGGTACCCGGTTTTTCGGGTACCCGGTTCATCCGGGTACCTCAAATAAAGGCCCGTGTCCCGGCCCGCCTTTTCCGGGTACCCGAGATTCGGGTACCCGACACACCCGGGTACCCGCCAGTTTTTTTTTTTAATTCGAATGATTTAAATATACCTAAAAAAAAGAAAAATTCGAATTATATAATCCAACATAAAGTTTAATATTCGAAATATCAAACCCAAATAACATTAGAGTCAATAATTACAATTTATATTCCAACATAAAATTAAATATATTGTATATACATATACTGTAATATATATAATATTCGAATTATATATATATGGAGTGCGGTGAAATTGAGAGAGAAGACTAGTACGAATTGTGAAGGGAGAACATTTGAGGGATCGAGATTTAAAAATTAGGTTGTTTGATTTGAAAATATAGTGAATATAAGGATATTTTGTTTAAAAAATATAATTATATTTAAAATAAAAAATAAAAAAAATTAGGAACCGGGTACCTGAAATTTTCTACTTTTGTGACCCGGGCCCGACCCGGAAAATGGCGGGCCGGGTACCCGACCCGGGTAAAAAAAATTTTCCGAGTAATTACCCGGTTATTTGTATTCGGGTAGTCGGGTAGTTCGGGTCGGGTAGTTCGGGTCGGGTATTT
Organism: Hibiscus trionum; assembly: GCA_030270665.1. NCBI lineage: Eukaryota > Viridiplantae > Streptophyta > Magnoliopsida > Malvales > Malvaceae > Hibiscus > Hibiscus trionum. Next base: position 12,595,403 of record BSYR01000027.1, on the reverse strand, counting down.
TCTCCCACCCCTAATACACACACACATATATATATATATAAGCCACTAAATGTAAAAAACTACACCAGAGAATATATATTAAAAATAAATATTGAAAATCATAAAAGTTGATAAAAATCGTAACATATACATGGGGTAGCTTTATAAAATTATTCTATTTATTTTTAAATTTTTTGCATATACATTTTATTGTCAAACAAGACATTAAATTTATGAATTTTGAAGGTATTTTTCGCTGAAACAGATATAAGATTCACGTTCAATAAATTAAAAAAGAGTATATTGAAAAATTTAAAGTTCAGCAACCATCGTCGACGACAACCGATAAAGATCGGTGGTGATTAAAAGTGGTGGTGAACTATGATTGATGACAAAGGACTTTAGTCAAATTTAAGAATTAAATTAATATTTTATCTCAAAATTAAAATGCAAATTAACATGTTAGTTAAAATTTATAGATTAAATTAAAAAGTAGCTATTTGTATTAATATGACACATTATCACTAAGTAGATAACATACCAAACAATAATTTTTTTTTAAAAAATTTCGGTAAGCCATGTTAACCCATATAAAATGAAAATGACCATTGTATTTAAAAATAAAAAAAACAGACCCGCAAATGCTTTAAATCGTTTGATTTGGTTCCATTTCAGAGCGTTTGAAGTTGTTAAGTTTTTAACTCTCTTGAGAAAATTATGGCAATTTTCTGAATGTTTATAAAGATTATTAATCATTTGTAGCTTTTTTGAGTTATTTTCCATTCTATATGCTTTGGATGCTACTTTAACCCAGAGAGATAAAATCATTACAATCTGCAGTTTCACCCCCTTTGGCCTTTGCTCTCACTCTCTGGGTTTGGGCGTGTGGAAAACAAAAAAAAGCAGACCCTTTTTGAGTACTCGGCTAAGCAAAGTAGCGAACTTGGAAGCTGAAGATTTCGAGGAGTGCAGATCTAGAAAACTAGGCAAGTTTTAAAGTAGTAATTTCTGGGTTTTTTCCCACTAGTTTATGATTCTATTGTGGTAGTTTGATGTTGGGTTTGTTTTGGTTTTGAATTCACCATTTTGGATTCAAGTTTCCACTTTTTGGTCGAAAAGCTAAAAGAACAAAGAACAAAAAGAAAGTGAAAAAAGCTGGGGTTTTTAGAATTGAAAATTGGGTTTGTTTACTGAAAACCCATTTTTAATATGAAATCTGCAGAGCCCACCACTAGTTTTTTTCGACAAATAATCTTGGAATCTGAGCTTTTCTCCATCCTTAGTTCTTTGTTAGTTGTTACTTTACTTTCTGTTTCTTCTCCAACTCATTTTGAATTATTTTGAATAGTTTCCTTTTGTCTTTTTTCTGTTCTCTATTATTTTGCAGGTTAAAACCATAGATGTGAGAAGTGGTTCAGGGAAGTAGCAGAAACAGCTCGTTTTTTTGCTTCAGGAGGTTGGTTGGTGAGACTTGAGCAAGAGAGAGATGGGAGATTTGTACATTTTCTCTTGTATTTGCTTGTTGGGTTTGTTTCTGTTTCAAGGGAATGCAACCCTACTTGAAGATAAGCAGGCATTGCTTGATTTTATCAACAATATTCGCCACTCTCGACCTCTAAACTGGAATTCTACTTCCCCGGTTTGTAATAACTGGACTGGACTGACTTGTAATGCTGATGGTTCTCGGATTATTGCGGTTAGACTGCCTGGAATCGGATTAACCGGCCCCATCCCTGCCAATACTATCAGCCGCCTCTCAGGTTTGCAGATTTTGAGCCTTAGATCCAATAGTATCAGTGGTCATTTCCCTGCTGATTTCTCTAATTTGAGAAACTTGTCATTTCTTTATCTTCAATATAACAACTTCTCTGGTCCTTTACCGATTGATTTCTCCGTTTGGAAGAATCTAACTATTGTTAATTTGTCCAACAATCGATTCAATGGGAGTATTCCTAGTTCGATGTCGAATTTGACTCACCTGGAGGCATTCAACCTCGCTAACAATTCCCTTTCTGGTGAGATTCCTGATCTGAACTTGCCTAGCTTGCAGCAGATTAACTTGTCAAACAATAATCTCAGCGGTAGTGTACCACAGTCGCTTTTAAGATTCCCAAGTTCAGCATTTGGAGGTAACAACATTTCTTTTGGGAGTACCTCTAATCAAACATCCCCGTATGTCAACCCCCATAGTGGACCATATTTGACACCCAAGAAGTCTGGGAGACTTGGTGAAACTGCATTGTTAGGAATTATAATCGCGGCTTGCATTTTGGGGATTGTAGCTTTTGCATCTTTGATGATTGTTTGCTGCTCGAGAAGAAAGAGTGAGGATGTGTATTCAGGGAAGTTGCAAAAGGGAGAGATGTCACCGGAGAAAGTGGTCTCGAGGAGTCAGGATGCAAATAACAGACTGTTCTTTTTCGAGGGCTGTAATTATACATTTGATTTGGAGGATTTGTTGAGGGCTTCCGCTGAAGTATTGGGGAAGGGAACTTTTGGTATTTCCTACAAGGCAGTGCTAGAGGATGCAACCACTGTGGTGGTGAAGAGGTTGAAGGAAGTTGGTGCGGGGAAGCGAGATTTCGAGCAACAGATGGAGGTTGTTGGAAGCATTAGACATCCCAATGTGGTTGAGCTGAAGGCTTATTACTACTCAAAAGATGAAAGGCTGATGGTTTATGATTACTACAGTCAGGGAAGTGTTTCTTCCATGTTACATGGTACGTTTACTCGTCCAATCTCTGGTTTATATCATATAATAACTAGTTGCAATATCATCCTTTTTGTATACTTAGATGTCGAAACTGTATACATATTTTTTCTGGGACAGTTTTGATATCTCACCATCTTAGTTGTACCGATAGAAAGGAAGTCTGTTTTAATTTTTTTGTGCTTTAGGAAGGAGGGTGATAGTGGAAAAGATGATTCATACATAATATATTTATTTAAGGAAAGAACCAAAAGAAGGAAAAAGAGAAAGGAAAGTACTAGATTAATATTTTGCTAGATGTGGCTGGTTTTTTCAACATATCAACCTGTTTGTTTTTCGATGATATCGAATCGGGTGGATAAGATGTCTTTTAGAAATGCCTTTCTTCTTTATCAATGCTATATACAATGTCATAAAGGTGAAGTTCTTGATGCTCCACTATATCTAATAGTTTGTGTCATGCTCCTGAATGAACTCGTCTTGGTATGAAGATTGTTATGCAGAAAAGATAGCACCCTCAAAGAATTTTCTAAATCATTAATGTGGAATTGAGGTAGTTAGAGTGAACATTTAATTAAGAAACATGTCAGTAATTGGAATTTGGCTGTACAATGGGATTCGGGTGTCGATTTTACAGGTATCGAAGACGATCTATATTTGATTATTGGCTTCATTTTCATGGTACAATGCATGCATGTGTTCAATCTTTTAATCCCATTGTCTTTGGTTTTCATCACTCTATAAAATATAAAATATAAAATAGATTCAAGATTTATTCACAATACGACTGCATTTCCAGGTAAGAGAGGAGAGGACAGAACCCCCCTTGATTGGGATGCCAGAATGAAAATAGCAATCGGGGCAGCAAGAGGCATTGCTCGCATCCATATGGAGAATGGTGGAAAGTTTGTCCATGGCAACATCAAGTCCTCCAACATTTTTGTCAACTCCCAACAGTACGGTTGCGTGTCAGATATTGGTCTGTCAACTATAATGAGCACTCTAGCCCCTCCCATCTCCCGTGCTGCTGGTTATCGTGCCCCCGAAGTGACTGACACCAGAAAGGCCATGCAGCCTTCGGATGTCTATAGCTTTGGCGTGTTCTTACTTGAGCTCCTTACCAGAAAGTCCCCTATCCATGCTACTGGTGGTGATGAGGTTGTTCACTTGGTCAGGTGGGTTCATTCAGTAGTTCGAGAGGAGTGGACAGCTGAAGTTTTTGACATAGAACTGATGAGAGTTCCAAACATTGAGGAAGAGATGGTGGAGATGTTACAAATAGCAATGACATGCGTTGTGAGGATGCCGGAACAGAGACCTAAAATGCCAGAACTGGTTAAAATGATAGAAGACGTCCGGCGGATTGATTCTCAGAACCGGTCACCTACGGGAAACAGATCCGAAATTTCAACACCACCAATAACAGTGATAGGGAGAGAATCCCAAGTTTCAGAATGAGTCATCATGCCCCTCTAGTAGAGCTTTTTTTTTTTCATTTCTTTTACCCAGTTTAGCAGCTTTTGAAAAAAGAATCTGTTTTCTCTTGTTTGATGAACAAATTGTGTGAGACTTGAAAGTTGAATTAACTTTTTCCTGTTGAAGGTAGAGTTGGAAGTTTAGGTTATGCATTAGTGAATCATTGCTTTGTTACTAAATGAGAATGCGTATTTTATTCTAAAGTTGATTTCATTTCTGCCCTTTCTATCCACTGGAAACTTCGATGAAAAATCTTTCTGCTAAAAGAAGTATGAATTAAGTTTTTTTTTTTTTTTTTCACCAGTAATATTCAACTCATTGATGGATTATTTTAGATGGAATTTTACAAAAATCAATCTAAGATGACTTTCTCAACGAAATATTTTTTATTTACAATGTCCGGATTAAAATTACTGATCTTATTTGTTTAACGCCTGCTAGATAAACCGATTGCTGTTTAAAAATATAAAACGATTTATGTAAGACAACATACAACTGTAATATGATTACAGTGTCATGAAAAATCATGTCCATGACACAAAAATCAAACATGTTAAATATCTTAAAAACGATCCACTAACATGTAAAATTGTTGATTTTCATTTGGTTTAGGCTGTGGGTTGCGCACTATTTTTAGTGTTGGTTGTCCACCATCGATAATATTTATTTATTTTATTATATATTATTTTTATTTTTTTGTTTTTAATAAAAATAGTTATGTTTTTGTGGCATGTTTTTTTACCTACCTTATGGTATGTTTTTTTTCTGTCTTTTGACATGTTTTTTTATCTTTATTGACTGTCGTGTGGCCTTTTTTTCTTTATTTTTTATATATTTTTTTCTACATCGTCTCGATTGATCAAGATGTCACTGGTTATAATATATAAATAAATAGTTAGTTCAGTATAACTATTTCTATTGTAACAATTGAATTAATTCTATTGTAAGTTAGTTAGGGCCCTGACGTTGGACTATAAATTGTAACTAGGCTGTATCAATTCATTAAGCCCATTTTCAAAAAATATCAATGAAACTAATTTTCTCATTTTTCTTAGCTTTCTCACTAGTATCTAACATGGTATCAGAGTCTTTGAGGTCTAAATTCTCGACGTTTTCTTGTTGTTGTTTTTCTTGTGCGAGCTTAGATCCAGATGTATCGTAAGAATTTTCGATTCTCCTCTTCTCTTCTAGGTTTTCGTTACAATTGAGGTTCGATTCTCTCTTGTGATTCCTGCTCTCTCTGTTGTGTCCTAAAATTTGTGATTATTTGTGTGATTTTGTTGATTGTTGTGTTTTGTGATATGTGTTTGTTCTTTGTGTTTCTGTTGTTTCTTTAAATCGATATGGTGAATCCTAATAAAATTGCGATGGAAATTCAAAGTAACAGTGGTACAAATTCAAATTCTAATTCTAATAATTCTTCTCACAGTACGAGTAGATTATTCTCTACTAAAAAAATTAATGTTAGTTTCACTAATCAGAATTACTTACTTTGGCATCAACAAGTGTTGTTGACAATTAAAACACATAGGCTTTAAAAATTTATATATAGCAATGCTATGTGACCATCTCAATAGTATCTGAGGATGAAGTTGTAAGTCTCAATTCCGACTTTGAGTTGTATGAAGAGCATGATGGTGCTCTAACTCCTGGTTGCTTTCGACTGTGAGTGAGGATGTTTTGCCTAACTTAATTGGGCTTAACACCTTATTTAAAATTTGAAACACTTTACACAAACTGTATAGTAGAAAACCTTCTGATGTTCAAACGGTTAGAAATATTCTTTTTGATGCTGAAGCTAGGCAAAACTCTATGATTAGTCAATTTAATGCCTGTACTCATATTACTTCCTCTAGTAGTATCTTACCAAGTGCTATGAATTCTACTCAGCACAATAATACTGAGCTTCATAATAATATTTTTGTCTCTCAAGGCTCTCAAAATATTTTTAGTGACAACAATTTTAAAAATAATAAAGGTAGAGAAAGATATTTATTATCTAGACCAGAATGTTACCTATGTGGTTGAATGGGATATTTGGTAGAACCGTGCTATTTTAGATTTGACATATCCTACAAGAATGAGTTATCTAGAGCTTGTCAGTATTATTTTAGTAGGGTTACATTTCAGCTCAAGCTCACAACTGCACTTATAATTCTAAATCTGGCAGCGTGTTTCCTTATAATAGTGTGTATTACATCTCAACCCCTGTAGTGGCATCTCAATTGGTTCATCGATCTCACTTGGCTCACATTAGGCACTTTGTGGTTAGTTAACCTGCCATTATTCTTTCTCATGCAGTCTTTGCTCAGTCTACTTTTCCTCAAGTGGTTTTTCAAGCTGCTCTCTTGAGCCATCAGCATGCTAGCATCTTACACCTTGAGTACAAATATTCTCTAGACAACAAGTGCCTCTTCAAGGTTAACCACATGCCTTGATTGCTACTCCTGAAGTTGTGGCTGACAATTCATGGTATCCAAACTCTGAAACATCACATCATTTTACTAATGATCTCACCAATTTAAATATTGGAACATCCTATCCTACTTTAGATAATTTCAAGGTTGGTAATAGTCAGATATTACCTATTCATTGTGCTTGTCAATATACATTACTTAGTCAGTTCAGAAAGTTACATTTAAAGAATTTATTATCTGTTCCTGAAATTACTAAAAACCTTCTTTCTGTCTTAAAGTTCACCCAGGACAACTAAGTGCTACTTGAAATTTATCCTCAATACTGTCAAGTAAGGGATTTAATATCCAAGAGAGCTTTACTTACTGACTATGAAAAAGGAGGTCTCTACAAACTCAAGTCAGCTTCAGACTTGTCTCTTAACAGTAATAACAATAATTGTAAGAATATTAGTTCAATAAAAATAATAGGTTGTTTTGATCTTGCTGTTGTTAATAAGTCTTTTTTAGACACATGAAATCGTAGGCTTGGACATCCCTCTCCAGCCACTTTGCAAATGTGTCCTGAATATCTGTAATATTTCTGTTTTAAAGAATAAACAATAATCATTGTGTGTTACATGTCAGTATGAAAAACCACATAAAATACCATTTATTGAGTCTACCACTACTTACTCTGCTCCTCTAGAATTAGTTGTAGCAGATGTTTGGGGTCCAGCCCCTGTGTTTTAAAATGGATTTAGATATTTTGTAGCATTTACATATTTATATTCAAGGTATACATGGTTATATTTTTTGAAACAAAAATCTAAGGTACATAATGCTTTTCTTCAATTTCTAAGACAGGCTGAAGGTAATTTAGCTGTAAACTTAAAGCTCTTCAAACAGACAATGGATGTGATTTTATTGCTTTATAACCGTATCTCAAAGCTCAAGGTATTTCTTCTAAACTTACTTGCCTTCATACCTCTGAGAAAAATAGAAATAGTGAAAGACAATATAGAGATGTTGTAGAAATGGATCTTACCTTGTTAGCTCAGTCCTCTATGCCCTTAGTTTATTGGTATGATGCTTTTGTTAGTTTTGTTTACATCATTAATAGACTTCCATCAAAAGTCTTGTCTAGGATTTCTCCTTATCAGAAATTATTTAACCATAGTCTTGATTATTCATTTCTAAAAGTCTTTGGATGTCTATCTTTTCCCTTCTTAGGGCCTTATAATAAAAACAAGTTCCAGTTTAAATCCACTAAGTGTGTTTTTAGGTTACTCACCAACATATAAAGGTTATAAATGTTTAGATAGCTATGGTCATGTTTACATCTCAAGGCATGTCAGGTTTGATGAAGACATTTTCCATACTTGTCTTTCTTTTCTTAACATACCTTGCACTCTAAAACTTGTTGTCTTCACTGTCAACATAAAAAGAGTCATAATGTTCCAGTTTCTCTAGTTAGACCTGGTCTGTCTAAAGTCTGGTTGAAGGATCTTACACACTCTTCTTCTCCATTTGATTCATTGTGTATTCCACAAAAACCATCACATGATTTACCATCACCATCAGTTCATTCATTACATGATACTTCTTCATCTCCACAGAATCTGTCACATACTCCATCTCATCTTTCTTTATCTCAACATCATACATCTCATGTGCCATCTTCCTCTCACTACAATTCATCTTCATCATTTTTTCAAGCTTCATGCTCATCTAACCCTCCCTCCTCTCATCATTCCACATCATATACTCAATTATCCCTCATATCACCACAACTACCATCTAATACAATACCATCTCATCAATCTCCACAAGCTTAGTCAATATCATCATCATCACCTCCATCTTCATCATCTACTACATAACCATCTCTTCCATCCTTTCCATCTCACCCTCTTAATACTCACTTCATGATCACCCGTGCCAACGCTAGAATTGTAAAACCCAAGTTGTACCTTCCTGAAAGAGAGGTATATGAACCTAATGATGTCATTGAAGCTCTTAATGACCTTGAATGGAGAGTTGCATTTCAGAATGAGTATGATGCACTCCTTAAAAATGATACTTGAGAGCTACAACCTTTTTCAGCTGACAGAAAGCAAATTGGTTGCAAGTGGCTGCTCAAAGTCAAAAGAAAGTTTGATGGTACTGTGGAGCGTTTTAAGGCCAGACCTGTGGCAAAAGGCTTCTCTCAAAAAGTTTGATATGACTCTAGGGAGGCCTTTAGTCTAGTGGTTCGAGCAACCACAATTAGAGCAATACATGTTATTGCAGTCATGAAACAATGGACCATTCGATAAGTGGACATCAACAATGCTTTCCTCAATGGGGACTTAGGTGAAGACATTTATATACACCAACCCCCCGAGTTTGAGAAAAAAAGAGTTCACATAGGGAACCACTATTTTTTCATTTAAAAAAAGTCTTATATGGATTGAGATAGGCACCTAGAGCTTGATTTGAGACATTGAAGTCTTATTTGGTCCCAAGTCTGGGATTTTCTTCATCTAAAGCTGACTCTTCTTTATTCATCAGAAGCTCTGAATCTTCAACAATACTGTTGGTGGTGTATGTAGATGACATTGTCATCGCAAGGAATTCAACTGTTGAAGTAGATTACATAGTTCAACAACTAAACACTGCCTTATATCTCAAGGATTTGGGGAGTATTGGTTTCTTTCTTGGAATGAAGGTGCAACAGTCTACTAGAGGCGTATTTCTCAATCAACGCAAGTATATTCTGGCTTTCTCACTAAGGTTGATTTAGTACATTCATCTCATGTTCCCACTCTAATGGTAGTGACACCTAAACTAGTGGCTGATGATGGTCATGCTTTTGTATACATTTATCTGTATAGAAGTTTGGTTGGTGGCTTGCAATATGCATGCCTTACAAGGCTAGATATCTTCTTTTTTGTCAATAAAGTCAGCCAATACATGAGCAGCCCATGTGGTTCTCACTGGAAAGCAGTGAAACGAATCTTGAGGTATCTTAAAGGGGCTCTAGATCATGGTTTTTTCTTCTTCAGATTTGAAGATCTTAGTTTGGCATGTTACACAGATGCTGATTGGGCATCTTCTGTTGAAGATCGTAGATCAACCACTGGATAATGTATTTATCTTGGCAAAAATCTCATTGCTTGGAGCTCCAAGAAGCAGATTGTGGTGTCAAGATCCTCTTGTGAGGCTGAATATCGAAGTCTTGCAAATTCAATTTCTGAACTGATATGAATTCAACAGTTACTTCATGAAGCCGATATCTCTCTTGCAGGCTACCCACTGTTTAGTGTGATAATACCTCAACGATGTCTATTGCTGCTAACTCCACACATCATTCCTAGATCAAACATGTGGAAATTTGTGAGGGAGAAAATTGTGAAAGGCAAGTTACTAGTAAACTATGTACCCAATGATGAACAATTGGCTGACATATTGACCAAGCCATTGCCTCCTACAATGTTAGAGTATTCTAACATGGAAGAAATCAGAAGAATGTTAGAGTATTCTAACAGGGAAGAGTTAGAAACCAAAAGAATGTTAGAGTATTCTAACAAGGAATAAACCATAGGAATATTAGAATATATAAATAAATAGTTAGTTCAATACAATTATTTATATTGTAACAACTAGATTAATTCTATTGTAACAACTATGCCTAACTATACAAAAGTTAGTTATGGCCCTGACGTTGGACTATAAATTGTAATCAGGCTGTATTAATTCATTAAACCCATTTTCAGAAAATATCAATGAAAACTACTTTCCCCTCATTTCTCTTATTCTCATTTTCTTAACTGCTTTTCCTTTTACATTTCTATTCATCTTTAACCTCGCGTCAATCCTAATTCGTTTATTTGGTTATCCTGTTAATTTTTTATGCTTTGGACCTTCAAGTTGGATTTGGATACGTACTTACGATTATCATTTCTTATTCACGATTGAATGGTGGTAATAATCGTTTTGTCAACACGCCTTCACCGTTATATGTATTTTTATGTTAGTGGTGGTGGTTTTTTCAATCCTTTTTGTTAGTGTCGCGCCTTCACCGTTATATGCATTTTTATGTTGTTCCTTATATAGATTTAGATACGTACTCACAATCATTATTTCATGCTTTGGACCGTCGATTCATGTCGTTGTTCGTATCTACCTTTTGTTCGAGTATTTTGATTGAGCTTTCAACTTTTTCTTTGTATGGTCCTTTTATGACATCTCAAGTGGTTAGTTTTTGTTTCAATGATTTTAATAAATGTCCGAGTTACATGTTTAGGTTACTTTTATGGTTGTCCCATTGTAATTTTAGATGTTTTCGCATTTTAATAAAGGTAGCCGCTTATATAAAAACATGTAAAATTATATTTGAATTTACAGTATTTCAACACACATAAAAAACACAAACAATAATCTGAATACAATAATATATTACTATATGTTATATATAAATTGAATAAGTTTAACAAATTATGTAAAACAATAGATGAATTGAGGCACGACACAGATATAAAAATACTTTTATAAATTGATTAGTTATGAAAAATTATATAAAATATATTATAGGGTAAAGTACACAGACAGTCACTGAACTTTGATAAAAAAAACAAAATGGTAACCAAACTTTCAAAAATCACAAAATGACAATTAAACTTTATGTTTTATAACAAAATGGTAACTAGACGTTAAATGTCGTTAAGTGACTGTTATAAAATTTGGTATAATAACACATTTAGTCCTTCATATTTATACATTCAATCAATTTAGTCCTAATTTGAAATAATTCACTAAATTTAGCCCTCGTTATTTATGCATTCTTTCAATTTGGTCCTTAAAGCAAAATTTCAAAGTATGGTAACACGATAAATAATTACAATTAAAATTTTATAGAACTTGAAAACTCGACTCGAATTGAAAAAATTTCAAATAAAGTTTGAGTTGTAAAATATGACGCGTCAACTCGAATAACTCGAAATTTTTTGACTCGACTCGATCGAACGCTCATCTCTTTCTTAAGAAATGACGCGTCAACTCGAATAACTCAAAATATTCGAATATTTTAAATCAATTTTTCTTTTAAATCGAATATTTTTTAAAATAGAATATTTAATATTTTCATATTTAAATCACATCGATTATTTAATAACAACTTTAAATATTCGATTTAAAAGAAAAAATTGATTTAAAATATTCGAATATTTAATTAAATTTTTATAGGAACTTGAAAACTCGACTCGACTCAAATCAAAAAAATTTCAAATAAAGTTTGAGTTGTAAAATATGACGCGTAAACTCGAATAACTCGAAATTTTTTGACTCGACTCAATCGAACGCTCACCTTTATCTTAAGATATGACGCGTCAACTTGAAATATTCGAATATTTTAAATCATTTTTCCTTTTAAATCAAATATTTTTTTAAATAGAATATTTAACATTTTCATATTTAAATCACATCGAATATTTAATAACTAGTTTAAATATTCAATTTAATTTAAATATATTCGATTTAAAAGAAAAAAATTGATTTAAAATATTTGAATATTTAATTAAATTTTTATAGGAACTCGAAAACTCGACTCGAATTGAAAAAATTTCAACTAAAGTTTGAGTTGTAAAATATGACGCGTCAACTCGAATAACTCGAAATTTTTTGACTCGACTCGATCGAACGCTCACCTCTATCTTAAGATATGACGCGTAAACTCGAATAACTCGAAATATTTGAATATTTTAAATCATTTTTTCTTTTAAATCACATCGAATATTTAATAATAACTTTAAATATTCGATTTAATTTAAAAATATTCGATTTACAAGAAAAAATTGATTCAAAATATTCGAATATTTAAAGTAGTTATTAAATATTCGAATATTGAAAAGAAAAATATTTAAAATAGTTATTAAATATTCAAATATTTAAAATCATTTTTTCTTTTAAATCGAATATTTTTAAATTAAATTGAATATTTAAAGTAGTTATTAAATATTTGATGTGATTTAAATATGAAAATATTAAATATTCTATTTTTAAAAAATATTCGATTTAAAAGGAAAAAATGATTTAAAATATTCGAATATTTCGAATTGTTCGTGTTGACGCGTCATATCTTAAGATATAGATGAGCGTTCGATCGAGTCGAGTCAAAAAATTTCGAGTTATTCGAGTTGACGCGTCATATTTTACAACTCAAACTTTATTTGAATTTTTTTGGATTCGAGTCAAGTTTTCGAGTTCCTATAAAATTTAATTGTAATTATTTATCATGTTACCATACTTTGGAATTTTGCTTTAAGGACCAAATTGAAAGAGTGTGTAAATAATGAGGGCTAAATTTAGTGAATTGTTTCGAATTAGGTCTAAATTGATTGAATGTATAAATATGAAGGACTAAATGTGTTATTAGATCAAATTTTATAACAGTCACTTAACGACATTTAACGTCTAGTTACAATTTTGTTATAAAACATAAAGTTTAATTGCCATTTTGTAATTTTTGAAAGTTTGGTTACCATTTTATTTTATTTTTACAAAAGTTCAGTGACCATCTGTGTACTTTACCCTATATTAGGATAATAGGAAAACGAATTAAAAATGAACCAAATACATTATGTATCAAAATATACATAACATATATTTTTGGTAATATGCATATTCGTCTTGTGGTTCATGTTTAGGGTGCGAGATTGTTCTTTTTAATAATGCCATCTTTAATATTGGAATTCGTGTCCTCTCCTTAGAACTGTTATGTGTCTTACCAATGCACCCAACACTTGTTGGTTACATAATAAATTTTTAATATGTGATAATTATTTTAATATTCTCTTCGTCCCATTAATTTCGTCCCTTATTGACTTTTTAAAAGTCAAAATTTTTAAAATTTGACCATGATTATTTTAAATAATTAAATTTTATAAAATATATATTTTAAAATCACTTGATTGAAGGTTACAAAAAATATTTTTTCTCAGATTTTTATCAATAATAAATTTTAAATAATAATGAATTAAAATTAAAAAAATCAGACAAAAAAATTAATAAAGAACAAACTTAATGGGATAGAAGGAGTAGTTATTTAAAAAATATTTATATATATTCATTATTATATATAAAATCTACTTAATGTTATTTTTCTTAATCATCTTCCTAAAATACCATAGTTATCCTTCTTAAAATTTCTAATGACATTGCTTATGTGGCTAAAAATTATCTTCAATGTTGAACTTAGCTAATGACGGAGTCAGACTATGTAACCCCCTAGACTCGCCTATGCGTTACAACGGATCGTAGGAAGTTACATTAGGGTCACAAGAGCGACCCACAGTAAAAATAGCATATAAAACATTTTTTTATTTCCTCAAAACACTGATTAAACTGTAAAATCAACTTCTGTTTAAAATACCATTTCAGGAAAACATTTAAACACATAACAGAAATTTCAGAAAGTGCTTTACAAACTATCATAAAAAAATACATGACATACATGCCCACTAACTATACAGTACCGTACTCCAGAGGCAACGCCGAGGAATCTCCGAACACTTATGTCAAACATTACCATGCTATATTCTTTTAACCTGCGATGGTAAAAACAACGTGAGCATGGAAAAGCTCAGTAATACAGAACTATCAAAAGATGCTATAAGCTCATGTAGATATATGGTAGGCATAACATTTTTATGATGTTCCAAGTAGTAACAGTCTTCATTTCCCTTCCGCTATTTCAGGATAACGTTACTTGAGAATAACAATACTTGTTCATTTTTTCAAACGTTGAGTAACAAACAAGAATTATACAAGCTGATATATTACGAAGATGGAACAAAGAGTTTAGAGTTTAGTGTGTTCCAATAAGTGCAGATCAAACAGACATAAAAACATACCAATCATATCATAAGAACACATAACAGTTCAATACAAATACTCGAGTGCATGCAAGGGTTTACTAGTGTCTACCCTCCAACCTTACACCAAATGTAGTCCCCAGAATTGCATCCATAAGGACTTACCCTAGGCTCGATGGGCATAGGTGCCACCTAAGGGGCTGCCTTAGGTCCATAAGAATTTACCCGTGTTAAAGCATCGGTACCTACTCAAGGGGAGACCTTGAGTCCATAAGGATTTACCAGCTGGATCAGGGCTGTACCTACAAAAACTTCATAACATAACCCAACAGTATACCCAGATAGTAATCAGTGTTTAGATTCCAGACATGAGTAACAGAATACATGTGACTAGGGGTGTTCAAATCCGGGTACCCGGGTTTTCGGGTACCCGAAAAACCGGGTACCCGGACCTTCGGGTATTAGTTTTGTCGGCCCGTGTCCCGACCCGTAAATACCGGGTACCCGATAATCGGGTACCCGTTAAACCCGGGTACCCGTAAAATCAGGTACCGGGTATTCGGTTCTATTTTTTTTAAATTAAAAAAAACTTTAAAAGTTTATAACACATGATCCAAACAAAAATATAATAATGATTTGAAGTTTATAACCATAAGAAAGACATTAAAAATATTAATCTCGATCGTGATTTTTTTAATCTCATATTTTTTAAAGAAACCTACTAATGCATAAATGCAATAAAGAAACCTTGTTGTTTGTTTCATATCGAATCTTACATATTTACAAATTAATATTTTTTGTTGAAAAATTTAAAACATGAAAGCATATAATACAAATATAGAATGAATTTAGAGATTTAAATATAGTTCTAAAGTAAAAATATTAAGTAATCTAATAAAATAAAAAATAAAATAAAAATAGGAACCGGGTACCCGAAAGTAACCGGGTACCCGAAAAAATCATATTTTTTGACCCGGGCCCGACCTGGGTAAAAAAAAATTTCGGGTAAATACCCGATTATTTGTGTTCGGGTAGTCGGGTCGGGTAGTTCGGGTCGAGTAATTTTGAACACCCCTACATGTGACAGACATATTCTATTCAGAGTATCAGAAACGGAAGATTCATGCTTTTGACAGATAAATGAGCATACCATTGAGCAGAGCAGACATTCTCATCATTCATCATGCAAACATATTGTAACATTATAGGTAAAGCTAACAGATCATACTATCAAGTTCATCAGACAGCCATGCAATATCATCACAGCTCAAGCAATCACATAACAAGTATACATATTGAACAGACATACATCAGGTACGCAGAGAATGTCATTATATATCTAGTTGATCATTTCATCTCATTTTCCAACATAGTGATGCAATCTCAATAACAATTGAATCAAACATAATATTATTCATGATTAAATCATTATACAATCCATTCAAGAGAATATAGCACACAAGGAACACACTAGATAGAACAGTTTATTTCTTAAAGATACTCGGTACTTACAGAAGGAGACACATTGAACTTTTGACAATTTGGACGCATTTTCAAGAACGAGGTCCCTATTAGAAAGGGTTCGTAAAACGATTCATATCATGTATTCAAGAGTTGGTACATCAAGATCTTAGAAAGTTCAGATATATTATGAGTACTTTAGTCATTTAAGCATACAAGGGCATTATGGTCATTTTATCATACATGGGCGTGTTGGTAATTTATACTAACGGGGCATGAACAGTTGCTCAGGAAATTCTATTTGCTCAATAGGTTTTCAACCAGGCATTCAGAGATTTCTATGTCAAGATCTTTTACGATACCGGATACATTCAAGGCTATTTTAATTACTTTGGCCAACGAGGGCATTTGATCAATTAACTAACAGGGGTAATTTGTAATTTAGCCCAAAAACGATAAAATGACGATTTACAATATTTAAGATTTCCAGACATTTTTCGAGGCTCCAAAACCATTCAAACTAACGTATCTTAACCTTACAGTACTAACCAACCCTACTAATGTATCCAGTTGTATCGTATATCTGAACGGTTGTTTTCATATTTTACCACAGGACTCGTCCCGAAGTAGTCAAACTTATATTCTGTGCGGAAAAACTTCCATCCTTACATTAATATCAGGAGTGATTGACATACATGAGTCATGCTTCAACCCTTAGGGGCATTTTGTTGGGTTTTTCGGGGCTCGATTCGATCAACCGATTATGCTCGCCAAGTGGTGGAGAGGTGGATTTTTGGGTGGAAGGGTTTAGGAAGCTGAAAGAATAAATACACGATGATTTATAGTGGTTCAACCTTCTAACCAAGGTCTACATCCACTACCTTAGCTTCCTACTAAGGATTTCGCAATCAATCCACTAATTGATTCGTCCCCTTTTCTAGGATTAGGAGGAAACCCTTTACAACCCTCGAAGCTTTCTATCCAAAGCTTGAAGGAAAACCCTCTTTACAAAGAGAAACAAAGAAGCAAACTTGAACCCTCTAATAGGCGTTTTGTTTGCACAATGAAGCACTCACCCAAAACCTAAAACACTTGAGCAAATTTAACAATGTAAGCTCACTAGTGTTGTCTAAGCAATAAATGAACGATTTAAGCTCTAGACACGAATTTCACTCATAATGTTGTAACAATTGAAGCTCTTATCAATCTTGATGCTTGGAGGCCTTATTTATACTCCAAATTGAGTTCCTAGCCGTTTATGGCCGTTGGGGATGTTTCATAGCCGTTGGGGATACAAAATAGCCGTTTATTTCCCACAAATTGCATTTCTTCAGCCTAGTGTATCGATACACTATACCCTGTATCGATACGGTCTTGAAAGTCTGATATAGCCGTTGAGCTTTCTGCTGATGCGTATCGATACGCATGCCTGGCGTATCGGTACGGTCCTGCAAATTCAAAAGACCGTTGGGAATTGACCGTTGGCGTATCGGTACGCGATACCATCGTATCGGTACGCGACTAGCCGTTGGGCTATTTGAAAACATACCGTATCGATACGTGTAAGCGTATCGGTACGGGTTTAGACACCGTATCGATACGCATAGACGTATCGATACGGGTTTTAGCTACTGGAATTCAAAACCCTAATGTGTATCGATACACTATCCACTGTATCGATACTGTCACTTAAAATGTTCGGTTTTGACTTCTTTAAATGTACTTTAAGTCCATTCCAGAGCTTTAAAAACCCTTAAACATATTTTCAAGTTGTTTTTGACTAAAAACATATTTTAAATTCTTTTCAATTTAGTCCAAAACATTTTTCAAATATTATATCAAAACCTTAGTTCTACACATTTTAGTCATTTTTAGCTTTATTGACATTTCCAGAATTTTATCAAAGGCAATTTACTTCCAGTCAAGGGGTATTTTCAGTCATCTTGAAGCTCGGGATATCCACCACTTTTGTCAATTTTACTATTTAGCACATCCATCGTTTACGTACTCGGTAGAAATTAAGTCGTTCTAATCCTTTCGACCCCTTACAAACGGTTTACTCATTTAGAACTTAAGGGTATAATTGTCATTCTAATTAATTAAGAATTTCGGTGCTCGAAGGCACTATAGTCTTTTTGGTCATTACGATCATTCCAATTAATTCATTCATTAGTGTCGTAAGGATCAGCTCAGGAATACAACGATATTTCTAATAAATTCACCTTCATGTGTTATACAGAGCTCAGGGGAAAAATCCAAGTTCCTTTTAGTACCACACGCGTTCGAATAATGATGCCGAAGTGTTTTCCAAAAGAACATACATCTTAGGTAGGGAAAATTTTCAATCAGATCGAAGGTAGATTTTGGGCCACTTCCTTTATTATGGGCAGTTTAGTCATTCTTATACCTCAAGGGCATTTTTGTAATCTCATATCCAATATCCCTTACTCCATATTATGGGCATTGAATCTTAGACAATATTGATCGAGTTGCGGATTTAACTGTATTATTTACTACTATTAAAACTTTCGATACTTCTGATCTATTAGTATTCTTATTCGAATATCTTGGTTTTAATCATTTTCATACTTATTTCTCGTATCTGATTCGACTTAAGCAGAGTTTATAAAATACTTCATCATAAGCATGCATGCGTTAACCGGATATCAACATGTTCTTAAAGCATACAAGGGGTAGTATTGTATTACCTTAACTCCGAGCTATATCGGTCGATTCATGAAACCTCATTCAATTGCACTCGAACTTGAATTCAACGTCCATCAACAATTCGTATTCAATGAGCTATGAGTACCTTCAATTACACAAATTCACATTTCAGTCCTTACATCACTCCTAATTGCAATATTAATACATATAGAAGTTCGAGTTCAAGGTCAGATTCGGAGGCTTTCGGGTCAGAATTTTGCGAAACGGGCTTCACTGAATTTCTCATTAAATTTTAAAATTTAATAGGGATATTTTTTAACACATCATATTTAAGTTTTCCATGTAGTAGGTGCACAATGTTATAATACGTGTATCTTAAATATTTTACGCATCATATCTAAGCTAACATTTAATGCCTAAGCTTATGGCGAGATTGACGAAATGGCCTGATTGAGACTATATTTATAGCTTAAAGGGCTTAATTAGAACATTTTTTAAGTTTGAAGACCAAATCAAAATTTGACCCTAACACTTGGACTTTCTCTTCTTCTTCCCTAGAGTAGCATCAACTTTTGCAACCTTGGTCTTCGTTGTTGCTAGAGTTTGTCTTTCCTCCTCATTTGACTCATCCACATCGAATCATAAAATGCCGAAACATTTTCATTCTCATTGGAAAATGATAAAATATTCTACAATTAGGAAATTATAAATTTAAATTTCCATCGAGTAATCAAGGGAGTTGGAACCAAAACATAGAGAAAATTAAGCTAAAAAATTATAAAGAACGTATAACTCAACCAATTTTCTATCATTCCAATAATTAACAGCAAGGGATGAAATGTTATGAATGAGTAAAGACAATAATTTATTTGGGCAATTGATAATGGTGCGAAGGTCCTGTTTTGGAGAGATTGTTGGTGCTCGAATGAGCCGTTACAACTTATGTTCCCAAGGTTGTTTCGAGTGGATAGTAATAAATGGGCATTGGTCAAGGAGTATGCGCACGATAATGCACTTGCACACAATAATTGGAGGGACTGTTTTGGCCGTGAATTGAGGTCGTTTGAAGTTGCACAATTGTGAGAGTTGGAGGCAATTGTTTTTTTTTTTTGAAAATATAGGGTATTTTATTGAGGTAGTAGCTAACACCCTCGGCCTCGTTAAAAAACCTTCCTAAAGCCTATGAAGGAAAAAGAGTGCCCGATGGTGTTGCTTGATATTACACAATCCACACCTCTGAGTGTTCAAGTTTCACACGTTCAGATCCCACACCCACAATACAATTTAGTCACACGAACCTTCCCATTCTGTCTCAGTCATTCCAAGTCTTCACAACACTTAGCAATAACAAACAGTCTCAGCAAGATGGACCTTAATATACGCCCATCCATTCTGGGAGTCAAAGCAACCCCAGATCTGCAGCTTCATCCTCCTTTGGCACCACCCAAACGTCATTCACTCCCTGGATCAAACCATTTCTTTCCAGTTCATGTGCCACCTTATTATTCTCCCTATATACAAACTTTAAATCCCATTTATTCATAACACACATCCTCCTGCACTCGAGGGCCAATTTCGAGAAATTTGCTGGGGCCGAGAGAGGATTCGAACCCCATTTTATTGCGAGTTGGCAGTCAGACTCAATGACTAGATTCACCTTCCCAAACCAATCAGAAGCGATAAAAAGGTTACATGCTTCAATAATGCTCAACAGTTCAGCTCTTGTAGGATCCATTATACCAATGTTCTTTGAAAACTTCATGAGATTCTTCCCCAGATGGTCTCGCAGTACGCCTCCAATGCCAGCTATCCCCACGTTCCCTCTCACGGCTGCATCAGTGTTGAATTTGAGGACCCCAATCCTAGGTGCAACCCATTTGCTTTTAACCTTATTCATTTTCGCAGTACCAGCAGAACACGCCAGCATTGGATTCCTAGTGAATTCCGAGACTGTCACAATCCTCTCAGGCCATTTGCTCTTTATCCAATGCCCGATTCTTAGTAATGCTATGTCGAAGATTTGTTCTGAAGTGAATTTCTTTTTGTTGAAAACCGTTTCGTTCCTGCATAACCACACTGACCAAATTATGCCAAAAAAGCCCATGTGCCATATCTCTTTTTTATGTTTGTTGGTATGAAAATTCAGCCAAACTCTAATCATTTCCTTCACCGAACTTGGAATTACTAAGCACATTCTCCATTCCCTACACCATAGTTGTCACACCTTCCAGGTTATCACACAGCTGCACAACAAGTGATTTGTATCTTCTTATTCCTCTTCACATAGACAACATCTCCTTCCTGCCAAATTCCCAATCCCCTTTTTTTCTAGTTCCTTGAAAGTGAGAATTCTACCCTGCATTGCCCTCCAAAGGAAAGCTTCGACTTTTGGAGGTGCTAGATTTGCCTAGACCAGCTTCCATATTTCGTCATTGCTCCCTTCTTTATTAGCCATTAATTCACAGTAGTCTTTCGCTGTATAGCATCCCTTTGAGGATCCTAACCACGCTATTGAATCAACATTGGAATTGTTGCTCAGGCCGTTGTTGATTGTTTCCAGGAACTTATCCCAGATTTCTATCTCCCAGTCGAAAAGATTTCTTCGCATTTCTATTTCCCACCTCCATATTCCATCTTCCTTCTTCCCAAACTCCTGGATCATTCCTGTTTTTTTCACAGCCACCGCGTAGATTCTAGGAAAAGCATACTTTAATGGATGCATTTCCGTCCATGCGTTTTCCCAAAACCTTATACGGCTACCATCCCCACAGATAAATTTTAGGTTATGCGTTAGAAGTTCATCGTCGTACCTTAGTGGCTTTAGGATTGCCTTCCAAATCCAGGATTGCTTTCTCGGCAGTGTAGTATCTGGTAAAAGGGCTCTAGTGTTGTACCCATGCTTAGCCACCGTAGTTTTTTTCCACAAGCTATCCGCTTCGCTTCCAAACCTCCAAATCCATTTATTTAGGAGTGCTGTGTTTCTGGTTTTGACATCATAAATCCCCAGTCCACCCTTTTCCTTTGGCTTGCACACATGTTCGTATTTGATCCAATGTATTCCGTGCTGATCTTTCACACCCCAGAGAAACTTGCCAATCAAAGAATTAAACTTCTTAGCAACCTCCATAGGCATTTGGAAGAGAGACAAATAGTATATCGGGATGCTGGCTAACACAGATTTTATGAGTGTGATACGGCCTCCGAGGGATAGAAATCTGAACGTGTAAATTGAATTAATTCACACGCTATTGAATCAACAAATTGATAAGGCAATTGTTGAGCGATATGTGTTGCGCAATGATGCACAAGATGTTCTTATTTGGAAACCATCGAAGGTCCAATGTTTTGTGTGGTTCGTAATGTTCAATCGTTTGCCGACATTGTGTGTATTAAGAGACCGGGGTGTGCCCCTTGTTGCAGATAATGTGAATTGTCGTTGGTGTAGTGAGGGTGCAGATGAGGCCGATCACATCATGTATAATTGTTGGTTCATGATGGCTGTATGGACTTTGTTTTTTGTATGGTGGCGTGTGGCCGTGGTGCGACCAGCAACATTAGAGTAGTTTATGCGACAATGCTTCGATGGTTTCTTTGTTGGTGAGGTGCGACGTTGGTGGATGGCAAGGTGCGTGGCAGTGTTATGGTCTATGTGGCTTGCGTGCAACGATATGATGTTTAATAATAAACGTATGCAAGTGGAAGAGCTGTTTTTCTCGATTAAATTAAGATCACTTAGTTGAATACATGCTGTTTCTTGTCAGTGTGAGATTGAAGAATCTGTATGGTGAGATTGTCCATGGCTTTGTGCGACTACATCGTGAGGTACTATATCTCGAGTTAGGGTTGGTTGGTGTCTGTCGCCGGTGAATTCTCTGAAGTTTAATGTTGATGGCTCGACAAGAGAGAAAACGGGACCTGCGAGTTGTGGTGGGGTGTTGAGAAATGATAAGGGTCGTGTGTTAGCTCTTTTCTGAGGTCTGTTGGGCGTAATTGAATCCACTGTCTCGATTGCATGGGTGCTTCATGTTGAGCATCGTCTGTGGCGCTTTATCACATTGTTTAGACAAATTGATTCTTTGTGTTTGGAGTTGAATTGTGTGTTTCATAATGTGTTTCGTGAGGCGAATGGTTTGAGGTGTTGTCCTAGGTGTGCTTCGTTGCGTTAGGACTGTGCGAAATAATTTGCTCATTGCTAGGAGAGGTGCTTGCTTTGGGTAAGGGTTGTGCGTAAATTGAATGGTACTGCACTTGGGTGTGTGTTTTTGTAATGGGTGATGGTTGTTTGGTCCTTATAGTGGCAAGTTTTTGTTTCTTGTTCATTCTCTCGGGTACTCTTTTACTCCATTTAGGTTTATGGAGATTTTTAACAAGACTCGAGAAAATGATGCTTGTATGATTTTCCCATTAATAAATCATACTTTTGCTGAACAAAAAAAGACAATAAAATGTTATGAACAAACAAGGATAGACAACAAGGGAATAACTTATATAAAGTATTGAAACAAAATAGTTGAAGTTGAAGTAAACACGAATTCAGTGTATGTATAACCATCGATTTATAATGTAAGCTTATCTGAGATTCGAATGAAGGTTGTTGGCTTGCCATAGATCGAGATTTGACCGGTCACCGAGGAAGAGGCCGTGAACACTGAGGCGTGAGTTGAAAATTTTAGAACATAAGGAAATCAGGATTAGTTATTTCCTTAGTGTTCGTGTGATTTGGGAATTGGGAGAGGGAGGGGTTATCATGAGACTGAGATATTGAGAGGCACTAAACAGACTAAAGGGATAAAGCCTAAACGCCCAATTTTATTTTTAGATAATCTGAAATTTAATCCGATTTGAAAAATAAAAAATTAGATTGAATATCTGATTCGAAAATCAGGTATCTGAAAGTTCAAATTAGATATTTTTTCACACCCCTAATAATAATATTACAAGTACGAGCCAATATTAAAATATTTAATTAAAAATATACGTTAATTTTTTTCTCGAATTTTTAGATTTTTCATGAGAGTAAGGGTTTATTTAAAAAACATAAAATATTTAAAATTTCATTATTTTAGAAATTATGAAAAATAGTATTAAATTATATAAAAATATTTTATTTTTAAAAAAATTATCGGACACATATCATGTACTAAGGGGGCGTTTGGTTCGCGGAAAAGATCATTACTAGGGGGAATAATCTTTTCCGGAATCACATACCCACGTTTGGTTCAAGAGCATTCCCTCCCAGGGGTAATGAAATATTCCCAACAGTAGCTATTTTTGGGTCTTTTCCCAGGAATGTCATTCCCTCCCTTTTCTTAGGTATTAGACAATTTCCTCCCCTTTGGACAAGAATACCCCTAAAAAATATAGTTATTTTAAAATAATTTTTTCTTTTTCATATAATTACAAAAGTATAAATCTATTTTATTTTTTAGTGGTTTGGGGTTTTAATACTTATTATAAAATAATACGATGCATATAAAATAAAAATATATCAAAATTTTATTTTATTTCGGTTTTTTTATATATGTGTTTGATTCAAATTTTATTATTGGTATGTGTTTTATTAAATTTATTATTTAGGATCAATTTTCATAAAAAAAATTCATATTATATTTTTTATATTTTCTATGAACTTTATGTAAATATTTTGACTTTAATCTTAAAACTTCAGTTGGTTAAAAAAGAAAATATATTTCAAGGACAATTTGGTAAAACATGCATTTTTCCTATCTTATATTTCTTCAACCAAACAATGTAATCTTACATTCCTGCCAAACAAAACAAACAAGGTTATAGAACATTCCAGGTAATATGTTAAGTAATGTAACATTCCGGTAATCTCATTCCTAAAGGTAATCTTATATTCCGTGAACCAAACGACCCCTAAGGGATAAAGTCAATATCATCATAGATCATTCATATTCCCTTTCAAAATGTAAATCAAATAATTTACTTTCTTTTCAAAAAAATTAATTTATTCAATTTTAAAATTAAGGCTCAAGGGCTACTTGTGCCCTTGTATTAATCTCAATTTATTGATTTCGCACATATTATATTTTTGCATCAATTTAGGCCTTAAAGTAGTCGAATTGTATCATCGTTTAGGGTTTAAGAATACTTTTATGTTTCACAACCACTTTAGATTGATAAAAAAATTTTATTATAGTTTATGATTTAGGGTTTGTGATTTAGAATTTAGGGTTAGATTGTTAGTTAGGGGTAAATAATGATGTAATTCGATTTTTTCAGAGGCCAAATTGATGCAAAAATATCATAGGGGCGAAATCGATAAGTTGAGACTATTACAAGGAAAAAATAGCCCTTAAACCAAAAATTAATAAATACCTAAAAAATGCTTAGGCCAAATTATTTAAATTAATTAATTATAACTTAAATTTTTTTTCTCGGCAAATGATATTTTTTTAAAGGGTTAGAAATT
This sequence comes from Hibiscus trionum, assembly GCA_030270665.1. Taxonomy (NCBI): domain Eukaryota; kingdom Viridiplantae; phylum Streptophyta; class Magnoliopsida; order Malvales; family Malvaceae; genus Hibiscus; species Hibiscus trionum. Next base: position 12,570,428 of record BSYR01000027.1, on the reverse strand, counting down.
ACAACCCAAAACTTAAGTTTTTTTTTGTTTTGTTCAAACAACCCAAAATTTAAGTTGGAAGCCTCATTAAAAATTTTCTTAATCTTAAATAGAGAAAAAAAATAGACCCAATTAAATAACGCTAAAAGACAACCACAATTAATACAAGCGATTAGCGAATGTCTAACCAGACTACTTCTGCTCATGCCGTAATAATCTATTATCCCATTGTCTTTTATCTCCCACAATACAAATCAGCTTCAGGATAAACTAAAATCAAAAGGAGAAAAATTACCACCACGTCTTTAATAGACCAAATTTGCTCTGAATTCCATTATGCAAATCTTTTTTCGGATTATATCTAAATTGCACATGCTTAATAACATCTATACTTCTATTACTATCATAAAAAAACCCATCATTTTCCGGGGGTGCCGATGTACTACAATCCAATTGTGGGGTTTATTTATTAAATTATAAATTGCTTGGTCCTATGACATCAAGTTTTTATAAGATAACTCTCAAGTTGTGAAGTTGGTTGAAGATCCATATGCTGACATCAATCTTTTTTTTACTACTTTGAAACATTTCTAGCTTTAATCACGAAATAGAATAGAAGAAATGCAATGAATTTAGAAAGAAACTAATTTGTTCAGTTTTTTTTAATAGTGTAAAGATAATTATAATATAATATATGTTTATAAATATTTTTAATTTATTTGACAATACATATGCATTATGTAGACCAGTGGTGGATTCAGAAATTTAAGAAAGAGGGTTCACAATATATTTTTTTTCAAATGAGGATGCATGTTTTCATTTTCCCACCTCTATACCCTAAATTAATTTTTTAAGAACAAATTTAACACTAAAAAAGTACCTCCTAAATAATGAGGGTGCAAATGCTCCCCTTGTTGGCTATTGGCTCCGCCACAAATGTAAACATAGTAATTTGAACTCGTGTTTCTTAGAATAAATTTTATTTGTTTTTTTATTGGGACACTTGTTGAGTTCAATTTGTTCAATTTTTTTATTAAATAAAAATGTATTGTATTCTCAAAATAAATATCTTTTTAAACTCATACAAAATAAAATAACATAAATACTTTTTTATCACTATGTCAATCAAAATATCTATATTCAATTTCAAAGTTTATAAACACTTTAAAAAAAGTACTTGATCAAATTATTTAAATTAATTAATTATAGATAAATATTCTATACACAGGCGGTGAAAACCGAAAGTTTCCACGAGCGCCTTGGTTTTAGGGTATATGGAGTTAGTTTAGGGTATAGGGTTTAGGTGTAGGGGTTAGAATTTATGGATAGTTGTTTCAATTTAAGGTTTATGGTTATAATTTAGGGTTTATAGATTAAAACTTAAATCCTCACCATATTACCCTAAAACTAAACCCTAACCTATAAACCCTAAATTATAACCCTGAACCTTAAATTGAAACAATTATCCCTAAATTCTAACCCTTACACCTAAAGTCCTAAACCATATAGCCTAAACTAATTCTCTATACCGTAAAACTAAGACACTTGTGGAAACTCCTGTATATAGGATATTAATCCATTAATTATAACTTTAAACTTTGATGGTAGAATTTAACCTAATAATTCAAAACTCATATTCTTGGACTCTATTTAATTCCGTTGTTTATAAAGGCTTCACTTTTCTTCCGCTATTTGCAGCGACTAACAAACAATATACCGGGACAGGAGGATCTCTGAGGTACTTCTCTCTCTTTAATCTACAATTTTTTTGAGTTATCTTTGTTGAAGTTAAGGGCGATCTGGGTTGGATTTGGTTTGATTTTTCTCTTTTTTCTAAATAAAACTTCTGTTTTGTTTTAGGGTTTAGGTTATGGCTTCAAAGCGGATATTGAAGGAGCTCAAGGATCTCCAGAAAGATCCTCCTACCTCTTGCAGCGCCGGTTCAATTCCATCCCTCTTTTTCTTTCTTTCCTGCCCCGATTCGTTTTTCATGATATTTTTTCTTGTTTTTGGAATTTATCTTTTCCCCCTTCGAAATTTCCATTTTGTTCTTCTAAATCATTAGATGAGATAATCATTTCCGTGTAATTGAATTTTGAGCTGTATATAGTGGACCTATAGTAATTATTAGGGATTTGGTTTTGAGTTTTGACCATAATGGTTTCATTGATTCAAACTGCAGTATGTTTCTTTCTTCTTCTTCATTGTCAAATTTTAGGTTTTCGTCATTGGATTCTGTTTGACTCAATATTGTCGAAACTTCTTTTTTTTTTTTTCTTTTTCATGACTTATTATGGTGAAGCTGTATGGGTATGATTAACGTGTGATGCTATTATCATATATTGCATCTAGGAACTCATAATTTCTGTTAAATGTAATAAACCTTTTTAGGAGTGTAACATCGAATATTTTTTCAAGGAAAATATGAAAAAGGATTAATATTTTATTTTAGGAAAACATTTTGATGATGATAATGCTGATTGGTAGTCCATTGAACTGTTTTTTGTTTTTTTATTATTTAATAAGGCCCTGTTGCTGAAGACATGTTTCATTGGCAAGCAACTATTATGGGTCCTCCGGACAGTCCATATGCGGGTGGGGTGTTTCTAGTCACAATTCATTTCCCTCCGGATTATCCATTTAAACCACCCAAGGTACTTAATTGTCCTTAACAATCTAGTTCTCATTTGTTCCTGACATCATTGTGCATTGTGTATTTTTACCTTAATTGAGGTTTATATCTATCTGCAATTGACTTGTCTTTTGCTTTTCAAACATGCCACTTTGTCTCTCATGTTTTCTTTCAAGAAAATTGGATAGCACTCGATCAATATATTGCAAGTTCATCATATCAACATGTTAATCTTGCTTTTTATAACCATCATATTAATTGTTGTATTGTTGTATACACAAATGTTATCTCAGATCTAATGCAGCTGGTATAATGTGGTGAATTCTCCTACCTTTTCCCACTTTGCATTTTAATGTTTGAAGGCTATTCATTATAGCATAATATTTGAGCCATCATATTATTTAGCTAATATTTGAGCCAAGTTGTCCTTGCAGGGAGATGGCTAGGGGTGCTTATCGAGCGAGTCGATCACGAGTTGAGTAGTGCTCGACTCGTGCTCGTTAAAAAATCTCGTTGCTTGACTCGACTTGTTGCTCGTTAAGCTCGATAACATTTTGTTCGACTTGTACTCGTTAAAAAATCTCGTTGCTCGACTCAACTCGTTAAACTTGCAAAAAAATTTACCTTGTTTTTTTAAATATAGGTAAAATCTAGTAATACTATTAGAGCTTAACATAAACATAGAAATTTAAAAAAAATGTGAGGTCTAAGGAGATAAATAAACGAACCTGTCATGACCGATTTACGATTTAGAGATGAAGTCGATATTCGAGTGCGAGCTTCTTTTTAGTTTCTCAACAATCTTCGATGAATAACAAAGGAGAAAATGCCTTTGGAATTTTGGGGTTTTAACTTTCAATTGTATTTTTTTATACATAAAGTAATACTAAAAGAAAAATGAAAGACTTTAATAAAAAAGGGAAATACTCATTATTATAATTTAATTTCTTATTAATACAAATTAACTTTTTAATTCTCGGGAAATACAAAACGTTTTAGAAATTTGAAACCAAAATTTTATGGGTAAATTTCCTAGCAATTCACTTAACTTTTCTAGACTTTTCAACTACTATTTAAACTTCTTAGAATATAATTTTTTAAGGTAGTTACCAAAAAATCATATAAGAATTTATAAAAATAACAACGAGCTGCTCACGAACTTATCGAGTCGAGTTGGGCCTTGCTTGACTTGACTCGCTAAGATCTCGAGTTGAACACGATTTCGAGTCGAGTCGTGCGTTAACCGTGTTTTGAGCAAGTCGAGCTCGAGTTGTTTGCGAGTTGCTCAACTCAATAAGCACCCCTAGAGATGGCTTGTGCTAATATTGCTTGACATTGAAACGAGTAAAAGCTAATATTCTACTTGATTTCCTTTTGGATTTTATTTGCTTATTCTGTTCCACGATTCTTTTATCTCCATCGGGCATGTATGCATGCTGGGTGAGTAATGGATCATTTCCGAGTTAAAGGCTGTTGTTAGGTGGTTTTCAGTGCCAAAGTTTACACGTTCTATTGTTATTTTTGCTTTTGTAAACAGTACTAGGTAAGCCATGTCTATTACATGCATGTGCATATTTAATAATAGCTCGTCATATTTACTATAGTTAACTTTCTTGGTTAAACAAAAATATTGTGAATGGAAGCATATTTATAACTTTTACATGATAATTATGATGGTTCTCGTTTATTGAAGACAAAGTAGCTTAAATTTTTTTTTCCAAATAGATTTTTTATTTAGTAATGACCAATTGACAATAGCTTGTCAATGCCGAGCTGGACTGATTATTCTTATAATTACAGGGTAAATCATGTTGTAAAGTTACTTCATGCTTTTTTCCTCCATAATGGCATATAAACGTGCTTGTTTATCTGCCGATTCTTGACTAAGAAGTTTCTCTAGTAGTTTTGTTCAGCTAGCTCCCCTCCCCCTTCTATTATTCGTATAATTACTGGGTAAATCATGCTTTTTTTGTTTCCATTCAGGTTGCATTCAGGACAAAGGTATTTCACCCTAATATTAACAGCAATGGTAGCATTTGCCTTGATATTTTAAAGGAGCAGTGGAGCCCGGCCCTCACCATATCCAAGGTTATTTTTCAACATTCTTAACCGCCTTGAAGTGTATGCATCTTTTAATTTGAATAATCATTGTCCTGTCGTAATACACATGGCTTAACTGATACTGTTTACCAATTTAGAATGAAAAAGTTAAAATTGGAGGCCTTTAAAATTAAGCCTTTGATTTACTGTCCAAGTTGTTTGTACCAGTTGGTCACCTTGATGTAGAAGATATATTCATTCTATAATGTGAAACTTTTGCCTGCCATTGTTTTGTGGTATCAGGTGTGGGGATGTGTTCTTATTATTTCTATTTTGATTGTAGGTGCTGCTATCAATCTGCTCACTCTTGACGGATCCAAATCCGGATGACCCTCTGGTGCCTGAGATTGCCCACATGTACAAGACCGACAGGAGCAAGTACGAGACTACTGCACGGAGCTGGACCCAAAAATATGCAATGGGTTAAGGTGGTGCTACTAGTACTTATGTAACAGGAGGGCTTCATTATCTGTACCTTTGGTGTTTAAGTTAATTGTGTGATTTGTCTCCTCTTTATTTACTGAACAACTGCAGTTTTCTTGTTAGTTGTCTGTAAGGAAATTGTCATCCAGACTTAAATCCCCCACTCTGTTTTTAATTTTCCATTTTATTTGCATTTTGGAGCTGTTATCTATGGATGCTTAAGCCCTAAACCGACAGTTCAATATCCTGCTGGACTGCTGATATATGGTTTGCTTTCACTTGGTCCAGCCCATTGCATAGCTAGCCAGTATGTTTACACTGCCTGTTATTTGTACGTTCTGGTTGAGAGCATTTGTATGATAGGTTTAATTTTGTGTTATTTTCCTTTAAAATTTTAATTTTATTTAGTGGGTAATAATTTTTTTACGTAAAGAAAATATTTTGAATTTCATTTTTAGATTATTTTTTCTTTTGAAAAACAGTTGGAGAAGGGTAGGGAAGAATAATTGTAACTATTATTTGGTGTGGTGGTAAGTGAGGGGAGTAAATGTGTTATGGTTTAAACATTAAGAATGTGTAAGGAGTAAGGAGTAAGGTGGTCCTCATTCTCTTCTTCCAAGAAACACCAAACTTGATTTATTACTTAAGTTATAGGAAGTAATGCTTTACATAAGGCTCTGAATTCCTTTCAGAAAAAAACGGACACCAAAATGTAGAAAAAGGACTTTACTTTATCTTTTCACCGTCCGAATTGTTTCTGTATTCTGCTTCTTTTACCATTAAAATCAAATCTTACTCTAAATGGGACTAACAAGTAACATCTGACTTGATATGCAAAACTGGTTTTGTTTATTTTTTTTTTTAAAAAAAAATACACCCCACAATGCATTTGTACATAAACAACTATTAACGTATTTACCAACAATTAGTTGTTTTATCGTGACAAAACGTTAAGTCTTTTAAGTTAAGTTAAAAGTTCGAAATCTGACGTTGTGAATAGAAAAAATTAGATTGGGACGATCGTCCCTATATTAGTCCTTTATAAAATTTGATTCGAATTAGTCGACCAATAAGTTAAATACGAATAGTTAAAAAAAACTAACGTATTTGATAGGTTCAACCCATGTGGATCAATAGACATCGTTCAGTTTTACTTCTTTTGGAGAAGGGTAGGGAACGTTCATGTCTCCTGCATAAAATGACAAAGAAATTGCATGAAATATGGGTATTATACAGGGACGAAACTATGTGCCCCATTTTCAAAGAATTTTTTTCACCTTTGTCTCCTTATTTAATTTTTTTAAAAGATTTAGTTTATTTATGATTTGTCCCCCACTTTCAAACATTTAACCTCCAACCCCCCGTCCCTGATATTATATATATATAGCTGCAAACCCTAAGAAAAATCTAGGTCATCCCTCTAAACCTGTGTGCCCACGAAATCCCACTTGACAAAAAGTAATTCCAACACTATTGAATATATGAAAACTTATTGAGGATTATTCACAAACACAAGGCATACCCAATCAACAACTTACCCACGGCCACTTCATACCCAACCCTTTAACCTCTATATTTAGTGTCCTACCTATTTTCATCTTTACATTTATTTTGTAGTGTAGCCATTTTACCAACAAGTTTTTTGATTTACTCACAATGAGTTTCAAGTTGTTTGGTATATATGATGTCCAGAATTACAAAGAAAATAATATATATGTGAAGCTTGATTAAATATATATGATATAATGTCAAAAAATGCTTTTAATGTTTGAGTAGATATAGTCATTTTAATTCATATTTTTTTTGAAACACTTTAACTCTCAATGTTTCATTTTGAGTCAAAAATAGTTCCTCCGTGGATGAAAACTGTTAGTCAACTAACACAAACAACTTGAAATGGCTTGATAGAATGACATGCCAACAGAAAAAATAATTTTATATTTTATATACCCTTTTAACATTATTTTTTACTGATGTTTCATTTTGTCAAGTCAATAGTTTTGTCTATATGACACAACAATGTCAACGTGCACTGCCATGTAAGTTTGTCACATAATTTCAAGCCATTTATCATTAATTAACTAACAATTTCCATCCATGCAAGGGCTATTTTAGCCTAAAATAAAACATTGAGGGTTAAAGCGTTTCGAAAAAATAAAAACTAAAATGACTATCCAGTAAAATATTAGAAATATTTTTTGATATTATGTCATATATATATATATATATTAAAAAGAAAAGGAAGCTCAAAACAATAAAAGGTTGAAAGTTAATGAAAAAGAAAGAGACAAAAGAAAGATGATAAAAAGGCTGGAGACGTTGGTAACCCGGAAAGCAGGGGTTCATCAAACCATGCATTCTTTTTCACTTTATTTCTTGTTCCCTATAAATGAAAAAGAGAGAGATGCCATGAAAAATAAATACAATATATAAACCTTTTGTTTTTAATTTATACGGGGCAGTGTGATGTATGTCTTTTATGTTTAACAACGTTTCATTTCGTTTTAATCAGCATTTCATTATCAAAATATTCCAAACTTTATACATTATATAAGATTCTTTATGATTTACGTGTATACATAAGATTCAGTTACATATAAAATTTTTCTAGTTTTACATTAGTTATGGATTATTGAACGGATGTAAATTGATTATTGCGGTTAAAAGAATAAAAATGAAAGGATATTTAAGAAAAAAAAAAGAATCAGATAATCTCGGCCATGAAACTATATTTATCTAATGATCTAAAATCAATGTAACTGAATTTATAAATTACACTCATCAAATGATCCAAAATCAGTATAAAAGCTAAAAAATTACATTAATTTTAAATAAAATTACATTATATATATATATATATATATATATATATATATATATATATATATATATATATATATATATATATATATATGGGTTAATTAGGATACACTTACATTATGTAAAACTCAATTACTTTTACACTCTTTTTGGGCCGTCGAATGAGAGTAATAAATGGCTAAAATTATTTCCTTATTTTTTTCAAGTGATAATCTTCAAATTTCCTATTGTTAATCTTAACCATCCATCTACCTTCATCTAATAGTCCAAAAAATGTGTAAGACTTTCAAGTTTTACATAGTGTAAGAGGATCATATAACATATATACATATTATAACAGAGAGAGTTAAGATCCATTTGCACCATGTCAAACCTACAAAATTTCATACAAATCTAAGGCAATTGGATTAATGTAAATTAATGAATGGGATTAAATTTCTTTTTTTTTCTCTTAAAAATCTTTAAATTTTTAATTTTAATTTTAATCATTAATTTACATTTATTTAATAGTACTAAATTAGTGTAAAACTAAAATCAAAAGAGTAGGTGCCTTGTCCTCTAATCAAATAAGAAAACTTCACTTTTAACTAGTAATAAAGTGATATGATGTCTTTTTTTACCAAATGTTTTTTTATTGGATCAACTAGTAATAGATTGAGGGATTAACTAGTTATGTAAATGATTTATTTGTAAATGTTTATTTTCTAAGTGTTTTTTTTTTAAAATACCGTAGCGATTACTTTTTATTATATAATAAATCATGGATTATTTAAAAAGTTTAATCTTTTGATGTAAGTATTTTTAATCTTTATTTTTAAAACCTATACTTTTAGCACCGTTTAAAAATTAATAATGTAGTTCAAGTATTTTTAATGTGAGATTTTTAATTTGACTCTTCCTAAATATAATTCTTGACAATTATTTGTCTCCAATTTCTTGGAAAATGATATAAATATTAATTATGGCTTTAATAGTGTAAGGTGTACCCGGCGGGGGGTTAAGACCCAGAAAATAAGGACTCCCAACCCCTAATTTAATCACTCCATTAATGTACCTAAAACATAAAGCTTGTCTTTAATGAAGACATGGGTGATAAATCCACGTCACATATCTCAGTTATGCTACGTTGCATGTGGAAATGTCGGGTTTTGCTGAGGTGGAAGTAAGTACTGTTTTTTTTTTCTTCTAAATAATTTGTTAATCTGAAATGAATTTGGTTAACACCCATGAAATTGGTCAGCTGAACAATTATGAATCTGGAAGATTAATTACAAAACAAACCTAACATATTTTTTTTTCGTTTAACTCTGTATCTAATTCATTGGTTGGCTAATTCAGATCGAATTTTACAAATGTTCAATATAAGGTAAGAATTTTTTTTAATTTATTTTTTTTCATTCACAACATTAGAATTTGAACCGTGTACTTATTTAAGAATCTTGCGCCTCAACCCAACATATATTAAAAACCCCATAAAACTAAGAATATAAATGTTATTGAAATTTTTTATGGGTAATTATTCCATGCACATACGGTGGAAATTTTTTAGGGTTTAATGTTTAGGGGTTTAAGTGTAAGAGTTTTGAAGTTAGAGAGTGTGGTTAGAATTTAGTTTATTATTAAATTTTAGAGTTTATAAGTTAAAGCCTAAATCATTAACTATATTATCTTAAAACCTATACCTTAACCTCCAAACCCTAAATTTTAACCATAAACTATAAATTCTAACCATGAACCCTAAATTCTAATTCTCTACACTTAAATCCATAAACCCTAAAACTAGAGGCACTTGTAAAAGCTTTTCATTTCACCGTCGCATGAGATATTTTCTTTTTTTTTTTATTTAAAAAGAAAAAAAAACAGGATACACGTTTGGGAACGTCATGGTCATGGATCATGCATGTGGTATATATGTCTATTTGGCAATAACAAAAAAAAAAATGATTTTTGACGTTGATTGATGCCAACGTTTTCCTTCCAAATAAAAAACATGTTGCAGATGTTCCCCAAATTTTACTTACATTTAAAGCTACTGAATTTTCATTTCCAAATATTTAAGAAAAAAATTGTTAGTTACTCGTCCAACTAAAAACATTCATGCCAATTTGTTTATTTAAAAAAATTAAGTTGCATTAATTGTAGTCCAAAAGAGAAGGAAATAGTTTGAAGCTAACCCATTAAAGAGTTTTCAACATAAATTCTTGCAGTAGTTGTCCTTGTCTCTTTACCTAAACCCTAAATTTGAGGTAATTGGACCTCCCTTTTCAAGTACACTCCACCTCACAATCGGAGGGACATAAAAAAGTTTTGGTACAAAGTAATATTGTAACCTTGAAAATATTTTTAAAAAAAGGATTGATTAATTTATCAATTGACATAGATATGGTCAAAACTTTATTGTCATAATAATTTGCCTACCAAACGTGGAGGGTTTATTGATGAGATTACAACTCAAAATGGTTCGGCAACTGTCAACAAAGGACACCAATGGTCAAGCAACACCGACGGTATGCCCACCTCCGACAAGGGAGGTCGTGCTAATTAGAACCATTTGTATACCTCCACAAATTAGAGAAATTATAATCTACAAGAAATATAGAGATCACGAAAAGTACAAATACATGACATCTTATGTATCACATAACATGATATTAATATTTCAGAACCCAATGTATGTCAAACACTATTCCAACGTCACAGTACTCATTTTGTTATATTTTGACTCAAATTCTAATTGGTAATTAAGTTGGGTTTTATTGTAATTCTAGTAGTTGAAGATTACTTGGTAATTAAGATTTACTTTAATGAGTAAATATCTATTTTAGGTAAGAGATCTTATTGAATAAGGTTTCTTGTGACTAAGTATTCGGGTCTATAAATATAGACTAGATTTAACCTTTTTGAATTACGAGAAAATGAGAGATTGAAAGAATTATTTTCTGGAGAGATGTAATCACTTTTAGGTTCACTACAACTATTGTAACTACGTTGTAGAGATGAGTATTGTAGGGACGTTGAGAAGAGTGTTTGGTTCCACCGAGTCATGGGATTTGTACACCAGGTTTTGGGATTACATGGGTTATCATGTATTTGTATTCTTCGTGTTCTCTAAGTTGATAGTGGATTGTTCGTTTTTCTCGTCCGTGGAGGTAGGCTATGTTGAACCACGTTAAATCTTGTCTCCTGTGCATGTCTTGGTATATGTTGTTATTGCTCTGGTTATTTTGCCGCAAACTAAATTCCTAGCACATCTCTAAAACATAGCCGCTATGGGTGTTCAAAAATATCTAATCCTAAAATTCAGATATCCAATCCAATTTTTATTTTCGGGTCCAGTGACGGATTTATATAGGGGAGAGGGTGGGCATGGGCCCACCCTGAAAAAAAAAATTATTTATTAAATATTTATTTTATATACAGGTGCCCACCCTGAAAATTGTTAGTGCCCACCCTAGACCCTGCTGTACAAGAATTTTCCCCACTTATGTTAAAATGAAACAAAAAAAAAAGAAAAAATCAAGACCAACTGACCAAAGAGTCAGAAAGTTTGAAAATGAGTAGGAAAATTACAATTAGTGTATTGGGCCATAATCGGGCTGTGGGTTTTATATAATATTTATTTTTTAAAAAATTTAAACAAAAAGAAATGTTTGGTGTCTCTTATCTGCTAAACTCCCCCAAACTTAATTTTAACTTTCTTTTTTTCATTTTTTACGCGTATTGAGTAAGTTTTCACCCAATCCTCCAATTTTCAATTTTTAATCACCAAATAGAGATATCCACAGACCACAATCCCTTCAAGATTATCTACTAACTTGTTTGATTCTCGCTTGCGCCACCACATTTTCATCTTTTACAGGTTTAATTTTTCTATCCATTTTTGTTATTATCTAAGATTTCTATTTATTTACTTTATTTTTTGGTGTCTTAAAGTTTTGACACCGTTAATTTTTTCTTTTAATTGTTTCATAATTAATTATTAATTTATGTTAGTTTGCATCACTTTTCTCTAGATGCTTGTTTCATTGTTTGCAATAGTTTATTATTATGATTTTTTTTTTTGTAATAGTCATAGCAGAGTAAGTTTTCTATTGTTAGTGCCAAAAAGTTTTAGTTGCTTAATAGCTTTTAACTTTTGAGTATCTTAAGGGCTTTGATAAATATTAAGATTGTATTTTAACCCTAGAAGAAAATTGAAGTGTCAATTATTAATTGATATGTTTTTTTAGGTGTCCCGATCTTTTTAAACTGATTTGTAAGCGTAGTTATGTTGGAACTTATAATTTAATATGGTTATACATACTCTTGTGTTTTATAATTTACCAAGTTAAATACAAACAACTGTTGTCACTTGCATTTTATATTATATGTGTTTTTTTATATCACATTTTAACTAATTCTATTTTTTTTTGTTTAGGCATGGATAGGTATTATAAAAGGAAGGCAACAACAGAGCTAGAAAATCCATGTTCGATAAAGAAAACTTTTTTACAAGTTGACTTGAAAAATCTTCAAGGTGATCCTGGAAAAAGACCAAAGATTATAGAATATCATCCTAATGATCGTGACGAACTTAGAAGAGCTTATTTGTTGAAAGGTCCTTGCCAACCAAAAGAACACAAGTTTCCTAAGAGGAAGTATAATGATAAATTACGAAGTTTCAATCCTAAGTGGTTCGAAGAGCATAAAAGTTGGTTAGAATATAGTGTATCCAAAGATGCAGCATTTTGTTTACATTGTTACCTTATGAGACCTGAATCTAGAGGAGACCAAGGGGGAGGTGATACATTTGTTGTTGATGGATTTAAGAATTGGAAAGATAAAAGCAGATTGCAACTTCATGTCGGAGGTCCTAATAGTGCTCATAATGTAGCTTGGAGAAAATGTGAAGCCCTAATGAATCAGAAGCAACATGTTGAAGTTGCCATTACAAAGCAATCTAATCAAGCCAAACAAGAATATCGGACTCATCTTACAGCTACGGTTGATTGCGTTCGATTTCTTTTGCGACAAGGATTAGCTTTCCGTGGACATGACGAGTCTCATGATTCTTGCAATCAAGGTAACTTTCTAGAGTTATTGCAGTTTCTTGCTAATCATAATTGTAGAACTAAGGTTTTGATATAATATTTGAAAAATGTTTTGGACTAAATTGAAAAGAATTTAAAATATGTTTTTAGTCAAAAACAACTTGAAAATATGTTTAAGGGTTTTAAAGGCTTTGGAATGGTTTTAAAATGTATTTAAAGGTTTTTTAAACTACCAAAATTCCAGTAGCCAAAACCTGTACCGATACGCCTAACCGTATCGATACGGTGTATTTTGAAATAGCCCAACGGCCATAAATGGTACTATTCCCAACGGCCATAAATGGTACTATTCCCAACGGCCATAAATGGAACTATTTCCAACGGCTATAAATGGTACTATTCCCAACGGCTATAAATGGTACTATTCCAACGGCTATAAACGGCTCTATTCCCAACGGCTATAAACGGCAATATTCCCAACGGCTATAAACGGCTACAAACTCATTTGGGACTATAAATTGAAGGCTGGAACACTTGAAGAATGCAAGAGATAACATCCAAGCTTAATGTTCAAGAGAAATCGAGTTTAAGTCTTTATTTTCTTCATTTCTCTTGTAAATATTTGTAGAGAGTGATTTTATTGTTTTTTATCCTTCACTCTTTCGTGTGAGCTTAATTCTTGTAAACACCCACCTTGTGAGGTTTATTTGTTTACATTTTTTTTACCCTTGTAAAAGGAGAGGTTCTAGTTTAGCCTTGAGAGAAAAACTAGAGTTGGTTCTATCTTAGCCAAGTTGAAAAGATAGGGTTGTAACGGTTTCCTCCTGATCCTGGAAAAGGGGACGAATTCATTGTTGAGTGAATTGGGAAATCCTTAGTGGTGTGCTAAGGTAGTGGATGTAGACTCGGTTGAGTAGTCGAACCACTCTAAAATCCTCGTGCAAATTTTCTACCTTTCTTTCGGTTTTAGCCAATTCAACCACCAAGCAATTACAACCCTCCTTGACGGTTTCGGTGATCGATTCGAGCGTGCCTAAAAACCCAACAATTGGTATCAGAGCCTCGTCTCCATCGAAGGACTAACATCCGGGAGTAAAGATCATTTGCTCGAAGTCCACCGTTCAAGAAAATGGCAAGATTTGAAGAAGGCCGCTCTATCTCGTGTCCTCCGCTCTTCAAAGGAGAAGCATACTTCCAATGGGCAAATATCATGAAATTATTCATCAAGTCTCAAGACTATGAGGTTTGGGACATCGTTGAAGATGGGTATTTGGAAGCTCCAAAGAAGAAGAAAAAGCAAAGGAGTGCCAACGACACGAAGGCAAAGCTAAACACCAAGGCGATGCACATTCTCTATTGTGGCCTTAACGAAGAAGTTTCCAAGAAAATCTCCACATGCAAAAGTGCCAAAGAATTATGGGAGAAACTTGAGAAGCTTTATGGCAACAAGAATGGAGAAAAGAAAGATGATGATCAATCATGTGCAAACCTTCTCTCCAATCCAAAGGTGGATGGTGTTTTGGCTCTCGAGGAGCCTAAGGTATCTTCTAACTCAAATGAATTAAATTCATATTCTTTTGATGAGTTACAAGATGCATTTGATGAATTATTTTTGGAATTTGAGACCATGAATTCCAAATTTAAGAAAATGATTTCAAAACTTGAAATTGAAAATGATTTTCTTTTAAAAACAAAATTGGATTTTGAAAACCAAAATAAAATTTTGAAAAATGATTTAGAGTTTTCAAAAACAAGTAAAGATGTTTTAGAAAAAGAAAATCTTGATTTGAAAGTTAAGCTTGAAAGCTTAACAAAAGAAAAAGAAATTGTTTTCAATAATTCATCTTGTCACATAATGGCAAAATGCTCACATTGCCATTATCATGGTCATTCCTTACATACTTGTCCTATTAGGAATAGAAAGTCTTATAGGATTAGACAAGTATGGGTTCCCAAGGGAACTAAAGACATTGTGACTAACGTAAATGGATCCAAAGCAATTTGGATACCAAAAATCAAGTGAATGTCTTTTGTAGGTGTGTTGGAGCAATGGCAAGCAAAGCAAAATCAAAGAATGCTCAAATCACACATGAGAAGAAGATTGGGTAACCTCTAAGCTTAATTACTTCATTTTATACATTTGGTTATCTAATTTTTGTTTAAAGTCTTGGATTATCTGTTAAGCCTAATATGATGCAATGAGTAAGGGGGAGCCAGTTTTTTTTAAACCAAAATTTTAAGTGTGTCAAAATTTTTTTTGCCTCCTATGTTATCTTGAACTTAAATGTCATTTTAAATTCTTTTTGATATAACAAAAAGGGGGAGAAATGGTTTGAAAAATTGAATTTTCAAATGAATAAGGGGGAGCTTTATATGATTTCATATCTTAATCTCTTATTCACAATTTTAAAGCTAAAGGGGGAGAATCCCAAACAAATTTTTCAAGTTGGTTTTATTATATCAAAAAGGGGGAGATTGTAGAACTAAGGTTTTGATATAATATTTGAAAAATGTTTTGGACTAAATTGAAAAGAATTTAAAATATGTTTTTAGTCAAAAACAACTTGAAAATATGTTTAAGGGTTTTAAAGGCTTTGGAATGGTTTTAAAATGTATTTAAAGGTTTTTTAAACTACCAAAATTCCAGTAGCCAAAACCTGTACCGATACGCCTAACCGTATCGATACGGTGTATTTTGAAATAGCCCAACGGCCATAAATGGTACTATTCCCAACGGCCATAAATGGTACTATTCCCAACGGCCATAAATGGAACTATTTCCAACGGCTATAAATGGTACTATTCCCAACGGCTATAAATGGTACTATTCCAACGGCTATAAACGGCTCTATTCCCAACGGCTATAAACGGCAATATTCCCAACGGCTATAAACGGCTACAAACTCATTTGGGACTATAAATTGAAGGCTGGAACACTTGAAGAATGCAAGAGATAACATCCAAGCTTAATGTTCAAGAGAAATCGAGTTTAAGTCTTTATTTTCTTCATTTCTCTTGTAAATATTTGTAGAGAGTGATTTTATTGTTTTTTATCCTTCACTCTTTCGTGTGAGCTTAATTCTTGTAAACACCCACCTTGTGAGGTTTATTTGTTTACATTTTTTTTACCCTTGTAAAAGGAGAGGTTCTAGTTTAGCCTTGAGAGAAAAACTAGAGTTGGTTCTATCTTAGCCAAGTTGAAAAGATAGGGTTGTAACGGTTTCCTCCTGATCCTGGAAAAGGGGACGAATTCATTGTTGAGTGAATTGGGAAATCCTTAGTGGTGTGCTAAGGTAGTGGATGTAGACTCGGTTGAGTAGTCGAACCACTCTAAAATCCTCGTGCAAATTTTCTACCTTTCTTTCGGTTTTAGCCAATTCAACCACCAAGCAATTACAACCCTCCTTGACGGTTTCGGTGATCGATTCGAGCGTGCCTAAAAACCCAACAATAATGAAACTATTGATAAAGTTTTCAAAAATGCTCGTGGCAATCTTAAACTAGTAGCACCGACTATACAAAAAAATATTGTTAGTGCAGCTGCTAGTGAGACTACTTGTGCAATTATTGATGATCTTGGAAATGAATTTTTTGCTATTTTGATAGATGAGTCTCGTGATATATCTATTAAAGAGCAAATGGCTATCGTTTTACGCTATGTAGATAAGAAAGGAAGAGTTGTTGAACGATTTTTGTGTCTTGTTCATGTTTCTAATACTTCTGCTGCTTCACTTATGAATGCTCTTGAAGATGTGTTTGCAACTCATGGATTATGTTTTTCAAGAATAAGAGGACAAGGTTATGACGGAGCAAGTAATATGCAAGGAGAATTTAATGGGCTTAAAACTTTGATTCTAAGAAATAACGAGTGTGCTTTTTATGTTCATTGTTTTGCACATCAGCTTCAATTAGCACTTGTTGCTGTTGCTAAAAAACAAGTTGAAGTTGCATTCCTTTTTAATTTGGTTGCTAATGTGGTTAATGTGGTTGGTGCTTCATGTAAGAGAAAAGAAATTCTTCAGTCTAGTCAAATGATTAAGGTGATAGAAGCATTACAAAGTGGTGAAATATTCAGTGGCCGTGGATTAAATCAAGAAAGTGTTATAAAGAGAGCTGGAGATACTCGGTGGGGTTCACATTATAAAACTGTTGTTAGCTTGATTACAATGTTTTCATCTGTGATGGATGTGCTTGAAATTATTGAGGAAGATGGAACACACTCAGAGCAAAGAGCTGAAGCTTGTATGTTGTTGAGTTTTTTACAGTCTTTTGAGTTTGTGTTTAATTTGCACTTGATGAAAAACATATTGGGGGTTACTAGTGAATTATCTCAAGCATTGCAACGGAATGACCAAGACATTGTGAATGCTATGCAGTTAGTTAGTGTGTCCAAGCAACGATTACAAATGATGAGAGATGTAGGATGGCAATCTTTACTTGAAGAAGTTTCTTTGTTTTGTGAAAAGAATAACATTAGTATTCTAAAGATGGAAGATGTATTTGTTGTTCAAGGGAGGTCTAGGAGAAAAGTTCAAGAAGTTTCAAATTTGCATCATTTTCAGGTTGAATTATTTTATCAGGTGATTGATAGGCAACTTCAAGAGCTTAATAATCGTTTTTCTGAGACAAATACAGAGTTGCTTCTTTGTGTGGCTTGCTTGAGTCCAAGAGACTTGTATATTTCTTTTGATAAGAAAAAGTTGATTCGTCTTGCCCAATTTTATCCATATGAATTTTCTGCAGGAGATCTTATGTTGCTTGATTGTCAGCTTGAGAATTATATTGTTGATGTTCGTTCAGATGAAAGATTTTGTGATCTAAAAGGACTTTCTGATTTATCTGAAAAAATGGTTGAGACAATGAAGCATGTTGTGTACCCACTTGTATATTTACTTTTGAAGTTAGCTTTGGTTCTACCCGTGGCAACCGCAACAGTGGAAAGAACATTCTCTGCGATGCACTTTATAAAGAATCGACTACGCAACCGTATGGGAGATGAATGGTTGAATGATTGTTTAGTTACTTTTATTGAGAAAGATGTGTTTGATAATGTAGACAATGAGAAAATCATACAACGATATCAAAAAATGAGGCATAGAAGAGAAGAATTGTAAAATTTATTTTTAGTTATATTTTTTGTAAGACTTCTTCTTATTATTAAAATATTATTAATTATTCTATCTTTAAAAAATTTTATGTTATAAGTACATATGTGGCCACCCTGAAAAAATTTTATGGATCCGCCACTGTTCGGGTCGAATATCCGATCCGATTTTAAATTTTACAGATCGCAATTTTTCAAGTTTCGAATTATCCGAAAATTCAATTAATATTAATTCATTTATATTTAAAAAAATTATGCTTGTTATATCCGAAAATTAAAAAAATCGAAATTTTCATAGATGTGAAGCTTGTTGTACTATTCAATTTGTTATTTTTATATTCGAAGTTCTGAAATTTTTATAAATACGACATTCAAATTCAAAAAATAGTTAAATCAAATTATATTTTTAGATAATCGAATATTCATTTTTTCCAGATTGGATACGGATCACTATATCGTCGATCCGAAAAATTAAATATCTGAAAAAAACCTGATCGAATCGAATCCGATCTGATATCCGACAATGAACACGCCTAATAGCTGCAATAATTATAGAGATCATACAAGTGATTACATCTCTTCAAATAATTCCCTCTCATAATTTTAAAGAGGTTAAGACTCAGTCTAATAGTCTATATTTATAGAACCAAATATTTGGTCATCAAGAAACCTTATTCCACAATACTTCTTGTTGAGTATTCCTCAACCACTATAATTAAAATAAAATTTAACACCAATTAGAATTTGAGTTAATATGTAACACGATCTTATAAAAATTAAAAGTTATTATAATCAAAATTAAGCAAGATTATATCTCGAATAATAAAAGAAAAAAACACAAATATGATACAATGTAATAATTTTTTGTTGCCCTTTCGGTTTTTCAAAAAAATTTCCCAACTAATCCGGAACAACCCATGTCATACACTTGATTTTGGTGGGTGAATCTCCCAACAAAAATTGTCTACATACATAAGACCTCGAACTTAATACTACAGTGTAATATTAGTTTGTCTTATTTGTTATTAATATCATTAAAATCTAGGTGATAGTAAAAATATAAATAAAAAAATGGAATGGAATGGAATATGGAAGTCTCAAGTAGATCCAAAACAATGATGGGATTTCTCTAATATTTGTGGGCTCAAAGCTAAATTGCCATCTAGGGGATGATGCTCATTTGACTTCTCCCTTCAACATCACACTAGTTTAATTTATTCTCACTTGCGCTCATGAAAACCACATAAACCCATAAAATATTCATCCATTGAAGTCGACCCAAATAAATAAAAATACTATTAAGTTTTGTTTTTGTCGAATTCGATGTACTTGTGTGCATGTTTTTACGTGAGTTGGTTCCATTAGGGGTTTTAATAATTAAGTTCCAACTTACCACAGCTTGCAAAGCGGGGCAGTGTCCGAGAAAGCTAATAGCTTTTGTGCTTTGTCTGAATTCATATTTTCTTTTTTGGATCTGAATCTTCAAAACACTCTTTTCCATCACTCCTAACCTTACTTATTTCAATGATTTCTAATTCGCTAATCATTTTTATTACTGTCTACACTGTTTTTCACATTTAAATCACCCATCAAGTTTAGTTTTTTTTGTTCAATGTATTTGTGGTCGTCCACGTTTTGGGTGGTTATTTTTATATTTTGGACGGATATCCACAAAAATGATGATCGTTGAGAATGTCGTAGGGAAAGACGAGTTGCTCTAATTTTTTCACCAAATGTCACTTAGGGAAGATCATGATTTTCCCTTATGATTATATTGGTGGAGGTCTGACAAGATTATCAAATATCGGTTTTATAGGACATGATGGATGCAACAGAATAATCGCGACTGTCCGTTAATATAATTAGTTTGTGGGTCAGACGGATTCGATGGCTATGATTTTATTGGGACAATATGGTTCCAAGATAGGGTTGTACCCTGAATATTCCAGAGATTCCCATGATCATATGTCTGATGGGTGCGAGCCGAAGACAGAAATCTTCTTCTTTTTTTTTGGTATTCATTTTTATGCCTAACACTAAAAAATAAAATTTAAGGTTTAGAATTAAGGTTTAATGTTAGATTTTAAGGTTTAGGGGTATATAGTTTAGTTTTTATAGTTTAAGATTCAAGATTTAATGTTAAGGCTTAACGTTTAATTTTTTAGTGTCGAAACATAGAAAGTGATACTAAAAATATAAAGTATTTTGATTCGTGAACGGAAAAAATGTTACGGAGAACTCGGAGATAAAAATATAACCTTGCAAGGATGGTAGTGATAGAATAGAGGGTAGGAATAACAATAGTGATTACAGTGAATCCATGTCTAGAACGAGGACAAGATAAAAGGTTAATAAACACTATTTGGTAACGACAAATTTGACATAGATATTAAAAGACAAAAAAAAGGTTAAGGTTGGGAGGTAACGTTTGGAATATTAGATTGATATTAATTAAATTTAATAGCTGATTAATTAAGCAAGCTGTAATCTTTGACTATAATCGGAAAAAGGTAAAGCAGCTGTAGCCGTGGCTATGAAATTTGAATCATATCACATATATACATTTATACATGTCTAAGCACTAATAGTTGAGAGATAATCCAAAGTTCAAAAATAGAAACAAAACGGCAAATTATTGGAGAATTGTCTGATTTTCCCCTTTACAATTTATATTAATTTAATAATATTAAGATATAATGATAAATTCAACATTTTACTGAACCCAACAAGTGTCTCAGTGGAAAAGCGGATGATGTTCATCATAAGAGACACGAGTTTAAATCGCTTTATTTACAAAGTGTATGTGCATTGTCTAAAGTTAAGAATATCTATAAAAAGATACTATTTTGTAATCACTTTTATAACATTAAAAAAACATCTTAGTATTTATACCTTTATCAATTCCACAGTTATTATTTTTAATTGGAGTTTTGCCTTTAATTTTTTAGAAAAAGTCAAAATGTTTTTTTAACGGAAATAGTGATAAAAACATTTAATTTTTAACGTTGTTTATATGAAAATTTGAGTTATAATTTATGTGCCTTTATTGTTGACATGATATTATTTGTCTGATATGTTACGTTAATAAATAATTTTAAAATTATAAAAGTTATTTAATTTAAAAAATATTTTTTAAAAAAATCAACATATAATACACATTGGTTACCTTGCAAGTTGTATCATGGCGTTAAAATTTTAATGCTTTGGCTAATATTTTTGTTTTAAAAGAAACAATTTGAGTCTTTTTAAAAGGTTCAGAGTTAAATTTAACCTTTTTTTTTTATGTTTAAAGGTCAAATTTAACTAGAAGATAATAAGATATGTTGATGACAAAAAAATAGGATAAATGTGTTTTAGGTGGTTCACTCTTATTAGTTTGGGCGGAGAGCCACATGCTATAAAAGTGTAAAGAAAATTATAGAAGAGAGGGTTGGTGCAGATGATGAATAGTGGAGTGGGGGTTCATACCTCTCTCTTTAGTCTACTATATGTGGGTATTTAAATCTCATGGTTGGCGGGTGTTGTCAGGTATAGGCTTTGATAGACAAGAATGAGTAATGATAGGTTGGAAGGATTGTAAATTAGGCTTATCAGGTAGTAGAGTCAACTAGGATGAGATTGTTGGGATATGATGGTTGTTGATTCCGAACGACCTCTTAGGGGAGGTACAACAATTGCCCCTTGATCGAGGGAACACCATAAAGTAGCGTGAACTGAGACTTTTAATTATAAACTGATTTTTGTAATTGTTGGTGTTAGCTGTAATTGGAGGTTTTAGTTACAATAATTGTGTAACTTTTGAGAGTTGATTCGATTTGTCTTACGCGATAACCTCATGATTTTGTGTGAAGATTTTTTGTTTGATGAAATTTTAGTTGTGTTTTCACTTGCTTTTGTTTACTTTCTAGACTTGTGATGGATTCACGTTTTTAGGGTTATTCCCATTTTTGCACTTAATCGGTTGTAAGAATTTGTTGCTATGTTTTTTCTTTTTAATTGATTAAAGTTGAGGTATCTCATCGTCACATTGGAGCCGAGGACTTCGACACCCTTATGAAACGATGTAGAAATTTTATTACGGAGAAGAGGCATTTTGACGCTACTTTGGGGTGAAGGACTTTGACGCTTTTGTGAAACGACATAAAAATTTTAGTGCGAAATGAAAGCATCTCGACTCCACTTTAGGGAAGAGGATCTCGGTGATCAACAATGCACTCATTTTTTTGTGGGCGGAGGCATTTACAACACTATGTTTCTATAATGGAGGATCTCAACACTTAACGCAAGGAATGCGAGGACCTTTACACTTTTTATGTGTCGTCATTGAGTGAAATTATTTCGACACTCAAAACGGGCTGACACTTGAGCAGAGGGAGTGAAGACGTCTACAACACTATGCTTGTATAGTGGATGATCTCAACGCCTTTACTTGTATAATTTATTTGTAAAAACCATGTAGAAATTCATTACCATTGTAGAAGTTTTGTTCGTGCCTCTTTGGGGTAGAGGCATCTCGACGTTCTTATAAAAGCAGTTGCATTTGGATAATATTTATACATGAATACTAGTTATTGTACCAGTTATTACACACATGACCTTTATAGGAGACATGTGCTCCAGGTCTTGAATGTTGGGAGATATTTGTTCAAAGTGCAACATTTGCTCCTGAGAACTTAATAAGATACATTAGTAATTTTTAATAAAACAAATTTTCATACATTTTCGTCGGTGTGTGATTGAAGCAACTAAGAACGGCTTGCTCGTTTGTCGATAAGGTACACAACGTAGTATTTATCCCTGGAATGCTTAGTCAAATACTTTAATAATTTTATAATTTTCATACATAGTTATACATTTAATCTATGTGCATAACGTCACTTGTTTATCGACGAGGTATATGCTTTCACTTCCCATTGTATCAACAAGATGCACGTGACCCGATATTTATCTGTGTAAGGCTCAAAGAGAATTGTGAGTAATGTTATGATTTATATAATAACATAATTAAACCTTTTTCATGGTACGCTTGAGCGTCGTTGAGTGTGCAAATAGTGCCTCATGGGTGTGGATGCCAGGTTATTAGGGGGTGCAAAAACCATGCACTAGGGTTGCAGAAGCAATGTACCAAGGGATGTAGAGGCTGAACACTATGGGATATGAAGACTAGGCATCATTGGTGTTGATGCAGTACATCATAAGGTGTGGAGACCAGTCACGAGAATTGCGAAGGATGAGCAGTGGGTCCGAATGTAACACCCCGATCTCGAACTAAATCTAAAGTGCCACATTCAGGTCACCCAAAATTTCTATTTAAAAACAATAAGTTTAGCCATCATTTTAAAATTTAAACCATCCACAATTTCATATAATTAAATAACCAATATAAAATAGTTTACAAAATAAAAGCTTCGAGTTTATACATCATATATCAAAATAGTAAGATAAAATAGAGTTATAGAATCGATAGTTATAAGGCCCTTTGAATACATAAGATCAAGACTAAATATAAGTATTGTACTCTAAAGCGATGATGTGCTCCTTGATTACTAATCCACCTACTAACTTACGAACAAAAACAACAATTCCAAACGTTGAGCTTATAAAGCTCAGTGGTACATCTCTACTCCACCATACTTCGTGCATACCATAAATATAAGCCTACGAGGTAAATATAGTTTAGAGTGACTAAATATGGCTTCACTATATATGAATCATCATTTAGGCTACACGTGCTAGAGTTCATAGATTTAAATTATAAGGCATAAATCATGGTATACTTAATTATCACAAAAAGTCTTACATATCCCAAAATGCTTCACTCGACTCGAGATCACATAGCATATCGAGGTTAATATATTCATAGGTCATCATCAGAAAGTATCAACATTATCATGCACAATCATTCTAAGCAATCGTCACACATTGGCATACAAGACCCTACCTTATTGAGATCACCAAGAAATTAGGTTACTCGAGCTCACATAGCCATCGTGTTAAATTGACCATACCCGGATCACCATAGCCACAAATATGTCATGAACACACTCAAATCACCCTAGCCACGAGTAAGTTCTAACCATTCTTGGATCATATTAGCAACAAAAAAGGTCATAACTGTCATTGGACCACCATAGCCAAAAGTAAGTCTATCCATACTCGGATCACAATAACCACAAATAGATCTATCCACACTCAGATCACAATAACCACAAGTATTTCTATTCACACTTGGATCATAATAACCACGAGTAGGTTTCTAACCGCACTCGAATCACATTAACCACGAGTATGCCAAATGTTACTTGGATCACATACCTACAAGTGCACATCCCCTAATAAAGGTACTGATGTTCTAACCATAGGATATCCAGATTCTTTCACACAGAATTACAAGGCAAGAATGCTCATCAAGAATTAATTTATCATATCATAAGAAAAGTGACACCAATGCTACACAATCAAGCAATGCCCTCAAGGCATGACACCAACCAATACAAGTCAAATAAGGTTGTCACTAGATTAGGGGTGAGCGTTCAAGCGAGTTGAGTCAAAAAAATTCGAGTTATTCGAGTTGATATTTTATAATTTGAACTTTATTTGAAATTTTTTTGATTCGAGTCGATTTTAGTGAGTTCGAGTCAATTCGATTTTTCGAGTTTATGTACAAATTTTGGTTCCAATTTAAACAAGTTTCTCTTTATATCTACATACATATTTCTTCATATTATTTTTCACCTGTGTAAATAAGATTTTAAATTATATTATTATTATTATTATCGAATACCTGAGGTATAAATATGTCATTTTAGTATCTTACAGGCCTCGTTAAAAACCTCCTTCTTATCTAGGTAAGGTCGGGGCGAGACCAAAGATAGCGGAAGGAAGAAAAGAGTGCCCCAAAATATATTAATAACTAAACCAAATAACACAATAGAGTTCAGAAAATCTAACAACACATGTCAAATGATACAAACCACTGAAAACAAAAACATGACAGTTCAAAAAAAGAAATTGCAACAAACTTCTTCTCGAGTTTTTGAATTATATTGTTGAATACCTTAAGCTTCTTCTTCGTCTTCTTCTTCAAGCACTATCGGCATTTTTGAAAAAGCTTCTTGATTTTCGGGTATCCTTGATAAATATAACAAAGTTAAAAACATATATGTTATTTAAATTATAAATACCTTTAAAGCATAAATGATCTAAAAAATTAACTTTATTAATCAAAATAAAAAATTACCATCTTCGATATCTTGAAGTTCTGCAACATACTCGTCAAGGTTGATAGAATCCTTGGATTTTCGAAGCCAATCTTGAGTGCAAATCAAAGCTTCAACCATAGTCGGAGTTAATGAACTTCGAAAACCATCTAGAACACGTCCACTCGTGCTGAATGCACTTTTTGAGGCAACTGTCGAGATAGGAATAGAGAAAACATCTCGAGCCATTTGTGCAAGTATAGGGTATCATGGACTATTCACTTTCCACCACAGTAACAAATCAAATGAAGGTGAGTTGTTTTCTTCTTCCTCCTTAGTCAAATATTTATCCAACTCAGATTTATTTTCAGAACTAACTCGTTGTTTCTTCAAAAGATATTGTTGCAAGACAAAACTTGTCTTTGATTGATGCAATTCCGTAGGCATGGAAAATTTCGTCGGAATACTTGATTGAGCTTCGTAGACCTAAACTCTCCCGGCAATAGAAGAGTATTCATCAAACAAACAATACAAATCTCTTTCAATCATCTTCATAACCTCATTAACAACATTAGGGAAAAGCAAGTTTACCCCAAAGTTCACAAAGCCCATTTTACATCGCGGATCTAAGATTACTGCCAAGTAACTAGAAAGTTCATATTTGTGGCATCACCCCAGTACTTATTGTACATGTCCTTCATTTTAGAAGCTATGGAGACTATGTCCAAATCATGACAATTGATCCATTCATCAAGCAACCAATGTATCTCTAATAATGTTTCCCAAAAGAAATTAGAGGTGACATGCAATGATTCGGACACTTTCAATGTAAGATCATAAAAGGGTTGTAGAATTTTTGTAATTCTTCGAACATTTTCCCAATCATCAAATGTAGGAACTCCATCTCCAACTGTGAGGTCAAGAAAAAAAGTTATTGTCATCACGAGCATATGAATCAAATGCATGCTCATATTTTGCAGCCACATTTAGCATCATATATGTTGAGTTCCACCTAGTAGGCACATCTAACTGCAAACGAGCTTTAGTATCAATCATTTTTTCTTTTGCTCGATCATAAATTTTTTTCATCCTTAATGGTGATGCTCTTATGTACATCACAACAGCTCTAACTCGATCAACAAATGTAGAAGCATGATAACACCTTCTTGTACAATGAGATTAATAGCATGTGCAACACATCTCATATGCATATATTTTCCGTTTGCAACACAAGTATTCTGGTGATTCATTTTCTTTCTCAAATAGTCAATACCAACACCATTAGCCGATACATTGTCAACTGTAATAGTGAAGACCTTTTCGATCCCCCAGTCTCGAATGCATTTTTCAAGGGCTTGCCCTATGCTTTCACCTCTATGAGCAGATATTGGACAGAAAATTATGATCCTCTTTTGCAACATCCAATCATCGTCTATCCAATGTGTTGTAAGAACCATGTAAGATACCCTTTGAAGTGAAGTCCAAGTGTCAATTGTCAAACACATTCTACTCGTCCCTTTATCAAAAGAATTCTTCAATAACCTCTTCATAGAATTGAATAAATTAAGACAATCCCTTCTAACTGTAAAACGAGACGGGAGATGAAACCTTGGGCATGCAATAGAAAGAAATGACCTAAACCCCTCCCCCTCTACAATTCGAAAAGGTAGCTCATCAACGATTATCATATGAATCAATGCCTTTCTAATAGCATCTCCATCAAATTTCCAAGTTGAAAAAATTGTCGTTTCAATTTCAGAGCCACTCCCAACCTTAGCAAATGCTAATTCTGATTGCTTGAGATCCGAAGTATTACCGCTAGGTTTTTGTAAGCACGCCTTCAAATGGTTGTTCAGACTGGTTGTGGAACCTCGATTTTCCATGGTGTAAGTTGTGTCACAATGATTGCATCTTGCCCTCTTCTCCTCATCTTCAGTTACATATTTACTGAAATAGCTCCAACAAGGTGCTCTTGGTTGTTGTCTCTTTCGAACACTTTTTTTACACGTTGATGTTGGGTCACTGACTTTAGAGGGAGAAGAACTTTGAGTTCCTTGTCCTTGTGATTCACTCATCTATAAAATAGGTTCAGGAAAGGTTATATGATAAAATTTGCATTAAACTAAAATGAAAAAGAAAAACACATGCAAACAGAAAAAGAGAATACAACCAATAATATATATATATATATATTATACACACTCAGAAGTCAATAGGTGGGTATCTGGTAACATCATAAAACTTGTGTTTAAAGGTGTAAGTTTACTCTAAATGTCAATAAGTATTTAAGCAATCTGCAATTCACTTACAATGTTTAAAGGCGTAAGTTTGCTCTAGATGTCAATAGGTGTGTTTTGTTTTGTTTGAACTCTGCATCTCCTGCAAAGTGAAAGATGATTATAAATCAACAAGCAATCCAATAACAAACCCATCCCCCTCCCCAACACCCCGTGCAACTTGAATAAATGCTTTACATACAAGTTCAGCAATAGCCCTAAAAATTGAATAAATGTTTTCCTTTTTACCAATAGCCCTGGCTAAGTTTAAACTTCCATTGACATGTTCAACTTGAATAAAACCACCAGATTGCATATCCAAATGAGAGAAATAAAAGAAAAGTTAAAAGGAATATGAAAATTGAGCGTAGATAAATGTTTTACATACAAGTTCAACAATAAATATAATGAGTAGAAGCATATTGAAAAATAATGTAACTGGATTGTTATATTTTACATTAATAATAATTTTCACTATCATATCACCAAACTATCTGAAGAAAGGTAAAAGCATGTTCTTCACTAAAAATACTCGCGTGTAAAAAGGCAAGGATGTGTTATGTATTGCCAATTCACTAAACAAAAAAGCAGCAACAATATACCTGATTTAATGGATGATTCGAGAGAGGGGGTGGGTGATATTGTATTTTTTGGAAGCAAAATAAGGTTTTCTAGAAGTAAAAAATTGGGAATTTGGTTGGAGGAATGGAGGGGTAAAGTGAAGATGGCTATTGGAAAAGAAAAGAAAATATTTGAGATATATTTTTTTATTCTTTCAAAACGCACCGTATAAGTAAATGTGATATATTTTTGAGTTATACATTTTTTTGGTTTTCTAAAATTTCAAATTTTGAAATCGACTCGAACTCAAAATTTTTTCAAGTTATTCGATTTGACTCGAATAACTCGAAATTGAAAAAAATCAATTTTTTCGAGTCGAGTTTTGCTCACCCCTACACTAGATAGCTCAATATCCTAGTTCAATCAAGAGTTCACAATCTACCTTATTATGCTCAAGTATGACTTAGTTGTGTCATAGCTTACGAGTCTTTAACGTATCAGTACCACCCTAATTATTATCCACTATACAAGTCAACTATCGAGTTACATTATTAATGAAATACTTACATTATGAGAGGACGTTAAACATATCTTATTTATTATGGCTCATTAATCTATTGCATCATCATCCGTCCTTTTTTACCAACATTATTAACCAAAATCCACTACTGGTATTGATACCCAACCCTAGTATTGGTACTACCCAAGAGGTATCGATAATCAATACGAGTAACAATACTAAAATCACATTCGATAATTTCAACATTTTATTCAATATCGGTGTTGTACTTTTTGTACCAATATTGACCTATAGGTGTCGGTACACATGTCGAGGATCGGTACCAAATCCAACTTTAAAATTCTAAATAACTCAACCAATATTGGTACCAACCCACTAGTACCAGTACTCAAAGCTTCTGTATCGATACTGATTGAGTGTAATACCAATACATAGTCAAGAGTTTACCTAGTTTTTGCTTGAAGTGCCAAATATCGATACTGATTCATCCCGTACGGATACACGAGCTCTGTAATATCTTAAAATGTAGCTTAGATGTATGCTACTAAATTGAACGTAGTTCAATTTGATAATAGATATCTATAGAATTGGTAATTGAGTGAATTAAGGACTAATTAAGAAGCTTTGTAGAGTTTGTTAGCTAAATTAGAAAGGATTAAAATTGAAAACTTTGCTTGATGAGGGTTTGCATGTAAAACTTTAGGAAAAATAAGTATTTAACCATGTGTCAAGCATGAGAAAAAACAAGTAGAGGAAAAGGGGGAGGTCAGCATCATCTCCTTCATTCTCCCTAAAAGTGTTAAATCATCCTTGTGAGAGAAAGAGCTAGAGAGTTGTTAGCCAAACTTCTTGTGAACTTCAATCTTGGGAAAATTTTGGTGAATTGGTTCGAATAGTTGGTGGGAAAAGGTTAGAACTTACCTTTCACCCCTTTAGTGGGAAGATACAAACTTGAAAATTCATGTATTATGTCATTATGATCTTTGAATGATTAGATTGTTGGAAATAACTTGGTGCCATGAATTATCCTAGATCATTTGAATAGCATGTTTGATGAATCCTCATGTTTTTGTTAAATTGTCGCATAGTTTAAGTGTTGAATTTGCTTGAAATTGAGTCCTAATGTTGTTAAGATAGATTGAACTATTGGATGGACCATTGATGCTTGTATAGTTGTGTCTAGAATCGAATTATGCTCATATAATTTTATATTTATGAATTAAGGATTGAATTTATCAAATGAGTATTGCTTAAAACCGTTTTGTATTGAGATTTGGATGTTTTGGGATTGCTTTGTAAATCTGAAAACAGGTGGCTGCTTTGTAAAATTTAAGGGACTGTTTTGATGTGAAATTTGAATGTTTTGGGACTGTTTTGTAAATCTAAAAACATGGTGTTGCTTTGTAAAATTTAAGGGACTGTTTTGATAAATTTAAGGGTTGTTTTGATAAATTTATGGGCTGTTTTATAAATTGGAAATTTAGGGATTGTTTTTACAAGAGAAAATGTATAATCTTGATAATAACATTTTTGATGTTGTTATGAAAGGAAACATTATGTATAATAGAGTTTAAACATACTATGTTTAGTGACATGTTTAATTAGAATGACGTGATTTTAATACATGTTTATATTCTCAATA
This sequence comes from Hibiscus trionum, assembly GCA_030270665.1. Taxonomy (NCBI): domain Eukaryota; kingdom Viridiplantae; phylum Streptophyta; class Magnoliopsida; order Malvales; family Malvaceae; genus Hibiscus; species Hibiscus trionum. Next base: position 12,540,142 of record BSYR01000027.1, on the reverse strand, counting down.
TGCTAGATCAAGAAATAGTTGAAGATGCAAGATCCAAGGCGGGTAAATCGATTGAAAAGCAATCAAGAATATTAATTCGAGATCGAGAATAGCTTGGATTACTTGTGAGTGTAGTTTAAATTCTCGGGATAAGCTTGTAACTTTCCCGAGCATCTTTTATTAAATTACTTACATTGTTTTATTTTATTGAGCTATATGTTTGAAACCTAGCTTGGAGTCAAGGTGAGTACTAAATTGTAAGCACTTGAAGTTATGTCATTCTTGGATTAATAGTATGCTATATTTTGAAAGTTGAATATATAAGTTTATGCATGTTTTTGATATGATAAGTTAAAAGCCTTTATTATGTGATTATATGAACTTGAAACCATGCTCAACACTGATATGAATAAGATATGTTATTCGAGTGCCTTAATAAGGAGTAAACTCAACTTTGTTTCTGATATGATATGATTAAATGAAAAGTCTTGGTTTCAAGTCAGCCTTAGGTATAGTTGGCACGCCATGGAGTCTATAGAGCTCGTGTTTGGGGGTAGACTACGATTCTTATGAGGCGACAGTAAGAGGGATGTGTTATTGGTCACTTGGCGACAGTAGAAGGGATTGACAGGTACTTCGAGTACCATTTTGTTTGGTGACAATTGGTTGGAGATTCGTGTATCTAGGCTACTTGATTCTCAAGGCTAAGTTAAAGAGAAATAATTAAGGTTATAAGTTAAATTAATAAACCTTTGCAATAACTTGCATAACAAGTAAATGTGCCTATTTGATACTTGAATAATCTATTGAGTGAAGATATATGTTTTGTTTAAATATTGTTATACATATGCATATTCGATCACCCAATATGTGTGTGTTTGTGTGTGTGTGTGCTTAATCGAATGACTTGCTTCCAATTAATTAGTATCTTGTTCAAAATTAGGATTTCATGCGCAATAGTTTGTAATGGAAGGATACTTTTGTTTGTTCCATGTTTTTTTTTTGTCTTTAAACTACCTCACTAAGTATATAGTTACCTTATCATTCACTACCTTTCAGGTTTAATCTTTACTCGTGGTTATCCTTAGAGCTTGGATTAGATCACAAATACAAGAATGTATGTTTTGTAAGCTTCCTTTAAGTATTCCTAGTTGGTGGCGCATAGTTTTGTATATAGTTGCATAATGCATTTAGAATACTATTTTGTCTTATGAGTCTGTAATCTTAAAAGTAGTTATTGACATGTATGAATGCCTTAATTTGTTTTATAATGTTTGGTTTATTAAGCTATGGTAGTTTGAAGTTGATGATATGTTTAGCTATGTGTTGTGAATGTTACATGTAGTTATGGCATGATGGAATGTGAATAGTAGATTAAGTTCATAACATGCTTAAGTAGTTATATTACTTAGATGATATATGTATATGTAGGCTCAAATGAATCTAACATCATGTATCAAAATATGTCAAGATTGTGTAGTTCGATTGTTTGGGTTGACTAGTTAAAGTAACTAATTGGAAATGAGTAATGAAATTTGAAAGTATAAGAAATGGAATTTGTATATTAGAACTATGTGCATGACTTAGGATGTTATTGGATTCAAAATTTGATAGAAACACTCAGAAGATATAAGAATTCAATGTTTATAACCTATGAACCACTAAATAGAATGTAATAACTATATGATATCTTATTGTTTAAGGTAAAACTTGTGATTAAGTGTTTGTAAAGTTTGTTCATCTTTGATTATTGATTTATGTTAGTGTTCGAATTGAAGGCTTACATATGCTAAGCCAACCTTTTTTTTTGTTCCGTAACACTTCCTAATTTTGATGTTTCCTAAACTGGGTTAGGGGGTGTTACAAGCTCATAAAAGAATTCTCAATCCCCAACTTTCAACCTAAAATTGTCTCTAATGACCCATATTTCAATCCAAGTGGTTATTAAAGTTTCTTAGGTAAATTATTAACATATTAAAGCCATCTAACAACTTACTTAGCATCAAAATTACTACTTGATTATCCAAGACATGCTTCACACATAAAACGCTCACCAAGTACTATAAATCAACCAATACATCATTTTATGATCTTCAAGAAGCATAAGAGTTGGAGGTGTACTAACCTTAGCAACAAATCTTGAATTTAGTTTTTACACTTAGCTTTTTCAAACTTTCTCCTTATTTCAAGCTGGAGAAAACATAGGAGTTGGAGATGTACTAACCTTAGCAACAAATCTCGAATTCAGTTCTTACACTTAGATTCTTCAAGCTTTCTCTTTGCTTCAAGCTTGGGAAGACTCCCCAAACACTCCTTCCAACGAGACAATGCCTTTTTTCTTGAAGCATATGTGATGAGGATTAACATACTTGATTTTTGAACCTCAGATGAAAGAAATGAGTATCAAAGTTGGCTTCTTTAATCAAAATGGCTATGGGTGTTTGGAGAGATAAAGTGAAGAAAAATAGTGGAAATGGTGACCTCATCCAAGACTCTCTTATCCCCTTAAACCCCAAGTGAAGACAATAGTAATAAAAGAGCGATCAGCCTTTTTTTTAAAAAAAATATAATCGTAACACAAAACTCTCAAGTTTCTCTTCTTTTACAAAATGGTCTATTTTTAAGTCTTCACGGCCCAATTCTCATCTAATAAGTAGGGGTGTACAAAATTACCCGACCCGATTGACCCGGCCCAAATACTCGATGACCCGAATCAAATTAGCCGGGTAATACCCAGAATTTATTTTTTTCGAGTCGGGTACCCGGCCCGGTATTTATCCCGGGTACTCGGGTCGGGCCTGGGCCGAAAAATTGGTCCCAATCGGGTACCCGACGACCCGATTATATATATATTATAATTATAATTATAATTATAATATATATTATATTTTATTATTTTTAATTAAAAAATAAATGGGTGATATCCAAATAATCCAATTACCCATCCCGACATTTTCAGTTTTCCCCCAAATTTCAATTCGAAATCCCTAACCTAGGTAGTAGCACCACCACCACCTGTCGCGACAGTCCTCCATGGCTCCACCTCCCTCTCATCGTCAGCCGTCTCGTCGCCGCTGGCTCCACCAGTCCCCACTCCCCGGTCTGTCGTTCGCCCTCGTCGTTCGAAAGTTCCAGACTTTCAGTCGAGCAGTCCCCTCTCTAGGCAGCCGCTCTCTATCGTTGTTTGAAAGTTCCAGTCGAGCAGCCACGCCTGCCGCCGGTCCGTCGTTTGCAGAAGCCTGCAGAAGGTCGAGACAATGAGACACGGTGTCTCAGACACCACCTGCTTTTCTTGATTTTTTTTATCCTCAATGATTCAGATTGAGTAATTTAGGTTGAGTAATTTAGATTGATTCAGACGCCAAATCTTAGTGTTAAACTGTTAAGTGTTAACCTTGTTCATCATTTAGGCAATGTGATTTCCAAGTAGGATGTAAAATTGTCAAGCTTAAGAAATTTGTCCCTATTTTTTAGTTGTCAAGGTATGTTACAAATACTGAGTTTTGTTTTCTGAATTTATTATTATTATTCCAAGTAGGATGTAAAATTAGAGTAGAAAATCAGGGGGAAAAACATATCATATAGGCTATAAGCACTGTGATCAATTCACATAAAATGATACAATGAAATTTCAGTGACAGAATCAATTGCGATTGAAGCAGTCCCACACTCCTTTTGCTCAAGGTTCTCGGTGTTTGGATATATTACCTTGGATGTTTAACTTTATTGAATTATGTTTGATTAACAGTTTAACACTAAGACTTTAGTTTTACAACAACATTTAGGTAATGTGATTTCCCTTTTCATTAGTCACTTTATGTTTGTATAGTTTATTACAACTTTATTGAATTATGTTTGATTAACACTAAGACTTTAGTTTTACACGAAGTAAAGGAACTTATGTTTTTCACCTTGGCATCATGATTCATGAAGCATGGCATATTCATGCATAATCCATGGAGTCTTTTCTTGAATATGAGTCTTATTGGGCTGATTTAGAATTATAAAGAGAACAAAGTTGTTAGAATAAGATGTCGATCGAATTGGTAAAATTTGGGACTATTTTGGCAAACTTGTGTTCTGTTGTTTCACTTGTTCCACTTGTTCTGTTGTTTCACTTTAGTGTTACTTACAAATTTATAATTTCATCTTCTCCTTTTCAGATATGTCGATGATTGGAGAAAATGTTGATGTGACTCTATCTTCCTCAGCTGAGTCACCTAAAGAACATGAAAGGAATGAGGAGACTCCAACAAGTAGAACTGAAACCAAGAAAAGGAAGGGAAAGAAGCCTGTTGAAGCTTCACCAACTAAAGAAGCTAAAAGGAAAAAAACTTTTACTGCTTGGGATCATTTTAAAGCAATTGTTGGGGATGAAGACCGGGCTGAATGCATTTATTGTGCTGCAAAGATATCATGTTCAACTGCCAATGGAACCAATGCCATGAAGCGTCACACGAATCGGTGCAAGAAAGCTCCTTTTAACTTGGACAAAAAACAAACAATCTTAGATTTTGAGTACAAGACAAAGTGCAACACAGATGGGACAATAGAAACAATTAATGTTCCTAAACTTTGGCGTTTTGATCAGAGCAGATTAGACAAGCACTCGCTAAAATGGTGGTTATGGATGATTTGTCATTTAGTTTTATTGAACATGAAGGATTTCGTATGTTTTGCAAAGTTACTATTCCTGACTTTGTTCCTCCTCCACGTGGTACTATTACAAGAGATTGCTATGCTCTTTTTATTGAAAAAAGGAAAACGTTGAAGAACTTCTTCAATAATTTATCCTCTAAGGTATGTCTTATGAAAGACATCTGCTCAGAACTTGTCGTATATGTGCCTTACTGCCCACTTTATAGATGATGCTTGGAAGTTGCATAAGAAGATTATCAACTTTTGGCCAATTGATGGTCATTTTGGGGAGCTTATTGATAGGGCAGTTGAAAAGTGCTTACAAGAGTGGGATCTTAAGAAGATCTTAACGGTGACAGTTGATAATGCTAGTTCTAATGATCTAGCAATCAAGTATTTAAAGAAGATTCTGAACTTGTGGGATGGAAGTGTGTTGAATGGTGAATGGTGAATTTTTGCATATGAGATGTGCTGCACATATTCTGAATTTGGTTGTTAAAGATGGGCTAAAAAATGTTGATGCTTTTGTTACGAGGGTTCGTGCTGCTGTGAAGTACGTGAGGTCCTCTCCTGCAAGACTTCAAAAGTTCCAATCTTGTGTCAAAGAGGAGAATATAGATAGCAAAGCTCTTGTCTGCTTGGATGTTGGAACAAGGTGGAATTCCACCTATTCCATGCTCAAAAGTGTTTTAGTGTTTAAGAAAGCATTTAGAATTTTGAAAACTAAGTACCTTCCTTACACAAAGGAACTTAGGAAGGTTGGTGGTGCTCCTGATGATGAAGATTGGGATAAAATTTCTTCATTCTTGCCTTTCCTTGAGATATTTTATAAGACTACATTGAGCTTCTCTGGATCAAGGTATGTGACTGGTAGTACCTTTGTGGAACAAATATATGATATTGGGTATACAATTAATCGTTATGTTAATGACTTGCAATCGAGTGATGGGCTTAGGAGCATGGCACGCCAAATGAAGTTGAAGTTTGATAAATATTGGGTGAATGTTAACAATTTGAATGTGTTGATGTTCATTGCTTTAGTTCTTGATCCTAGGCATAAGTTAAGATATGTTGAGTGGATCGTTCGTCGTTCTTATGATCCTAGCAATTCGTATGCCTTGTGTCAACGAATTAAAGATGTTTTGACATCGTTGTTTGATTTTTATGCTTCTATGCAACCTTCGTCAACACAAAAGACACCTTGCTCTGTAGATCCTACTTCTAGTGGTCAAGATGGTGAGGGAGGAATAAAGAAGTTAAAAGGAACAAATTTGAGAAAGGACTATGTGATCGAGATTGAATCTGCTGATACTTTTGAAATAATGACTGAGCTAGACAAATATTTGGGGGATAAATGTGCTCGTGAGAGTGATGATTTTGATATCTTGGTTTGGTGGTCTATGCAAACAAACAACTATCCAATTCTTATGAGATTGACACGTGATGTTCTTGGAATTCCAGTTTCTATCATTGATTCGGAGTCCGCTTTTAGCACAAGAGGACGTGTTCTTGATTCATTCCGCACGTCTTTGACTCCTAGATTGGTGGAAGCACTTATTTGCACTCAATATTGGATTCTTTCTTCTCATGACTCTATTGTAATAGAGGAGAACTTGCTATTATTTGAGAATATAGAAAAAAGTTTGTTTTCGATTTCAAGTTTAGATATTTAAATATTTATGTTTGATAACACACATGATACATTGACATTGTATACATGAAATTTGTTATGCAGAGATGGAAGATTTGATATTGAAGCAACCAACAATTGTCATTGATGAGACAACTGAAGTTTCAGAGACCACACTCGAAGTATCCTAGACTTTGATAAGCAATAAATTCTATAGTATATTGTTTGAACTCTTTTGAGTTTTGATAAGAATAAACATGCTTATATTATTTGAATACCTGGGAGAACAAATATTTGTCAAATTCAATTGTGTGTGTGTATATATATATATATATATATATATATATATATGAGTAAGAGATGATAATTCATGAAAGTCTGAATGCTTTGTTAGATCGATGTTATTGAAATATTTATGCTTAAAGTTAGCCTTTCATGAGTACATTTTGTGATTAGGTTCGAATCTGCTTTGTGTATAAAATAACGTTCGGATAGGTTTGGGCTGATGTTTTGTAGGAATGGACAATTAAATCGAACGTGGTTGATTTACAAAGGAAATATTTAAGTGGCTGTCACAAGGTGCTGGATAAATTGGTTGAATATTATAAATTAAGATAATAGGTTTTTTTGAATTGGGGCTGAAAGCTATTAATTAGGAATAAAATGTTAGAGTTAAATTATGCGATATAATAGACTTGATATGATGTTGGCAACATGTTGGATTTCGATCTCAACTATTTGAATATATATTATTTTTCTTTTACGTATTTTTTGTGAAAATTCATTCTTTTGTGCTATTTTACAGGAGCTTGGAAAGCATTTCGAAGGATCCAAGAAGCTTTGAATTTGATATCATGTTATTGTGTTTAAACTTTAAATGTTTAAGTTAAAAACTTAGATTTGTATGTTTGAAAACTTGTTTAGGATTATGGATTTTAATGTTGTTTGTGTTTTTTTTAGGATTATTGACTTTAATGTTGTTTGGGTTTGATAATTCGAATATTAAACTCTATGTTGGGATTATATAATTCGAACTTTTCTTTTTTTTAGGTATATATTAAAAAAATTGGCGGGTACCCGGATAAGATGGGTCGGGACACGAGCCGTTATTTGAGGTACCCGGATGAACCGTGTACCCGAAAAACCGGGTACCCGACAATTCCCGCCCCTACTAATAAGGCCTAAACTTGGCCCAAGGAGTCCAAATCCTCAATCTAACTCGAACATCCACAATCTGGGTCAACATTTATCCGTTGACTCAAAAATCTGGGTCATTACAATAAAGGCTAAGAACCAGAGGTCTTTCGAAAGTATAGATGATGAGCACCAAGGGGTGTGAAGGCCATGCACCAGAGGGTCTGTAAAGGACGGAAATTAAGGGGTGTAGAGGCTAGACACTGTTGGGTTTTTTGCACGCTCGAATCGATCACCGAAACCGTCAAGGAGGGTTGTAAATGTTTGGTGGTTGAATTGGCTAAAACCGAAATAAAGGTAGACAATTTGCACGAGGATTTTAGAGTGGTTCGACTACTCAACCGAGTCTACATCCACTACCTTAGCACACCACTAAGGATTTCCCAATTCACTCAACAATGAATTCGTCCCCTTTTCCAGGCTCAGGAGGAAACCGTTACAACCCTATCTTTTGGACTTGGCTAAGATAGAACCAACTCTAGTTTTTCTCTCAAGGCTAAACTAGAACCTCTCCTTTTACAAGGGATTTGTTTGGTAAACTAAATACCTCTCTAGGTGGGTGTTTACACAAATTTAAGCTCACAAGAGTGTACAAAGAATAAAACAATGAAAAACACTCTCTTAAGACTATGTACAAGAGAATAGTAAAATAAAGATTTAGACTCTAATTCTCTTGACCATATTGCTTGGATGTTGTCTCTTGCTTTCTTCAAGTGTTCCAGCCTTCAATTTATAGTCCCAAATGAGTTTGTAGCCGTTTATAGCCGTTGGGAATATTGCCGTTTATAGCCGTTGGGAATATAGCCGTTTATAGCCGTTGGAATAGTACCATTTATAGCCGTTGGGAATAGTACCATTTATAGCCGTTGGAAATAGTTCCATTTATGGCCGTTGGGAATAGTACCATTTATGGCCGTTGGGAATAGTACCATTTATGGCCGTTGGGCTATTTCAAAATACACCGTATCGATACGGTTAGGCGTATCGGTACAGGTTTTGGCTACTGGAATTTTGGTAGTTTAAAAAACCTTTAAATACATTTTAAAACCATTCCAAAGCCTTTAAAACCCTTAAACATATTTTCAAGTTGTTTTTGACTAAAAACATATTTTAAATTCTTTTCAATTTAGTCCAAAACATTTTTCAAATATTATATCAAAACCTTAGTTCTACAATCTCCCCCTTTTTGATATAATAAAACCAACTTGAAAAATTTATTTGGGATTCTCCCCCTTTAGCTTTAAAATTGTGAATAAGAGATTAAGATATGAAATCATATAAAGCTCCCCCTTATTCATTTGAAAATTCAATTTTTCAAACCATTTCTCCCCCTTTTTGTTATATCAAAAAGAATTTAAAATGACATTTAAGTTCAAGATAACATAGGAGGCAAAAAAAATTTTGACACACTTAAAATTTTGGTTTAAAAAAAAAAAACTGGCTCCCCCTTACTCATTGCATCATATTAGGCTTAACAGATAATCCAAGACTTTAAACAAAAATTAGATAACCAAATGTATAAAATGAAGTAATTAAGCTTAGAGGTTACCCAATCTTCTTCTCATGTGTGATTTGAGCATTCTTTGATTTTGCTTTGCTTGCCATTGCTCCAACACACCTACAAAAGACATTTACTTGATTTTTGGTATCCAAATTGCTTTGGATCCATTTACGTTAGTCACAATGTCTTTAGTTCCCTTGGGAACCCATACTTGTCTAATCCTATAAGATTGTCTCTTCTTTATAGGACAAGTATGTATAGAATGACCATGATAATGGCAATGTGAGCATTTTGCCATTATGTGACAAGATGAATTATTGAAAATAATTTTCTTTTCTTTTGTTAAGCTTTCAAGCTTAACTTTTAAATCAAGATTTTCTTTTTCTAAAACATCTTTGCTTATTTTTGAAAATTCTAAATCATTTTTCAAAATTTTATTTTGGTTTTCAAAATCCACTTTTGTTTTTAAAAGAAAATCGTTTTCAATTTCGAGTTTTGAAATCATTTTCTTAAATTTGGAATTCATGGTCTCAAATTCCAAAAATAATTCATCGAAAGCATCTTGCAACTCATCGAAAGAGTAAGAATTAAGCTCACTAAAGTTAGAAGATACCTTAGGCTCCTCGAGAGCCAAAACACCATCCACCTTTGGATTGGAGAGAGGGTTTGCACATGATTGATCATCATCTTTCTTTTCTCCCTTCTTGTTGCCATAAAACTTCTCAAGTTTCTCCCACAATTCTTTGGCACTTTTGCATGCGGAGATCTTCTTGGAAACTTCTTCGTTGAGGCCACAATAGAGAATGTGCATCGCCTTGGTGTTTAGCTTTGCCTTCGTGTCGTTGGCACTCTTTTGCTTTTTCTTCTTCTTTGGAGCTTCCAAATACCCATCTTCAATGATGTCCCAAACCTCATAGTCTTAAGACTTGATGAAGAGTTTCATGATATTTGCCCATTGGAAGTATGATTCTCCTTCGAAGAGTGGAGGACACGAGATAGAGCGGCCTTCTTCAAATCTTGCCATTTTCTTGAACGGTTGGACTTCGAGCAATAGATCTTTACTCCCGGATGTTAGTCCTTCGATGGAGACGAGGCTCTGATACCAATTGTTGGGTTTTTTTGACGCTCGATTCGATCAACCAATTATGCTCGCCAAGTGGTGGAGAGGTGGATTTTTGGGTGGAAGGGTTTAGGAAGCTGAAAGAATAAATACACGATGATTTATAGTGGTTCAACCTTCTAACCAAGGTCTACATCCACTACCTTAGCTTCCTACTAAGGATTTCACAATCAATCCACTAATTGATTCGTCCCCTTTTCTAGGATTAGGAGGAAACCCTTTACAACCCTCGAAGCTTTCTACCCAAAGCTTGAAGGAAAACCCTCTTTACAAAGAGAAACAAAGAAGCAAACTTGAACCCTCTAATAGGCGTTTTGTTTGCACAATGAAGCACTCACCCAAAACCTAAAACACTTGAGCAAATTTAACAATGTAAGCTCACAAGTGTTGTCTAAGCAAGAAATAAACGATTTAAGCTCTAGACAAGTTTTTCACTCATAATGTTGTAACAATTGAAGCTCTTGTTAATCTTGATGCTTGGAGGTCTTATTTATACTCCAAATTGAGTATCTAGCCGTTTATGGCCGTTGGGGATGTTTCATAGCCGTTGGGGATACAAAATAGCCGTTTATTTCCCACAAAATGCATTTCAGCAGCCTAGTGTATCGATACACTATCCCCTGTATCGATACGGTCTTGAAAGTCTGATATAGCCGTTGAGCTTTCTGCTGATGCGTATCGATACGCATGCCTGGCGTATCGGTACGGTCCTGCAAATTCAAAAGACCGTTGGGAATTGACCGTTGGCGTATCGGTACGCGATACCACCGTATCGGTACGCGACTAGCCGTTGGGCTATTTAAAAACATACCGTATCGATACGTGTAAGCGTATCGGTACGGGTTTTAGACACCGTATCGATACGCTTGACGTATCGATACGGGTTTTAGCTACTGGAACTCTATTTGCCTGAAAACCTCAAGGCGTATCGATACACTCAGATACAGTATCGATACGGTCACTTGGAATGCATGGTTTTGACCGCTTTAAACGTATTTTAAGTCCATTCCAGAGCTTTAAAAACCCTTAAACATATTTTCAAGTTGTTTTTGACTAAAAACATATTTTAAATTCTTTTCAATTTAGTCTAAAACATTTTTCAAATATTATATCAAAACCTTAGTTCTACAATCTCCCCCTTTTTGATATAATAAAACCAACTTGAAAAATTGTTTGGGATTCTCCCCCTTTAATTTTAAAATTGTGAATAAGAGATTTAAGATATAAAATCAAAATAAAGCTCCCCCTTATTCATTTGAAAAATCAATTTTTCAAAAACCATTTCTCCCCCTTTTTGTTATATCAAAAAGAATTTAAAATGACATTTAAGTTCAAGATAACATAGGAGGCAAAAAAAATTTAACACTTAAAATTTTGGTTTAAAATTGGCTCCCCCTTACTCAAGGCATCATCAAATTGTTAGTCCAACATTTATGAATATCTAGTTGAATTAAAAAAATAAATCAAATAAAATTAAAAACAACTAGAAATTTTTACCAACACTTGAACTCAAGGGAGGATGTGAAGCCTTCCTTCTTCAAGTGTTCTTCCTTTGTGTGCATGGAGCTCCCCCTTAATGTTTGACTCGTTGAACACTCTCCATCACACCTAGCAAAAGACAATCAAGTGATTTTTGGTCTCCAAATTGCTTTGGATCCATAAACGTTAGTAGCACAAAATTTAGTCCCCTTAGGAATCCATTTTTCAATTTCATCCTTTTTTGTTGAAGTGGTTAGTCTTTTTGGGACCCAAACACTTCTAAAACATTTTCCATTTAAAAATCTAGGGGCACTAGATTGTCTTACATAAAAATTTGATTTTCCAAAATTGTTTTTCTTTTGAAGTTCATTGGAAATCAAATCTTTTTCCTTTTTGAGATCATCAACTTCTTTTTGATGATCTCTTTCCATCGTTTGAAGCAAGTTTTGTAAATTTAAAACTTTAAGTTCAAAATCTTTGATTTTTGCTTCAAACTCTAAATTGGTTTTAGAAAGCAAATCATTTTCGGTTTTCAACTTTGAAATCAATTTTTTATTTTTCGAAAATGAAGCCTTGAATTCAAAAACCAATTCATCATAGGCTTCTTGTAACTCATCAAATGTATAAGAATTTGAAATAGATGAGTTAGAAGTTACCTCCCCCTCATTGAGGGCCATCATGCATAGGTGGGCTACTTCATTATCGGTGGAGTCTTCATCACTCCAAGCGGCCACATATGCTTGTTTTGAAGATGATCCCTTCTTTTTGGATTTGTGGGAATCCTTCATCTTCTTCATCGATTCATGCTTGGATTTTTCCATTTTGCTCTTCATGAATCGTGCGAGCTTGTTGAAGAGATAGTTCATCTCTTCATCTTCACTATCCTCCTCACTTGAATCTACGTGATGATTTGTGGAGGATTTGAGAGCCATGGCATTGAAGCCAAGCCTCTTGATTTTCTTCTCTCCCATAGCTCTAATTTCTTCCCTCCTTTTCTCATCTTCTTTGTTCTTCTTCATGATTTGATGAGTAAGAAGTGACCCCATGAGTTCATCAAGCTTCAAATTTTTTAAATTTTTGGCTTCGATGATGGCGGTCCTCTTTGAGTCCCAAGACTCGGGAAGTGAGTAGATGAGCTTTCGGACAAGTTTTTCTTCCGGGATGGCTTCTCCATAACCTTTGAGACCATTGATGATGGTGGAGAATCTATTAAACATCTTCTCGATGTTCTCTTCCGGATCCATCTTGAAGTTTTCATACTCTAAGGTGAGGAGCCCAATCTTGGTCTCCTTGACTTCATTAGTCCCCTCGTATGTGACTTCAAGCTTGTCCCATACCTCCTTGGCATTTTCACAAGAAGACATCTTCTCATAGATGGTTGGGCCAAAAGCACAAAAGAGCATGTGCAAGGCTCTACAATTAAGCTCCATCTTCTTGCGATCGTCGACACTCCATTCCGCTTTGCTTCCTTGAAGCACGAACGGACCATCTTCAACTATGTCCCATAGTTTGTAATCTCTTGACTTCAAGAAGAATTTCATCTTTGTCTTCCAATGGGCATAGTGATCTCCGTCGAAGAAGGGCGGTATGTTGATGGATTGCGACATTTTGAGCCGGTTGGTGAAATGTTGATCGAGCTTGCCGGATCTTCTCAATAGGATGTGAATCCCCTTCAATTGAGCCAAGCTCTGATACCAATTGTTGGGTTTTTTGCACGCTCGAATCGATCACCGAAACCGTCAAGGAGGGTTGTAAATGTTTGGTGGTTGAATTGGCTAAAACCGAAATAAAGGTAGACAATTTGCACGAGGATTTTAGAGTGGTTCGACTACTCAACCGAGTCTACATCCACTACCTTAGCACACCACTAAGGATTTCCCAATTCACTCAACAATGAATTCGTCCCCTTTTCCAGGCTCAGGAGGAAACCGTTACAACCCTATCTTTTGGACTTGGCTAAGATAGAACCAACTCTAGTTTTTCTCTCAAGGCTAAACTAGAACCTCTCCTTTTACAAGGGATTTGTTTGGTAAACTAAATACCTCTCTAGGTGGGTGTTTACACAAATTTAAGCTCACAAGAGTGTACAAAGAATAAAACAATGAAAAACACTCTCTTAAGACTATGTACAAGAGAATAGTAAAATAAAGATTTAGACTCTAATTCTCTTGACCATATTGCTTGGATGTTGTCTCTTGCTTTCTTCAAGTGTTCCAGCCTTCAATTTATAGTCCCAAATGAGTTTGTAGCCGTTTATAGCCGTTGGGAATATTGCCGTTTATAGCCGTTGGGAATATAGCCGTTTATAGCCGTTGGAATAGTACCATTTATAGCCGTTGGGAATAGTACCATTTATAGCCGTTGGAAATAGTTCCATTTATGGCCGTTGGGAATAGTACCATTTATGGCCGTTGGGAATAGTACCATTTATGGCCGTTGGGCTATTTCAAAATACACCGTATCGATACGGTTAGGCGTATCGGTACAGGTTTTGGCTACTGGAATTTTGGTAGTTTAAAAAACCTTTAAATACATTTTAAAACCATTCCAAAGCCTTTAAAACCCTTAAACATATTTTCAAGTTGTTTTTGACTAAAAACATATTTTAAATTCTTTTCAATTTAGTCCAAAACATTTTTCAAATATTATATCAAAACCTTAGTTCTACAGACACCATGGGTCTTTCGGAAGGGCAGAGAAAGAGAACCAAGGGGTGCAAAGGCCATGCAACAGAGGGTGCGAAGGATAGGCATAATGGGTCCTCCAAAGTTGCGGTTGATGTGCGCCAATGGGTGCAGAGACCATGTGTTAGGGGGTGCAGAGGATAGACACCAGGGGTCTTCTGGAGGAGCTATAGGGTTTCCAATAGGTTTTTTTAGATAACGTCATATAATGCATGCTCCTAATTTTACATTCAAGCCTAGAAAAATCATTTTTCAAAGGGCTTTTGTTGCTTTAATAATGCTTAAGCTATAATGATCTTTTTTTCTTTCCTATAACGTTAGTGGCCGTTTTGTAATTTTTTGAACTTTAGTGGTGAGAAAGAAACTTACCCAAACTTTAGTGACAATTAGTATAGTTTATCTAAAATTTATTAAAGACGCGGCTTGGCTCAATGCTTGGGCATTGGATCCTCTTTCTAGAGGTCCCAAGTTTGAGCCCCTACTTTGCCAAAATAACTTTACATTATTTTCAAGTTTTTCTTTTCAATAAAATGATGACACGTGTTGCCACTCGGTTAACGGTTGAGTGACCGTTTTGTTACAAATCAATAATATTGGTGAATAAAACATAACTTTTCAAACTTCAATTGTAAAGACATAAACTTATTCAAACTTCAATGACCATTTGTGTAGTTTACCCTAAAAATTATGCTTCCTTGTGGTGTCGTTTCAAACAAAGAAGTCGGCTGATCCCCCCCTAATTGTCGTAAATTTGGGGCGAGTTTAACATAGGAATGGTACGGTGCGATTATTGTACGTCATAAATCGAAAATATTATAAGATACGGAATACGAAACTGAAAATGTTACACTTTTTAATAACATTTTAGGTTGGTGGTAAGTATCGAAACTTAGCTTCGAGTATCGATACTTATCGCTTCTGATAACATTTTAGGTTTTGTAAGTATCGAAACTTGTATCTAAGTATCGATAATGTCGCGAGACACCAACCGAAAATGTTATAAAAATGTAGCATTTTCAGTTTTGTGTTTTGTAATATTTTCGGTTGATACCGCACTGTAATCCTACCATAACTATATTGCACCGTAGACCTACCTTTAATTTTGCCCATTTTCTGCTGATATGACAAATTGCTTAACTAATTTATAATTACTATTTTGTTTTTCCTATTGTATTTAAATAGAATTCCCAGTCTCAATTCTCAATCATGCATCCAATTTAGAAGTGTGAATTTCTTTATTTCAATTAAAGATATATTTTTTATAATTATTGATATTCAGTTTATTGACCGTCTAATTTAAATTAGATATTATAGATGTTTATTATGTGGATGATTAATTCAACGCAATTGTTTCGTTCATAATATGAAAGCTCGAATTTTTAACTTTATTTTAAAAAATCTAATATTTTATTCTATAAGAATAACTGATTATAAGTAATTTAAGAGAATTTCAGAAGAAACCATTTAAGCACGTGGTTTAATAATTTCATCCGATGGGCTAATTTATTTGTTATAATTAATATTGGAGGAACAAAACTAAAAGTAAAAATGAAATAGAGGTGGTAATTTGAGTAATTGCAAAAATTAAAAGCTGGGAGTGGGAGAATAAGGAAAGCTCCCACCCGGGCGGGCAGTGTAAACCAAGAGACAGTTGCATATTAATTCCTGCCACCAACAGATATTGCTATAATTAAACCATAATTTAACGGATCCAATGAACACCATTCAATTCTGTACCATCAGATTATTATGTAGATGTATTCTCTTATTTGAGTTGTTTTGGGAGAGAGAATGAGACAAGAGAATTATAGGGGTGTTCAATCAGTCTGTTCGGTTGATAATTGAATCGAACCTTTTAAAATAAAAATAATTTAACTCTTAAAATTTTTAAATGTTAATCGAATCGAAACTTTTTCGAAGATCATTAATCAAACCGAACTTATTTCAGTCAATTTTCGAATTAATCGATTTTTTAATGATTTATTTAATTTTGATTTAAAATAGAAATTTAAGCAGTAATAAATTGAAAATGTATTTTTTTTGTTATATATATAGAGAGAGAGAGAGACTTTATTTGTCTCTCTTTTGGGTTGAGCTTAAAGATTAAAATATAACTATTTGATATAAAATATTACTATGAATTATTGTTGAGATTTAGGCTTAAAATTTAAAATACATTAATTATATATTAAAATTTTATTCACTTTAATTCGATTAATTAATTGATTTTAAACTAAATTAACTGATAAATAAACTTTAAAAAATCTTTAGGTGTTAATCGACCCAACATTTAATTAATTGACCAAAAACGAATTAAATTTTAACGTATTAGATTAATTTAACTTTAACCTAACAGTAAACTTCAAACAAGTGCGCCCCCACAAAGTGTAAACTCCAGCCTCCAGGGCATTATTGCTCGCCAAAACGGTGAAACGAAGGCAAGAAGCTTGATCATCACGTGATCTAATTAAATGAAAGTGTGTACGTTAAATCCGTACCCTAAATCCACCAAACTTATAGTATATTTGATTAATTTACTCATTCATCAGACGGCTAATATTTAGTGGCGGCAGAGCAAGTTGTTGGGGCCAATCAAAACTCGGGGCTACTCAAAAAGCATCGCTAATAAATACTATGCACGTTTTAACCTCATACCTCATTGTGCTTAAATCTTAATGTTATTCATTGTTTTTAAAATCAATTCCGGAATCAGACGTTATATAATAGGAGTTATAGCCCTCGTTTTCTTTGGACCTGAAGCAAGTACTTACGAGAAAATGAAATTATTTTTCTTACTAAGTGTGTCACGTAAGATAAAGGCATACCCTCTATGATATATTTTTTTGAAGACATACATTGTCTTGGTGCACTTTTGTCTTATGTTGAACTTTTGGTCAAAAATAAAATTATTTAATTTTATTAAAATGAGTGAATATTATTGGATGGACCATGGATGACATGGTAAGTCAATTTCGTTTAATAATTTTTCCCTAATATGTCAATCTATTTTGTAAGTCATTTTGTTCGGTCGGTTTATGCATAACATTTAACAGGTATGAAGTTTGAATCTCACCCATCACCACCACAGTCCTTTCCTTTATTCCCATGCAACTTACGTTGAAAAAAGTTTTACTTTTATGTGCTTGATTGTCTTGTAATATGAAAGTTTGTTTACAGAGTTTTTGTTTATTGATGTGGTTTAAGATATATAATAAATGTTGTCCTTTATAGATTAATTCTCACTCCTAGTTTAGTAGTTGGGTGGGCGTCTATTTACCTAAGCGTCCCAAGTTACATTTGAGGCTATACTACACTAGTCTCAATTATTTTCCTCTAATCATATATGTATCGGAATATTAAATTTATTAAATTAATTTAAAGTAGAATTGAATTAATAAATGTGTAAGTAATAAGGGTTAAATATATAATTATACAAATTTACTTAATTGTTATGTCATCAATTTCGTCGAAAGTTAATTTTAAAAAAATTTCATTAACCAATTAAGGCGTGACACATGACCTATTCCTGTAATTTTTATTTTAAAAATCTTAATATCTTTAATTTACTAAAAAGCCCAAATCATAACATTTCTAACCCTAAATCCTTATGTTCCTAAATTCATTCATTTAGTCACCGATTAAACCACCACCGTCTAACCCTTCCTTCGTTGAACTTCCATAGTCGATAATCACAACCTTAAGCCGTCAAAAATCAACGAGAGAACATTCAAACAAACCATAAATGTTGGACGTTAAATTTTCATTCGAACCACGAACGATTGATGGAGAAACAACAAACTGAGCATTGACAGTTGTGCGGCTAGAGGAGACCTCTCTATTGCGAAGATGGCGAGATGTTCAACGACGATATAGAGAGAATGTACGGATTTGGAGATTCTGTTAAGAACATTAAAGTTTTGGTGTTTTTTTAAGTAAACAAAATTTTTATTTTTAAAAATAAGAAATAGAACTTGTGTTATGTGTTGATTGAATGATAGAATTTTTTAATTGTTATTGATGAAAAAACTTTAAAATACGTTAAACATTTTTTTGTCCAAAAATTTTTAGACATTTTGTTACAAAAAAACACATAATTTAAACAATTATTTTATAATTAAACCTACAAAATACTCATAATACTTTTTGAGTGATTTTTCAAAGTTATCCAGCACAAGCAAGAAGTGGACAGAAAAAAAACACCACCTTACAAACAGCAGCGTGGTCATTAAATAAGGGTAAACAAAAAACATAAAAATAATTAGCGCCAACTTCAAGGCTGCCTCCCACGTTAGTAAAATTTACCAGCTGTAATGTACTGCAGGCTGCACCTGTTAATCTCACATTCACGACAATGTCCGGTAAAGTTAAAAACACTGAAACGGAAGATTAATTAGGAATTATGGAGGGAGGAGTCGGTGTTAATAATCATTAACTACCCCCGTTGCTGTTAGTCAAACGGACCCGAGTGACCGGGGTCACGTGACATTAATCTCCAATTTCAAGATTGCCCAACACTTAATAGGATGAGCATCCGTTCGAGTAGTCGACTCGAGTAAATTCAAGTTGAATTGTTTGTATTTATGTTTAAATTTAATTGTAAAACATATATAATATTATGATATTAATTACTCCCACTTTATATAGAATTTTGGTTACTCATAACACGTAGACTCCTAGTCAGCACCCCTCCCCCCTTGGATGTTTCTGTTTCGTGCCGGAATCTCGTAATCGCCGATATGTCCCGTGCTTTTCCCATTATAAAATATTATGAGATTTTAACCTTGAGCCAATTACGGCTTGTCCTATAAAACACCTCAACTTTGGGTATATGCTTCATTTTCCCTTTGTCTCTCTACTCTCTACTCTCTTGTGTATCAAAATTCAAAACACATCTTCTTTCTTTTTTCCCTTTCTCTTTATGTTTTCTGGAGAAAGAAAGTGGCGTATATCATCAGAAAGCAACTTGGATTCTTAGTTTCTTTTAGGACATGGTTTTGGAAAGTTACCCAAAATGGCAACTCTCTGCTCTCTTAGCTGACTGAGGAAAAGGGTTTTAAGAAATTAACGGTGGGTTTCTCTTCAGTCTTCATTTCAAGCTTCACCTTAACGTGTTCTTTTCTTCAGCTTTCTTTTTCCACCCTTTATTCTCCAAACCACTCTCAATGCCAACAAGCTGAAACACCGAAAACCAGCAACAAAAATGGATCATTGTTCCGTTTCTTCAATCAAATACACAGAACACCGCCGCCAAACCAAGCTCCGTTCACCAGTTTTAAACCCCAGAGTTAAAAACCAGCCAGAAATGAAGCCTCGAATTGTTCGGATTTCAGTTACTGATGCTGACGCCACTGATTCCTCCAGCGACGACGACGACGACCAACAACAAACAACCCGACCTCGTTCGCGAAACAGAGTCAAGAGATTTATCAACGAGATAACCATCGATTCATCGTCTTCCACCCAAAACGATGGCGTTCCCAGAAGTAAATCGTTGTCAAAGAGTTGTCGGAAAAGACCGGCGGGTGTTGCTGGAGAAAAAGACAAAGCGTCTGCCAAA
Organism: Hibiscus trionum; assembly: GCA_030270665.1. Classification (NCBI taxonomy): domain Eukaryota; kingdom Viridiplantae; phylum Streptophyta; class Magnoliopsida; order Malvales; family Malvaceae; genus Hibiscus; species Hibiscus trionum. The sequence goes on along the minus strand of BSYR01000027.1, from coordinate 12,520,360 downwards.
GTACCAGCCGGGAAGAAATTCAGAGGAGTAAGGCAACGGCCTTGGGGAAAATGGGCGGCTGAGATCAGGGACCCGCTGAGGCGTGTACGGTTATGGTTGGGTACGTATGATACCGCCGAAGAAGCAGCAATGGTATACGACAACGCGGCTATTCAGCTACGTGGTCCCGACGCGCTCACGAACTTTACTACTCCTCACCTAAAACCGTTATCCAGCTCGGAGTACAACTCCGTCGAAGAATCTCACAACACCACCACCAACCTCTGCTCTCCAACCTCCGTTCTCCGCTGTCCTTCGCCGTCGACCGACGAAGCCGACTCGCAAAGCATCAAAGAGTCTCGAGAAATCGAGAGCGAACCTCGAGATGTTCTTGACAAGTATTGCTGCATATCCGGGGAAAACCCATCGGATTTCTCCGACAACCTATTTTGTATTCCGAGCGACATATTTAGTTCGGTACCGAATTTGTTCGACGACGATACGAGTTTGGGGGATTTGTATTCCGATTTCGATTTCGAATTTGGGGGCTTCACGAGCTGGCAACCTGCCGATGATCATTTCCAGGACATCGGGGATTTGTTCGGGTCGGATCCTCTGTTAGCCATTTGAGCGACTGTTCTGGTCCTTCGTTTATTCTCGTGTAATGCCAGTTTTACGGCAAGTTTTGTATCGGCGGGGACAGAAAGTATCGGCAGTTTTTTTTTTTTTTGAATTTTGTTTAGTTTTTATATTTAGTGTTAATTAGTGAAATTAAGAATGTTAAACGTCTCCGTCACAGTAACGTGACGGACGAGTTTGGGAATGTGTTTTATGCTACATATCATGCTTGTTTTTTTTTTTCTTAAACTAAAAAGCGTACCTCAAATTTTGTCTTTTTTCTATTTTAAGTATTTAAACTATAGTTTGGGTAAAATAAGCTCTTAAACTATTATTTCTGATCATTTTAAATCTGATAATTATTTAAGTCAAAAAAAAATTGTTTCGATTAATAAGATGTTGACACATTATAAAATGTTTTTGACCAATAAATAGTTTAGAGGCTAAAAAAATAGCATAGTTTAAGTATTTATTTTGACCAAAATATAGTTCAAGGGTTTAAAGTAACAAAAAATAATAGTCTAAGGGCTTATTTTGTCCACACTATAGTTTAAGTATTTAAAACAAAAAAGACATAATTATGTGTGTGAAGGCACGTGTTGTTGCACGTGACAAGAACACTTCAAAGGGTTGTGTTGTTTTATATTTATTTATTTTTATCCTTAATAAATAGTAAAGTATTTTACTTTAAGAATTTAGATTCTATTTATCTGGCCTGCACACGTGTAAAACTCAAATGACTCATTCTTATATTAATGCATGGCTAAACAAATTAAAAATGTTAGATCCTACAAAGACTCAATTTAAATACTTGATTCCGAATTTTGTCCATCCAGGCTTAGTTATAGAAATAAGAAAGTGAAATTTGATTTTCAAAAGGAATATATTTTGATACATTGCAACATTTTTTTTACAATTTAAAATCGGTTAGCAATTTTTAGAGCAAATGGTTAAAAGTTTTCAATTGATACCTTTCTCTTTTCGTAGGTTGTGGGTTCCAGACCCATTAAGATTAAAATTTTCCTTCCTCTCCCCCTAAGTAGGATTTGCTCAAAAAAAAATTAAATCTCTAACTCTTAGAATTTAATAACCTAAACTCTAAAGTTTAACCTTACTCTAAACTCTACAATTCTAAAATTAACAAGTTTTTAAAAACTTTAGTTTTACGTAATTTGTATATCAAAGTTTTTTTTCTTCTTTTAACTAACAACTAATTGGTTTATTGTGGTGAGACATTAGATCCCTTAAGCAAGGTCAAGGATTCGAGTCTTGACATTGTGAATGAAACAATTGAGTTGAGAAAGTCACCCCATAATAAATCTCTGCAATACTTGATTTAGATTAGTCAACTGATACATTTAACACTAATGGTTAAATTCAAAAAAATTTATTACGAAATCTGAATTAGTTAGCCCATGTGAGTTACACAATCTTTGTAAATGAATAGAATGTGGTGGATGCATCAATGCAAATGAAGTATGTCTCAATGAGTAGTTGAGTTGGAAAAAAGAAAACCACTTTATATAGCTCCCTTATATGTAACCAAACCCAAACTTTTTTCACTTCATTTATACATATAATGAGATGATTCACATAGTGGGAACTTCATTTTTCATCTCCTTCACAATTTGACCACTTTGAAACATTAATCTACAACAAAAACAGATCAAATTCAGAAATGCAATACCAGAAAGAAAGATTGACAATTAACTGTACCTGTTTCGAGATCTTGACACAGGAAATGCATAGGTGGAAAATAATGCCAATACCGTTCATCAGTTGATTTAACATGATAAAATGTTATTTTCTTTTAGATTGTTCAGAGTTCAAATCTTAATATTATCTGGAAAATTTAGATTATGTATCAAAATTTAGAAAATTTTATAAAGATATTTTTAAGTGAGTGTGCGATAAAAAAGGATGTTAGTTTTGTTTGGGGGGGGGGGGTGTCAATTACATTTAAAAAATATTAACATTCTTTTAAAGTGATCCTAATTTTATTTTAATATTTTCATATAAAATTTAATGGTTATTATTCGATATACTGACGGTGAAAATAAAAGTTTTCACAAGCGGGTTAAATTTAAGGGTTGGAGAGTTAGCTTAGGGTTTAAAGTTTATGAGTTTAGGTTTAGGGGTTTAGAATTTAGTGTTTATGGGTAGAATTTAGTATTTAGTGTTAGAATTTAAAATTTAGGGTTGCAATATGAATGAATAACCTGGTTACACTAATCGTTAACCCATAAAGTTTAAACTCTAACCATAAACCTTAAATTATAAGCCCCAACCTTAAATTAATTCTCTAACCCATAAATTTTACACGTTTGTGAAACACATTTTTTCACCGTGGGTGTATTAAATAATTTATATAAAAAGTTTCCAAAATATTTTAGGAATAAACGGACACCCCATTGAAAAAGGTGGTTCCGCCCATACATTAGTGTACTTAAAATTAGTCGTATGAAAGAAAATGATGAAGTCGGGAAGGGCGTGGCGGGTCGGCCCCCTCCGCCATATTAGCATTCTTAAGTTATGGGTCCCTTTTCTCCTAGTGTTTGTCTGTTGGTGAAATTTAGCAAATCAAAGTTGTTCATCATTTTTTTGGCCCAAAACTGACCACACTTCCTCATCATGTGGCCTTTTAATCTCCTCTCTAACTAAACCATCTTCTTCCTAAACAAAAATTATCGGCATAATGCTAAAATATGCTCTAGTATTTGGTTGAATAATTATTTTGATTTATATATTTTTTAAACAATTTAATCTCTAACGTTTTATTTTGAGTCAAAATGGTCTATCTATAGATGAAAACAATTAATTAACTAACGATAAACGATTTGAAATGACATGACAGATCTACATAGCAGTGCATGCCGCGATAGCAATGTCATATAGGAAAATATGTTGACTTTACATAGTGACGTATTAGTTAAAAAATAATTTTATAAAATATAAAATATTTTATCTTATGGCGTGTCATACTGTTAAGTCATTTCAAATTGTTTGTGGTTAGTTGACTAATACTTTTGATCTGCAGAGGGATCATTTTGACCCTAAATTCTAAATCCTAAATTCTAAAAAACACACCATATATCCTAACTCTAAAACTAAACCCTAATTTGCCTAGCATTCTCCATAACTAATTAAATATTTAAATTAAAAAAATGAAAGACCAAAGACATAAATTAGATATCTGAGTATCAAACATTCAGAGGTAAAACAGTTTTGAATGCTTTGATGAAATGTATCAGAATTGTGGTCCAATGTACTCTTTAATCCACTATATTTTCTAACCTCATTTGCCTAGCATTCTCCATAAACTGGAACTGCTGTTTTCTAAATTTCAACTCAGTTGTTGGGATCCGGACTTAAATACCGGTCCACAACCGCAATACAATATGTTATGTCCGTAACTGCGATAAACGTAACGTGACCAAAAATGCAACCGTAACTTCAATTTAAATCCTGGTTGGGATTCTTAATATGAGAGTAAAGAGATGTGGTAGATTTTAGGCTACAACTAAGATTTATTTGCCTCTTTGCTTTCCCCAATTGATGAATACAGACAGTAAAAGTCTTTAAGTTCATGGGTCATTTTCTTCTGGCTATTTCATTATATTTCTGGGGTCCCCTTGCATTGCATCATCTGTAATTTCAAATTTCAAAGAATAACAAAAAAAAAAAAGACCTTTAGCAGTAACAAGTTTCATGCATGCAAATGTGCTGCTTTTTCCAAACAAAATACAAAAAGAAAAGAAAAGAAAACCCAAGATTTTCTTCAAATCTTTTCTCAAGAAAAGACGGAAGATTTTCTTCAAATCTTTTCTTTTTGTTCTTCAGGGTCTTACAAATGAAACTCAATCATGGCCGTACACGTAGTGTCAGGCTAACGGTGTTCCATCTCCTCGTTCAGTGCAAGTCGTGCAACTGGGCTAGGCTGGTCCCTGGTCCCTGGTCCCGACCACTTTTGAACCAGCTCACCCATTGATGTTTTTTCTCTCAAGGTTCGGCCTGTGGTCCCACTTATCCTTCTCCATATTATCAGCCTGATTCGGACCTTCCATTTTGGATAACTATGCCTGATCCACATAAGCCTGCTGGCCCATCAATTACCGGGCCTCTTCCTATTTCTCTTCCCACCCTTTCAAAACGAAAATTATTCGATAACTAAATGTGTCGTTCTATCAAGTCATCTTAATGCATTCACCGTTAATTGAATAATAATTTTTGTCTACAGAATGATTAACTTTTTTTTTTAAAATAAAATATTAAAAGTTAAAGTGATTCTTAAAAAAAGTCAAAATTACTATTTTGCCAAACATTACGGGTAGTTTTTTGACATCATGTCTTTACTTTTATACCCAAAAAGTTTAGAAACCATGAATGTAAAGTAACTACAACCAGTTGGTTTAGTGAGATGAGACATTAGATTACTTAAATAAGGTTAGATGTTTGAGTCCTAAAGTTGTGAAGGGAGCAAGTTAGGTTGGGAGGATAGCCCCCAGAATAGGCCTCTGTAGTACCTAATCTATATCATTATAAATGTTTACCGTTAAATTTGAACATAAACTAAAATAACTCAACTCGAATTTTATAAACTCGACTCAACTCGATTTTTTTAAAATAAACTTTAAATTATAAAATATGATTCTTCAACTCAACTAACTCATTTTTTTTGACTCGACTCGACCTAATGCTCACCCCTAGAAATGACATATGAACATGGATAAAAAAGTAAACACATAGATTGTAATATTTTCACTTAGGCAACAAAAAAATCACTAAACTTGGAAATTTTGATCAAATTAATCTTTGAACTTGATATATTTTGTTAAATTATCCCTTAAATTTGATAAAATGTTATAATAAAAATTTCAAGGGTTAATTTGATCAAATTTAAAAATTCACGGGTAAATTTGACCAAAAACGTTCAGCATCAATTTAACTAAAAAAATTTGGTAAATCAATTTAACCAAACTTGTCACAAACTTCAAGGATAATTTTTTGTTTTGTTTTAAACCTTGAAATAATAATATAACGAAAAATAAAATAGACCAAAACCAAAACCGATAATTTACAGGAGTTTTAGGGCCACCACCTAGGTAATCTAAGGCTCACCACCAAGTTAGACTTTATTTTTGTTACTGAAACAAAGCCTAAAGTTGCCCCAACTTGGATTGGAGTCTAAGGCCCCTAATGTTACGGATGAAAACCAAAGCCCAATTATATGCTTTTGTAAAATTACTATAGGTGAGAATTTGATTGATTAATTTGTATATGATAAAAACTAGGGATCTTCACTATTCATTTAAAAAAAACTGAATTAACCAGCCGAATTAAAATTTAGTTTGCTCAATTAAGTGTTTGGTCGGTTAATGGTTAAAGATTTTTTTAAAGTTCGTTTATCGGTTAATTCAGTTCTAAACTGATTAATTAACCGAATTAACTAAATTTTAATATATATAACTATTATATTTTTAATTTTAAGCCTAAATCCCAATGATTACCCATAATATTTAAAACCAAGTATTTATAATTTAATCCTAATTTTAAGCTCAACACAAAATGGAGAAAAAAATAAAATCCAAAAATAGAAAATATCTAATAAAACATTTTCAATTTATTGTTAATTAAAATTTTATTTTGAATCAAAACTAAAAAACTTAATAAAATTAATTTGAACCCTAGGATACTGGATACTGTCTCAAGTCAACCCTAATGGCATGCCCTCGCCGCGACTATATGAGGATTTCGGACGCCGACTGTCAGACTTGATCCTGAAAATACTGGTGCAACTAGCACTGGAAAGGCCAGCTTGGCCTACTCCATTAGAAGGCCAAAATATTGTGAAAAAAGCCAGAATTTGTGAGGGTTTAGGAGACCATTCGTGTATGGTTGATATGGATGCTGAAGACATAGGCGACAGAGACAGGGAAAAGCTTGACCACTATCCGAGTGAGAGCGAGAAAGATGGAACTGGAGGCGGTGCGACTCCTCCGACGACGGTGAACGTTCATGGAAAAGCAACCTACGCGAGTAAAGTTGCAAACCTTGGCAAGGATCGTGAGGGCACAAGTGCAAAAAAGGGTTTCCTTGATGAGGAAGTTATCATCTTGGAAGAAAAAATTATTTTGAACCACTCTAATTCCATTCCATTGATCCAATTCTCTGACCGGGTGTACGATTAGATTGATCCTAATATGCAAAACACCATTAATGTTCTCCTACTAAGGAGATCGATCGGATACAAACATTGCTATCTCGGATCCAAGCTATTTGGATAATAACTATTTTTTGTCCGTTTTACAAATGAAGGTGTGTTAGGCTCGATATCCTTCAACCGAATTGCTTGCCAAGTGTGGAGAAGATTGATTTATGGGTGTTTTTGGTGGATAATAACTGGTTCAAGCTTCTAACAAGCTCTACATCCACAACCTTAGCTCCCATTAAGGATTTCAACCAATTCACTAAGAATTCTTCCCCTTTTCTTGGATTAGGAGGTAACCAATTACAACCTAGATTCACTCATCAAGTCTAGCAACCAAAGCTCATAAACCAAGCTTTGGGATCGCTCTCTAACAAGAGAAAACTTAACAAACTAGAAATCCCTTTAAAAGGTTGATGTTTGCACTCTTAAGCCCTCACCCAAAACCTAATACACTTGAGCATACATTGACATTTAAGCTCACAAGTGTTGCCTATACAAAGAAATGAGAAATTAAGCTCTAAGACAAATTTTCATCATAATGTTGTTGACTTAAGGATCATTAGTCTTCTATAAAAGCTTGGAGGTCCGTTTTATACTCCCAATTGACTTCCTAGTCGGTGGAGACCGTTGGGTTTGAATTGGAGCCGTTAGAGCCTTTATTTCCCGCAATAAATGTTGTTCTAGAGCTGTCCGTATCGATATGCAGGTAGCTGTATCGGTACGCCCTTCTTCAGAACTAGCCGTTGAGCTCTTCTCAACTATTGCGTATCGATACGCCTGGGAGCGTATCAGTACGACCTGCAATTCAAATAACCGTTGGGAAACTAGCTGTTAGGGGTAGTTAAAACCGTATCGGTACACTACAAAGTGTATCGGTACGACACTGCTCCGTATCAATACAAATAAGCCGTATCGGTACGGGTTTTGGCTACTGGAATTTTCTTGTAGCTTGAAACCTTAAAGCGTATCAATACGGTGTATACCGTATCAGTGCAATTACTTGAAAAACTCAGGTTTAGCTACTTTAAAGACATTTTAAAACATTCCAAAGCCTTATAAAATCCATCAAACATATTTTCAAGTTGTTTGGACTTATAAACATTTTTTAAATCTTTTCAATTTAGTCCAAAACAATGTTTCTATTATTATATCAAAATGAACATCTCAACAGGGTGATTACACAAGGGTTCTTACTGACGACCCCTAGACTATCTATGGAAGCTATTTGACAGTTCAACCATGGAATAGATCTTTCTTTACTTCCGAGAAGCTTCCATCATATGTGATTGTTTGAGTTCAGATCTCGGGACTCCCATATAGGTATTACACCATGCCTTTATTCAGACACATAATGACGCTCATCTGGAGAGTGGTGAAGGTGGATTATAACACACATGCTAGTGTTCGTGGGATGTTTGTTCGGTTGGCTATTCTGATAGATTTGAACCAACCACTGTTGTCATACATTCACATTGATGGTAAATTACAAAAACTTGAATACGAAGGCCTTTAGCAAATATGTTACGCATGTGGGGTATATGAACACTCTGACGAAAACTGCACCTTGAAACGAATACAAGTAGAGGAACATGAGAGGGACAAGTATGAAAATACTGGTCTGACAAGTGATGCTTGCTCGGGGAATAATTTGTATGGCCCTTGGATGGTAGTGGAGAACCGTAGAAAGGAGGATGAACAAGAATGCACGTAGTGAATAGGCTCAAGGGAATAAGCATGATAGCTTGAATGGCTCGCGGTTTGTAACTTTGGCAATAGATTTAAATGAGGAAAAGGGGAAAGAAGGGGACAAATGAGGTGCAAGAGACACAACAACGTGCCAAGGCTGAGTCGGGGATCGCTGTAGGTGCGGCAAAGGTAGTTGGGAATTAGAGTTTTGTTCGGAATGATACATATATGGCATCGAATCTTGAGAAGAAACCCACGACAACAAAAAAGGGGTCTAAAGTTGTAAAACCTAATTTGATTTTGATTTAAAAAAGTGTCTAAGGATCTATTTATAAAAGTAAATAAATTTTTTAAGTATTTCAAAGTCTCAAAAATTGACAAGAAAATTTTAACCAAAATGTTTCTAAGTCAAATAAATTGTTCAAGAGAAAATTTTCTAAGTGTTATAGCCCAAAACCTACTTGTACGCTAGGCGTATCGATACACTCTAGCCATATCGATTCGGTTTTGAGGTTCTAGAATTTTAATAGAAAAAGTGTACCAATACGGTTATACCCGTATCGATACAATATTTTATATGGGCTTAACTTTAAGGCATAACGTACCGATACAGTTGTACCCGTATCGATACGGTTTGATCTAATTTGATAAATCTTTGCATTTAAAGTTTTTGACTGTTGCTTGTTAGTTATGATTTTAGCAAAATTTCAAATGCTCGTTGGACCGTATCGATACGCCCATATAACGTATCGATACACTTTTTACTAAAGTTTTACTCATGATTCCAGTGAGCAAAATCCGTATCGATACGGTCTTAGAGTATCGATACGCCCCTCTTTTTACACTATACTCGTACCTATACACCCTTATAGCGTATCGATACACCTTCTTAAATGTGCACAACGACTATTTATGTTTTGAGATAGGTAACAATACCCTTATTCGAGTACCGATATAGTAGGTTGTAGAAGTGCATTTATTGCGGGAAAAGTAAAGCTCAACGGCTCTATTGATGATCTCAACCACCGGAACATCTAGAAATCAATGCTATGGTATATAAACAAGCCTCAGAAGCTACAACAACAACTAATGGACAAATTTTCAACAATCCAAGCACATATCCAAAACCTAGAGCTCATAAAGTCAAATTCTTGTACCCCACTTGTGTAATCTTCCATTGTATTATCTTATTTCAAGTTTGGGGAGTGTTTAAGTGTAATTGGGCAATCTATCAACCTTGTGAGAGGCATTTCTCAGATTTTCATTCTTATTTGTATTTGAGAGAGTTTTTGGTTAATCTTTGGGTAGAAAGATTATCTGATTTTTAAGGTTTCCTCCTAATCCGAGAAAAGGGGACAAATTTCTAGTAAAATTGGTTGAAAATCCTTAGTGGGAGCTAAGGTAATGGATGTAGAGCTTGTTTTGAGTTTGAACCACTATAAATTACATTATCTTCAATTTTCCATTTTTCAATTTGCTCCTTTCAATTTTAAAAAGCCAATTCACCCCCTCTTTGCCATTTTTGATTCGATTGATCAACTTAACAATTGGTATTAGAGCCTAACTCTTTGAGGGACTCACATTCACAAGAGAAGATCCTACAAGAAGATTAATCAACTTTCGAACCAAGCCATGACATCTACCTTCGGCCAAAATTTTATTGAGTCATAATCGATCACTAAGCCGACATTTTTCAATGAGGATAACTATCCCTATTGGAAAAATACATTGAGACTCTTCATCAAGTCTAATGACTATGTCCTTTGGGATGTAGTGGATGATGGGCCAACAGTTCCAATGAAGAGAGATAAAGAAGGAAAACTAGTCCCGAAAACTAGAGCGAAAATGACCGATGAAGATCGAAGAAGACTTCAAGTGAATGACAAGGCTCTTCACATCATCTTTTGTGCACTTGGACCTGATATATATGCAAAGATGTTGTCTTGCACAAGTGCAAAGGAAATGTGGGACAAGCTAGAGACCACCTACGAGGGCACCAACGATGTAAAGGAGACCAAGATTGGGATCCTTAATTTGAGTTATGAGAATTTCAAGATGGAGCCGAATGAAAGCGTCTCAAAGATGTTTAATCGGTTCCCCGTCATTATAAATGGTCTCAAGGGCTTCGATGAGATCATTCCCAAAGACAAGCTAGTCCGAAAGCTTCTTTACCATCTTCCTGAATAATGAGATGGGAAGAGAACAACAATCATCAAGGCCAAGAATTTGAAGACTTTGAAGCTCGATGAGTTGGTGGGATCTCTCCTTACTCATGAGATCATGAAGCAAGAAAGGGAAGAAGAAAAGAGAAGAGAAAAGAGTTGAGAATTAAAAGGTAGAGAAGAATAAGCAAGGAATTGCTCTCAAGGCATCTCAAGAGGAAAGAAATTCTAGTGAGGATGAGTGTTGATGCTCCAAAAGTACTGATTTATATACTGTTGAGTTGAGTGGGGCTCGATTCGTTCAACCGATATGGCTCACCAAGTGGTGGAGAGGTGGATTTTTGGGTGGAGGTGGTGTGGAAGCTAAAATGATAATTGACACAATGAATTATAGTGGTTCAACCTTCTAACCAAAGTCTACATCCACTACCTTAGCTCCCCACTAAGGATTTCCAATCAATCCACTATTGATTCGTCCTCTTTTCTAGGCTTAGGAGGAAACCCTTATACACGATCAAGCTTTCTACCCAAAGCCTTGATCAAAACCCTCTTTTACAAAGAGAAACAATAAGCAAACTTAAATCCCTCTAATAGGTATTTGTTTGCACAATTTAGCACTCACCCAAAACCTAAAACACTTGAGCAAATTTGACAATTTTGGCTCACTGGTGTTTGTCTATACAAGAATTGATAATTTAAGCACTAAGACACTTTTTGATCATTTGTTGATTGACAATATGAGCATTAGCCTTTACTTGATGCTTGGAGGTCCCTTTTATACTCCTTGATGAGTTTGTAGCCGTTACTAGCCACTGGGATTGAATTGGAGCCGTTGAGGACTTTAATTCTCACCATAAATGCAGTTCTGCAGCTCCCCGTTTCGAAACGCTCGAACCCGTTTCGAAACACCCTTTAAGTAGAAAGAGCCGTTGCAGTCTGACGTGGACCCGTATCGAAACGCTTTTGTCCGTTTCAAAACACCCGTTTCGAAACGCCTAGTCCCGTATCGAAACGACCTGCATTTAAATGTTAGTTGGGAAATAGCCGTTGGAGTTTATGACCGTTGTGGTCAGTGCCACGTGGGCGTATCGAAACGACATAGCCCGTTTCGAAACGCTGGGCAAAAATCCATATCCAGGGTAAGCCTGTTTCGATACTTGTATCAAAACACTTTTGCTACTGGAATGCACCGTATCGAAACGTCTGGACAGTTTTGTGAAGTTTGACTTAGAAAAACATGTAAACCTTTTAAAAACATCCCTAAACTTAGTTTCAAGTTATTTGGACTTTGGAAATTGTTTTAAATACTTTTTAAATCAGTCCAAAACATTTTTCAATTATTATATCAAAACATTAGTTCTATAATCTCCCCCATTTTGATATAATAAAACACTCTTGAAAAATTGTTTGGGATTCTCCCCCTTTAACTTTAAAATTGTGAATAAGAGATTGAAGATATGAAATCAAATAAAGCTCCCCTTTATTCATTTGAAAATTCAATTTTTCAAACCATTTCTCCCCCTTTTTGTTATATCAAAAAGAATTTAAAACATTAAGTTCAAAATAACAATAGAGGTAAGATTTGACAAAAATAAGAATTTGGTTTTAAAAGTGGCTCCCCCTTACTCAAAGCATCAATAAAATGTTAGTCCAACATTTATGATCATCTAGTTGAATTAAATAAAATTAAAACAAATAAATGCAAAAACAACTAGATATTACCGCACTTGAACTCAAGGTAGGATGTGAAGCCTTCCTTCTTCAAGTGTTCTTCTTTAGTGTGCATGGAGCTCCCCCTCAATGTTTGACTTGTTGAACATCTCCATCACACCTAGCAAAAGACAATCAAGTAATTTTTGGTATCCAAATTTATTTGGATCCATGAACATTAGTAGCACACATTTTAGTCCCCTTTGGAATCCATTTTTCAATGTCATCCTTTTTAATTGAAGTGGTTAGTCCTTTTGGGACCCAAACACTTCTAAAACATTTTCCTTTTACAAATCTAGGGGCACTATATTGTCTCACATAGAAATTTGATTTTCCAAATTTGATTTTCTTTTCTAGTTCTTTGGAAATCAAATCCTTTTCTTCTTGAACTTTTTGAAGCAATTTTTGTAAATCAAAACATTTTAATTCAAACTCTTCGAGTTTTGCTTCAAGTTCAAGTTTGGTTTTAGAAATCAAGTCATTTTGAATTTTCAACTTTGAAATCAATTTATTGTTTTTCAAAATGTGATTTTTAAAGTCTAAAACCAAATCATCATAGGCATCTTGCAATTCATCAAAAGAGCAAGAACATGTAGTAGATGAATTAGAAGTTACCCTTGAATCTTCTTCGATGGCCATAAGGCAAAGGTTGGCTTGTTCATCGTCGGTGGAGTCCTCATCACTCCAAGTAGCCACCTATGCCTTCTTCTTATGGCTTGAAGTGCTTGCCCTCTCCTTCTTCTTGGAACCTCGTTCAAGCTCTCTCAAAGCTTTCTTCATGAACGGGGCACACTTCTTGAAGAGATGAACTATCTCTTCATCTTCATCCTCCTTTTCACTTGTATAGACATGATGGCAAGTGGAGGACTTGAGAGCCATGACACTTGCATTGATGCCTAGCCCTTTGATTTTCTTCTCTCCCATAGCTTTAATTTCTTCCCTCTTCTTCTCATCCTCTTTGTTCTTCTTCATGATTTGATGAGTAAGGAGTGACCCCATGAGTTCATCAAGCTTCAAAGTCTTCAAATTTTTGGCTTCGATGATGACGGTCCTCTTTGAGTCCCAAGACTCGGGAAGTGAGTAGATGAGATTTCGAACAAGCTTTTCCTCCGGGATGACTTCTCCATAGCCTTTGATACCATTGGTGATAGTGGAGAACCTATCAAACTTCTTCTCGATGTTTTCTTCTGGATCCATTTTGAAGTTCTCATACTATAAGGTTAGGAGCCCAATCTTGGTCTCCTTGACTTCATCGGTCCCCTCGTATGTGACTTCAAGCTTGTCCCATACCTCCTTGGCACTCTCACAAGAAGACATCTTCTCATAGATGGTTGGGCCAAAAGCACAAAACAAAATGTGCAAGGCTTTGCAATTAAGCTCCATCTTCTTGCGATCGTCGGCACTCCACTCTGGCTTTGCTTCTTTGAGGCACGAACGGACCATCTTCAACTATATCCCATAGCTTGTAATCTCTATACTTGATGAAGAACTTCATATTTGTCTTCCAATGGGCATAGTGGGTTCCGTCAAAGAAAGGCGGTTTGTCGATTGATTGTGCCATTTGAGCCGGTTGATGAAATAATGATCGAGCTTGCCGGATCTTCTCAATAGGATGTGAATCCCCTTCGATTGAGCCAAGCTATGATACCAATTGTTGAGTTGAGTGGGGCTCGATTCGTTCAACCGATATGGCTCACCAAGTGGTGGAGAGGTGGATTTTTGGGTGGAGGTAGTGTGGAAGCTAAAATGATAATTGACACAATGAATTATAGTGGTTCAACCTTCTAACCAAGGTCTACATCCACTACCTTAGCTCCCCACTAAGGATTTCCAATCAATCCACTATTGATTCGTCCCCTTTTCTAGGCTTAGGAGGAAACCTTTATACACGATCAAGCTTTCTACCCAAAGCCTTGATCAAAACCCTCTTTTACAAAGAGAAGCAATAAGCAAACTTAAATCCCTCTAATAGGTATTTGTTTGCACAATTTAGCACTCACCCAAAACCTAAAACACTTGAGCAAATTTGACAATTTTGGCTCACTAGTGTTTGTCTATACAAGAATTGACAATTTAAGCACTAAGACACTTTTTGATCATTTGTTGATTGACAATATGAGCATTAGCCTTTACTTGATACTTGGAGGTCCCTTTTATACTCCTTGATGAGTTTGTAGCCGTTACTAGCCGTTGGGATTGAATTGGAGCCGTTGAGGACTTTAATTCCCACCATAAATGCAGTTCTGCAGCTCCCCGTTTCGAAACGCTCGAACCTGTTTCGAAACACCCTTTAAGTCCCAAGACTCGGGAAGTGAGTAGATGAGATTTCGAACAAGCTTTTCCTCCGGGATGGCTTCTCCATAGCATTTGAGACCATTGGTGATAGTGGAGAACCTATCAAACTTCTTCTCGATGTTCTCTTCCGGATCCATTTTGAAGTTCTCATACTCTAAGGTTAGGAGCCCAATCTTGGTCTCCTTGACTTCATCGGTCCCCTCGTATGTGACTTCAAGCTTGTCCCATACCTCCTTGGCACTCTCACAAGAAGACATCTTCTCATAGATGGTTGGGCCAAAAGCACAAAACAAAATGTGCAAGGCTTTGCAATTAATCTCCATCTTCTTGCGATCGTCGGAACTCCACTCTGCTTTGCTTCTTTGAGGCACGAACGGACCATCTTCAACTATATCCCATAGCTTGTAATCTCTAGACTTGATGAAGAACTTCATATTTGTCTTCCAATGGGCATAGTGGGTTCCGTCAAAGAAAGGCGGTTTGTCGATTGATTGTGCCATTTGAGCCGGTTGATGAAATAGTGATCGAGCTTGCCGGATCTTCTCAATAGGATGTGAATCCCCTTCGATTGAGCCAATCTCTGATACCAATTGTTGAGTTGAGTGGGGCTCGATTCGTTCAACCGATATGGCTCACCAAGTGGTGGAGAGGTGGATTTTTGGGTGGAGGTGGTGTGGAAGCTAAAATGATAATTGACACAATGAATTATAGTGGTTCAACCTTCTAACCAAGGTCTACATCCACTACCTTAGCTCCCCACTAAGGATTTCCAATCAATCCACTATTGATTCGTCCCCTTTTCTAGGCTTAGGAGGAAACCCTTATACACGATCAAGCTTTCTACCCAAAGCCTTGATCAAAACCCTCTTTTACAAAGAGAAACAATAAGCAAACTTAAATCCCTCTAATAGGTATTTGTTTGCACAATTTAGCACTCACCCAAAACCTAAAACACTTGAGCAAATTTGACAATTTTGGCTCACTAGTGTTTGTCTATACTAGAATTGACAATTTAAGCACTAAGACACTTTTTGATCATTTGTTGATTGAAAATATGAGCATTAGCCTTTACTTGATGCTTGGAGGTCCCTTTTATACTCCTTGATGAGTTTGTAGCCGTTACTAGCCGTTGGGATTGAATTGGAGCCGTTGAGGACTTTAATTCCCACCATAAATGCAGTTCTGCAGCTCCTCGTTTCGAAACGCTCGAACCTGTTTCGAGGCACCCTTTAAGTAGAAAGAGCCGTTGCAGTCTGACGTGGACCCGTATCGAAACACTTTTGTCCGTTTCGAAACACTCGTTTCGAAACGCTTAGTCCCGTATCGAAATGACCTGCATTTAAATGTTAGTTGGGAAATAGTCGTTGGAGTTTATGACCGTTGTGGTCAGTGCCACGTGGACGTATCGAAACGGCATAGCCCGTTTCGAAACTCTGGGAAAAAATCCTTATCCAGGGTAAGCCTGTTTCGATACTTGTATCGAAACACTTTTGCTACTGGAATGCACCGTATCGAAACGCCCTAAGGTGTTTCGAAACGCCTGGACAATTTTGTGAAGTTTGGCTTTGAAAAACATGTAAAACCTTTTAAAAACATCCTTAAACATAGTTTCAAGTTATTTGGACTTTGGAAATTGTTTTAAATACTTTTTAAATCAGTCCAAAACATTTTTCAATTATTATATCAAAACATTAGTTCTACATATACCAATTTCACATGCTTTTTACTTGTCTTTTAACTACATTTAGTTGCATTTTGCCTTAGGAACCATGCATTTTCATTAAGAGTTGGATTTTGGTGTTATGCCAGTGTCAAGGGGTTGTTTTTGGCACCTTTTTGCAGGTTGACATAGCTGATGGCACAATAGCTGGTGGAGCATGAGCAAAAGACGAAGCCAAGGAGGATGTCGAGTTGATGTTGGCGCAGAAGGACCTTTAATGCTAAGCACCGGGCGGCAGAGAAGAACACTTTATGCCATGCCAAGAATATGTTGACTCCGAAAAAATAAGACCAGATTAGGCTGTGAGAAAATAGAGATCAAATCAATCTCCGAGAAAATAGGGGATGAGCAGCGCCAAGCACGATTGGCAGTACCATGCCAAGCTATGATGTCGAAGTAGTATTGGCACGATGACGTCAACCATAACCTGATCAGCCTTAGGATTCAAACGTCGGATAAGATGATAACCTACCTTATCCCTGCACGTTCAAATTCAAATTCATGATATTCCTAGACTATCCATGGAGTCCTACTTAATCGCGATCAAAGCAAAACAGAGAGAGAGAGAGACGGTGGAGAATTGAGGAAAGTGATCGGAGATAAGGAGTAACAGTTGAGAGCCTAGCCGAGAAGAGCTACATCGACGAACCCTCTTCTATCCCATCCTCTTTGTTTTTATTTTCATTTTCTTAGTTTTAATGACGATGGATGTTGAAAACGATTATGATTTTTTGGTTGACACCCTCACTATGAACTAGTTTTATAGTTGGTGAAGGGTGTCGTGGTTGAATGCTATTTTCAATGTTTAGATTTTAATAAATCAACATTGCCTTGACATTGTTTTTCCCATCTGACATGTTCTTTATTTTTAAATGTGTTCGTCGCTTGACAGTTGTCAGTATCTTTTTAAATACTTTGCCAAGCGAAAGCTGACATAGTTGACTTATTGCAACTCAATATCATAACTGACTTGGGTGGCAACAATTAGTTGCTGGATACTAAGGAGAGATGCTTCGAAAGAAGATGTTCAAGTAGCTGAACTTACTTCGGGAGTGAAATCTACCCCTTAGGAGTAAAGATTGGAACTTAATCGAATTGATTTATGTAAAAACATGCACTATAGACATATAAGGGTTTTTCCATAATTAATTTAGGCAATGCCATCGATAGAGGTATTGCTACCTTTGAATCTGCTCAGGAAACAATGCCAAGACAAGATTTATTAAAGTCTGTCATGACACTAATAACATGAAAACCAGGCGCTCCTTGCCAAACACTCGTCATTTGCTAAGACCCTTTCATTGCCTTCAACTTTATTTTATTTCAATTCTTTTCTTATCAAACATTTCAAAATCATTTCCAATCCAAACAATCTTTTCACAAAGCAAATACTTGACTAAGCAGTTAGACCCTTGAACGCATTCCCTGTGGGATCGATAACTCAGCTTAACTGATGTATTACTTGCAGACCGTGTATACTTGCACGCAATAGACTTTACTTGGCACTGTTTTTATAGTTTTCCAACATATTTTCTGCCCTATTGCCAGCCAAATCCTATTCACTTCGAAACTCTACAAGTTTTGGCGCCGTTTCCGGGGAATGCAAAGAATTTAATTGTTTTTAGGTTTTTACTTGTTTTGTTTTTATTTTTGCTTTTATCAGTGTGTGCCCAGAAAACGTACTGAGAAGGAAGTTAGACCGTTAGATCTTGATATTGAAAGCACGCTGTGCAGACTGAGAAAGAAGATCCGAGAGATGAATCACGAAAATCAAGAGAACGAAGGAGTAAATGGTGTTTAAAACAATTAGAAGAATCGACCAAATAATGGAGGGATACCATTACACAATGACAACACCGTTAACAATGCCGAAAATGACAGACCCATTCGAGAGCAATCAACAGATGACATCACAAGCTTAATGCCATGAGTTACTGGCAATGAGGTAAATGCATCAAATTTTGAACTTAAACCCATAATTATCTCAACTCTTTTGAATGTAGGACAATTTGATGGAGCACTGACTGGAGATCCAAGGCAACATTTAAAGCAATTTATGGAGATTTGCCAATTATGTCAGCAACCAAGAGTGTCTGAGGATACTGTGAAGCTGAAACTTTTCACTTTCTCTTTGAGGGACAGAGCAAAGACGTGGCTCAATTCTTTGCCACCTGGCTCAGTCACTTCCTGGGTAGATCTATGCCAGAAGTTCTTAACACGATTTCAGCATCCGACGTTCACTACCAAGCTGTGTGGTGAGATCATTACCTTTAGGCAGGTCGAGGAAGAGACCCTATATGATGCCTAGGAAAGATTTAAGGACTTGTTAAGTAGGTGTCTTATGTATGGGTTCCCAAATTAGACCCAAATACAAACCTTCTACAATGGATCGAACGCACAGACAAGAACTGTTGTTGATACCTCAGCAGCCGGATCATTGCTCGGCAAAAACAATACAGAATCTGTTGGCATCCTTGAAAGGATAACCGTAAATGATTTTGAATATCTTGTTGCTAGAATTTGGACTGGAACCAAAGTTAGCGGAAAATTACAGTTGAATGAGCTAACGTTTATCCATGCCGAGATTTCCAACCTCACCAGCATGGTGAAAACTTTGCAAAAAAGTAATTAGTCCCAAGCAATTAAAGTATTAGAGCCATTTTGCACTATATGTGGCCCTACCAATCCTGTATTGGTAAATTTCATTGGCAATTCTGGACGTTATTATAATTCTAACTCCAACTCTTATAATGCAAGTTGGAGGTAGCACCCTAACTTAGCTTGGGAAAATCGAGGGGGAAACCAGTACAATGTGCAGTGCCAAAATGCCCAGAGGCAAAATTAGAATGCTATGTCAGCATTCTGCCAAAACACTATGTTGCAAGGAGTTCAAAACAATTTCCAGCACGAGAAAAGACTCAATCAAGGAGGTAATCTTACAGAATACACAAAGCAGGATGATGTCACAGTTCATAGCCTGACACTGTCAATATGTAACTTAGAGATACATATGGGACATCTTGCGAATGCACTCAACAATCGTCCATAATGAGCTTTGCCAAGTGACATTGAAGATGCTCAACACAAAAGTAATGAACAATGTAAGGCCATAAACATTCGAAGTGGTAAACAATGTGAGGTAGAAACGATTGCCAAGCAGCCGGTTGACTGCCAAGTTGGCAAACCAATGCCAACAGTGGAGCCTATGGAATTAGAGAATGAGAAAGCCAAAGCAGATGATGCCAATTCTCATGCCAGCTCCAGTGCTTAGTAGGATACCAGTTCCAAAACCAACGGCGGAATGCACAAGGATGACAAGTAGACAAAGGTAAGAAATCAAACTGATGCCAAAGTGTATGCAAGCACTGCCTCGGCAAAGCCGGAAATGTCGGCATATCTATATCCACCACTACCATTTTCGGCTAGACTCCAAAAGTACAAGCAGGACCAACAATTTAAGCGCTTCTTGAAAGTGCTTAAGCAATTGCAAATTCATAATCAATTGGTAGAAGCCTTTGAGCAAATGCTCAACTATGTAAAATTCATGAAAGACATTTTGTCAAAAAAGAGGAAGTTGGGAGAATTTGAAACTGTTGCTCTCACGCAAGAATGCAATGCCATGATCTTGAATCGATTGCCACCAAAGCTTAAAGATCCAAGGAGTTTTACTATTCCTTGTACAATTGGCAATAAATTAATGGGTAAGACATTATGTGATTTAGGAGCCAACATCAATTTCATGCCATTATCTGTTTTCAGGAAACTTGGCATAGAAGCGAGACCTACCACGGTGACACTCTAGTTGGCAGACTGATCCTATGCACATCCAAAAGGTAAAATTGAGGATGTGCTGGTAAAGGTAGATAAATTTATATTTCTAGCTGATTTTACCATCTTAGATTATGAAGCTGATACTAATGTGCCAATTATTTTGGGTAGGCCATTCCTTGCCACGAGTAGTGCACTTATTGAAGTTCATAAAGTGGAACTAACCATACAAATGAATGACCAACATGTTACCTTTAACATGTTTCAAGCTTTGTAATGTGCAGATGAATCCATTGAATGTCAAGCTGAGGAGATGATGGAGGTCGTTTATACTCTAGACATGGCACAGTTGTGCCAGGATGCAGAATTTGATGTCAACATGCTTGATGGCATTGATGAACTTTTTGAGGAACCTGAGGAATCAGCCTTGGAGGCTGAAGATGTGAGTTATTTTGAGCCATTGGAGTTAGCCAGTAGGGCGACAACCAAACCGAAACCATCAATTGAGGAACCACCAGAGTTGGAACTTAAGCCACTGCCAGAACACTTGAAGTATGCCTATCTATGTGAGCACTCAACTCTGCCAGTGATTATTTCCACTGATCTCACTAATGATCAGGAGGCAAAATTGCTAGCAATATTAAAAACCTATAAGCAAGCGTTGGGATGAACCTTGGCAGATATCCGAGGGATAAGCCCAACCATTTGCATGCACAAGATTATTTTGGAGGAATATCATGGCAAGATTATTGAAGGTCAAAGGAGGCTGAACCCGAGCATGAAAGAGGTTATAAAAAAGAGATTATTAAATGGCTTGATGCTGGAATAATCTATCTCATATCAGATAGCTCTTGGGTTAGCTTGGTACAGTGCGTGCCAAAGAATGGTGGCATGATTGTTGTTCAGAATAACAAGGATGAGTTGATTCCCTCCAGAACAATTACAAGATGGAGAGTGTGTATGGATTATAGGAGGCTGAATAAGGTCACGAGGAAGGATCACTTCCCTTTGCCTTTCATCGATCAGATGTTAGACAAACTGGCATGTAAGACTTTTTTATTGCTTTTTATATGGCTATTTAGGTTATAATCAGATTGCAATAGCCCCCGATAACCAAGAGAAGACCACATTCACCAGTTCATATGGAACATTTGCTTTCATAAGAATGCCATTCAGTTTGTGCAATATACTGGCAACGTTTCAACATTGTATGATGTCTATTTTCTCTGATCTGATTGAGGACAATATGAAAGTATTTATGAATGACTTCTCAATGTTTGATAACACATTTGAGGAATGCATCCTAAGCTTGGAGAAAGTTCTTTGGAGGTGCATTGAGACTAATCTAGTCTTGAACTGGGAAAAATGCCACTTTATGGTGAAGGAGGACATTGTACTCGAGCTTAGAGTGACCAAGAATGGACTACAGGTTGATCCAGCAAAAGTGGAAGTAATCCAGCAATTACCACCCCTCACAAGTGTTAAAGGTGTAATAAGTTTTTTAGGTCATGCCAGATTTTATCGACGATTTATTAAGGAATTTTCTAAAATTTCTAAACCTTTATGCTTGTTATTAGAAAATGATGCCGCTTTTGTATTTGATGATTCTTGTTTGAAAGGGTTTCAGGTTCTTAAGGAGAAGCTGGTTAATGCCCCTATAGTCGTGGCACTAAACTGAAATGAGCCTTTCGAGCTCATGTGTGATGCCAATGACTATGCCATAGGAGCAGTACTTGGACAACGTCGTGGTAGAGTTTTTCACACCATATATTATGCCAGCAGAACACTCAATGAAGCACAACTTAATTACACAACAACTGAGAAAGAATTTCTTACAGTTGTATTTGCTTTTGAAAAATTTAGACCTTGTTTGATAGGTAATAAAGTTGTTGTTTTTACATATCACTCGACATTGAAGTACCTCTTGGAAAAGATGGATGCCAAGCCAAGATTGATCCGATGGACGATCATACTTCAAGAATTTGACCTCGAGATCCGAGATAAGAAGGGTAGTAAAAACTTAGTGGCTGACCACTTATCTCGATTAGAGCATCACCTAGAAGATGGTAAGACAATTGCCATCAGAGATGAGTTCCCATACGAGTATTTACTTGCAGCCAACGCTACGCCATGGTATGCCAACATAGTCAATTATCTGGTAAGTAAGATCATGCCACAAGATTTGGGGTACAATGCCTAGAAACAATTTTTGTGCTACATTCGACATTATTATTGGGATGAGCCATTTCTATTTAAGCAATGTGTCGATCAAGTGATCCTTCGTTATGTTCCAGAAGATGAGCAACATGTTATTTTGCAAGCATGACATGCCGCACCATATGGAGGACACTTTGCTGGACTAAAAACTGCTGCAAAGGATAGCCACGACCTATCATCCACAGACAAATGGGCAAGCCGAGATTTCTAACAAACAAATCAAGAATATCTTAGAAAAGACTGTGAATCCTTTGAGGAGGGTTGGTCTTTGTGGTTAGATGAGGCTTTGTGGGCTTATAGGACCGCCTTTAAAACTTCGTTAGGCACTTCACCTTTTAAGCTTGTATATGGTAAGCCATGCCACTTGCCGGTAGAGCTCGACCACAAAGCCTAATGGGAAATTAAGACATTGGATATGGTATTGGCAGCCGCGGGAGAAAAATGAATGTTAGACCTAAATGAAATGGAAGATTTTAGAGCGCATGCATGAGAATGCCAAGTTATATAAAGAACGAACCATGCGCTGGCATGACAAGAGGAATCTGCCACGAGACTTCGAGGTAGTTCAACGAGTCCTTTTGTTTAACTTACGCCTAAAATTGTTTCCAGGGAAGCTCAGGTCAAGATGGTCAGACCCCTTCGAGATTGTGAAACCCTATGCCCACGGAGCGGTGAACATTAAGGATATAAAAACTGGTGTTACTTTCAAGGTGAATGGGCAACACTTGAAGCATTATTGGGATGGAAAGCAAAGTACTGCCAAGGAGGTCATCCACTTGGCAGAACTACCATGATGCCACCGAGTTGGTATCTTCTTGTAAATAGTAGGATTAGAATTTTTCTTTTCGGTATTTCCCCTTATTTTATTTGTTATTTGTTTCTTTTAAATTTTAAATTTTTCTTCTTTTTCTTTTTTGTGTTGAAGGGTTTTTGTTTGAGTGCATGCAAATTTTTTTTATTATGCCAGGAAGTATGCCTGTGCAGAGACATATATGGGCATGACGAGAGAATGAGTACAATACCTTGGGGGAGCAATTCCAGTATAAAGCTTGGCGTGCGACGGGAGTAACTTAGATGAAAATAAATTACCCTAGCTTGATTTAATTTAAACCATGAGAGAGAAAGGAACAAATTAACAAACCCTAGCCGCCCAAAAAATTAAGGTAACTCAAATTTAATTTAATTTCCTTATCACCCCATACCCTATCAGTTTAAACGTTATCACTTATCCTTTCCATAAGCTATCACATCATCCCCTTTTCTCTCCCCAAAACACGATATCTTTTCATCATTACCTTCTTTAAACCAATCATAATTACTTTCTACCCTAAACACTCAACCTTTCCATCTTTCCACTCGATCACCTTTTGTGAAACTAAAATTGATTTTGATATAACACTTAGACTTATGGACTAAATTGCAAAACAATAAGATTTTCAGTACTTTTCAAAGTCTCACTTTTTGACAAGCCTTTTTGAACCAAACTATATTTCAAGACAAAACACACTTAAAGGTTCAAAATTCACTAAGTCTTTCTATGTGTTTTCAAGCCTATTTTCAACAAAAAAACCCAGGCGTATCGATACCGTTTTTCAGCATTGGAATTTTAATCGATCATAGCGTACTGATACGGTATTACTCTGTATCGATACAATGTTCATATGGGCAAGACTTTAAGCTATAGCGTACCGATATGCACTGTAACCGTATCGATACGATTTACTTATCTTTGCATTTAATTTTTGAGTGTTGGCTTATCAGTTAGTTGGTATCCCAAAATTTAAATGACCATTAAACCGTACCGATACGCTAAGTGAGCGTACTAATACGTTTTTTTATCAAAACCAAAATTGGGATTCCAGTGAGCAAAATCCGTATCGATACGCCCTTCCGTATCGATACACCCCTTAAAACCATACTGATACGCCCTATAAACGTATCGATACGCTTAGTTTTTCAGTCACAACAGCTCTTTCTTGTTTGAGACAGGTACCGATACGCCCCGAGCCGTACCGATACAGTAGGTAGTTGAGCAGTATTTATTGCAGAAAATTGCAGCTCAACGACTCTATTGATGATCCCAACTACCCAAACGACTAGAATTCAATACAAGAGTATAAAAACAAGTCTCAAATGCACCAACAACAACTATTAAACCTACAAGCAACATCAAAACACTCAAATCCAAACTTTGTACCTTTAGAGTCAAATCCTTGTACCCAACTCTTGTTGTGAGTTTTGGGTGTGTGAAATTGTAATTGGGTAAACAATTATCCTTTTAGAGGAATTTGTAGAGTTTACCAAATACTCTTGTTTGTAAAAGTGAGTGGATTAAGCTTTGGGTTGAAAGCTTAATCAAATTGTAAGGTTTCCTCCTCATCCAACAAAAGGGGAAGAATTCAAGTAGTGAATTGGTTGAAAATCCTTGGTGGGAGCTAAGGTAAAAAATGTAGAGTTCGTTGGAGAACTTGAACCACTCTAATTGCCTCGTGTCACATTTTTATTCTTCGAAATTTTCACCCTCCAAATTTTTATCGCCAATTCACCCCCTCTTGGCCATTTACAATTGTGTGATCAACTTAACAATTGGTACCAGAGATACACTCATTGAAAGGATTACAACCCTCTCGAGTTGATTCTAGGTGAGTTTGATCAACAACTAGTCAAGCAATGTCATTCACCTCCACTTCCAACCTCTACGAGTCTCAATCTACCACCAAGCCACCATATTTCAATGGGAATAACTATCCATATTGGAAGAGTAGGATGAGGTTCTTCATCAAGTCTACCGACTACATGGTGTGGGATGTAGTTGAAGAAGGGCCATACATACCGATGAAGAGAGACGGTGAAGGAAGACTTGTCCCAAAGGTCAAAGCCGACATGACCGAAGATGATAGACGAAGAATGCAAGTCAATGATAAAGCTCTATATTTCATCTTTTGTGCTCTTGGTCTAGATATCTCCTCCAAAGTGTCCTCGATCGAGAATGCCAAGGAAGTTTGGGACACCCTCGAGACAACACATGAGGGAACGAGCGACGTCAAGGAAACAAAAATCGGGCTTCTCAATCTAAGCTACGAAAACTTTAAAATGGATCCCGATGAGAGTGTTTCCAAGATGTTTGATCGATTTTCGGTCATCGTCAATGGATTGAAGGGCTTCGGTAAGATCATCCCCGAAGACAAGCTAGTAAGAAAGTTGTTGTACTCTCTTCTGAAATCATGGGATAGCAAGAGAACGACCATTATTGAAGCTCGAGATTTGAAGACTCTCAAGCTAGATGCTCTTGTTGGATCTCTACTCACCCATGAGATCATGAAGAAGGGAAGAGAAGAAGAAAAGAGAATGGAGGATAAGAAGGTTGAGAAGAAGGACGTTGAGAAGAAGAAAATTGGAATCGCTTTTAAAGCTTCATATCATGAAAGCGATTCTAGTGAAGATGAAGATGAGGAGATGGCCATGTTGGCCAAATGATTCACTCGCTTCTTGAAGTCCAACATGGGAAGAAAGTTCACTAGAAAAGGGGACTTCAAGAGCAAGAGTAAAGAAGAAGAGATAGACCAAATCATTTGCTATGAGTGCAAAAAATCCGGCCACATCCGTTCCGAGTGCCCTCAATTGAAGAGGAAGAGTTTTGGGAAGAAAAACAAGCTCAAAGCTCAAGTAGAAACTTGGAGTGACGAGGAGTCATCCGAGGAGGAGGAGGAAGTGGCTAACTTTTGTCTCATGGCCATTGATGATGATCCAAAGGTAAACCTCAACTCATCTAATTTTGATTTTACCTTTGATGAACTTCAAGATGCATTTTATGAGTTGCAAAAGGTTTATGATGAGTTAGTTGAAAAATATAAGGAGTCAATTTTGAGAAACAAGAAAAATATTTCCGATTTAAAAATTCAAAATGAGTTTATTTCAAAAACTAACTCGGAATTGGAAAAGAAGGTTTTATACTTAATAAGTCTTTCAAATGATCTTAAGAAGAAAAATCTTGATCTTGAAAAACTTCTTTCCGTTTTTCAAGATTATCACACAAAGGAAGTGGATAATCTTAAAACTTCTATTACTATTGGGAGAAACAATTTTGGAAAAGAAAATTCTTCTAAAACCCAATACGTAAAAATAAAACCTTTTCATCCTAAATAAAGAAATTTTTCTAAGCAATCTAAAAGTCAAAGAGTTAGGAGTGTTTGGGTTCCTAAAGAACTCATTATTTCTAATAACATGAATGCTATTGCTTCTTGGATTCCTAAGGGAACCAAGGTTTTGAGGGCTAACACACATGGACCCAAAATGATTTGGGTACCAAAAACCAAAGCCTAATTTCTTTGTTTGTAGGGGGAGCATTGCTACAAGGCCAAAACTTCATGTCAAAACTCATGGTACCTTGATAGTGGATGCTCAAGACACATGAACGGTGACAAGAGTAGATTCTTGGAACTAAAGCCAAAGAGGTGTGGAGTAGTAACTTTCGGTGACAACTCCAAAGGCCACATTGAAGGAATAGGCTACATTGGTAATCACTCTTCTATTTTCATTAAAAATGTCTTATATGTCAACGGTTTTAAACATAATTTGTTGAGCATTATTCAATTGTGTGATAAAGGCTTTAATGTTCTCTTTAATAAAAATGGTTTCAAAATTGTGAACATTAAAACAAATCAATTGATGCTCATAGGGCATAGAATAGACAATATTTACATGGTGCATTTAGATGACATTCATACATATCATGCATGTTTAGTTGCACATGATGAACATGACTCATGGCTTTGGCATAGAAAATTAGGACATGCTAGCATGAGTGTTTTAGAAAATTTGATTTCCCTTGATCTAGTTAGAGGTTTACCCAAACTTAAATTCTCTAATGATAAAATATGTGATGCATACTCTAAGGGTAAACAACATAGAACCCCATTTAAATCCATTAATGATGTCTCTACTAGTAGATGTTTACAATTGATTCATATGGATCTTTTTGGGCCTATTAGGACTACGAGCTTGGGTGGTAAATCGTATGCTTTTGTACTTGTTGATGACTATTCTAGGTTTACTTGGGTTCTATTCCTAAGTACAAAAGATGATGCTTTAGAAAAATTCATCACATTTTCTAAAATAACTCAAAATGATCTTGAGCTTAATATTTCTCACATTAGAAGTGATCATGGAACCGAGTTTCAAAATCTAGGTTTTGAAGAGTTTTTAAATGAAAATGGAATTAGCCACAATTTTTCTGCACCTCGTACTCCTCAACAAAATGAGGTAGTTGAGAGGAAAAATCGAACTTTAGAAGAAATGGCTAGAACCATGCTTTGTGAAAATAATTTACCGAAATATTTTTGGGCGGAAGCCACCAATACCGCTTGCTACATTATATATCGAGTAATGATTAGGCCAATTTTAAAGAAAGCACCATATGAGATTTTAAAATCTAAGAAGCCTAACATTAGCTATTTTCATTTATTTGGTTTAAACAATGGAAAAGACAACTTAGGTAAATTTGATGCTAAAAGTGATGAAGCTATTTTCTTAGGGTATTCTTTAAACTCTAAAGCCTATCGTGTATTTAATAAAAGAACTTTAGTAGTAGAAGAGTCTATACATGTTTTCGATGATAACCTCCTTTTGAGGAAGGATTCTTGTGATGATGATGATATAGGGATCCTTGAAACCATTGATGGAGGACAAACGTCAAAGGTGAAGGAGATTCCAACCAAAGAAGAAGATGCACAAGATCCACCTCTTGAAGCCTTAAAGGACTTGTCTCTTGAGGAAAAAAGAGGTATCTTACCCAAGGGAGTTCAACTATGTCAAAGGTGGTGAAATCTTGGGTGATCCATCTAAGTGGGTAACTACTAGATCCTCTCTCAAATTAATGAACCATGTTGCATTTCTTTCATGCATTGAGCCTAAAAATATCAAAGAAGCATTAAAAGATGATTTTTTGGATTTTGGCCATGCAAGAGGAATTAAATCAACTTGAGAGAAGTAAAGTGCGAACATTAGTTGAAAGGCCTAGTAATCAATCTACTATAGGAACTTAATGGGTCTTTAGAAATAAACTAGATGAGAGTGGTAACATAGTGAGAAAAAAAGGCTAGGCTTGTTGCTCAAGGTTACACTCAAGAAAAGGGAATTGATTTTGATGAAACATATGCACTCGTAGCTAGGATGGAAGCTATTAGGATGCTTCTAGCATTTGCATGTTACCATGATTTCAAGTTTTTTCAAATGGATGTAAAAAGTGCTTTTCTAAATGGTTTTATAAATGAAGAAGTGTATGTTGAACAACTACTGGGGTTTGAGAATTCAAAATTTCCAAATCATGTTTTTAAACTAACCAAAGCCCTTTATGGTTTAAAACAAGCTCCTAGAGCTTGGTATGAAAGACTTCCAAACTTTTTTAATTGAAAAAGGTTTTGAAAAAGGTAAGGTGGATACTATACTTTTCATAAAAAGATATAGTAATGACATCTAGTAGTACAAATTTATGTTGATGAAATCATTTTTGGTTCTACTAATGAATGTTATTGCAAAGAATTTTCTAAGCTAATGCAAGGTGAGTTCGAGATGAGCATGATGGGGGAGCTCTCATTCTTTTTGGGACTCCAAATCAAACAAAGGAATGATGACACCTTCATAAATCAAGCTAAGTACGTGAACGATATGCTCAAAAAGTTCGGCTTGGAGAATGTAAAGCCTCAAGCCACACCTATGAGTTCATCCATAAAGCTTGAAAAAGATGAAGGAGGTAAGTGTGTTGATTCTAAGCTTTATAGATCCATGATAGGTTCTTTGCTTTACCTTATTGCAAGTAGACCGGATATCATGTTTAATGTTTGCTTGTGTGCTAGGTTTCAAGCTAGTCCTAGAGAATCACACTTAGTTGCCATTAAGAGAACTTTTAGATACCTTAGAGACACACCTAACTTAGGCCTTTGGTATCCTAAGAATTCTTCCTTTAGCATTCATGCTTATTCGGATGCGGTTTATGAGGGATGCAAGATAGATAGGAAAAGTACCTCCGGGACATTCCAATTCTTCCTTCATCCAAAGGAATTGAGCACAACAACTCCTAGATTATGGTGTTCAAGTAGAAACCATACCCCTTAGGTGTGACAACACTAGTGCTATTTGTCTCACTAAGAATCTCATCCAACACTCTAGAACCAAACATATAGAAATTAGACATCATTTCATTAGAGACCATGTGTTGAAAAATGATGTTGTTCTAGAATATGTTGATACCTTGAACCAATTAGCGGATATATTTACAAAACCATTAGATAAAGAGCGTTTTTGAACCCTTAGGAGAGAGTTAGGTTTAACTAGCCTTTCTTGACCCTTTTAGATCCCAAATGGTCAAAAATTTGCTTGAAATTAATTGATGTCCATGCTTGTGTTAATTTGGCTCTTTTTTCTTCTATGCATGTTGCTAGGGGGAGTATACATTAAGTTTAACCATTAAAACTTGTTCATATGTCATTCACATGCATTTAGGAACGTTTAAAGTTGGATTTTTGAACTTAAATCTGTCAAAAATGCCTTATCTGGTAAAGGTGTATCGATACTGCTGAAAGCGTATCAATACAGGTTCATCAAGGGTAATAATTCAAGTCAAACTGTATCGATACGGTCCCGCGTATCGATACGAGTTAGTCAAGGGAAGTGATACAAGTCAAACTATATCGATACGGTCACACGTATCGATACAGTATTAAAATTGAATTAAAAATTAAGGCAAATGCATATCGATACGCTCTACAAGCGTACCGATACAGTCTTGACGGAGAGTTAAAATAGGGCTGGTTTTGACAAAATTCTTCAAACTTTAAAACCGCTTTTTTCTCTCCAAACCCTAGCCGCTCTCTACTATAAAACCCCGCTCAATTATTCAAAATTTTCCATCAATCTTAAAAATTAGTTGAGGGTTTTTGATCTACACATCAAAGCAAAGCTTTGTCAACAATGTAGTGCATTCACATCAACCCATTCATCCATTCTAACAAATCAAGGTATAAACTTTTTTCTCTTCTATTTTTTATTTTCGTTTGATTTTAGTAATTGTTTCAACTTAGTTTTTGTACAAAACATATATATAATATGGGTTTCAAAATTTTTACCAAAACTTTTCAAAATCAAATTTTTTTTCATTCGAATATATATTTTTGTAAATTGTTTTTCAATTTTTTAATCAATCTTTTCTATTATATATGTATATATTTTTTTAACATTAAATTTATCTTTCAAAATACCTTAAATTATTGGACATCTATTGGATTGAATGAGATGTTAATGGCATACATATTCATATTGTTTTGATGTTTTTCAGAGTTATGGCACCGAAAAAGAGAGCGAGACGTCACCTTGCCACTTCCGATCCTATGGATGATGAAGAGGGTAACCCTAAACCAAATATTCCTTATATTCTCCAATGTAGTTTTCCTACACATTCGGATATGTCACGTTATAAGCTCTTTCAAGGTTATACTCTTAGAGAAGAACATGTCGTGTCTATTCTATTTTTAAACTCCGACCAATTTAAATTTCAATACCTCCCTTTTATTCGAAAATGAAAATTTATTAACTTTTTAAACCTTCCTACCATTTTCTATAGAAACTTGGTCATAATCTTCTTTCCTAATGCTATATGTGTTCATGATCAAGATAGAGAACATGTTGTTGCAATGAGTCACATCTAATAGGCAAAACCTTTCAAATTGATCAAGATGTTCTTTACAAGGCATTTGGTTTTGAAAACGCATGGATTGATGATGAAAAGTCCTTAGGTCAAGGTCCTTTAGGTTCCGTAAAAGTTTTAAATACTCATGACCGAATTCTTCATCTTATCATTACTTGGTTTTTTCGTCCATTGAGAGGGAAATTTTCCACAATCCATCGAGTAGACGACTTTTGGCTTCTGTGTTTTAGGGAGGGTCAGTGTCCTAACCTTTGTCAAATCATGTTTGTCAACATTGTCTATCTAGTTCAACACCGTCACACCGACCAAGTAAAATCCTTTTACTACTCTACGGCGTTGAGTGCCCTATTCCATTCCCTTGAGATTAATTGCTCACGTGATTTTTCTGAACCCCTTGGCCAACCTATTGATGAGCGTTCCCTCTCTCGTGCTCACTTCTCTTATGTTAATAATGAATGGGTTCGTGTCCCTCATGCTCCTCAACAAGATGATCCGGTTGATGCTCCACACGCTCCTTCAAGTTCTCGAGGTGCTCCGATTGCTACCTCCTCCATGGAAAATCTTATGACATTCCTCACCGATAAATTCACAAACATAGAAGCCGGATTTGCAGCCATGGACACTCGATTCACATCATTGGAAGATTGAGTCAAGGGTATCGACACTCGCTTCACATCGTTGGAAGATCAAGTGAAAGCCGTAGCCCTCCAACAAAATTACATGGATGTCTCTCTCGCTGCTTTCCATGGAGCTTGGCTTAACCAATCTAGGAGGAATCAACCTACTCAAGACGATGAGGATGAAGAGGGCGATGATGGGGACGTGTAGCTTTGCATATCATTTCATGACATTTAGCTTCATTATTTATGCACCTATGTTTAGTACTCTATGCTTTTTATCTATGTTTTAGGATTTGAGTTTGGATTTCTTACTTTAAACTATTTTGTTGCTTTATCGTTGAAGTTTAATTTGATGTTTGCATTTGAATTATCAATATTATTGTTGCTTTATCCTACCTTGTGCTTATGTTTTGATCTAACAAAAGGGGGGAGAAGGATTATAGAGCCACTTTTAAAAACATAAAACTTAATTTTGAAAACATATCTTAAATTAAGGGGGGGGGTAAGCTTTTCAAAAGTTTCAAAACATAAAAATTTATATGTGGTTTTGTTATATCAAAAATGGGGAGATTGTGAAACTAAAATTGATTTTGATATAACACTTAGACTTATGGACTAAATTGCAAAACAATAAATTTTTAAGTACTTTTCAAAGTCTCACTTTTTGACAAGCCTTTTGAACCAAACTATATTTCAAGACAAAACACACTTAAATGTTCAAAATTCACTAAGTATTGTGTTTTCAAGCCTATTTTCAACAAAAAAACCCATGCGTATCGATACCCTTAGGCGTATCGATTCTGTTTTCCAGCACTGGAATTTTAGTCGATTATAGCATACCGATACGATATTACCTCGTATCGATACAATGTTCATATGGGCAAGACTTTAAGCTATAGCGTACCGATACACATTGTAACCATATCGATCCGATTTGCTTATCTTTGCAAAATCTTTGCATTTAATTTTTGACCGTTGGCTTGTCAGTTAGTTGGTATCCTAAAATTTAAATAACCGTTAAACCGTATCGATACACTAAATGAGAGTACTGATACACTTTTTATCAAAACTAAAATTGGGATTCAGTGAGCAAAATCCGTATCGATACGCCCTTCCGTATCGATACACCCCTTAAAACCGTACCGATACACCCTCTAAGCATATCAATACACGTAGTTTTTCAGTCACAGCGGCTCTTTCTTGTTTGAGACAGGTACCGATACGCCCCCAAGCCGTACCGATACGGTAGGTAGCTGAGCAGCATTTATTACGGGAAATTGCAGCCCAACGACTCTATTGATGATCCCAACTACCCAAACGGCTAGAATTCAATACAAGGGTATAAAAACAAGTCTCAAATGCACCAACAACAACTATTGAACCTACAAGCAACATCAAAGCACTCAAATCCAAACTTTGAACCTTTAGAGTCAAATCTTTGTACCAAACTCTTGTGTTCTTCATTGTAATCTTTTATTGTGAGTTTGGGGAGTGTGAAATTGTAATTGGGGAAACAATTATCCTTTGAGAGGAATTTGTAGAGTTTACCAAATACTCTTCTTTGTAAAAGTGAGTGGATTAAGCTTTGGGTAGAAAGCTTAATCAAATTGTAAGGTTTCCTTTTCATCCAAGAAAAGAGAAGAATTCAAGTAGTGAATTGGTTAAAAATCCTTAGTGGGAGCTAAGGTAGTGGATGTAGAGTTCGTTGGAGAACTTGAACCACTCTAATTGCCTCGTGTCACATTTTTATTCTTCGAAATTTTCACCGTCCAAATTTTTATCGCCAATTCACCCCCTCTTGGCCATTTGCAATTGTGTGATCAACTCAACACCTTTCTTCCTTTACCTTTTTACTTCACCTTCTTCCCTAGCTGTTCAGCTCTCTCTCTTTTCATCCAAAGAAAATCAAGCTTTTGTTTCTTTCCTTTTCAAAAATCCCCATGACCCCTTCCTCCAAATCTTTCCAAACATTTTTCAACGAAGAAATCCAAAAGAAGTATGAAGAAAACTTTGCTTCAAAGTCTTTTTGCTTTGAAAGGAATTTCAGTTTTGAGCTCGAGAAAGATCAAACCTTTCCCTCTAAAGTCATAGACATCGTAGCCAAACACAAATGGAAGATTTTTGCCAACAAAAGGGTGAGATCTTTCCAAATCTTGTTCGTGAAGTTTACGCACATTTTACTACTAAAGCTAACCCATTCTTGATGATCCGAGAAAAATGTGTGCGTTTTGATGAAGGGGAAATCAACATAATGCTCAAGATAGATGTGGGGAATGAGCATGCTGAGTTTGCCGCCAACATGACCGCTCCAAAGAGGAAGATGATCTTGGAAGATTTGTGTGAACCAGGCACGGAGTGGACTGTATCCTCAAAAGGGAACTGTACGGTCAAGAGAGTAGCCCTTAAACCACAAGAGAAGGGTTGGAATCATTTTCTTAAACCAAGCTTGATGCCGACGACCCACATTGAGACAGTTTCGGGGGATCGATTGGTTTTGTTGCATTCAATCCTTAAGGGACAGGAGATTAATATTGGCCGAATTATTATTGATGAGATTTTAAAGTGTGCCCTAAAGCCAATTTGAGGGTTATTCTTTCCTCTTCTTATTTGCAACATTTACCGGCGACATGTTGTGCCCACAGCATAGATGATGTTGCCCTCGAAGTGAAGGGTTACACAATTACACCAGTTGGTTGGAGAAACCTCACGAGTATAGTTGTGAAAGACACAGACAAGGGAAAGGGCAATGCTGCTACGCCAACACCCAAGGTTAAGGAACCAAAGGCAAAGCCAACAATCTTAGTGCCAGCGAAGACAACGAAAAGGCTTGCCCAGATATATCTACGACAAGAGAAAAACCTTCGAAAATTAGAGGAGGCTGAGGAGCAGAGGAAGAGGCTCTGGCAATATGGGCGTGCCAGAGACGCTGCCATTAAAGAGACCTTGGTGAGTCTTTCCCCAAGAGTCATGCCAGCATTCCCTGCCTTTCCCGTGTGTATCTTGGCCGATGATGATATAATGCCAACCAGCTCAGTACCTAGTCCAGTCCGCATGTAACACCCCTTCCCGGCATGGTAGAGAATCGGGTCGGACAGGGGGTGTTACAATTAGTTTAAAGGAATTGCACGTCAAGTCTATAGATGTGGAATTGCCTTAGCAATTCCTTAAAAATGAAGGAATTGCACAATTCCTTTGTTTCTTTCTTTTTATATAATAATAATAATAATAATAATAATACACGGTTATGATTAAATCGGATAACTAGATTTCGAACCTATTTTCTACTAGACTGGGTTTTAGGGTGTGACACTACAGTCCAGTTCCTAGTCCAGTACCGTCTAATGCCACATAACCAATCTCCTCTCTAAGGATGAAACTGTCAAGTCTGCTACACCACAAGTATCTAATGACCAAAGTGAGAAGAAACCTATTGCCCCTGTCGAGTCCGCTGCCACACCAACCTCATCTGAGCCGGTGAAGGTTGTGAACGAAACACTTGCTTCCACTACTGCTCAAAGAGGGAACAACAAGAAAAGGATGGCTCCTGACCGTGGAAGCTACGCCCAGCGAAAGACTCGAGCCAAATTACCAGCTGAAGCACGTGCCACCCGAGGAGGAGTCTCTTCTGAAGGGGAGTCTTCTTGTCACATCCCAAAAACCGGTCTAGTTGGAATTAAGTTCCGGTGACCGAATATTTTATATCGATTGAATAATTTATTCGATTTTATCTGAACCAATAAATATTTTTCTGGTTAATTTATGATATTTTATTATTATTATTATTATTATTATTATTATTATTATTAAGAAAAGAACACGTGGCAGCCAAAAGAATTGGCCGCCACAAAGGCCATTCGGCCAAAGGAAATTGCCACTATGCGTGGCAAGTCAAGGAATAAGAGTGGCAACAATTTAGACAATTGTTCACCACGTGGCAGGGGTAAATAATGCCCTTAAATTGGCTTCAAAATTGAAGCAATTGGGACAGCCAAATTCTAGTATAAATAGGGGTAGTATGCGCAAACGAAGGAGCAAGAGGCGGTCCATTAATAAAAATATACGATCCAATATTACAATATTAAATTGGTGGTCCGATATTTTCGATATAGTAATATCGAATCTCTGCTTACGTCGGGCTCAAGAATTGGAAAGGAACAAACCGACATCTCCAACAAAAACTTGGAACAAGTGAATTTTTATCCGAAAAACGTAGGATTGTCAAGGTGAGTGTAGTCAGAGTCTCGAAATTAAGCGATGAGCCTTTCCAAATTTATCGTTATCGATTTAGGTTGTTTATTAACCATTGAAATGAAGGGTCTTACATAAAACATTGTTGAAAGTCATGTTGGTAAGTTTTGGTAAGTATCGCATCGAATTATCGTCCGTAGCATTGTTATCATTGTCATAAAAATCATTGAAGCATTGACATATAGAATCATTGACATGAATTTATTGTTGTTGTTTATTGCTATGATCATGTGATTATTGAGATGTTGTCATTGAATCATTGATATCAAAATATTGTTATTGAACCTTGGATTTGAGAGTATTGGATACAATTGGCATGCCATAGAATTCATGTGCTCATTGGTACGGGTATTGGGCTTCGGCCATTGGTGCGGCGGAGGGATGTGTTATGTATTGGTTAATTGGTGTGGCGGAGGGATTATGACACGACCATTATTGTTGATGATGTGGTGGAATTCGCGTATCCAAGTACTGTTGAATTGGTCCAAGGGAAAATATTGATTATTGATATTGCTTTTGTTATGATTGGATAATATGCCTTTCACTTTATAATATGTTTATAGATTGTTTATGTGAAATATGTTATTAAATATGCCATTAAAGTATGCATCATTGCATAACATGCTCATTCATTGTTATTGGCTACCTCACTTAGACTATGTAAGTCTAACGCATTCATTTGCATAACATTTCAGGTTAAGAAAAGTAACGGATCGAGATCGGGATTAGTTGGAAGATTGGCAAGTCACTACAAGTAAAGAGTAATGTGTTTTGTCCTTATGAACTCCTAGTATGGTGGCAAAGTAGTTAAAGTAATTATACGAGTCTTGTGGCCCTACTATTGTGTAAATGTTGCCTATGTTTTGTATAAGGTTTTAAAGCTATAATGACTTTTGAGTTAGTAATTAAAATTGACATATTTGGCACTAAATTATTGATTAAAAGTCTAAGATTTATGTCTCCGATTTCCGTTTTGTTTTTCGATAGCGCTCTCCGACCCGGTTCTCTACCAGGCCGGGAAGGGGGTGTTACACTTCTTCTTCCTAACTCTTTGCATTTTCATTCATTTTTATGCATTTTTATATAATTCATGCATTTTCTATTTTTTTGTTTTTCTTGCATATATGTGTTGTTTCATGCATTGAGGACAATGTACATCTTGGGTTTGGGGGTGTGCATCTCCTCATAGTTATGTCATGCCATGCATTCATGTTTAAATTCTGTTTTCATGCCATGCCTAGGTTACGATAGTTTGCATAACGAACCACTAAAAAATAGAAAATTTTGTCTTGGCTAATTTTTGAAGCATGTTAACATTTGTAGGCAAGTTTAATTTTACCTAGGTGTTTGTTTGATGAAGAAATTTAAAATCTTTAGATGCCCATGCCAGCAGAATAGTAATGCCAGGATTGCTTGGCAGTTAATCTCTAGTTTAGGGAATTGAATTAAACTTAACACGTGATATGTATCTAGTTCCCTACCAAACTTAGACTGTTTGAAACTATGCTCAGATTCTAAAAAGAAAGAAAGAATGAACGTCAAGGTAAAGAAGAAATGGCACCAATGTGTGCCAAATGCCGAAGAACTTTAGAACACTCCTCTGTATAGGAAAAAATATTAACTTGGGGCTACGTGGTTTGCTCCCTCTTAGTTCTCAAGCCAACATGAGTTAAAGTATGAGTGTAATAGGTTAGTAAGTAATGTAATCTGGATTAACGTGGGTATTTGTGGTATGCTCCCTCTTATATCTCACGCCAAACAGTGCATGATGCTACCCTAATCTAATGCCAACAACAAGAAAAAAAATTGTATACCTTTGGCAGAATAAAAATAAACAAAAAAAACAAAATCTGAGTTTAGGAAGTAAAATTGGCTAAGGGAGTGAAAGGATACTTGATGCATATTGCTTACACTTCATGCACTTTCATGCCCTAGGATTAGAGTTATTTTGTTGCTCTTGAATTTTCTATCTGCTTGGCATTACTACACAAAGATAACTGAGGATAGACCTATGCCAACTTTTGCTTGCCTGCATCTGTTGGCGTGTTGACCAAAAATTTGCCAATGTATTATTTTCATTTTTTTAGTTTTTCTATTTTCTTTTGCATTACTTGAGGACAAGTAATGAGCTAAGTGTGAGGGAATGTTGACGCTCCAAAAATACTGATTTATATACCACTTTCACATGCTTTTACTTGTCTTTTAAGTACATTTAATTGCATTTTGCCTTAGGAACCATGCATTTGCATTAAGAGTTGGGATTCGGTGTTATGCTAGTGTGAATATGTTGTTTTTGGCACCTTTTTTGCAGGTTGGCATAGCTGGTGGCGGAGCAGGAGACGAAGCCAATGAGGATGCCGAGTTGATGTTGGCGTAGAAGGACCTTTAATGCCAAGCACCGGGCGACAGAGAATAACATTTGATGCGAGGCCAAAAATATGTTGACTTCGAAAAAAATAAGACCAGATTAGGCTGCGAGAAAATAAGGGTCAGATCAATCTCCAAGAAAATAGGGGACGAGCAGTGCCAAGCACGGTTGGTAGTACCATGCCAAGTTGTGATGCCGGAGGAGTATTGTCACGACGACGCCAGCCCTAACCTGATCCGCCTTAGGATTCAAACGCCGGATAAGATGATCACCTACCTTATCCCTACATGTTCAAATTCAAATTCAAGATATTCCTAGGCTATCAATGGAGTCCTATTTAATCCCGATCAAAGCAAAATAGAGAGAGAGACGACGGAGAATTGAGGAAAGTGATCAAAGATAAGGAGCAACAGTCGAGAGCCTGGCCGAGAAGAGTTGTATTGATGGACCCTCTTCTATACCATCCTCTTTGTTGTTATTTTTCACTTTTCTTATTTTTTAATGACGATGAATGTTGAAAACGATTATGGTTTTTTGGTTGACACCCTCACCATGAACTAATTTTATAGTTGGTGAGGGGTGTTGGGGTTGAATGCTATTTTCAAGGTTTAGATTTTAATAAATCAACACTGCCTTGGCACTATTTTTCCTATATGGCATGTTCTTTATTTTTAAGTGTGTTGCCACGTGACAATTGGCAGTATCTTTTTAAATACTTTGCCAAGCGAAAGCTGGCATAGTTGGCTTATTTCAACTCAATATCATAACTGACTTGGGTGGCAACGATAAGTTGCTGGATACTAAGGAGATATGCTTCGAAAGAAGATGTTCAAGTAGATGAACTTACTTCGGGACTGAAATCTACCCCTTAGGAGTAAAGATTGGAACTTAATCGAATTGATTATGTAAAAACATGCACTATAGACATATATGGGTTTTTCCATAATTGATTTAGGGCAATGCCATCGACAGAGGTATTGCTACCTTTGAATCTGCTCGGCAAACAATGCCAAGACAAGATTTATTAAAGGTTGGCATGACACTAATAGCATGAAAACATGCACTCCTTGCCAATGCTCGTCATTTGCTAAGACCCTTTCCTTGCCTTCAACTTTATTTTATTTCAATTATTTTCTTATCAGACATTTCAAAATAATTTCCAATGCAAACAATCTTTTCACAAAGCAAGTACTTGGCTAATCAGTTAGACCCTTGAACGCATTCCCTGTGGGATCGATAACTCAGCTTAATTGTTGTATTACTTGCAGACCGTGTATACTTGCACACAATAGACTTTACTTGATACCGTATTTATACTTTTTCAATATATTTTCTGCCTTATTGCCAGCAATTGCCTATTCACGTTGAGATTCTACAATGAGTTTGAGGAATTGGCTATGATAGCCAAGAGATTCTCTCGGTTTATGAAGTCCAACCGGGGTAAAAAGTTCCAAAGAAGAAAATACTTCAAGAACAAGAACAAAGAAGAAGAAAATGATCAACTCATTTGTTATGAGTGCAAGAAGTTGGGGCACATAAGATCGGAATGTCCTCAACTAAAAAAGAAGGGGTTCGATAAGAAGAAATAGCACAAAGACCACGTTGCTACTTGGAGCGATGAAGAATCATCATCCGATGAAGAGGATCACGAAGTGGCTAATATTTGCCTAATGGCTATTAATGATGATCCTAAGGTAAACCCTAAATCAGCTACTTTCAATTTTACATAGGATTAAATTCAAGATGCATATGATGAGTTGCAAGAGGTTTACGATGAGTTGGTAGAGAAATATAAGGAATCGGTTTTGAGAAACAAGAAAACAATTTCTGATTTGAAAAACCAAAACAATTCCCTTTTTACGATCAACTCGGAACTTGAAAAGAAGATTGTGGATTTACAAGATGATTTAAAGTATTTTCAAAATGAATATGTGGATTTGAACAATCTTCTTTCAAAAATTCATGATGATCACCACAAAGTGGTGAATAAGCTTAAGCCTTCTCTAAACGTAGTTGGGAAACACGATTTTGAAAAAGCAAGCTCTTTAAAACCCAACTATGTGAAGAGAAACTTTAATGACTACAAACAAAGAGGCTCTCAAAGGAATCCTAAAGGTAAAGGGATTAGAAATTTATGGATTCCTAAGGAACTAGTAGTTTCTAATAATATTAATGCTATTGCTTCTTGGATTCCTAAGGGAACCAAGAATTTGGGAGCTAACTCACATGGACCCAAAATGATTTGGGTACCAAAAATCAAGAACTAATCATTGTTTGTAGGGGGACATTGCTATAAGGCCAAAGCTTCAAGTCAAAACACTTGGTACCTTGATAGTGGATGCTCAAGACACATGACCGACGACAATAGTAGATTCGTGGAGCTAAAGCCAAAGAGTGGTGAAGTGGTGACTTTTGGTGACAACTTCAAAGGCCACATTGAGGGTATAGGTTCCATTGGTAATCTCTTATCTATTCTTATTGAAGATGTGTTACATGTCAATGGTCTAAAGCATAACTTGTTGAGCATTAGTCAATTATGTGATAAAGATTTTAATGTTTTTTTGATGTTAATGGTTGCAAAATTGTGAACATTAAAACAAATAAGATAATGCTCATTGGTCATCGCATAAGTAACATATACATGGTGCATCTAGATGACATTCATACATCACATGCATGTTTGGTTGCTCAAAATGAAAATGATGCATGGTTATGGCATAGAAAATTAGGACATGCTAGCAAAAGTGTTTTAGGGAAATTGGTTTCCCAAAATCTAGTTAGAGGATTACTTAAGCTAAAATTTTCTTTAAATAAAATTTGTGATGCTTGTGCTAAGGCTAAACAAAAACGAACTCCATTTAAATCCATTAATGATGTTTCATCTAGTATAATTTTACAATTGATCCATGTGGATCTCTTTGGGCCTATTAGGACATGTAGCTTGGGTGGAAAATTATATGCTTATGTTTTAGTTTATGATTTCTCTAGATACACTTGAGTTCTCTTTTTAAGTACAAAAAAACGAGGCTTTAGAAAAATTCATCACATTTTCAAAAGTTACTCAAAATGACCTTGGTCATAACATAACCCATATTAGATGTGACCATGGAACGAAATTTCAAAATCTAGGTTTTAAGGGATTTTGTAACTCTAATGGTATTAGCCACAATTTTTACACACCTCGCACTCCTCAACAAAATGGGGTAGTCGAGAGGAAAAACCATACTTTAGAAGAAATGGCTAGAACCATGCTTTGTGAAAATAATCTACCTAAGTATTTTTAGGCGGAAGCCACAAACACCGCTTGTTATATTATAAATTGTGTAATGATTAGGCCAATTTTAAAGAAAACTCCTTATGAGATTTTAAAGTCAAAGAAGCCTAACATTAGCTATTTTCATCCGTTTGGATGCAAGTGTTTTGTTTTAAACAATAGAAAAGATCATTTAGGTAAATTTGATGCAAAAAGTGATGAAGTTATTTTCTTAGGATATTATTTAAACTTTAAAGCCTATCGAGTTTTTAACAAAAGAAACTTAGTTGTAGAAGAGTCTATTCATGTGGTTTTCAATGATAACCTCCTTCCGATGAAGGATTCTTGTAATGATAATGATGTAGGGATCATTGGAGCCAATGATGGTGAACAATCATCAAAGGTGGATGAGGTTCCAATCAAAGAATAAGAAGCACAAGATCCTCCCATAGAATCCTTGAAGGACATGAATCTTGGTGAAAAGGAAGTGAGCTACCCAAGGAAACTTAACTATGTCAAAGATGGTGAAATCTTGAGTGATCTATCCAAGAGGGTA
This sequence comes from Hibiscus trionum, assembly GCA_030270665.1. Lineage (NCBI taxonomy): Eukaryota > Viridiplantae > Streptophyta > Magnoliopsida > Malvales > Malvaceae > Hibiscus > Hibiscus trionum. Next base: position 12,478,251 of record BSYR01000027.1, on the reverse strand, counting down.
ACCATTAGATCCTCTCTTAGGTTGCTTAATAATGTTGCACTTATTTCATGCATTGAGCCTAAAAATATAAAAAAACATTAAAATATGATTTTTGGATATTGGCCATGCAAGAAGAACTTAATCAATTTGAGAGGAGTAAAGTTTGGACATTAGTTGATAGGCCTAGTAATAAGTCTATTATAGAAACTCAATGGGTCTTTAGAAACAAACTAGATGAGAGTGGTAACATAGTGAGGAACAAGGTTAGACTTTTCAAATGGATGAAACCTATGCACTCATAGCTAGAATGGAAGCAATTAGGATGCTTCTTGCATTTGCATGTTATCATGAATTCAAGCCTTTTCAAATGGATGTTAAAAGTGCATTTTTAAATGGTTTTATAAATGAAGAAGTGTATGTTGAACAACCACCCGGTTTTGAAGATCCAATTTACCCAAACCATATTTTAAAACTAACTAAAGCTTTATATGGTTTGAAACAAGCTCCTAGAGCTTGGTATGAAAGACTTTCAAACTTTTTGGTTGAAAAGGGGAAGGTGGACACTACACTTTTCATTAAAATAAATGGAAATGACATCTTAGTAGTACAAATTTATGTTGATGATATTATATTTGGTTCTACTAATGAACTTTATTGCCAAGAATTTTCTAAGTTAATGCAATGTGAGTTTGAGATGAGCATGATGGGGGAGCTCTCATTCTTCTTGGGGATCCAAATCAAGCAATAGAAGGATGGCATCTTCATCAATCAAGCTAAGTACATCAAGGATATGCTCAAGAAATTTGACTTGGAGAATGTGAAGTCTCAAGTCACTCCAATGAGTTCGTCAATTAAGCTTGACAAAGATGAATGAGGTAAGTGTGTTGATTCTAAGCTTTATCGTTCTATAATTGGCCATTTGCTTTACCTAACCCCAAGTTGACCCGATATCATGTTTAATGTTTGCTTGTGTGCTAGGTTTCAAGCTAGCCCTAGAGAATTACAACTTGTAGCCATTAAGAGAATTTTTAGGTACCTTAGAGACACACTTTGTTTAGGTCTTTGGTATCCTACATACTCTTCCTTTAACCTTCATGCTTATTCCGATACGGATTATGTGGGTCGTAAGATAAATAGAAAAAGTACCTCTGGCACTTGCCAATTCCTAGGTAGCATGCTCATATCTTGGTTCTCTAAGAAACAAAATAGTGTAGCCTTATCTACCACCAAATCGAAATATATATCGGCCAAAAGTTGTTGTGCTCAAGTCCTTTGGATGAAACAACAACTTCTACACTATAGAGTTGATGTAGGTACCATACCTCTTAAGTGTGACAACAATAGTGCCATATGTCTCACTAAGAATCCTATCCAATATTCTAGAACCAAGCACATAGAGATAATACATCATTTCATTAGGGACCATATCCCCAAGAATGATGTTGTTCTAGAATATGTTGATACCTCAAACCAACTATCGGATATCTTTACAAAGTCATTAGACAAAGAGTGTTTTTGGACTCTTAGGAGAGAGTTAGGTCTAACTAGCATATCTTGACCTTTTAGAGCCCTTAAGTGTCAAAATTTTTCTTGAATTTGGATGGTGATCTTGTTTATGCAATTTTCCCTCTTGATGCGTCTGTGCTTATTGCTAGGGGGAGTATGTATCTGTTTTAGTCTATAAATGTTGCTCATTCATCATACACATGCATTTAGGATCGTTTAAAATCTAATTTTTGAACTCAAGTCAGCTAAAAAATGTATTTCTGGTAAAAGGGTATCGATACGAGTCACAACGTATCGATACAGGTTGCTTAATGGGCGTCGATACAATTTTAATTGTATTGATACGCTCACGCATATCAATATGGTATGAAAATCGTACTGATACGGTGGATCGATACGCCATGTCAAAGTATCGATACGGTAAGCTATTAAAGCTTAAATAGGGCATTAAATGGGTGTTTTACTTTAATTAAAACACAAACCCTTTTTCTGTCAAAACCCTAGCCAATTTTAATCTATAAAAACCTCCTCAAACCCTTGATTTTTCACACCAAACTCAAAATTCTTGAGGGTTTTTCATCAACACATCAAAGCTAAGCCTTGCTAGCAATTTGGTGCACTCATCATCCTTCATTCATCCAAATCCATTATTCAAGGTATAAAACCCTTTTTCTTTCTTTTTAATTTTCGTTTAATTTTATTCATTGTTTTCAACTAAATTTTATATACCTAGTAAATTTATAGTATGAATTTTGAAGTTTTTGTAAAAATTCTTTAAAATCTGAAAATTTTTGTTTCGAATATATAACTATATTGTATATTTTTGTAAACTGTTTTTCAAAATTCTTTTGACTAAAATTAATTTTTATACTTTTATATAATTTTAACATATAAAATATAGTATTTTTATCAATACCTTGAACTATTGGAATGTCCATTGGATCGAATGTGATGATAATTGCATACATTGTTTTCAAATGGTTTTGATGTTTGTCAGGTTATTATGGGACTGAAAAAAGAGACAAAGGAAAGAAATGCCTTCTAGTTCATCCAATCCAAATTTGGAAAATGAGGGTATTACTAAACCGAACCTTGGTTTTATTATTCAAAATAGTTTTCAATCCCCTTCGGCTATGACCCATTATAAACAATACCAAGCCTTTTCAATCCGGGATGAAAGAGTTGTTTCAATCCCTTTTCTAAACTCCAAATGTTTTAAGTTCAAATATTTTGGATTGTTACAACAATGGAAATTCATGACTTTTCTAAGTGTACCCCCGATTTTATATCGAAATCTTGTTTTGATTTTCTTTGCTAATGCCCGTTGCATCCATGATCAAGCAAGGGAAAGTGTAATTGCCATTGAATCCTATCTTATGGGCAAGAAATTTTGTATTGACCAAAGTGTTTTATGCAATGTTTTTGGGTTTGAAAATTTGAGAATTGATGATGAACACTCATTGGGGCATTCTTAACTTGGCTCTGTAACCGTCCTTGATGCCCATGATCGTATCCTTCATCTCATTATCTCTTGGCGGATATGTCCTTCCGGTGGGAAATTCTCTACCAATCGTCAAGTTAATGCTTTTTGGCTCCGTTATTTCTGAGAGGGTAAGCGCCCAAACCTTTTCCAAATTATGTTTGCTGACTTGGTTTATCTTGTTCAACACCGTCACAATGATCAAGTCAAGTCCTTTTTCTATGGCACGGCTTTGAGCTTCTTGTTCCATTCCTTGGAGATTGATTGTTCCCATGATGCCCCTGAGGCTCTAGGCAAGCCGATCAATGAACACTCTCTTACTCGTGCTCACTTTGAGTACATTGATCATGAGTGGGTTCGTGTTAATCGCCCTCCTCTGGTCGCTCCACAAGGTCCTTAAGTCCAACAAGCTCAATCTTCCATAGGTGGACTCATGGCGTATCTCAATGAGCAATTTACATCCTTGGGGAATAATATGGATGCATGATTTGCGGCCATTGATACTCGCTTTACATCGTTGGAGGATCGAGTCAAGGCCTTTGAACAACAATAAATTTTCATGGATGTCTCTCAACGCCTTCCATGGTGTTTGGCTCAATCATACTCAGAAATCTCAAGCCAACCGTGATGATGAAGATGACGAGGACGAAGGCGATGGGGACAAGTAGTCTTTGAGCATATCATTACTTATAATATCATTTAGGATTTATCTTTTATTATGCACTCTTGTCTTTAGGAACCCTATGCTTTGATTTTGTTCTTAGGATTAAGTTTGAAGTTATATTGAGCTATTATTGCTTTGGATTTTAATTTGCACTTTAATGATATTATGTTGCTTATTATGCTTTGATTATACCTTGTGATTTATTGTTATAACTTGTCTATATCCTTATAATTTTGCATTGATTTTGATCTAACAAAAAGGGGGAGAAGTGTAAAAACAGAATTTTTTACAAACTTTTGAAAACCAATCTTAAATTAAGGGAGAGTAAACTTTTCAAAATTTTCAAAATACTTAAAAATTTACTTTGGTTTTGTTATATTAAAAAGGGGGAGATTGTAAAACCTAATTTGATTTTGATATAACAAAGTGCCTAAGGACCTATTTGTAAAAGTAAATAAATTTTTTAAGTATTTCAAAGTCTCACAAATTGACAAGAAAATTTGAACCAAAATGTTTCTAAGTCAAATAAATTGTTCAAGCAAAATTTTTCTAAGTGTTATATCCCTAAACCTACTTGTACGCTAAGGCTTATCGATACGTTATAGTCGTATCGATACGATTTTGAGGTTCTGGAATTTTAATCGACAAAAGTATACCGATACGATTATACTTGTATTGATACGATATTTTATATGGGCTTAACTTTAAGGCATAGCGTACCGATACGGTTGTACCCATATCGATACGATTTGATCTGATTCAATAAATCATTGCAATTTAAAGTTTTTGACTGTTGCTTGTAAATTATGATTTCAGTAAAATTTCAAACGGTCGTTGGACCGTATCGATACGCCCATATAGCGCATCGATACACTTTTTGCTAAAGTTTTACTCAGGATTCTAGTGAGCAAAATTTGTATCGATACCCCCTCTTTTTACACTATACCTGTACCGATACGCCCTTATAGCGTATCGATACGCCCTTATAGCGTATCGATACGCCCTCTTAAATGTGCACAACGACTCTTTCTATTTTGAGACAGATATCAATACCTTTGTTCGAGTATCGATACGATAGGTTGCATAAGTGCATTTATTGTGGAAAAAAAATGAAGCTCAACGGCTCTATTGATGATCTCAACCACCATAACAACTAGAAATCAACGTAATGGTATATAAACAAGCCTAAAAAGCTACAACAACAACTATTGAACAAATTTGCAACAATCCAAACATATATCCAAACCCTAGAGCTCATAAAGTCAAATTCTTGTACCCCACTTGTGTAATCTTCCATTGTATTATCACTACAAAAATATAGACTTTTAGTGACAAATTGACAGTGACTAGCAGTAATTTTGTCACAAATATTAAACTTTTGTGATAGATTTTTTGTGCGACACTATTAGCTTAAGCAATTGTGATGTATTTTTATTTGGTCACTATTATAGTAGTAATTGTGACGATTACATTTTTCACAATTAAATTCTCACTATAAATCTATAACTGTGACACAAATTTTATTGCCACTAAAACTTTGACACATGATAGTGACGATATACAAAGTGGTCACTATAATTTGATATTCTTTGTGACAATGCAATTGTTTGTCACTTAAAATTTTACTTTTGTTGTGATAAATTTTGTCACCAATAAAAAAATAAACTTAATGACAAGTTATATATTGTCACAATAATAAATTTATTTTTATAATTATAGTGATAATAACAATTATAAAAAATTGAAGTTTACATAAAGGCATAAACTAGTTTATCAAAAGGTAAAATAATTCTATTAGTGTCTACACTATGTGTAAATTGTTGTTTTAGTCATTATATTTTGATCAATTTTAGTCCCTATATTTTTGAAATTTTAAAACTTCAATCCTAATCCAAACTGGACAACGACAATATGATTAAATTATAATGACTAAAAATGATTGAACAAAAGAATAAAAATCAAAAGTTTTACTTAACATATTTAAAGACTATCATTCATGTCAAGATCGAAATTTCAAGATTTAAAAAGTACATATTTTTTTAATAGAAAGTACATAAACTTAAAGTAAACAAATTAAAGTAAAAAGACTAATATGTAATCTTGGCATAATATGTGATAGCAAAATTTTACCTTGTGAAAAATTTTACGCTTGATATTTGTAACTTTTCTTGTGGAGGTAAAATTTGCATTGTCAGTATAGTAAATAATTATCACATAAAAGGATAATTCTATCAATAATTCAGGTGTAAATCTTAATATTCATATGTTTATATTTTAAAACCAACTCAATTATTTTTATATATTTTCTTCAACAAACGTATTTCGTATAGAAAACCATATAGAATTAATTAAATTATTGTTATATTAATTATTCTTATAATTAATGCATACTTTTAAAATAAATAAAATTAAGTTCAATTACAATTTAACCTAAATAATATTTTACTTTCAAAATAATATTAAATTTCTTGCTTACCCTAGTGGATAAACATTGCACTCTCCCCCTAAAGGTTCCAGGTTCGATCCCCTACGAAATCATGCATTGTATTTATTTATTAAAAATTGATATATGAATATGTCACATCATCTATAATTAACCCCCTCGCCATGGGCTAGCAACCGAGCTAACCTTGGTGTAAGTGACCTTCTCCTAGGCTCATGTGGGCCCTAGGTGTACGGGCCATTGAGACTAAGTGGATGACCTTCTAGGGACCAGTTTAGGGGCAGAGGGCCTCATATCGCGCTCGTCGCAGAAGTCAAGGGTTGGTATCTAACACATTCGCTACGCCCCGCGGGAGAGATATTCAGTGAGTGTTTTGCCTGAATATGGTTGCAACAACTAAAATAATATAATTATTTTATTATTATTGAAAGTGACAATGTATTTTAGACACTATTTCAATATGTATTTGTGATAAAATGTTTTTCACTAATAAGAATAACATTAGTGTCTAAATTCTAGTCACTGTTATTTATCTTTTGTGTCAAAAAATATAGTCATAAAAAATATAACTTATTGTGACAAAATGCATAAAAGTTGTCACTAATATAATAGTGACGGAGTTATTAGTGACGACAGGTGACGACTCGGAAAAATAGTCACTGTAAATTTCAGTGACTAAATTTAATACTTTTAGTGACTATTTTTGATGTCACTAAAAATCTATTTTCTTGTAGTGTATTTTATTTCAAGTTTGGGAGTGTTTAAGTGTAATTGAGGCACTTTTCAGATTGTCAATCTTCTTTGTATTTGAAAGAGTTTTTGGTTAATCTTTTGGTAGAAAGATTTATCGATTTGTAAGGTTTCTTCCTAATCCGAGAAAAGGGGACGAATTTCTAATGAAATTGGTTGAAAATCCTTAGTGAGAGCTAAGGTAGTGGATGTAAAGCTTGTTCTAAGCTTGAACCACTATAAATTGTCTTGTCTTCAATTTTCCATTTTTCAATTTGCTCCTTTAAATTTTAAAAAGCCAATTCACCCCTCTTAGTTATTTTCGATTCAATTGATCAACTTAACAAAAGTAGTGGATGTGGTGCCTACAGTGGCCGGACAGTCTACACAGGTTATCAAACATGCTACGAGAATCACCACAACTAATCATGAAGCATTTTAGATAGTTGAAAGTAGCAGTCAGGGATCGGCTCAGCTATGCAAAGGTTCGAAAGGGTCGAGTAGTACAATACTACAAGAACTGATATTGATATCATCCTGTTGAAAAAACTAAATTTTTAATAGGTATCTATATAATATTAATACTCGTTCATCGAGTACCGATACCAGAATTTTGAATTCTCAAAACTAAACATAAAAAGTCATCCCAACTCTCCTTTAAACACATATTTTAAAGCCCTAGCTAATTTCTAAAGTTTATGGAAATGTTATAAGATTACTTAGCACCATTTTACAACTTTATAATACCAAAAGTCATACAAATTATCTTAGCCATACTTACCACCCAAATCACTCAACATATAAATACCCAACATGTAAAACATCACTTTTATAAATTTCATAAAATATTTTAGAGTTAAATGTGCACTACATTAATCTATAGAAATAAAAGAAGCCCTTTTGCTAGCTTTCAACAACCTTCATCTTCCCTTTATTATACATGGCTATCCAACATCTTTTAACAACCAATCAAATATGAAAAAAACTCATGCATCAAACAAGTTACTAAGAGTAAAAATATGTGTTAAAAACATAAAACCTAAATAGAAATAATATTTAAAAGCTTTCATAACTCTAAATTTTTTATAACCCCTTTTAAAGTAGCTTTACATCACCTTTTTGAGAAAATTATGAGATTTTCTTGAAGCATATGTAGTAAGGGTGATTATTTTCACATTCTTCAATCTCATATGGATGATTGACATTACAATAAGGAAGTAGAAGCTTGGATTGATTAAACTCTTTCTTAATTACACATGTAGATCCAAACAAAAGAATAAGAGTTAGAATTTAAATAATTTATTAAACGACACAAAAGAATTAGAAGAAAGTAAAAAAATTAAAATACTTGAAATAAAAAACTGAAAGAAAATAATTAAATCAAAAGAATAAGAAATATAAATTGTATATAAGGAGACTCAATTTTGAAAATGTGCGCGTAAATGGAAGAAAGGTATAACCCTCTAATTATGTTTCACCTTAACAACTTAAATGTGGGGTTTAAGATAGGATAGACAAATTTCTAACCCTCTAAAGGTGTTTCATCTTAGAAATCTACACGATAGAGAATAACACATCAACACATCGTAACATAATTGGATATTCACACTCCGAAACAAAAACAAGATAAAACTCTTGAAGAAAGAAAACTCTTTCCGATTTTAATTTAATTGACTGCATTACATAAGAGAGTACCTAGTTATAGGCTTCAAACATCTTACAAATATAAAAATCTAGTATCTTTCAGATTAATGCTAGATATGCATGGAAAAATAATAATGTCTTTACTTGAGCACAAAACAAATTTAACATTTTGACTAAGAAAATAAATTAAAAATAATAATTTTGATCCCAAGTTATATAAAACAAATGATGGAAAGTATAGGTTAAATTTAATTACAAATAATTAATAAAATATTAAAGTTCGTAATAAATAAAAATTCTCGTATTGGACATGTTGTCAGTTTTATGCATGTAATATTTTCAATAGAACAAGTGTATCTTGAGTTCTTGACGTCCAATTGAGGTGTTTTAAGATACGTTGAAAAGGTAAATGATATTTGATCAATCTATAAGATGGCATCTCACCCCAAACATTTCTCAGATCGCACCATGAAAGTTTTCGCAAGTAAGCTGATGTTTTATGTAACTACCCGAATTTTCGAGTCAACTTGTAAACATTGGCTTGAGTTACAGCTTGGAGAGCTAGAAAGGTTATTGGGTTCATTTTGACCAAATTTAGGCTTGCGTGGGCTTAGAAATAATGACCTTTTTTGTGACAAGTGGATAGTGGAAGGATCCATAAAATTCATACATTTTATCAATTTAGTCATACTTTAAAATTATTCAATAAATCCTCAATATTAAAAAAAAAACATTTCAGATTCATTCTTATTTTTATTTGAATAATTTAATAAATCAATAAATGAAAATAAAACAAAGCTATATAACACGGTTCGAACCATTTACCTTATGACCCAAATCAAACGCCTAGCTACTTAACTATAGCACAATTAATGTTATTTGTTGACAAACATATTATTTATGTATTATCGTCTCATTAGAAAAGAAACGAAGACGCAGCACCAAAAAGAATCGAACTTAAGAATTATAATGCACATACATAAAGTTAAAAAATGCCTCTAATGTTTGACTGAATATTTATTTTAGCCCATATTTTTATTTTGGGTCAAAATAGTCATTTTACGGATGAAAATTGTTAGTTAACTAACGGTAAATGACTTGGAATAACGCGACAAACCTACATGACAATACACGCTGACATGACAATGTCATATAAACAAAGTGCTGACTTAAAATATCACATCAGTCAAAAATTAATTTTATAAAATTATATAAAATATAAAATCATTTTTTGTTGATGCGTCATTCTGCCAAGTCATTTCAAGCTTTTTATCGTTAGTTGACTAACACTTTTCATCCGTAAAGGGGTCATTTTGACTCAAAGTAAAACGTTAAAAGTTTAATTGGTTAAAAATAATAAGAACCAAAATCAATCAAATATTAGAGACATTTTTTAACATTATGCTTAAATCACAAACCCAACACCTAGCCTTGAATTAAACTAATTTTATAGCAATGTTGAACAAAAACATATTGTTTACAATCATAACTGAGTTTTTTAGGGGAAATATGAAATGGATTTAAGGGAATCAAATTTCAGACATAAAATATAAATAAACACTTAACCATTTGTTATATGATTAACAAAAAGATTTATATACAATATAATTGTTGTACATCTGTAGCCATTAGACCAATCAGTGAATCTCACTATTTTTTCTTAACCAAGGATTTGTTATATGATTAACAAAATATTTTCACAACCATTTTTTTATTAAACAGAGAAGTATTACATTCTCATATCGGGATTTGAATCTATATACGATGGGACAATATGTAGATCCTTAGCCACTAGACCAATCAGAGAATCTCACCATTTTTTATAATTACATATGTAATCATTGAATATAACTTTTTAACCATGTTAATAATTTTAAAATTGTACATAAACATATGTTTACATATTGAAATGTATTTTATTAATCAGGCTAAAAAGTTATATTCAATGGTTATATATGTAAGTATAAAAACAAAAAAGCGGTTTTGAAAAAAATATTAAATTTAGTTTGAAAATATATATTTTTTATATTAAATATTATTTTTTGTTAACCATATAACAAACGGTTAAGTGTTTATTTATATTTTAGGTCTCAAATTCGATTTTCTGTAAACCCATTTCATAATTTCACTAAAAATCTTATGATTTATTGTTGAACATTAACAAAAATTAAGTTTAACTCAATGGTTAAGCGCTGGAATGGAACACTTGAGGTCTCATGTTTGAATTTTTTTTACAACAATTTTTTGTCGAGGGACCAATTTACATAGTTTTGAAATTGTCAAAGACCCAAGTGATATTTAAAAAATTTCCAATTCAATTTATTGGATTTGTAGAATTCAACTAAACTTAAACTTAAAAAAATAAAAAAAAAATCGATTTTAAAAAATTCCAAAAACATGAATAATTTAATTTGATTAACTCAAATTTATTTAATTTATGACTAATCAAATTTTATTTAATCTTACTTCCAAAGTCATCGATACCTAAATTAGTTCATACAATTTAGAAGGGTTTTTTTCACATATACCAAAAATAAATAAAAACTTTAATAAAATATATTAAAGTGCAAATCGTTTATTTTTATTAAATAAAGATGTATTAAGATCAACTAATTAACTGAGTGATTAAAGATGCTATCATGTTATTTCATCTTGTATGAATTTAAATTTCAACATTTAACGTAAAAATGTAATATACTTCTTTATTTAATAAAAAATAAAAATCGATCATATATATATGTCGACGACTTTAAAAGCCGACGACAAGTGGAAGTTTCAAAATGTTTTTTCTTTTCTTTTGATGTATATATATATGAGGAGTCTAACATACGACAATCTAATTTAAGGCTAAAAGACAACATGTTTCGAAATTTGTCCAAACAACTTAAAATGTTAGATTTTTTTTAATATCATTTTAAGTTATTTGGACAAATTTCAAAACTAACAATTTTTAACCATACCCTAATCCACCCCAACTCTCCGACTATAAATACCATATATATATATATATAAAAGGAAAAAAAGCCTCCAATTTCAGAAAAAATTGATATCCATACGTAATAACCACAGCGGTTATCAAAGACTCGATCGGGAAAAAGAGTGCAAGTGTCCTTCTCAGAGTCAACAACTTTGTTTCTTAATCATTCAGAAACCTTATTTTATATATATATATATATATATATATATATATATATATACACGCCCATGTGAATGTGATCCCAATACGACAAGTTTGACTTCTTTTGTTGGAGGCGAAGGAAAAGGGTTAATTTGCATCTCAAAGAGCTGTGTCGTTTTGTTTTTTCACCACTTCGAAGCAAAACTCCATAGCTTCTTTCTCTGGAAAGTGGACACCTCTGATTCTGGGAACACAAACCCAAAGTGCGAAGCTTTTAGTTTTTTCGGATTAAACAGGTATTACCCATTATTCATTACAATCCAAACTTTGTTTCCTGTTGATTTCCTGTTTCTTGAATATTTGTTGATGTAGCATCTGAATTCCGGATGAATGTGTAGTTTAAGTCTTTTATTTTGTATTGGCTTTTTGACAAACAATTTAGCATGTAGTGGATTTGGAGGGTTATCGATTCAATTTAATATATACTTAAGAGTCAGAGTTTTTGCTGTGAACTGGTTATAAAGAGTTATGTTTGTTGTTGGCATCTCCAGTGGGTGAGCAATATGATGATCTTTTAATAATATTGAAAACTTAGATTGGAAAAAGATGATGGTTTTGTGGGCGCAAGCATTAACAAAAATCCACTTTAAGCGGTTTGGAATTATTCTAGTTGTAGTGTGGCTTCTTAAAGCTGCTTTTAGGAGAATATTCTTGATATAAAACTAGCAGCTAAGCTTAGCAACCTTAAAAAAACAAAAAGAGTTTTGATTCCTGACCGCACTTCTTGTAATTTTAATGGTTAAGAAGAGCAAAGGGAAAGACTTTTATTTTGTTGTCAGCTTACCGTGTCTTGTTGCTCCTAGTGGATGTATATAAGAAGAGTCATTGGTGCGTGGCCTGTGTGGGTTGTCACTAAAAAAGCACCTTCTTTTGTAAGATTCTTAAGTTTCACAAGTTATATATCTCATTGCAGAAACTGAAGATTGAAGCGTTGTTTTCTGTGAGCGTTGTCTGGTTGGAATGACTTCAAACGTGACGGTTGGACAGAAATGTCCGTCGCCGATGAAGGCTACATCAAATGGCCTCTTCCAGGGAGATAGCCCCCTTGATTTTGCTCTTCCTCTTGCCATTCTGCAAATATGTCTGGTAGTTGTACTTACAAGGGGCCTTGCATTTCTTTTAAGGCCATTGAGGCAGCCACGTGTGATTGCAGAGATAATTGTGAGTTCCTCCCTATGTTCAATCTTCTGCAAATCATGTAATGAATTTCCATCTGAGTGTAATTTATGCATGCCTGATGTCAAACTATGGAGAAAAGCTTATAGTTCCCCACACTTCAATGGTTTTTACATCTGAATTTTGAAAATGTTTCCAATTCTTAGGTGTTTTGAGTACAATGGTCTGTTGAAAATCAGTACTTTATTTGTAGGTTTTCTAAGAAATATGAAAGCCTGTGATGTTAGACATGTGTTCTGCTGCTATAATTGTACTCCCGGGTCCTCCTTATTTACTTTTCTTGTCTACTTGTCTAGTGTAAAATAGTCGAATAACCTACGAACTTTCACTATTGACTTGAACAGAGTTTAAAGCAGGTATAAACATATTATGCATTAAGAACCGGTTGCTGCAAAAAGTAGTATTTTGGTTTCCAGTGGATGCGCATCAATTTAGATAAACCTGTTTTCATTAATTATAATTCATGTTTGATGATAAAATTAGTAACTTTTTCCTTCACGTTTGCCAGGGAGGAATTTTACTTGGGCCGTCTGTTCTGGGTAGAAGCAAGAGCTACTTGGATGCCATATTTCCTCCGAAGAGTCTCACTGTATTGGATACTCTAGCAAACATTGGTCTCATTTTCTTTTTATTCCTTGCTGGCCTAGAGATAGATCCCAAAGCCCTCCGGCATACTGGAAAAACAGCCCTTGCAATTGCTATTGCTGGCATAGGGCTTCCTTTTTCTCTAGGAATTGGTTCTTCAATTTTGCTCCGTGCAACTATCTCAAAAGGCGTAAATGCTTCTGCTTTTCTTGTGTTCATGGGTGTTGCTCTTTCAATTACTGCCTTTCCTGTCTTAGCTCGCATTCTGGCAGAGTTGAAGCTTTTAACCACAGATGTTGGAAGAATGGCGATGTCAGCTGCAGCTGTTAACGATGTAGCTGCATGGGTGCTACTTGCACTTGCTGTTGCCCTATCTGGATCGAACCATTCTCCTATTGTATCACTGTGGGTCTTCTTGTCTGGGTGCGTTTTTGTCATTTGTTTGACTCTTATTTTACCCCCACTTTTCAAATGGATGGCTTGTCGATGCCATGATGGCGAGCCAGTAGAAGAGGTATACATATGTGCTATATTAGCTGTTGTTCTGGCTGCTGGGTTTGTAACTGATGCTATTGGAATTCATGCCATGTTTGGTGCTTTTGTGGTTGGAGTTCTTTTCCCAAAGGAAGGGCCGTTTGCCCATGCTCTTGTGGAAAAAGTTGAGGATCTTGTGTCTGGTTTGTTCTTGCCATTATACTTTGTGTCAAGTGGACTAAAGACAAATGTTGCTACGATTCACGGGCTCCAATCCTGGGGCCTCCTGGCTTTGGTTATTTTTACAGCTTGTTTCGGGAAGATCGTTGGGACTGTCGTTGTGTCCCTTTTCTGCAAAGTGCCTTTTCGTGAAGCTCTAGCGCTTGGGTTCCTTATGAATACCAAAGGGCTGGTGGAACTGATTGTTCTCAACATTGGGAAGGATAGAAAGGTAAATTATGGTCTCTTCTTATTGACTAGGGTCGTTGCCTTGTTTCATTATAATTTTTATGAAATTAATGATGATTTTGGCTGTTTAACTTTCAGGTTCTAAATGATCAAACATTTGCTATTATGGTTCTAATGGCACTCTTTACTACCTTCATTACTACACCAGTTGTTATTGCAGTTTATAAGCCTGCAAGGAGAAAAGTTGACTACAAACATAGGACCATTGAAAGAAAAAATCCGGATACTCAACTTAGAATATTGGCATGTTTCCACAGTGCAAGAAATATCCCATCAATGATAAATCTCCTCGAGGCTTCACGTGGAGTTGCGAAGCGTGAAGGACTTTCTGTGTATGCTCTGCACCTGATGGAGCTTTCTGAGAGGTCATCAGCTATATTAATGGTACACAAGGCAAGGAAAAATGGGCTTCCCTTCTGGAATAAGGGTCGGGACTCCAGTTCTGACCATGTTGTGGCATTTGAGGCTTTCCAACAACTGAGTCAGGTAACTGTCCGGTCAATGACTTCAATATCCTCAATGGCAGATATGCATGAGGACATTTGTACCACTGCTGAGAGTAAGAGAGCTGCTATCGTAATCCTTCCTTTCCATAAGCACCAGAGAATGGATGGTTCTTTGGAGACCACTCGGACAGACTTCCGTTGGGTCAACAGGAGGGTTCTTGAACATGCACCTTGTTCTGTTGGAATTCTAGTTGATCGCGGGCTTGGTGGAAGCACCCATGTATCTGCAAGCAATGTCTCCTATTTGATAACGGTTCTTTTCTTTGGGGGTCGTGATGATCGTGAAGCCCTTGCTTATGGGGCTCGAATGGCTGAGCACCCTGGTATCAGTTTAAATATCATTCGCTTTGTAGTGGAACCTGAAACTGTTGGAGAAATCGCTACAGTTGATATGCAAGAGAACTCCAGCCTCAAATCAATGTCAATGGATGAAGAACTTCTTTCTGAGTTTAAGCAGAAGATATCAAATGATGATTCTGTCCGATATGAAGAAAAGGCTGTCTGTAATGTCACAGAAACCATTGCTGCAATTCGTGGGGCTGCACGCTGCAATCTTTTTCTTGTGGGACGAGTGCCTGATGGTGAATTGGCCCTAGCTTTAAGGAGGAGAACTGAATGCCCAGAACTTGGGCCTATTGGTGGCTTGCTGGTTTCTCCAGATTTCTCGACAACAGCATCGGTTTTGGTCATTCAACAGTACAATGGCAACGTATCTCTGGATCTGGCTGCAGCAGATATGTCTGAAGAATACTCGGAATCTAATTCGTCTCTGCCTGAACATTTACCCTGATGAGTACATGATAATAAACAACAATAAGAAAGAACATGTGAAATAGGAACCAGGAATTTTTCTTTTGTAGCTAAACTAGTGGAGCTTTAGGCTATCCTTCTGAATAGAGAAAGAGCACCTTACTTCTATTTTTCTGAAATCCAAATCCAGTATTAGCATTGTTCTTTTTTTCCAATGTTTACAGCACATTTCAGAATCCAATGTTTCATTGTTTTATCTGGTAGTTTTATAGGATACCACAGGTAGATTTCCAACAAATTATGTCTCTTTGAAAAAGAGAGCAGGAGAAAAAGGCATTTGAGAATCGAAGTTCCTCCAGCGATTGATGAATTGGTTCATCAAGCTTAACTTCTAAGCTGATGAGGATCAGAGCATCAATATGGCGGTCCATTTCGCTGGCGAGTTTCTAGGTAACATGTTAGGTACCGGAGATCCGTCGGTTGTTGGCGGGTACAGGCATTGCTACATTTAGGACTCAAGCTGGAGAGTGTATCAAACACTTTTTTTCTTCTTAAGATGGATGTTATGGTTTGACATTGAATCACAATATACGTTTGGTTAAATTGAAAGTAGTGCATATGAATGAATATTCACTCTCATGTTTCAAGTAATGTCTTCATTGATCTAGGATTGGATACTCTTTTTAACCAATTGAAATTGGGGGTGAGCCTTTGATTGAATCGAGTGAAAAATTTGAGTTTATCTCCTCATCTTATCTCAGTTTGATTTCTATTGATGAAATTCGAGTGTAGTTAAATTATATACAAAAAATAGGATAAATTACGTAAATTATCACTGAATTTTACTTTTTAACTTATTTTGGACATTGAAGTTTCAAAACGTTCAATTTACTCACTAAAGTATAGACATTGAACATTTTTGGTAACTCTTAAACCCCAAACGGTTATAGATGGTGGTCGTTTGGTTCCAAATTTCACTAGTCACATCGTCTCTATCCCCTAAATCTGAATTCAACCTTCATTTTATCAAAAAGTGCTCTGAAGTTCACAAATCGACCAAAAACCTTATAGTTTCTCTCTCGTTGATCTTCCTCCTCTGTCGTCAGATGGAGCTAGGGGTGGCAATGAGGTGGGTCGGGGATAATTTTGCATTCCCCACTTCGTCCCCAACACTTGTGGGTACGATTTTGCTCACTCAAAAATTAATAACTCCTAATATATAACACAAAATCAAGAACAATTTGTTTTAAACGAATCTAGAATTTAGTATGGTTATTGAAATATAAGGCTCACTTCTTGATTCATCTTATAGAATTTTTGGTGATTTTTCAAAGTTACAACTAAAAGTGTTTTTTAAGAAATTAATTTTTATGACCATTCAACATTCAAATATTCATATTTTTAAAATATATATCGAAATCGATCACCGTGTATTTTAAGCAAAACTAAACTGAATCATGTTTACAACGATGTATTTCTAATTATTTTTATAGAATTTACGAAGAATTTTCAAACTTACCCCACCCGGCCATACTCAAGTTATGGGAGATTAGTTTTTTTTTGTGTTGAAAATGGGTAAATTACCCTTATGGCCACCCAATTTTGTAAAATATTGGGGATTCATGCGAATATTTTTCAGGGATCCCCTTGGTGATTTATACGAGTATGTTTTGGTTATCCTCACGGTTTGGATATAGCAACCCTCGTCCCGATCCCTATTTGAGCTTCGGTGATAAAACTCCTCCATCCACGTTCACGTGGGTGAAGATTTTGATTTTTCCCCATATCTATTGGTTCGGATCCCCACAATTTTTGATTTTTTCCACCCGACCCGTTATTCAGTATCTTGCTTTTCTCGTGCTGATGAAGTTTTCTACAGTTCAAATCTTGAAAAAGTTTTTATGTTCGTCAATAAATGGACATCGTCAAAAAGTTAACGGAGAAGTGACAAAAAACATTTAATATCTGAACTTCAGTGAGTAAATTGAATATTTTGAAACTAAAATGACCAAAATAAATTTGAGAGTAAAATTTAATGATGATTTACATAATTTACCAAAAAAAATGGAGTGTTCAGCAAATGGGATCTAATCGCTGAGAGATTCTATGCTAAGTTAGTTGGTTGGAAAAGTGGAAGATTGTCGGTTGCAAGGAGGGTTACTTTGTTCAATTTTGATGTTTTCTGCACTTTTGATATATTTTATGCCGATTGTTCGAAGTTATTATGTTATGTAAAATTGAAAAGATTATACAAATGTTTCTGTTGGTTGTAAAAACGGTGTTAGAAGAATTGCAGCAGTAAAATGGAGGTGTGTGCATGCGAAAAAGGAAATGAGGTGATGGGGTAATAGATATCCGAGAAAATAATACAATCCCTACATCTCACAACTTTTGTCTCATATTAATTTTTCACGTAATTTTAATAAATATTTATATAGTATATACGATGTTAAGTAATTAAAATATTAATTTTATTTTTAAAAAATTAAAATTTGTTTTTGTTGGGAAAAAATAAGAAAGGATTTTGACTTGTAAAAGTTTTTGGCTCTGTAATAGAGTATAGTTATTAGTATAACAAGTTTAACAAATTGTAACAATTTGTAACAGATTTGTTAGACAGTTAGGCTAGATAGCTGGGCTTGCTAGTTGGGCTATAAATGCCGTTTGTAATTTTTTATGAGACTCAAGATTCATTTATTCTTTTATTCATTTCTCTCTCTTTTATTTTCTTTCCTTTTATCTTCTTCTTCGATTATTATCATACTCTTTCTTCTTCTTCTTCTTAATCTTTCGTTTCTTTCATTCCTTTGTATGGATTCTATCATGGTATCAGAGCTAATTTTGCTTCAATTTTATTTCTCTTCATCGTTGCGCTGCCGTTCGGTGATGCTCTAGGGTTTTGCGGTTTCTTCTGTGGTGTCGGTTCGTTGCTGATTTGTGAGTCTGGTTGCGTCTGCGATTCTGATTATGTCTGGTGATCGGTTGAATCTGCGCACACTCTGTTGTTCAAGCTTGTTGATGTGCTGTTTGTTGCCGATTCAATTTTGTTTTGCGATTTGCTGTTCGTTGCTGATCTGCGATTCTGGTTGCATCTGCGATTTTAGTTGCATCTAGTGATTGATTGAATCTGCGCATGCTCTGTTGTTCAAGTTTGGTGAGATCGTTTCTTCTTCCTCTTGTTTTCCGATTGCGCTTTGATTGTTTTTGTTGCTATCTGTGTGTGGTTTGCCTCTTGCGCTTCTTGTTGTGCTTCGCTTTTGTGTGCTTTTCTTCTATGGCTGGTGATAATACTGTTTCTGATTCTCCGAATGATGCATCAAACACTGCTAATAATCCTTCTAATACTGTTGCTGATAATTCTCAGAATTCGGTGTCTAATAATTCCTTGTACAGTCTCTAAATATTTCTAAGTTGCTTGCTACAAAGAAAATTAATGTGGCTCTAGATGATCATAACTACTTGATTTGGCATCAACATATTTATCTCATTATAAAAACTAATAGACTTTTGAGGTTTATTGATAGTAAGATTTCTGCTCATGCTTAATATGTTACTCGTGATGGTATTGTCTCCATTAATCCTAACTTTGAGGTTTTTGAAGAACAAGATGGTACTTTAGCTACTTGGCTGTTATCTACTGTGAGTTCGAGTGTTTTACCTCATTTGATAGGATAAGTACATCTTCTGATATCTGGAATACTTTACATAGACTATATAGTGGTAAGACTACATCTAGGCTTATGTCTTATAGAAGGCTGCTTCATTCTCAGAAGAAGGGTGATTTGTCTATGAGAGACTATCTCATGAAGATCAAATCTGTTTGTGATAATCTTGCCAACTGTGGTGAAATTATATCTGAACAAGAACATGGCACTGTTGTTCTTAATGGTTTGCCTCCTGAGTATGAATCAATTATTACTGTTATAACTGCTAGTCCATCATCTTTTGATTATTCTTTTGTAAGCTCTATTTTGTTAGATGCTTATGCTAGGCAAACTCAGTTCTCTAAGCCTTTAAGTGCAGCTGCTCATGTTGCTACTCAACAGATTTCTAGGCAACCTCAATTGTCTAAACCCTTAAGTTCTTATGTTCTGCCTGCTTCATCTTTGGTTCAGCCTAGTGCTGCTGCTGTTGAATATTCTGAGGCTAACAATGTTCAAGATTCTCAGGTTACTCCATATTATTATAATAACAGTAATAGAGGCATGGGCAGGGGTAGGAATAACTTTGGTAGACCTCAGTGTCAGTTGTGTGGGAGATTTGGTCACTTGGTGGATAGGTGTTTGTAGAACTAAGTGTTTTGATATAAAATTTAAAAAATGTTTTGGACTAAATTGAAAAGAATTTAAAATATGTTTTTAGTCAAAAACAACTTGAAAATATGTTTAAGGGTTTTACAAGGCTTTGGAATGATTTAAAGTCCATTTAAAGTAGTCAAAACCAAGCTTTTCATGTGCCCGTACCGATACGGTCTGGTACCGTACCGATACGCCTTAGGGTTTCAACTACAAGAATTTTCCAGTAGCCAAAACCCTTACCGATACGCTTAGCCGTATCAATACGGTGTGTTTTAAATCAGCCCAACGGCTAGTCGCGTACCGATACGGTTGTGTCGCGTACCGATACGCCTAACTACCTCCAACGGTCATATTTCCCAACGGTCTTTTAAACTACAGGACCGTACCGATACGCTAGGTAAGCGTATCGATACGCATCAGCTGAAGTGCACAACGGCTACTTCCTTATCGGGACTGTATCGATACGGTTTGAAGGGTATCGATACGCCAAGCTGCAGAACTGCATTTATGGTGGGAAATAAAGGCTCCAACGGCTCTAATCCATCCCCAACGGTCCTCAACGGCTACAAACTCAATTAGGAGTATAAAAGGGACCTCCAAGCATCAAGAGATGGTTAGTGCTTCAATTATCAACATCATAATGATCAAGAATTTGTCTTAGGGCTTTATTGTTCAATTTATTGTATAGACAACATTTATGAGCTTAATTGTCAAATTTGCTCAAGTGTTTAGGTTTTGAGTGAGAGCTTTAATTGTGCAAACATATACCTTCTAGAGGGATTTTTAGTTTGCTAAGTCTTTCTTGTGTAAGAGTGTGTTGAATCAAGCTTTAGGTAGAAAGCTTGATCGTTGTAACGGTTTCCTCCTAAACCGAGAAAAGGGGACGAAATTATTAGTGAATTTGTTTGGAAATTCTTAGTGGGAAGCTAAGGTAGTGGATGTAGACCTTGGTTAGAAGGTTGAACCACTATAAATCCTTGTGTAAATTGTTTATCTTTCCATTCCCACGAAAACACCTAACTATCCCACTTCTCCACACTTGGAGAGCAAGATTGATTGAAGGAATCGAGCATCGAACATCTCAACAATTGGAATCAGAGCTTGGCTCAATTGAAGAGGATTAACATCCTATTGAGAAGATCTGGTAAGCTCGATCATCATTTCAAACAACCGGCTCAATGGCGCAATCCATCTACAAATCGCCCTTCTTCGACGGAACTCACTATGCCTATTGGAAGACAATGATGAAGTTTTTCATAAAGTCTAAGGACTACAAGCTTTGATATATAATAGAAGATGGTCCGTTCGTGCCACAAGGATTAGGAAGCCAGGCGGAGTGGAGTGCCGACGACCGCAAGAAGATGGAGCTTAATTGCAAAGCCTTGCACATCCTCTTTTGTGCATTTGGCCCAAACATCTATGAGAAGATGTCTTCTTGTGAGAGTGCCAAGGAGGTATGAGACAAGCTTGAAGTCACATACGAGGGAACACATGAAGTAAAGGAGACCAAGATCGGGCTCCTCACCTTAGCGTATGAAAACTTCAAGATGGATCCGGAAGAGAACATCGAGAAGATGTTTGATAGGTTCTCCACTATCACCAATGGTCTTAAAGGTTATGGAGAAGCCATCCCGGAAGAGAAGCTTGTCTAAAAGCTCATCTACTCCCTTCTCGAGTCAATGGGACTAAAAAAGGACCGCCATCATCGAAGCCAAGAATCTCAAGACTTTAAAGCTTGATGAGCTCACGGGGTCACTTCTCACTCACCAAATTATGAAGAGAAACAAAGAAGAGGAGAAAAAGAGGGAAGAAATTAGAGCTATGGGGAAGAAGAAAATCATGGAGCTAGGCATCAACGCAAGTGCCGTTGCTCTCAAATCCTCCACATGCCATCATGTAGAACTAAGTGAGGAGGCAAGCGAAGATGAAGAGATAGCCTATCTCTTCAACAAATTTTCCCGGTTCATGAAGAGCAAAATGGAAAAATCCAAGCATGAATCGAGGAAGAAGATGAAGGAATCCCACAAGTCCAACAAGAAGGGATAATCTTCAAAGCAAGCATATGTGGCCACATGGAGTGATGAAGACTCCACCAATGACGAGGTAGCCCACCTATGCTTGATGGCCCTCAATGAGGGGGAGGTAACTTCTAACTCATCTAGTTCAAATTCATATTCTTTTGATGAGTTACAAGAAGCCTATGATGAATTGGTTTTTGAGTTCAAAACTTCATTTTCGAAAAACAAGAAATTGATTTCAAAGTTAAAAACCGAAAATGGTTTGCTTTCTAAAACCAATTTAGAGTTTGAAGCAAAAATTAAAGATTTTAAGCTTAAAGTTTTGAATTTACAAAAATTGCTTCAAATAATGGAAAAAGATCATCAAAAAGAGGTTGATGATCTCAAGAAAGAAAAAGATTTGATTTTCAATGAACTTCAAAAGAAAAATAATTTAGGAAAATCAAAATTTTATATAAGACAATCTAGTGCCCCTAGATTTGTAAATGGTAAAGTTTTTAGAAGTATTTGGGTCCCAAAAAGACTAATTACTTCAACTAAAAAGGATGAAATTAAAAAAATGGATTCCTAAGGGGACTAAGTTTTGTGCTACTAACGTCTATGGATCCAAAGCAATTTGGATACCAAAAATTACTTGATTGTCTTTTGCTAGGTGTGATGGAGAGTGATCAACAAATCAAACTTTGAGGGGGAGCTCCATGCACACAAGGAAGGACACTTGAAGAAGGAAGGCTTCACATCCTCCCTTGGGTTCAAGTGTGGTAAAATCTAGTTGTTCTTGCTTTTATTTGATTTATTCTTGTTTATTTCAACTAGATGATCTTATATGTTGGACTAACATTGTTTGATGCTTTGAGTAAGGGGGGCAATTTTAAAACCAAAATTTTAATGGTGTCAATTTTCTTTTACCTCCTAAGTTATTTTGAGCCCAATGTCATTTTAAATTCTTTTTGATATAACAAAAAGTGGGGAGAAATGATTTGAAAAATTGATTTTTCAAGTTTTTCAAGAGAATAAGGGGGAGCCTTAACCTAATTCAAACTTTAAGTCTCTTATTCAAATTTTAAAATACAAAGGGGGAGAGAATCCCAAACAATTTTCAAGTTGATTTTATTATATCAAAAAGGGGGAGATTTAGAACTAAGTGTTTTGATATAATATTTGAAAAATGTTTTGGACTAAATTGAAAAGAATTTAAAATATGTTTTTAGTCAAAAACAACTTGAAAATATGTTTAAGGGTTTTACAAGGCTTTGGAATGATTTAAAGTCCATTTAAAGTATTCAAAACCAAGCTTTTCATGTGCCCATACCGATACGGTCTGGTACTGTACCGATACGCCTTAGGGTTTCAATTACAAAAATTTCCCAGTAGCCAAAACCCGTACCGATACGCTTAGTCGTATCGATACGGTGTGTTTTAAATCAGCCTAACGACTAGTCACGTACCGATACAGTTGTGTCGCGTACCAATACGTCTAACTACCTCTAACGGTCATATTTCCCAACGGTCTTTTAAACTGCAAGACCGTACCGATACGCTAGGTAAGCGTATCGATATGCATCAGCTGAAGTGCACAACGGCTACTTCCTTATCGGGACCGTATCGATGCGGTTTGAAGGGTATCGATACACCAAGCTTCAAAACTCCATTTATGGTGGGAAATAAAGGCTCCAACGGCTCTAATCCATCCCCAACGGTCCTCAACGGATACAAACTCAATTAGGAGTATAAAAGGGACCTCCAAGCATCAAGAGATGGTTAATGCTTCAATTCTCAACATCATAATGATCAAGAATTTGTCTTAGGGCTTTATTGTTCAATTTATTCTATAGACAACACTTGTGAGCTTAATTTTCAAATTTGCTCAAGTGTTTAGGTTTTGGGTGAGAGCTTTAATTGTGCAAACATATACCTTCTAGAGGGATTTCTAGTTTGCTAAGTCTTTCTTGTGTAAGAGAGTGTTTGATCAAGCTTTGGGTAGAAAGCTTGATCCTTGTAACGGTTTCCTCCTAAACCGAGAAAAGGGGACAAATTTCTTAGTGAATTTGTTTGGAAATCCTTAGTGGAAAGCTAAGGTAGTGGATGTAGACCTTGGTTAGAAGGTTGAACCACTATAAATCCTTGTGTAAATTGTCTATCTTTCCATTCCCACAAAAACACCCAAATATCCCACTTCTCCACACTTGGCGAGCAAGATCGTTTGAAGGAATCGAGCACCGAACATCTCAACGATGTTACTATAGATATGACATGCATTTCAAGAATGAGTCTGCTAGGTCCACACAGAGCTCAAGGACTGTTCCTCAAGCTAATATGAGTTCTTATTCTGTGTTGCCTAATGTTGCTTCTGTTTCACCTTTTGGTCTTGTGTATCTTTCATCTCCTTAGTCACAGGTTTTGTCTTTTTCTCATGGTCATTCTCAACCTCTTGTTGCTTCACCTTATGTTCATCATTTCCTTGTTTCTTCTCTTACTCCTCGGTTTCTTTATGGGACTACTCAGCCTCACACTTCTCATGTTGCCCCTTTTTCTGTGACGTCTACTGTGCCTCAATTTATTTCTACTGTAGGTGCTGCTTCCCCCGCGTCTTCTCCTTCTGTGACATTTGCTCCTGCTTCACACCCTCAGGCTCTTCTTGCCACTCCTGAAGTTGTTGCTGACAAAGCTTGGTACCCTGATTCTGGGGATACCCATCATCTTACCAATGACTTCAATAACTTGCAGACATGAGCTCCTTATAATGGTTCATGTAATGTTCAAGTTGTTAATGGTAATTGTATTCCAATTAAGTATTCTGGTCAGTCTTTTTTTCTGAGTCATAATAATCATTTTCATTTAAAGAATTTATTGTTTGTTCCTGGTATAACAAAGAACTTACTCTCTGTTTCAAAGTTTACTCAAGATAATGGCGTATCACTTGAGTTTTATCCTCGTTTTTTCCAATTCAGTGATCTTCACACTAAGAAAGTGGTTCTGCTAGGTCAAGAGTCTCATGGTTTGTATAGTCTGGGGTCTTTGCTTAACAGTTCTACTAGGTTTGCTAATAATATTGTTAGTTGTAGTATGGTTACTTGTAATGCTGTTTCTGTTGATACATGGCATCAAAGACCATGCCATCCTTCATTTGATGTTCTTAGTAAAGCCTTATCTAGCTGTAATGTTTCTTTGTCTAAGAATAAAGCTGATTCTGAATCTTTCATTTTATGTAAAGCATGTCAGTATGGTAAAAGTCATAAGTTGCCTTTTAAACCTTCTCAAACTGAGTATTCAAAGCCTTTACAATTGGTAGTTGCTGATGTTTAGGGCCCAGCTCCTATATGTTCAAGTGGTTTTAAATATTATATAGCATTCACTGATGCTTGTACCAGGTATACCTGAGTGTATTTTTTGAAACTTAAGTCATAGGTTAAAGAAGCTTTTGTTCTGTTCCACAAGGAGGCAGAAAATAAACTTGGTGAGCAACTTAAAATGCTTCAATCAGACTGCGGTGGAGAATTTGTAGCACTTAAGTCATATCTTCAAGAGTAACCCCCTAGACCCGCCTATGCGTTTCACGGATCCTAGGAAGTCACATTAGGGTCACAAGAGCGACCCACAGTAAAATTTCAAATAAACATATGGTTAAACCTTTAAAATCATAAATCAAATATATGATTTAAAATACAATTTCAGAAATCATTCAAAACGATAAAACAATCATGATACCAGTTGCGGAAATAAGTTTCAGACTCATTTCTATAATACAAACACGACACACATGCCCCCTAGTTACATAGATACCATACTCCCTGACGAGCCGAAGAAACTCCCATACCGATGTTGATAGGTGCAACTTGTCTGATCTTTTATCCTGAGATGGTAAAAACAACATGAGCTTGGGAAAGCTCAGTAATGCAGAACTACCAAAAGATGCTATAAGCTCATGCAGACATATGGTAGGCATAACATTTTTATGATGTTCCAGGCAATACTTGTCTCCATTTATGTTTCGCTGATTTAGTGAAGCACTATTCTTGAGGACTACAAGGTTTGTTCTTTCTATGTTACTGAGTATTAAGATAGAGCTTATTGTTCAGAGAATCAACAGAGTGGCGGGTTGGAGAAGTTAAACCACGAAGCCTAAAGTGTGTTTTAATAAGTTGCAAATCAACATACAGAGGTACTTAACATCATATCATATGAGCACATAATAGATTAAATGCAAACGTTAAATGTTCATACAGAAGTTTACAAGAACTACCCTCCAACCTTACACCAAAATGCAGTCCCCCAGAACTGCATGCAGAAGGTCTTACCCTAGGCCTGAGGCGTAGGAGCCTACCTAAGGGAATGCCTTAGGTCCAGAAAGACTGACCCTAGGCCCGTGGGCGTAGGAGCTTAACAGAAGGGTTTACCAGCTGGATCAGGGTTGTACCTGCAGACAGTTCATAACATAACCCAACAGTATACCCCAGACAATAATCGGTGTTCAGATTCCAGACATGAGTAACATAATACATGTAACAGACATATTCTATTCAGAGTATCAGAAACAGAAGTTCATGCTTTTGACAGATAAATGGGCATACTATTGAGCAGAGCAGACATTTTCAGCATTCATCATGCAGACAGATTTATCAACAGTCAGACAATACATCACAGAGCAAACGATCACATACTAAGTATACAGATTGATCAAACATATATCAGGTAGGCAGAGAATGTCATCATATATCAAGTTCATCAAACATAATGTTATTCATGATTAAATAATTATACAATCCATTCAACAAAATGTAACACACATGGAACACACTAGGTGGGACAGATCATTTCTTGGAGATGCTTGGCATTTACGGAATGAGACATATTGAACTCTTGACAACTTGAACGGATTTCTGAAACGTGACCCCTAATAAAAAGGGGTTCATACTAACGGTTTAACTCAGATATTCAGAAGGTGATACATCAAGATCTTAGAAAGTTCAGATATATTATGGGTACTTTAGTCCTTTAAGCATATAAGGGCATTATGGTCATTTCGACGATCATAGACATTATGGTAATTATACCAACATTGAAAACAATGATTTACAGAACTCTGGTATCCTATTTGCTCATTAGTTTTCTAACCGGACAATCAAGAATTTCAAAATTAAAATCTTTTAAGTTATCAGATATTTTCAGTGGTGTTCCGATTATTTAGACTATCATGGCCTTTTAGTTATTTGACTGTCATGATAAATTTTATACTATGGCACAATCATATCAGAACGAAAATTATAATTCTCAGGGGCTCTAACAATTTATCATACCTCCAGAAATTGTTTAATTCGACATAACCCAACTTGACAATACTTACCATTTCTTTCTGAATTACCATTTGGTACCTCCATCATTCACGTACTCAAACGAGATTAAGTCATCCTAACTCTCCGACCCTTTACAGATGATTCATTTATTACAGAACTTGAGGGTATAACGTCATTCAAATTAATCAGACATTTCAGTGCTCGAGGGCATTCCCATTTTTTTGGTCATTATGAATATTCTCATTTAATTCATGTGTTATACAGAGTTAGAGGGATTATCCAAGTTTGTATCACTCGTATTGCATAATGATGCCGAAGACTTTCCATTAAAACATACATCTTGGGTAGTGTAAATTGAATAATCATGTCGAATGCAGATTTTAGGTCATTTCCTTTATCAGAGGGGTAGTTTAGTCATACTAATGCTCCAAAGGCATTTTCGTAATTTCATATCCAACATCTCATACTCCGCATTCTGAACATTAGTTCTTAGACACCATTGATAGAGTTTCAGATTTAACTGTATCATTATTAGCACTTTCGACACTGCTGGTATATTAATATTCTTATCCGAGTATTTTAATCTTACTGACTCTCATACTTATTTTTCGTATCGAAATTCAGCTTAAGCAGAGTTCACAAAACACTCATCATAAACATGCATGCTTTAACTAGATATCAACATGTACATAAAGCATACAAGAGGTAGTAATGTATTACCTTAGTTCCGAGCTATATCTTTCGATTCGTGAAACCCCATTCAATTGCAATCGAACTCGAATTCAATGTCCATCAAAATTCGTATTCAAGGAGCTAAGAGTACCTTCAATCACACAATATTCCATTTTAGTCCTTATTCATAGAGCTCTTAACTGAAAAATTAACTACATAAACAAGTTCGGGTTCAATGTCAGATTTGGAGGCTTTTGGATCAGAATTTTGCGAAACGGTGTTCAAAAACGGACTCAGGACGTCGAAAAACATAAAATATGAGTTTTCGGAAAATTTGACTTTTTGGTCAACGGTCAAAGTCAACGGGTCAAAGTCAACAGGTCAAGGTCAAAGCTGACGTCAGTATGACGTCAGCAGTCAACAGAGGGTCAACTGAGCTAACTCGGCAGGTTAACTCACTGAGTCAACTCGGGCGAGTTGACTCAGTCGGATCGGATTTGGGTCAGAGACGGGTCGGGTTGTCGGGTTCGGGTCGGGTTATCGGGTTTGGGCTTCAATCGAACCGGTCCACTTACCATTGGGTATGGCTTCGTCGGCCGGTCGCCGGAATTGGTCGCCGGAAAATCCATTTCATGTCGTTTCTGCCGGAGAACACAAATAATCAAGCCCTCATTTTTAAATTACACATCTAAGAATCAAAATAACGCCGGAAATTAACTGAAACTTACCGGATCTAACCCTAAAGCTTCAAAAATCGTCGGAAAAGACGAGTCTCCGACGAAGGCTTAAACGATAACGATCGGACGAGTAAAAGGATGGGTTTTGCTCAGCTCGGTGTGGGGAGTTTAGATCTGGTGGCCATACAACAAGGTGACGGCGGAGGCGGCCGGAAAACACGCAAAATAGTGGGCGCGTTGGCTTCTCCGACGAAGCACTCAAATAGCTTCCCACGGTGGACGGCGGCTGATAACCGCGAGTGGTTGTTACGGTTGGAGTCGACGGACGAGCGCGCTTCTAACGACAGTGGCGGTGACGGCCACGATGCGGTGGCGGTGCAGATCGGAGCAACAACATCAGATAAGCTCTTGGTTCCCGATGGCCTCTTTCGATGCTGTTTGGCAACGGACAGCAGCGCTATCGCGCGAGTGGTGGACGGGGACGAGTCCGGGGCTGAACGGTGACTCTCCCGACGGTGGCGGTGTCGCACACGGAGCGGCGGTGGGGCAAGGCGGAGCGGCGGCCGGTGATGGGTGGTAAGGGGTTTGGGAAGATGAAGGGTCGATCCCACATTATTTTTTTTTGGGATATAATACCGAATTAAATGCTAGAGTGGGGGTGGTTGGGATATTTTGAGGGTATTATTATTTTATTTTTCAAGAACCACATAAAAATAAGTGGGTACAACCTATAACTAAGAGCTTCCTTGGCTCAATTGGTTAAGACACAAGCCAAAATAGCCAAGGGTCACAGGTTCAAAACCTCATGGCTGCCATCCCCTTTATTTTTTATCATTCCATTATTTTATTTTAACTTAAAACTTTAGGGGTGTTACAACTCTCCCCTCCTAAAAAAAATTTCGTCCTCGAAATTTACCAGGGTCAGAGAAATGCAGAATTAATCTTTCATCCGTTCTTGTACTGAAAACTTATCTATCAAGGTATCTTTGTTTCTCAGGATGCTTAGACGGTCACGAATCAATTTGGTATCATTTGGGTCACTCGGACTGACATTAGACTCACAACCATTCCATGATGTATCTCAACTCAATTGATTAAAATGCAATATATGAATCCATACAGAACTTTATACGGAGCCACGTGAACACTTATTTCGTAACCGTTATTATTATTATGGCATACTCAGTCAAGACTACAAAACATTCTCGCTGCCACAAAAGTCAATCATACAGTCCAAAAGTACATCTTTCAGAATCTGAATTACTTTACTAGGTTGACAATCAATTTACGGACGAACAACTGTGCGTGAAGTTTATGCGAGTACTCAAAGCGTCAACCAAGGCCCTCTAGAATCAAGATGTAAACATCAAATTTCAGTAAGTACGATACATATGACAGTACATTGCGTCACTTTTCCCCAAAATGACTTACTCCATGCCGAACAAATACAATCCAATGTTTCGAACGGATAACGCTTACTTTCAGCGCAATGTTCAGGCAACTATTTCCTTCGTGTATAATAGAGTCATCGTATAATCTACATTCTCACCAATCTCGCAGACACCTTTCTTTTAAATTCATAATGCTTTTATCAAATTTTCGTCAGAATACTTGTAATCTTATATTAGTTTCCTCATTTGATCAAACATTTATTCTTAATCTGTTTCAGATCTTCTATCTCACATGCATAAACCATCACAGGTTCTCTACCCAGATTCAAATCCATCAATTTAATCCAATTCGTAGACAAACATTACCGATTTTCCTTTCCAGTACAGATCAAGCTATTATGGACAGAAGAGTTAGATGTACTTATTACAGGAAAGGATTCAACATTGGAGTCTCGGCACAGAGGAGTACGGTTATGATCTAGGGGCATGCAAAGACCAGACACCCTATGACAGACGATCGACCGATCTACCCAGAATGACACAACTCTAAGCTCTGATACCACTAAATGTAACCCCCTAGACCCGCCTATGTGTTTCACGGATCCTAGGAAGTCACATTAGGGTCACAAGAGCGACCCACAGTAAAATTTCAAATAAACATATGGTTAAACCTTTAAAATCATAAATCAAATATATGATTTAAAATACAATTTCAGAAATCGTTCAAAACGATAAAACAATCATGATACCAGTTGCGGAAATAAGTTTCAGACTCATTTGTATAATACAAACACGACACACATGCCCCCTAGTTACATAGATACCATACTCCCTGACGAGCCGAAGAAACTCCCATACCGATGTTGATAGGTGCAACTTGTCTGATCTTTTATCCTGAGATGGTAAAAACAACATGAGCTTGGGAAAGCTCAGTAATACAGAACTACCAAAAGATGCTATAAGCTCATGCAAACATATGGTAGGCATAACATTTTTATGATGTTCCAGGCAATACTTGTCTCCATTTATGTTTCGCTGATTTAGTGAAGCACTATTCTTGAGGACTACAAGGTTTGTTCTTTCTATGTTACTGAGTATTAAGATAGAGCTTATTGTTCAGAGAATCAACAGAGTGGCGGGTTGGAGAAGTTAAACCACGAAGCCTAAAGTGTGTTTTAATAAGTTGCAAATCAACATACAGAGGTACTTAACATCATATCATATGAGCACATAATAGATTAAATGAAAACGTTAAATGTTCATACAGAAGTTTACAAGAACTACCCTCCAACCTTACACCAAAATGCAGTCCCCCAGAACTGCATGCAGAAGGTCTTACCCTAGGCCTGAGGCGTAGGAGCCTACCTAAGGGAATGCCTTAGGTCCAAAAAGACTGACCCTAGGCCCGTGGGCGTAGGAGCTTAACAGAAGGGTTTACCAGCTGGATCAGGGTTGTACCTGCAGACAGTTCATAACATAACCCAACAGTATACCCCAGACAATAATCGGTGTTCAGATTCCAGACATGAGTAACATAATACATGTAACAGACATATTCTATTCAGAGTATCAGAAACAGAAGTTCATGCTTTTGACAGATAAATGGGCATACTATTGAGCAGAGCAGACATTTTCAGCATTCATCATGCAGACAGATTTATCAACAGTCAGACAATACATCACAGAGCAAACGATCACATACTAAGTATACAGATTGATCAAACATATATCAGGTAGGCAGAGAATGTCATCATATATCAAGTTCATCAAACATAATGTTATTCATGATTAAATAATTATACAATCCATTCAACAAAATGTAACACACATGGAACACACTAGGTGGGACAGATCATTTCTTGGAGATGCTTGGCATTTACGGAATGAGACATATTGAACTCTTGACAACTTGAACGGATTTCTGAAACGTGACCCCTAATAAAAAGGGGTTCATACTAACGGTTTAACTCAGATATTCAGAAGGTGATACATCAAGATCTTAGAAAGTTCAGATATATTATGGGTACTTTAGTCCTTTAAGCATATAAGGGCATTATGGTCATTTCGACGATCATAGACATTATGGTAATTATACCAACATTGAAAACAATGATTTACAGAACTCTGGTATCCTATTTGCTCATTAGTTTTCTAACCGGACAATCAAGAATTTCAAAATTAAAATCTTTTAAGTTATCAGATATTTTCAGTGGTGTTCCGATTATTTAGACTATCATGGCCTTTTAGTTATTTGACTGTCATGATAAATTTTATACTATGGCACAATCATATCAGAACGAAAATTATAATTCTCAGGGGCTCTAACAATTTATCATACCTCCAGAAATTGTTTAATTCGACATAACCCAACTTGACAATACTTACCATTTCTTTCTGAATTACCATTTGGTACCTCCATCATTCACGTACTCAAACGAGATTAAGTCATCCTAACTCTCCGACCCTTTACAGATGATTCATTTATTACAGAACTTGAGGGTATAACGTCATTCAAATTAATCAGACATTTCAGTGCTCGAGGGCATTCCCATTTTTTTGGTCATTATGAATATTCTCATTTAATTCATGTGTTATACAGAGTTAGATGGATTATCCAAGTTTGTATCACACGTATTGCATAATGATGCCGAAGACTTTCCATTAAAACATACATCTTGGGTAGTGTAAATTGCATAATCAGGTCGAATGCAGATTTTAGTTCATTTCCTTTATCAGAGGGGTAGTTTAGTCATACTTATGCTCCAAAGGCATTTTCGTAATTTCATATCCAACATCTCATACAACACATTCTGAACATTAGTTCTTAGACACCATTGATAGAGTTTCAGATTTAACTGTATCATTATTAGCACTTTCAACACTGCTGGTATATTAATATTCTTATCCGAGTATTTTGATCTTACTGACTCTCATACTTATTTTTCGTATCGAAATTCAGCTTAAGCAGAGTTCACAAAACACTCATCATAAACATGCATGCTTTAACTAGATATCAACATGTACATAAAGCATACAAGAGGTAGTAATGTATTACCTTAGTTCCGAGCTATATCTTTCGATTCGTGAAACCCCATTCAATTGCAAACGAACTCGAATTCAATGTCCATCAAAATTCGTATTCAAGGAGCTAAGAGTACCTTCAATCACACAATATTCCATTTTAGTCCTTATTCATAGAGCTCTTAACTGAAAAATTAACTACATAAACAAGTTCGGGTTCAATGTCAGATTTGGAGGCTTTTGGATCAGAATTTTGCGAAACGGTGTTCAAAAACGGACTCAGGACGTCGAAAAACATAAAATATGAGTTTTCGGAAAATTTGACTTTTTGGTCAACGGTCAAAGTCAACGGGTCAAAGTCAACAAGTCAAGGTCAAAGCTGACGTCAGTATGACGTCAGCAGTCAACAGAGGGTCAACTGAGCTGACTCGGCAGGTTAACTCACTGAGTCAACTCGGGCGAGTTGACTCAGTCGGATCGGATTTGGGTCAGAGACGGGTCGGGTTGTCGGGTTCGGGTCGGGTTATCGGGTTTGGGCTTCAATCGAACCGGTCCACTTACCATTGGGTATGGCTTCGTCGGCCGGTCGCCGGAATTGGTCGCCGGAAAATCCATTTCATGTCGTTTCTGCCGGAGAACACAAATAATCAAGCCCTCATTTTTAAATTACACATCTAAGAATCAAAATAACGCCGGAAATTAACTGAAACTTACCGGATCTAACCCTAAAGCTTCAAAAATCGTCGGAAAAGACGAGTCTCTGACGAAGGCTTAAACGATAACGATCGGACGAGTAAAAGGATGGGTTTTGCTCAGCTCGGTGTGGGGAGTTTAGATCTGGTGGCCATACAACAAGGTGACGGCGGAGGCGGCCGAAAAACACGCAAAATAGTGGGCGCGTTGGCTTCTCCGACGAAGCACTCAAATAGCTTCCCACGGTGGACGGCGGCTGATAACCGCGAGTGGTTGTTACGGTTGGAGTCGACGGACGAGCGCGCTTCTAACGACAGTGGCGGTGACGGCCACGATGCGGTGGCGGTGCAGATCGGAGCAACAACATCAGATAAGCTCTTGGTTCCCGATGGCCTCTTTCGATGCTGTTTGGCAACGGACAGCAGCGCTATCGCGCGAGTGGTGGACGGGGACGAGTCCGGGGCTGAACGGTGACTCTCCCGACGGTGGCGGTGTCGCACACGGAGCGGCGGTGGGGCAAGGCGGAGCGGCGGCCGGTGATGGGTGGTAAGGGGTTTGGGAAGATGAAGGGTCGATCCCACATTATTTTTTTTTGGGATATAATACCGAATTAAATGCTAGAGTGGGGGTGGTTGGGATATTTTGAGGGTATTATTATTTTATTTTTCAAGAACCACATAAAAATAAGTGGGTACAACCTATAACTAAGAGCTTCCTTGGCTCAATTGGTTAAGACACAAGCCAAAATAGCCAAGGGTCACAGGTTCAAAACCTCATGGCTGCCATCCCCTTTATTTTTTATCATTCCATTATTTTATTTTAACTTAAAACTTTAGGGGTGTTACAACTCTCCCCTCCTAAAAAAAATTTCGTCCTCGAAATTTACCAGGGTCAGAGAAATGCAGAATTAATCTTTCATCCGTTCTTGTACTGAAAACTTATCTATCAAGGTATCTTTGTTTCTCAGGATGCTTAGACGGTCACGAATCAATTTGGTATCATTTGGGTCACTCGGACTGACATTAGACTCACAACCATTCCATGATGTATCTCAACTCAATTGATTAAAATGCAATATATGAATCCATACAGAACTTTATACGGAGCCACGTGAACACTTATTTCGTAACCGTTATTATTATTATGGCATACTCAGTCAAGACTACAAAACATTCTCGCTGCCACAAAAGTCAATCATACAGTCCAAAAGTACATCTTTCAGAATCTGAATTACTTTACTAGGTTGACAATCAATTTACGGACGAACAACTGTGCGTGAAGTTTATGCGAGTACTCAAAGCGTCAACCAAGGCCCTCTAGAATCAAGATGTAAACATCAAATTTCAGTAAGTACGATACATATGACAGTACATTGCGTCACTTTTCCCCAAAATGACTTACTCCATGCCGAACAAATACAATCCAATGTTTCGAACGGATAACGCTTACTTTCAGCGCAATGTTCAGGCAACTATTTCCTTCGTGTATAATAGAGTCATCGTATAATCTACATTCTCACCAATCTCGCAGACACCTTTCTTTTAAATTCATAATGCTTTTATCAAATTTTCGTCAGAATACTTGTAATCTTATATTAGTTTCCTCATTTGATCAAACATTTATTCTTAATCTGTTTCAGATCTTCTATTTCACATGCATAAACCATCACAGGTTCTCTACCCAGATTCAAATCCATCAATTTAATCCAATTCGTAGACAAACATTACCGATTTTCCTTTCCAGTACAGATCAAGCTATTATGGACAGAAGAGTTAGATGTACTTATTACAGGAAAGGATTCAACATTGGAGTCTCGGCACAGAGGAGTACGGTTATGATCTAGGGGCATGCAAAGACCAGACACCCTATGACAGACGATCGACCGATCTACCCAGAATGACACAACTCTAAGCTCTGATACCACTAAATGTAACCCCCTAGACCCGCCTATGTGTTTCACGGATCCTAGGAAGTCACATTAGGGTCACAAGAGCGACCCACAGTAAAATTTCAAATAAACATATGGTTAAACCTTTAAAATCATAAATCAAATATATGATTTAAAATACAATTTCAGAAATCGTTCAAAACGATAAAACAATCATGATACCAGTTGCGGAAATAAGTTTCAGACTCATTTGTATAATACAAACATGACACACATGCCCCCTAGTTACATAGATACCATACTCCCTGACGAGCCGAAGAAACTCCCATACCGATGTTGATAGGTGCAACTTGTCTGATCTTTTATCCTGAGATGGTAAAAACAACATGAGCTTGGGAAAGCTCAGTAATACAGAACTACCAAAAGATGCTATAAGCTCATGCAAACATATGGTAGGCATAACATTTTTATGATGTTCCAGGCAATACTTGTCTCCATTTATGTTTCGCTGATTTAGTGAAGCACTATTCTTGAGGACTACAAGGTTTGTTCTTTCTATGTTACTGAGTATTAAGATAGAGCTTATTGTTCAGAGAATCAACAGAGTGGCGGGTTGGAGAAGTTAAACCACGAAGCCTAAAGTGTGTTTTAATAAGTTGCAAATCAACATACAGAGGTACTTAACATCATATCATATGAGCACATAATAGATTAAATGAAAACGTTAAATGTTCATACAGAAGTTTACAAGAACTACCCTCCAACCTTACACCAAAATGCAGTCCCCCAGAACTGCATGCAGAAGGTCTTACCCTAGGCCTGAGGCGTAGGAGCCTACCTAAGGGAATGCCTTAGGTCCAAAAAGACTGACCCTAGGCCCGTGGGCGTAGGAGCTTAACAGAAGGGTTTACCAGCTGGATCAGGGTTGTACCTGCAGACACTTCATAACATAACCCAACAGTATACCCCAGACAATAATCGGTGTTCAGATTCCAGACATGAGTAACATAATACATGTAACAGACATATTCTATTCAGAGTATCAGAAACAGAAGTTCATGCTTTTGACAGATAAATGGGCATACTATTGAGCAGAGCAGACATTTTCAGCATTCATCATGCAGACAGATTTATCAACAGTCAGACAATACATCACAGAGCAAACGATCACATACTAAGTATACAGATTGATCAAACATATATCAGGTAGGCAGAGAATGTCATCATATATCAAGTTCATCAAACATAATGTTATTCATGATTAAATAATTATACAATCCATTCAACAAAATGTAACACACATGGAACACACTAGGTGGGACAGATCATTTCTTGGAGATGCTTGGCATTTACGGAATGAGACATATTGAACTCTTGACAACTTGAACGGATTTCTGAAACGTGACCCCTAATAAAAAGGGGTTCATACTAACGGTTTAACTCAGATATTCAGAAGGTGATACATCAAGATCTTAGAAAGTTCAGATATATTATGGGTACTTTAGTCCTTTAA
This sequence comes from Hibiscus trionum, assembly GCA_030270665.1. Taxonomy (NCBI): domain Eukaryota; kingdom Viridiplantae; phylum Streptophyta; class Magnoliopsida; order Malvales; family Malvaceae; genus Hibiscus; species Hibiscus trionum. Next base: position 12,441,204 of record BSYR01000027.1, on the reverse strand, counting down.
GCATATAAGGGCATTATGGTCATTTCGACGATCATAGACATTATGGTAATTATACCAACATTGAAAACAATGATTTACAGAACTCTGGTATCCTATTTGCTCATTAGTTTTCTAACCGGACAATCAAGAATTTCAAAATTAAAATCTTTTAAGTTATCAGATATTTTCAGTGGTGTTCCGATTATTTAGACTATCATGGCCTTTTAGTTATTTGACTGTCATGATAAATTTTATACTATGGCACAATCATATCAGAACGAAAATTATAATTCTCAGGGGCTCTAACAATTTATCATACCTCCAGAAATTGTTTAATTCGACATAACCCAACTTGACAATACTTACCATTTCTTTCTGAATTACCATTTGGTACCTCCATCATTCACGTACTCAAACGAGATTAAGTCATCCTAACTCTCCGACCCTTTACAGATGATTCATTTATTACAGAACTTGAGGGTATAACGTCATTCAAATTAATCAGACATTTCAGTGCTCGAGGGCATTCCCATTTTTTTGGTCATTATGAATATTCTCATTTAATTCATGTGTTATACAGAGTTAGATGGATTATCCAAGTTTGTATCACACGTATTGCATAATGATGCCGAAGACTTTCCATTAAAACATACATCTTGGGTAGTGTAAATTGCATAATCAGGTCGAATGCAGATTTTAGTTCATTTCCTTTATCAGAGGGGTAGTTTAGTCATACTTATGCTCCAAAGGCATTTTCGTAATTTCATATCCAACATCTCATACAACACATTCTGAACATTAGTTCTTAGACACCATTGATAGAGTTTCAGATTTAACTGTATCATTATTAGCACTTTCAACACTGCTGGTATATTAATATTCTTATCCGAGTATTTTGATCTTACTGACTCTCATACTTATTTTTCGTATCGAAATTCAGCTTAAGCAGAGTTCACAAAACACTCATCATAAACATGCATGCTTTAACTAGATATCAACATGTACATAAAGCATACAAGAGGTAGTAATGTATTACCTTAGTTCCGAGCTATATCTTTCGATTCGTGAAACCCCATTCAATTGCAAACGAACTCGAATTCAATGTCCATCAAAATTCGTATTCAAGGAGCTAAGAGTACCTTCAATCACACAATATTCCATTTTAGTCCTTATTCATAGAGCTCTTAACTGAAAAATTAACTACATAAACAAGTTCGGGTTCAATGTCAGATTTGGAGGCTTTTGGATCAGAATTTTGCGAAACGGTGTTCAAAAACGGACTCAGGACGTCGAAAAACATAAAATATGAGTTTTCGGAAAATTTGACTTTTTGGTCAACGGTCAAAGTCAACGGGTCAAAGTCAACAAGTCAAGGTCAAAGCTGACGTCAGTATGACGTCAGCAGTCAACAGAGGGTCAACTGAGCTGACTCGGCAGGTTAACTCACTGAGTCAACTCGGGCGAGTTGACTCAGTCGGATCGGATTTGGGTCAGAGACGGGTCGGGTTGTCGGGTTCGGGTCGGGTTATCGGGTTTGGGCTTCAATCGAACCGGTCCACTTACCATTGGGTATGGCTTCGTCGGCCGGTCGCCGGAATTGGTCGCCGGAAAATCCATTTCATGTCGTTTCTGCCGGAGAACACAAATAATCAAGCCCTCATTTTTAAATTACACATCTAAGAATCAAAATAACGCCGGAAATTAACTGAAACTTACCGGATCTAACCCTAAAGCTTCAAAAATCGTCGGAAAAGACGAGTCTCTGACGAAGGCTTAAACGATAACGATCGGACGAGTAAAAGGATGGGTTTTGCTCAGCTCGGTGTGGGGAGTTTAGATCTGGTGGCCATACAACAAGGTGACGGCGGAGGCGGCCGAAAAACACGCAAAATAGTGGGCGCGTTGGCTTCTCCGACGAAGCACTCAAATAGCTTCCCACGGTGGACGGCGGCTGATAACCGCGAGTGGTTGTTACGGTTGGAGTCGACGGACGAGCGCGCTTCTAACGACAGTGGCGGTGACGGCCACGATGCGGTGGCGGTGCAGATCGGAGCAACAACATCAGATAAGCTCTTGGTTCCCGATGGCCTCTTTCGATGCTGTTTGGCAACGGACAGCAGCGCTATCGCGCGAGTGGTGGACGGGGACGAGTCCGGGGCTGAACGGTGACTCTCCCGACGGTGGCGGTGTCGCACACGGAGCGGCGGTGGGGCAAGGCGGAGCGGCGGCCGGTGATGGGTGGTAAGGGGTTTGGGAAGATGAAGGGTCGATCCCACATTATTTTTTTTTGGGATATAATACCGAATTAAATGCTAGAGTGGGGGTGGTTGGGATATTTTGAGGGTATTATTATTTTATTTTTCAAGAACCACATAAAAATAAGTGGGTACAACCTATAACTAAGAGCTTCCTTGGCTCAATTGGTTAAGACACAAGCCAAAATAGCCAAGGGTCACAGGTTCAAAACCTCATGGCTGCCATCCCCTTTATTTTTTATCATTCCATTATTTTATTTTAACTTAAAACTTTAGGGGTGTTACAACTCTCCCCTCCTAAAAAAAATTTCGTCCTCGAAATTTACCAGGGTCAGAGAAATGCAGAATTAATCTTTCATCCGTTCTTGTACTGAAAACTTATCTATCAAGGTATCTTTGTTTCTCAGGATGCTTAGACGGTCACGAATCAATTTGGTATCATTTGGGTCACTCGGACTGACATTAGACTCACAACCATTCCATGATGTATCTCAACTCAATTGATTAAAATGCAATATATGAATCCATACAGAACTTTATACGGAGCCACGTGAACACTTATTTCGTAACCGTTATTATTATTATGGCATACTCAGTCAAGACTACAAAACATTCTCGCTGCCACAAAAGTCAATCATACAGTCCAAAAGTACATCTTTCAGAATCTGAATTACTTTACTAGGTTGACAATCAATTTACGGACGAACAACTGTGCGTGAAGTTTATGCGAGTACTCAAAGCGTCAACCAAGGCCCTCTAGAATCAAGATGTAAACATCAAATTTCAGTAAGTACGATACATATGACAGTACATTGCGTCACTTTTCCCCAAAATGACTTACTCCATGCCGAACAAATACAATCCAATGTTTCGAACGGATAACGCTTACTTTCAGCGCAATGTTCAGGCAACTATTTCCTTCGTGTATAATAGAGTCATCGTATAATCTACATTCTCACCAATCTCGCAGACACCTTTCTTTTAAATTCATAATGCTTTTATCAAATTTTCGTCAGAATACTTGTAATCTTATATTAGTTTCCTCATTTGATCAAACATTTATTCTTAATCTGTTTCAGATCTTCTATTTCACATGCATAAACCATCACAGGTTCTCTACCCAGATTCAAATCCATCAATTTAATCCAATTCGTAGACAAACATTACCGATTTTCCTTTCCAGTACAGATCAAGCTATTATGGACAGAAGAGTTAGATGTACTTATTACAGGAAAGGATTCAACATTGGAGTCTCGGCACAGAGGAGTACGGTTATGATCTAGGGGCATGCAAAGACCAGACACCCTATGACAGACGATCGACCGATCTACCCAGAATGACACAACTCTAAGCTCTGATACCACTAAATGTAACCCCCTAGACCCGCCTATGTGTTTCACGGATCCTAGGAAGTCACATTAGGGTCACAAGAGCGACCCACAGTAAAATTTCAAATAAACATATGGTTAAACCTTTAAAATCATAAATCAAATATATGATTTAAAATACAATTTCAGAAATCGTTCAAAACGATAAAACAATCATGATACCAGTTGCGGAAATAAGTTTCAGACTCATTTGTATAATACAAACATGACACACATGCCCCCTAGTTACATAGATACCATACTCCCTGACGAGCCGAAGAAACTCCCATACCGATGTTGATAGGTGCAACTTGTCTGATCTTTTATCCTGAGATGGTAAAAACAACATGAGCTTGGGAAAGCTCAGTAATACAGAACTACCAAAAGATGCTATAAGCTCATGCAAACATATGGTAGGCATAACATTTTTATGATGTTCCAGGCAATACTTGTCTCCATTTATGTTTCGCTGATTTAGTGAAGCACTATTCTTGAGGACTACAAGGTTTGTTCTTTCTATGTTACTGAGTATTAAGATAGAGCTTATTGTTCAGAGAATCAACAGAGTGGCGGGTTGGAGAAGTTAAACCACGAAGCCTAAAGTGTGTTTTAATAAGTTGCAAATCAACATACAGAGGTACTTAACATCATATCATATGAGCACATAATAGATTAAATGAAAACGTTAAATGTTCATACAGAAGTTTACAAGAACTACCCTCCAACCTTACACCAAAATGCAGTCCCCCAGAACTGCATGCAGAAGGTCTTACCCTAGGCCTGAGGCGTAGGAGCCTACCTAAGGGAATGCCTTAGGTCCAAAAAGACTGACCCTAGGCCCGTGGGCGTAGGAGCTTAACAGAAGGGTTTACCAGCTGGATCAGGGTTGTACCTGCAGACACTTCATAACATAACCCAACAGTATACCCCAGACAATAATCGGTGTTCAGATTCCAGACATGAGTAACATAATACATGTAACAGACATATTCTATTCAGAGTATCAGAAACAGAAGTTCATGCTTTTGACAGATAAATGGGCATACTATTGAGCAGAGCAGACATTTTCAGCATTCATCATGCAGACAGATTTATCAACAGTCAGACAATACATCACAGAGCAAACGATCACATACTAAGTATACAGATTGATCAAACATATATCAGGTAGGCAGAGAATGTCATCATATATCAAGTTCATCAAACATAATGTTATTCATGATTAAATAATTATACAATCCATTCAACAAAATGTAACACACATGGAACACACTAGGTGGGACAGATCATTTCTTGGAGATGCTTGGCATTTACGGAATGAGACATATTGAACTCTTGACAACTTGAACGGATTTCTGAAACGTGACCCCTAATAAAAAGGGGTTCATACTAACGGTTTAACTCAGATATTCAGAAGGTGATACATCAAGATCTTAGAAAGTTCAGATATATTATGGGTACTTTAGTCCTTTAAGCATATAAGGGCATTATGGTCATTTCGACGATCATAGACATTATGGTAATTATACCAACATTGAAAACAATGATTTACAGAACTCTGGTATCCTATTTGCTCATTAGTTTTCTAACCGGACAATCAAGAATTTCAAAATTAAAATCTTTTAAGTTATCAGATATTTTCAGTGGTGTTCCGATTATTTAGACTATCATGGCCTTTTAGTTATTTGACTGTCATGATAAATTTTATACTATGGCACAATCATATCAGAACGAAAATTATAATTCTCAGGGGCTCTAACAATTTATCATACCTCCAGAAATTGTTTAATTCGACATAACCCAACTTGACAATACTTACCATTTCTTTCTGAATTACCATTTGGTACCTCCATCATTCACGTACTCAAACGAGATTAAGTCATCCTAACTCTCCGACCCTTTACAGATGATTCATTTATTACAGAACTTGAGGGTATAACGTCATTCAAATTAATCAGACATTTCAGTGCTCGAGGGCATTCCCATTTTTTTGGTCATTATGAATATTCTCATTTAATTCATGTGTTATACAGAGTTAGATGGATTATCCAAGTTTGTATCACACGTATTGCATAATGATGCCGAAGACTTTCCATTAAAACATACATCTTGGGTAGTGTAAATTGCATAATCAGGTCGAATGCAGATTTTAGTTCATTTCCTTTATCAGAGGGGTAGTTTAGTCATACTTATGCTCCAAAGGCATTTTCGTAATTTCATATCCAACATCTCATACAACACATTCTGAACATTAGTTCTTAGACACCATTGATAGAGTTTCAGATTTAACTGTATCATTATTAGCACTTTCAACACTGCTGGTATATTAATATTCTTATCCGAGTATTTTGATCTTACTGACTCTCATACTTATTTTTCGTATCGAAATTCAGCTTAAGCAGAGTTCACAAAACACTCATCATAAACATGCATGCTTTAACTAGATATCAACATGTACATAAAGCATACAAGAGGTAGTAATGTATTACCTTAGTTCCGAGCTATATCTTTCGATTCGTGAAACCCCATTCAATTGCAAACGAACTCGAATTCAATGTCCATCAAAATTCGTATTCAAGGAGCTAAGAGTACCTTCAATCACACAATATTCCATTTTAGTCCTTATTCATAGAGCTCTTAACTGAAAAATTAACTACATAAACAAGTTCGGGTTCAATGTCAGATTTGGAGGCTTTTGGATCAGAATTTTGCGAAACGGTGTTCAAAAACGGACTCAGGACGTCGAAAAACATAAAATATGAGTTTTCGGAAAATTTGACTTTTTGGTCAACGGTCAAAGTCAACGGGTCAAAGTCAACAAGTCAAGGTCAAAGCTGACGTCAGTATGACGTCAGCAGTCAACAGAGGGTCAACTGAGCTGACTCGGCAGGTTAACTCACTGAGTCAACTCGGGCGAGTTGACTCAGTCGGATCGGATTTGGGTCAGAGACGGGTCGGGTTGTCGGGTTCGGGTCGGGTTATCGGGTTTGGGCTTCAATCGAACCGGTCCACTTACCATTGGGTATGGCTTCGTCGGCCGGTCGCCGGAATTGGTCGCCGGAAAATCCATTTCATGTCGTTTCTGCCGGAGAACACAAATAATCAAGCCCTCATTTTTAAATTACACATCTAAGAATCAAAATAACGCCGGAAATTAACTGAAACTTACCGGATCTAACCCTAAAGCTTCAAAAATCGTCGGAAAAGACGAGTCTCTGACGAAGGCTTAAACGATAACGATCGGACGAGTAAAAGGATGGGTTTTGCTCAGCTCGGTGTGGGGAGTTTAGATCTGGTGGCCATACAACAAGGTGACGGCGGAGGCGGCCGAAAAACACGCAAAATAGTGGGCGCGTTGGCTTCTCCGACGAAGCACTCAAATAGCTTCCCACGGTGGACGGCGGCTGATAACCGCGAGTGGTTGTTACGGTTGGAGTCGACGGACGAGCGCGCTTCTAACGACAGTGGCGGTGACGGCCACGATGCGGTGGCGGTGCAGATCGGAGCAACAACATCAGATAAGCTCTTGGTTCCCGATGGCCTCTTTCGATGCTGTTTGGCAACGGACAGCAGCGCTATCGCGCGAGTGGTGGACGGGGACGAGTCCGGGGCTGAACGGTGACTCTCCCGACGGTGGCGGTGTCGCACACGGAGCGGCGGTGGGGCAAGGCGGAGCGGCGGCCGGTGATGGGTGGTAAGGGGTTTGGGAAGATGAAGGGTCGATCCCACATTATTTTTTTTTGGGATATAATACCGAATTAAATGCTAGAGTGGGGGTGGTTGGGATATTTTGAGGGTATTATTATTTTATTTTTCAAGAACCACATAAAAATAAGTGGGTACAACCTATAACTAAGAGCTTCCTTGGCTCAATTGGTTAAGACACAAGCCAAAATAGCCAAGGGTCACAGGTTCAAAACCTCATGGCTGCCATCCCCTTTATTTTTTATCATTCCATTATTTTATTTTAACTTAAAACTTTAGGGGTGTTACAACTCTCCCCTCCTAAAAAAAATTTCGTCCTCGAAATTTACCAGGGTCAGAGAAATGCAGAATTAATCTTTCATCCGTTCTTGTACTGAAAACTTATCTATCAAGGTATCTTTGTTTCTCAGGATGCTTAGACGGTCACGAATCAATTTGGTATCATTTGGGTCACTCGGACTGACATTAGACTCACAACCATTCCATGATGTATCTCAACTCAATTGATTAAAATGCAATATATGAATCCATACAGAACTTTATACGGAGCCACGTGAACACTTATTTCGTAACCGTTATTATTATTATGGCATACTCAGTCAAGACTACAAAACATTCTCGCTGCCACAAAAGTCAATCATACAGTCCAAAAGTACATCTTTCAGAATCTGAATTACTTTACTAGGTTGACAATCAATTTACGGACGAACAACTGTGCGTGAAGTTTATGCGAGTACTCAAAGCGTCAACCAAGGCCCTCTAGAATCAAGATGTAAACATCAAATTTCAGTAAGTACGATACATATGACAGTACATTGCGTCACTTTTCCCCAAAATGACTTACTCCATGCCGAACAAATACAATCCAATGTTTCGAACGGATAACGCTTACTTTCAGCGCAATGTTCAGGCAACTATTTCCTTCGTGTATAATAGAGTCATCGTATAATCTACATTCTCACCAATCTCGCAGACACCTTTCTTTTAAATTCATAATGCTTTTATCAAATTTTCGTCAGAATACTTGTAATCTTATATTAGTTTCCTCATTTGATCAAACATTTATTCTTAATCTGTTTCAGATCTTCTATTTCACATGCATAAACCATCACAGGTTCTCTACCCAGATTCAAATCCATCAATTTAATCCAATTCGTAGACAAACATTACCGATTTTCCTTTCCAGTACAGATCAAGCTATTATGGACAGAAGAGTTAGATGTACTTATTACAGGAAAGGATTCAACATTGGAGTCTCGGCACAGAGGAGTACGGTTATGATCTAGGGGCATGCAAAGACCAGACACCCTATGACAGACGATCGACCGATCTACCCAGAATGACACAACTCTAAGCTCTGATACCACTAAATGTAACCCCCTAGACCCGCCTATGTGTTTCACGGATCCTAGGAAGTCACATTAGGGTCACAAGAGCGACCCACAGTAAAATTTCAAATAAACATATGGTTAAACCTTTAAAATCATAAATCAAATATATGATTTAAAATACAATTTCAGAAATCGTTCAAAACGATAAAACAATCATGATACCAGTTGCGGAAATAAGTTTCAGACTCATTTGTATAATACAAACATGACACACATGCCCCCTAGTTACATAGATACCATACTCCCTGACGAGCCGAAGAAACTCCCATACCGATGTTGATAGGTGCAACTTGTCTGATCTTTTATCCTGAGATGGTAAAAACAACATGAGCTTGGGAAAGCTCAGTAATACAGAACTACCAAAAGATGCTATAAGCTCATGCAAACATATGGTAGGCATAACATTTTTATGATGTTCCAGGCAATACTTGTCTCCATTTATGTTTCGCTGATTTAGTGAAGCACTATTCTTGAGGACTACAAGGTTTGTTCTTTCTATGTTACTGAGTATTAAGATAGAGCTTATTGTTCAGAGAATCAACAGAGTGGCGGGTTGGAGAAGTTAAACCACGAAGCCTAAAGTGTGTTTTAATAAGTTGCAAATCAACATACAGAGGTACTTAACATCATATCATATGAGCACATAATAGATTAAATGAAAACGTTAAATGTTCATACAGAAGTTTACAAGAACTACCCTCCAACCTTACACCAAAATGCAGTCCCCCAGAACTGCATGCAGAAGGTCTTACCCTAGGCCTGAGGCGTAGGAGCCTACCTAAGGGAATGCCTTAGGTCCAAAAAGACTGACCCTAGGCCCGTGGGCGTAGGAGCTTAACAGAAGGGTTTACCAGCTGGATCAGGGTTGTACCTGCAGACACTTCATAACATAACCCAACAGTATACCCCAGACAATAATCGGTGTTCAGATTCCAGACATGAGTAACATAATACATGTAACAGACATATTCTATTCAGAGTATCAGAAACAGAAGTTCATGCTTTTGACAGATAAATGGGCATACTATTGAGCAGAGCAGACATTTTCAGCATTCATCATGCAGACAGATTTATCAACAGTCAGACAATACATCACAGAGCAAACGATCACATACTAAGTATACAGATTGATCAAACATATATCAGGTAGGCAGAGAATGTCATCATATATCAAGTTCATCAAACATAATGTTATTCATGATTAAATAATTATACAATCCATTCAACAAAATGTAACACACATGGAACACACTAGGTGGGACAGATCATTTCTTGGAGATGCTTGGCATTTACGGAATGAGACATATTGAACTCTTGACAACTTGAACGGATTTCTGAAACGTGACCCCTAATAAAAAGGGGTTCATACTAACGGTTTAACTCAGATATTCAGAAGGTGATACATCAAGATCTTAGAAAGTTCAGATATATTATGGGTACTTTAGTCCTTTAAGCATATAAGGGCATTATGGTCATTTCGACGATCATAGACATTATGGTAATTATACCAACATTGAAAACAATGATTTACAGAACTCTGGTATCCTATTTGCTCATTAGTTTTCTAACCGGACAATCAAGAATTTCAAAATTAAAATCTTTTAAGTTATCAGATATTTTCAGTGGTGTTCCGATTATTTAGACTATCATGGCCTTTTAGTTATTTGACTGTCATGATAAATTTTATACTATGGCACAATCATATCAGAACGAAAATTATAATTCTCAGGGGCTCTAACAATTTATCATACCTCCAGAAATTGTTTAATTCGACATAACCCAACTTGACAATACTTACCATTTCTTTCTGAATTACCATTTGGTACCTCCATCATTCACGTACTCAAACGAGATTAAGTCATCCTAACTCTCCGACCCTTTACAGATGATTCATTTATTACAGAACTTGAGGGTATAACGTCATTCAAATTAATCAGACATTTCAGTGCTCGAGGGCATTCCCATTTTTTTGGTCATTATGAATATTCTCATTTAATTCATGTGTTATACAGAGTTAGATGGATTATCCAAGTTTGTATCACACGTATTGCATAATGATGCCGAAGACTTTCCATTAAAACATACATCTTGGGTAGTGTAAATTGCATAATCAGGTCGAATGCAGATTTTAGTTCATTTCCTTTATCAGAGGGGTAGTTTAGTCATACTTATGCTCCAAAGGCATTTTCGTAATTTCATATCCAACATCTCATACAACACATTCTGAACATTAGTTCTTAGACACCATTGATAGAGTTTCAGATTTAACTGTATCATTATTAGCACTTTCAACACTGCTGGTATATTAATATTCTTATCCGAGTATTTTGATCTTACTGACTCTCATACTTATTTTTCGTATCGAAATTCAGCTTAAGCAGAGTTCACAAAACACTCATCATAAACATGCATGCTTTAACTAGATATCAACATGTACATAAAGCATACAAGAGGTAGTAATGTATTACCTTAGTTCCGAGCTATATCTTTCGATTCGTGAAACCCCATTCAATTGCAAACGAACTCGAATTCAATGTCCATCAAAATTCGTATTCAAGGAGCTAAGAGTACCTTCAATCACACAATATTCCATTTTAGTCCTTATTCATAGAGCTCTTAACTGAAAAATTAACTACATAAACAAGTTCGGGTTCAATGTCAGATTTGGAGGCTTTTGGATCAGAATTTTGCGAAACGGTGTTCAAAAACGGACTCAGGACGTCGAAAAACATAAAATATGAGTTTTCGGAAAATTTGACTTTTTGGTCAACGGTCAAAGTCAACGGGTCAAAGTCAACAAGTCAAGGTCAAAGCTGACGTCAGTATGACGTCAGCAGTCAACAGAGGGTCAACTGAGCTGACTCGGCAGGTTAACTCACTGAGTCAACTCGGGCGAGTTGACTCAGTCGGATCGGATTTGGGTCAGAGACGGGTCGGGTTGTCGGGTTCGGGTCGGGTTATCGGGTTTGGGCTTCAATCGAACCGGTCCACTTACCATTGGGTATGGCTTCGTCGGCCGGTCGCCGGAATTGGTCGCCGGAAAATCCATTTCATGTCGTTTCTGCCGGAGAACACAAATAATCAAGCCCTCATTTTTAAATTACACATCTAAGAATCAAAATAACGCCGGAAATTAACTGAAACTTACCGGATCTAACCCTAAAGCTTCAAAAATCGTCGGAAAAGACGAGTCTCTGACGAAGGCTTAAATGATAACGATCGGACGAGTAAAAGGATGGGTTTTGCTCAGCTCGGTGTGGGGAGTTTAGATCCGGTGGCCATACAGCAAGGTGACGGCGGAGGCGGCCGGAAAACACGCAAAATAGTGGGCGCGTTGGCTTCTCCGACGAAGCACTCAAACAGCTTCCCACGGTGGACGGCGGCTGATAACCGCGAGTGGTTGTTACGGTTGGAGTCGACGGACGAGCGCGCTTCTAACGACAGTGGCGGTGACGGCCACGATGCGGTGGCGGTGCAGATCGGAGCAACAACATCAGATAAGCTCTTGGTTCCCGATGGCCTCTTTCGATGCTGTTTGGCAACGGACAGCAGCGCTATCGCGCGAGTGGTGGACGGCGACGAGTCCGGGGCTGAACGGTGACTCTCCCGACGGTGGCGGTGTCGCACACGGAGCGGCGGTGGGGCAAGGCGGAGCGGCGGCCGGTGATGGGTGGTAAGGGGGTTTGGGAAGATGAAGGGTCGATCCCACGTTATTTTTTTTTGGGATATAATACCGAATTAAATGCTAGAGTGGGGGTGGTTGGGATATTTTGGGGGTATTATTATTTTATTTTTCAAGAACCACTTAAAAATAAGTGGGTACAACCTATAACTAAGAGCTTCCTTGGCTCAATTTGTTAAGACACAAGCCAAAATAGCCAAGGGTCACAGGTTCATAACCTCATGGCTGCCATCCCCTTTATTTTTTATCATTCCATTATTTTATTTTAACTTAAAACTTTAGGGGTGTTACAATCATGGGATAGTTCACAAACTTTCACGCCCACATACATCTGAACAGAATGGTTTAGTAGAGAGGAAGCACAGACACATTGTAGAAATGGGGCTTACATTACTTGCACAAGCCTCAATGCCTTTGAAGTTCTGGTATGATGTTTTTTCCAGTGCTGCTTTTCTTATAAATCGTCTTCCTACACGTGTTTTGTCTGGCTTGTCTCCTTATGAACTGTTATTTCTTAAAAACCCTGATTATAGTTTGTTAAAGGTCTTTAGTTGTCTTTGTTACCCTTTACTTCGCCCTTACAATAAAAATAAACTTCAATTCAGGTCTAGTGCTTGTGTTTTTCTTGGTTACTCCCCTGTGCAAAAGGGTTATAAGTGTTTGGATGCATCTGGTCGTGTCTATGTGTCTAGACATGTTAGGTTTGATGAAGGTGTCTTTTCTTTTTCTTCTTCAGTGTCAAGTTCATCCTTTTCAAATCCTCATGTCTCTTCTAGTGCTAGGACTAATAAGGATAAGTTTGTTGTCTTACCACATGTGTTTCAACATTTTAATTCTACTACAAATTCTGTATCTTCTTCTTCTACTCTTGGTGTCAGTTTACCTTCCTCTTCCCATATTCAGAACACTTCATCCACTCACACTCTTGTGTCCCCTACAATACATTCTCCTCATCCTTCAAATGTTTCTACCCACAATTCACCTACTCGTGCTTCCCTTCCTTCTTTATTTCCTACTGAGTCTATACCCTTACATTCATCCCCTCTTCTTAGTCCATCTGTTCCTCCTTTATCCTCTGCTCACCTCCCTATTGTTGACCATGTTGCTTCACCTTCGTTTCCTTCACCATCTTCCTCGTTACAACCTGGTTCTTCTACTGTCCATTTTCCATATTTGGCTTCCACATCTATTTCTCATTCTCCATCTTCTCCTTCTACTTCCATTCCTATACATCATTCTCCTTCACCCACCTGCACTTTCATTCATCATCCTCCATCCATTTCTTCTCCTATTCATTCCTCCCCTTCATCTTCATCTTCTACTACATCCATTCCACTCATTCCACCTTCATCATCTACCTTCACTCACATTACACATCCCATGGTTACTCGTGTCAAAGCTGATATTGTCAACCAAAGGTGTTCATGGCTTGTGGAGATTCACAGGAGCCTACTGATATTTTTGAAGCTCTTTAGGACCCTTATTGGAGAGAGGCTGTGCAGGCTGAATATACATTAGCTGATAGTTGATAGCGGATTATATTAGCAGATTAGCGGATTTGACAAGCGTAATGTATTAGCTGTTTTGCTGTTTAAAAGTGTTTGACAAAATTAAGTGATAGTTGTTTGATTATTTAAACAAGCAAAATGACATATAAGAGCATGATTATATTCGATATTTGTTTGAATAGTTTATTAGTTATTAATATTTTGTATATATTAATATTAATTAGATTATAAAAAATATTTTTTAATATAACAATACTAAGCATAGTCCTATAAAAAACATTACTAAGCATATTCGAAGGATCTATATATTAATTTATTATTTATATAATTATTTTTGATAGAATTTAATTAATTATTAAATTTAGATACAAATATAAATGTGTGAGAATAAAAAAAACAAAAAAAGTATTTGTATACAAATGTCCCAACGTAAATACGTGAGGGTGAAGAATTAAAATAGAAAATATTAAATTTAAGTTATTTGGAGATTTTTTTATAATTGTTAAGGGTAAAAGGGGTTTTATAAATCTAATGTCAAAACCTCTAATTTCAAGAAGCTCATAGTAGCAATTTTTTTTAAAAATTAAAGGTTTCATCCAAATCCGCTATTGCAATCTGCTATTCATCAAATATTCAAATTAATAAATTTGATCGGTAAAATCTTAATTTTAGCTTAAACCACTGTTTATCAAGCATGACCTTTAAACTTCTAATGAAACATTTTTGAAACACAAAAGACAAATTTAGCGGAGCATAGCATTTATGGCAAAATGGTGTTGGTGATACGCGATGGAGAATGGTGATTTGCTCGAAAAAATGTCTAGTATGAAGGGGATGTTGGTTATGTGTAGAGAAATGATAAAAAAATCTAAAGTGTGAAGGGGTTGCAAATTGGATGGGCTACGATTCATTCAGAATAGTTGATGTTGATGAGGTGTCAACATTGTTTTGGGAAGATTTCTGGTGCGGGAGCTACCCACTTAGAGCAGCTTTCCCACGATTGTGTCGATTGGTTAAGGAGAAGTGGGTTAGTTGTTTTTTTTTTCCGGCAAGAATGTATGATTTATTAAAGGTATCGTACATGGACAACATTATCATAAGCCTCACTAAAAACCTCTCTAACTCTATAAAATAAAACGTATCAAATAAACACCAAAAACTAGAAACCAACATCCGAATACAAAGACCCAAGGGCGAATAACGAAATCATCCCAACATCTGAAATCAGGAGGATCGATCAACACCACCCTTAGCGAGCGTATCTACTAAGTTATTCGCCTCTCGAAATATATGATGAAAGCAAACATCATTCATCTCTGCACAAGCCACATTAGTCTGACGAAACCACTACCAAAAACACCATGGACATTTCTCATGATGTAACTCCTAAGCCACGACCACTGCCACAGCCGAATTTGATTCAATCACCACAGATGTTACTGTACGCCAACTAGATTCACGAAGCACCTCAAGCGTATAACAAATGGCTTACAACTCCGCCTCATTGAAATCCACAATCCATATCGGTCCCAAAAACATGGCCAAAATCTGCCCATACTCGTTGTACCACCTCAACCTGACACTAACGAAAAAATGGTATCCAAATCTCCCACATAACCGAGCATCTGAAAAATAGATGATCCACCATCTCCTCCTCCTCATCAGGACACCAATAGCAAAGGACCATGTTGTCCGCAATAGGTATACCTCGGCCACGCAACATCCCCATGGTCGGAAATTGATCTAGCATTACAAACCATAAAAAATGCTGGATTTTAGGGGGAATTGACAACTTCCAGATCACATTCAACTATGTGGATACTTCCAGGCCAAACAATTGCATCATTTTATATAGTACTCCAACCGAGAACTCCCTCGTGATCGACAGTTTTCAAACAAGACAATCCAATGCATGATCACTGAGTCAAAAACATAACACACAAGACTTGAGCTCTTGTAACTGTCTTTCCTCAAATGACCGCAAAGCACGACCAAAAAAATGTCGCCATTCAGCATGAGCAAAACTACCGTTGCGCACATAGTCCTTGACCAATACCATTTTATTTGTTTCCATGTGAAACAATCTCGGAAAAACATGGTGTAATGGCTCATCCAGGCACCAACAATCTCCCCAAAACATAATTTTCACACCTTCACCCAATTTCCATGTATATTGAGATCGATACATAAAACGACATACATCTTCATCACACTGAACTTCTACTATTTGCCGCCATACCACTGACATCTTCCGTGTCCCAACATCATTAGGTCGCAACTGTAAAACATCTCGCCCATATTTTGCCTTAATAATCGAACGCCATAAAGAATTCTCGTTCATCGTATAACACCAATTCCATTTGGCCAACAATGCCAAATTCTGAGTACGCAAACCCACCACCCCAAGCCCCCATATTGCTTTGGGCGACACGAAATAGACCAATTCGATCAAGCTTGATAATAATGTTGCGCGGCACCAAGAAGATGCCCATATAATATAAAGGTAGTGACGACAATACTGAATTCGATCAAGTGGGTTAGTTGTTGTTGCACTATAAGTGAAACATGGTTTCAAATGTGGTATGGATTGAAGTTTTTTCCATAACTTTGTTTGAGAGGGAGATTTGAATCTTGGATGAGCTGGTTTCGATGGTTGTCGACTTCTTGATTAATCTGGATATCAATGATCGAAGCGTATACGGTAAAAAATGATCATTTTTAGTGGTTAATGTAGGTATCAAAGATCAAGATTTTGAGTTCAATCGCGTCTACAAGTTGAAGGTTCCTCATAGAGTGCAGACCTTCTTACGTTAATATTTTATGGTACGATTAAGTTTTCGATTCGAAGTCATTGTCGATGGATGAATTGAGTTTTTTTTACAAAAATGTGCTCAATGATTTGGTGATGGCGTATAAATATGACTTCCAAGTACATGATAGTTGTTGGTGGGAGTGTCTTAGAGATTGTATTGCTCAAAAAGCTAGTAATTCAAGTGACTCACGATATTGGACTCAAAGGTTGCTTTTTCAGCTTTTTGTCCATATTATTTTGTTGTTGAGATTGGCTTTGTTGGTTGACCCCTTGCATTGCTATGCATGCACTGATATTTAATATTAGTATAATTTGCACGGTTTATCACTTAAATTTAATCACTCAACTTTTGAATTGCTTTTATTTTTGTCACCCTAGGTTGGTCTGACTTATTTTGTTAATATTTTCTTATAACATGACATATTTTATTACTATTTTAATGTCATGTTGAATTTAAAATAAAAAATAAAATAGTTAAACCCTAATCTTAATCCTCAATCTGAACCATAATCACGATATAAAAACACCAAACCTTAATCAATTGTTCTAAAACTTACTTCGGTGAAGTAACGACGATGTTTGGCTGAGATATGAAGAATAACTGCGATTTGGAACAAATAGGGGGAAATTGAGCCCTAGAAAGTTTAGAGTAAAGGGGTCTACTTGTTTTATTAATCTCTTAAAGAAAATTAAAATCTGATTAAAAAAGTTGATCCTGGGCTACGACCCAATAAGCCTATTTATACTTGACTGGCCCAACTAATTAACAACCCCTAAACATACTTAACAAATTCTGTTATTTGGGCCAGCTGTATACCAGCTCACTCTAACTAACCCAGCTGTAAAAAAATAATAATTTATAAACACTAATTGGATATCAAACCATATGATGCAATATGAGTCGAACTCTCTAAAGCAACCTGAGTCGATTTGAACCGATCACTCACTCTAACATTCACTGTATTTTCTTCTTTTCCCTTTTGTACATTAAATACTGGCTATACATGTAATTTATCTCTAAAAATAGCAAATTGCTGAGTAAACAAGGGTTTAGTCATCACATCTGCAACTTGAGAACTGGCATGTACATAGCCAACTTGCAAGACGCTATTCAACACTTTATCACGAACGAAATGCAAGTCTATATCGACATGCTTGGTTTTGGCATGCATTATCGGATTAACGGCCATGGCAAAGTGCTCGTGTTATCACACCAAACTTTAGGCAAATCATGTAACTCAACACCCATGTCACGCAACACATTCCGAACCCACATCAATTCCGAAGTTGTATTGATGAAACTCCAGTATTTAGCCTTGGCAGTGGATCTAGAGACTGAACGTTGTTTCTTTGAACTCCACGAAAGCAAATGACTGCCAAAATATACACAATGACCGGAAACAAAACGTCGATCATCCTCACCACTTCCCCATTTGGCATCAGAAAAGGCTACTATAGATTAGGAAAAGTAGTTTGCGAAGGAAAACATAAGCCAAAATCAATTGTACCTCTAAGATTGCGCAATATACATTTCACCGCACACCAATGTAAGATGGTTGGTTGTTGCATATATTGTGCGACTTTGTTGACTACATATGAAATATCTGGTCTTGTATGACAGATATACAACAAAGCACCAACGATGCTTCGAAATTTCGTGACATCAAAAAACACTTCACCGTCATGCTTGTGTAGTTTCGGTAACACTACCATGGGTGTATCAACAAGTTTGACATCGAACATTTGTGTACGCTAAAGCAGCTCGGTTACATATTTCCTTTGAGTTAGAAAGAAACCAGCCGGAGTTGTTGAAGCTTTCATGCCGAAGAAATAATTCAACATCCTTAAATCTTTTAGAGAAAATTGATCATGCAGCTGCAACTTGACCTACGCAATATGTGACTCTAAATTTCTAAAAATTGATTTATCGTCTACGTAGACAACAATACAGGTAACAACATTCTCAGTCTTGTAAACGAATAAGGACGTGTCATCTAGCGAACACTTAAACTGTAGTGTGAGGAGAAAATTCTTGAGTTTGAAAAACCAACTTCGCAATCCATACAAAGCTTTAACAAGTTTGCAAACTAGAGGTGTTCCATCCGAACTAAGCTACTCAAAACTGGGGGGCTGACGCATATAAACCTCTCCACGAAGATTACCCTTTAAGAATGCATTGTTAACATCGACTTGATGTACAACCAAATTATGTGAAATAGCCAAGGAGAGAAGAATATTAATAGTAAGTGACTTGACCACCGAGCTAAATGTATATGTAAAATTATGACCAGGAACTTGCGAAAAACACTTATCCACTAGCCACGCCTTGCATCGATCGATCGACCCGTCGACATTACGTTTAATCTTTAAGATCCATTTGCAGCTTATGGCTTGATGATCGGATGGAAGTGCAACTAATTCCCAAGTTCCATTAGTTAAGAGAGCTGAATACTCAGCCATAACATCGTCTCGCCATTCAACAATTTCCATGGCTTCATGAATATCTCGAGGTACCTCATAACAGTTCAACATATGAACTTTTGGCTTGAAGATACCATGTTTACTTCGAGTCACCATGGCATGTGTATTTTTTACTGAACTAGCACCAGTATTCTCAACTGAAACAACACCAAAATTTTTAAAGGGCACTACCACATCCTGAACTAATTCAGGCACTAAGGGATCTACATCATCAACCGTGGATGCTACTGGAGAAAACACATGTTCTGTATCTTGAGGAATTCCAGATTCTACCTCTCGAGAGATGATTGGTTCTACCTCTTGAAATGAACCCTCAACAGGTTTTATATCTTGAGAGTTTCCAGATTCTGCCTCTTGAAATGAACCCTCAACTCTACCAGTAGAGAGGACACCACCAGATGAATTTGCTTCTTGTGACGTAGTGTGCACTGGAATTGGAACTGATTCGAATGAACATGTCTGCTCTTTGTTTAAATCTGACATTGCAAACGGAAAAAGAGACTCGTTAAACTTCACATGTCGAGTAATAAAAATTCTTCACCAACTGTCAAGACACTAATACCCATAGTGCTTGGGTGAATGGCCTAGAAAAGTGCACCGTCGAGACCTAAAATTCAGCTTATGCTTATTATAAGAGCGCAAGTACGAATAACACGCACAACCAAATACACGGAGAAACCCATAATCTAGTTTTCTGCCTGTTAGCTTTTCATAAAAGGAGACGTTACCAATGGCTCACGATGGTAGCCTGTTAATAAGGTAGGTGGCACCTAACACAATGTGCGACCAATACTTTAAAAGGGAGTGAAACATGTGCAAGCAAACATATGGCAATATTAACTATTTGATGGTGTTTGCGCTTAACGTCACCATTTTGTTGGGACGTATGTGGACACATAACACGGTGCTGAATTTCCAACTTACAGATTTTTCCAGCTAAAGCTTAGAATTTACCTCCTACATCGGTTTGAACTACCTTTATAACAGTAGAATATTGAGTTTGCACCAAAGCCACAAAAACATCAAAAATAACAGTAACTTCACTTTTATTTCTAAGCAAGTATGTAAAGTAGTTTCGACTGTACATATCTACAAACAAAAGGTAGTAGTAAAAACCAAAGGACGAGACAGAAGCAACCCCCCCCACATCAATCTCAACAAGTTCGAAATGCATCGTGTATGTAGTAGTAGACTGATGAAAAGGCAACACATGAGACTTTCCCATTTAACAAGCTTCACATACAGTCTTCGTGTCAAGGGAAACCTCTTTATTTAAAACTTGTTGAGCTCGATGGTCACAACCGAGGTGTTTGCCAAGTGGTGGAGAAGGTTAATTTTTGGGTGTTTATGGTGGTGGTAAAGGATAAGAAAAATTAACACATGATTTAGAGTGGTTCGACTTTCTAACCCAAAGCCTACATCCAATACCTTAGCACACAACTAAGGATTTCACCAATTCATTAAGAATTCTTCCCCTCTTCTAGGCTAAGGAAGCAACCTTTACAAACCGGTTAATCTTTCTACCCAAAGATTAACCAAGACACTCTTGTACAAAGAGAATTCAAAGCAAACTAGAAATCCCTCTAATAGGTATTTGTTTGCACAATTAAGCCCTCACCCAAAACTTAAACACTTGAGCAAATTTGACAATGTTTAGCTCACAAATGTTGTCTATACAAGAAATGTACAATTAAGCTCTAAAGACAATCTTTCATCATAATGTTGTTGACAATTGAAGCATTAACCATCTCTTGATGCTTGGAGGTCCCTTTTATACTCCTAATTGAGTTTGTAGTCGTTGATGACCGTTGGGGTTGAATTAGAGCCGTTGGAGCCTTTATTTCCCACCATAAATACAGTTCTACAGCTTGGCGTATCGATACTTCTCAAACCGTATCGATACGGTCTCGATAAGAAAGTAGTCATTGAGCACTTCAGCTGGTGCGTATCGATACGCTTGGCTAGCGTATCGGTACGGTCCTGCAATTTAAAAGATCGTTGGGAAATTAACCGTTGGGGATAGTTGGGCGTATCCGTACGCGATACAACCGTATCGGTACGCGAACTAGTCGTTGGCTATTTAAAAGCACACCGTATCGATACGACAAAGCGTATCGGTACAGGTTTTGGCTACTAGAAAATCACTGTGGTTAAAACCCTAAAGGGTATCGATACGGTACCATACTGTATCGGTACGATTACATTTAAATCATGGTTTTGACTACTTTAAATACACTTTAAATCACCGTATCGATACGACAAAGCGTATCGGTACAGGTTTTGGCTACTAGAAAATCACTGTGGTTAAAACCTTAAAGGGTATCGATACGGTACCATACTGTATCGGTACGATTACATTTAAATCATGGTTTTGACTACTTTAAATACACTTTAAATCATTCCAAAGCCTTGTGAAACCCTTAACATATTTTCAAGTTGTTTTTGACTAAAAACTTATTTTAAATTCTTTTCAATTTAGTCCAAAACATTTTTCAATTATTATATCTAAACAATTTGTTCTACAATCTCCCCCTTTTGATATAATAAAACCAAGTTGAAAAATTGTTTGAGATTCTCTCCCCTTGTATTTTAAAATTTTGAATAAGAGAATTAAAATTTGAAAGAAATCAAATTTTGAATAAGAGATTTAAAACTTGAAAAATTCTTTTTAATTTACTCCAAATCAATTTTCAAACCATTTCTCCCCCTTTTTGTTATATCAAAAAGAATTTAAAAATACACGAGGCTCAAAATAACTTAGGAGTTAAAAAATGACACAATTAGAAGCTTTTTGTTTAAAAATTGGCTCCCCATTACTTAAAGCATCAAACAATGTTGGTCCAACTTATATGATTAAA
This sequence comes from Hibiscus trionum, assembly GCA_030270665.1. NCBI lineage: Eukaryota > Viridiplantae > Streptophyta > Magnoliopsida > Malvales > Malvaceae > Hibiscus > Hibiscus trionum. Next base: position 12,419,166 of record BSYR01000027.1, on the reverse strand, counting down.
CTAGTTGAATTAAAAGAAATAAAACTAAATGAGAAGAAATTCAACTAATTTTACCACACTTGAACCTAAGGCAGGATGTGAAGCCTTCCTTCTTCAAGTGCTCTCTTTGTGTGCATGGAGCTCTCCCTCAAATTTGGACTTGTTGATCACTCTCCATCACACCTAAAACAAGGCAATCAAGTAATTATTGGTATCCAAATTGCTTTGGATCCATAGACGTTAGTTGCACATAATTTTGTCCCCTTAGGAATCCATTTTTCAATTTCATCCTTTTTAGTTGAAGTACTTAGTTCTTTTGAGACCCAAATACTTCTAAAAACTTTTCCATTCAAAAACCTACGGGCACTAGATTGTCTTACATAAAAATTTGATTTTCCAAAACTAATTTTCTTTTCAAGCTCTTCGAAAATCAAATCTTTTTTTCTTTCTTAAGATCATCTACCTCTCTTTGATGATCTTTTTCAATCGTTTGAAGCAAATTTTGTAAGTCTAACACTTTAAGCTCAAAATCTTTGATTTTTGCTTCAAACTCTAAATTGGTTTTAGAAAGCAAATCATTTTCGGTTTTTAACTTTGAAATCAATTTCTTGTTTTTCGAAAATGAAGCCTTGAATTCAAAAAAAACCAATTCATCATAGGCTTCTTGTAACTCATCGAAAGAATATGAATTTGAACTAGATGAGTTAGAAGTTACCTCCCCCTCATTGAGGGCCATGAAGCATAGGTGGGCTACCTCATCATCGATGGAGTCTTCATCACTCCATGTTGCCACATATGCTTTCTTTGAAGATGATCCCTTTTTGTTGGACTTAAGGGATTCCTTCATCTTCTTCTTTGATTCATGCTTAGATTTATCCATCTCGCTCTTCATGAACCAAGTAAATTTCTTGAAGAGATAGGTCATCTCTTCATCTTCGCTTTCCTCCTCACTTAGTTCTACATGATGGCATGTGGAGGATTTAAGAGCAACGATACTCGCGTTGATGCCTAGCTCTATGATCTTCTTCTTCCCCATCTTTCTTATCTCTTCCTTCTTCTTCTCTTCTTCTTTGTCTTTCTTCATGATTTGGTGAGTGAGAAGTGACCCCATGAGTTTATCAAGCTTCAAGGTCTTGAGATTTTTGGCTTAGATGATGGCGGTCTTTTTCGAGTTCTATGACTCGGGAAGGGAGTAGATAAGCTTTCGGACAAGCTTTTCTTCCGAAATGACTTCTCCATAGCCTTTTACTCCATTGGTGATGGTGGAGAATCGATGAAACATCTTCTCAATGTCTTCTTCTAGATCCATCTTGAAGTTCTTATACTCGTGGTTGAGGAGGCCTATCTTGGTCTCCTTTACTTCGTTTGTTCCCTCGTATGTGACTTCAAGCTTGTCCCATACTTCCTTGGCACTATCACAAGAAGACATCTTCTCGTAGATGTTGAGGCTAAGTGCACAAAAGAGGAAGTGCAAAGCCTAGCAATTAAGTTTCATCTTTTTGCGGTTGTCGACACTCTATTCCGCCTTGCTTCTTTGTGGTACGAACGGACCATCCTCAATAATGTCTCAAAGCTTGTAGTCTTTGGATTTGACAAAGAACATCATTCTCGTCTTCCAATAAGCATGGTTGGTCTCGTTGAAGAAGGGTGGCTTGTCGATGGATTGCGCCATTGAACCGGTTGTTTGAAATGTTGTTCGAGCTTGGTGGATCACCTGAATAGGATGTTAATCCTCTTCAATTGAGCCAAGCTCTTATACCAATTGTTGAGCTCAATGGTCACAACCGAGGTGCTTGCCAAGTGGTGGACAAGGTTGATTTTTGGATGTTTATGGTGGTGGTAAAGGATAAGAAAAATTAACACGAGATTTAGAGTGGTTCGACTTTCTAACCCAAAGCCTACATCCACTACCTTAGCACAAGACTAAGGATTTCACCAATTCACTAAGAATTCTTCCCCTTTTCTAGGCTAAGAAGGCAACATTTACAAACCGGTTAATCTTTCTACCCAAAGATTAACCAAGACACTCTTGTACAAAGAGAATTCAAAGCAAACTAAAAATCTCTCTAATAGGTATTTGTTTGCACAACTAAGCCCTCACCCAAAACCTAAACACTTGAGCAAATTTGACAATGTTTAGCTCACAAGTGTTCTCTATACAAGAAATGTACAATTAAGCTCTAAGGACAATCTTTCATCATAATGTTGTTGAAAATTGAAGCATTAACCATCTCCTAATGCTTAGAGGTCCTTTTTATACTTCTAATTGAGTTTGTAGCCGTTGAGGACCGTTGGGGTTGAATTAAAGCCATTGGAGCCTTTATTTCCCACCATAAATGTAGTTCTGTAGCTTGACATATCGATACTCCTCAAACCGTATCGATACGGTCCTGATAAGAAAGTAGTCGTTGAGCACTTCAGCTGGTGCATATCGATACACTTGGCTAGCGTATCAGTACGGTCCTGCAATTTAAAAGACCATTGGGAAATTGACCGTTGGGGGTAGTTGGGCGTATCGGTACACGATACAATCGTATCGGTATGCGAACTAGTCGTTGGCTATTTAAAAACACACCGTATCGATACGACAAAGCATATCAGTACGAGTTTTGGCTACTGGAAAATCACTGTAGTTAAAACCTTAAAGGGTATCGATACGTTACCATACCGTATCGGTACTGTAACGCCACGGTTTAGGGCCCGTGAGTTATCGGTTTTGATCTAGGACTAGTTTCGGGTTAAAATTAGATTAAAATGATGATTTTATAAAAAAATGTCATTATTTACAATAACGCCATTAATGAAATTTAAAAAGGGGATTTTGAGACTGAAGAGTCATCTTCATTTCAAAAAAGAACCTAAAAGCTTAAACTTTCTCCTAAAAGCTCTCCACCACCTCTTCCTTGGCTCAAAGGTTTTTCCATAGAAGATTTTCAAAAGTAATCATCACTTTTACCTTGGCTTTTATTTATTGAATCTTATCTTTTTGAAAACGTAGCAAAGTATTGATTTTTCACTTTGGGTTCCAAATTTTTGATGGAAAGGAGATGGGTTTGTGAAATTTTCGTATGGGTTTTTAATGGGTGCTTGGTGGGGTGTTTTTGAACTATTTGTTTTGCTAAATAATGTTAATAAGTAGCTTAAACCCATAAAACCCGAAACTGGGTGCACTGGGTAAGTTTTGAAGGTGAAAAAGTGGTGTTTTTGGCTTAGTTTTTGGGTAAAACGAGGACTGGAGGTATACGGACCTAGGATGAGTGTTTTTATATGTTAATTGGTGGATTCTGAAGGTTAAAAATGTTGGGTAAAGTCAGGTTGTGTTTGGATGATGTTTTGGCAACGTTTCAGTTGATTTCGACTTTGTTTTGATTGAGTAAATGTGTCGATTGATGGATTGTTGCTTTTCAGTGAATTTATGGAAGAGTAGGGGAGTAATACTTTGTTTTTGGTTGATTAGAAACAGGGGAAACGAGTTCGGGTCCTTCGGAAGTCACACCGGGAGTTGCAGAAGCTTGAAAGATGATTGTTAGCTTGTTTGGGTTTGTGAGCTGGTGAGTGGAAATGTTTTGAAGTTTAACATGATTCAAAGAGGTTTTCTTGGGGGTTTGGGTGGAGCCTTAAGGGCTAACCTAAACCCAAGTGTAAGTTTGCCTAAATTGCCTTGTTTCGTTAATTGTTGGTGTGTGTGGATATTTGTGTTGTTGTGTGAAATGTGGATTGATTTTACTCCCCATTTTAATGTTGTTGTGTAGTCGTTGTTGATGTCAAGCCTCACGTGATGGTTAGTCGTTGTATACGGTGATGTATAGTCCTACCGGTAGTGACTAGTAGATGAGTACGGTGATGTGTAGTCACATCGGAAAAATACTAGTTGTTGTGTACGGTGATGTGTAGTCCCATCGGGGATGGTTGTGCTTGTGCAAACCATGTTTCGTCTATGTTTCCATTTCATTGTATCTCTTCTTAAATGGTTTCGTTTTTAAAACTAAGATATATGTTTTAAACTGCATTGTTGTTGTGTTTTAGAGCTTCGCTCACTAAGCTTTTAAGCTTACGCTCTCTTTTTCCAACAATGCAGATCGTTAGAGGCTCCGGGAGGCAAGTGGGAAAGGGAGAAGTTCTTGGAGTTTTTGCTAGCTCAAAGTATGATTTTTACTAGTTGTAATAATGCTTAGACGATGGGAATACTTTTATGTTGGGAGTTAGTGTTCAAACTCCTATGTTTGGCTTTGTTTAAGTTGCTAGCATATTTTAAATGTTGATACCATGATATGTTGAGGCTTGTTATGGCTTTGGGTAGATTACTTTGCATTTTAACTTGTTAGTGTTTTTGAAGCTAAGTGTTCTTGTGAGCTTTGAGATTGAGATCCTTTTGTTGTGTATGTATGTTTGAAGTAGTGTTTAGGGTGTTTTGCCTCTAGATTGTTTGTATAATAAGTTTCTATGTGGGTTGTGATGTTTCGGGTAAGTTTGGGGACGTTTGGAGATGCCGAAATGCATTTTCGGGCCAAAATGTGTCTAGGCGTTTCGGAACGCCTGATATGGTTTCGGAACACCTGATATGGTTTCGGAACGGTCGAGCTCCAGGGGCACCCGTATCGGAACGGGGGTGGTGCCGTTTCGGTACGATTTGCCACTGGAGGTTCCTGTTTCGGAACCATGTAGGGTCGTTCCAGTACGTTTAGCCACTGGAGGCTCCTGTTCCGGAACCATGTAGGGTGTTTTGCCTCTAGATTGTTTCGAAACGCAGACAGTTAAAACGCTTAAAAGGCATCTTCGAGGGTTTCCAAGTGTTACATTTTAGTCCCTAATTCTCGTATGCTTCCTAAATGAGTCATATGTGCCCCTTTGTGATGGTTTTGCGTCGTGAGCATGAAATTGACAAATAAGCTACTTGGTAAGTTTAAATTATCGCATGCCCTCTGATTGGTTTGTATTCTGCTTTCGTTTTTCCGCTGTTGCCTTCACACATAGGATTAAAAGTGATATTTAGAAAAGAAATAAAACGGAAAAATAGGTTTGCTAATCGGAGTGAGGCCTTAGCGGGTTTCGCTTCGGTTTTCCCCGTGTAAAACGTTCGGTTTGGTCTGTTGGCTAGGCCGGGACGAGGGGGTTACAGGTACGGTTACACTTAAATCATGGTTTTGACTACTTTAAATCATTCCAAAGCCTTGTAAAACCCTTAAACATATTTTCAAGTTGTTTTTGACTAAAAACATATTTTAAATTCTTTTCAATTTAGTCCAAAATATTTTTCAATTATTATATCAAAATAATTTGTTCTACAAAACTAAACTGAGAACTTCAGGAGAAGGGTGGCCAAATCTCTTGTGCCAAACCCAATATGGAGAGGTGTCTTTATTCAAGGCTGTGTACTGTACTGTAGGATGTTGAAATGCTGGCCGAACCGGAAAAATATATAATCCACCTTTTTGCCTACCACGCAACAATGTCAGCCCTATTCTTTCATCCTTCACACAACAACTAGCAGTATGAATCTAAAAAAATACGTTATTATCTGGTGTAAATTTAGAAACAGAGAGTAAACTTCGAGAAATTTGTGGTACAAGAAGAAGTTTATCAACAACTAATTTCCGTTTGGATGCATGAATATTGGAATGTCCAACATGACTTATGTTAATGGCAGTGTCATCACCCAAGTGAACCTTACCCTGACCGTTGTACAAAGTTGTAGAGGTCATAGCTGATTTTTTGTTGGTGACATGGTGCGTTGCGCCAGAGTCAAGGTACCATCGAACAAGATCAATGTCAGCCACAGAAGAAACCAGAGAATTGGCATGTGCTGACTCCACTGGTTGATGATTCTCAGAAACACCATACGAGCCTACAACATCGAAACCAAAAGGCTCATAGAACTGGTCCAGTTCTTCGGATTTCCAATGACAAGTATTGGCTTGCGGCATATCCGGCTATCAAGATTACTAGTTAACCACACCTTTGAAACCCCGATCAAAGCGATGCCAACAGACATCTGCCATATGATCTAATTTTCCGCAAATCTGACACTGAGGTCTAGACCGACCCCTTGAGCGTCCACCACGACTAAATCCTACTCTGAAGCCTCGCCCTCGACTGGATGAAGGCCGAACATACTCAACTCTTCCGGAAGCATCTTCGTGTTGATACTAAGACAAATGAATCCCAATCGGAGCTTCAACTGGATCTGTAAGACAAGACTCGGCATCAACCAATACATAGACCGCTCCATCAAGAGAGAAAGGTTCTCGACTTGCTGTGATGACGACCACAAAAGGTGCAAACTTTGGAGGTAAACCATTTAGAATGGTTGCAGTATGCTCGACCTCAGAAACTTTGTGACCAGACAATGCCAATAAGTCATAGATTTCTTTAATTTTGACTGTGTATTCTCGCATACTTTGGACTTCTTTCTTCATTGACCAGAGCTTGCAATGAAGGTGCATCACCTTGGTTGTGGAGAGCTTCGAGTAGAGACTAGTTATCACACTCCAAATATCCGCCGAGGTGTCATCTCCAACCAATTGAGGGAGGATGTCCGAGCTAACCGTTGACAAGAGCCAAGAGGCTAGTGAGCTATCTTGCTTCACGAATTGCACGTACTCTAGATTAACGACTCTGCCTCCAGTAGCACGTTCAATCAACTTGGCCGATTTCGATGTCTCAGAATCAATGAACTCTTCTAATCTGAGCTCTAGTATGGTAAGAATCACATGTTGTTACCAGAGAAGAAAGTTGGAATCATCTAAGCACACATTAATGCGCTTATTAGAGAACATCTGACTTGACGCCTCATCACCTCCTCGAACCGTACCAGAAATGTCGTCGAGAGTAGTAGTAGGAGTCACCATAGCTCAAAGATGAGTATCAAGAAAACCATAAGCCAAACAAGATCGGAGCAAAACCGAAACAAAATCGACGCACCTGAACCACCGCAGGCAAACACACTGTAAATCGAGACGCGAACCGGAACAAGATCGCTGGAGAAAAATGTGAGAGGACGGACACGATTGAAAAAAGGAGTAGTAACGAGGAAACAACATCAGATCAGAAGACGAACGACACCAGGATCTACGCTTTGCACAATCGAAACTGCTGGAACAAGATAGGAACACCGCCGAGGCTCTGGAGCTAACAAGGCCGAAACAAGAGTAACATGAACGGCTACATAGAAACCGTTTCAAATCAAAACGAAAATAGCAACAATGGAAGAAAAAATGACACCATGGTCTTCAATGGCATATGATACCATGTTGTAAAACTTACTCCGGTGAAGTAACGACGGTGTATGGATGAGATATGAAGAAGAACGACGATGTGAAACAAAGAAAGGGGAAAATCGAGCCCTAGAAAGTTTAGAGAAAATGGGTCTACTTGTTTTATTAAACTCTCAAAGAAAATTAAAATCTGATTACAAAAGTTGATCCTGGGCTATGACCCAGTAAGCCTATTTATACTGGACTGGCCCAACTAATTAACAACCCCTGAATAGATTTAACAGGCTATACTATTTGGGCCAACTGTATAGCAGCTCACTCTAACCAACCCAGCTGTAAAAAACAACTTTATATACACTAATTGGATATCAAACCATATGATGCAATATGAGTCGAACTTTCTGGAGCAACCTGAGTTGATCTTAACTGATCACTCACTCTAACATCAATTAAAAAGAAAAAAAAAGGTTTTCTGAATTTGTAAATTGTTTAAGGTAATTTTCATCATCCTTGCGACATAAAACTTCATTTCCCACTTTTATTCATTCTCTTGTCATTGCATGCTTTCAAAGCCTGAAATTCTAAATAAATACATAAATAAAGGACCTAAATTTGATTTAAAAAAGCCAAGTTTTTAAGCTAATTTTAATAGAAACGAGAGAATCAAAGGATTCTAAGCATACTCTTTTGACAAGATTCCCAATTTTTGTTGCTCTTTAACAGAATACCCTATCCCATATGTACATATTAGCTGTATTTTCTTGATCTTAAGTCTTGATTGCTATATAATCAAGTTATTAGTGTTTTTTAATGTATTAAGTAAAAACGATGCGTTTTTGTATTTTTTTGGTTACTTTAGTTGAATGAATAAAAAGTCTTTTTTCTTTTCTCCAAGATTTGACCGAACTTTCCCCAATTCTGTAAAACCTTCTAACCCTAGAAATCAAGATTTCAATATGGTATCAGTTGATTTGGATTCTTCCGATACGCATTCTTCCGTCTCCTCTCGTTTCCGGAATCTTGACCCTTCTGTCGAGTTCTATATACATCCCAACGAAAATCGCGTACTTGTTCTCACTTCCGTTCTGCTCACCGAAGGGAACTACCATTCTTGGGCTTGCTCCATGCGCATGGCTTTAATCTCCAAGAACAAGTTCCAGTTCGTTAACGGTTCGTTGAAGGAGCCTCGTGAAGATGATGCCAGTTATTTTGCCTGGGTGAAGTGCAACAATTTGGTGCTCTCATGGCTTCAGAGGGCAATCAGTTATGAAATCGCGCAGTCAGTATTGTGGTTTGATACGGCTTTTGAGCTTTGGGCAGACTTGCGAAATCGTTTCAGTCAAGGAGATCTCATGAGAGTTTCAGACCTTCAGCAATAATTTTTTTCTTTAAATCAAGATATTAACTCTGTTACTACCTTCTACACTCAATTAAAAGTTGTCTGGGATGAATTATACATGCTGCGGCCATTGTGTTCTTGTTCTTGTGATGCTGCTAAGTTTCGAAAACATGACTTTGCCCTTAGGTTTCTTAGAGGCCTTAACGAATTTTTTGTTGTACCCAAGTCTGAAATTCTTATGATCAAGCCCTTTCTTGAGATTCGTGAAATTTTCTCAATAATTGTCCAACATGAAAGGTCTATATCTGTTATACCTTGTGAATCTAATATTCTTGCTGTTGATAGAAAGACCAATAAGTTTCAAAAGAAACCCTTCGTTTCTATTAATGCTACTCGTAGGCCTTTGTGCACCTTTTGTGGTATTCTTGGACATACTGTTGATAAGTGCTACAAGAAGCACGGATACCCTCCTGGTTATAGGTCTAGGCCTTCTGTTAGTAGAGCAAATCTTGTAGGACATTCTACTTCTGAGAATTTTTCTGTCAATGATCCTTTGATCAAAAGTGATGTTCAGTCTGAAGGAATTCTTACCTCCTTCACTAAAGAACAATACGAGGGCTTAATTTCTTTGCTTTAAGAAAAGAATCTTTCTATTCAGAATTCAGCAACTTAGCCTACTGTGAATGCCCTTTCTTATAATTTTGTTTCTGCAACAGCTCCTAATGATGATTCAGGTATGGTTCTAACATGTTCTCTTTCTTCTACATCTGTTAGCACCTCCTGGATCATTGATTCAGGTGCTACAGATGATATTTCTAATAATCTGTCTATTTTTAGTCATTATACTGATATTCAAAATAAATTTGTTAAATTGCCAAATGACAGCCTAGTTCAAGTTTTACATATAGGCAACATCTGTCTTGCAAATGGATTAATCTTGCAAGATGTTTTACACATTCCTTTTTTGGATTCAATCTAATAACTGTTAGCAAATTGACTTTGCATTCTAATATTTCTGTCATCTTTTCTGACAATAAGTGTCTTTTACAGGATGTCCCTTCACTGAGGATGATTGGTACAACTAGCATTTTAAAAGGCCTTTATCAGCTTGTTGACACTGCTCTTACTGGTTCTACTATCTTTTATGTTTCTTCTTCTACTTCTCTGCATACTTGGCATGCTAGATTAGGACACCCATCTAGCAAAGAATGTTTTTTTTTCAAAGTTAAATAAAGATATTCCTTCTGAAAATGTTTCTAAATGTGATGTTTGTCATATAGCCAAACATAAATGCTTGGCTTTCCCTATTAGTAATTCTGTTTCAATTTCTTATTTTGATATTGTTCATTTTGATGTGTGGGGACCTTTCCCTGTTAAAAGCATATATGGTCATCATTATTTTTTGACTATAGTTGAAGATAAAAGTAGATTTGTCTGAATTTTTTCTATGGTTGCAAAGTCTGAAGTTAGAAAACTTGTCATTGATTTCTATAATTTTGTTTAAACTCAGTTTTCAAAGAAAATTAAATGTTTTCGGTCTGACAATGCAAAGGAATTTGACATGGATGATTTTTTCAAAAGTAAAGGAGTTGTTCATCAAACTTTATGTGTATATACTCCACAACAAAATAGTGTTGTGGAGCGTAAACATCAGCATTTACTGGTTATTGTAAGGTCATTAAGAATACATGCTTCTTTGCCTTTAACTTTTTGGATTGATTGCATTTTACATGCTTCCTTTCTCATTAATATGACTCCTACACCTGTGTTAGAAAACAAAACTCCTTATGAAATTCTTAATAATAAACTGCCTAAATTAGATAACCTTAAAATTTTTGGTTGTCTTTCTTATGCTTCATGTTTGCCCAAATCTGTCACCAAAATGCATTCAAGGGCCATTAAATGTGTTTTTCTTGGCTTCCTAGAAACATAAAAAGCTTCAAGTTATATAACTTAGAAACAAAAACTATCTTTGTCTCTAGGGATGTAACTTTTAATGAAACCATTTATCATTTTTCTCAAATTAATTCTAATTTTGCTTTGCCAAACTATGATTCTTTACCTTTGTATGATGACACAAAAAAATTTTCTTCTGAAAATAACTTACCTCAATTTGCTGCTAAAATCAGTAATGTTCCTAATCAGATTAATTCTGATCATAATGACCATGTTATTCAGAATCAAATTCATTCTGATCAACCTGGTCAAATCATTCAAGAATAGTTTGTTATTCATTCTAATCAATCTCTAAGAAATTCTTCTGTTAAACCTACCAGGCAAGTTAAATTTCCACCAAAATTCCAAGATTTTTAGGTAACTTCACCTAAATCCCCAACTTCTTCTCATTCTATTGCTAATGTTCTATCGTATGTTAATATCTCTTCTCAGCGTCATTCTTATAATAATAATGTTGATATTCTGACTGCACCTAAAACCTATAAACAAGCTGCTAGTTAAGAATGCTGGAGAAATACTATGAAAGAAGAAATTTTAGCTTTAGAAACAAATAACACTTGGGATTTAGTGCCTTTACCTCCTAATAAGAAAATCATTGGCTGTAAATGGGTTTTTCGAACTAAATTAAAATCAGATGGTAGCCTAGATAGGTATAAAGCTAGATTGGTTGCTAAAGGATATACTCAACAATCCAGGGTTGATTTTTTAAACACCTTTAGTCATGTTGCTAAGATGACTACCATTAGGGTTCTTATCACTCTTGCTGCTTCAAAGAACTGGTTCTTGCAACAATTGGACATAAATAATGCTTTTCTCCATGGCTCCTTACATGAAAAAGTTTACATGGATATGCCCCTACCTTTAATAATGATTCTGGTCTTGTTTGTAAATTGAATAAAAGTCTCTATGGTTTAAAACAAGCTAGTAGACAGTGGAATGAAAAGTTGAAAATTACTTTGCTTGAACAAGGTTTTAAACAATCTGTTGCTGACACAAGTTTGTTTACCAAAGGAACAAATAAAAACTTCATTGCATTAGCTGTGTATGTAGATGATATAGTCTTAACTAGTCCAAATTTAGAGCAAATAAATTCCATTAAAATTTTTCTGCATAACACTTTCAGAATTAAGGACTTTGGAGACTTAAAATATTTCTTAGGTCTTGAAGTTGCTAGAACATCCTCTGGAATAAACATTTGTCAAAAAAAATACACTCTAGAACTTCTCACAGAAACATGTTTTTTAGAACCAAAACTTGTTTCTACTCCTATTGAGGTTACTAGAGGAACAAAGAGATTGTCTAAAACTGATCGCATTCCTTTACATGATATTAAGTCTTATAAAAGGTTAATTGGGAAACTTTTATATCTAACAAACACTAGGCCTGACATTGCCTTCTATGTTCAGCAACTTTCTCAATTCCTTTTTTGTCTCACTACAATTCATTTAGCTGCTCACAGAATTTTAAGATATTTAAAGGGTACCCCTGGCCAAGGTCTCTTCTTTGCTATTGACAGTGATATGAAATTACAAGCCTTTTCTGATTTTAATTGGGCATCATGTCCCGATTCTAGAAAATCCATAACAGGATTTTGTATTTTTTGGGGTCTTATTTCTTGAAAATTTAAAAAACAGCAAAATGTTTCTCGTTCCTCCAATGAAGCTGAATATCGTGCTATAGCTTCTGCTACTTGTGAATTGCAATGGATTTTTTATTTACTTCATGATTTTCATATACCCTTTCAACCTGCAAATTTATTCTGTGACAATATGTTTGCTATACAGATTGCAGAAAATCCTGTTCATCACGAACGGACGAAACATATTGAGATCGATTGTCACTTGATAAGGGAGAAGATTCAGCAAGGACTGATCACGCTATTATCAGTCTCGACTCAAAATCAGCTTGCGGATTGTCTAACAAAAGCATTACCTAGCTTTTCTTTTCATTCCTTAATTTCCAAGTTGGGCGTACATAATATATACACTCCAACTTGAGGGGGGTTAACAGAATACCCTATCCCACGTGTACATATTAGCTGTATTTTCTTGATCTTAAGTCTTGATTGTTATATAATCAAGTTATTAGTGTCTTTTAATGTATTAAGTAAAAACGATGCGTTTTTGTATTTTTTTGGTTACTTTAGTTGAATGAATAAAAAATCTTTTTCTTTTCTCCAATATTTGACCGAACTTTCCCCAATTCTGTAAAACCTTCTAACCCTAGAAATCAAGATTTCAATACTCTTAACAAGACAATCCTGCAAAAGGTGGGAAAAAATTGCGGTAAAAATAGAAAGAGGTTTAACTAATATTTTAGATTTAGATTACGGTTTAAAGGGGAAAGAGAAGGAATGTTTTATTAACTTGCAAGGACAAGTACAGTGCAAAGCATTCCTTCAGCTGCTTCACATTCTCGTCTTTATCAGTAGTGATGTCTTGGATTAGGGTTTGGGGTTTATAGATTGAAGATTATGGTTTATAGATTAAAGATTGAGATTAGGGTTTAAAGATTTTATATTTTTTATTTTTTATTTCAAATATGATATGGTATTAAAATATTAATAAATATGTCATGCCATAGGAAAATATTAATCAAATAAGTTATGTCATCTTAGAGTGATTGAGTGATTAAATTAAAAATTTTAAACTTTAGTCAATTTAAGATGCTAAGATTTTTTGGGGTTTACTATTGAAAAATATGTAAATTGACTCTTGTACATTTTAAAACGAGCCATTTGATCTATTCATTTTCGTCAAGTGTTGATGTGACATTTTAAAATATATAAAATCATAAAAGTAATACATAGTATATAATATTTAAAAATATTAAAATATAAAATTATGAAAAGACATTTCAAATGTATAAATTTTAAAATATAAAGAATTCAATGAGTGATCACTAAAGAATCATATTTGCTTTTTAGGTGACTTGAGTTCAAGTAATTTAATTTTTCGGTGCGCATGAATTTATCTAAAATTAAATCTAAACACAATACTACCATACTGACAACATTGTTGGAAGGACTAGCTATGAACTCTAAACATATATTGTAAAATATGTCAAAATTACTAATAAATAAAATTCGAAATAAAAAACTAAAAAGAAATAAAACCTAACAATCTCTAACCCAAATTTCAATTGCATGAGAGGGAACGGAATTTATTTTCATTTATATGACAAGTAAAGCTTTGTAGATACAATGAAAAGTCGTCATTAGTCACATTGGAAAGTGAAAAAATCAAACAAATCAATGACCTACTTACAGTAAGATGAGAGATAGGAAGAAACAAACCTCAATTTTAACTTATTTAACAAAAAGAACTGTTAATTTCTGTAACACCCCGGTTTAGGGGCCGGGTGAAAATAATATTTTAATATTATTCAGGTTCGGTTTTATGATTTAAGTAAATAAAATAATGATTCGAGTTTTGTTTGCAAATAAAACAAAGGTGTTGGATCCAATTTTTAAACCCAAGCCCAATAGCCATTTCATTAATGGCAGTTTCGTAAATATGTGGTCTTGTAAAAATAAAAACCCTTTTAATTTCAAACACCCAAAATTGGTGTCATCTTCTACCTCCCAAACACAATCCAACGTGAAACCCCCTCCCACCATTGAAGCTTCTATTTCATCTCCTTCATCCTTCATCCTTGATGATTTTTAAAAGGTAATGGTACTTTTGAGCTGTCCTCACCTTCCTCTTCCTCTCCATGTATTTAGTTTTTCATAAAACTCATTGTTTTGTGTTTTGAGTTTTTGAACTTTTAAGTTAAAAATCCTAACTTTGTTGTCCAATGTTGAAGCTTTTGAATTCTTATTATTATATGTGTTATTCGTAGCCCGAATGGTCCAACATATATGATTTTTACTTGGTTTTATTAAGAAATTCGTATTTGGGTTTTGGAGGGGTTTTAGGAGGGTTTAGAAGTGAGTTTTAGGGCTGCTTTATGTTGGAAAATGAGGGCTGATGGTTGTATGATAGTTTGGGGTCGTTTTGGAAGCATTTAGAAGTGTTAAATGTGTTGAAATCACAAGTTTTGGACTGTGCATGGGGGCTGCTCGGGAAGGGCTTTTTGGGGTTGTTCTTGGCTCGAAAAACATGTGTTTTGAGCTTGGTTTGTGTTTCGGGTTTGCTACGTTGTGTTGTGGACTGATTTGGGGTTAATTTACTTGTGTTAGGATGATTAGAAGCAAGGATTTACGAAGTAAAGCTTTGGGATCGAATCCGGAAGTGAGGAGGCTTGAGTCGGCTTTGCTTGGCTTGCTTAAGGAAGTAAGGTGAGTGGTTAAAATGTTTTAAATGACTTTGATCAATTGGTTCAAACATATGAATGTGGAAATGTTTTCAAGAATCGTTTTGGTTCAAAGTTGGTTTTGAAAGAGTTTAGTTGGGCTTGAAAGGTCAATTTTAAATTCAAGAGTAAGTTGATGAGAATTGCCTCTTTAATTTCCCCTTTTCCGTTGTTTTCATTACTTGTGATGATGGTTTGTTAAGCATAAAATTTAAATACCTTGGGTAGAAGCATGTTGCATATTACTATATCGTTAATGATATATGATGGTAATAATGGTGACGTTGTTATACCTTGAAGATGTGTGTAAGTTGGTGCAGGTTGTGCACGAAAATGGTGAGTAAGACCATTTGTGATTGGTAAGATTGTAAGTAGTAAGTGATGCCTAATTGTGGATATTGTTACATCTTGTTTTGGTTGTGCATGATACAGTGAGTACATGTCGCATGATAGTGATTGTATATCGTGTTGCATGGTTGGTGTCGAACCTCACGTGATGGTTGTCGTTGCTCCGGTGATGTGTAGTCCCGCCGGTAGCGAGTGGTATAAGACTCCGGTGATGTGTAGTCCCGCCGGTAGTGACTAGTAGAAGAGTACTTTGATGTGTAGTCCCATTGGAAAACTACTAGTCGAAACGGTGATGTGTAGTCCCACCGTGTTTGTTTTGGTTATGCTTGTGCATGCCATGTTTTGATCATGTTGTCTCTCACTATATCATTCCTTCTTATGGTTTTGCTTTAATCTAGGATTATGTTCTCATGCATACCATGAAGTGTAATGCCATGATAAATGTCTATATGGTTGAATTGTGGTTGAACTTGCATGTTAGTAAGAGGATTAGGAAGTTGAATGGATCCTTTGTGTTGGCCTTTATTTAAAGAAAGCTTTGAACCCTGCATTGTCGTAGTTATGTTTTTGAGCTCCGCTCACTAAGCTTTATGCTTACGCTCTCCTTTTTCCGACAATGCAGATCTTTAGCTTGGAGGTAGCAAGGAGCAAGAAAAGGGCGTCCAAGCGTGTGGTAATTGCTCAAGTATGGTTTATTAAATAATGTAGTAGTTTAGCAATGGGAAATGCTACGTGTTTTAGGAGCTTGTATCTAGACTCCTTTGTGTTGGCTTTACGTTGTTAATGCCTTATGTTGATGTTTGGATTGATTATGGTTTGTAATGCATGAATGCTATGATGAATGTTTGTGTATGGTGGCATGCCTCTAGACGTTTAGGTTGCCTTGTTAGTGATGCAAACCTCTTATATGTTGACTTGTGCCTTTTGGGGCCTTTTGAACTTCTATGTGTGCCCTTTTATGGTAAATTGCCCCTTTGTTTGAATGCCATGGTTGGATGCCTTGATTTATGTTTGATTGCTACCTATGGCTCATGTATGATTGCTTAAATGTTTGTACGTGCATAGGGGAGTCTAAAAATACATCTAGAGTCTTGATTGAGGTCACCAAGTTGGAATTGGTGGAATTGCAGAGCAGGGCGTATCGATACGGCCTTGCCCAAAGGCCACGAATTTCGCCTGGCGTACCGATACCCTGAGGGTATCGATACCCTCCAAAGTTACTAGAATTTGGAGAATTGGGTGAGAGCAGGGCGTACCGATACGGGGTTCACGCGTATCGGTACGGGTCTACTCTGTTGACCAAGGAGGTTTGACCGAGAAGGGCGTATCGATACTTTCAAGGGCTGTATCGATACGGTCTTCCCGGAGTTGACTCTTTGGGTTGACCTGGTCAGGGCGTATCGATACCCCTAGTTAGGGTACCGATACGGTCTGCCCTGTAAGCTTATAAATGGACTGTTGTGTTTGGTCGAGGTTCGAATGTGGTCTTTCTTTGGTTGCTTTCCGCTGTTGTGAATCACTTAGGACTTAATGTTCCTCTAGACAAGATTAAATTAAAAAGAAAAAAAAATATAGGGTTTCTAACCGAGGGGAACCTTAACGGGTTTCACTCGGTTTTCCCCGTGTGGCCCACTCGGATCGGTCATCCGGCCAGACCGGGACGAGGGGGTTACATTTATTGGTATCAGAGCCTGAGGTTTCCGAGACCTCGGGTAGGTAAGTGAGGTAAGTTTGATATGTTATGTTGTTGTTATGTCTCGGTGAATGTTTTGCCATGTATGCTTAATGTTTGCTCGTTAGTACGGTGTTTGAAAGCATGTGTTAGCGTGATGGTTGTGTTGAAGCGTAGTGTCGAGTTCCCGTTGCTACTATTACTTATTTGAAAGGATTTTTGTAAAGGAATATACTTGAGCACCTTGGACCCTTGCTCTTGCTAACCCAATCTTGTATGTTTTATTGTTGTTGTTGTTGTTTAATTGTTGCTTTTAGTAAGTTGAGGGCAGTGTGTGGGCCGTGAATCGGTAAGTGGAGGTTGTGGTTTCTGAAAGGGTGGACGATGTTGAGGGAGTCCATCACCTTAGTTAGGGAGGTATGGATGTACCAGAATTGAGGTACAATTTGTTCGTTTGAGACGGTGTGTATGTGGGTTGATTCTTGTGGATGAGGGACGAGGTGATCAACTCTGGCATTAGTTGGTAAGAAGAAGTGAAGGCATATGAGTGGGAGTTAGAGTGGTGTCAATGTTTTAACAGATAAGCCCTTGGTGCAGTATTAAGTTGTTTCCTCCAGTTGATTCCGAATCCGTATTTCTGTACATTGTTAGCAAGCATGCACGTTTGAATATGCCCGGCGAAATGTTAGAGGTAGGTACGAGTACCTTAGTTCTTTTAGCGAGATCAAGGTATGGGGTCTCGTGTGAGTAATCTAAAATTCAGAAGTGTTAGTTGGTGACCGTTGGGGTTTAGCCTATGATTTTGATACAGGACAGCCGATCAGTATCCGTGAATGGGAATCAATTTGTGTGTTTGGGGCCAGTGTGCGTCTGGGTGGTTTTCCAGCATGGTTGTCTGTGTGTACTCAGAAATGCGCTTTTGAAGTTTTGAAATGCCCTAAGAACAGTCTAGAAGAGTCAGATTTTGTTGAAGAACCAGTCTGAAAACAAGAGGACTGAAGATTATCAGTTGTGTACATGTGAAGTTGCAATTTCCGCGGATACCTCCTTTTGTGTGAGCATGTAAGAAATTAGATATCCTTGCTGAGACCTTAGATGTAGGGACACATGTGACTAGCCTTTGGGAGATAGTAGTGATCAGAAAGATGTACAGAAGATGTTTGTTGGTGGTTCCGAGTTACTAGTTTCTAGTAGATGTGAAGTGATCGTCTTCCTACGGTTTTGATGTACCTTTTGACAAGGTTTGGCTTGAAGAGCACAGAGTTAGTGTATACGTTGAGACAAAGAGAGAGAGTTGCCTTGAAGTTGCAGATTTCTGTGTGACTGTAGTAGTAGGTGAGGAGGTGAACTTCTTGTCGAATGTTGATCCAGCTTTGGAGGTCGAAGATTGATTGAGTTTAGTTGGCAGGTTTGCTTAGTAAGTGTGATGAATTTGATTTTGAATGAAGATTAGACCGCAGAATGCTAGAATAGTTTGTGTTTTCCTAGAAGTGTTTGGAAGATTTACCCGGTTTGTCTCTTGATAGAGAAGAAGAGTTCGTTATTGGGACCGTCTTCGAGGTTGCTTCTGTTTGTTAGCTCTGTAACTTATGAAACCCGGAAGAATTGAGAATGTTGAAGAAATAACTTCGAGGTTAGTTGGACCTTAGACTCATTAGGCCTAGTACGTCATCTTAGAGTTTGACAGTACAATTTGTGAAGAAGAAAGAGCGTCGGTACGAGAATATGTTTAGATTTCAGACAGTTGAAACGAGTGTCAGTGAATTGTTGATCAGTTAGTGTGTGCTTCAGTCTTTTTGAAGATTAACTTGAGATCTGTTTACTACCAGTTGAAAGTGAGAAAATTTGAAGTACCGAAGACAGCTTTAAGGGCGAGATGTGATCACCTTGAGTTCTGAGTTATGCCGTTTTGTTTGACTAGTGTATTAGTTACCTTCATAGAGATGTTGAACAGAATAAGTCCCGAGTTCCTTGATTGGTTGTAGTAGTTCTCATAGATGAACCATGAGTATATTCACGTACCGAAGAAGGCCATGACAAGCTCTGAAGTTAGTGTGGTAGATCCTTTTAGGGAATCAGTTGTATGCCAAGTTGTGCAGCGTGAACTCCAAGTTAATGAAGATGTCCTCCTAGGACATGTAGATTAGCCGAGCGTATTAGAGTAAATCCCAAGTAGTCAGAAGAAGATGTGAGTTGGAAGAAATTGAAGACTGTGACAGGTATCTATAGTTCCTAGGTCTAGCATTGTTACTATCGAAGGTTTGTAAATAGTCTTTTGAAGATAGTTTCTCCATTGATGGATTGCTACAGAAGAATGTTTAGTTGTGTGGTTAGATGTGAGACAATGAGCCTTTGAGAAACCGAAGGAAACTTTGATGAAAGCTTCGACTTTGATCCAGCAAATGTCAGAGAAAGAATTTGTTAACTACAGTGGTGTGTTACATGTAGGGTTAGGTTGTGTACTTATGCAATAATGAAGATTGTGGCTTAATCACCGAGATAGTTGAAAGACCGAGAGAAGAGTTATCCGACACTAGACTTAGAGTTAATTACATTTGTAATTGCTTCGAAGATTTAGAGACAAAGTTGTATAATAAGAATGCACAGTGTGTATACATATCATCAGAACTTGAAATATTAGACGACTTAGGAAGGGTTGAAACTTGAGTAGCATAAAGTGTTAGAAATGCTTGAAGACTGTAATATTAAGATTGAGTACCATCCAAAGATAGTCAACGTAGTAACCGATGTTCCGAGTTATATTTGTTGTTAGTTTGGCAGCCGAGTTACGAGCTATTCACTAGATTCAATTTATCAATGATAGTGGTTCTGTGGTCGAGTTTCATGTTAAGCCGACTCTGAGTTAGATACTTAAAGAGAAACAGTTGCAGGACAGGTTCTTAGCACCTCAAGTGCAAGGCATATCAGAAAGAAAACCTTCAGATTTCAATTTTCAGAGATGACAGAGTTTTGCAGTTCAGAGATAGAATAGTTGTGCCGATTGACATAGTGCTTTGAGACGCATTGTTTTGGCCGAAGTACACGACAGTTCATTTGTATTGCATCAGAGTAGTATGAAGACATATTGCGGGTTGAAAATGAGTACTTCTGGATTGAGTTGATGGATAATGTGGTTCAGTATGAGAGTAGGTGTATAATTTGCCAGCGTGTCAAGACCGAGCTTCAGTTTTCTTCTAGTTTGTTACATCCGTGGGAGATCCGTATTGAAAGTGGGTAACAGATTCGAGAGGTCTTGTGTCTGATTCACCTTCGATTCTCCTCGGTGAGAACTTAGTTGAGAAATCAATGTTAGTTGCACTGTATGTGGTCCTTTATACATATTCACGTTACTTGTACCGTGGGTAAGATAGCAGAGTTGTGCCTTAGCAAGAGTGTGAGTTGTACAGTGTCTTGAGATCGATAGTGACCGATAGAGATTCGAGTTTTCGACTAGATTTTTGAAGCCGTCTGTATAGTGTTTGGTTACCTGTTGAAGTCAGATGGTCAGTTAGAGAAGGTTATGGGTCAAGAATTCAAGCAATGTTGTATGAGATTGTGAATCGGGCTAGTTCTGTTGTTTATTTGTTGCAGTTACCACCAGAGTTAGGGAGGAGATCCGTGATGTGTTTTGTGTATCTATGATTCAGAAGTGTGAGTCAGTTTTGTTCCGTGTTATGTTGTTGAAGAGTTTGAGTTGAGTTTAAAATGGTCATGCATTGAAGGACCCGTTGAGATTTTGGCATCAGATAGCTAATGTTGTGTGGTGAGTCTACCGAGTTGGTGAGTATGTTGTGGTGAGGAAGAAAGTGTGGAGGAGCATGTTTCAGTGGCCCTTCCTGTCTGATAAATTTCGGGGACGAAATTTCCTTAAGCAGGGGAGAGTTGTAACACCCCGGTTTAGGGGCCGGGTGAAAATAATATTTTAATATTATTCGGGTTTGGTTTTATGATATAAGTAAATAAAATAATGGTTCGGGTTTTGTTTGCAAATAAAACAAAGGTGTTGGATCCAATTTTTAAACCCAAGCCCAATAGCCATTTCATTAATGGTAGTTTCGTAAATATGTGGTCTTGTAAAAATAAAAACCCTTTTAATTTCAAACACCCAAAATCGGTGTCATCTTCTACCTCCCAAACACAATCCAACGTGAAACCCCCTCCCACCATTGAAGCTTCTATTTCATCTCCTCCATCCTTCATCCTTGATGATTTTTAAAAGGTAATGGTACTTTTGAGCTGTCCTCACCTTCCTCTTCCTCTCCATGTATTTAGTTTTTCATAAAACCCATTGTTTTGTGTTTTGAGTTTTTGAACTTTTAAGTTAAAAATCCTAACTTTGTTGTCCAATGTTGAAGCTTTTGAATTCTTATTATTAAATGTGTTATTCGTAGCCCGAATGGTCCAACATATATGATTTTTACTTGGTTTTATTAAGAAATTCGTATTTGGGTTTTGGAGGGGTTTTAGAAGGGTTTAGAAGTGAGTTTTAGGGCTGCTTTATGTTGGAAAATGAGGGATGATGGTTGTATGATAGTTTGGGGTCGTTTTGGAAGCATTTAGAAGTGTTAAATGTGTTGAAATCACAAGTTTTGGACTGTGCATGGGGGCTGCTCGGGAAGGGCTTTTTGGGGTTGTTCTTGGCTCGAAAAACATGTGTTTTGAGCTTGGTTTGTGTTTCGGGTTTGCTACGTTGTGTTGTGGACTGATTTGGGGTTAATTTACTTGTGTTAGGATGATTAGAAGCAAGGATTTACGAAGTAAAGCTTTGGGATCGAATCCGGAAGTGAGGAGGCTTGAGTCGGCTTTGCTTGGCTTGCTTAAGGAAGTAAGGTGAGTGGTTAAAATGTTTTAAATGACTTTGATCAATTGGTTCAAACATATGAATGTGGAAATGTTTTCAAGAATCGTTTTGGTTCAAAGTTGGTTTTGAAAGAGTTTAGTTGGGCTTGAAAGGTCAATTTTAAATTCAAGAGTAAGTTGATGAGAATTGCCTCTTTAATTTTCCCTTTTCCGTTGTTTTCATTACTTGTGATGATGGTTTGTTAAGCATAAAATTTAAATACCTTGGGTAGAAGCATGTTGCATATTACTATATCGTTAATGATATATGATGGTAATAATGGTGACGTTGTTATACCTTGAAGATGTGTGTAAGTTGGTGCAGGTTGTGCACGAAAATGGTGAGTAAGACCATTTGTGATTGGTAAGATTGTAAGTAGTAAGTGATGCCTAATTGTGGATATTGTTACATCTTGTTTTGGTTGTGCATGATACAGTGAGTACATGTCGCATGATAGTGATTGTATATCGTGTTGCATGGTTGGTGTCGAACCTCACGTGATGGTTGTCGTTGCTCCGGTGATGTGTAGTCCCGCCGGTAGCGAGTGGTATAAGACTCCGGTGATGTGTAGTCCCGCCGGTAGTGACTAGTAGAAGAGTACTTTGATGTGTAGTCCCATTGGAAAACTACTAGTCGAAACGGTGATGTGTAGTCCCACCGTGTTTGTTTTGGTTATGCTTGTGCATGCCATGTTTTGATCATGTTGTATCTCACTATATCATTCCTTCTTATGGTTTTGCTTTAATCTAGGATTATGTTCTCATGCATACCATGAAGTGTAATGCCATGATAAATGTCTATATGGTTGAATTGTGGTTGAACTTGCATGTTAGTAAGAGGATTAGGAAGTTGAATGGATCCTTTGTGTTGGCCTTTATTTAAAGAAAGCTTTGAACCCTGCATTGTCGTAGTTATGTTTTTGAGCTCCGCTCACTAAGCTTTATGCTTACGCTCTCCTTTTTCCGACAATGCAGATCTTTAGCTTGGAGGTAGCAAGGAGCAAGAAAAGGGCGTCCAAGCGTGTGGTAATTGCTCAAGTATGGTTTATTAAATAATGTAGTAGTTTAGCAATGGGAAATGCTACGTGTTTTAGGAGCTTGTATCTAGACTCCTTTGTGTTGGCTTTACGTTGTTAATGCCTTATGTTGATGTTTGGATTGATTATGGTTTGTAATGCATGAATGCTATGATGAATGTTTGTGTATGGTGGCATGCCTCTAGACGTTTAGGTTGCCTTGTTAGTGATGCAAACCTCTTATATGTTGACTTGTGCCTTTTGGGGCCTTTTGAACTTCTATGTGTGCCCTTTTATGGTAAATTGCCCCTTTGTTTGAATGCCATGGTTGGATGCCTTGATTTATGTTTGATTGCTACCTATGGCTCATGTATGATTGCTTAAATGTTTGTACGTGCATAGGGGAGTCTAAAAATACATCTAGAGTCTTGATTGAGGTCACCAAGTTGGAATTGGTGGAATTGCA
The DNA here is from genome assembly GCA_030270665.1 of Hibiscus trionum. Lineage (NCBI taxonomy): Eukaryota > Viridiplantae > Streptophyta > Magnoliopsida > Malvales > Malvaceae > Hibiscus > Hibiscus trionum. The sequence continues at coordinate 12,396,041 of BSYR01000027.1, read as the reverse complement.
GAGCAGGGCGTATCGATACGGCCTTGCCCAAAGGCCACGAATTTCGCCTAGCGTACCGATACCCTGAGGGTATCGATACCCTCCAAAGTTACTGGAATTTGGAGAATTGGGTGAGAGCAGGGCGTACCGATACGGGGTTCACGCGTATCGGTACGGGTCTACTCTGTTGACCAAGGAGTTTTGACCGAGAAGGGCGTATCGATACTTTCAAGGGCTGTATCGATACGGTCTTCCCGGAGTTGACTCTTTGGGTTGACCTGGTCAGGGCGTATCGATACCCCTAGTTAGGGTACCGATACGGTCTGCCCTGTAAGCTTATAAATGGACTGTTGTGTTTGGTCGGGGTTCGAATGTGGTCTTTCTTTGGTTGCTTTCCGCTGTTGTGAATCACTTAGGACTTAATGTTCCTCTAGACAAGATTAAATTAAAAAGAAAAAAAATATAGGGTTGCTAACCGAGGGGAACCTTAACGGGTTTCACTCGGTTTTCCCCGTGTGGCCCACTCGGATCGGTCATCCGGCCAGACCGGGACGAGGGGGTTACAATTTCTTTTTTAATGAGTACACAGTTTATTCATAAAGGAAAAGCTCAAGACGAAAGTTTATAATTCGATTTAGACAATTTTTAAAACGAAAACTAACGCCTCTAGATTATAAACATGATAAAAGAAAGAAAAAATAAAAACATAATTCAAAGACTCGAAACAAAATAGATACAAAACATCATCAAATCTCAACGATGAAGGTAAAAAACATCAACAACAACATTAAAAAATGCATATTGCAAAATTGGGGTACGTTTACAACACATTTATCACCACAACTCAATCGCGAACAAGAACGGTCACTAAACTTGCATCTATATCCAGTTCGAGGGTCAAAACAAAGAGATCAACATGATAATCAAAAGAGTGTCATCTTGATCAGTCGTGACGACGTCCAATTCAACCCTGAAGCAAAAAAAAAAACAAAAAAAAAAACGTGTCAAAAGGTAGAGAAGCGTGCCAAGAGACAAAAAATGCATACCAAAAGGTAGAGGGAAGCGTGTTATAAAGACAAACTTATTGAAAAAACTTGAAATCAAAAGAACAAAGCAAAAATTAAAAGAGAGTGACCGGCGGTCGACAAACAACACTAAAGCTGGTGTTGCCGCCGGCCTTAAAAGTTATACAAAAAAAAGAGTAAAGGTGGCATTGTTGCTGATTTAGAGGTTAGGGTTTAGGTTGTAGGGTAATATAGTAGGGATTTAGGCTTTTACTTATAACCCCTAAATTCTAACCCCTAAACTCTAAATTCAAACTATAGTCCCTAAAATTCTAAGAACATAAAACTAAACCCCTAAACTATAAATCCTAAATTAAATCATAACCCTTAAAATTAGGGCACTTGTAGAAACAAAATGTTTCCACTAACAGTGCATGATATAATTACTCATATTTAAAAATATTAGAACATAAAATTATGAAAAGATATTTCAAATGTATAAATTTTAAAATATAAAGAAACCGGTGAGTGATCACCATAGTAAAAAGTGATATGTTCTTTCTAGGTGACTTGGGTTCAATAAACTTAATCTCCCGGTGTGCATGAATTTATCTAAAATTGAAACTGGACACAATACTACCATAGTGACAATATTGTTGGAAGGACTAGCTATGAACTCTAAACATATATTGTAAAATCAATATAAAATATGTTAAAATTAATAAATAAAATTCAAAACAAAAAAATTTAAAAGAAATAAAATCCAACAATCTCTAACCCCAAATTCAATTGCATAAGAGGGAAAAAATTATTTTCATTTATATGACAAGTAAAGCTTTGTAAATAGGGATGTACATAAGGGTGCTGGGGCAGCCGCATCCCTTAAAAATTTTAAGATCTCTTATATTTTATATATTTTTATATTTTTTATTGACAATTTAATTATGCACCTCTAAAATTTTGTAATTTACACCCCTACTTTTTTAATATAATTTTATGATAGCATGTACCCTTACATGAAATCTTGTGTCTGTCCTTGTTTGTAGATACAATGAAAAGCCGTCATTAGCCACATTTTGAAAGTGAAAAAATCAAACAAATCAATGACCTATTTACAGTTAGATGAGAGATAGGAAGAAACAAACCTCAATTTTTAACTTATTTAACCAAAAAAAAAACTTTTAATTTCTTCTTTGCCGTGTATTTATTATGATTTGTTAAAATTTCATATATTTTATAAAGTTCGCAATAACACTTAATAGAATAAATTATAAATTTTTTAACAGAGGGATTAGTTTGCTCATTTTGAAATGTACATGGATAAATTTATCCGTTTTTCAATAAAAATCAAAACATGGTACAAGAATCGTTACGATACTTTTATCATAACTCTTAATTATTGAAAAGGATAACATGAAAATATATAAAACTTTTTTTTATTAAGTACTAAAAATGTTTTACATTTCAAAAGCAGATGACAAGATTTAAACTTACACAAAATAATACAACATAAACATTCTTGACCATTCGACCAATTAATGGATCTCACACTACAATTTCTTTAAAAACAAACAACAAATTGAAAATTATTAGTGAAAAAACATTGTTGTTGGTGGTTACCAACACTCAAATAACTTGACATCAACATGTAGCCTAAAATAAACCTCCCCTTCAAATGCATCAGTCATCAAAGTGGCTATACCTCGGGCCATAAAGAAATCCCCAGTCCCACCAATCACCGAGATGTCCCTTGTTTTGTTCAATGGATCAGCTCCAGCAAAGGTTATGGTCCCTCTGTGTTGAGTCGAGTTGAAAAATGCCGAAAACCCCAACCACGCCGTAAAATAATCTTTTCGGTCATACAAGTAGAACCCTTGTGCTCGTCCGATCGGGACCGAATGCAAATTGTTGTCCAAAGTGATGGGATCGTCAAACACAACGATGTTACCAAAATGGTTTTGTCCAGCCAAGATAGTCCGGTTGCCCCAAGCAGGTGCACCCACTATAGCCGACGTTGCGTTTTCGGCATTCTGACCGTTGTAGAGAATGTCATGGAAGTAAAACACCATTCGTTTACAAGGCTGCCGAGGCCGTCCCCGCGTCGTCTTCCTCTGGGTGGCGGTGGAGCCAGAGAGGAAGATCAGGAGAGAAAGCACAAGAGTTGCAATGAATCTTGAAGCAGCCATTTCTATCTTCTGTGAGGGATTAATTGGCTACTCGGGGACCAATATATAGAAAAACTCTCATATTCACCTAAAAGTGAATAGATCTTGGTTTAAAAGTGATTTGTATAGTAAATATACCCACAACCAAAATGAACCAGTAGACTTTTCTATGTCATTGTAATGTAAATAGAAATTTATTATTATAAACAGAAGAAAAAAAAAACAAACGCAATGACATCTCAATCGTAAGCTTTTAACCTTCGTGAACCCAAAATCTTTTTAATAGTTCAATCATGGAAAGTATTATGTTAGAATATAAACGGTATATAGGGGTGAGCAAAATCTGACCCGGCTCGACTCTAATCATAATTTCATAAACTTAATTTAATTTTTTTTTAATAAAGTTTGAGTTATAAAATGAAACTTCGAATAACTAAAAAAATAATAATTAGTGGATTTGTTTTCAAGTTCAAGTCGAGCCCCTCTACTCAGGTTGATATATGTATATCGCATATGAAAAATATATATGTATATCGTATATGGTTATAGAAATCGTTTAAATTAGAACCTATTACTACCATAACATTATAAATATTTACAATTAATTTAACAGAAACTCAAACAACTCAACTCAAATTTCATAAAGACTACTAAAAAATTAAATAAACTTTGAGTTATAAAATATGACTCACAAACTCAACCAGGGATGGACCGAGGAGGTGCTGAGGGTGGAATTCGCCCCCTAAAAATTTTAAATTCCTTTAAATTTTTGAAAGTTTTAATTTAAGCTTCTAATTTCTTTTATATTTTCTTTTGACAATTTAATTTCATACCCCTAAAATTTTGTAATTTCACACCCTCTATATTTTTAATATAACTTACTAATAATTTACCCCTCACATAAAATTCTGTTGATATCCTTAAACTCGACTAACTCAAAAAATTTTACTCACGACTCGATAGTGCGAGACCTTGGCCATGTTCTTTATCTTCACATTGACAGAATTACTTCAAGTTGGTTATCCAAACTTTAGTTAAACCGGAACTTGAGTAAAGTTTGGGTTTGGAGGAATGAATGGTTGGCAGTTGGCACGCGATGAGTGCACCAAAAGAAACCTTAGACTATTCAATCAGCTGCAACTTATGCATCATGCAACTTGTATATTACTTACTTTTTAGTGAATCTTGGTTGTTTGTATGTAAAGCATCTATGGCATCGACATAATTAATTTTCTCAAAACAACCTTGTATTTCAAAAACTATATTTTGTGTTGCTAATCCAGTTCATGAGCAATCATCATCTGAATAAATTTTTTTAGATATTGTTATTGATAAGTACATTTTTGAATTATTGTACTCTATTTTTTTTATTTTCAGGTCTATTGTACCTTTTATAGTAAAAAGTAAAGTCGGTTATACTACATGTCGACTTCAGATAAATAAAAGGAAAGTCGGCTAGACTACATGCCAACTTCTGACGTCACTTCAGCAAAAGTTATTGGTTGTCCCAATAATGTGATGGAAATCACCACATATCATGAAATAAAAACAAGGGTAAAGTACTACATCATATGCCACTAAACTATTACCACTAACTCGAAAATACCACCAAAGTTAATAAATGTTCAAATCTAACATTGAACTATACTTTCCGACTCGTATATGTCACTTCATCGTTTTGATGCGGCTGATTTGAAGCCTAATTGGGCCTAAAACGGTGTCGTTTTGCTAAAGGAAAAACAATACAAATATACAGGTTTGAACCCAAGACCTTCAAATACAAAAGTTAAGCCTTAACCACTAAACTAACATAAAATTATGTAATATTTTACCACAAATATTATATATGTCAAACGAATTGAGATTAATTTAAATCATTTTATGAAATAAATAATACTATAAATAATATTAATAATATACAATATATCATTTACATATCAATATATATAAATAAAAATATATTATTTTTATATTTTATAATATAAATATATCATTTTAAAAAAACTCCAAAATATACATAAAATAATATATTTATATTATAAATAATATAATAAAACCCCAAACTAATTTAGGGGTTTTATTGTATTATTTATAATATATACATATTATTTTATATTAAATTTGTGTTTTTTTTCGATTAAAGGGAAAAAGCGTCTAACACATGCCTCGTTAAAAAACCTCCCTAAACCTAATGGAGGAAAAAGAGTACATGTGTTAGAGCTACAAGAGGGTTCAGATCAATCAACAACAACAGCACACACCATAAACCAACCCGAGGTCAACCTATCCCTTCCGAAACAATGCCCAAACCACTACTCATATCCGCATCGAGCAAAGCCAGCACATTCACCGGTGGTTCTTCCCAGATCTTGTTGCACACTTCAGTACCCATGATCTCCTTTGCCAAGCAATCCGCAACACAATTGGATTCCCGATTAACATGCTCAAAAGAAACCTCCCACCCTCGATTCACAAACTCCGCAATTGCTATAACAAGAGCGTTATCAGTACGTACCGGGGCTCCACGCTGAACAAGACAAATCGCCTCCCGGCAATCCGATTCGATGATGATTCTCCGAACCCCAAGACTCCAACCACGAACCAACCCTTCCAAAATCGCCCAAAGCTCCGTAAACAAAGGCGAACAACACCCGACATGGCGAGCAAAGCCCATCAACCAATCACCCATCTCTGTGCGACAAATACCCCCTACCGATGCCTTCCCCGTCAATCTATTCACAGCGCTGTCGACGTTTATTTTCACCCACCCTCTTGCCGGCCTCCTCCACCGGTTTCCCCGTGGATTCCCATGGACCATTGTGCTCCCAACCCCCACCGTTATCCCATTCGCACCTTTAACTTCTTCCAAATATCGCAAGCTTGCATAACGCAAATCTTCCTTCTCAACAAAATCGGGATCAAACAGCTTAAAGTTTCTCCTCAACCACAGTTTCCAGCATATTATCGGGAACAAGACATGCCAATCCCGACCATAACCATCGCCCGTACTCCTTGCCGTAATATTCACCGTCACCCAATCATCAAGGCCTAGGCTGAAGAAACTGCTACGTTCGCTCAGAAAGGTCCGCCACACCCCTCGCGCGACGCTACAGTCCCGAAGCACGTGAAGCACGTCCTCAGCTCCATTGCCACAAACCCCACACCGATCATCGTCTGTCATATGGCGCCGCAGCCTCTCCGCATTTGTCAATAACCGTCCTCGCGCAACAATCCAAATGAATGCTCGAATCCGGTAAGGCAAAGGTAACGCCCAAATCCTCTTCCAAGCCCCCGAAGGCACATCAGTCCCAACACCTGACAAACCCTGATAAGCTGACTTAACAGAGAACCTATGTCGCTTGTCTCCATGCCACCCAAGTTGATCCGGACCTAATCTATGAGTAGGTGGATAGCACGCGAGGATGCGTTGCACCACCTCCTCCGGTAACACTCCACGGAGCCCTTGTACATCCCACTTCTCATCCCAAATCGTATAGGCCACAACCGGACAGGGCTCGGGCTGCGCATTCTCAGGGAGGTATCCCACGAGCGGACCTACATCCCCTAGCCACTTGTCATACCAAAAATCCACCGTACACCCGTCCCGAACAATCCATCTCATCCCTGCACAAACATCCTCCCAAACATTGCTAATACCAGCCCACAAACGGCTACCATTTCGAACTGATATATTCCCCGGCAAAACACCCTCAACCTTATACTTAGCGCGAACAACCCGAACCCAAAGTTTGTCATGTTCCGTCAGAACCTGATAACCCAATTTCATAAGAAAAGCTTGGTTGACGACCTCCAAATTCCTTAGACCAAGCCCACCGTCTACCAGGGGTCTCTGCACATCATCCCAGCGAACAAGACTGATACCCTTATGATCACTACTACTCCCCCAAATGAAGCCCCGGATGAGCTTTTCGATGTCCGCACAAACACATTTCGGGAGCCAAGATGCCTGCATAGTATAATTGGGAATCGCCTGAAGCACAGACTTAGCCAGAGTTACCCGTCCTACAAAAGCAAGAGACCGAAACGATCTCGAGTTCAACTGGTCTTTGACCTTATCAATCAGGTAACTATACGTCGCTCGAGATACTCTATTATGCAGTAAAGGAATCCCCAAATACTTCCCCAGATCCGCTACTTCAGAAAACCCAAAACCACTAACAATAGATGATCGTAAATTCACAGGAGTGTTACTTGAAAAATAGATATTAGTCTTAGGTCGACTAACCTTATGACCCGAAGAATCACAGAAAGAGCCCAGCACCCGGCTAATCACCTCCATTTGCGATATAGAAGCTTCAGAAAATAAAACAATATCATCAGCAAAAAATAAGTGCGAGATACCTGGCCCACCCCGACTCAATCGGATCTCCGACCAACGCCCATTTGCGATTTCCATATCAATTGCCTGGGATAGACGCTCCATACAAAGCACAAAGATGTACGGAGACATTGGGTCACCTTGGCGAATACCACGGGTAGGATTGAAACTGTCCGTCAACTCTCCATTCCAACTTATACTGGTGGTAACCGAGGTAATGCAACACATAATCAAGTGAATAAAGTTCTCCGGGAGCCCAGCATCTGCTAAAGTATCAGCGATAAAACCCCATTCAAGTCTATCATAAGCCTTCTCAAGGTCAATCATCAAAGCCATCCAGACTTTACAGCCACACTTTGACCGCATAGAATGTATAACCTCCTGCGCAAGAATCACATTGTCCATGATGTTTCTTCCCGGAACAAAACTTACTTGAGTCGGAGAAATCAAACTAGGCAACAACGGTTTGAGGCGATTGACAATGACCTTAGTCAAAGTTTTATACACCACTGAACACAAACTAATCGGCCGAAATTGTCCAAATGTTTCCGGTGGCGTCACTTTAGGGATTAAAACAAGGATAGTCTTGTTTACCCCCTCGCGAATCTCCCAAGAATTGAAGCACTCACGAACAAAGCTAACCATACTCTCCTTCACAATGGGCCAATTCCTCTGGTAGAACATAGCGTGCACACCGTCGAAACCAGGAGCTTTCAAAGGCTCCATATCAAACAAAGCCCTACGGACCTCATCCTCCTCAATCGGCAAGACCAAACGCGACCTTTCCATGTCCGGAATAGCCGCGAATCTGCCACGAACGCCCCACAACGGTAAACTCAACTGAGATGCCGTGAAAAGCTGGCGAAAAAAATCAACCACCCCGAGCTTAATCGCGGAACTGTCATCACTCCAAACACCATTAGGTAATCTAATCATAGTCACTTTACGCCTAACTTGCCTTGCTTTCGTAGTACAATGATAAAACCGTGTGTTCCGATCCCCAGCACGAATCCATTGAGTCCGGGCCCGCTGAAACCATAAACTTTCTTCCTGAGCAAGTACATCATTTAACTCCCCTTTCAGTTTAATCTCAAGATCACTCAGAAAAGCACTAGGCGAAAACTCCAACTTCTTCTCAATACCTTGTATCCGGGCCAGCAAACGGGTTTTCTTTTGATTAATATTACCGAAAACTTCCTTATTCCAATTGCTCGCCTCCTTAGCAAAGGTGCCTAAATTTGTCAGGATATCCTCCGTAGGCCTCCAAATGCGATTCAACATATCAACAAAATTTGGATTATCTTGCCATGCGGCTAGATATTTAAAAGTCACATGCTTAATAGAAGGAGTAGACAAATTCCCTACCAATAAAATCGGGCGATGATCGGATCCTATTCTCGCCAAATGGTAAACGTAAGAGTCCGGCCAACTATCCCACCACACGTCATTACCCACACAACGATCAAGCCTTTGATAAAGAGTTCCTCGTTTCCAAGTATAACGCGGCCCATGAAAATCCACACAAGACAAGCCGGCCCTAAGCAGAAAATTTCCCATCTTCTTACAAACACCATCGCGCTTGTTCGAGCCACCCATACGGTCAGCACCACAGGGAATGGCGTTAAAATCCCCCCCTAACAACCACGGCATAGGCGTTGGAGGTTGCAAAGCAAGCAAATCATTCCAAAGCTGACTCCTCCGTCTACTATCCGGACTCCCATACACCACAGTCAACACGCAACTCTGCCTACTATCCTGATGCACACACCTCGCATGAATAAACTGATGAGAGACCGCCAGAACATCAACACTCACCGTATTCCTCCAAAGAACCCAAATCCCTCCAAAAAAACCACAAGCTTCAATCATGTAGGAGTGATCAAACCCATGCCGTCTAATAAAAGCATCCGCCTTCCTTCCACTAATCCTAGGTTCCATCAACGCAACAATATCCGGCACCTGTGTTCTGATAATCAACTTCAAATAACGATTTAAATCAGGGACTGACGCGCCCTGAACGTTCCAAAAGAGTACTTTAATCATTATATAAAAAAAAGAAAAATAGGGGGAGAACGATCAAACCGTCCCTCCTTTGTCCTCGAACACTGTATTATCCCGCCACTGAACCTGCTCCTGCACTTCTGTCGCTGGCAAAGTTGGGGGGAGGAGGTTCGCCACACTATCAGAATTTTTAGCCGTCAATTCCGCCGTCAACTTCGATATCCACTGTCCAACTTCAACAGCTTGAGCTTTGTTAGGGTCCTTATTCTCTTGTCGCACACTAATATTCTTTCGCACAACATACGGGCTCTTCCTCGCCACTGTCTTGATCTTCGAGAGGCGGCGTTCGGTAGAAACCACCCCAGTCCCAACGATGCCAGTATCTCTATCTCCTTGTGTCGCCTTCACCACCTCACTCGAGCCTTGTGGAACCACCTTAACAGCCATATGATTACGCGAGTCCAGCTTACTAGTAACCGGAATCACCACCTCCCTAGACGCCACCTCTTGTGTTACTCTCGACGCACCACCCGCCGAAGTTCCATTACCCCCACCATTGGTCTTGTCCATCGAAACACTAGTACCCCTCAAAATCCCTTCGCCACCTTTAGACGAACCACCCACCTCCCTTGTCATAACCTTTGATGCGATCGTTTGCGAGGCAATCAATTTTCCTTTTCCTTTCTTTGTGCTTCCGGCATTCTCCACATGTCCCTGTAATCTATCCGAACCTTCAAAAGGTTTCTGCTTACCCCCCCCAACCGGGTTAGTAGCCTCCTTCCCCGAGCCGTCAGCGTTTTCAACATCAAAGATCCGTAACGCCCCAAACCTTCCTCCCTTGGCACTCTGATCAGAACGCAAACCAGCACCTGGGCGAGGCCCATCGCCGACATTACTCCCCCGTCGTTGTCGGCGGTTAACCACTTGCATCCATGGCCCAAACTTTTCTTTTTCGATCTGCGCATCCATCTCTCTAGTTTCGTTTGCACCATTGTTCGCCACCTCACCCATTGGTTTACACGCTTCCGAAGTATGCCCATACTTGCCGCAAGAAAAGCAAATGGTCGGCAATCCTTCATACTCAATCCGTTGTTTCCTACCATCGATAACAATATATGACGCTAACGGTTTGTTCAAATTGACTACTATCGCCAAACGCGCGAATCGTCCCCTCTTCCCTTCCGCCGTGTTATAATCAATTTGCACCACCTTTCCCAAAGTCCCTGCTATGTAGCGGAATATACTCTTAGTGTAATAGCGATACGGTAAGCCTGGCAACCTTACCCACACAATAATCTGATCCGGGTGATCAACCGAAGTCGAAAAACTCCTACTCCATGGTTGAACCGTGAGATACGACCCATAGATCAACCAAGGTCCTCCAGTCAGCACCTTTTCACAATCTTCTTCACTAGCAAAACGAACAAGAAAGTAATCGTTGTCCAAATCGATCAACGATAAATCCCCACTAGGGTTCCATAAACTCTTGATACGAGAAAGCAATGTTGTATAACCTATTGAACGTCCCAAAAGCCTGACCACTACTGAATTTGCTAACTTAGTGTCAATCTCAGAATGTAGCCGTTCCGAAAAAACAATGTTCGGAGTTCCATCAACAAAACATACCTTAACGTCCTCCGGTTTCAGGTTGACATCCAATTCAAAAATCATGTTCATTCCCGGCTTGCCCAAATTCCGGCCCAGCACCATATCCCGAAAACTCACCTTCGCGTTTGGTAGAGCAGCCGCGACGTTGGAGTCCGGTACGAAACCCTCCTGTTCAGTCGCGACAAAAGAAGCAGAACCATCTTGTTCTGCCGCGGCAAGAGAAGCGGAACCATCCTGTTCTGCCGGCTGGCCCACTGGCCGTTGCGCATCCCCCTCCTGCACCGGGTTGACCATATCGCAAACCATGCTGTCTGCAGCGCCCGCCGTTCCTAAGTTATCCACGTCAACCACCTCCATCGCAGTCCCAACCGATCCCCCTTCCTCTTCCGACTTCGAACCAGATGGCATGAATGCCCGTTCCAGAGTATGCGGATCACCCCCCTTACCATCAGGCGGCCGGCCACCCAACCCGCCGGTAGGCGGCGGTATTCCCCTCGATAGCGAAGCACTATTAGGGTTGAAAGGTCCCTCCCAATCTTTCGGAGCAGTCATAACGAAATCACAAATTTTTTTAATTAGTTTCTTATCTTAATTAAATTTGTGTTTTTTAATAATATATTTATATTATAAAAATATATAAACAATATATTTTTATTTATATATATTGATATATGTAAATAATATATTTTATAATATATATAGTATTATTTATTTATTAAAATAATTTGAATTGAGCAAACATATTTAGTCGATTAGTCAAGTTGCTCGTCTTTGTTCTCTCATATTCCCTTAGGTCATGGGTTCTAAACCCACTAGCGCACCCCTTCCTTTCCATAGAATCCCATTCCCCTCCTTCTAGGTAGGATTAGAATTAGGATTTGTCAAAAAAATAAAATAATTTGAGTTAATCTCAAGTAATTATACATATATAATATTTGTGGTAAAATATTATATAATATCATGTTAGTTTAGTGGTTAAGGCTTAGCCTTTACATCTATAAGTGTTGGGTTCAAATTTCTTAAAGTGCATGCTTTTATTATTTAATTTTCTCTAGCAAAACAACATTGTTTTGGGCCAGTGGCAAAAATAAGTCAAAAAATAAAGTTCGGTGTTAAATCTGAACATTTAAAAAAATCAAGACGTGAAAAAAAGAAAATTAAAAAATTAACGAAAATGTCATGTTTTATTGATATATATTAGGTGTGGTGATAAAATATATTACAATCCTAAGAAAATAATTTAAATTTAACTCTTAAAATTGAAAGCACCGAAAGATATCATCAATTCATCATATACTTCTAAAATGAACTTTAAAACGTATATATAAAAAAATAGATCCCGGGTTAAGATCCTTCAGGAACGTTGCTTTCACTTAAATTTTTCCCTCCTTTCTAAGTAGAAATAGAATAGAATTTTCAAAAAAAAAAATAAAAACTTTAAAACATATATTAAAATATTGAAAAGAAACTAATCAGGGACAAAACTATGTTATAAGTGCGAGGGGTTCTAGCCCCCAACTCCAAAAAAAAATATACTCATAATTTAAAATATATGTTTTTCTGAGTCGGTCCTAAAACTAACATTATTATATTTTTTTGAGGGGAACATTAATTTAACTCTAAAGAAGGTGGTTAGGAAAACAGAGAATTTTCTTCTTTTTATATAGCTTAAGATCAAAGAATGATCACATGTATTAAATGTTATAAAGTGATTAGGTAGACCAGATCACCAGAACACGATTCCATTATCCCTATTTCGTGTTCCTCCATTGATTTAATGACACGTGGATTAGTAAACATGATATAATTTCCGTTAATTGTGGTTTATTTTCAAATGGTTCTCTAAAATCTTTTAGGCATCGTTTCAAGCAATCGTTTTCTCTCGTGTTCAGTGGGGAGCAACCACGGGAGAGAACTAAATCACAAGCAACATCTAATGCGCAGACACAGGGGTTTAAATTGCAGCTGTAATCGCGTTGTGTTTATTGTGATTGCAGATATTAAGGGTGTTATTGCGGTTATTGTAGGTATCGTGGTCGTAAATTTTTCACACACACAAAAAAAAAAATGCTATTGCAGACATAACGGTTGCGAGTATCGCAGTTTCGAACAGTACCAATACTTCGCGGACTGGGATGATTCTACAATAAACGACATGTACCGTCATGTACCACTAATTAATTTACCGTAATATACCATTAATTATTTTAATTATTTTTAAAATTATAGGGACCGAAAGCGTTATTATCGCTTTTTAAAATAAAATATGAAAAATAATTTTATATTATTTTTTGGGTAAAATACACAAATAGTAACTAAACAGCTTTTCCTCCCATGGATGTAATGACTCTTCGGAAGGACCGAGATCCCTATGGCACCATGTCACTATTATTATAGTGCCTCCAGGTGCTGCAACTCGAGGCAACTCGTTAGCAAACTGCCAGTGTTGGATGCAGGGAATGAATTAATCAAGCATATGATGTCATGGTAACAAATTACAACCAAGCAAATTATAGCATGTATGCAATAGTTCAATTAAAATAAACCTTAGCTTTTTCATGCATGTGTTCTCCACTTTCCATAGACCAAACTAGATCAAATTGACCATCAGGGAACGGTTGCTTCAAAGCATGTGCAACTTGAAAAGAAGCATGTAAATATGGCACAATGTTTCGAGTCATAAAGCTTGAAAGACAGTAAATTGAGAATTTAACCCTAAACCTTAAAATAAAATGAAGGTATGTTAATGTCTCCATTCTAGTTGATTCTTAAAATGGCATAAGCATTTCATATTAACGTGCTTTCATTTTGTTTTAGGGTTTAGGGTTAAATTATTTTTAATTAAAATAGTGTTAAATTGAAATAATTTGTAAATTTTTGAATTAAGACAAAATTGTTTGATTGTGCAAACATGGAGAACTAAATGTGTTATTATACAAAATATTTTAACTGTCACATCACCCTTTTAACGGGCCAGTGATCAATTTGGAGCAAAACTAAAAGTTTAGTGGTAACATTGAAGCAATCGAAAGTTTGGTTACCAAATTGAATAATTTACCAAAGTTTAGTTACCATTTGTGTACTTTACCCAAAAAGAAAAAAATTAATATAATTTTTTTAGATTTTATTCTAAAAAGGGATAATAACACTTTCCGTCCCTATAATTTTAAAAGTAATTAAAATAGTTAATGATACATTGTGGTACACATAATTAGTGGTACATAGCAGTACATGACGTTTATTGTAGAATTATCCCGTTGACTGCTATTTAAATCTATGGGCATGCAAATTTTTATTACAACCAACGCCTAACTAATTATTAGTAAAATTTTCGTTTCCTAATTTTATCATTGAATTTCATTGTAGCTTCACTATAGCAGAACAAGTTTTTAGCTGCGTTATTTTAACCCTATAGCAGCGTTTTTAAGCGCCGCGAAAAACACTCACGGCGCTAGTAAAAGCGCCGCTAAAAGCAGCGCCGCAATAATTAGCGGCGTTTTGTTTGAAAAACGCCACGATAGATTTTGCTCTATAGCGATGTTTGTGATTTCAAACACCGGTATTGAGTCTTCTTTAGCGGCGTTTGAAAATACAAACGCCGCGATAGATTTCACTCTGTAGTGGCGTTTGTATTCTCAAACACCGGCAATGCCTATTCTCTAGTGGCGTTTGGGTTTAAAAATGCCGGCAATGTGTCCTCTATAACGATGTTTTTTTAACAAACGCCGCAAAAATGTTGCCATTTTTGGTGGCGTTTTTGTTGCGTGTCCAAAGTCCTATCGCAATGTAGTGCAAGTGTACACGAACCAAGTAGTAAAGTGATACTTGGAGTATCGGATATCGTCTCCACAGGGACTGGAAATAGCTTTTTCCTATAGTTGCTGCACAAGAGAAAGAAAGAGTTTGAATTGTTTGGAAAGTAATATTGGAAAATAAGGAATATAAAAGATAAAAGAATCAGGGTTTAGAAATAGGTCGGTATTGATTTGCTCGGTAGTGCAGATGTTGCACTGTAGAAGGAACTTCTGTTCTGTCCTCGTCCCTGTCGCGACAGCACCTGTCGCGGCAGAAGTCTATTGTTGTCGCGGCAGCGATCACACAACTCTGCACTTCAAGTTTGGCAAGAATCCCTGTTATGACTTGTCCTATCCCTAGGTCCAAGTCTGTCGATGAACACGTCTTGGATGATACCTCCCGGCGTGAATCGAAGGATGAACACCGATGTTTGTGAATTCTCTATTAGCCACTGAACCTCGTCATATCCCTAGGTCCGAGATGGTTTAACCATAAACTGGTAAACGCGTATTTATTCTGTTCATATGCTTGACTCTCCCAATATCAAACAAATGGATAACCTCACAATGCTCTCCCGATACTCTTGCGAGATGTGAAAACCATAATAAATAAACTTGAAGTTTTATTGCTTGAACAGAAAAAAAAATCCTAAAACAGTACAATCCTTGCAACTACTTTACAGAATCAACTCTTAGCCCTAGAGGAGGTTTAGAACATGATGAGAAGGGGGAAACGACAGGGGTTTTAGGGAAGACGACTAGAGATGAGATATCCTCCCCTAGGTCGAATTACATGCCTTTATATAGGCCTTGGGTTCAAGTTTTCTAATAAGGTAAGAATACAAGTTCAAACTAAAGTACAACTCTATTAAAGATTAAATCTTCTGAGTAGATGTCTTTAATTCGTCCTCTTTTCTTGCTTTGGGTTTCTTCCTTGAACTTTGGGCACGGCTTTCATTCTGCCCTAGGGCTCAGAAAAATATAAGAGTTGTCCACGACAGAACGGCTTGAAATCCTCTATCTGTCGAACTCCACTTCACCCATGTTGTCGTCATGGCTGCCACGACAGTGGCCACGGTAGCATTTGCTCCTTGACTCCAGTCCTGTTATCCAGCTCTGCACCCTTGCTGCCCTGCGTCTGCCACAGTAGATACCTGCAAAAGTGACCAAAATCAGTAGCAACTGTGTCATTTAATCTAATTGTGATGTATATGCAAAACTTTACCTAAATACAATGAATTATGCTTGAATGCAGTAGAAATATGGATTAAATAAGGGGTAAAATATAGAACTTTTGCACACTCAACAGTTTTTTTCTAAAAATGCCGCTAATACCTTGTAACAATGGCGTTTTTTACAAACGCCGCAAATTGTTGCTAATTTTTAGCGGTGTTTTTTTTTCAAGCAAACGATGCTAACATTACTGCTTCTCCACACTACATTTGTAAAAATATAAACTACCTAAATTGAACCTGTAACATTATCCAAATAACAAAAAAATCTAAAAATCAATTACAAAATTAAGTAAAAGCAACAAAAACAAATTTAAGTCTAACATTAAAGTGAAATATAGTTCAACATTAAATCGAAATGTAATTCAACATTGTTCCTTTGAATTCACACATGAACGAACCTAAAATCAACTAAGATGGCAGATTCTTTGGTTGGTTCTGCCTTAACATCGCCATCATTTCTTGAAATTGTCTTTGGAGATTCTGATATGTTGCTTCTCTCTTAGCTTCTCTCTCTGCTATCTCCGCTTCCCTCCTTTCTCTCTCAACTGCTATCTCAGCTTCCTTCCTCTCTCTCCCACTTTTTCTCTTTTCTCTCTCAGCTTCTCTCACTTCTACCTCAGCTTGAAATTGAGTTAACTATTGTTTTAAACGATTAACTTCTGCCTGAGAAGACTGGTTCGGTGATGGCATGTACTGAGACTATTTAAATCCAAAATAATTTGTCAGGGTAACGAATGATCCTTGGCAGCGAACCTGACCATATCTTTCAGGACCCAAAACGTCAGCAGTAACTTGATTTTCGATCTCATCCACATTAGCAGAACCATTAGTTGAAGCCGTAGCTTCATACTCCGTTCTTTTTTCCCTCAATTTCGCCTGACAATCAATTAAAAATATAGAACGAATTCAAATGTTAGTTAAAATAAAAAAAATGTTATATTATTGATGTAAATATAACTTAATCTAGATTTTTTGTCCAATGAATATACCATAATTACTGCAGCTTCGGGAGTTATAGGAGAACCATCATTTTTTGAGTGTGTAATGTCAAAGAGCTTTATTCATCCAACACTAGTGCCAATTGTAATTTGCTACAACGTATAATAGAAATTAATACTTACGAAAAAATAATACATTAAAAACTAATCAATAATTAAAATAATAATAATACATCGTCATTCGCTATATGAGAAAAACTCTTCAACCCTGCAGTGTGAGTAAACTTTTGTTGATGTCTGCTAGCAACTCCAACGCGCTCTCGATCCTACAATTTAAAATTTGCATTACGTATAAAGAAAATGTTATAATGACATAGTATTGTTTTTTTAAAGTGCATCGATCATACCTCTCCTTTCGGAGAACTCTAAAACCTGACTGCATCTTCCCATTGATATCGGAGAATTCCTGGTGGGACATTTTGCAGCTTCTCTTGAAGGCTGAAATTATTCTTGACATATGTCTTTTTCAAAAATCTCTTATTGTCTCTTCATTTCTTTCCTAATGCATGCTTCACTGAATCTTCTGAGACCTCTAAAGAAAACTTATCCTACAAATTACACAATCAAAGTAAATATCAATATTAATATTGAACTGTAATGGATTATCTATTACAACGACATTATTACCTTAAAAAGATCCAGAGCCTGATTTTTGTTACTATTCGACATATGACGCCATGAATCATAATTGATCGGTAAAATTGTAGCATTGCGTGCAACAATGCCTAAGTAACTGCCCAGAACACCTGCTTCTGCCCTAATGGGTTGACCGACATCGTTTCTTGAAACTTTCACGCGTTCTCCGACAATAAGATTTTATAATCCATTTAATGTTGTGCGCCCTCTAATCTTGCGCCTTTGACCATTTCCAACTATATAAGAAATAATTCAGTAATATTTTTAGAATAAAGTCAATAATAACAAACAATTGACTTTCAAATAAAGTGTTAAACATTACCTTCAATTTCTACATTTTAAACTATTTTCGAAACTTGTGAAGATCCAACATTAGAAAAATCATCATTATTTGTTACTTCCTCCGCTCGAGGAACTTGAACAATCTGCAAATCACTTAATTTCCTCTTAGGCATAATATTTGCAATAAACAAAAAAAACAATTTTAGTAACTAGAGACAACAATACTATTAATGTATGTATTCGACAGCAAGTTAGAAACAATAATATTACAAATTAATAAGTTAAGATATAAATCTTACTACATTGTTATGTAGTCAGTTTTCATTTATATCTTCATCCATGGCCTCCCGAACCCATTGGAATTGTGAACTAGAACTAGTGATTGTTCTATCTAAGTTTTGTGCTGCAAAAGGCAAAGTTTCAGATCTTGTTTCAATGTCATCTCTACTTCCATCCGCGATGTCTATCAAGTCTCTATGGGTGTTACGAAGTAAACATACCAACCCTCTTTCATTGGATCATGTTAATAAAAAACCTGTTTGACTTGAGAAGAAAATACATATGGTTCATCCATCAATTGTTGGCCTGTATGAATTAATCGAGAGAAGTTCACCATTGTAAAACCAAATTGATCTCTTTTAATGCATCGAGTAGTATTTATATCAGCCCAGTCACAATGAAATAACACAACCTTTTGTTTGCCATAATAATCCAACTCAATAATGTCTTTAAGAATTCCATAATATTCTACATCTCCATCGATATGATGATTGTCCTTTGCACTAGTATAACTTGTAGTTGAAGAAGTAACAACTACTCCACAATTTTGTGTCCTCCTTAATCTTTCACGAGACTTTGTGTGGAACCTAAACTCTTTAATGAGAAAGGTATTATATCTTTTAACAATTCTATTCGGACCTTGAGAAAGCCATTTAACCTCTTCACTAACTTCTCTCCCACCCCAAACCTATTACACGTAAGAGGTGAATTAGTTTAACATTTATATTGATATAGTAAAACAAGAAAAGTTATTAGGTACATGTCGTACAAAGATTTAGTTGCTTACCGTCTTTCCTAACCAGTCATGAAAAGTTTCTATGAACAACTTATGAATCTCCCATTTATGTAATCTTCGGAAGCGTACTCGAGATTGCAACTCTTCTTTAAAATCACTATAAAGTAAGTTACGTGGTTAAAGAATGAGAATTATAAAAGATAAAATGAATACAATATAATTTATATAAACTTACGTGCGTAAGGGCTCTATTAAGTAATGATGGAAAAGAACAAATCGATGTGCTTGTACCCAAGACTTGTCATCCAACTATGCAATTTCAACTTTGCCGAGATGTTCACCAAAACTTCTAAACAAATAAGTCTCGGCTAAGTTATTAGTATTTCACACTTCATTTCTATTTGGTCTATTAAATCTCGTTTCAACATCTTTCAAATATCTTGAGCAAAAAGTCAAACACTCATCTGCTAAATACCCTTCAACAATTGATCCTTCCAGATAACGCTTATTACGACAGTAAGACTTCAACTTGCACAAGAACCTAGACACGTAATAAACACAACATTATATAAATAGTTGTAATTAAAAGAAATATTCAATAGTGATTGAATATATATTAAACAATTTGCACCTCTCTATAGGATACATCCACCGATAGAAAACTGGTCCACCAACTTTAGCTTTGTGAGGAAGATAAACCAATAAGTGCACCATAATTGTGAAAAATGAAGGTGGAAATATCTTCTTCAAGCTGCATAAAGTCAAGGCGACTCGATCTTACAGTTTCTCAAGTTCTTCAACCATCAGAACTTTCCCACAAATAACTTTCATTATATTGAAAAGTTCAATTATACAAGATGTCACCTAATTTGACATACAACCGCATAATGCAACTGGTATTAAATCTTGCATCAATATGTGTAGAACTAAATTTTTGATATAATAATTGAAAAATGTTTTGGACTAATTTGAAAAGAATTTAAAATATGTTTTTAGTAAAAAACAAATTGAAAATATGTTTAAGGGTTTTACAAGGCTTTAGAATGATTAAAAGTGTATTTACAGTAGTCAAAACCGTGCATTTCAAGTACCCATACTGATACGGTCTGGTACTGTATCGATACACCCTAGGGTTTCAGCTACAGTAAAATTCCAGTAGCCAAAACTTGTACCGATACGCTTTGCCGTGTCGATACGGTATGTTTTAAATAGCCAACGACTAGTTCGCGTACCGATACGATTGTATCGCGTACCGATACGCCCAACTACCACCAACGGTCACTTTCCCAACGGTCTTTTAAATTGTAGGATCGTACTGATACGCTTACTATATGTATCAATATGCACTAGCTTGAAGTGTTTAATGGCTATTTCTTTATCGGGACCGTATCGATACGGATTCAAGGGTATCGATACGCCAAGCTGCAGAACTGCATTTATGGTGAGAAATAAAGGCTCCAACAACTCTAATTCAACCCTAACGGTCCTCAACGACTACAAACTCAATTAGGAGTATAAAAAGGACCTCCAAGCATCAAGAGATGGTTAATGCTTCAATTGTCAACAACACTATGATGTCAAATTGTCTTTAGGGCCTAAATTGTATATTCCTTGTATAAACAACACTTGTGAGCTTAATTGTCAAATTTGCTCAAGTGTATAGGTTTTGGGTGAGCGCTTAGAATTGTGCAAACAAATACCTATTAGAGGGATTTCGTGCTTGCTTTGAATTCTGTTTGTACAAGAGTGTCTTGGTTAATCTTTGGGTAGAAAGATTAATCGGTTTGTAAAGGTTACCTCCTTAGCCTAGAAGAGGGGAAGAATTCTTAGTGAATTGGTGAAATCCTTGGTGGGAAGCTAAGGTAGTGGATGTAGGCTTTGGTTAGAAAGCCAAACCACTCTAAATCTCTTGTTAATTTTTCTTATCTTTTACCACCACCAAAAACACCCAAAAATCCAATCTTCTCCACACTTGGCAAGCATTTCGATTGTGACCATCGAGCAATTGGTATCAGCGAGGCTCAATCGAAGGGGATTAACATCCTATTGAGGCGATCCGGAAGCTCGATAGAGCAATTCAATCAACCAGTTCAATGGCGCAATCCATCGACAAGTCACCCTTCTTCGACGGGACCAACTACGCTTATTAAAAGACGAGAATGATGTTCTTTGTCAAATCCAAACACTACAAGCTTTGGGACATTATTGAGGAATTTCCGTTCGTAGCACAAAGAAGCAAGGTGGAATGGAGTGCCGACGACCGCAAGAAGATGGAACTTAATTGCAAGGCTTTGCAATTCCTCTTTTGTGCACTTAGCCTCAACATCTATGAGAAGATTCCTTCTTGTGAGAGTGCTAAGAAAGTATGGGACAAGCTTGAAGTTACATACGAGGGAACAAACGAAGTAAAGGAGACCAAGATCGACCTCCTCAACCACGAGTATGAGAACTTCAAGACGGATCCAGAAGAGGACATTGAGAAGATGTTCCATCGATTCTCCACCATCACCAATGGACTAAAAGGCTATGGAGAAGTCATTCCGGAAGAAAAGCTTGTCTTAAAGCTTATCTACTCCCTTCTCGAGTTAGGGGACTCGAAAAAGACCGCCATCATCGAAGCCAAAAATCTCAAGACCTTGAATCTTGATGAACTCATGGGGTCACTTCTCACTCACCAAATCATGAAGAAAGACAAAGAAGAGGAGAAGAAGAAGGAAGAGATAAAAAAGATGGGGAAGAAGAAGACCATGGAGCTAGGCATCAACGCGAGTGTCGTTGCTCTCAAATCCTCCACTTACCATATGTAGAACTAAGTGAGGAGGAAAGCGAAGATGAAGAGATGGCATATCTCTTCAAAAAATTCACCTGGTTCCTGAAGAGCGAATTGAAGAATTTTAAGCATGAATCGAAGAAGAAGATAAAGGATTCCCACAAGTCCAACAAAAAGGGATCATCTTCAAAGAAAGCTTATGTGGCGACATGGAGTGATGAAGACTCCACCGATATTGAGGTAGCCCACCTATGCTTCATGGCCCTCAATGAGGGGAGGTAACTTCTAACTCATCTAGTTCAAATTCATATACTTTTGATGAGTTACAAGATGCCTATAATGATTTGCTTTAGGAATTTAAGGCATCATTTTCTAAAAACAAAAAATTGCTATCAAATTTGAAAAAGGAAAATGATTTGCCTTCCAAAACAAATCTAGAGTTTGAAGCAAAAATTAAAGATTTTGATCTTAAAGTTTTAGATTTACAAAATTTGCTTCAAACAATGGAAAAAGATCATCAAAAGGAAGTTGATGATCTTAAGAAGGAAAAAGATTTGATTTTCAATGAACTTCAAAAGAAAAACAATTTGGGAAAATCAATTTTTTATGTTAGACAATCTAGTGCCCCTAGATTTTTGAATGGAAAAGTTTTTAGAAATATTTGGGTCCCAAAAGGACTAAGTACTTCAATAAAAAGGGATGAAATTGAAAAATGGATTCCTATGGGGACTAAACTATGTGCAACTAACGTCTATGGATCCAAAGCAATTTGGATACCAAAAATTACTTGATTGTCTTGTTTAGGCGTGATAGAGAGTGATCAACAAGTCCAAATTTGAGGGGGAACTCCATGCACACAAAGAGAGCACTTGAGAAAGGAAGGATTCACATTCTCCCTTGGGTTCAAGTGTGGTAAAATTAGTTGAATTTCTTTTCATGTAGTTTTATTTCTTTTAATTCAACTAGTTTAATCATATTGTTGGACTAACATTGTTTGATGCTTTGAGTAAGTGAGAGCCAATTTTAAAACCAAAATTTTTAATTGTGTCAATTTTTTTCTCCTAAGTTATTTTGAGCCTTATGTCTTTTTAAATTCTTTTTGATATATCAAAAAAGGGGAGAAATGGTTTGAAAAATTGATTTTTCAAGAGAATAAGAGGGAGCTTTAATTTCATTCAAATTTTAATCTCTTATTCAATTTTTTAAAATACTAAGGCGGAGAATTTCAAACAATTTTTCAAGTTGGTTTTATTATATCAAAAAGGGGGAGATTGTAGAACTAAATGTTTTGATATAATAATTTAAAAATGTTTTAGACTAAATTGAAAATAATTTAAAATATGTTTTTACTCAAAAACAACTTGAAAATATGTTTAAGGATTTTACAACGCTTTGGAATGATTTAAAGTGAATTTAAACTAGTCAAAATCGTGCTTTTCAAGTACCCGTACCGATACGGTCTGGTACTGTATCGATACGCCCTAGGGTTTCAGCTACAGTAAAATTCTAGTAGCCAAAACCCGTACCGATACGCTTTGTCGTATCAATATGGTATGTTTTAAATAGCCAACGGCTATTTCGCGTACCGATACGATTGTATCATGTACCGATACGCCCAACTACCCCCAACGGTCTTTTAAATTGCAGGACTGTACCGATATGCTTACTACGCGTATCGATACACACCAGCTTAAAGTGCTCAACGACTATTTTCTTATCGGGAACGTATCGATACAGATTCAAGGGTATCGATACGCTAAGCTGCATAACTACATTTATGGTGGGAAATAAAGGCTCCAACTGCTCTAATTCAACCCCAACGGTCCTCAACGGCTACAAACTCAATTAGGAGTATTAAAAGGACCTCCAAGCATCAAGAGATGGTTAATGCTTCAATTGTCAACAACACTATGATGTCAAATTGTCTTTAGGGCCTAAATTGTATATTCCTTGTATAGACAACACTTGTGAGCTTAATTGTCAAATTTGCTCAAGTGTATAGGTTTTGGGTGAGTGCTTAGAATTGTGCAAACAAATACATATTAGAGGGATTTTGTGTTTGATTTGAATTCTCTTTGTACAAGAGTGTCTTGGCTAATCTTTGGGTAGAAAGATTAACCGGTTTGTAAAGGTTGCCTACTTAGCCTGGAAAAAGGGGAAGAATTCTTAGTAAATTGGTCAAATCCTTGGTGGGAAGCTAAGGTAGTGGATGTAGGCTTTGGTTAGAAAGTCGAACCACTCTAAATCTCTTGTTAATTTTTCTTATCTTTTACCACCACCAAAAACAACCAAAAATCTAATGTTTTCCACACTTGGCAAACATTTCGGTTGTGACCATCGAGCCTAAAATATGTGATAATCATGCGACTTCAGAGAATAAAGTCTTCGATCTTTAACACTTACACATCGAGATATATCTTATGCATACCCATTTAGGACCTTTATATCTTTCAACACCGTGCATAATAATTCTTTTTCTTTCTTCGACATTGCAAAAATAGAAGGCGGTAACGAAGTCTTTCGTTTAGGAAGTTCCTGAGGATGAAGATCATGCCGAATCCCCATGTCAACAAAGTCAAGTCGACTCTTTAGATTGTCTTTAGATTTTCCAACAACGTTGAGAATGGTCTTGATAATATTCTCACAAGCATTCTTCTCAATGTGCATGACATCAAGATTGTGTCTTATAATGTTATGCTTCCAATAAGGAAACTCGAAGAAAATACTTCTCTTTTTCCACAACTCAGCCTCATTTGGATCATCCTCTTCATCAGATTCATCATCACCGTAGAACTAAATATTTTGATATAATAATTGAAAAATGTTTTGGACTAAATTGAAAAGAATTTAAAATATGTTTTTAGTCAAAAACAACTTGAAAATATGTTTAAGGGTTTTACAAGGCTTTGGAATGATTTAATGTGCATTTAAAGTAGTCAAAATCGTGCTTTTCAAGTACTGATACAGTCTGGTACTGTATCGATACACCCCTAGGGTTTCAGCTACAGTAAAATTCCAGTAGCCAAAACTCGTACCGATACGCTTTGTCGTATCGATACGGTGTGTTTTAAATAGCCAACGGCTAGTTAGCGTACCGATACGGTTGTATCGCGTACCGATATGCCCAACTACCCCCAATGGTCATTTTCCCAACAGTCTTTCAAATTGCAGGACCGTACCGATATGCTTGCTATGTGTATCGATACACATCAGCATGAAATCTCAACAGCTATTTCCATATCGGGACCGTATCGATACAATTTGAGGAGTATCTATACGCTAAGCTGCAGAATTGCATTTATGGTGAGAAATAAAGGCTCCAACGGCTCTAATTCAACCCCAACGGTCCTCAACGGCTACAAACTCAATTATGACTATAAAAGGGACCTCCAAGCATGAAGAAATGGTTAATGCTTCAATTGTCAACAACATTATGATGAGAAATTGTCTTTAGAGCTTAATTGTACATTTCTTGTATAGACAACACTTGTGAGCTATACTTTGTCAAATTTTCTCAAGTGTTTATGATTTGGGTGAGGTCTTAATTGTGCAAACAAATACCTATTAGAGGGATTTCATGTTTGCTTTGAATTCTCTTTGTACAAGAGTGTCTTGGTTAATCTTTGGGTAGAAAGATTAACCGGTTTGTAAAGGTTGCCTCCTTGGCCTAGAAAAGAGGAAGAATTCTTAGTGAATTGGTGAAATCCTTGGTGGGAAGCTAAGGTAGTGGATGTAGGCTTTGGTTAGAAATTCGAACCACTCTAAATCTCTTATTAATTTTTCTTATTCTTTAACACCAACATAAACACCCAAAAATCCAATCTTCTTCACACTTGGCAAGCATCGGTTGAAGGTGATAATCGAGCCTATCAATCCCAACAATTGGTATTAGAGCGAGGCTCAATTGATTGGGATTAACATCCTATTGAGGTGATGCAGGAAGCTCGATACATCAATCCTGCCAACCGAAGCAATAGCATACTCAATCGACAAGCCACCATTATTTAACGGTGAACATTATGTCTATTGGAAGAATATGATGAAGTTCTTCATCAGGGGTAAAGATTATCATCTAGGGGACCTTGTTGAAGATGGACCGTTCGTGCCTACAAGAAGAAAGGCGGAGTGGAATGCCAACGAAAAGAAGATGATGGAGCTTAATTACAAAGCCTTGCACTTCATCTTTTGTGCTTTAGGCCCGGACGTATATGCCCAAGTCTCTTCTTGTGAGAGTGCCAAGGAAGTATGGGACATGCTTGAAGTCACATACGAGGGAACTAACGAAGTAAAGGAGACCAAGATCGACCTCCTCAACCACGAGTATGAGAACTTCAAGATGGATCTGGAAAAGGACATTGAGAAGATGTCCCATCGATTCTCCACCATCACCAATGGAATAAAAGGCTATGGATAAGTCAATTCGGAAGAAAAGCTTGTCCGAAAGCTTCTCTATTCTCTTCCTAAGTCATGGGACTTGAAGAAGATCGCCATCATCGAAGCCAAAAATCTAAAGACCTTGAAGCTAGATGAACTCATGGGGTCTTTTCTCACTTATGAAATGGTGAAGAAAGAAAAAGAAGAGAAGAATAAGAAGGAAGAGATAAAGAAGATGGGGAAGAAGAAAATCATGGAGCTAGGCATCAACGCAAGTGTCTTTGCTCTCAAATCCTCCACATGCCATCATATAGAACTAAGTGAGTAGGAAAGTGAAGATGAAGAGATGGCCTATCTTTTCAAGAAATTCACCCGGTTCATGAAGAGCGAATTGAAGAATTCTAAGCATGAATCGAAGAAGAAGATGATGGATTCACATAAGTCCAACAAAAAAGAATCATCTTCAAAGAAAACATATGTGGCGACTTGGAGCGATGAAGACTCCACCGATGATGAGGTAGCCCACCTATGCTTCATGGCCCTCAATGAGGGGGTGGTAACTTCTAACTTATCTAGTTCAAATTCATATTCTTTTGATGAGTTACAAGAAGCCTATGATGAATTGGTTTTTGAATTCAAGGCTTCATTTTCGGAAGAAAAAAATTGATTTCAAAGTTAAAAATCGAAAATGATTTGCTTTCTAAAACCAATTTAGAGTTTGAAGCAAAAATCAAAGATTTTGAGCTTGAAGTCTTAAGTTTACAAGAATTGCTTCAAACAGTTGAAAAGGATCATCAAAAGGAGATTGATGGTCTTAAGAAAGAAAAAGATTTGATTTCCAAAGAGCTTGAAAAGAAAAATAGTTTTGGAAAATCAAATTTTTATCAAAGACAATCTAGTGCCCCTGGATTCTTAAATGGAAAATGTTTTAGAAGTGCGGGTTCCAAAAGAACTAATCACTTCAACAAAAACGGATAAAATTTTAAAAATGGATTCCTAAGGGGATAAACTTTGTGCTACTAATGTCTATGGATCCAAAGCAATTTGGATACAAAAAATTACTTGATTGTCTTGTTTAGGTGTGATGGAGATTGATCAATAAGTCCAAATTTGAGGGGGAGCTCCATGCACACAAAGAGAGCACTTGAAGAAGGAAGGCTTCACATCCTCCCTTGGATTCAAGTGTGGTAAAATTACTTGAATTTCTTTTCATTTAGTTTTATTTCTTTTAATTCAACTAGTTTAATAATATATGTTGGACTAACATTGTTTGATGCTTTGAGTGAGGGAGAGTTTTGAAACCAAAATTTTTAATTGTGTCAATTTTCTTTTTACCTACTAAGTTATTTTGAGCCTAATGTCTTCTTAAATTCTTTTTGATATAACAAAAAGGGGGAGAAATGATTTGAAAAATTGATTTTTCAAGAGAATAAGGGGGCTTTAATTTTATTCAAATTTTAAACTCTTATTCAAAATTTTAAAATACTAAGGGGGAGAATCCCAAACAATTTTTCAAGTTGATTTTATTATATCAAAAAGGAGGAGATTGTAGAACTAAATGTTTTGA
Organism: Hibiscus trionum; assembly: GCA_030270665.1. NCBI lineage: Eukaryota > Viridiplantae > Streptophyta > Magnoliopsida > Malvales > Malvaceae > Hibiscus > Hibiscus trionum. The sequence continues at coordinate 12,368,274 of BSYR01000027.1, read as the reverse complement.
TATAATAATTGAAAAATGTTTTGGACTAAATTGAAAAGAATTTTTTTTTGAAAGTTATAATTTCATTAATAAAGACTAGTCATTAGCAAGTGCCTCATTAAAAAACCTCCTTATACCTAGGTGGAGGAAAAAAGTGCAACTTGCAAATGGACATTAGCAACAAGACTACACACTCATATTACAAAGCCCTCTGCGTTTTATATGAGATAAACCCCAGCCTGATTATAGCTTAGAACATCACTGAGCCATCCTTGAAATAGAACACTTCCAGACCGATCCTTGCAGAAGTAAAACTAAGGTTGCCATCACTGCAACATACAAATTAAACATAAAACCTTACTTTCAACTCGATTCTCGCTGTCGAGGCCGTATTTGCGATGATTTTCCCCAGATAAACCCTTGAATCAGGATGACCAACACATCTTCACATGAAATTGTCTTCCAAAAGCCAATTACCATAATATTTGCAGTCCAGCATCAACTACTCAAATCAATCCATCGAATCCCTGCACAACAGAGGTACTATTCTAGAACTGGATAGCTTCTCTGCTGTGGCACTGCATCCCTCGAGTCCTTTCAGCATCACCCAATGCCCGATTTTGCCAAGCTATCGGCTTCAACATTGCAGACCCTTGGGATCAATCGCAGTACCATACCTCTGCCACGAATCATTTCCGAAATTTCCAGCACCATATTCGCGATACGCACAGGAGGATCTGCCATTCCAAGCAACCAATCTCGCACCACATTACAATCCAATTCAATTATTAACATGTGGTTACCTGACCAAATGGAAGAGATGAAAAGTTGGATTCCATGCTTCATAGCTTCCAGTTCTGCAAACGTCGGCGGGCCACAGCCTCTAGACTCTAAAAATTCAAATAAGATCGACCTATTTGTATCTCTCAATACACATCCTATACCACTCCTAGAAGACAAACGATTCATCGCACCATCCACATTTAGTTTCACAAAGCCGATGGGAGGGGGAGTCCAACTCGACACTGTGAAACTTTTTCGACCTCGTCTTCAAATGTTATTAGCTAGATTTGGATCAAGAAGTAATTGATTCAAGGAGGTAAGTACGATGCCCAAGCCATGTTTGTACTATTACACATTTCGTTCCAGGCTTGAAGAAAAGAAGCAGGATCCAGCGGCAACACCGTCTCAACACCCAAAAAAAATTACAGAACCTCATCCACGTTAGCCATACCCCATGACAGTTAAAGAACAAATGAGCCACTGTTTCAGCTTGTTTCATGCACAGCGGGCAACTTTCATTATCAACCGTCGACACCCCACGTTTCCTTAATTCAGATTTGACTAGAACTCGACCCAATATCACTCTCCAAAGAAAATTTTCAACTTTCGGAGGGGCGAAACTCTTTCATACACAGTCCTTCCACACTGCATCTACCCTTTGATTATTGCTTGTGAGTTCACGAACCAACTTAACTGAAAAAAGAACCATCATTCGAACCTATCCACCTCACCCAATCTTTCTCTATATTTCTTCCCGTGAAATTTCGAAGGCAAGTTAAAAAGTTATTCCATTGCGATAACTCCCAATCGAAAAGAGATCGACGTAGAGGGATATCCCACGACCAACCCGAGCCAACCTTGCATCCAAATTCAGAAATAAACCCAGATTTCTTGACTGCCAAAGCAAAAATACGGGGGAAAGACTCCACTAAGGATGTAGTTCCCACCCAAATATCTGTCCAAAAGCGAATGAACTACCATCGCCCACCTGTAAAGCCAAGTTTGATCTCACAGTCAGCCCAAAAGAGTCGTTAGCCAAGGACTTACAAATGCCATTCCAGATCCATGAGTTATTTTTTGTCGTAGCTGGTTCTGGTAAAAGATATGGATTAGGGCCATGGAGTTTTGCCTTCAGAACACGTCTTCAAAGGCTAGTAGGCTCGTTACCAAAACGCCAAATCCACTTACCAAGGAGAGCACAGTTCACCACATTCAAATTTGTTACACCTAGACCACCCGACCCCTTCGAGGAACACACTTGATCCCAACTTACCCAGTGAATCTTCCTATTATCAGAATCTCCACCCCATAAAAACATTGCCATTAATATATTCAATCTTTTTTCTACAACCACATGCATCTTAAATAATGATAGGAAATAAACTGGCAAGCTTGACAATACCGACTTAATCAAAGTCAGTCTGCCCTCAATAGAAACTAATTTAGATTTCCATCCTCCAAGTCTACTTGAGAACTTTTTGAATATAGGTTCCCAGATTGTTCAGAATTTCGACTAGCTCCCAATGGTAAACCTAGGTAATCTGTCGGAATTTTTCCATACACGCAACCCACTTTAGCAATCCAACTCTTCACTTCCTCTCCTGGGATATTTAAACCGAAGACTCTACTTTTCTTTAAATTCAATTTCAATCCTGAAGCCAATTCAAACCCGAAGTACTCTTTTAACATTACAAACTTGATCTTTCGAACCCCCACAAAAAATGAGCAGGTCATCCGCAAATTGTAAATGTGAAATGACTATGGAATTACCTTTTCGACCAACCTCAAATCCAGAGAACAACCCCAAAGAAACTACCTTCTCGAGCATCAAGTTCAGTGCTTTGCCCACTAGATTGAAGAGCAAAGGAGAAAGTGAGCACCCTTGCCTTAGACCTCTTGAAATAGAGAATGCTTCCGAAGGAGAACCATTCACTAAGACTGAAATTGAAGCCGACGAGATGCACTTGTAAATCCAGTCACACCATTTGTCCCCAAATCCACACTCCTTAAGAACTCTAATCAAGAAATCCCAACTTACTGTGTCGTATGCTTTCTGGAAGTCGATTTTGAAAGCTACCCCTCTTCTCCCCGACTTACTTACAGAATCAATCACTTCATTCACCATTAAAGAGCAATCTAGAATTTGCCTTCCAGAAATAAAGGCAAATTGGGAGTTGCGTACAATCTGCCCTATCACAAATCTAAGCATTCTTGACAGTACTTTAGAAAGAAGCTTATACATACCCCCTACCAAACTAATCGGCCGGAACTCATCGAGAGATTCTGGGTTCTTCACCTTCGGAATCAGTGTAATAAAAGAATGATTGGTGATGCCTTCCCACTTCCTTCCTTGGAAAAAATCTTCAAAGAAATTCATAATATCACCTTTCAACATGGACCAAAACCTTTTAAAGAATCTTATATTAAAACCATCAGGGCTGTGAGCCCGATTACTATCGGCTGAAGATAAAGCTAACCATACTTCCTCCTCTAAAAATGGCTCTTGAAGAATTCTGGACTGCTCCTCACTGATCTTCTTAAAATTTAGATTCATATCAATTACTTCCATGTCATGTTGTTCATTGTAGGACTTTCAAAAATGCTCCTTGACAAAGAGTTTAACCAGCTTAGGATCAATAATGACTTCTCCTCCACTTTTAATACTACTGATTGTCTTCAATTTCCTCCTATTAGTAGTCAATAGGTGGAAAAAACGTGTGTTCCTGTCCCCTTCTGAAAACCATCGGAGCCTTGACTTTTGTAGCCACTCACTCTCTTCCTTCCTATACAGAGACCACAAATCAGTTCTCAATTTGTTTAGATAAGCTGAAGTACCATCTTCTGATAACCCACTTTGAATCTTCAATTCCACTTCTGTTATTTCTTTTTCCAACGCAGGAATGTTGAAACCATCATTCTTTTTTAAATTCCCAGCCCAGTGTTTTAACGCCAATTTGGAGCATTTCAGAATACCCCCAATACTTATCCTCGGATTCCTATTATTAACTCCACTGGTCGATTGTAACACCACCTCTTCAAAGCCATCCTCTTGAAACCAATAGTTGAAGAACCGAAATGGTTTCAGACCTCAATTTAAGCTTTCTACGGTCAAAAGAATGGTGTTGTGATCCGACAATGATCTATCCAGGCACTTTTGTCGAAAATTTGGAAAAGATAAATGGAGTTCAGCCGAAATCAAAAAACAGTCCAATCTCACAAAGGTGGGCGGATCTCTGTTATTCCCCCATGTAAACTTTCCACCAAGAAGATGTAAGTCTATCAAAACTGCTTCAAAAATGAATGATCGAAAGGCAGACATTAAGGTATGGTTCAAAGTCAATCCCAGCTTTTCTTCTGGATCTAAGAATAAATTAAAATCCCCTCTCACACACCATATAATCTGTCTTTGTCTCAGTAAAGTGAGCAATTCATCAAGAAAACTTAACTTTTCACTATCACTAGCCGGACCATAGACATTGATAAATCCACACTCCAGGTTCCTAGATTTGATGTTACCAATCAAAACAATGAATCTAGGTAAGATGAGTTTTTTCCGATACCTGGAAATACTCCGAGTCCCACATACACAGTAAACCTCCAGCAAAACCCACAGCCGGTGAAACGGAAAAATCAATACCATCCAAATTCCATAATTTCCGAATATCACCATCTCGCATGCTTTCAAGCTTCGTTTCTTGAATGAAAACTATCTTAGGTTGATTGCTACGAATAACACCCTTCACTGCTTTTCTTTTCTCACTTCTTCGAATCCCCTTATATTCCAAGTTAATATTTTTAGTCCCATAAAAAGATTTGATAAAAAAAACCCAGACAACCAAAAACTCAAAATCACCTTCTTAATTCATGTTCCGGGTCACACACCTTTTGGATGATTGCTTCCTTTCCTCCTCTAAACGAAAACTCCAACAAACTACAAACTTCCCAAACTGATTCTGCTTCTAGACCCACCGTCGAGTCTTCGTAATCCGACAGCCCAAGAGGACCTTCCTTCCCTGATCTTGTAGAATTTCTGTCTAAGGAGTCACGCACCCATCTTTTTAAGCATCTCCTAGTACTTGCCCGAAAAATGCTTCTTGGAATCGAGAGGATAGATTTATTTTGGGGATGAAGGAGAGCCATTTGTGGACCCATCTAAAACGAGACCCTCTAAACTGTCGGGTACCACCTCATCCGAGTCAATTCGTGAAATATCTGGGTGATTACTATTCGATGTAGCAATTTGTGGACTTTGACCCAATTTGGCACCACAATTATTTCTAAGTTATTGGGTCTACTAGGCCTGACTACATCACCATTTTTTTCCAACATTTCATTCTCTGAGGAATCTAACCAAGAATCCACCTGGACCTCACGTTCGTCCCTTCCACTACTCTGGGTCGGAACATCTCCTAGAAAGAGCACACCCTCCACCGGATTATTAGTTCTGAAATCAACGCTGCCATTACCAGACTCTGGCCAAATGTCGGCAAACTGCACCTCATTGTTTCCTTGATCTGAGCAGACCTTATTTTCTTCCAAATTCCCCTTTCTCACTTTGATTAAAAAAGGGGATCCCATAGATGACACCTTGATGCTTTCTGGAATAGTTATCGGACTTGCGACTCTAATGACAATTCTAGCAACGTCCAGGCGCTCTCTCGAAACTCTGCCTTCATCAGTGCAAACGTATCTACCCCAACGGTTGCCTAAGGTTTCAAAAAAGTTTTTATGCCAGGAGAAAAGGGGGACTCCAAACAACAGAACCGGGCAGAAATAGTGTGGGATGCCATCCAACAACAGAGGCCCGATGTGTTCAAACCAGTAGCAGTAGCAGAGTTCCTCTCTTTTTGATTTCCAAGTCTCCTCCATATCTATATCCGATTTGAACATTATTACATGAGAGTCAAAATCAACACCCCATTTTGATATCTTCATATCAATACCATCATTTAGGAGAGCCCATTGCACAAAGTCATTGTCAAAGGAAGGCTTTATAATACCCACCATACTACTCCGTAACCACTCGGAGTCAACTGCCGGAATGTTGAAATCTAACAAGCTTCTTGTCGTTCCCTCCTCCACAACCCCTCTATTTGACACGTCTGGTTCATTGATTCCGCTCCTTTAAATCTCAGGATTGCTTAGCAAAACATCTTTGTATGATCTTTCATCACATGCCATGTTAGCCACTTTTCCTACCACCTTGGGGCCGTCTCCACTTCTTACTCCCTCCGCAAACCTTACTGACTTTCTCGCATCACCCACATCCCTCATCAACCCTAACAGAAACTCAAACCTCTGGTTATACCTTGGAAACCTAGCTTTAGAAACTCGAACTATAAAGACATCGATCCTGGACTTATCCATTTTCTCTATAACACGTTCCATATCAATACGACTTTCCATGGATACGAAAGCAAAGGTTGTCTCTTTGTACTTAGATTTCATATTCTTAATCGGAACATAAACTCTCACCACCTTTCCATGGATACTTGAAAGCTCCCTCAAAGCAGCATGAGATACCCTTCTACTTAGATTATCAACAAAAACTGTTCATTCACTACCCCTTGTTCCTTTGCCGATTTGAACTCCCCTTTTTGTCGATTTTGTTCTTGCTGCTTCAATTTTTGTCGTCTCCATGGCCGCTATTCTTACATTCGATTTGGGCACCTAATTGAAAAGAATTTAAAATATGTTTTTAGTCAAAAACAACTTGAAAATATGTTTAAGGGTTTTACAAGGCTTTGGAATGATTTAAACTAGTCAAAACCGTGCTTTTCAAGTACCCGTACCGATACGGTCTGGTACTGTATCAATACGCCCTATGGTTTCAGCTATAGTAAAATTCTAGTAGCCAAAACTCGTATCGATACACTTTGTTGTATCGATATGGTGTGTTTTAAATAGCCAACGGCTAGTTAGCGTACCGATACGGTTGTATCATGTACCGATACGCCCAACTACCCCCTAACGATCATTTTCCTAACGGTCTTTTAAATTGCAGGACCGTACTGATACGCTTGCTATGTGTATCGATACGCATCAGCAGGAAGTCTCAACGACTATTTCCTTATCGGGGTCGTATCGATACAGTTTGAGGAGTATCGATACGCTAAGCTGCAGAAGTGCATTTATGGTGGGAAATAAAAGCTCCAACGGCTCTAATTCAACCCAAACGGTCCTCAACGACTACAAACTCAATTAGGAGTATAAAAGGGACCTCCAAACATCAAGAAATGGTTAATGCTTCAATTGTCAACAATATTATGATGAGAGATTGTCTTTAGAGCTTAATTGTACATTTCTTGTATAGACAATACTTGTGAGCTATACTTTGTCAAATTTGCTCAAGTGTTTATGGTCGTGTTTGCTTTGAATTCTCTTTGTACAAGAGTGTCTTGGTTAATCTTTGGGTAGAAAGATTAACCAGTTTGTAAAGGTTGCCTCCTTGGCCTAGAAAAGGGGAAGAATTCTTAGTGAATTGGTGAAATCCTTGGTGGGAAGCTAAGGTAGTGGATGTAGGCTTTGGTTAGAAAGTCGAACCACTCTAAATCTCTTGTTAATTTTTCTTATTCTTTACCACCACCATAAACACCCAAAAATCTAATTTTCTCCACACTTGGCAAGCATCAGTTGAAGGTGATAATCGAGCCTATCAAGCCCAACAATCACTAAGTTGTTCAACCTCACGATCATATACCTCTTTTGTCTTTTTCTTTGATCGTGGGTTTGGTGGTTGACTCATCTTTCCATAAGTAAACTTGATATGTTTTAACATCGATAAGATATCAGACATAATTGTTTGCTCAAGAGCTTTTCTAAACTCTTCAGTACCACCAAACATATTCTTTTGATATCTAAATCTATGGTTTTCATCTAACCACCGATGATGTCCCATGTAAGAGAGCTTCTTTCCATTATACAACCACTTCGAACATGTCTGTGCAGCACAACAAGGACAAGCATAACGACCTTTGGTACTCCACCCTGATAAATTTGCATAAGCAGGAAAATCATTAATAGTCCATAATAAAGCTGCACGCAAATTAAATTTCTCATTCTTCAACACATCATATGTTTCGACACTCACCCATAATTATTTCAACTCTTCAATAAGAGGTTGCATGTAGATGTCAATATCATTTTCGAGACCTTTCTCACCTGGGATTATCATGGATAAGTTGAAGGATGATTGTTTCATGCAAATCTATGGGGGCAAATTGTAGGGAACAAGCAGAACAGGCCAAGTACTCTACGAAGTACTCATGATTTTTAAAGGATCAAACCCTTCAGATGCAAGACCAGGTCTAACATTTCGAGGATCTCCTGCAAAGCTTGGAAATTTTTGGTCACATGACTTCCAAGATAAACAATCCGCGGGATGACTTAATAATTCATCATCAGTTCATCTATCGTGATGCCACCTTATAGACTCAGCAGTGTTTGAAGACATAAAGAGTCTTTGAAGCCTAGTATTAGAGGAAAATATCACATAATCTTTACTAGCTTCTTTTTTATCGTGCTTCAACTTCATCCTCACTCGCATTTTCTGTGTCCCCATTCATCCACCGAGATTTACCGAATACATGACAGGACTCTTGATTTTTTCAATCACCCCAATACTGCAATCATTCAGACAACTATGGATTTTCTCATAACCAAGGCCCAGACCCTTTATCATTTTCTTCATATCTTTGCCAGATTGAGGAATTTGTGCAAAAGGAAATATTTCTCTCAAAAACTCTAATAACTGTGTAAAAGAGTTACCGGTCTACCCTCCCAAGCATTTTAAGTGGAAAAAACGAATGCAAAATGAGAGTTTTGAATATTTTGATCCCTCATAAAAAACGCCATGATTTCATGTTCCATAGAGGCATTTTTTATATAAACGCCGCAATAGGTTTCTCTTCATGGCGTTTAAGCTATAAACGCCGCAATATGTATAAATTTAGCAGCGTTTCTTACACAAACGCCGCAAAGAATGCCGCTATATACCAAGTTTGGTGTAGTGCTTGTTTGAATTTTGGGATTTTTTTCCAATTTATTAAAGGATGGTTGGATAAATGATGCTTTACTAGTTTGAGAATTTAATTGAAAATTGACAAGGAATTCTTCAAATGATTAGGGTTTGAATAACGATAAGTTTAGCTTAATATTGGTGGAGAGATCCGTTGAAATAGTGTATGGATTTCTTCGGAAGCAAGGTAATGGTTTCATGAACCCTAAATTACCATTCTTGCTTCATATTTAAGTTTTGATTATGAGATGTGTGAATAAATATTGTGTATTTATGTTAGAATATGTTTTTGATTTGGATTGAAGCTCAAGGCATAGGAGGAGCTTCAATGTCACAAGAGAAGGAGAAGATATCTACTTGAATTTGTAATTAGAAATGGTTTTGTAAGTTCGAATTAAGTGAATGTCTTAACCGGTAGAGGATTTCTATTCGTCAATGTTCTTAATTCTCCTGAATAAAAATTGTATGCCCCTTTTCGGTGCCTCTTTCTATGCCCCAACATTAAAAAATTTATGTTTTGGGTTTAGGGCTTATTGTTTAAGCTGTATAGTTTAGCTTTTAGGGTTTAAGGTTTAAGATTTATGAGTATGATTTAAAGTTAGTGTGTAGGGTTTAGTTTTTTTGGTGTTGGGGCATATAGGGGCACTGAAAAGGGACATAAAATTTTCGTTCAATTCTCACCCGCGACCAACGAAAAAAATCATTTGTCCCTTTTTGATGTCCATTTCTATGCCCCAACACTAAAATATTAAAATCTAAGCCTAACCTTAAATTCTAAATCTAAACTCTAAAATATACATCCTACCTTAAATTCTCTAAATCATAAACTCTAAACCTATATTTTTAGTGTAGAGCATAAATAGAGACACCAAAATAGACAGAAAATTTCTGTTTCTAACTCACCCTACACTTCACAATTAAGAGTTTTAAACTCTTTCATCTCTACACTCCACGTTGTGAGAAGGGACGGAGGGACATGAGGCCTGGGAAAGGCTTATTCCCCCAACTCCATTGTTTTACCTTTATAGTGTAGAATTTTTTTAATAAAAATTGGATTAATTATTTTCAAATATTTAAGTTTACTCCCAACTCCTAATTATGGCTTTGTTCTTGGTGTGGGCATCAGCTGGAGCAGTGAAGCATGAAAATAATTGGTGAACTGATGCGGCACTTGATGCATGTTTCCCCCTTCAAAACATCCATCCCATCTAATAATCATGGATTTGACCTATTAGTCTATGTCAAAACCAATTTTTAATAGGTAAAAATAGCTTCACAATTTATTTGAAAATTAGGCTTTTTCTTTAAATTCGATTTTGAAAACAATTTAAGGTCGCCACCGGTCAGTTTGGTAGACCAGACACCGTAAAAATAACCAGAGATTTGTTCTTTGAAAATTTGGATTCGGGAGTCGCTTACGTGTGGGGAAGGATTAACACCCCCCACAAGCGCCCAATATCAGTACCTCTAATTTTGCGTGGCATGTAGGCATTTAAGAATTAACAATTTTAATTTAATTTAATCATTAATTATTAATTGGGTTCGTGTTCCAAATGAAAATATTCCTTTATATAAAAATATATTTTTGTTCGAATATAAATTAGAAACACCATATACGTTCAGGGCACCTCTATTCATATTCCAAAAATATATTTTGAGTATAAAAGGTTTTATATGCATGATTTATTATTGTTTTGTTCATTTTAAGTACTAATCTAAAAGGCTCTAATTAAATTCAATTTTTAATTAATCTATGAATATTATTTAATTTAAAAGTTTACATGAGACAACACCCAATTGCTTGGGCACCACTCATATTTAAACCCTAAAATTATATATAATATTTCCTTTTGATTTAATTATTCTAATTATTTAAAGTTCTAATCTTATTAATGCTCTAATTAATTAATCTAATTTATTGATTAATTTTTAGGGTTTAAATAAATAAAATATGTTCTATTTAAGGGTTTATGTTGAACAATGCCCAATTACTTTATGGAATCATTCAAATTTAAACCTTTATATTTCCCAAATAATATTCATTAACTTTCTATAATTTTCTAAATCCTAATTAAATTATTAAAGGCCTACTCAGTAGAGATGTGAAATCAAGTAATCCTTTAGGTTTCATGTCAGGTCAAGTCAAATCGGATACGAGTTATGTCAGGTCAATTTAATGGTTTGGTTCGGATTAGGTAGGGCCCGAGTCGACTCAAATTCGGGTCATTATCATGTTGATTTTAAATCAGATTGAGTTTGGGTTCTGGTCGGGTTAATTTCAGGTCGAGTAAGTTTCAGTTAAGGCCAAAACGGTTCGGGTCTTAATCAGTTAACTAACGGGTTAATTCAGGTTTGGATAGACTTCAGGTCGGGTCACGTCGTTGACAGATAAAATTTAGGTCGGGAATATCAGTTTCGATTGAAGTTCAAGTCGGGTCTTATCGTGTACATATAGACTCCGGTATGGTAATTGTGGGTAAATTTCAGATAAAAATAAAATTTTAAGGATTAATATGAACCAAAATATCCTTAGGATGTCGAAATATGTTACAATTTATATATATATATATATATATATATATAATTGTGACTAAATTGAATTAAACTAAAACTTAAAAGTGAATATTAAGACTAAATTACAACATTTAAAACGCAACAGGACTTAAGGGTAATTAACCCTTAACCTAAAAATTAGGCAGCTTAATTCCCTCCAAATTTTTGTCCTTTCCCTCCATTTTTACCAATTATAGCTTTTCCTTTTTTTAATTGAATTGAACGGTGGGTTGGGAGGAAAATAACTTGTCTAATATTTTACATTAGGGATAATTATTCTTTAGCCCCTCCGACTTAGATTATTTCTATTTAAGTCCCAAGATTTCACTTTCAAGTTTTAATTTAATTCAATTGAGTCCCAATTTAGATTAATTTAATTGAAATTTCACATTTAGTTTTAGAATTCTTTTAATTATGTTCGTGATTTATGCTTCTAGGTTTTAATTTAGCTCAATTAGATCCTAAATTTTATAAGTTAATTCAATTTGGACAACATTATATTATTATTATTATTATTATTATTATTATTATTATACCATATAAACTTTGATTTAATATAATTATACACAAAAATTTGATTTGGATGTAAACATGTAATTAGACACATGAAAGTTGAAACTTTAGTTTAGTTCAACTGTACACATCAAGCTTTGATTTAAATATTTAATCAAATTCAAATGCATAAATTAGCAAGTTGAATCAGAATTAATCTCGTAAATCAATAACTCTAAACTAAACCATAAACCGTTAATACTAAACCCAAAACCTCAAACCTTAAGGAATCGAATTAATCTCATAAATCAATAATCATAAGCTAAACCATAAACTATTAATACTAAACCATAAATCGTTGATACTAAACCATAAACCATAAGGAATATATATTAATCACATAAACCAACAACCCTAAACTAAACACTAAACCATAAACTGTTAATATTAAACCATAAAGCATAAGGAATCATGTTGGCAACATTTAGATATTTAATAATTTTTTAAATATTTTTATATACTACATAATTTATAAATATATAAAGTAAACATATTAATTTAATGATCATAGTTAATCATGTGCCTTAAATAGTGAAAAATGTATTTTGTCACTGTAACGGGTTTTTTTTTCAACTTCCCCACTACTTTTTGAAAGAAAACATTTCATTTGAAAGGGGGGAATTTTGAAAACAATTCTATTTTTGGAAAAACCTTTTATGAAAATCTTTTTCTCGGTTTGGAGTCGCCACCGGCCACTATGGTAGGCCAGACACCGTAAAAAAATTAAACCAGAGATTCATTTGAAATGGTTCAGGAGTTGGTTACGTGTGGGGAAGGGTTAGCACCCCATCGCGCCCGAAAATCAGTACCAAAACAATTGTTGCTTTTAATTGATGGAAATTATTTAAAATTTAAGAAGACTTTAATTAGGGGTTCTTGATTGAAAATTAGACTTTAATAATACGAGCTTTTTCAAATTGGTGGTTTCGAGTTAATTAAACATTTAATTAAAAAGGATGACGGAACACCGGACCAAAGACTAAACCGACATCATATAAGACTGACTGTCGTGTTAGTCTATGGTTCGAATCCCGTACGTCACCTTTATGCATGATGCAAGCAGATAAAATATGGTGCTATGGTCTCGTTCGTTTTAATTACGGATTTACATTTAGACGATTCGAATTAATCCGAATATTCGAGGAGTATCCAATAAGCTAGGCTAGTCAACTCTAATACGCGAATTAATAGGTATCTCCGTTTTATAATTAAAATTAATATACAAATTAAAATGCTAAAAGTCATATGAACGACATATTAGAATGCATGTCACATATATACATGTATTCGAACCGCATAAAAAGTCAAGCATACCATATTAAAAAAACATGCATAGCAAAACTATATTAAACATGCTTAAACCTGATGGAGAAACATACAATCATATATTATAAAATGAACATGGCATGCATATTTAAATAAACATAAGCAAGCGTAACAACATGGCATAGAACATATATTCGATATAAATTAAAAGGGGCAATACATGAATAACAAAATATAACATGCAAAATGGAATGCGATGTAAATAAATAAAATGCAAACTGGAAGGGACTGCAAATGTAAATAAATCATTTTACAAAACTAATTAAAAAAGTGAAATATGACTAAATTAAAAAGACTCGAAAAACCACAGGGACTAAATTGGCGAATATCCCACTCGAAAACCGATTGAAAACGAATTTGAGACCAAATTGAAAACGGTGAAAAAAACCTAAGGACTGCGGAAGAGGTTTGAAAACGCGGAAGCCCCTCTCGCGTGAATACGTCAACGCGGAGGGACTTTAATGTGGTTAAACCAAAATTAAAAATAAAAAAGTTATAAATACGAACTAGAAAACATATTTGGCCCCTTTTTGTTTTTTTAAAACCCTAAAAAACGAGAGGGCTTCTCTCCCCCCCCTCTGTCACCTCTCCGGCGCCGCAAGGGTTCCGGTCGCCGTTGCCGGCGCCAAAACCCTAAAAACCTTTCTTTTCTCTTTCCGAAGCTAAAACAGAGATCAACCCTTTTCTTCTCGAAACCAAAACCACAAAAAAAACCTTTTTTTTAAACCGTCTTCAAAAATCCTTAAACCAAAATCGAAAAGAAATCCCAAAAAACTTACCCCTTCGTGTCATCAGCCTCGACGGCTCACCATGCACGGCCCCGAAAAGAGGTCGCGAAGCTTATCGCTGATAAAGACCGATAACAACGATGGGGATCCCGACTCGAAACGAAGGTAAAAAAAGACTCTTTACTGTTTTTTTATTTTTGTTTTATGACTCGAAATGAGAAACCAGAAAGGTATACCTCGAAAGCTTTGAGGTTTCTACTTGTATTGCTCTGAAATAATGCTCGATTACAATTTGTTCTCTGAAAAATCCGATTACAATCTCCCTTTCTCTCTGAATATTTTTCGAATCCCCCCTTTACAATGCTTGCTCTCGAGTTTAAATAGCCCCGAAAATCGTATTTTTTCTTTTTCTAAATACATGAAAATGCTGATAAATCTGTTGTGATTTGTACAATTTTTTGTTGATTGCCTCTGAAAATGTTTGTTGCAATTTGTTTCTGCCTCTGCAATTTGTTGCACTTTTTGTTTCTGAAATTTTGTCTCTGCCTCGTACGATTTTTGGTTGCCTCTGGACTGATGTTTGTCTCTGGTGTGCATGTGAGCCGAGGAGGGGAGGGGACCAGAAGCGTGTGCAGACGAGTGGTCATGGGACCGAGCTACGCGCGCGTGGTGGGAGTTGGAATGTCTCGGACGCGAACGGGCATCTCGTGTAGAGTACGCGCGAATCTGGTCCGTTAGATCAAATCTTTTCTAACGGTGGGGGCATGTGTGCGGCGCTAGGGTTTCATGGGGGGCAGCTAGGGCTTCTATCCTCCTGGAGCGATCTGGACCGTTGGATCTGGATCCCAGATCCAACGGCTGCGCAGAGGCGGCTGCAAACCATAAGGGCAAACATTAGGGTTTATTTTTTGGGCCTAAACGGGCCATGTAATATATGTATAATATTTTTGGGCTTTTTATTATGTATAATGGACTTTAAATTAAATAACTGTGAGCTTTTATTTATATTATGTTGGGCTTTTATTTAATGTTTTTGTTTTGTTTTTCCATATTTAATAATAATAATAATAATAGATAATAATAATAATAATAATAATAATAATAATAATAATAATAATAATAATAATAATAAGATAATAATAGTAGATAAAGATAATAATAATAATAAATAGTAATAATACTTATGATAATGATAATGGATAAGTAATAGTAATATAATTAATAATGTAATAAAGATAATAGATAACAAAAATATTGATAAGTAAGCATAAAATGATGATAAAATATGATAGTAATATAGTAATAAGATTAATAGTAATAATAATAATATCAATATATATACTGTTTTTGTTTTTTCCTTTTTCTTCTTTTTTTGGTTTTTTAATCACAACATAAATATCAAAGCCCATTAAAGAAAAGAAAATAGGACGGGTTTAACACCCCGGACAAAATTAGTGATTACAGTCACAATGTAATATAATAAATTCATAATCTCACAACTTCATCAATTTTAACTTATTAATTATTACAAGTCAGGTAAATATCATATCAGTTCAATAAAAAGTTAGATTATTTACAGGTTGAGTCAATTACAGATCAGGTTCATAACAGGTCAAGTTGATAACAGGTCGGGTAATATCAGTTATCTACCAGGTTAATCTCGGGTTCGGGTTCATATCAGGTCGGATGTAGGTCGAGTTCGGTTATCACATTATCTGGTCGGATATAGGTCGAGTTTGATTATCACATTATCAGGTTGAGTTCGGGTTCAGATCGTTCTTAGGTCGGGTTCAAATCCAAAATTTCCAGGTCCAACCCGGGTTCAGGTCAACACCAGTTCGAACTCGAATCGATTTCGGATCACCACCTCGGGTCACAAACAGTTCTGACTCAAGTCGGTTTCAGTCAGTTTTGCAGGTCAGGTCAACTTACTACATGTATCAACAAATCATGCATCATTTAAATTGCACTTGAATTAAATAATTAAAACTGAAATTAACAAAAAAGATGACTTAATTGAAATAAAAACAAACTTGAAATGAAAGCAGGTCGGGTCAACTTACTGCATGTATCAATAAATCATGCATCATTTAAATTGCACTTGAATTAAATAATAAAAACTGAAATTAACAAAAAAAAAAGATGACTTAATTGAAATAAAAACAAACTTGACATCAAAGCTCGAATTACAAAGGATAGAAAGTAAGAAACGTCGATCCTCTTTGCTCGACCCAACTAACACACGTAGATCCCCTGTACCCGGTGCCAAAAGGTAACCGTTTGAGCCTCGCTATAAAAGCCCAAAATTTCCCTAAACTTCTCTCTCTCTCTCTCACTCACTCTCTCTCTCTCTCTCCCTCTCTCTCTCTCCCTCTTTCCCTCTCTCTCCCTCTCCCTCCCTCTCTCCCTCTGTCTCCCTCTCCCCCTCTCTCTCCCTCTCTCCCTTTCTCTCCTTCTCCCTCTCCCGCTCTCTCTCTCTTTATTTCATTTGGAAAGGGTTGTAATGTTTGATGATACGTTGAATGTTCACCCAGCTATAAACTGATTTTAGGTGGATTGGGTTTGATGGATGATTTTTATTTAAGTGTTTTTAATGCATGCCTATGATTTTTAGCTTTAATCGTTGTCTATGCTTTGCTTATGTTCTTTCATTTCCTTAAGGTTGTAAGAGCCTTCGAGAGTTGGTTGTTCCTTAGGTGTAGAATCAGGTTGGTAATCGAGAGAGCTAACCTTAGATCCCCATAAGCAATGGAGTTGGCTGTTGAAAGGCACAACTCTAACCTGCCTTAGAGATAAGTTATAGGTTTCAACGGCTAAGAAGGGTAGTACTTGAGGGGTAGGGGAGTGTTAAGGGTTTACGCCGAGAGGTATTGCCGTAGCATTTTTGTCTCCCAGTCTCCTGGCTAGAGATAGTTTATGGGCATCCTTAGTAAATCCTGCCGAGGATAGAAGATGGCTGAAGACCTTAGACTGGGTTAAGAGGCTTAGTTTAGTTATCCAGCAAACCCAACCAGTCATTCCATTGAGAGTTTCACACACGAGAGAGGACTTGTTTGTCATATGATTCACCTCAACGCTATTTACTTTTTTGCTACAACATTTCTGATTACTGCTTTGAATGCCTCAGCATTACTGACTGCAAAAACAACTTACACTGCATTATACATTAACCGTGTACACCTCCAATACCTGTGGAGACGATACTCACTCACACACTTTACTACTTGTTCGACGTGTATACTTGCATTACTTGCGTATCATTTTAGTCCACCTCAGCACGCAAACAAGTTTTTGGCGCCGTTGCCAGGGATTGGCAATTGGTTGTTCACGACTTTTTGTTCATATTGCTTGTTCTTTTTACTTTGTACATATTCATTAGTGTTTTTGTTTTTCTTTCCAGGTGTTCCGCTAGTGTATGACCAGAAGAAGACCTAGAGGACCCTTACATCATGTTGTTCCGGAGATCTAATATTTCTTACGATTAAGAAGACGCATTCGAGAAGATACTAGAACTATGAAAGAAGTTCAACATCCTGAAGACCCACCTCCACCTCCAGGTAATGGAGATGCTATGGCAAATGGCCAAGGAGTGGCGGCTCGACCTCGAGCCATTAGACATCATTTGACTCCTATCTTGGACGATCTTTATCCCGAGATAGTAGCTCCAGAAATTCAGGTAGCCCAGTTCGAGCTTAAACCGGTCATGTTCAACATATTGAACACAATCGGAGAATTTGGTGGTTTGCCTCATGAAGATGCAAGACAACACATCCGTGCTTTCTTGGAAGTTTGTGATTCATTCCGACAGCAAGGAGTGCACGAGGATGTGCTAAAGCTCAAATTGTTTCCCTATTCTTTACGTGATCGTGCTAGAGCATGGTTAAGTGGAGTACCAGCTGGATCAATGGAATCTTGGACAGATCTATGCAAAAGTTTTCTGCTACGGTATAATCCACCCAATAGAAATACTCAGTTGAGAAATGAGATAGTTTCTTTTCGTCAAGCTGATGACGAATCTATGTATGAGTGTTGGGATCGATTCAAGGGATTATTGAGGAAGTGTACAAACCATGGTTTACATGATTGGAATCAAGTGGTTATGTTCTATAATGGTGTTAACGCTCCGACAAGGATGATGTTAGATGCTTCAGAAAATGGTACCCTGTTAGACAAATCACCGGAAGAAACATTCGACATCTTGATAGGATTGCAACCAACGATTATCAATTTCCCACCACGAGGCTTAGAACGGGGAGAAGAACTCAAGTAGTCTGAGAAAGTGAAGCCGGTGACTCAGTTTCCTCCCAGTTAGCTACTATCACTGACCTGCTAAAGAACCTCCAACGTCCCAACGAGGTGAAGGAAGTAAAGTCAGCAACCTCTTGTCTTAGATGCGATGGCAATCATCATCTGAGTGAATGTCCTAACAATCAAGAATTGACCAACTATGTGGGGAATTATAACCGCTACAACAATCCCTACTCCAATACTTATAACCTAGGATAGCGTCAGCATCCAAATTTGAGTTGGGGTAACCAAGGACACAACAACAACTCTGCTCACTCAGCGCCACAACAAAATCTGCCTGAATTCCCAACTTCCAACCAGAATTTGCCATGGCAAGGGAGCAACATCTTCTTCAACCAATTCATTGGAAGCTACATTCAAGGAATTCATGAATATGACAAAAGATTTTATGGGAACTACAAAAGTTTTGCTACAAGATCTTGCAACAAACATAAAAAATCAGGGAGCTTTGTTGTAAAGCCATAGTTTATCACTACATGCTTTGTAACACCTTAAAAATTACGCCCAAATTATAAACCCTAGATTTAAAAAATCCCTAATTTAGAAACCTAATTTTAAAATCCAAAATTCAAAACCCTAATTATTTGGGAATTTTAATTCAAGAACCCTAAATTTTTTTGAATGGACTAAATAAGAATTTTTGTCAAACTTGGAAGTTAATATGAAATTTCTTAAAAGTTTAAGGTCTGCTCCATAAATAGACCTTTATCAAATTGAATTTCAATTTGATTTGTGATTTCGTCTTTTTTTAATCGTTTATTATTATTATTATTATTATTATTATTATTATTATTATTATTATTATTATTATTATTATTATTATTATTATTATTATTATTATTATTATTATTATATAGTTCTTTAATTTTAAATGGAATTCTAATCCACTCGTCTTTTTTTAATTATTTTATTTATTTTTATTCTTTTCTATCTTATATCACTTTCATTATTTTACTTAAATTAAGTTTACTCTCTCTATATATAGTCATAGTTATTATGTACAGAAATAAACCTAAGCCTTAAGTTTTAAAGTGTTTTCGCTCTTAGTTATTCCCATGTTTTATGAATTCTTCTCGAATTGACGTTGTCATCACCTTACATCGAAGTCGCAACCTCCCTTTGTTCGTCGTTAGAGTTATTGCCGCTTAAGGTGTGTTTTCTTCTGGTGCTAAAAATAAATTATATACTATTTTTCTATGTGTTGGTGTTTTACCTCTTTGTGATTATTTATATGTATTATGGTTTGTATGGTTGACATCATATGCATACGATTTCAGAATGTGTTTTAATTATGATTTATGGAATATTTGATTTATGAAACATCGGATTTTCGGAACTATGATTTATGAATTTATGGACTATGGTTTATGATGTATGTTTACGGAATATCGGATTTATGGAATTGTGTTTATGGAATTTGATTTTTAAACATCATATATGTATGAGCATGGGTTGGGATTTGTAAGGAGGAAGTTCAGTGGTTTCATCCTTCGGGCTGAATTCCACTTCGGATCAGTGGTTCCACCCTTCAGGTTGAGTTCCACTTCGGATTGGTGACGATGTAGAGAGTGGTTCTGGGGAACCTTACTCTTCAGACGGTGATGTAGTTGGGTGCATTGCACTGCGCTTGTGATTTGTGTTATGGTTTAAAAGATTTCATTCAAAATAATATTATGCTTTATAATTATGATTTCTTTTTCTTGCACTTTAGAAACATACTAAGATCTTTAGCTTACTCCCCCATTATTTCCTCTTTCAGATATTCTTAGACTTTAGACGTTAAGGTACTTGGAGGATTTTAGATTTTATCAGGTTATTTTATTATTCAGCACAAAAAATCTGTTTTTAGTTATTCATATTATTATTTATTATTTTGGGACATGGATGTAATTTAGACTTTTTAGATTATTTATGTTTCCGGGTAATTTTAAACATTCTTTTATTATGGTTTTATTTCATTGATTTTTATGTAAACATTCAAATATTTATTATGATGTTTATATTTTTATTTATTATTAAATTTATGTTATTTTATTTTAATTAAAGTATAATTTTTTTAATTGGATTTCTTGAGGGAAAAGTTTTCAAACGTAACTTCCTAAATTCAGTCTTTTCTTCTAGGCCGGGTTTAGGGGGTTACACACTTTGGAGACGCATGTGGGACAGGTAGCTCAAACCTTGCATGCACGACCACAAGGAAGTTTGCCTAGTGACACTGAAGCCACTACGCACCATAGCAAGGAGCAATGTAGTGCACTCACACTAAGGAGTGGCACGGAAATTAACAAGGAAGATAAGTTTGAAGGAAAGAAGAAAGATGATTCCCATCCCAACTTATCAAAAAAGCAAGAGGACCTACAGGAATCTCCAAAAGAAAAGAAGGATAAGGAGGAGGGAACAACAAAAGAACCGTTGGAGGAAGGACCAGCTGTTGCTACATCAAAAGACACTACTCCACAAGTCAAGACAGACGAAGTCAGACCCCCGCCTCCTTTTCCTCAAGGATTAAAGAAGCATAAGGACGACCTCCAGTTCCAGAAATTTGTGGATATTCTTGATCAGTTGCATATCAATGTTCCATTCTTGGAAGCCATTGATCAGATGCCTACATATGCTAAATTCCTCAAGGATATTGTCACTAAAAAGAGAAAGGTCGAGAAACCCGAGACTGTTGCTATAGCAAAAGAATGTTGTTTTGTATGGAGCAAGCTACCGCAAAAGCAGAAGAATCCAGGAAGTTTTATCATCCCGTGTTCCATTGGTGACAGATATATCGAGAAAGCTTTATGTGATTTGGGATCTAGTGTTAACCTGATGCCTAAATCTATTTTTCTGAAGCTAGGCATAAGAGATGCATGGCCCACCAAGGTTGTGCTACAGCTAGCTGATCATTCCCATGTTCGACCAGAAGGAAAGATTGAAGATGTTGTGGTAAAAGTGGATCGCTTTGTCTTCCCAGTCGACTTTCTAATTCTCGACTGTGAAGTGGACAACAATGCTCCCATTATCTTGGGAAGACCATTTTTAGCCACCGGTCGAGCATTGATAGATTGTGAGAAGGGTGAATTTACCATGAGAGTGGTTGATCAGAAGGTCACTATCAATATTCATGAAACCCTAAAATATGTGGATGATTTAGAGGAGTGCCAGTGCGTTGAAGCTACAACATAGGATCGGACTACAAAGTTTTGTTGTAGCAACAACGTGCGGATGGATGATTTTGAGGAACTCAGCAATGAAGAAGATTTAGACTTAGAAGACCTCTCAAGGGAAGTAGAGCAGTCCAGTCGACTCGAGGCTAGACCAGGTATACACTTTGAACCTCTTGGTTTTTCAGAATTTGTACCTCCCAAACCTTCCCTTGAGCATGCACCTACTTTAGAACTAAAGCCTTTACCATCACATCTTAAATATGCTTAGTTAGGGAGCAATGAAACTTTGCCTATGATAATCTCATCTAGTCTTACACCTAAGCAAGAAATTAGTTTGATCATTATGTTGTCTCAACATAAAAAAGCGCTAGGTTGGACTATGGCTGATTTGAAGGGTATAACCCCTATTATTTGTATGCACAAAATTTTGCTTGATGATTGTCACAGCAATTATGTTGAGCCTCAAAGAAGACTAAACCCGATTATGAAGAACGTGGTGATGAAAGAGATAATCAAGTGGCTAGATGTTAGAGTAATCTACCCAATCTCTAATAGTTCGTGGGTTAGCCCGGTGCAATGCGTACCAAAGAAATGGGGCATGACCGTTATAAGCAACGAGGAGAATAAGTTATTGCCTACTAGAACCGTCACGTGATGGAGGATTTGCATGGATTATAGGAAGCTCAACAAGGCTACCAAGAAAGATCATTTCCCTTCCCCTTCATTGTTCAGATGCTCGATAGAGTGGCAGGCAAAGCATTCTATTGTTTCCTCGATGGATATTCTGGGTATAATCAAATTGCTATAGCACCTGAAGACCAAGAGAAGACTACTTTCGCATGCCCGTATGGAACCTATACTTTCTGAAGAACGCCCTTTGGACGTTGCAATCCTCCAGCAACTTTTCAAAGATGCATGCTGGCTATTTTTTTAGACATGGTCGAAGAATTCTTGGAAATTTTTATGGATGACTTTTCAGTCTCCGGAGATGACTTCGACACATGCTTGGGCAATCTAGCTAAGGTTCTGAAGCGGCGTGAGGAGGCTGACTTAGTGCTCAATTGGGAAAATTCCATTTTATGGTAACCAAAGGAACGATCTTGGGCCATAAAATCACGAAGCAAGGCATAGAGGTCGATAAAGCGAAGGTCGATGTCATTGAAAAGTTACCTCCCCCTACCACTATCAAGGGAGTAAGAAGCTTTTTGGGACATGTTGGTTTCTATCGAAGATTCATAAATGACTTCTCAAAGATCTCGAAGCCGCTCTGTAATTTGATACAACAAAATCAACCATTTGTGTTTGACAAAGATTGCCATAGCGCATTTCAAGAACTGAAGGAGAAACTTATCTCAGCACACGTTGTCTTCCACCTGATTGGAACGAACCATATGTGTGATGCGAGTGACCACGCCGTAGGTGCATCACTTGGACAACGCCGAGGTAAACTCTTTCATGTTATCTATTATGCTAGTCGCACTTTGAATGATGCACAAATTAATTACACCACCACTGAGAAGGAATTATTAGCTATAGTATTTGCCTTTGATAAGTTTAGGTCATACTTTATAGGTACTAAGGTTATTTTTTCACATCGATCACTCGGCTATTAAATACTTAGTGACTAAAAAGGATGCTAAACCTGACTTATTAGGTGGATATTGTTGTTGCAAGAATTTGACCTAGAAGTCAAGGATAGGAAGGGTTGTGAAAATCAAGTAGTTGACCATCTTTCTAGGCTGGAAAACACTGTCAAGCATGATAGTGAGTTAGAAATTAAAGAGGAATTCCCTGATGAGAAACTATTGTCTGCTACGGCAATTTTATGGTATGCTGATATTGTTAACTATCTTGTTAGTGGTGTTTTGCCTCCTGATTTAACTAGCCAGAGAATCAAGAAGTTCAAGCATGATGTCAGATTCTACTATTGGGATGAATGTTGAGTGCATAAATTTCTATATTTTAACCCTCTTTTACCCATATTATTGATGCACTCAAGCATGATTAGTTGCATTTTAGGATAGTTTTTGCATGAACATCACAAATGAATAATTATTGCACAGATGCTGATGATTTCAGTTTATTCTTGCAGGTACCTGTCGTGGCAGCATCTAGGGCAGCAGAGGAACTGAAGATAACAACAGAGCTGGAGTGAAGGGTTGAAGAAGTATGCCATTTACAATGCTTTTGTGACATCTGTCGTGGAAGAAGAAGCGACAGTGAAGACTATGGTGATGGAAAATGCAAAGTGGAGTTCGATTGATAGAGCATTTAAAGCCTGATTTTTGTGGACCACTAGCATAACTGTCGGAGCCCAGAAGCACAAGGAAGGCATTGCCCAAAGTTTGAGGAAAAAGTCAAAGCAAGAAGATAGGGCGAATTAAAAGACATATACTCAGAGATTTAGTCTTTAATAGAGTTGTACTTTAATTCAAGCTAGTCTTCTTGGCCATTAAGAAAACTTAAGTCCAAGGCCTATATATATGATTGTAATTCGACAAGGCAAGGGATATCTAGCTCCTAGTCCTCTTCCCCCAAAACCCTAGTCGTTTTCCCCTCTCCATCATGTTCTAAACTTCCCCTAGGGCTAAGGGTTGATCTTGTAAAGTAGTTGTAAGGGTTAAACTGTTTCTTAGGATTTTTCTGTTCAATTCAATAAAACTTCAAGTTTATTTACTCTGGTTTTCAACATCTCATAAGAGTATCGGGAGAGCATTGTGAGGTTATTCATTTACTTAATATCGGGAGAGTTAGGTATACGAAAAAAGTAAATACGAGTTTTCTAGTTTATGGTTAAACCATCTTGGCCTAGGGATATGTACAAGGTTAAGCAGCTAAGGAAGAATTCACAAACATCGGTGTTCATCATTCGATTCACGCTGGGAGGTATCATCTAAGACGTGTTCATCGATGCAACTTGGACCTAGGGATAGGACGAGTCACAACAGGGATTCTTGCTGAACTTGAAGTACAGAGTTATTGTCCGCTGTTGCGACATTAACAGACCGCTGTCGCGACAGACGCAACAGAAAACCTTTGAACAGTGCAACACCTGCACTGCTGAGCAACTCAATACCAGCCTATTTTATCAATTTGAATTTCTCTTTTACTTTAGTCTACTTTTAAAATTACTCAAAACATTTTATTAAACTTATTTCCTTTCTTGTGCAGCAAATTAAGGATAGAAGTATTTCCAGTTCCTGTGGAGACGATATTCGATACTTCGTATCACTTTATTACTTGCGACGTGTATACTTGCACTCAATTGCGATAGACTCTTTTACACGCAACAAGTTTTTGGCGCCGTTGTCGGGGACTGACAACATACCTTTACCTTTAATTATTGCACCTTTTTATTTTAGTTTTTATTTCTTTTCTGTTTTTAGTTGTTTTATTTCCCTGTGCTTTTCACAAGGTTCTTCTATTGCTTATACGTAGATCGAGACGTGGTAAAGAACCTGAATACGAACTAGATCCAGAAATCGATCGGACATACCATCTCAGGAACCAAGCCCGACTCTTGATAGAAAGAAACCACTATCTTGAGGAAAGACTTGAAGCAATGGTGAACGAAAGACAATGCAATGGGGCAAATAACAACAACAGCAACAACCCCAGGGTTGATGTTGATCCTCCTATTGACGTCCAAAACGATCGGCCAGCTCCTGCTGCCCCAACAGCTCGACAGACTTGCCGAGATTACATGGACAACGATCACGTTGAACTGCAAACTACACTGCCAGATGTGGAAGTTGAACACTTTGAACTAAAACATGTGATGTTCAGCATGATAAATTCTGCCGGACAATTCGGTGGTTATGCTACAGAGGATGCACGTGAACATCTAAAAACCTTCCAGGAGATCTGTGGATCATTCAGACAACCAGAAATAAGCCTGGAAGTACTGAGACTCTGACTATTTCCTCATTCATTGAGGGATAGAGCGAAAACCTGGTGGAACAAGTTAACGTCGGGTTCAATAAGAACATGGGCGGATCTCTGTCGTGAATTTCTCTCTCGTTTTAATCCTTCTCTTTTAACAGAAAGATTGCATAACGAGATTGCTACTTTTCATCATGAAGATGATGAGCCAATGCATGAGGCATGGGATCGTTTTACAACTCTCTTACGAAATTGCTCGATGCATGGATTCCCTGTATGGAATCAGGTCGTCAAATTCTATAATGCTGCCAATGCACACACTCGGATGAGGATAGATTAAGTAGCAAATGGTTTGTTACTAGACAAGGAACCAGAAGATGCAAAATTGGTGTTGAAAAAGTTAGCAAAGAACGATGAACAGTTCTCCACAGCTCGAAGAGGAGGAAGACGTGGAGTATCTATCAAGGAGTACGAATCTGACAATTTAGTAAAAACACAGTTAGCATACATCACCAAGATGGTTGAAAACCTGCAGCGAAAAGAATCTAAGGCTTTATTTTCTGCCGAGGAGATGTGTGAAACTTGCAGCGGAAACCGTAGTGCAGATGAGTGTCCCTTACAACTGGAGACGGGAATGTACGTTGGAAATTATATCAAGAATAAAGGTTATGACTCCAACAACTACAACCCGAATTGGAGGAAGGACCCTAAATTTTCCTAGAGTAACCCAAACAATGCATTGAATTCTCCAGTCCAGAATAACTAGAACCAAGGAGGTCCCAGAATTCTGTCATAACAGCAACCACAGCAGCAGCCACAACAACAGCCGACAGCTACCACAAGCATACTGGAACAGACCCTAGCAACCTTCATGTCTCAAACTGGAGCATACATGGCCAACATGGATCATTTTGTCAAGAAAATTGAAACCTTCATGGATAAGACAGAGATGAGAATGACAAACCATGAAGCTACCTTAAAATCTCTAGAGACACAGATGGGTCAAGTTTCACAGTTCATCAACACAAGGCAGAATTGAGGATTCCCTAGTGATGCTGAGGTCACTAGAAAACCCACACATGAGCAGTGTAAGGCTATAACAATGAGGAGTGGGAAACAACTACAAGGGCCGAAAATAAAAGAAACACCTAGTGAGGAATCGACCCTACCAATACCTGCCGAGAACACTACCCTGGTAGAAGTGGAACAGCCTGCTGCCGTCAACCCTACCACAACAGCAGAAGAAATAGAGGAGACGACAGAAGAAGCTGAAGATTGTGAGCCTCCTCAGATCTGATTCCCAAGTGAAGGACGCCTCGAAGACTGTCGTCCTCCACCCCCTTTTCCACAACGGTTAAGGAAACAGAAACAGGAGTATCAGCTTAAGAAGATCTACGATGTTTTTAAGCAAGTACACATCAACATTCTGTTGTTGGAGGCCATTAAGCAGATGCCTGGTTATGCAAAATTCCTTAAAGATGCAATGTCCAGGAGATTCAGAATAGGGGAGTTTGAAACTGTAATGATGACGGAAGGATGCATGGCAATCCTACATAAGCGTCTACCCCCAAAGAATAAGGATCCTAGGAGTTTCATCATACCATGCATAATTGGTGATAAGTTTGTGGGTAAGGCACTTTGTGATCTTTGTGCTAGTATTAATCTAATGCCCAAATATGTTTTTCAGAAATTAGGTATTGGGCAAGCAAGACCTACAACATTAATGCTTCAACTGGCAGACCACTCTTACGTTCAACCGGAAGGAAAAATTGAAGATATTTTGGTAAGAATGGATAAGTTTATATTTCTTGTTGACTTTCTTGTCTTAGACTGTGAAGACGAGAATGCACCGATCATCCTAGGGCGACCCTTCCTAGCCACAGGTAGAACAGTGATTGATGTAGAGAAAGGAGAACTGACTATGAGAGTCAATGACCAACAAATAAAACTCAATGTTCTCCAAGCCATAAAACAAGCTGATGTAGAGGAAGAATGCAAGGTAATATCAGAAGTAATCTTAGACCACCCCTGCATCAGCTCAAACTGTCACGATAGACAATTTGGTCACTGTTGCCATAGCCACCTAGAAGACTGTCGCGACAGCACTGGTGAAAGCAACTTCTCAGACAATGAAACATCTGATACTGAAGGTCCTGAGGAGGTGAATTGGATAGGCACGCGTCCAGGTAAGTTCTTTGAACTATACCTCTAATGAACATGTGATTCAACAACCTTTCATAGATCAGCCACCTGTTTTAGATCTTAAACCCCTGCCAGGGCAGCTTAAATACGTTTTCCTTGGTCTAATGATACATTTCCCGTAATCATCTCTTCTAAGTTGATACAGGAACAAGAACAACAACTGATCAGGATGCTATATCAGCATAAGAAGGCAATTGGATGGACCATTGCTGATATCCAGGGCATCAGTCCGGCAATTTGTATCCATAAGATCCTCTTGGAGGATGATCATAAGCCGACGATAGATGCCCAAAGACGACTGAACGAAGCCATGCGAGAGGTGGTAAGAAAAGAAATTATCAAATGGCTTGACGCTGGAATTATCTATGCCATCTCGGATAGCAAGTGGGTGAGCCCTGTGCAATGCGTACCAAATAATAGAGGCATAACTGACTGTGATAACCAACAAGGACAACGAGCTAATCCCAACCAGGACTGTGACCGGTTGGAGGGTTTTTATGGACTACCGGAAGCTTAACAAGGCTACCCGGAAGGACCACTTCCCCTTACCCTTTATTGATCAAATGTTAGATAGATTAGCAGGAAAACCTTATTACTACTTCCTTGATGGTTATTCAGGTTATAACCAAATTTCCATTGCACCGGAGGACCAGGAGAAGACAACCTTCACATGCCCCTACGGAACATACGCCTTTAGGAGAATGCCATTTGGACTGTGTAATGCACCAACAACTTTTCAGCGGTGTATGATGGCAACATTCTCTGACGTGGTGGAAGATTTCCTGAAGATCTTCATGGATGACTTTTCCGTCTTTGGAGACAGTTTCAACGATTACCTAGGCAATTTGAAGAAGGCGCTTGAAAGATGTGAAGAGGCAAACATGGTACTAAACTAGGAAAATACCATTTTATGGTAGATGAGGGCATAGTGCTGGGACACAAGGTCTTCTGCTGCGGCATAGAAGTGGACAGAGCCAAGATCGAAGTTATCGAAAAACTGCCGCCACCCACCACAGTCAAGGGCATTAGAAGTTTCTTGGGACACGTGGGTTTTTATCGAATGTTTATTGCAAATTTTTTCTAAAATCACTAAACCCCTGTGTCTCTTGCTGGAACAGAATAAAGCCTTTGACTTCAACACTGAATGTACTGAAGCATTCAAGACACTGAAGGAGAAGCTGGTAACAGCCCCAATAGTGCAGCGGAAGGAGAAACTCTTCCACGTTATATATTATGCCAGCAAGACCTTAAATGATGCCCAGATAAACTACACCACAACAGAGAAGGAGTTGCTAGCGGTGGTGTTCGCCTTTGACAAGTTCTGACCATACATACTTGGAACAAAAGTGGTGGTCCATACGGATCATTCAGCACTAAAATATATGTTCACCAAGAAGGATGCAAAACCACGGTTGATAGGTTGGATTCTGCTATTGCAAGAATTCGATATAGACATCAAGGACAAAAAGGGAACATAAAACCAAGTAGCAGATCACTTGTCAAGACTGGATATGGGAAAGGATTAAGGTAAAAACAAAGATAACATACAGGAGACTTTCCCAGACGAGCAGTTATTCACTGCCACCAGCACTGCCGCGACAGCCATGGCGACAAGTAAGCTTTCTAAAATCCCCTGGTATGCTGACATAGTAAACTATCTTGTTAGTGGTTTATTACCTCCCGAACTTAACCACCAAGCAAGGAAGAGGTTCCAAAATGATGCAAAACATTATTATTGGGACGAACCTATTCTATTTAAGCATTGTGCAGATTAGATCATCAGGAGATGCATACCACAGGAATAACAGGAAGAAGTGCTCCACCATTGCCATGCTGCTCCTTATGGAGGACACTTTGGAGGAAACAAAACTGCTGCCAAAGTTCTGCAATCTGGTTTCTTTTGGCCTACACTGTTCAAAGATTGTAGAACTAATGTTTTGATATAATAATTGAAAAATGTTTTGGACTAATTTGAAAAGAATTTAAAACTTGTTTTTAAGTCCAAACAACTTGAAATTATGTTTGAGGTATTTTAAGAGGTTTTTGACAAAGAATTTTCATGTTTTTAATAGCCAAACTCGTGATTTCAAAGTACCAGTATCGATACTGGTGTAACAGTATCGATACCATTTTGCCCCAGTTTGGCCACTGTCAAAACCCGTATCGATACGAGGGTTTAGTGTATCGATACGGAGTGGGGTCGTTTCGATACGCCACGTCAGCGTACCGATCCCATTTTAACTACCCCAACGGCTATTTCCCAACGGCCATTTAAATGTCAAAGGGTACCGATACGCTCTCAAGCGTATCGATACGCCCAGGCTGGCAAGAGCCCAACGGCTAGTTCATATGAAGGCCGTATCGATACCGTTCCACGTGTATCGATACCGTTAGCTGCAGAACAGCATTTATGAAGGGAAATAAAGTCCTCAACGGCTCCAATTCATCCCCAACGGCTAGTAACGGCTACAAACTCATTTGGGAGTATAAAAGGGACCTCCAAGCATCAAGAGAAGACTAATGCTCATATTGTCAAACATCAAATGATCAAGAAATTGTCTTAGTGCTTTATTTGTCATTTCTTGTATAGACAAACACTAGTGAGCCAAAATTGTCAAATTTGCTCAAGTGTTTTAGGATTTGGGTGAGAGCTTAATTGTGCAAACAAACACCTATTAGAGGGTTTAAGTTTGCCTTGTTTATCTCTTTGTAAAAGAGGGTTTTGATCAAGGTTTTGGGTAGAAGCTTGATCGGTTGTAAGGGTTTCCTCCTAATCCTAGAAAAGGGGACGAATCAATTAGTGGATTGATTGTGAAATCCTTAGTGGGGAGCTAAGGTAGTGGATGTAGGTGCTTGTTAGAA
The DNA here is from genome assembly GCA_030270665.1 of Hibiscus trionum. NCBI lineage: Eukaryota > Viridiplantae > Streptophyta > Magnoliopsida > Malvales > Malvaceae > Hibiscus > Hibiscus trionum. The sequence continues at coordinate 12,337,930 of BSYR01000027.1, read as the reverse complement.
GACCGAACCACTCTAAAATCATTGTGTCTTATTCTTTTTAGCTTCCTTAACCCTTCCACCCAAATATCCACCTCTCCACCACTTGGTGAGCATAATTGGTTGATCGAATCGAGCACCCCAAAACTCAACAAAGATGCACAAGCCTTTTACAAGCGTTGTGACAAGTGCCAAAGGACTGGAAACATATCTAGAAGACATGAGATGCCCCTACAGAACATTCTTGAAGTCAAAATTTTCGATGTTTGGGGAATCGACTTCACGGGACCATTCCCAGCTTCCTGTGGGAATATGTACATACTGTTGGCAGTAGACTACGTGTCCAAGTGGGTAGAAGCTATCACCACACAAAAGAATGATGCCAAGACCGTTCAAAGATTTCTCCACAAACATATCTTCACCAGGTTTGACATCCCAAGGGCGATCATCAGTGATGAGGGTAGGCATTTTGACAACAGTGTAATTGCTAGTGCGTTGAAGAAGTATGGAGTTAAGCACATGATCGCAACAGCATATCATCCTCAAACCAATGGGCAGGCTGAGATTTCAAATAGAGAAGTGAAGAACATTCTGGAAATGATGGTTAAGCCAACTAAGAAGGAATGGTCTCTTCACTTGAATGATGCATTATGGGCCTACAGAACTGCATTCAAAACACCATTGGGAATGTCACCCTACTGCCTCATCTATGGAAAAACTTGCCACCTACCTATCGAGATAGAACATAAAGCATACTGGACTATCAAGACAGTTACATGGACTGGGACAAAGCAGGGCAGAAAAGGCTATTGGACTTAAATGAAATTGAAGAAATTCAAGCCATGGCCTACGACAACGCCCGTATCTATAAGGACATAACAAAGAAGTGGCACGACAGAAAACTGCTGCCACGACGGTTCACACCAGGGTAGAAGGTGTTGTTGTTCAACTCTAGGTTGAAGCTCTTCCCAGGAAAGCTAAAGTCTAGGTGGTCTGGACCCTTCTAGGTAGTCCAGGTTTTTCGCCATGGTGCCATCACAATCAGATCTATCAAGGACGGGCACCAATTCAAAGTCAATGGACAGAGGCTAAAGCATTATTAGGGGACTAAAGCCCCAAGAGAGCAAGAAGTAGTTACTTTAGGAGATACCCTTCAAAGCATCCCTAATCTAACTTAGTTTTATTTCATTTTATTTTATTTTATTTATTTTTATTGCTTTAGGAAATAAGAATTTAATATTTGTTTATTTTAGCTTTTATGTAAATAAAAGAAGTAGAGAAAAGAGAAGGAATGAACCAGCCCACCACATTCACAACAGCCCAAAAAGCCCAATGGTAACAAGGCTGTCGTGACAGCCGGTCACCAGCTGTTGCGGCAGATGTGCAAATACATCATGTCATCACGTTGTCGCGACAGACGCGCAACAGACACGGAAACGCGTAACAGACGCGTCAGGAAACCGCGTGACAGCCGGCTCCATTTTTCATGCCACCCGTTACGGCTTCAACGGGCAGAACCCCGTTCTATATAAACCACCACCTCCATTTCATTTTTCACCTCATTCTCTTCTCTCTACTTTGCTTCCAAACATTTTAGCTTTTCAAGTATTTTCTTTCATTTCTATAGTAGCCTTACAATAACCATGAGATCGAAAAGAAGAAGTGCCGCCTCCACCTCTGCCGCGGCAGTCTCCACTCCTAATCACAGCAGAATTCGTAGAAGGTTTGCCTCGGCAGAATCGGAGAAAAGATATTATGATTCTTTTCAGAAAAGGGAAATGTGGGAGGAAAGAGGCTTCACCTACATAAGGAAGACCGGAGATCTAGGGCTTGAAGGGTTCATTGCCAAACGGATCATTGCATTAAAGTGGCAGATGTTCGCGGAACAACCGGAGGAGATGAATGTCACACTTGTTCGCGAATTCTATGCTGCCGTCATATCCAAGGATGCCTCTACAGTCACTATTAGGGGAGGGAGGATGCACACGGCAGGTTCATCAGCAGTCTGTTGCTGGCAGACTATGACGGCATTATGGCAGACCTGACTGAAGAAGGCACTAGCTGGAACGAGGACCCGAAACATCGATGGACGGTGTGAAGAAGCCAACTCACACCTGCTGCCAAGCTGTGGAACCACTTTGTGAAGAAGTGTCTCATGCCAACATCTCACAACATAACAGTGGACCGACAGAGGCTCGCCCTAGTGCACTCCATCATCAATGAAAGGAAGATCAATGTGGGCAAATACATCCTCGATGGAATTCACGAGTGTGCATTGAAAGATAAGGGCCCCCTCTTCTTCCCCTACTTAATCACATCCCTCTGCCAAGCCAACAACGTGCCCGAAATTGATGAAGACGTGAAGATCCAGGTCAAGGGGTGGACACAACAGAATATCTACAGCTTGATGGAGCTGAAGGCAGCCACCCCAATGGCATATGTTGATCCCTCTGCCACAACAGAGCCTACGACAGAACCAGAGTCAACTGAACCTGTCGCGGTAGAGCCTGAGCAGACAGAACCATCAGCCACTCCAGCCGGCACTTCTTTCAGCCAAGTCATCCATCTGCTGCAACGAATGGAGGCACAACAGCTGGGATTCATGGAATACATGAGGGACTTCACCACTGCCACGATAAATTTTATTAAAGTTGAGCTTAAATATCCAAACGTGTAGTTCCCTTCTTTTCCAGAAAATCTCGTAGCTGCCCCAACACCTACTGCCAGCCCCAAGACTCCCACACCAACAGCTGCCTCTGCTTCACCAACTGCCACGGTAGAATCCGGTGACAGACGGTCTGCCACTCCTCGTGGAACCAAACGAAAGGAACCACTGCCAGAAATAGACCCAAAATATTTCGAAGGTTTCTCCTCCTCCTCTGTCTAGCAGGATGACTCAGACTCTGAACCGTCTATCGTCTACGAAATTGCCAAGGACTTCCCTCTGATGAAGAAGAAAAATCTTGATATTGATGTTAAGGGACCCTGCCACGACAGAGCAGACGGCAGCCAAAGCAGCAGCAACAACAGTGACAGTGAGATCGAGGTCCTAGACAAGGCCCCAAAAATTTCACCCACTAGAGTCCAGCCACCTCGAGATGCAAAGAAGAAGGTAACCTCACCCTCTCCAACTCCAAAGCCAGCCTCTGCCACAAAAGCAAATGCCCGTATCGACAGCAGCATCGACGATAGCACTTCAACTTAAGTTTATTTTTACTCTATTTGTCGTATGTGTTTTTATTTGATATTTTTGATGTTTCATGTTTCTGTTATGTGTGTCATGCATTGAGGACAATGCAACCCTCGAGTTTGGGGGTAGGCATTCCTCTTATTATTAATGAACTTATTCTATGTTATTTTTGTGTCAAAAAAATTGGCTTAATTTTTGAAATTCTGTTATCTGCCGCGGTACTTACTGTCGTGACAGTAACTTTAGAATGTTTTAGGAAGTATTTAGAGCCTTACTATAGTTCTGAAATCTTAAAAACACCTTTGTGACTTATATGTTGTTAAGACTCTGTTAGCAAACTTAGAATAGGAAGCTTAGCCACTTGAGTTAGAAAGAAAACTTAGACGTAGTTAATCCTAGAGGTGCCTAACACTGGCTCTAGGAAATTAAACTAGAGGTGCCCAAAACCGGCTCTAGTAGAAATAGAAAAACTTTAGAAGAAAACTAGAGGTGCCCGAAATTGGCTCTAGTTAAAAAAATATTTTTGAAGTAAAACTCAAGAAAGTTAAGTAACTATTATGGTTGCTAAAGAGTCTAAGCACATATTTTTTCGCAAAAACCTGCACACTTACACGAGAATTATAGCATTGCTTCGGATAAGTCCATAAACATCCGAAAAGGTACTGATCTTTATGGTGAAGGTGCTGTAGGTAATGGTTGTTCACTGAGTTAAGCCAAAGTTAGATTGCATTTGCTAGAGGACAAGCAATAACTCGAGTTTGGGGGTGTGTTGAGTGCATAAATGTTCTATATTTTAACCCTCTTTTACCCATATTATTGATGCACTCAAGCATGATTAGTTGCATTTTAGGATAGTTTTTGCATAAACATCACAAATGAATAATTATTGCACAGATGCTGTTGATTTCAGTTTATTCTTGCAGGTACATGTCGTGGCAGCATCAAGGGCAGCAGAGGAACTGAAGATAACAGCAGAGCTGGAGTGAAGGGTTGAAGAAGTATGACTTTTACAACGCTGTCGTGACATCTACCGTGGCAGAAGAGGCGACAGTGAAGACTATGGTGATGGAAAATACAAAGTGCAGTTCGACTGATAGAGCATTTAAAGCCTGATTTTTGTGGACCACTAGCATAACTGTCGGAGCCTAGAAGCACAAGGAAGGCCTTGCCCAAAGTTTGAGGAAAAAGTCAAAGCAAGAAGATAGGGTGAATTAAAAGACATCTACTCAGAGATTTAGTCTTTAATAGAGTTGTACTTTAATTCAAACTAGTCTTCTTGTCCATTAAGAAAACTTAAGTCCAAGGTCTATATATATGATTGTAATTCGACAAGGCAAGGGATATCTAGCTCCTAGCCGTCTTCCCCCAAAACCCTAGTAGTTTTCCCCTCTCCATCATGTTCTAAACTTCCCCTAGGGCTAAGGGTTGATCTTGTAAAGTAGTTGTAAGGGTTAAATTGTTTCTTAGGATTTTTCTGTTCAATTCAATAAAACTTCAAGTTTATTTACTCTGGTTTTCAACATCTCATAAGAGTATCGGGAGAGCGTTGTGAGGTTATTCATTTACTTAATATCGGGAGAGTTAAGTATACGAAAGGAGTAAATACGAGTTTTCTAGTTTATGGTTAAACCATCTTGGCCTAGGGATAGGTACAAGGTTAAGCAGCTAAGGAAGAAATCACAAAAATCTATGTTCATCCTTCGATTCACGCTGGGATGTATCATCCAAGACGTGTTCATCGACAGAACTTGGACCTAAGGATAGGACGAGTCACAACAGGGATTCTTGCCAAACTTGACGTACAGAGTTATTGTTCGATGTCGCGACATTAACAAACCGCTGCCATGACAGGCTCGACGACAGACGCAACAGAAAACCTTTGAACATTGCAACACTTGTACTGCTGAGCAACTCAATACCAGCCTATTTTATCAATCTAAATTTCCCTTTTACTTTAGTCTACTCTCAAAATTACTCAAAACATTTTATTAAACTTATTTCTTTTCTTGTGCAGCAAATTAAGGATAGAAGTATTTCCAGTCCCTGTGGAGACGATATCAGATACTTCGTATCACTTTATTACTTGCGACGTGTATCCTTGCACTCAATTGCGATACTCTTTTACACACAACAATGAACCTTACTTGTTCAAACAATGCGGCGATCAGATCATACATAGATGCGTGCCCAAAGAAGAATGCCATAGCATTATATTTCACTGTCATTCATCACCATGTAGAGGTCATTTTAGAGGAGCAAGGACGCCTGCAAAGGTCCTTCAAGCCGGCTTCTACTGGCCATCACTTTTCAAAGATGCCCACGAGTTTTGTAAAACTTGTGACAGATGTCAGAGGACGGGGAACATCTCTAGACGTAATGAAATGACATTGCAAAATATTCTGGAAGTAGAGCTTTTTGATGTATGGGGGATTGATTTCATGGGACCATTCCCTTCATGTTATGGCGATCTATACATTTTGCTAGCAGTCGACTATGTGTCAAAATGGGTGGAAGCTATTGACACCCCAAAGAATGACTCCAAGACTGTTTTGAAGTTCCTCCACAAGAACATATTCACGAGGTTCGGAGCACCCCGAGCCATCATCAGTGATGAAGAAACCCACTTTGACAACAAGCTTATTGCTAAAGCATTACATCGGTATGGGGTCCGGCACAAGATTGCTATGGCATATCATCCACAGACAAATGGACAAGCTGAAGTCTCCAATAGAGATATCAAGAAAATTCTAGAGAAAGTGGCCAACCTGAGAAGAAAATATTGGTCCCCAAGACTAGACAAAGCACTCTGGGCTTACCGAACAGCCTTCAAAACACCTTTGGGCATGTCGCCTTTCAAGCTGGTCTATGGTAAAGCTTGCCATCTTCCTATCGCGCTTGAGCACACGGCGTTTTGGGCCCTTAAAAAGCTTAACATGGATGCTCAGTTGGCTGGTGAGAAAAGGTTGCTAGAGCTTAATGAGATGGAAGAATTTTGAGCCCATGCATATGAGAATGCTAGGATTTATAAGGAAAAGACCAAGAAGTGGTATGACAAGCACATTTTTCCACGGCATTTCTCAGAGGGGCAACAAGTACTTCTCTACAAGTCTAGGCTCAAACTCTTTTTGAGAAAGCTCAAGTCTAGGTGGTCGGGGCCATTCCAAGTCCACAAGGTCTACCCTCATGGTGTTGTTGATATCAAGAAGCTGGATGATGATACAATCTTTAAGGTCAATGGTCAGCGCTTGAAGGCATGCAATGGAATGCCTATCTTGCGAGACAAGTCACATTTGGATCTCGTAGATCCTTAAGAGTTTGCTTCTCTACCCTATCTCTATTATGCTATAGCATGTTCTTAAATAATTTAGTTTCAGTAGTTGCTTTAAGTTTGTTTTCCTTTATTTTATTTTATTTGTCTTTACTTGTAATCATCTTACAATCCCTATGACCGTACTGAACCAGGTACAAAGGTGGCAGGACCTAAAGGACCATTAGTATGGTTGGCAGAGGAGAGTGGCGTGCAAAAGGAAAAAGTTTTGTCTATATCCATTTACGGGAAGTTGAAAATTGACAAGGAGATAGCCCTGTGTTTGAGGAAAGAGGTGATCCAAAAAAAGGAAAAAAAGGGGGGAGAATATTCATTTATTTAATACAAGAAAAACCCTAACCACTTAAAACTTACTTTCTCTCCCCAACTTTTCCCTATCACGCATTAAAAACCTCTTTCTCTTTCCTCTTACACTACGCCAAAAACCATCCCCATCACCCTTTTTCCCCATTAATTGTGTCAGTTTTTAGCCGTTTTCCCCATTGGCTTCAACTCCCCACGCTTCTAAAATCGAGCACATCAAAGCCCACCACACGACCTACTTCAAATATGTGCGCAACCGTGATGCTGCTATAGCAAGTTGCTTTGCCGAGCTGCTGCCCAACGGCTCTGTCCAGTTGCCCATATTTCCACCTAAAATTCTTCAAGTTCCCCAACCGCAACCACCTCTTGCTACAGCAAGTACATCTCGTCCTCCCCCTGCCAAGAAGAAGCTCATCGCCAGAAAGAAACTCGGTCAATCCACTACGCCCACCACAGCTGAACAGACCATACCATAGACTCAGCCTATTGTTGCTGAAACCACCATTGATGCTACTGTCACAACCCCAGCAAAGAAAAGAAAAAGAAGCAAGAAAGTCTCTGCTACCGCACCACAACCGGAGCCACATCAATTTGAGCCCGTCACAATCCCAAGTGACGAAGACCATCCACCTGAGGAGGAAACTCCTACCCCACAGGCCACTCCAGTTGTGCCCAACCCACCATATGCTACAACATCTCGCCCACAATGCCGCATCAAACGTACGACTGAACGCACCATGATCGCCCCAGCCACTGAGCCCGACTCCTCTGACGATAATGATGCAGCTGAAGAACCCACCCCAGCAGCTGGGCATAAAGATCACTCCAACGATGACACCAGCGCCGACTCGCCTCTGCACCCATGAGGTACACATTTTTTTCTTTCTTTTTGTCATTACATTGTATTTCATGCAGTTTAATTCATTCATGCATTGAGGACACTACATTCTCTAAGTTTGGGTGTTAGTGTTTGATGTTATTATTTTCAGTTTGCTCTAGCATATGCATTAGTAGTAGAGAACAAAATTTATGTTATGTCATTCTGTTTAGTTCAAAGATGGCCTGTGAATACGTTTATGATGCCTAATGACGAATATTGATATGCTTGGATTTAATGGAATGATATACAACTAGTTGAGATTTGTAAAATTAACTTAGGGTTTGGTATAATAATCATAAAAAATATATTTACACAATTGCTTTCTCTCTCTACTTAAAATGGTTAGAAAATTTTCTAAGGAAGAACTCTAGTAAACCCTAGCGTGGAAACTCTAACGAACTTAATTCAAATAGACTCCCTTGTACGTTAATGCTTTAAAATAAATGATACGACATAACTGTAGAAGGACACTCCTCTGTGCATTTCAGCTTTAAAAAAAGAGAATAAATGGTTGAAGAAGCACACGAGTGAATGGAAGTTGTCACGGGATGACTCTACCTACTAGCTCGGGATCACCAAAGGAATCTTTAGGGCACCAAACCCTGGGAGCCTTCACTATATAAAGGGTGCAATTCCCTCATTTAGACAGACGCAGAAAAAAAGTGAAAAGCAAGGCTAGGGTTGGAGAGAGAAAGGCAGTTTTCCCTTCTTCTTCCTCAACTTGGTGTCCTCCATCGTTGAAGCTCCAAGGAGTGGCCACGCCGACCTCAAAAGAGGTGGCGGGCCTAAGACAGTTTGTGACAGTCCATGGCGGATCGGGAGTTCTTTTTCCCTTCTATTTGCTTTAGCATTTCTTTATTTCATTTGGAAAGGGTTGTAATGTTTGATGATACGTTGAATGTTCACCCAGCCATGAACTGATTTTAGGTGGCTTGGGTTTGATGGATGATTTTTATTTAAGTGTTTTTAATGCATGCCTATGATTTTCAGCTTTAATCGTTGTCTATGTTTTGCTTATGTGCTTTCATTTCCTTAAGTTGTAAGAGCCTTCAAGAGTTGGTCGTTCCTTAGGTGTAGAATTAGGTTGGTAATCGAGAGAGCTAACCTTAGATCCCCATAAGCAATGGAGTTGGCTGCTGAGAGGCACATCTCTAACTTGCCTTAAAGATAAGTGATAGGTTTCAACGGCTAAGAAGGGTGATACTTAAGGGGTAGGGGAGTGTTAAGGGTTTACGCCGAGAGGTATTGCCGTAGCATTTCTGTCTCCCAGTCTCCTGGCTAGAGATAGTTTAGGGGCATCCTTAGCAAATCCTGTCGAGCATAGAAGATGGCTGAAGACCTTAGACTAGGTTAAGAGGCTTAGTTTAGTTGTCCAGCAAACCCAACCAGTCATTCCATAGAGAGTTTCACACACGAGAGAGGACTTATTTGTCATCTGATTCACCTCAACGCTATTTACTCTTTTTACTACAGCATTTCTGATTACTGCTTTGATTGCCACAGCATTACCGACTGCAAAAACAACTTACACTGCATTATACATTAACCGTGTACACCTTCAATCCATGTGGAGACGATACTCACTCACACACTTTACTACTTGTTCGACGTGTATACTTACACTACTTGCGTATCATTTTAGTACACCTCAGCTCGCAAACAGCGGTCGAGGAATTTATTGGCGCCTATGCTTCTACACTAGTAAACTGTTTTTTAGCTCGTTAGATGAAGACTTTTTCTTAATGGTAAATAGTAATTCTTTCTTTTCCATTTGTTAAAAATATAATTTCCAATACCTAAATTGCCAAGGCTGCTCTTTTTCAACCAATTATAAATTGCTTTTGATCACGATTCAATTTTTTTGGTGCCCCTTTCAAAATGTGGTGGTCCTTCTCTGTGTAAATAATCATTCATATAGTACATCAGTGCTCTACAACTGTTGCAATAATGCATGTGAGTGGTTTGAATTTAAAGTAAACAGCCCACATGTTAGATTTTTCATTCCTCGTTCTTGGGAGATTGCTTTAAAATCTATTCAATGTTGGTGGTACAGCTTCACATTCACCCATCTCTCACGTGCTTGGTCGGTCACTTATAGCCATATGAGTCAAATCAAGCAATAGATTTTTTTAACAAGCACAAGTCGAATAAAGTTTTATCAAGTTCAAGTATCAAGTCGAGTTTGCATATGAGTCGAGCAATTTTTGAGTCGAGTTGAACACTCAGCTCATGATCGACTCGCTTGATAAGCACACTAGGCACTTGACAAATATCAGACCTGGAAGTATAGGATGCACACCAGACGCATGACTCCTATTGTTTTCTCAACATAAAGCAAAGTTAATCATTCAGAAAGATATCCATAACAAGTTGAGAGAACCTCCAACCCAATGTACAACACACTGATCTACGACATGCAATATAATAACACATTGTCACATAACATATATAACTATAAAGACAAGAACTGTGAACATAGTGACCCTGAATATAAAGTATGAAAGCAGTGTTCTAGCTAATACTGGATAAAATTTAACACTACCTTCACAAACACAGCTAGCAGTTGTACGTCAGAACCTAGCAACAGCGACATTTTCACAAGAAATCTAATCTTTCTTCTTCTCCTTCAATGGTCCCCTGGGAATCTTACTTAGGACTTTTTCATCAAACACTGCATACTGCTTCTTGATCTCATGCCATGCTTTCTCGGCAAATGGGTCCACCTTGTCTTCATACTTCTCATACAGCACAGGCACGGTGTGAAGTAGTACGAACACTATTTTGCAAAACCATTTAAATTTTCAGGAAACGAAATGTATTTGAGGGAATGAAAGTAAAGCATTTGAAGTTAAGTCGTATACCAATGTAGAACAGTGTCAAGAAGTTGCACCAACTTCCCACAATAGACAAGACCCACAAGCCAGCGATCACCTGAACAATCATGGTGCCAATCCAATATGATAGTCAAATGCCTGGTAAAATACTTGACGATCTTCAAATAGATGAAATGAACAGGAAAAAACAATCCATGCAACCATTGCATCACTATCTTGATCAACAAGAAGACTATTCAGTGAAATAAAAACAAGTAACAAACATACAGAGAGGAACTTCTTAAGATCTCTTCCTGATGCAATATCCCGCAGGACAGCAAAAGCCCGGTTAATCTCAAACCTAAGTGCCTGGGCAAACTCTAAAACTGGGTCCTTGGGGATTTGAACTTCAGGAATGCGTGGTGGAGACCTATTCAAAACAATTCACCATTATATCCAGTCAAAAGAAACTAGAATCTGAATGTATCCCCAAAATTCGAGAACAAATTCATCGGCTTACTTGTGAATGAAGGTAGCAGCATTCGACCACAAGAAGAGTAGCGCAAGAGAAAGTATCAACAAGTGACACACTAGTGTGAGAAGGTTGTAATCGAGCAATTCAAACAAAACCCATATCACAGTTGCAACACCTAGCGCCCCGGCCGAAACCTTTTTGTTCCTCCACAGGAAAATATCAGCCTCTACCACACATACAGCCAATTATAAGCATCCATTATAAACAACTATTGATGGAAGGTAATATTTACTAATGATAATCAATTAAAAGCTATCCAATTATTATCAGCAAAGATGAATGATAATCAACTACACCTATGAAGCACGAGTACTTCAATCTAATGTTGTATCACGTACCCAGTACGTCCCCGTATCGGGTGCATGTTGTGTACAGCTTGAGTACTCGCAAGTATTTCATCTCCCTATTTTTTCTTCTTTCTTCGACTATAAGTATATAAGTATGTGTGATGTCATGCTCACAATGACTTTTTATTTTTACATTTTTTAGAATAGAAAATTTATTTTATATTTGCCGTGTATTTGTGTACCCTACCTATAATCTTGAAAATTACCGTCTCTCATCCCGTAACAGTATCAGAGCAACATAGACTATGATATTTTGAAACTACTAATAAAATAAGATAATCCCAGACTTCGTTCACTCTAATAAAGCAAAAAAGTGAACTTCAGTAGAACTATTCACATCATTCAGTTAAAGATCTAGAACTTCCCTAACCTACTTTCATACTGAAACAGATATTAACATATCAAAACCCCTAATTCAGCTCAAATAACATCAGTTAATCAAAACCAGAAGGTCGATCTAAATCATAGAGCAAGATCTAACTCTTTAAAAATTCCCGATTATTTTTAAAAAAAAAAAGGAATTTAGCTGATTCAAAACGGAGTGAACAAATTTAAGGAGTGAAGAAAAGGGTTTTTGCAACATACGTTTGCCTCCACCGAAAACGTGGTGGACGGGCCTTTCTCTTCCAAAGAGACGGAAGACTCTGGCCTTCATCGATGATTCCGATGGCTTGTCGTCATCGGAATCCGACGACGACGATGATGACGATGAATCACCTTTGATCTTCTCCGATATCTTCTCCAACAACGATTCCTCGTGCTTCTCTTCGTGCTCAGCCATTTTTTTTCAAACCGAATTTCTGAATGCTTATCTTCTACTTTCCTAGCGTTTGAAGACACAAAAGAAAACTCCAGACATGAAATTTTAGTACTGTCCATTCTCTCAATTTAAACCCTCTAATTTCTTTTGCAGAATAAAATCTACACGTTAGATTTAATCTGAACCGCTTAATTTTATACGGTTTTAATCCGAACCGTTGATAGGTCTGGAAATCCGGAGCTGTAGACTTGGAGGAACACCAGATCCCGAAGTGGAGCATGCGTATGTTTTATAGATTCGAGGATTAACGGCCGTTTGATTTTGGGAGCATAAAGAACGGCAAGTTAGTATTAGGGGTGGGCAAAAAAATTTGATTATCTGGTTTCAGATTCGATAAATTTTTACCTAAAATTAATTTCGGTGGAACCGGGACTTGATCTAAAATTTAGGTCCTGGTTGCGACCGAGACTGAATCTTGATTTTCTAGACCTGGTATTCGGTGGGTACCAAATGGGGTCGAGATCAGTACCAGTATTGGATACCTGGTACTGGTCCAGTACCAAATGGCGTTGAAGAGGTTGGAAACAATTGAAGGCACTCCTTTATTTCTCCTTATCGAACTTTCTGGTGGTCTTGCTTGTAATAGATAGAGTTCTTTAGTTTATTCTTTCTTTTTTATGCATGAATATTATGAGTATGAGTCATTTTAAGACTTCAATCTTCAAGCCTACAATATTTTGACTTTGTTATTTAATATTATTATTGATGGTTAGAATTTTTCCCCCTACTGCTCAAATTTTATTAATAATAGACCAATTGATCGGGTACCCGGTACTGGTATCGGTTCTTGGAACCTTGGACTCGGTCTGACCGGGACCGGGACTGGTTCTGGTTTTTAGGAACTAGTGGTTACCGAGACCGGGACCAATTATGGATAAATTGGTCGAGTACCCGGTCTTGCCCACCCTAGTTAGTATATGGCTAATAAACGGGGAGATGTTAGAGCCGTTAGATGGGGGAAAATTTACCGTTAAATTTAGATTTTCATTAAAAAAACACACGGAAACAGGAAGAGGTTGTTGGCGGTAAGTTTCGAAACTTAGTAAGTATTATCGCAACTTTATGGGGATAAAATTCTTGTTGCAACGTCAAATGTTAAAATAACGCATAAGTTTCGGAACTATGAGATATGTACTGGAACCAGTAGTTAAAAGTATAAACCTAAATTGTTAGTAAAGTTTGTGACAATTAATGTTGGAAGAAAATGTCTCGAAATTTGTTATCGATTACCGAAATTGCCTGCTGTGAAAGTAACATTTTTGGGTTAACGTGTAACAATTTACATTTTCCTCCTGATATCGGAACTTGTGTACATGTACCGGAACCTGTAAAAAATGTGTAAACTAGAAATGTTTAAAGTCCCTCTAACAATACATGTTTGTATACTATGTTGGATATATAAAATTAGACGTCGAAACCGTAAAAGTAAATGAAGTAGATAACATATTAGGTTGAATCGCCAAGTATCAGAATTCATGAACAGGTAGCGCAACCTAAAGTAGATGATTTTAATATTTTCGGTTTAATGATTCATATATCCAGTTTTTTGCAGGTCTCTTAAAGTCGCCTAGCTTCCCTAGAATGACATTCGAACCTTTATTTCCCCAACTGAAAATCTAGAGAATCCTTTCAATTTGTGGAAAACGTTTCAGTCAGTGTAAATGATCGAAATCTCAAACTAGGCCTACAACTGAACCTATGCAATCATCTCCATTGCGAAGGTGTAAAGTGTCCATAAGTCCTATATTTCATGCACATTCCAACTCTTATTATTTTTATTTTTAAGCACATTTTAGGCATAAGTAGGTACATGCATAGCATTTTACAGTATTTCATTGTTCTACATTGCTTCTATGAATTATCATTTATTTGGTGAACAAGAGATGTTGTTTTAGTGTATTCTTGTATGAAGGTACTAACGGCTGAAAAAGGAGCTGAGGAGTCAAGGCTGAAAGAACAAACCTAGTGTATTGATGCAGTTTCAGTAGAAGTTATTTGCTGTCGAGATGCCGCCGACCTTGCTACCCACGGCAGCTGACTATGAAAGTTGGGAAAACCCGAGCGCGATCTGTAGAGCTAAAACTCCTAAATCTATCGCCGGCGTTCATGTGATTTTCTGATGTCTGTAGCAGCGGCCAGGGCTGTCGAAGCGAAATTCTCAAGCTTACTTGCGAACTAAGGCAAACGAGATAGAGTCCATATTCCACGCAAAGAAGTCGGCATTTAAAGTCATATTAAAGATGGAAAGCTACTTTCAAGGACTTCTACTTTAAGGAGGACTTAACCTAGCCTTTAGTCTATAAATACCCATTGTAACTCCTAGTTTAAATCATCTTAGGTTTTCTATAGACTTTTCTTGTGTTCTTTGCTGCAACCATGTTCTAAACTCTATTTGGGTTAGGGTTATGTTGTAAACTAGTGTGAAACGGTTGTTTAGGGGTTTGAGTTATTTTTCAATAGAATATTTCGAGTTTACTTAATCTATTGCGCTTCATTCTTTCAATTATTCTACACCAGTCAGTTGAGAGAATCCATTACGATCACAACGTGCTGAGGCGTGACTAACTTGGTTCCACACAAGTCCACAAGTTTCAGCGGCTAAAAGGGATTACCAACCAAGATGACTAGCATGTGTTAGGTTGACACTGGGATTGCTAGGTATTGCCTACGTCATGTTAGCTCTCGAGCATCCTAACCTAGAAATAGGAGGGATCATTGTCGACTATCCTGCCGAACTTGGAGTATCTGCCAGACTTGCCGCCAAGACTTCTTTTCGTTCCACCTGCTGAGACAGTACACCCTGTAGTGGCAGTGATCCACTGCGGCCGCGTGACAGGGTCATAGCTTACCGCCCGCCATACCCGTCAAGGCAGCATATCGTGGCAGCACAAAATAAACCATACCTTTTACAACGTAGTTTTCACACTAAGTGGCAGCATAACCCTGCCTGCTCTATCAACCTGATCACCTTCTTTACTACTTGTGTTTTTATTTACTTTTCTATCTCGACCAATCATTCACTTGTGCTTTTATTTTACCATTGTGCAGGAATTACGAAACGAGACAAGCTGTCCAATCCTCGTGGGATTCGACATATTTTATACTATAACTTGGCAGGAGTGTACACTTGCGCTCTCACAAAAAAGGAACACCTACATGCCCTATCAGCCATGCCCAAAGAAGCCATTTGTCTACGTCCGCGAGGAGCCGATCAAACTCAACGGTGCTGTCATCAACAACCCTCACAAGGATTGGAGGCAGTCACTGACGGCTGCCAACTATGAGGAAATCAAGGCCAAACTCTATAAGCCTAACACACCATGCCTGGGGGGCAAACATGTGGGATCTGTCCAACGCTGCCACTTGCTGCCTGAAGCTCTGTTATGGAACACATTTGTGAAAAGGCGTCTGCTGCCCACATCCCACAACTCAACAGTTGACAGGCCGCACCTCGCCTTAATTCACAGTATCCTGATGAACCGGCCGATCAACGTAGGGGGAATTATATGCACGGAAATCTACAACTGCTTCAAGAAGAAGAAGGGCATGTTGTACTTCCCATCCCACATCACAGGTCTTTGCACCAACTCTCGAGTCCCGACAGAGCCCACAGATGAGCTTACAACTTCCAAAGAGGGCTTGACCAAAAAAGTCTACATTCAGATAATGCAGGATGCGGAAAAAGAGCCAGTAACAACGAGCCAGCCTTCAGCCACACAGTTCAAAACTTCAGCCGCCCCCGGCAGTACTGACACTGCCCTAGACAAAGAAGTCCTCCCGATGCTGCACACACTTCTTGAAAGCACAAAACGGATAGAGCATCAACAGTTGGCCTTCATGAACTATGTGGGGGAGGCCCAAGAAGCCCATGTGGCTTATTTCCTGCATAAATTTCCCAGTGATGTGCCCACCATGCCGCTCTATCTTGAAGAGCTTGCAGCAACAGCCAGAGCACAAAGAACTGACTGCCAGGCGCCCTCTCTTACGCATTCCCCGCATTACTCAGTTGTCGCCCCATCCAACACAGTGGCAGACTCCCCTGAAAGGCACCAGCAGAATCTCTCCCCTGCCTACACAGCCAACACAATGGCAGACACCTTCTTATCAGAGGAGATTGAGCAGCCGTCGCCGGAGCCAGAAACAGCAGTGGTAGCAGCAACAACAGCCATCCCAATGGCATTCATCCCTCCAGCTGCAACCACGGAGGAAGGAACCAGGAAGAGGAAACGGCACATAATAACCGAATAACTTGTGGACCTCGAGACAGAGTCAGAAGAGAGCGACGCATCTCCCGTTGTTCCCATTGCTAAACCTCAAGAAGAGCCTCAGCATACGCTGAAGAGAGTCCAACCGCCACGGAAAGCAAAAACATCACCTGCTAGAATCGCCGCCAAGGCATCTGCCGACCGCCGCTTCGTCATCCAAACATCCTCCTCATCCTCAGCTGACTAGAATCCAGCCTCCTCTTAACCCTCAGCAAACTTTTAATTTATTTTAATTTATTTTATTTCTTTTATTTTTATTTTTAACTTATATATTTTATTTTTCTTTGTATTTTGTCTGTTTTGTGCATTGAGGGCAATGCCCATCTCGAATTTTTTTGGGGGGGGATAGCTCTCGCATCATTTTTCTAGGCATTTTTAGTTGCATTTAGGTTACATTATACTTGCCTTAGTAATAATTGGAAAAGAAAATTTTGTTATTACTTGTGTCTATGACAGGATAGCCGATTAATTTATTTTTGCACCTAACTAAAATTGAACTTAATCTTGGGAAAAAACATGAAATATGACTTAGATTTTTTTTCTTTTTGCCTAAAAATGTAAACATCTCTGTTACTTGCTGAATGTGTTAGAATATTTGATGAACATTGCCTGTTTGTTTTTAGAATTCTTTGTAAAATTCTAACGATGATTACAGGTAGCCGCCGAGGCAGTTAAAAGGAACAGAAAAATTATTGCCCTAGAGGTGCCCGCAACAGGCTCTAGGAAGAATCATGTGCGAGGAAACTCTGCTGCTATCAAAGTTCATGAATCTGAAAGCCTCAAAGTGACGGACAAATTAGCAGGAGTGAATGAAAGTCTTCACGGGATGACTCTACTCCAAGGGTTCGAGGTTTTGTAGTTTGCTCATATCTAACGTCAGACCTGAAAGAGTAGTTGTGATAAGCTGAAGCCCTCTCTGCCATGATTAAAAATAATGTGCTTAACTGTGCTGCCTCGACAGTAAACCTTTAAATCACATCAGCATCTTTGTTTATTTATTTATTCTGCGTATTCAACTTGTTTACAAATATGCACACATCACACAGCCATGAGGAATTTAAATTTTGAGTTATTTTCTTGCTTATTTCCCATCATTAAATTTTATATATAGGTGTCACGGCCTGGAGGCAGTGAATCAGGTTAAAAACAAATTTTTCTTCCTGACTATTATTAGAGCAAGTACTTTAGGTTGCATTGCTTGAGAACAAACAATAGTTCGAGTTTGGGGGTGTGTAAAGTGTCTATAAGTCCTATATTTCATTCACATTCTAACTCTTATTATTACTGTTTTAAGCACATTTTAGGCATAAGTAGGTGCATGCATAGAATTTTACAGTATTTCGTTATTCTGCCTTGCTTCTATGAATTATCATTTATTTGGTGAACAAGAGATATTGTTTTAGTGTATTCTTGTATGTAGGTACTAACGGCTGAAAGAGGAGCTGAGGAGTCAAGGCTGAAACAAAAAATCTAAGAGTTGTACTAATGTAGTTTCAGTAGAAGTTAGTTGCTGCTGAACCGAGATGCCGCCGACCTTGCTGCCCACGACAGCTGACTCTGGAAGTTGGGAAAACTGGAGCGCGATCTGTAAAGCTAAAACTCCTGAATCTATCACCGGCGTTCATGTGATTTTCCGACGTCTGTAGCAGCGGCCAAGGCTGCCGAAGCGAAATTCTCAAGCTTACTTGCGGACTAAGGCAAATGAGATAGAGTCCATATTCCACGCAAAGAAGTCGGCATTTAAAGTCATATTAAAGATGGAAAGCTACTTTCAAGGACTTCTACTTTAAGGAGGACTTAACCTAGCCTTTAGTCTATAAATACCCATTGTAACTCCTAGTTCAAATCATATTAGGTTTTCTATAGACTTTTCTTGTGTTCTTTGCCGCAACCATGTTTTAAACTTTATTTGGGTTAGGGTTATGTTGTAAACTAGTGTGAAATGGTTGTTTAGGGGTTTGAGTTATTTTTCAATAAAATATTATGAGTTTACTTAATCTATTGCGCTTCATTCTTTTAATTATTCTACATCAGTCAGTTGAGAGGTCTATTTGTCGGGCACGAAAGTGCAAGGCTCACGAAAGGGTTAAGTATGGTCACAACGTGCTGAGGCGTGACTAACTTGGTTCCACACCAGTCCACAAGTTTCAGCGGCTAAAAGGGAATACCAACCGAGATGACTAGTATGTGTTAGGTTGACACTGAGATTGCTAGGTATTTCCTACGTCACGTTAGCTCTCGAGCATCCTAACCTAGAAATAGGAGGGATCACTGTCAACTATCCTGCTAAACTTGGAGTATCTGCCAGACTTACCGCCAGGACTTCTTTCCGTTCCACCAGCCGAGACAGTACACCCCTGTAGTGGCAGTGACCCGCTGCGGCCGCGTGATAAGGTTGTAGCTTGCCACCCGCCATACCCGCCGAGGCAGCATATCGTGGCAGCACAAAATAACTCATACCTTTTACAACGCAGTTTTCGCACTAAGTGGCAGCATAACCTTGCATGCTCTATCAACCTGATCACCTTCTTTACTTCTTGTGTTTTTATTTACTTTTCTATCTCGACCAATCATTCACTTGTTCTTTTATTTTACCATTGTACAAGAACTACGAAACGAGACAAGCTGTCCAATCCTCGTGGGATTCGACATCTTTTATACTATAACTTGGCAGGAGTGTGCACTTGCGCTCTCACAAAAAGGGAACACCTACAAGCCCTACAGAAGGTAACAAGAAAAACCCTAAGGTTTGTTCATTTTCGAAATACTTGAAATCTAGGGTTTTTGTTTCGAAATTTTGGTATGGAATTGCATTTCTTGTTGGATGAAATTTGTTTAAACTTAATATTATGTCATTTTTTTTTAAAATGTTAAACTTTCCATCGCTTTGAACCTAAAAATGTTAGATTTTTTTGTAATGAGGATGAGTTTATTTATGAGTGAGTTGGTTTCTTTCTACACTGATTCATGTGAAGATTTAATTGTTAGGATGACAATATCAAATTTGAATATCGTTTTTGACGAAGTTGCTGAGAATGTTGGTGATAAAGTTGACAATGAAGTTGCCATAGTTGATGAGGAAGTTGGTGCTGAGATGTTGGCCATATGTGATAGGCCGACGAACGCACAAAAAACACATCATCCCTTCATTAAATTTTAGTAAATTTATATTTATGTATTCTTATTGCATCTCAGAATGAATGAATGTATACCTTTGTTTTTTTTTCATTTTTTACAGTAAAGGTGAATGTATAAGGATGAAGCAAACTGATGAAAAAGTGACTATTGAGGTAGGTTTCAATGGATTATGATGTGTAAAATGTTAAATTCATTTGAATTTGTCATACGTAGGTTATGAAAGAGTTAGGCAAGAAATGGGAGAACATGTCGAAGGAAGACAAGAAACCTTACATTGATGAAACTTAGAAGGAGAAGGTGATACAAAGAGTATAAACCAGGACAACCGAAGAAGGTAATAAGGAATATCAATATAAAGACATTCTTTGTTTGATACAATAAGATTAGCGTGGGAACTTGTTATCTTATCCCATGTAGACGTCTTTTGACACAAGGCGTAGCAGAAGAAATTGCACGATTTCATTAAAGAAATGAAGACAATGAGGATTGATCATGTTCTTAATGAAATTGGTTTTTAGTCATTAATTTTTATAAAATCGCGCATTCTACGTCGGGACCTATGTGGGGAATTGATGGAAAGTTTTGATGTTGGAAGGAGTTGTATTGAGTTTGAAGGACACAACATTGTTGTATCATTTGAAGATGTAGAAGCTATATTGGGCTTGGAGAATAAGGGTGTTGATGTTCATGAAGTGTTGTCGAGGGAGAATGGTGAAGAACTCGGTGCAAAGTATAACCTGAGCACATTTTTAACTTACACAGAAGTCAAGCGAAATATATTGTATGGTGCTTTTGAAGGGGATGCTTTGAAAGCAAGGGTGTTGTTGTACATTATTGGAGTTTTTATGTGTCCTACTGCTGAGATACACCCATGTTGATATTTTTTGAAGTTGTTGTGCGACGATTGTTTACAGGGAAAAGTGAAATAGGCCAAGTATGTTTACGACACGCTTATTGAGGCAATAAGCTATTTACGAAAGCTGGGAAGGCACGCTTACCTAAAAGGGTGTATTGAAATCTTAGAGGTAAAGTTATATTTACATTAGTTATGAGAAATCAATTGTTGGGAAACGCCGGTACACCACATGGCGCAACGAAAAATTATCCGGTGAATTCCGCCAGTGATCCATGTACAAGGGACGAATTCGGGGTGAGTAGGGATAAAATATTACCTTAATAAATCTGGTACCTTGATATCCTTAGGGAGTTAGGATAAACCAAATCGAATCTGAGTCGTCACAATAGCGCTCCAACCTCTACGCAGTCCACCCGAACGAAACGAACAATATTTTCTCTTCTCTAATTGTTAGAGAAGTTTTCAGAAAAAGCATACTTTGGCTGCTAGACCTTATGCCTTTATATAGCATTCAAAACCCTAATTCAAAAATGAATATAATTAAATATATAGAATCTAATTCTACTTTAATTCGAATTCATTAAATATATAATATATTTAACTAAATACAATTAAATATGTAGAATCTGATTCTACTTTAATTAGGTTTCTTTAGGGATATATATATATTTTTAATAGTTTTTGATAATTACAATAATTATCTAATTATTAAAAAATATATAAACGAGATTATCTATAATTACAATAATTATAATGATTTCGTCTTTAATAATTATTACGTGTACAACAAGTTTGTACACATGCTATGTAGTCAATATTTGTTCGTTTCAATCATAGGGTGTGACACTTGTAGGTTCATGTAAAGTTAGTAGTAATATCTAGAACAATTCTAATATTACAAACAATGACTGACATCTAGCAATACATCATTGCTACCTAAGTTACATGAAGTCGTGGTTCGACTTTACCTTTTTCCGTGATTAACTTCTTTTATATATTACATCCTTTTGTCCTTATATCTAGATCGAACACAAGTCATGGATTAGTCACACTTGTATAGTCCATCTAATATTTCTTGATATCTTGAGTAGACTATGATAAACGAATAACTATGATATCTCATATCAATTTATTCGAGCATGACTATGCATTTTCTAGTCTCACTCAATCAAGTGACCTACGATATTACTCCTATTATGTAGGAGGGACAAATCCTATCATGATCAACCATATTTCGCTATATAGAGTGTGACATATCCAATATCAGTCTTTATAGTGTAGTCTGTTACAACACACGTTTGACTACATCAAAATATGTCACTCTCGATATTGAAATAATGATGATCCCAAGTCTGAGGATCATACACTTAGTTATCACCATGAGCAATGTTGTGACTATCACATAATAATCCAAGAAACATGCTCATAGCGGGTCAGTCTAGTATATCGTTCTCTAACACATACTTATGTATTGATTTTGACATCCCTATGTCAATAACAACACTTTGTTATCAATCAACTACATATTAGTCTTAATACATTATTGTTGTCCACGCACACAATAATTCTCGACTAAGGACATTCAAGAATAACTATATTATTTTAAGGACTTTATTATAATTCAGTTTATTTATAGATGTACAGAATAAGACTGAAATAATAATAATGGCTTTATTAATAAACAAGATAAAATAAGTATGTCTTTTACAATCATCTCATGATTGATCTTTTGGCATACTCCAACAGTCTCTCACTAGCACTAAGACCAATCACTCATGTATCTAACACCAAGAGACTTAGTGTGACGTTCATGCTTCTATTGTGTCAGAGGCTTTGTCAGTGGATCAGCGACATTGTCATCCGTTGGTACTTTTCATATTTCTACATCTCCTCGAATAATGATTTCACGAATAAGATGGTAACACCTAAGTATGTGTTTGGATTGCTGGTGAGATCTGGGTTCTTTTACTTGTGCGATGGCTTCGTTGTTGTCACAACGTAGATCTATAGCGTTTGATATACTAGGCACGACCCCTAGTTCAGATATGAACTTTTTGATCCAAACAACCTCTTTTACAGCATCACTTGCTGCAATATACTCAGCTTCTGTTGTAGAATCTGCTACTATATCTTGCTTTGAACTTTTCCAGCTTACAACACCTCAATTAAGGCAAAACACAAAACCCGATTACGATCAAGAATCGTCCTTATCAGTTTGGAAGCTTGCGTCGGTATAACCTTTTACACTCAGTTATTCCTCACCTCCATACATAAGGAATGTATCCTTAGTTCTTCTTAAGTACTTAAGGATGTTTTTTACTGCAACCCAATGGCCTTCACCAGGATCTACTTGGTATTGACTTGATATACTTAGTGCATATGATACATCTGGACGTGTACATAGCGTGGCATACATGATAGAACCATTGGCCGAAGCATATGGAATCTTACTCATGCATTTTCTCTCTTGAGGCGTTGAAGGACACATTTCCTTTGAGAGCGAAATACCATGTCTCATAGGTAAGAATTCTCTTTTAGATTCTTCCATACTGAATCTTTTCAGTACTTTGTCTATGTATATATTTTGACTTAGTCCTAGGAGTCATCTTGATCTATCTCTATAAATCTTGACTCCTAATATGTAGGTTGTTTCACCCAAGTCTTTCATAGAAAAACGTTTTCCTAACCAAGTCTTTACAGACTGTAAGGTAGGTATGTCATTTCCTATTATTAGTATGTCATACACATACAATACCAAGAATGTAATAGTGCTCCCACTAGTTTTCTTGAAAACACATGGCTCATCTTCATTTTTAATGAAACCAAACTCTTTGATTTCCTCATCAAAATGAAGATTCCAACTTCTAGAAGCTTGCTTCAACCCATAAATGGATCTTTGTAGTTTGCATACTTTTAGGGCATCTTTTGGATCGACAAAACCCTCAGGTTGTGTCATGTACACATCCTCATCTAATTTTCCATTAAGGAAAGCGGTTTTGACATCCATTTTCCAAATTTCATAATCGTAATATGCAGCTATTACAAGCAATATCCGGATAGATTTAAACATAGCAACAGGGGAAAAAGTTTCATCATAGTCTATACCATGAATTTGACAAAATCCTTTAGCGACCAATCACCCTTTGTATGTTTGTACATTTCCATCCATGTCGGTTTTATTTTTGAAAACCCATTTACACCCTATGGGCTTAATCCCTTTGGATAGGTCGACTAAAGTCCATACTTGGTTTTCTGACATGGAATCCATCTTGGATTTCATGGCTTCTAGCCATTTTTCAGAGTCCGGGCTCTCCACTGCTTCCCGATAAGTCTTAAGTTCATCTTGGTCTATGAGAAGAATGTCTACATGCAATGCGACAAGAAATCCATATCTCTCAAGCGCATTATGTTCTCTCATAGATCTCCGCAGTGGTTGTGTTTTAAGAACGGTTGGATGTTCCTCAACTATTTGTGGAACTAGTGGTTGTTCAATCTCTGTTTTAGTGATTTGTGGTTGATCTTGAATTTCTTCAAGTTCAATATTTCTCCCACTCCCCTTTTCGAGAATAAATTCTCTTTCAAGGAAGACTCATGTTCGAGCAACAAACAGTTTGTTCTCAGATGGATTGAAGAAATAGTATCCTTTAGATTCTTTAGGATATCCTACAAAATTACATTTATGAGATTTGAGTTCGAGTTTTGTAGACATTTGATGTTTAACATAAACTTCGCATCCCCAAATGTTCATAAAAGACATACTAGGACACTTCCAATTCCACATCTCATATGGTGTCTTTTGAACCGATTTAGACGGAACATGATTTAGTGTGAAAGCAGCTGTTTCTAGCGCATGTCCCCAAAAAGAAGTTGGAAGATCAGCATGACTCATCATTGACTGAACCATGTCTAACAATGTTCGATTTCTCCTTTTAGAGACTCCATTGTGTTCTGGAGTACTTGGAGGGTGTAAGTTGTGAGACAATCCCACATCCTTTAAGGAGTTCATCAAACTCTAGGCTTAAGTATTCTCCTTGTTGATCTGATCGAAGAGCTTTGATACTCTTTTCTAACTGGTTTTGTACTTCATTCTTATATTCCTTGAAATTTTCAAGGGCTTCAGATTTATGATGCATTAGGTAAACATACCCATATCTACTGAAGTCTTCAGTGAAAGTAATGAAGTATTGAAACCCTCCCCTCGCTTGTGTATTCATCAGTCCACATACATCACTATGTATTAGACCTAATAAATCACTTGCTCATTTCTACCATCAAATGGTGATTTGGTCATTTTTTCCCATTAAGAAAGGTTCACATATATCTAATTGTTCGAAAACAAAAGAATTCAAAATCCATCTTTATGAAGTTTTGATATGCGTTTCTCACTTATATGACCCAAGGGACAATGCTAAAGATAAGTTTGATTAGTGTCATTTGTTTTTGATTTTTTTCGTATTTATGTTATATATGGAGTTGTCTTGATCTAAGATATATAGGACATTGATTAATTGATCCGTGCCATAAAAACATTATTGAGGGAAAATGAACAACTATTATTCTTAATTATAATCTCAAAACCAATCTTGTCCAAATAAGAAATTGAAATAATGTTTTTAGTCAAACTAGGTGCGAAATAACAATCCTCTAAATCTAAAATAAGTCCACTAGGTAATGACAAAGTATATGTTCCTATAGCTAATGCAGCAACTCTTGCTCCATTTCCCACTCGTAGGTCCAAATCTCCTTTTGCCAATTTTCTACTCATTTTTAGTCCGTGTACAAAAGTATAAATATGTGAACCACAACCAGTATCTAATACCCAAGAAGTAGATGTTGATATATTAGTATCAATAACATAGATACGTGATCCGGGCTGTCTATTTTCTCTTGCCTTCTTGATGTCCTCAAGATAGACAGGGCAGTTTCTCTTCCAATGTCTAGCATTGTTGCAATGGAAACATTTTCCTTCTTTTGCAACTCCTCCTTTGGGTTTCAATGCAGCTTTTCCTTTGTTGGACTTTGGCTTTGCCTTGGTGTTGGGCTTTCCTTTTTTGTTATCCTTTCGTACCATCAAAATAGGTTTGCAACCAACCTTTTTCATGTTGTTTTTTGTTGTTCTTAACAGACCAAGCAACTGAGGCAACGATTTGTTAATTTCATTCATATTGAAATTAAGAACAAACTGATTAAAACTATCCGACAACGATTGCAAGATAACATCAGTAGCCAATTCAACACTTAGAGGGAAGCCCAATTTTTCAAAGGTCTGAATATACCCTATCATTTTGAGAACATGAGTTCCCACTGGAGTTCCATTCAACATTTTGCATCGAGACAAAGCCTTAGAGGTCTCATACCTCTCTTGACGAGCTTGCCCCTCATATAATTCTTTGAGATTTTTAACCATCTCATAGGGAACCATGTCCTCATGTTGCTTCTGAAGCTTAGGGGTCATGGTCGCAAGCATCAAGCATCCAACATCTACCATGACATTTGAGTATTTTTCAAAGGCTTCCATTTCATCTTTGGAGGCGTCATCCGTTGGCTTTTTATGGATAGGTTCTTCGATGATTTGCAGTTTTGTTTTTGCTTAAGGACAATCTTTAAGCTACAGAACCAATCAAGGAAGTTCAAGCCATTCAATTTGTCCTTATCAAGGACGGATCACAATGATAATGTGTTTGAGTTTGCCATAAAATCTACAATGATAAAATATGATTTATAAGTACCTTTTATCATGTTTATAAATAAATTACATTCCCATTATTAAAAACCCTCAAAATTGAAAAACTTACTAAAAGTATTTCTAGTGGGTAAGAATCCATATTTCATTACATCCTAGGTCAGCTTTGGCTTTACTCCTAGAATTCAATTATTTAGGTAAGCAACACTTGCTAATTACATCTCATGTAATTCCTATTTTGGTGAACAACTATTGTTCCTAATCATCTCATGATTATCCAAATCATTAGTCTTTAGGTTTCTAATCTCATTAGAACAAACTAGTTTAACCAATATTACAACCAATGAATATCACTTGCTTATTTTTCGCGTTTAACCAAGATAGATCTAAGTATTTTTCTTTGGAAAAACCTACAAAGTACCGATCGAGGTTTTAATGAGGGCTAATATTGGATGAATAATTTTTAATTAAATATGGAGGGTTTTTGTTATATTAATCTCACCATTATATTATGATCTAATCAGTTACCATCATGCTAAAAACATACATTGTATCACATATATGTAAAACAATAAATATAAATGCAATGGTTATAGCCCTTAAAACTAAGATGGCTCATCCTAAGCCAATGGGAGAACCAAAATTACTAAAGATAGAACTTGCTTCTCAAGCACCTAATCCACCTTTGATCGACCCATTGTTCTGCTCCTTTGGTCCACGCTTTCTTCGTAAAAATTATAATTTTTCAGAAACTCGTTTTTCATACGAGGGAGTAAGATGAGAAGAGAATTACAATAGAAGAAAGAAAGACACGACACACAAGCCGTATTTATTAAAAATCAAAATAAATGGGCTATTTGGGCTATAATCATGCATTTCAAACACTGTGCATATCGAACATAACATCGAGTGGTTTATTATTGAGGTTTTGATAGATTGTACCTACGCAGGGGTCAAGGGGCGAAGAAAGGAGTAAGATGATGATCTTTAAAATCCACAAGGTTTTACTTGAACAACTCTTTGTTACTTTCCCCACACGTTATCTATAGACTAACCATTAGTCTTAATATAACTATTATCGATATATGTTAACGCTTAACATCCGAAAACCCTAACATATCTGTGACTAACTCTTTAATCACTTGGAACAATCAATTTAATTTAGTTAGATTAGGCGCAAAACGATCTAATGTGTGAAAATATCATATATTTGTCAAAAATCGAATAAACCCTAATCTGATAACATGCATCTCACACATAAGCATCATCCAAGTATTTAAGTTCGAATTCGTGTCGTACACGTGGCTCTGATACCACTGTTAAGAAACGCCGGTACACCCCATGGCGCAGCGAAAAATTATCCAGTAAATTCCGCTAGTGGTCCATGTACAAGGGACGAATTCGGGGTGAGTAGGGATGAAATATTACCTTAATAAATCTGGTACCTTGATATCCTTAGGGAGTTAGGATAAACCAAATTGAATCCGAGTTGTCACAATAGCGCTCCGACCTCTACGCAGTCCACCCGAACGAACCGAACAATATTTTCTCTTCTATAACTGTTAGAGAAGTTTTCCGAAAAAACATACTTTGGCTGCTAGACCTTATGTCTTTATATAACATTCAAAAACCTAATTCTAATTAAATTCGGATTCATTAAATATACAATATATTTAACCGAATATAATTAAATATGTAGAATCTAATTCTACTTTAATTCGAATTCATTAAATATACAATATATTTAACTGAATACAATTAAATATGTAGAATATGATTCTACTTTAATTAGGTTTCTTTGGGGATATATATTTTAATAGTTTTTGATAATTACAATAATTATCTAATTATTAAAAAATATATAAACGAGATTATCTATATTTACAATAATTATAATAATTTTATCATTAATAATTATTACGTGTACAACAAGTTTGTACACATGCTATCTAGTCGATATTTGTTCGTTTCAATCATAGGGTGTGACCCTTTTAGGTTCATGTAACGTTAGTAATAATATCTAAAACAATTCTAATATTACAAACAATGAGTGGCATCTAGCAATACATCATTGCTACCTAAGTTACATGAAGTCGTTGTTCGACTTTACCTTTTTCCGTGATTAACTTCTTTTATGTATTACATCCTTTTGTCCTTATATCTAGATTGACCACAAGTCATGGATTAGTCACACTTGTATAGTCCATCTAATATTTCTAGATAGCTTGAGTAGACTATGATAAACGAATAACAATGATATCTCATATCAATCTATTCGAGCATGACCATGCATTTTCTAGTCTCACTCAATCAAGTGGCCTACGATATTACTCCTATTATGTAGGAGGGACAAATCCTATCATGATCAACCATATTTTGCTATATAGAGTGTGACATATATAAAATCAGTCTTTATAGTGTAGTCTATTACAACACACATTTGACTGCATCAAAATATGCCACTCTCGATATTGAAATATTGATGATCTCAAGTCTGAGGATCATCACTTAGTTATCACCATGAGCAATGTTGTGACTATCACATAATAATCCAAGAATCATGCTCATAGCGGGTCAGTCCAGTATGTCTTTCTCTAACACATACTTATGTATTGATTTTGACATCTTTATGTCAATAACAATACTTTGTTATCAATCAACTACATATTAGTCTTAATATATTATTGTTGTCCACGCCCACAATAATTCTCGACTAAGGACATTCAAGAATAACTATATTATTCTAAGGACTTTATTATAATTCGGTTTATTTATAGATGCAAATAATAAAACTAAAATAATAATAATAATGTTTTTATTAATAAACAAGAAGAAATAAGTATGTCTTTTACAATCATCTCATGATTGATATTTGGGCATACTCCAACATCAATGGAACTGAGTTTTGTCATATTAATGTTGTGTTGTGAATGATATGAAATTTAGGTTCGATTGTATAATTGTTTGTCTAGATTTGATAGCATAGCCAGTGCAGCTTCTAATGGTGGTGTGCTTCACAATCTTTACTAGGTGGAAGTCAAAGGTCGCATCTATTTATGCCCTCTTAAAGAGCGAGCGAGCTTTAAATAGACCAAAGCTATCTATTGGTTTATTATTCATCTAGTATGTCAAATTGCAATCATGGTTAATTATATTTTTTTGCACTCTGAATGTTATTGCCTGGAAGCATTCATTACCTGAATCTTTTGAAGCACCTAAAGTCAATGTATTTGTTGAATTCATGGAAGCACCCAAAGGTAGGAATGGCTCGAAGAGACGTAAGGTAATACATTGAGTCATTTTATTAATAATTTATTATGTGCAATGCGAATATTTAATATTTATTTAATTTGCAAGGTTGCAACGATATCAAATTGCAATCATGATGTCTCGAAATGCAACGATGGTGGTGTAACGAGGGAAATGATGTCAGAGATGCTTTAGGAAATAATGTCCAATGTGAAAGGGGTAAAAGTGGTTGTCAATATGGGAAATGATAAGAAAATTAAAGGTGAGGAGCAAATAATGTTAGATGTGAATGGGCTAAAAGAGAATACGATAATTGAGAAGCAAATAAAAAGTAAGGAGAAATTGGACAATATGAGGGGGTTGATGATAAGATGTTGGGAGAGAAATTGAGTATTTTTTTTTGAAGACGTCACAGAAGTGCGGGTCGACGTGACCTGCTTGAATAAGAGCTTCGTAGAGAAAATAAACAATAGTGATGTCAAAATGAACGGTTTTGAAGTGAAACTAAACGATTTTGAAGTCAAAATCAAAAAATTTGAAGTCAAAATTGACGGTGTTAATGAGGATGTCAATGCAATGCGGGACGAAATGAAAGGTACTTTGCGCAAGATGTCAAGGAATATGGAGATTGATAGGGCTTATATTGTGGATGAATTTAATAGGGTTGTTTCCTTTAAGTTTATGGAGATGTCGCAATAGAGATATTATGGTCAAAGCCGTATTCTTAGAAAGACAACAAAAATGTTACTCCGCCTTCGAAAGTCAAAACACCACAAGGTGGAGCTAAGCGATGCTTAATTTTAGATACAAATTCTAACTGTCCAGCACCAATGATAAAAAAGGTAAAAACTAACTTTATTTAAAGATCATTTTCATCTTGTTCTTGTACTCATGGGTTTAACTAGTGTAATGTTCCATTGTAGGATCCGCATGCTATCGACCAGGTTAGTTGAAAATCCCCTCGTCTCTCAAAGGATAACCATTCAATTGCAAAAAGTTTGAAAAGTTAATTTGGAATAATTATTCCGTGTAATTACCATTCTCAATGGTAAGTGTTGGTTGTCTATGTCGTGTACTTCAATAATAACCAATCGTGATTGCCATATGCATTGAACATTGGGCCTTAAGCCCATCGAATTGAATATTGGAAATAATACAGTTTTGGCCATTAAGGCCATCGAATTAAATGTTGTACCTTAATGGTTATGATTTTATTTTCGTTTACATAATTTATAATTGTTGTTGTTATCATCATATCTTTATTTCTTGTGAAAGGTTGAAAACAAGTCAATCAAAGTTCTGTATGCTAAACTACCTAAGGGACTTCATAAAGGAGAACAGGCCTACTGTGATTATTTATGGAATATCTCGTTGGCGCAAAAGTAAGTCTTCAACTATATAACTTTACTTTGTCATATTGTGAAATGTAAAATCAAAGACATAATGCATTGTTTGTATGCAACTATGTGGTCATTACACTCGACAACATTTATTGCACTATTAGATAAATTGATACGTTACGACCCAGGCAATGTCTCGAACATACGGTTAGTCTAATAAATATCGCGTATGACTTAAAATTATATGAAACATTTGGAACCTATTTTGCTAAGTGGTCATTATTGTTTTTAAATTGGCAAGATTATTGATATGGTGTCCTTGTTCGAGACTCGCAAGGATGCGAAGGAAAAAATTAAATGTTGGGCATTTATGCCTTATTATCTTCATGTATATTTTTTTGTTACCATCGTATACAATGTTTATGCCCTATTTCTTTGTTGATAAGTTGTTTTCGATTATAAATAAAAAAAACATTATTAATTCTAAAGTACTAAGAAACGAGTGGAATATGCCACAATGTCATCGTTTGCAAAGATCAAAGCTAATTCAATGAACTTTTATAGGAACATTACTTGCGGTAATATTGTAAGACAAAATCTGTTAAAGGATTTAGTTGTTAATTTGTGAACTGATATGGTAAATTTTAATTAGTTGACGACAAAATATTTGCAAGTATTCATCCCAATGAATGAGTTGGATTTTAAATGGTACTTGTGTGTCATTCATATGGCACATGGGGAAGTTTGAATACTAGATAACGAACCAGGTACTAAGGGGATGCAGCGTAGGGAGGAAGCACTTACGGAAATGGTGAGAACACATATATTTCTCGTGTCATCATGTCAGCATTGTATGTGATTAACGTCTAGGAATGAATTTTGTACTATGTTTTTATTAATGTTCAGATACGCACTTTTGCAGAATTTTCTAAGCATGAAGACTTCGTTGAGGTGTTTGGCAAACCGAAGGTGACATTTGACAAGCTGAAAATTGAACGTCCTAAAGTCATGACTGAAGAATTTAGGTATTCATATTTCTATATTTCTTTATTGTTATCATGAAGATAGTAATTAAATCACTAGAACCGCCTCGAACTTGATAGATCGGGTTGTGGTATGTTCGTCATTGCATGGATGAAAGGCATACAGGCAGGTACCCAAATCAGTGAGCTACCGTATATCGTAAGTGAATGATTATCATTACTATTTCATTTTTAATCAAACATTGAATGCTTATCATCTAGTATTTTGTACTAATACATTTTTATTTCCATGTATAGGGAGCTAGAGAATGTGACAGGATGCAACAGCTATACGAGCTCTGTGTAGATAAAGCAAACACGAACATGTTTGCGCTGCACCGTAATGTGGAATAACATAAGAAATTGATGAAGGGAAAGGGAAAGAAATCAAAACATCTGAGTACTAGTACTCGATGTCAATATTCGTGCGAAACCATACTAGAATGCGTCAGGTTCATTTCTAAACCATTATCTTTTCACAATTATATCATATTAATTTGATAAGCAATTATAGTTATTGATTTCTATTCTAGACTAACAAAATTTGGTTTTGCTAAATCTATAATTTGAGTTATGCTATCGAGACTTGGTCCCCATTTCACTTCGATTGATAGTATATTTTGCTTCGATTCGTAACCCTCGAAGAACTTTTCTGTGAGAAACGATCATCAGTCTCATCTTGGTGGACGATAAGTTTAAATTTTAAGATATATTAGTGAATACTAACTAAGATCATTCATAATTAATTGAGGTCATATAATGTATGCAAGCAGGTTTGCGTCGATGTTCAAAAAGTGAATGGTCGATCGTAGTTCATGCTGAGTAAAGGGGATCTGGCAGCTTCACCATTATTTTTGAAAAAAAATTTGTTGTACATCCCCCACCCCACTTGTACAGAAGTCAACTTTTTTGTACACTAGTTTCAAACTCTCCACCCCACATTTAACATTGAATATTATTATTACTTTTAATGTTTTATGGCAGAAAGCAAAAATTGAGAAATAGGTTCAAAACTATGGATGCGGGTCTGTAAACTTGAAAAGCAAAACTTAAACTGAAATCGTTAGGAAATCAAGTTACATTTGAGGTTTCACGTGATAAGTTCGAGAGACTGTATTTGCAAACGTTAGATATACGTAGTATTATATGGAAATGACACTTTTTGCGAGTTAAATGACATTTTAAAGCCAAAACGTTAGTGCATTAGTCAAAAAGAACCTACACTTTGTCTTCTTCAACCTTCTAAAAAAATTCCTGAAGTGCAACCTTATCTCCTATCCATGACAAAGCCAATTTTGTTGAGATGATCAAACAATGTCGAATTGGGCAAGAGGGGGTGAATTGGCTTTTTAAATTGAAATGGAGTAAAGTGGTAAAATAAAAATTAAGGACAATAGAATTTAGAGTGGTTCAAGCTTCTAGCAAGATCTACATCCGCTACGTTAGCTCTCCACTAAGGATTTCAACAATTCACTAATGGAATTCGTCCTCTTTTCTAGGATTAGGAGGAAACCATTACAAATCGATCAAGCTTTCTACCCAAAGCTTGATCAAGGTCACTCTTTACAAGAAACATTGTTGGAAAATAAAAAGTGAACCTCA
The DNA here is from genome assembly GCA_030270665.1 of Hibiscus trionum. NCBI lineage: Eukaryota > Viridiplantae > Streptophyta > Magnoliopsida > Malvales > Malvaceae > Hibiscus > Hibiscus trionum. The sequence goes on along the minus strand of BSYR01000027.1, from coordinate 12,304,583 downwards.
CAAAGGTAAAATATTTGCCCCAATTACAAGTGCACTCTCCCCAATCTTGAAATAAAGAAATACAATTGAATTACACAAGATAAGTACAAGGGTTTGACTCTATTTGGCTCAAAGAGATTGGATTTTTGCTTGATTGTTTGTCACTTGATGAATAGTTGTTGTTGTAGCTTTTGAGACTTGTTTTTATACCGTCTCTTTGAATTCTAGCCATTTGGGCGGTTGGCATCATCATTAGAGCCGTTGGGCTATCTTTTTCCCACCATAAATGCACTTATGCAACCTTCCGTTTCGGTACAAGGGGTACCCATATCGATACCTATCTCAAAATAGAAAGATCTATTATAGGTAATAAAGAGGACGTATCGATACGCGTGAAAGGCGTATCGAAACAGTCTTAGTGTAAAATGGGGGGCGTATCGAAACGGATGGACTGTATCAGTACGATTTTTGCTCACTGGAATCTGATGGAAAAGTCATGGGAAAAAGGTATCGGTACGCTTCAAGGGCGTATTGATAAGTAAAGCTTGTTTTTACAAAAGGGTGTCGAAATGGATGTAACTGTATCAGTACAGGTTAACTGAAATTTGAAGCTTTAACTGACACTCAACGGTTAAAATATTTAATGCAAAGATTTTAAAAATCTTAAGATCACGTATCGGTACGCTGACATGTCGTACCGGAACTGAGGATCAGTACGCCTAAGACCTTTACCGAAACTCATTTGTATAGAACCCAATTTGAAGGCCGTATTGAAATAGACAAGTTCGTATTGCAACACCGTATCGAAACGGGGTAAGCCGTATTAAAATGATGCGCTCAATTAAAATTCCAGTAGCCAAAATTCGTATCGAAACACTATAGGGTGTATCGATACGCCTGGGCGATTTTGTTAAGTTTGGCTTTGAAAATACTTAGAAAAATTTGTGGGGTTTAAGTTTTGACTTGAAAACAATTTATGTTTAAAATCCTTGTCAATATTGAGACTTTCAAGTACTTAAAAATTTATTTACTTTGCAATTTGGTCCTTAAAATATTTGTTATATCAAAATCAAACATAGGTTTTACAATCTCTCTCTTTTTTGATATAACAAAACTAAAGTAAATTTTTAAGTACTCCCCCTCAGTTTACGCTAGGTTTTTGAAAAACTTAGCTTGAAAAAATTTAGCTTATACCCTTCTCCCCTTTTTTGTTAGATCAAAACCAATGATAGAAGCAAGGCAATATAAGCAAGATTAAGCAAACAATATAATCTTCATTAAAAGCTTAAAGCATAATAGTTCAAAGCAAACATAAATCCTAAAAATATAAATCAAATGACATAGGTGCATAAAAACTAAAATCCTAATATGATATGAGATGCATGAGCCTAAGACTCGTTCCCATCGTCGTCATCCTCTTCATCTTCATCTTCATTATTGGCTTGTCTTGATTGAGATTGAAGCCATGCACCATGAAAAGCGATGAAAGAGACATCCATTGAGTTTTGTTGAGTTTCAATGGAAATGACTCGATTCTCAATGGTGGTCATTCTTTCCTCCAAGTAAGTGAATCGATTGTCGATGGCGGCAAACCCAGAGGTCATAAATGTATCCAAAGACGCAATATTGTTGGCCAATGAAGTAAATTGCTCATTAAGATAGGATATGAGAGAATCCATAGAAGATTGGGCCACTGGAGCTTGAGGAACTTCTTGAGGGGCTATCGGACTGGCTTCAACATTTTGAGAAGGGACCTCGAGACGAACCCAATCTCCCTTAATATAATGATACTTGGAACGACCTAAGGAACGCTCGTCGATAGGATCGATGAGGGGCTCGGCATAATCTTGCGAGCAATCAATCTCTAACTTCGAGAACAAGTAGCTCAAAGCGGTGCCATATGTGAAGGATGAGACAAGGGTGGTGTGGCGATGTTGCACGAGGTAGACAATCTCCGCGAACATGATTTGAGCTAGATTTGGGTGCGTCTCCTCATGAAAGCATCAGATCTAAAAATCATCGACTTTTCAGATTGTAGAGAACTTGTCATCGGATGGACGGAACCACCAAGTGATCATGAGGTGAAGGATGCGATCATGGGCATCAAGGACGGTTACGAGGCCGCTAAGGACATGGCTTAAGGAGTTTTCATCGTCTATCCCTACATTTTCAAACCCGAAAAACATTGGTTAAAACGGTTTGGTCAATCCTAAACTTCTTCCCCATGGGATATGATTCTATGGCTATAACCTCGGTTCGGTCGGGACTATAGATGCACCAGGCATTGGCATAAAAGATGATAACAAGGTTACGGTACAAAACTTCGGGTATACCCAAAAAGGACATAAACTCCCATTGATGCAACAAACCAAGGTATTTGAATTTAAAACGCTCGGAATTAAGAAAAGGGAGAGAGGTAGTACGCTCACGATGGATCTTATAATTTTGGTATTGTTTGTAGTAAGCCATTCTGGCGGGTGTTGGAAAACACTTTTGGATGATAAGGATGAGGTTTGGTTGTGTACCTTCATTCTCGACGGATTCTCCAACCTCACTAATTATTTGTCGCTTTTTAGGTGCCATGTAAAAATCCTGAAATTAAAATCAAACCAAAAAACACATGTATGCATAAATCATCACATTCGATCCAAATAACTAATCCAATGATCAAGGTATTTAAAGAGAAAATTTATACAATATAGTTTACAAATATAAAAAAGTATAAAAAATAATTTTTGGTAAAAATAAATTTGAAAACAGTGTAGAAAAAATATAAAATATAATTTTATATTCGAATCAAGAAAATTCAGTTTTGAACTTTTTTACAAAATTATTGAAACTCATAATATATACATACTAAAAACATAAATTTTGATTAAAAACAATATTTAGGTCATAACGAAATTAAAAAGAAAAGGAAAAAGGGTTATACCTTGAAGATGAGATTATGGATGAATGAAGGGATGATGATGCACCAAACTTGATGATATAGCTTAGACTTGGTTTGAAAAACAAAAGATCTCAAAGAATTGTTTGAAAAAATAAAGGATTTGAGGGGGGTTTTATGGGAGAAATTCAGCTAGGGTTTGAGAGAAAAAGAGGGGTGTTTGAATTAAAGTTAAATTTGTTCTTTAATGCACATTTAAACTCCCAGCGGCTACATGTACCGAAGCACCACGTGGCGTATTAGAATAGTGTATCGGTACGCTTTCTAAGTTGTACCGAAACACATGATCATACCGGTACATGCTTGCATGTACCGAAGCACATACTTGAACCCGTATTGATACACAAAGGGTTGTATCGATGCCCTATTGCCAGAAAATGCATTTTGGGCAAATAGAGCTTAAAAGTTCAGCTTTAATCGAATCAAAATGCATGTATATAGCATATGAACAACATGTATGGACTAAAACAGATACATACTCCCTCTAGCAACAAGCATAGATGCTTAAAGGAGCAAAAACACAAAGCATTGCAATCAGTCAAATTCAAGCAATTTTTGTACCAAAAAGGCTCTAGAAGAGTCAAGAAAGGCTAGTCAAACCTAAAACTCTCTTAAGAGTCCAAAAATGCTCTTTATCTAATGGTTTGGTAAACATATATGCTAATTGGTTCAAAGTGTCTACATATTCTAGAACAACATCATTTTTCAAAACATGATCTCTAATGAAACGATGTCTAATTTCTATGTGTTTGATTCTAGAATGTTGGATGGGATTCTTAGTAAGACATATGGCACTAGTGTTGTCACACTTAAGGGGTATGGTACCTACATCAACTCCATAATCTAAAATTTGTTGCTTTAACCAAAGGAATTGAGCACAACAACTTTGTAACACCCCAATTTTGGGCTTAGAAGCTTAGGGTCTGGACTGGACCGGTTGGATTTTCGGTTCGAATATAAAAGGAGGTTTTAGGGAAAGCCTAGTTCGGGATGCTTTAAAAATATGGAAAATATCTAAAAATCCTCTTTTAATATATATATAAGAGAGTGGTGAAATCAATTTTTCAAAATAAGGTTTGGAAATGATACATTTCGGTGTAGTGACTAAAATGCGATTTTTGAAAAGTGTAGTGGTGACTGTTTTGTAAGGATTGAAACTTTGAATCTTTAAGGAGCTAATTTACCCAAAAATGATTTCTCCAGATTTTTCCTTAATTTGGGTGAATTAATTAATGTTTTAATTAATTAAATGAGAAGGGAAACTACTTTTTGGAATTTCATAACTACATTTTCCTAAATTTTTCTCATTCCTTTTTTCTCTCAAAATTTCATCATCCAAACACTATTCCTCCAGAAACTTTTGCATTGAACTTCACTTCAATTGATGAGATTTCTATCATCAATTAATTTCTAAACAATCTTGCATCAAATCCTTTTGATTTCCTCATTGAGTTTTCAAGGAAATTGGCTCAAATCAAGGAGAAATCACCATTTAGAGGTAAGATTGTTCTTCTCCTCTAAATACTCAGTTCTTTACTGAAATTCCTAAGTTGTCAATCCATAATTTAAGTTTTATAAATGGTTTTAATGTTAGAAACTTGATTTTGGCTTAAAACTCAATATTTGGAAGAAATCTTGAAGAATTTCGTTGTGAATGCTTGGGCTCTGTTTTGAGATGATTCTTAAATGTATTTTGGATGTTTAATGATGTGGAAATGAGATTTTATCAATGCAATCCCGAATATGTTGTATTTCCTAAGTTTTTGCTTATGAAAATGGTGGTTTTTGAGGTGTTTATGGTGTTCTATTATGGCTAGAGGTATAAGGACGAGTTTAGGTTTATTTTGGACGGTAATTGATGTTTAGAAATGGTTGAAAGTGATGGATCTTGGCTGGGTTAAGTTTTGGAAGAGTTTGGAGGTGTTTTCGGTTGTGTTGGTAGCCGAAATGTTGGTTTTGGTTAGAGCAGCGAGTTTAGTTGTGTTGGCTGAAGATTTCAATGCATAATGATGCATTAATCCTCTACTTTGATGTGTTTAAAACAGGGGAGGCATCTTCGGACACTTTTGGAGTTGATCCGGAGGCTTGATTGGCGTTTCGGCAAGCAAGCGAAACGTAATTGGAGAGTGGAGTTGGGTTTTCAGCTTTGAAACGATTATTTGGAGGTTTTGGGAGCTTAGTTTAAGTCTAAACAACTTAGATAAGCTCAAGAGTAAGTTTTCGGAAAAACTCCCTCGGATGTGCTATGAAGTGGTTTGATGCATTGGTTATAATTTGCATGTTTAAATTCTGTTTTGAAAGCATGTTTTAGCATGATTAATGCTGGTTTTGAAAACCATGTATTGAAGGATGCTCAAGGCAAGAGATCCTTGGTTTGATACATTAAGAATATGGTTTTGATGCATAGTGATGCATGTTGTTTAATGGCTTTGATTAATGCTTTAAAACAGTGAATTGTTGATGGTAAATGATGTACATTGGCAAGTGATGTAATGGTTTTAAAGTACTTGAATCGGATATAGTTAGCCGGCTATAGGATTGGGTGCACCATGAATTAATTCGACTTGGATGTCGAGGGGTTGTGATTGTACCGTAAACTCCATCCAAGTACCCTAACGAGTGAGGTAAGATCACAACGGTGGTTAAAAGCCCGTGTGTGTATCTTGTGTTATGTGTCCCTTGCACTTGTTAGTGGAATTATACAACTACCGATGAGTGATGTGGAGGGGTTGTGATTGTACCGTTAAACTCCATCACGGGTGTCGAGGGGTTGAGATTGTACCGATAAACTCCACCTTATGTTGTTCGGTAGTGTGTATGAAGCGTATGAGACAACGCTTGTAATCCGCGTATCCGATTGTGTTTTGTGTTGTAAATGGTTATGAATTATCACTTGAAAGCCAATATGATGAGTTGAATGTAATGAAGCATGAGATGCTAGTAAAGTATGCAAGGTTGCATGAAAAGAGATGAGCATGTGTGTAAAAGCTTTGTTGAAAGTGTTTTCTAAAATGCATTATTGTGTTGTTTTCTTTAGAGCATGCCTCACTAAGCAATTGTGCTTACGCTCTCTCTCTTGTACCAATAATGTAGATAATTGAAGTGTTTAAGGGAAACAAGGAGGCTAGAGTGTCCAAGGGAAACCAAGCTCATGTATGCTGATGTTTTCATACACTATTAGTTTTGGTAATTTGGCAATGGGAACCTAAGATGTGTTTTGGGAGATGTGTTGAGCTCCCTAGTTTGTGGCATGATGCTTTTGATGTTTTGAATTTGTAAATGTCCTTTTAATGCTTGTTTTGGAGTTTGGTTGATTGCTTGGTTTTGGATATTAGGATGCTTGCCTATAGTCATGTGAAGTTTCATGTTTGATGCCATGAATGTGTTTAGGAGTTGCAAACCTGCTCCATATATGTATGATGGCTTGTTGGTATGATTAGGAAGTCTTTAGTTTGTGTTTGGGTGGATTTTATGTATGAAAAACCATAAAAAATCTGCAGCTTCTGGGCAAACCGTATCGGAACACTCACTGGCGTTTCGAAACGGGGGCCTGTAATGGCCTTCGTGTTTCGAAACGGCTAGAGGTTGTTCCGAAACGTTTTGGCTACTGGTATGCCCTATTTCGGAACCAGTCTCGGAACCAACCCGTGTTTCGAAACGGTCAATGCCGTTTCGAAACAGGTGACCGTTGGGCACTGATTTGAATGATGTTGAAGTTTGCAAGCTTTACGTTTTAGTCCCGAAAGTTGAAATTGCAATTGTATGGGTTCGAGATGTCCAAATAAGGTGAAATTTAACAGGGAAGCATGTAATAAGACTAATTTAATATTGGTAACTTTAAAATCAGTTATGACCTTCTAATTTACAGAATTTACGTTTTGGTCCTTAACGTTTGAATATTGTGCAATTGAGTCCCTCTCTGAAATCCGATCGCTGTGCTTTACCCATATATGTTTCTCGAGTGTTCACTTAGGGTTAACATGCATCTAGACAAGATTAAAAAGAAAAAAAATGGGTCGCTAATCAAGGTTGACTTTCGAGTTGACTTTGGTTTTCCTCGTGTAATCTTCGTAGCTCGGGTCAACCGTCTAGGCCGGGCTAAGGGGGTTACAAACTTTCGGCCGATATGTATTCCGCTTCGGTGGTAGATAAGGCTACACTATTTTGTTTCTTAGAGAACCAAGATATGAGCATATTACCTAGGAATTGACAAGTACCGAAGGTACTTTTTCTATCTATCTTACAACCTCCATAATCCGTATCCGAGAAAGCATGTAAACCAAAGGAGGAATCTCTAGGATACCAAAGGCCTAAAAAAGGTATGTCTCTAAGGTATCTAAAGATTATCTTAACGGCTATAAGGTGAGATTCTCTAGGACTAGCTTGAAACCTAGCACACAAGCAAACACTAAACATAATATCGGGTCTACTTGCGATAAGGTAAAGCAAAGAGCCAATCATAGAATGATAAAGCTTTAAATCAGCACACTTACCTCCTTCATCTTTGTCAAGCTTTATAAATGAGCTCATTAGAGTGGCTTGAGGTTTCATATTCTCCAATCCAAACTTCTTGAGCTTGTCCTTGATGTATTTAGCTTGATTAATGAAGGTGTCGTCCTTCTTTTGTTTGATTTGGAGTCCCAAGAAGAATGAGAGCTCCCCTATCATGCTCATCTCAAACTCACCTTGCATTAGCTTAGCAAACTCTTGGCAAAACAACTCATTAGTAGAGACAAAAATAATATCATCAACATATATTTGAACTAATAAGATGTCTTTGCCATTATTTTTAATAAAGAGTGTAGTGCCCAACTTTCCTTTTTCAAAACCTTTTTCAATCAAAAAGCTTGAAAGTCTTTCATACCATGCTCTATGAGCTTGTTTCAAACCGTATAAAGCTTTAGTAAGTTTAAAAACATGGTTTGGAAATTTAGGATCTTCAAAACTGGGTGATTGTTCCACATACATCTCTTCATTTATAAAACCATTTAAAAAATGCACTCTTGACATCTATTTGAAAAAGCTTGAATTCATGATAACATGCAAATTCAAGAAGCATCCTAATAGCTTCCATTCTAGCTACGAGTGCATATGTTTCATCAAAATTGATTCCCTCTTCTTGAGTGTAACCTTGAGCAACAAGTCTAGCCTTGTTTCTCACTATGTTACCACTCTCATCTAGTTTGTTTCTAAAAACTCATTTAGTTCCTATAGTAGATTTATCACTAGGCCTATCAACTAATGTGCAAACCTGACTCCTCTCAAATTGATTTAATTCTTCTTGCTTGGTCAATATCCAAAAATCATCATTTAATGCTTCTTTGATATTCTTAGGCTCCATACATTAAATGAATGCAACATTATTCATAAATTTAAGAGAGGATCTAATGGTTACCCTTTTAGATGGATCACTTAAAATCTCACCACCTTTGACATAGTTGTACTCCCTTGGGTAGCTCACTTCATTTTCCTCTAGAGTCATGTCCTTCAAAGCCTTTGGAGGTAGATCTTGTGCTTCTTCATCTTTTCTTGGGACCTCATCCACCTTTGATGATTGTCCACCATCATTGGCTTCAATGATTCCTACATCATCATCATCAGAAGAATCCTTCCTCAGAAGGAGGTTATCATCGAAAACTGCATGAATAGAATCTTCAACAACTAAATTTCTTTTGTTAGATACATGATATGCTTTAGAGTTTAAAGAGTAACCTAGAAAAATAGCTTCATCACTTTTAGCATCAAATTTTTCTAAATTTTCTTTTCCATTATTTAAAACAAAACACCTGCATCCAAAAGGATGAAAATAACTAATGTTAGACTTTTAGATTTCAAAATTTCATAAGATGTTTTTCTTTAAAATCGGCCTAATCATTACTTGATTTATAATGTAACAAGCGGTATTTGTGGCTTCCGCCCAAAAATACTTAGGCAAATTATTTTCACAAAGCATGATTCTAGCCATTCTTCTAAAGTTCGATTTTTCCTTTCAACTACCTCATTTTGTTGAGGAGTGCGAGGAGGGGAAAAATTATGGCTTATACCATTTGAATTACAAAAATCCTCAAATCCTAAGTTTTGAAATTCGGTTCCATGGTCCTTAGTACTTAAGAATAGAACCCAAGTGTATCTAGAGAAATCGTCTACTAAAACAAAAGCATATGATTTTCCACCCAAGCTCATTGTCCTAATAGGTCCAAAGAGATCCATATGGATCAATTGTAATAATCTACTAGTTGAAACATCATTAATAGGTTTAAAAGATACCCTTTTATGTTTACCCTTAGCACAAGCATCACAAATTTTATCTAGAGAAAATTTTAGCTTAGGTAAACCTCTTACTAGATCTTGGGAAACCAATTTTTCTAAAACACTCATGCTAGCATGTCCTAGTTTCCTATGCCATAACCATGAATCATGTTCATCCTTAGCTACAAAGCATGCATTAGAAATATTTATGCCATCTAAATGCACCATATATATATATATATATATATATATTACCTATGCGATGACCTATGAGCATATATATATATATATATATATATATATATATATATATATATATATATATATATATATATATATATATATATATATATATATATATATATATATATATATATATATATTACCTATGCGATGACCTATGAGCATTATTTTGTTAGTTTCAATGTTCAAGATTTTACAACCATTTATATCAAAGGGAACATTAAAACCTTTATCACATAATTGACTAATGCTTAACAAATTATGTTTTAGATCGTTGACATATAAAACATTATCAATGAGTATGGAAGAGTGATTACCAATCGAGCCAATTCCTTTAATGTGGCCTTTGGAGTTGTCACCAAATGTCACTACTACACTACTTTTTTGCTTTAATTCCATGAATCTACTCTTGTCACTGATCATGTGTCTTGAGCATTCACTATCAAGGTACCATGTTTTTTGACTTGAAGCTTTGGCGTTGTAGTAATGCTCCCCTACAAACAACGATTAGGTCTTGATTTTTGGTACCCAAATCATTTTGGGTCCATGAACATTAGATCCAAAAATCTTGGTTCCCTTGGAAATCCAAGAAGCAATATCATGTAAATCATTAGAAGCAATTAGGTTCTTAGGAACCCAAACACTCCTAATCCTCTTACTTCTAGAGGGTAATCAGAGGCCTTTTTGTTTGTGGTTAATGTAAAGTGTCCATAAGTCCTATATTTCATGCACATTCCAACTCTTATTATTACTGTTTTAAGCACATTTTAGGCATAAGTAGGTGCATGAATAGCATTTTACAGTATTTCGTTGTTCTGCCTTGCTTTTATGAATTATCATTTATTTGGTGAACAAGAGACGATGTTTTAGTGTATTCTTGTATGTAGGTACTAACGACTGTAAGAGGGAACCGAGGAGCTGAGGATACAAGGCTGAGGAAGCATACTTAGGAGCTGTGCTGAAGTAGTTCCAGCAGAAGATAGTTGCTCCCGAGTACATGCCGAGTAGAGTTGCCGCTGACCTTGCTGCCTACGACAGCTGATTATGGAAGTTGGAGAACCGGAGCACAATCCGTAGAGCTAAAAATCTTGTATCTATCGCTGGCATCCATTTGATTTTCCGACGTCTGAAGCAGTGGCCAGGGCTGTCAAAGCAAATAATCTCAAGCTTACTTGCGGGCTAAGGCAAACAAGATAAAGTCCATATTCCACGCAAAGTAGTCAGATTTTAATGTCATACTAAAGATGGAAAGCTACTTTCGAGGACTTCTACTTTAAAGAGGACTTAACCTAGTCAATAGTCTATAAATATCCATTGTAACTCCTAGTTCAAATCATCCAAGGTTTTCTATAGACTTTGCTAGTGTTCTCTGGCGTTGCCATGTGTTAAACTCCACTTGGGTTAGGGTTATGTTGTAAACTAGTTGTGAAACGGTTGTTTTAGGTTTTGAGTTATTTTTCAATAATATACTCCAAGTTTGCTTAATCCATTGCTCTTCATTCTTTCAATTATTCTACGTCAGTCAGTTGAGAGAATCCATTTGTCGGGTACGAAAGTGCAAGGCTCACGAAAGGCTTAAGTACGGTCACAACGTGCTGAGGCGTGACTAACTTGGTTCCACACTAGTCCACAAGTTTCAGCGGCTAAATGGATTACCAACGTTAGCTCTCGAGTATCCTAACCTAGAAATAGGAGGGATCATTTTCGACTATCGTGCCGAACTTGGAGTATCTGCCAGACTTGCTGCCAGGACTTCTTCCAGTTCTACCTGCCGAAACAGTACACTCCTGCAGTGGTAGTGACTCGTTGCGGCCGCGTGACAGGATCGTAGCCTGCCACCCGCCATACCTGCCGAGGCATCATATCGTGGCAGCACAAAATAACTCAATCCTTTTACAACGCAGTTTTCACACTAAGTGGCAGCATTACCCTGCCTGCTCTATAAACATGTTTCACTCCTTTATTACTCGTGTTTTCATTTACTTTTTATCTCAACCAACTATTCACTTGTGCTTTTATTTTACCTTGTGCAGGGATTACGAAACGAGACAAGTTTTCCAATCCTCGTGGGATTCGATATCTTTTATACTATAACTTGGCAGGAGTGTGCACTTGCGCTCTCACAAAAAGGGAACACCTACACACCCTACAAGTTTTTGGCGTCGTTGCTGGGGATTGGTAACATCGAATTTTGTTTTTCAATTTTTGCACTTTTTATTTACTTTTTATTTTTATTCTTAATAAAAAAATTTATTATGTCCTTTGCAAGTGCATGACGAGGGCAAACCCTAAAGGAAATCTGATCATTTACGATGATCTCGAACGTGAAATGAGAAGGATTAAGAGGGAGCTCAGGGAAATCTTAAAGAACAAAAGAGACAAGGGCAAAGCAAAGGAAGAAACCATGATAAACGAGGACCCACAAAACGATGCCTTACATGGCAGGGGCGGGTAACATGGCTTACCTCCCGGAGGACCACAAGATCAACTGAGGCAGGACCCCCTGATCCGCCCAGGCTGCCCCAGGTTCGGACGACTAGAGATTATCTAGAACATGACTTCCAACGGTTCGAACCAACCGTGAAGGAACCGAAAATAGATACATACCATTTTAAGCTAAAGTCCGTCATGTTCAATATGATAAATACACTAGGGCACTTCGGAGGGACTGCCACAGAAGATGTTCGGCAGTATTTACGAGGATTCCTGGACATTTGCTGAGCATTCAATATATATGAGGTTCACCAGGATGTACTACGGTTGAGGCTATTTCCCTATTCATTGAGGGATAGGTCGGAACAGTGGTTGAATAACCAGCCAACCGGATCTTTTAGCACATGAACGGAGCTCTACAAAGACTTTCTAGACCGTTTCAGCCCGACCAATGTCACTGATAGGCTGCGGAACGAGATCACATCCTTTAGACAAGGGGATGATGAGCCAATGTACGAGGCATGGGAGCGGTACCAACAGATGCTAAATAATTGTCTGCTACATGGTCTACCGGCTTGGACTCAGGTATCTATATTCTATAACGGGGTTAACTACCCAACTCGGATGATGATAGATGCCTCGGTCAATGGGATCATCCTAGATAGACCTCCAGAGGAAGCACTGGGGCTGTTGAACATAGCCGCTAAAAATGATTACAAATACCCGACAACCCGTCGAGGCAGCACGAGGCGGCCAACCACTGCAAATGAGGTAAAAGCCTCAGATTCCGTAAACGCCTACCTCGATACTCTGACGGAGCTGGTGATGAAGATTGTGCAATCCCCTGGGAAGATCCATGAAGTAAAACCCGTTGAGCCATTATGAGGCGAATGTGGGGGCAACCACGATTCCTCTTCCTGCATTGCATCTGCAAACTATATGGGAGGATACGAGAGGAATAGTAGGCCTGCCCAGAACACCTATAATATTGGCTGGAGGAACCACCCCAACTTCTCCTGGAGCAACCCAAAGACAGCTGCAAACCCACAACAGCTACAGGGAGGCTACCAACAGAACCAGTCCCGGCAGTAAACTCAGCAGCCACATCACAATAATTCATTAGAAGCAACTCTGCAATCTTTTATGAAGCAAACTGGTGAATTTATTGTTCATACAAATAAATTTATTGAAAAAACTAAGTCTTTTATGGACAGGACAGAGATGAAGATGAACAACCAGGAGGCTGCCATAAAAAACCTGGAGACCCAATTTGGGCAGTTTACTGAAATCTACAACAGCCAGACTATGGGTGCATCATCTAACAGCTCGCAAGCAACCGCCAAACCCACTTATGAGCATTGCAAGGCTATATCAACAAGAAGTGGGAAGTAGTTAGATGAGCCCAGGTTGGTAGAACAGCCAGAAGTGCAACCAGACCAGATAAGCAAGCCTGCCACAGCAACACCAACTCTAGCCGCCCCCACACCAACTCTAGCCGCCCTAGCAGCAGAACATGAAAACGGCCCTGAAAGGGATGATCCTCCCCGAACTATGCCCCAAAGCAAGGAGCACATAGAGGACATTTGTCTACCAGCACCATTCCCCCAAAAGCTCAAGCAACAGCAACAGGAGCACCAGTTCAGAAAATTTTCTGGATATTCTGAAACAAGTGCATATCAATATACCTCTGATAGAAGCCATACAAAGCATGCCAAACTATGCCAAGTATCTCAGAGACATGGTTTCTAGGAAGAAGATGATAGGGGAATTCGAGACAGTGGCTGTCACTGAAGAGTGCATGGCTATGTTGCATAACAAGTTGCCACCCAAGCAGACTGATCCGGGAAGCTTTGTTATCCCATGCAGGTTAGGCAGCAAACATGAGACCAGGGCCCTGTGTGACTTGGGAGCCAGCATCAATCTGATGCCAAAGGTCGTCTTTAATAAACTAGGTATTGGGCCTGCCAAACCCACATCTGTCATGCTCAAACTTGCTGACCACTGATTTGTACAACTGGAGGGAAAGATTGAAGACATCCTGGTAAAGGTGGGCAACTTGATTCTCCCTGCCGACTTCCTCATCTTAAATTGTGAGGCCGACGAGAAAGCCCTTATCATCCTTGGGCGACCCTTCTCGGCCACGGGCAGAACGCTTATAGATGTGGAACTTGGGGAGCTGACAATGAGGGTGGAGGACAAGAGCATAAAGATGAACGTACTACAACCCTTAGAGGAAGTTAAAGGAAGCCTGGATGCAAGAGCTGCCAAAATTAGTGTTGAAACAGGCCAGGGCAGTTGCTGCCGCGACAAGCCTAGGGGCAGACTTAAGGACCCAATCACACAACATCTGAAGGAACATGAGGACCCCCCAGGAGGGAAAAAAGCCAAACCACCTCAGGAAGTGGTTATGTCTGGGAGATACACCCAAATGCACTCCCAACATAACTTAATTTTTATTTTATTATTTTATTTTTATGCATTATGCATTATGATTAGAATTAATTTTATTTTAGGAATAGATTAATTTTCAGAACTTTATTTTTCAGAAATTATTTAATTATTTTTATTTTTTTAGGTTTAAGAATAAAATAGCAGGATCAAGAATGAAGCCCGGCAAGAAGCCCGCCTACCATCCTGCCGAGACAACAACCAGCGCGGCAACGCATAACGGCTAGTTGGCCATTAACGGCTAGCTGCCAAAGGCTCCAAAAATAACGGGCAAAAAATCCGTAACGTGCACAAGAAATTCGGACCGTTGGTCATTTAATGCCACTCCGGCACCTCTTGGCAGCCCCTATATATACACCACTCATTCACTTCATTTTACTTTACTTTCACCTTCTTGCTTTCTTCTCTTTGATTCCCTGCTCTTTCTCATTATCTTATCTTTCTAGTTTCAGTTAAGTACAACCGTTCACATGGCATCAACATCAACCCAAAAACCCATCTATAAGAGATTTTGCTACAAAGAGGACGGGGAGAGATACATAAATAAGTTCTCTAAGCAGGCAGTATGGGAGGACCAAGGCTTCCATTACACATGGAAAACGGGAGATCGTGGTCTAGAGCTCGCCTTGTTCCGAACCATCCACTACAAGGGATGGGAAATGTTTGCTCAACAGCCAGAGATAGCGAACATCACTATAGTCAAGGAATTCTACTCCCATTAGCCCTGCCCGGAGAAGCCATTTGTCTATGTCCGCGGGGAGCCGGTCAAACTAAATGATGCTGTCATCAACAGGTACTACGGCCTTGATATCGACGACAACCCTCACGAGAAGTGGAGGCAGTCACTGACGGCTGCCGAGTATGAGAAAATCAAGGCCAAACTCTGCAAGCCCAACATGACATGGCTGGGCGGCAAACATGTGGGATCTGTCCAGCAGCGCCATCTGCTGCCCGAGGCCATGTTATGGAACATGTTTGTAAAAAGGTGTCTGCTGCCCACATCCCACAACTCAACAGTTGATCGGTCTCGCCTCGCCTTGATTCACAGTATCTTGATCAACCGGCCAATAAATGTAGGGGAAATTATCTACACAGAAATCCACAAATGCTTCAAAAAGAAGAAAGACATGGTGTACTTTCTGTCCCTCATCACAGGTCTCTGCACCAACCTTGATGTCCCGACAGAGCCCACAGATGAGCTAACGACTGCCAAAGATGGGCTGGACCAAAAATATCTGAATTCAGATAATGCAGGATGCGAAGAAAGAGCCAGCAATGCCCAGCCAGCCTTCAGCCACACAACCTGAAACTCCAGCCGCCCCTGGCAGTACTGAAGCTTCCTCAGACAAAGAAGTCCTCCCACTGTTGCACACACTTCTAGACAGCACAAAGCGGATAGAGCAGCAGCAGTTAGCCTTCATGAATTATGTGGGGAGGCCCAAGAAGCCCTTGTGACTTAATTTCTGTAGAAATTTCCCGGTGATGTGCCTACCATGTTGCCATACCCAAAGGAGCTTGCAACAACAGCCCAATCACAAAAGAATCCAACAGTCGCCGTTGCCCGCCAGACAGACCATCATGTGCCCTCTCGTATGCATTCTTCGACTTACTCAGCCGCCGCCCCATCCAACAAAGTGGCAGACTTGCATGAGAGGCACCAACAGCATCTCTCCCCTTCCTGTACAGCAAACACAGTGGCAGACACCTCCTCATCAGAGGAGATTGAGCAGCCGCCGCTGGATCCCGAAACAGCAGTGGTAGCAGCAACAGCAGCTATCCCAATGGCATTCATCCCTCTGGCAGCACCCACGGAGGAAGGAACCAGGAAGAGGAAGCGACACATAATAGCCAAAGAACATGTGGACTTCGAGACGGAGTTAGAAGAGAGCGATGCATCTCTAGACGCTTCTCCTGCCAAGCCGCAAGAAGAGCCATAGCATACGCCAAAGAGAGTCCATGCGTCATAGAAAGAAAAAACCTCACCTATCAAGATCGCGGCCAAGGCATCTGCCGGCCGCTGCTTTGTCATCCAAACATCTTCCTTCTTATCAGCTGACAAGAATCCAACCACCTCTCACCCCTCAACAAACTTTTAGTTTATTTTCTTTTCTTTCTCCTTTCTTTTATTTTTTCTTTTCTATTTTCTTTAATTTTTTATCTTTAACTTTTATATTTCATTTTTATCTTATATGTTTTGTGCATTGAGGGCAATGTCCATCTCGAGTTTGGGGGGGATAGCTCTCGCATAATTTTTCTAGGCATCTTTAGTTGCATATAGGTTGCGTTGTACTTGTCTTAGTAATAATCGGAAAAGAAAAGTTTGTTATGACTTGTGCCTATGATAGGATAGCCACCTAATTTATTTTCACACCTAATAAAAATTGAACTTAATCTTTGGAAAAAGTATGAAATATGACTTAGAATTTTTTTTCTTTATGCCTGAAAATGTTAAACACCTCTGTTTCTTGCTGAATGTGTTAGAATATTTGATAAACATTGCATGTTTGTTTTTAGAATTTTTTGCAAAATTCTAATGATGATTACAGGTAGTCGTCGAGACAGGCAAAAGAAATAGAAAAATGCAGTACTACCACGACAACATAATCAAAAACAAGGAACAATGGTGTTTACCCTAGAGGTGCCCGCAACAGGCTCTAAGAAGAATCATGTGCGAGGACACTCCGCTGCTATCAAAGTCCATGAATCTGAAAGCCTTAAAGTAACGGACAAATTAGCATGAGTGAATGAAAACCTTTACGGGATGACTCTACTCCAAGGGTTCGGGGTTTTGTAGTTTGCTTCTATCTCAACGTCAGACCTAGAAGAGTAGTTGTGATAAGCTGAAGCCCCCACATCCATGATTAAATATTGTGCTTAAATTGTGCTGCCTCGGCAGCAACCTTTACATCAAAGCAACATCTTTGTTTAGTTATTAGAACAAGTACTTTAGGTTGCATTGCTTGAGGACAAGCAATAGTTCGTGTTTGGGGGTGTGTAAAGTGTCCATAAGTCCTATATTTCATGCACATTACAACTCTTATTATTATTGTTTTTAAGTACATTTTAGGCATAAGTAGGTGCATGCATAGCACTTTACAGTATTTCGTTGTTCTGCCTTGCTTTTATGAATTATCATTTATTTGGTGAACAAGAGATACTATTTTAGTGTATTCTTGTATGTAGGTACTAACGACTGAAAGAGGGAACCGAGGAGCTGAGGATACAAGGCTGAGGAAGCATACCTAGGAGTTATACTGAAGCAGTTCCAGCAGAAGACAGTTGCTACTGAGTACCTGCCGAGAAGAGTTACCGCCGACCTTGCTGCCCACGGCAGCTGATTATGGAAGTTGGAGAACCAGAGTGCGATTTGTAGAGCTAAAAATCATGAATCTATCGCCGGCGTCCATTTGATTTTCCGACGTCTGAAGCAGCGGCCATGGCTACCGAAGCAAGAATCTCAAGCTCACTTGCGGACTAAGGAAAACGGGATAAAGTCCATATTCCACGCAAAGAAGTCAAAGTTTAATGTCATATTAAAGATGGAAAGCTACTTTCGAGGACTTCTACTTTAAGGAGGACTTAACCTAGTCAATAGTCTATAAATACCCATTTGAACTCCTAGTTCAAATCATCCTAGGTTTTTTATAAACTTTGCTAGTGTTCTTTGTCGTCGCCATGTGTTAAACTTCCCTTGAGTTAGGGTTATGTTGTAAACTAGTTGTGAAACGGTTGTTTTAGGTTTTGAGTTATTTTTGAATAATATATTCCAAGTTTGCTTAATCCATTGCTCTTCATTCTTTCAATTATTCTACACCAGTCAGTTGAGAGAATATGTTTGTCGGGCACAAAAATGCAAGGCTCACGAAAGGGTTAAGTACGGTCACAACGTGCTAAGGCGTGACTAACTTGGTTCCACACTAGTCTACAAGTTTTAGCGGCTAAAAAGGATTACCAGCCGAGTTGACTAGCCTGTGTTAGGTTTACGCTGAGATTGCTAGGTATTACATACATCACGTTAGCTCTCGAGCATCCTAACCTAAAAATAGGAGGGATCATTGTCGACTATCCTGCCAAACTTGGAGTATCTGCCAGACTTTTCGCCAGGACTTCTTTCTGTTCCACCTGCCGAAATAGTACACTTCTACAGTGGTAGTGACCCGCTGCGGCCGCGTGACAGGGTCGTAGCCTGCCGTCTGCCATACCCGCTATGGCAGCATATCGTGGCAGCACAAAATAACTCAATCCTTTTACAACGCAGTTTTCACACTAAGTGGCAGCATAACTCTGCCTGCTCTATCAACATGTTTCACTCCTTTATTACTCGTGTTTTCATTTACTTTTTATCTCAACTAACCATTCACATGTGCTTTTATTTTACCTTGTGCAGGGATTACGAAACGAGACAAGTTGTCCAATCCTCGTGGGATTCGACATCTTTTATACTATAACTTGGCAGGAGTGTGCACTTGCGCTCTCACAAAAAGGGAACACCTACACGCCTTACAGTTAACAAAGTTTCTTTTTACATAGTTGGGTTTTGAAGATTCACCTATTTCAAAACTTGAACTCCCAACTTTGCTAAAAAAGCTTTGAGATCATTCTGATCAGTGCATAAAAGTTCTATATTTTAACACTGCATGTCGTGACTGCCGCTATGGTAGAGGATGCCGCCACCGCAAAATGCCGCCCAGATGATAATACGTCGACATAGTCAAGATGGGTCTCGTTTGATAGAGGACATTTTTCTGAGTCCATTGAGCCCAATCTTGCATTTTTCTGAGGCCCGGAGCGGTGTAAAGAGCTGATTGAAGATCGATAAGCAAGGTGGCTTGTACTTACTTGCGGAACAAGTAAACATCCAAAGGAGTCCATATTTAAGTTAGAATTGAATGAAACATTAAATAAAGATATTTTATCATCAATGAAGACTTCTACTCCAAGGAGGACTTAACTTTAGGCCAAGCCCTATATATACCCATGTATGTAAGGGTATAGGGATATAGAGGGAGAGAGAAGAAAAGAGAAAGGGAGTCTGCTAGATCTAATGTTCTAGTTCTCTATAGGGTTTGGGGTTGATATTGTAAAGTAGTTGTAAGGGTTGTTCTGTTCTTAGGATTTTTCTGTTCAATGAAATAAAACTCCAAGTTTGCTTATTCTGGTTTCAACATCTTGCAAGAGTATCGGGAGAGCATTGTAAGATTATCTATTTACTTAATATTGGGAGAGTTAAGTATACGAAAGGAGTAAGTATTGGTTCTCCAGTTTATGGTTGAACTATCTTGGACCTAGGGATAGGACGAGGTTAAGCGGCTAAAGAAGAATTCATAAACATCGGTGTTCATACTTCGATTCACGCCGGGAGGTATCATCCAAGACGTGTTCGCCGACAAGCTTGGATCTAGGGATAGGACAAGTCAATCTAGGGATTCTTGCCGAACTTGAAGAAACTGAGTTGCTTATCGCTGCCGCGACAGCAGCGGACCGCTGCCACGACAGGTGCTGCCATAACAGGAGCCAGACACAGAATAGAAGTCCTTGAACAGTGCAATACCTGCACTACGGAGCAATTCAATTCCTGCCTGTTTTATAATTCTGATTTTTTCTCTTTACTTGATTTATTCGTGACACTCTTCAATCAAATTATTAAAACTCTTTCTTTCTTCTGTGCAGATAGTTAAAGGATAGAAGTATTCCAATCCCTATGGAGACGATATTTGATACTCTAGTATCACTTTACTACTTGCGTTGTGTAAACTTGCACTATTTGTGATAGTTCTATTTACACGCAACAAGTTTTTGGCGCCGTTGCTGGGGACTGGCAACATACCTCTACCTTTAATTACTGCACTTTTTATTTATTTTATTTTATTTTTATTTTTATTTTTATTTTCTATTTATGGTTGTTGTATCTCAGGTACAATACAGGTTTAAGGGCATCAACATGTCAGGAAAAACCATTCGAGAGTTGATGTGGGAAAGTTCTTGCAATTACCGTGAAGGTAATCATGCACTTGAAAGTTTTCCCCATCTTTTCAATAAATATATGGACAACCCACGATGGGACCAACAAGGACATGATAAGCCACCACAACAGCCGACACCATCCAAGAGCATAATAGAGCAGACCCTAGCAACCTTCATGTCTCAAACTGGAGCATACATAGCCAATATCGACCAATTTGTCAAGGAAACTAAAACCTTCATGGATAAAACAGAGGAGAGAATGACAAATCAAGAGGCCACTCTAAAATCATTAGAGATACAGATGGGACAAGTTGCTCAGATAATAAACACCAGACAGGATGGAAGATTCCCTACTGATACTGAGGTCACTAAAAACCCACACAGGAGCAATGCAAGGCAATTACAACGAGAAGTGGGAAACAAATACATGGGTCGAGAATAAAAGAAACACCCAGTAAGGACCCGACCCTAGAAAAACCTGCCGAGAACACTGCCCCGGCAGATGAAAAGCAAGCTATTGTCGCCAACCCTGTCACGGCAGAAACCACTTTCGAGGTATTAGAGGAACCAACACCAGTGGACTCAGATTCATCGAATTCTCTACTGATGGAGACCTACGAGTGGCCAACATAATTTGATATGGAGAGTTATGGTACTTTCCAATGTCCCTTTGACCTGCAAAGTAACCTGACAAAGAACTGTCAAAATAATTGGCTGCCACAACAGCAGACACGAACGAAAGGGCTACATTCCACCACAACAACATTCAACAAAAACAAGGTAAAAACATTACCAAGAATGGAGGACTTCATGGACTACAAAGGGAAGAGAAAGAAAGGAGCCTCCACCATGAGAATAATCACCAGATGAAGGATACAGATGGACTTAAAGAAGTACCAGAAATGACCCCTTAAGCATCAATAGAACAGGGAGTAGTTACTTTAGGAGATGCCCCTCAAGGCACTCCTAATTTAACTTAATTTAACTTAATTTATTTTATTTTTATCTTGTTTTATCTTTATTGTTTTAGGAATTAGAAATTTAATATTAGTTTTTAGTTTGTTTGTGTTATTGCGTAAACAGAGAAAACCCTCACAATGACGCTATGATCAACCCGAGAAAACTCTGCCCTGACCCCTACTGCGGTAGCACTCATACTCCCCCGGATGAATTCTAAAGTGACTGCCGCCAACAGCAGTGATGACAGCGACGCAAGTTAAGTCTCTTTTACTCCTCTGTTTTTTGTGATTTATATTATCTATTTGGGATGTTTTTCTTTTCGGTTTTCATTTTTATTTTTGATGTCATGCATTGAGGGCAATGCAACCCTTGAGTTTGGGGGTAGGCAGTCCTCTCATTATTAACATAATATCTACATTTTATATCTTTTTATTTTTGCATCGAAAAAAAATGGCTTAAATTTTTGAAATTTTCTTATCTTCTGCGGCTTTCTCTGTCGTGACAGCATCTGTAGGTTGTTTAGGAAATACTTAGAGCCTCACTATAGTTCTAAAAACCTTAACACCTTGTGACTTGCATGATGTTTAGGCTTCTTTTAGCAAACTTAGGATAGAAAACTTAGCCACTTGGAGTACAAAGAAACTTAGACTCAGGTTACTCCTAGAGGTGCCTATCACTGGCTCTAGGAAAATAACTAGAGCAACTTCTAGAGGTGCCTATCACCGGCTCTAGAAAGTAACTAGAGGTGCCTATCACTGGCTCTAGTAAAATAAGAAAAAGAAAAACCTCTAGAGGTGCCTATCACCGGCTCTAGAAAGTAACTAGAGGTGCCCAAAACTGGCTCTAGTAATGAATTGTCTTGAAATAAAACTCTAAGTAGGCTAAGTAAATATTCTGGTTACTAAAGAATCTAAACTCATTTTTGTTCACAAAAACTTGCACACACTCACACGAGAACTATAATATTGCTCTAGATAATTCCTCTAACAATTGAACATGTATTGTTTTTTATAGTGAAGGTGTCGTGGGTAAGGATTGTTCATCAACTTAAGCCAAAGCAAAAAAAAATCATGCTTAGTTAGGATTGCATTTGCTTGAGGACAAGCAAAGATTCGAGTTTGGGGGTGTGATCAGTGCATAAAAGTTCTATATTTTAACCCTCATTTATCCATATTTTTGCTGCACTCAAGCATGTTTATCTGCATTTTAGGATAGAATTTGCATACACATCACAAATAGAAAATATTGCACAAATGCTGTTGATTTTGGTCTATTTTTGCAGATACATGTCGTGGGAGCATCCAGGGCAGCAAAGGAGCAGAAGCGAATTGCGGAGCTAGAGTGAAGGGCTGAAGAAAACTGCCTGTCGTGACTGCTGCTATGGCAGAAGACGCCGCCGCCGCCGCAAAATGCCGCCCAGACGATAATACGTCGACATAGTCAAGATGGGTCTTGTTTGATAGAGGAAATTTTTCTGAGTCCATTGAGCTTAATCTTGCATTTTTCTGAGGCCTGGAGCGGTGTAAAGAGCTGATTGAAGATCGATAAGCAAGGTGGCTTATACTTACTTGCTGAACAAGTAAACATCCAAAGGAGTCCATATTTAAGTCAGAATTGAATGAAGCTTTAAATAAAGATATTTTATCATCAATGAAGACTTCTACTCAAAGGAGGACTTAACTTTAGGCCAAGCCCTATATATACCCATGTATGTAAGGGTATAGGGATATAGCGGGAGAGAGAAGAAAAGAGAAAGGGAGTCGGCTAGATCTAATGTTCTAGTTCTCCATAGGGTTTGGGGTTGATATTGTAAAGTAGTTGTAAGGGTTGTTCCGTTCTTAGGATTTTTCTGTTCAATGAAATAAAACTCCAAGTTTGCTTATTCTGGTTTCAACATCTTGCAAGAGTATCGGGAGAGCATTGTAAGATTATCTATTTACTTAATATCGAGAGATTTAAGTATACGAAATGAGTAAGTACTGGTTCTCCAGTTTATGGTTGAACTATCTCGGACCTAGGGATAGCATGAGGTTAAGCGGCTAAAGAAGATTTCATAAACATCGGTGTTCATACTTCGATTCACGTCGGGAGGTATCATCCAAGACGTGTTCGCTGACAAGCTTGGATCTAGGGATAAGACAAGTCAATCTAGAGATTCTTGCCGAACTTGAAGAAACTGAGTTGCTTATTGCTGCCGCGACAGCAGCGGACCGCTGCCACGACAGGTGCTTCCGTCACAGGAGCCAGACACAGAATAGAAGTCCTTGAACAGTGCAATACCTGCACTACGGAGAAATTCAATTCCTGCCTGTTTTATAATTCTGATTTTTTCTCTTTACTTGATTTATTCGTGACACTCTTCAATCAAATTATTAAAACTCTTTCTTTCTTCTGTGTAGATAGTTAAAGGATAGAAGTATTCCGTTCCCTGTGGAGACGATATACGATACTCTAGTATCACTTTACTACTTGCGTCGTGTACACTTGCACTATTTGCGATAGTTCTATTTACATGCAACACATTCACCTTCTTATGGTGATGATCATGAAACTCAAAAAGAAGGTTGTTTAAATCAATTTTTTTCTTTTTCAAAATATGCTAAATTGTCTTTTAATGCACAAACCTTCTTTTCAAGTTCGGAATTGGTTTTAGATAAGGAATCGTTTTGTGTTTTCAAATCAAAAATGATTTTCTTGTTTTTCGAAATTGATTCCTTATATTTTTCAACCAATTCATTATATACCTCTTCTAACTCATCATATGCTTCTTGAAGTTCATTATATGTAAAATCAAAGTTAGATGAGTTAGAGGTTACCTTAGGATCCTCCTCCAAGGCCATGAGGCAAAGGTTGGCAACTTCTTGCTCCTCTTCATCGGATGATTCCTCATCACTCCAAGTAGCAATGTTTGCCTTGAGCTTCTTCTTCTTCCCAAAGCTCATCCTTTTGAGTTGGGGGCAATCGGTTCGTAATTTCCCCAATTTCTTACACTCATAGCAAATGAGTTGATCATTCTCTTCCTCCTTGTTCTTGTTCTTGAAGTCTCATTTTCGATTGAACTTTCTACCTCTATTAGACTTCATGAATCGAGTGAACCTTTTAGCTAACATAACCATTCCTCGTCTTCTTTGTCACTTGAATTTATCTCTTTATTTGAAGCTTTGGGAGCAATTCCAATCTTTTTCTTCTCTACATCTTTCTTCTACATTCTTTTCTCTTCTCTTTTCTTTTCTTCTTTTCTTCCTTTCTTCATGATCTCATGAGTAAGAAGAGATCCTACTAGTGCATTGAGGTTCAAGGTCTTCAAATCTTTTGCCTCGATGATGGCGGTCCTCTTTCTATCCCATGACTCGGGAAGAGAATAGAGAATTTTTCAGATAAGTTTGTCTTCGAGAATAACTTCACCGAAGCCTTTAAGACCGTTGACGATGACGGAGAAATGATCAAACATCTTGGTGACGCTTTCATCGGGCTCCATCTTGAAATTTTCATAGCTCAAATTGAGGATTCCAATCTTAGTCTCCTTGACATCATTGGTTCCTTCATATATGATCTCTAGCTTGTCCCACACCTCCTTTGCACTTGTATACGTAGACATCTTCGAGTACATGTCCATTCCAAGAGCACAAAATAGCATGTGTAATGCTTTGTCATTAACTTGTAGCTTCTTCCGATCATCATCGGTCAACTAAATCTTGGACTTGGGAACGAGTCTACCTTCCACATATCTCTTTATTGGAATTGATGGACCATCTTCCACTACCTCTAATAGGAGGTAGTCATTCGATTTGATGAAGAGCCTCACCCTATTCTTCTAATAGGGATAGTTGTCCCCATTGAAATAAGGAGGCTTGGTGATGGATTGCGACTCATAGAGGTTTTGGCCGGAGATAGATGCCATGGCTTCAAGTGTAGGATGATAAATATCTCTAAGAAACAACTCAAGGGGGTGTTAATCCTTCCAATGAGTATAGCTCTGATATCAATTGTTGAGATGAGCAAACAATGTTAAATTGGCCAAGAGGGGTGAATTGGCTTTTTAAATTGAAAGAGAGCAAAGTGGTAAAATAAAAATTGAAGACAAGAGAATTTAGAGTGGTTCAAGCTTCTAACAAGCTCTACATCCACTACCTTAGCTCCCACTAAGGATTTCAACAATTCACTAATGGAATTCGTCCCCTTTTCTAGGCTTAGGAGGAAATTGTTACAAATCAATCAAGTTTTCTACCCAAAGCTTGATCAAGATCATTCTTTACAAGAAAAGTTATTGGCAAATAAAAAATGAACCTCACAAAGGTAAAATTTTTGCCTCAATTACAAGTGCACTCTTCCCAATCTTGAAATAAAGAAATACAAATGAATTATACAAGATGGGTACAAGGGTTTGACTCTATTTGGCTCAAAGAGATTGGATTTTTGCTTGATTGCTTGTCACTTGATGAATAGTTGTTGTTGTAGCTTTTGAGACTTATTTTTATACCTTCTCATTGATTTCTAATCGTTTGGGTGGTTGGCATCATCAATAGAGCCGATGGGATCTCTTTTTCCCACCATAAATGCATTTCTACAACCTACCATTTTGGTACATGGGGTACCCGTATTGGTACCTGTCTCAAAACAGAAAGAGTCGTTGCAGGTAATAAAGAGGGTGTATCGATACGCGGGAAAGAAGTATCAAAACGGCAGGACTATATCGGTACGATTTTTGCTCATTGGAATTTGATGAAAAAGTCTTGGGAAAGAGGTATCAGTACGCTTCAAGGGCGTATCGATACGTAAAGCTTGTTTTTTTTACAAAAGTGTATCGAAACAGACGTAACCATATCGGTACGGGTTAACTGAAATTTGAAGCTTTAACAGACACTCAACGATCAAAACTTTTAATACAAAGATTTTAAAAATCTAAAAACCATGTATCGGCACGCTGATGTGTCGTACCGAAACTGAGGATCAGTACGCCTAAGACCTATACCAAAACTAATTTGTATAAAACCCAGTTTAAAGGTCCTATCAAAACGGACAAGCTTGTATCGCAACAACGTATCGAAACGGGTAAGCCGTATCGAAACAATGTGCTCAATTAAAATTCTAGTAGCCAAAATCCGTATCGGTACGCTATACAGTTTTAGCCATTAAGGCCATCGAATTAAATGTTTTACCTTAATGGTTATGATTTTATTTTCATTTACATAATTTATGATTTTTTTTTGTTATCATCATATCTTTCTTTCTTGTGGAAGGTTGAAAATGAGTCGATCAAAGTTCCGTATTCTGAACTACCTAATGGGCTTCATGAAGGACTGTGATTATTTATAGAATATCTCGTTGGCACAAAAGTAAGCCTTCAACTCTATAAGTTTACTTTGTCATATTATGAAATGTAAAATCAAAGACATAATACATTGTTTGTATGCAACTATGTGGCCATTACACTCGACAACATTTATTGCACTATTAGAGAAATTGATACGTTACGACCCAGGCAATGTCTTGACAATACGGTTAGTCTTATAAATATCACGTATGGTTTGAAATTATATGAAACATTTGGAACCTATTTTTCTAAGTGGTCATTATTGTTTTTAAATTGGCAAGATTATTGATATGGTGTCCTTGTTCGAGACTCGCAGGGATGCGAAGGAAAAAATTAAATACCGGGCCTTTATGCCTTGTTATCTTCCTGTATATTATACGTAATCATCGTATACAATGTTTATGCCCTATTTCTTTGTTGATAAGTTGTTTTCGATTGTAAATAAAAAACATTATTAATTGTAGAGTAATAAGAAACGAGTGGAATATGCCACAATGTCATCGTTTGCAA
The DNA here is from genome assembly GCA_030270665.1 of Hibiscus trionum. Taxonomy (NCBI): domain Eukaryota; kingdom Viridiplantae; phylum Streptophyta; class Magnoliopsida; order Malvales; family Malvaceae; genus Hibiscus; species Hibiscus trionum. Next base: position 12,277,536 of record BSYR01000027.1, on the reverse strand, counting down.
AGTTCAAAGCTAATTCAATGAATTTTTATAGGAACATTATTGGCGTTGATATTGTAAGACGAAATCTGTTAAAGGATTTAGTTGTTAATTTGTGAACTTATGTGGTAAATTTTAATTAGTTGACGACAAAATATTTGCAAGTATTCATCCCCATGAATGGGTGGGATTTTAAATGATACTTGTGTGTCATTCATATGGCACATGAGGAAGTTTGGATACTAGATAACGAACCAGGTACAAAGGGGAGGTAGCGTAGGGAGGAAACAGTTACGGAAATGGTGAGAACACGTCCATTTCTCGTGTCATCATGTTATCATTGTATGTGATTAACATCTAGGAATGAATTTTGTACTATGTTTTTTAATTATTTTTCAGATACGCACTTTTGCAGAATTTCCTAAGCATGAAGACTTCGTTGAGGTGTTTGGCAAACCGAAGGGGACATTTGACAAGCTGAAAATTGAACATCCTAAAGTCATGACTGAAGAATTTAGGTATTCATCTTTCTATATTTCTTTATTGTTATCATAAAATTAGTAATTAAATCACTAGAACCGCCTCGAACTTGATAGATCGGACTGTGGTATGTTCGTCATTGCATGGACGAAAGGCATACAGGCAAGTACACAAATCAGTGAGCTAACATATATCGTAAGTGAATGATTATCATTACTATTTCATTTGTAATTAAACATTGAATGCTTATCGTCCAGTATTTTGTACTAATATATTTTTATTTCCAAGTATAGGGAGTTAGAGAATGTGACAAGATGCAACTGCTATACGAGCTCTGTGTAGATAATGCAAACACGAACATGTTTTTGTTGCACCGTAATGTGGAATAACATAAGAAATTGATGAAGGGAAAGGGAAAGAAATCAAAACATCTGAGAACTACTACTCGACGTCAATATTCGTGCAAAACCATACTAGAATGTGTCATGTTCATTTCTAAACCATTATCTTTTCACAATTATATCACATTAATTTGATATGCAATTATAGTTATTGATTTCTATTCTAGAATAACAAATTTTGGTTTTGCTAAATCTATAATTTGAGTTATGCTATCGAGACTTGGTCCCCATTTCCGCTTGGATTGACAGCATATTTTGCTTCGATTCGCAACCCTAGAAGAACTTTTTTGTGAGAAATGATCATTTGTCCCATCTTGGTGGACGATAAGTTAAAATTTTAAGATATATTAGTGACAACTAGCTAAGAACATTCCTAATTAATTGAGGTCATAAAATGCATGCAAACATGTTTATGTCGATGTTCAAAAAGTGAATGGTCGATTGTGGTTCGTGCTGAGTAAAGGGGATCTGGAAGCATCCCCATTTTTTTGAAAAATATTTGTTGTACATCCCCCACCCCACTTGTAAATAAGTCAACTATTTTTGTACACTAGTTTCGAACTCTCCACCCCACATTTAACATTGCATATTATTATTACTTTTAATGTTTTATGGCTAAAAGCAAAAATTGAGAAATAGGTTCGAAACTATAGATACGAGTCTGTAAACTTGTAAAGCAAAACTTAAACTAAAACCGTTAGAAAAATCATTTTACATTTGAGGTTTCACGTGATAAGTTCGAGAGACTATATTTGCAAACGTTCGATACGCGTAGTAATATATGGAAATGACACTTTCTGCTAGTTAAATGACATTTTAAAGCCAAAACGACAGTGCATTAGTCAAAACGAACCTACACTTTGTCTTCTTCAACCTTCTAAAACAATTTCTGAAGTGCAACTTATCTCATATCCATGACAAAACCAATTCTGTTGAGATGATCAAACAATGTCAAATTAGCCAAGAGGGGTGAATTGACTTTTTAAATTGAAAGAGAGCAAAGTGGTAAAATAAAAATTGAGGACAAGAGAATTTAGAGTGGTTCAAGCTTCTAACAAGCTCTACATCCACTACCTTAGCTCCCACTAAGGATTTCAACAATTCACTAATGGAATTCGTCCCCTTTCCTAGGCTTAGGAGGAAACCATTACAAATCGATCAAGCTTTCTACCCAAAGTTTGATCAAGATCACTCTTTACAAGAAAATTTGTTGGAAAATAAAAAGTGAACCTCACAAAGGTAAAATATTTGCCCCAATTACAAGTGCACTCTCCTCAATCTTGAAATGAAGAAATACAAATGAATTACACAAGATGGGTACAAGGGTTTGACTCTATTTGCTCAAAGAGATTGTATTTTTGCTTGATTTCTTGTCACTTGATGAATAGTTGTTGTTGTAGCTTTTGAGACTTGTTTTTATACCTTCTCATTGAATTCTAGTCGTTTCGGTGGTTGGCATCATCAATATAACCGTTGGGCTCTCTTTTTTCCACCATAAATTCACTTCTACAACCTACCGTTTCGATATACGGGGTACTCGCATCGATACATGTCTCAAAACAGTAAGATCTGTTGTAGGTAATAAAGAGGGTGTATCGATACGCGAGAAAGGCGTATCGAAACGATCTTAGTGTAAAATAGGGGTCGTATCGAAACGGCTAGACTGTATCAGTACGATTTTTGCTCACTGGAATCTGATAAAAGTCTTTGGAAAAACGTATTGGTACGCTTCAAGGGCGTATCGATGTGTAAAGCTTTTTTTTTTACAAAAAGGGTATCAAAATGGACGTAACTGTATCGGTATGGGTTAACTGAAATTTGAAGCTTTAACTGACACCCAATGGTTGAAAATTTTAATGCAAAGATTTTAAAAATCTTAAGACCTCATATCATTACGCTGACATGTCGTACAGAAACTGAGGATCGGTACGCCTAAGACCTATACCAAAACTTATTTGTATAAAACCTAATTTTAAGGTCGTATTGAAACAAACAAGCTCGTATCGCAACACCGTATGGAAACGAGGTAAGCCGTATTGAAACATTGTGCTCAATTAAAATTCTAGTAGCTAAAATCCGTATCGAAACGCTATAGGGCGTATCGATACGCCTGGGCGATTTTGTTAAGTTTGGTTTTGAAAACACTTTGAAAATTTTGTGGCATTTAAGTTTTGACTTGAAAACAATTTAGGTTTAAAATCCTTGTCAATAGTGAGACTTTTAAGTACTTAAAAGTTTATTTACTTTGCAATTTGGTACTTAAAGTATTTTTTATATCAAAATCAAACATAGGTTTTACAAATTCACTAAAACAAAACCTATCAAAGTAAGAACACAAGCAATCCTTTCGTTTCTTCTTCCCCTATCATTCGCCCGGACTTTCCTTAAAAGTGCAAGAATAAGTACCTTTGCACGCGGACTCATAGGTGGTTCATATCATTGGAAAAAATTACATGATTTCCAAAATCTATTTCCATTGTTAGAACACCCAAAAAATCTTCTTCTCGGATTTTTATCTGACCAAGATGTCTTCAGCACGGCTGGCTTTCCACAACTGTACGTTGGAATTTCGTTTGCCTTAGAGACAAAGTCCATCTATCCATTTTTGTTTCTTCCTTCTTCTTCACTGAATTTAGCGGACATATGGACCTACAGGTTTTGTTTTATTTTGGAAGTTAGAAATTACGGTTAGGTATTTTAAGGGTATTTAATAGGATTTTTGCAGTTTAATCTTATAACTAAAAAGATAGTTTCGGGCGGGAACCACAAATTGAACTTAGTTTGGAAACAGTTGATTCCGGTTTGGATTCTTGTAAAGCACAACTTAAACTGAAATCGTTAGGCAAATAATTATACATTTTAGATTTTACATAATAAGTTCGAAAATTATATACAAACGTTCGTTATTCGTCATATTAATGAAAAGGCAGTTTCTACGAGTCAATAATAGTATAACTGAAAAGATATTTTCTGGTGGGAAACACAATTTGGGGTTAGTTGCAGTACTGTAGATTGTGGTTTGGATAATTGTAATGAAAAAATTAGACTGAAATATTTAGTCAAACAAGTTACATTTTAGGTTTTACGTGATAAAGTTTGAAACTATATATGCAAACGTTTGGAACCTTTATTAAACTATCAAAACAATGTTCAACATTATGTTGCAACTGAAAAGACTTATTTGTCGCTAACGTATCAAAACGGGTTACATAGATTCGAAACTGACATTGAAAAGATGCTTGCTTATTGGGACCATGTCTCTTTTGAAATTGGAAACCGTAACAACAAAGTCATAAATTTAAGTAAAAAAGTTTTGAACATCGGTTATGGAACACGTAAATAAAAGTTTGGTACTAATATAATTAAATTCGAACTGCAAAAGTGAGAAGAAAATGTCATATTTTAGGTTGGTATTTAAAGAGTTCGGAATCAAGTTGACGGTGCGTTGATACTGCTAAACGAAACAACAGCTTCTATAATAAGTAGATGGCATGACACGTTATTCCCTATAAATACCCTCACTTTGTGTTGTAAATCGTCATTTTCATCTTTGTCTTATTTCTTCATCTACTTTAAGAGATCAACATGGGTTCGCATGCACATATTTGAAGGGAGTTCCGTCTTGATGCCTTGGAGAATCCATTTGTAGCCCATTATCTGCTTTCTACTAAACATCCCTCTGTTACGTTATCATTTTAGAAAAAAATTTCGTTTTCAAACAATTTATAATTATCATTATTTTTTAGTAATGGCAGATGTCGACGACTGTCCGTTTCATTATCAACTTCAAATGGCTGCACCTGATGGCAGCCCTTATGAATGGCATAATTTTGAAGTTAGCATTTTTTCTCACTTGATTACCATATGAATCCTCCTAAGGTAATATAATTAACCTCCCAAGATTGTTGTTATAAATTGTTCATTTTTTATGTTGAAGCATTTCAAATATTATTGTTATCTGTTTATGTATGTTGCTTTAAAATTTGATGGGGACTTATTCCATCCAATCTTCACTGAAACTGGCGCAATTAGGCTGTACTTCTTCCATGAAAACTGGAGTATTGCTATCAGAGTTGCAGAGATTCTTGCTCGTATACTGGGTTTGCTGCGTGTTCCAAACCCAGACGACCCTCACTCGGATTGTGAATTGCTCTGATTTATAAGAACAATCCCTAGAGCTTTGCAAAGTATGCGAGGAAGATTATGGGTTGAAATGCATTGGCCACATCTGCTTTTTAATGTTAGTTTTTTAATGTTTATGTATTGGCCACTTCTGCTATGTAAAGTTTCGAAACTACAACTAAGACTGATCAACCGCGAATGTGATGATTCTTGTTGATCTTTTCGGACTAAAACCTACCATAAAGAAACTTTCTCGAGCAATTAAGTGACATTTATGGCGCGTTTAAAAGTATAACTGAGAAGACAGTTTTGGGCGGGAACCTCAAAATGTAAATAGTTTCGAACCTATGCATGTGGGTTTTAAGACTTGTAAATAGAAACGTAAACTTAAAACGTTAGGAAACAATGCCATATTTTAGGTTTCCCTAGAAAAGTTCGATATTGTATATGCAAACGTCCGGGACTCGTCGGATTACTTAAAAGACACTTTCTGTGAGCAGTTAAATAGAACATTTATGTTGTCGTTTAATATTTTATTGTATTTAACATGCAAATATTCAAATCCTTCAGCACACATTATATATTGACGCAATTATTATAAAGTGAAGAATCATATATAGAAAGACATGCAAGTTAATGGTTAGTTAAGAGCTTCTATTTAATAATAAAATCCTATTAGAAAAATCTATCATTCAATAAAATGTGAAACGCTAAAACCCTAAACCCTAAAACCTTAAAACCTACACACTAAACCTAAAAAACTTAAACCATCAACATTAAACCATATTATACTACTTTGTTAAATGTTGTGTTCTTAAATTTGGAAATATGAATATGAAATAAAAATTATTTTTTACTAAAAATATAAAGTAAGTATTGAAATTGGCTCACTTAAGGAAGAAAATATTATTTATAAATGAGTTGGTGTAATGAAGGAGTATTAATTACGAATAAGAAATGAAATGGACAACATTAATGTATAAGCAAATCTGAAGTGAAAAGAAATATATATATATATATATGGGAATGGTTTACACATATTTAAAAATGAACTTTAAAATTTGAGGATAATCTTCAAAATAAGGTAAGTATAATGATATGAATAATCAAGCAATATTTTTTGGCGTAATATGGTTGGTGGTAGTTACTAGGGAGGTGGTTCCCGGATGATAATGCCCTTGCCTTTGTCCCGTGCGAGCGTAGGTTTCTTTGCAGAGTGGGAGGTGGCACTAGCATCAATACCTGGTTTATATCTCTTCCTAGTGGTGGTGATTAGGGGTGTTCAAAAATACTCGACCCGACTCACCCTACCCGACTACTCAGACATAAATAAACAGGTATTTACCCCAAAAAAATTACCAGGTCGAGTACCCGACCCGCCATTTCTCGAATCGGGCCTGGGTCACAAAATTAGGAAATTTTTGGGTACTTGAATATATTTAAAATTAATATTTTTTATATTCAATATACATATTTTTACATTGGACTAATTAAAAATTGTTATGAATATTTATCTATGTGGATGTCTATCATGATTAGAACTTTATCAAATGAGTTTGATTTATTTATTATTAGGAATATTATCTCTATGAATTAGAGTTTAATGTATTATGTACTTCTTATGCCTATAAATAGATGATTCATTGAAGGCATTGTAGACAAGTTTATATTTGAGAATAATACAAATCTCCCTCTTTCTCTCATCTCTTTGTTCTTCTTGTTCTTATTCTTGTTCTTCTTTATTTTATTCACAACACGTTATCAGCACGAGTTCGCTCAAAAGATTTTGGTGCTCTTCATTTGAATCCCAAAAGAGTTACTGAAATAAATTCGCTTCTACGTTGAACCAAAGATAAGTTTTTTTTTACCTTTAATTTTTTTTGATTGTTTAACAAAGATGGGTAAGCTGTGTTTGGTTGTATTTAATTCTGGTATGCTTCTCTATTTTTCTACATTGCTTAAAAAAATTCGCGCCCAATTTTTTTTGCGCTAACGGATAATTGAAGGAGAAGCCATTGTTGCTCACAATTTGTGCCTAATTTTGAGAAATGAGATAATTGCTCTATTAAGTTTTTTAAGTTTTTTGTTTATTCAGTTTAGTACCCATATACTTTCTTTAATTCAATTTTGACCTGAAATAATATATGTATTTTATAAACAATTACAAATTTATTGATATTTGTTTATTTTATTCTATTGATAATAGTTATGTTTTAACCGTGTTTTGAGTTTTACATGATATGTTTAAATGGCGTGGTAAGAGACAATGACGTAAAGAGATTATGAGAAGTTGTTTTGGTCGTTTGCTATGTCTCCATTGTTCTCACGAGGAAAACCAATATCGGTAAATTCTAATTTCATTTTTCCCTTTAAATTATGATTTTAATGTGTGATAAATCATGGTGAATTTCAATCTATAAAAAGATTGTTATAAAGTCTATATTTGCTCGAAAGCAATATTTCTTCTTCGTCGAAAAACTCGACCATAGACTTCTCCCAATTTCAAGTTACGAAAATTCGTCTTGATCCAAAAAGTTTTATGGGAGGCATTCCCTGAAGTGAATGCAAAGCATGATGTTTTATTCCATGCGATTATCAATGATGGGGCATTCCCTGTTGTGAATGCAAGCATGATGTTTTATTCCATGCGATTATCAATGATGGGGCATTCCCTGTTGTGAATGCAAGCATGATGTTTATTCCATGCGATTATTGGAACTGTTTCATTCCCTGAAGTGAATGCAAACATGGTAAATCATTATTCAATTAGAGACATAATTTCGATATAATCCAAGTATAATTGGCTGGACATCCCGTTCTGCGAGGCTAATGGTCTCAAAGGAGGTTTTTAAAGGACCTTGTGGACAGGTTTAACAATGTCGCGTACGAGGATTAAATCTTTGTTCTCTGTGATAAGGATATGTGAAAAAGGTTTTAAAGGCCCACTGGCTCTACTCCATTCCCTGAAGTGAATGTGAGATTATATTATGGAAGGAATAAAAAATCACATTAAAAGTTGTGGTCGTGGTCGAGGCTATGAATATACACATGAAAAATATAGTCGTTTTAAGAATACTTCTACCCGCTGGTAGCGAAGTTATAAGGATGACAAGAGTGATAAAGATCATTCTAAGGAAGTGAAATCCTTTTACCAATGTGATGTTATAAACCATTGGTTTCGTACTTGTCAAACGCCAAAGTATTATGGACTTTATCCATAATCATGAATGATAAATGAAATAAAATATAAACAAAATTTGTTTATGGCGAAAATAATTATGGCGTTATTGGTCCAACTCAATTGGATATTGTTAATTTTCTCATAACCCTTGAAGGGAATAATTTACCATTTATTTTATTTCCCTTATAACCTCTAACAGGAATAATTGATTTTTTTTTATTTTTTATGTTAATTCGTTTTATTTATTATTTATTTATGTTAGTTTGCTTTATGTTTATTTATTTCACATATTATTTATTTACGATTTATGTTAATTTATTATTTGAAGAATATGATTACATCCGGAATAAAATATACAATGAATTGTGGCTATTTATGCCTAGAATTGTGGCTATTTATGCCTAGCAGATAATGCAAGTACTCATATTGTACTTAAGCACAAGAAATATTTTTCCCATTTAAATGCAAGGGGAAATATGAGTAGTATTTCTCAAAATACTAAAATATCAATACTTCGGAAGAGCACTTGAAAGTTTATCTCTGATAGATAATCGACTTGATATGATGTGCTATATTTTATATTTTTCATTCCTCGAAGTGAATGATACAAAGTACATATTTTCATTACCTGAAGTAAATGAAACATAGCACATTTTGAAAGGTGCACAATTATGCATTTCTCGATTAAAATGCAAGGGAATAATGTGAGTACTATATCCGGAAGTACTAATATCACAAAAGGCTCTGGTTGAGCAAATATGTTATTGTCAAATGGAACTTTATTCCATATTCACAGTGCGTTATACTCGTCAAAGTCATAAAGAGAGTAATATGAGTTCGCAAAATATCCCCTTGGAAATTATAGATAACATATGTTATCAATTGGCATTTGAAATAAGCCAATATGGATATAAGTTCTGGTAGCCAAAAAGTCAGTTGAAAGCTCTAGAAGAGCTATATATTGCTACCAAAAGATAATTTCAATTGAAAGCTCTGAAAGAGCTAAATATATTCCTATTTAAAGGAACAATTTTGATGGCCGTACTAGACATGTACGAGTGAGATTGAATTACATGTTATGGTAAACAAGAAGTTTACAAATTCATAGATATATACACACATATATAGTTGGCATGATCGGTTAGACCATCCTGATCAATAATGGTGCAAAAATTATTGAGATTTACATGCACATGTATTAAAAGAACCTGTAGTTCTTGTGGTGCTTATTCTCAAAGGAGTGAATTAAATTCCACTTATTAAAGAACGTGAAGTTCTTGTGTTGCTTAAAGGAATTGATTAAATTCCACTTACTAAAAGAACCTGAAGTTCTTGTGTTGTTTGTTCTCAAAGGATATAGATGATCCCACTTACCAAAAGAATTAGAACTTAAAGTTCTTGTACTGAAGTTGAGACTGTATGTCTTGCATATCTGAACGAAATATGGGCCCATATATCCACAAATGTGGAAAGTTTTATATGATTTTAGTAGATGCATCTACATTGTTTTATCGACTTACAACCAGAAGTTTGTGAGATTGATTCTAAAAAGATTCAGATTATGCAGTTAGACCATTCGTCTTGAAAAGCTAGTGGGTTTATATTTTAGGCTATATCGGTTGTTACAAAGCCTATTGATTATGAAAAATACGGTTTAGCAAATTTTTAATTGGATGCCTCCTATTTAATAGCTAAACTGTGAGAACAAAACATTTATTATTTATATGGTATTTCCATATAGCAACACTTATACGCATCAAGCCAACGAGTTATAATAAACTCCCCATTATGATTTGACTTTTGGTCAGAAGTCATATTTCCCATTTTGAATTTTTGAATGTGCGATATATAGTTGAATTGTTCCACCATAACGCACAAAATGGGCAAGTAAAAAGGGTTGAGAATATATATTGAGTACGAGTCTCTTTTTATGTTTAAATTCTAAACATTAATTGGAGAATCATTTATTAGATGATTTTTCTCAACATCAGGGGGAGAGAATGATCAGCTAGATAAAGAAGGAAATGAATTATCATTATCTAGATCCTCGAATATGAACTAAAAGTTCATAAGATAATTCATGTTATTACATGTCAACTGCCAGACATATTTATTGACCTAATGAGAGTAATTAAGTCTCATATACCAGCTGAAATGCTCTAAGTTTAAATTACATGTTAGAGCGAGAGAATGTAAATCATGCCTGAAGCATGATCGTTGAAATGGTTCCAATGATCAAAATTCTCGTAAATAGAAAGTAATATGAGATGGTCATATATTGGAGGCGGGTGCTCCTGAAGAGACCCAAGACATAACAAATAATAAAACTCTATAAGAGTTTCAGGTACCTGAAATAAAGATTGAAATCTTGAAGAGATCTCGATGAGTTATGTCATTACGAGAATGGAACCAGAAAATTAGAAAGTTGTCGACAACGATTTTACAAACAATTTTACATAAAATACTTCTATAGAAGTAAAGAAAGAAATTGAGGATCTTGTATAAAATCTATCCAGAAGTATAGATATTGAATTGGCCAATGTAGAAAGACGCTTTGAACTTCAAAAATAGAAGTATTCGGACCAGCAGTCCAAACACCTAAAGGTGTAATGCAAGTGAGGCACAAATAAGTAGTCGTAAAGTACGACTTAAACTATGATTTATGAAAAGTTTTAATTACTTCATGGTGTATGCAATTACTTTGGCAGTTTTGAAAATTTTACATGCGTCTAATTATTTGTGGATCCATATTTATCCTTGAAGGATCTAAAATGCTATAAGTATTTGGAAATTTCTGAGGAAATTTATTTAGACATGTCTCATGAATATTTTGGCGCATTTGGTATAATCGCCTTAGTGAATACTAATTGAGAAAGTACTATAAGAATGATTAGATTTCCTTATGTATTTTATAAAGGAGTTTGGATCAAGATCCATTATGATAATTTTAGAACTCCTAAAGAGCTTCAAATTGGAAACTCATGAAGTAATTTCAATACAAGTACTTGAATCTTGACATCAAGTTTATCTTGACCTGAAGATCGAACATTTTTATATATTTCTTTTGTCTATGAATAGACATAAGCTGAAAGAATCTTAAAGAAGATTCAATATGAATAGAGCATATTTATTGAGTATCCCAATAGTTGTAAGATTTTTGGATGTGAATAAAGATAATTATATATTTTCTTGGTCTTGAAGCACTATATATTAGTTGGTCAAGAAATATCTATGAATATACAAAGATCATTACATTTAGATCTTCAAACATTCGTTGATGCCTCCTCAAATGTCGTAGAAATAATTGTTATGCATAAGGCAAGCCAAAAAATGTGTTTGGCTAAGACTATTGACCCAACATATCCAAAAGATATGTGAATTTACTTTTACAAGATATGATAAAATCTATCTTGTGTGAAGATAACACAAGATGTATATCTCAGTTTGAAAGTGGATACATCATGGAACATATTACTCCAAAGTTTCATCCCTCACGATCTTTAGAAAAATGATATTCAAGATTAAATTATGAAGATTCAAAGATCTTCTGTGATGTTTGCATGAGGGGGAGTAAATACGTGTTGCACTCTTTTTCCCTTAACCGAGGTTTTGTCCCAATGGGTTTTCCTGGTAAGGTTTTTAATGAGGCAACATGTTATGTGTATCAAAGATATGTGTACTCTTTTTCCTTCACTAAAGATTTTTTTTTCCCACTGGGTTTTTATCTTAGTAAGGTTTTAACGAGGCACATTATCTTCATAGACATCCAAGGGGGAGTGTTATGAATATTTATCTATGTGGATGTCTATCATGATTAGAACTTTATCAAATGAGTTTGATTTATTTATTATTAGGAATATTATCTCTATGAATTAGAGTTTAATGTATTATGTACTTCTTATGCCTATAAATAGATGATTCATTGAAGGCATTGTAGACAAGTTTATATTTGAGAATAATACAAATCTCCCTCTTTCTCTCATCTCTTTGTTCTTCTTGTTCTTCTTTATTTTATTCACAACAAAAATCTTTATTTTATATTTTTATGTTTAATAAATGCATATTTTTATATTTAACTAATAAATACATATTTTTATATTTTATATTAAACTAATAAAATATTTTTATATTTAAAAAATACATATTTTTATATTCGGTACCCAAATACCCGAATTTCCAGGTACCCGCAACTTCTAGGGTACCTGATTAAAGGGTACCTGCAAAATTAGGGTCGGGACATGAGCCACACTTTGAACTACCCGACGATTCGGGTACCCGGATACCCGTGTACCCGGATTTGAACACCCCTAATGGTGGTGGTGACATGCGCATGTGCAAGGAGTTCAGTTGGTAGTGAAAAAAACTCCTGAGCAGACATAGTGCCTACGTCATCAAGTTTTCCCAGTCCTTTCATGACTTGGATCTGCTGGGGGAGCCATCCGGTCAATCGTTCAATAATATGATTCTTTCTCCCATTCATCGACTCCAGCCTTCTAGTACAGGATCGTGATAAGATTGGGAAAGGGTAAATCCTTATACTTTTATTTGGATGCCGCCCTGGCTACTATGCCTTCATGGATGAACTCGTATGGATTTACTCCCCTATTATTGAGTATAGAGTGGAGGAGTATCAGACGTCTGCATGAAACAGCCGATCAGTTTCTTGTCAAAAGGATGCGGTTGTTGATGAATTGCATCCAAAACTTTGAATATGGGTTGAGTTGTTCCCATTTCACAGTTATATTATTCTCACCTAGGATCCAAGTAGTGTCAGGAATGCACAGGTCACGAAGTACTCTCGCGTATGTCTCGATCGTCGTAGTGGTGACAAAGTCTGTATGTGTGCCAACAATTGTGGATAAATTGTACTGGTCTGCAATTACTTGAGCCGAGATTTCGATAATTTTCCCATTAACATAAACCCTTCTGTTGTCTAGGTATCCAATATGTGTGTAAAATTCATGTACCTAATCGGTGTTAACTTGCCATGATTGACGGATGAAATCCTCCCAACCCTGTGTGGTGACGACAGCATGTATGTTGGCCTCAAATTTATATCGTTAGTTTGGAGTGAACTCCAAATCTTCTTCCAAAATAAGTTTTTGTTGGACCATATGTATGTACCGCTCTGTGAGAATATTATTCAATATGTATAAGCGGATATCAAGATCTTCGAGCTTCAACCAAGTCGTATCACCAGAGGTTTCCGTATTCGCTTTAAGAGACGGTGGAGGAGAAGGAAAAGATGGAGGACTAGGGTTTTTCTCCATTCGAGGAGGTTGCTAGCTGCGACGGGTTACTATGAGTTGTCAGACCATGATTTCTCAATAAGGAGAGGGAAGATGAGTCAAGGATGCGCAAGGAAATCAAGACTGCGATGATAGAGTTCTAAGTCATTGTGTTGTATTTAAAAGGAAAAGATCATGAAAGGATGTAAAGCCAAGGTTAGAGTAATTTGGGGAAACTATCAGTGAAAAGACTCGTTTATATTGGGAACATGCGTATTTTGAAATGAATTGACGTGCCAAATTAATTTCTTATTGGCTTGTTCTTCGACCTAACGGGATGTAGTGTCACTACACAAAGTAGGGTATATATCAGCGTTTTTGGCGGCGTTTCAGGAGCAAACACCGCTAAAATTTTACATATCACGGTGTTTTCATGTTAAACGTCACTAAATGACACAATTTGTGGCGTTTGTAAGACAAACGCCGCTAAAGAATAACATATAGTGGCATTTTAGTAAAAAACGTTGCAATAAATGTCGTTTTACTGGCGTTTGAAAAGATAAACGCCGCAATAGTCATCATGTTAGTGGCCTTTTGTTTTGAAAATGTCGTAATAGGTAAACTCATTGTTTTAATAGACGATAACTCAATCTCTGATTCTCACCACTCCTAAATCAGATATCGTGAAATCCCTAATGCATCTATCTATTTTCATTCACTGGTCAGGATCGTCACCTCGTTGTCCTATCCTTCGCTGTCGGTAGCAGTGGAAACGCTACCAAAGCTGATAATAAGCTGAGAAAAGACTCGGCCTCTTCAACGGTGACCCAAAGTCCAGTCTTGCCATCCCCCAGGCTCGCTTTCTCTCTTTACGATGACCCAACAGTTTCCCCTCTTTTCTTCGTCGCTCGCCAATGACTTTGATTTGTGAAGGTGGGAAGATAAGGATGGATCCTGGGAAGATTAAGATGTCGAGAGGAGGTGAAAAGCTTGAGGATGTTATCGGTAGAAGTGAAGAAGAAGAACTGCCTCGGTTTCAAGATGGAGCTTTGGCGGTTGAAGGCAATGGTAGATCAAGGTTAAAGAGAAGAAAACTTGTTCGAAAAAAGTTCTTGAATAAGCTTATACATGTTGAAGGTGATTCAAAACAACCGATCAGGGAATCAATTAGGTCTATTGTTAATGGTGGTGCAAATGATTTCGATTGTGAAGATGTTAGATTATTATTTCGCTTAATGTTTAAATGCAGATTTGGATTATAATATAATGCAATTCTATATGTCAGAACATATGTTTAGGCTGAAAATTAGTTGTTTTTCAATGGAATGTGAACTTAACTCTTGCTACATTAGCTAGTTGGTTTCTTTAATCATATGCTAATTCGAATCCATTTGTAGATTATTTAGTTCTGCTTTTATGGATTCTGATGTGGGAAGCTCTGATTACAATGGGTAGAGGGGCATGTGCTTCTGGTAATAAGAGTCGAGTATGCTAACCTTTTCCTACGGTGACCTAATGTCTCGGCTTCCATTTTAAGTTTCATTTTTCTCTAACACGACCATTGATTTTTCTTAAATCTTTCTAAATCTCCAGATATACGGAAACATGATTCACTGTCAACGGTGTCATCTGTGAAGGCAGCTTGCTTTGCGTGGGAAATTTGGTCACTTCTTGGGGCCCTCGTAATTTTTCTGAAATTACTTTGCAAAGGTATTTGCTTCCTTTATTCTAATTTCATTTTCAATTGGATTCAATGCTTTGCATATCATAGTCACAACAGCTTTTCTTATCTATGGAGTACAGATGGAAATAGACTAACAGTGTATAAACAAAAGCAAAAAAAATCTAATAGAAAAATAGTATTGGTATTTTACGACTTATAAAAGTTTCCTAAAGAAATGTCAAAAGAATCTAAAATAGGTTAATTGTCAAAACTGATTCCACACATAATGTTTAAAATGTTATGCCATTGTGTGTAAACTGAGAAGCAGTGATGTGCATGCTTCTTGTTGAAATTCTTTGATTGATATAGTTGTAACTATTTCCTTCTTTATCATTATTATTAATGTGAATATAGTAGAGAATTAATCTCTAACCATTCATTTTGTACATTCTGCTATACATACAGTAACATATTTTTTTCGTTCATAAACACTTCGTTAATATTTCAGGCAGTTCTTGAGAAGCAGAGTTATATGGTCGTCAGAAGGTGTGATATTTATAAATTGATGTGACTTGATCCTGCTAGTGTATGCTTACCAAATGCACTTGGCCAGTCAAGTGTGGGAACTATTGTTTCTGATTCGGGAAGTATTGAGATTGAATCAGAACTAAGTGAACTTCTCTTAAATTTGCGTCCTATTAAGCAGGTACATGTATCGGGTGCTAATGCCCCACTGTTTCAAAATTTCATTTAGAGTAAATAGCTGTCTAGTATTTAATCATCTATGAATATTAATTTATTGTGCTTTTGAGCTTGACTTGGCTATGAAACTTAGGTGACATCTTTTATATCAATTTGAAAATTCTTATCATTTAAATATCAATTGAAGGTAGTCATTTTTTCTTGTAACATATCTAATTCGTGATGGCAATGAAACTCAGGGGCGCCAATTGTAGGGTCTACAGTTGATCAAGTTGAGCAAGTTGTTGGCTATGTAAGTCTAGGATACCCTTTTGGGATGATGGCCTCGATCCTTTTCAGAAGACACCACAATAGAAAAGAAAAAGGATTGAAAGAAATCAAATCAGTTGATGCCGTTTGATTTGTTTATGATAATTGATTTTAAAAGTTCAAGATTTAAATCCAATTCTGATTCATCAATATGTTGGCCTTTAAATGCAGATTCTACAATGTTAATTCCTTATTCAGGTAACTGTTTTTTTCAATTTAAATTCTCGATTTGATTAAAGCTTGATGATGATATGATCTTAGAGTTTATGCTGCTAACTGGGTGGTTTTTGAACCAAAAAGAGGAAAGGAAAGATTTGAAGGAATTTTGAATGCTTAATTTTCATATGAATCAGAATTAATGAAAATTCATCCAGTTTGTTTGTTTCCTTGTATGTAATTGCTTAAAATGCAGGTATGACCAATAGAATAGGTAGGCGATTAGACCTACAGGGAACAATTTTTTCTTATTTTAAGGAGGTGTTTAGAGTTGAACAGAACGGATTGAGGGATAAGATCATTTGCTAGCTGCAAAATTACTTCATTATGTGATTGTCTTTTAGTTTGTACATGATAATATTTAGGCAATAAAAAACTATTACGGTAGGGGACGACAACGGTGAGACGGGGCAGCAGATGGAGGTTGAGGATACGCCTCCTGCTAATGTCGTGATGGTTGACGCTGGTGGCGAGTCGATAACTGGTTCTCCGGCGGTTGGGGAACAGACGGGTGCGGCGAAGAGCAAGCCGTCTTTTCGTGATATGGTTGTCGGACAGCGATCAGAGGGTCAGAAAGATAATTTTATATGCGACCTTGATGTTGATCTTGAAGCGGATGATGTGGTGATTGGGAACGTCGGCGAGGTGCCAGAGATTAAATTCTCAGAACGAGTCCATCGCATCATTAATGATAAACTGGCAAAATCTTTAGTGGTGAGACTTTTGGGTCGATCAATTGGCTATCGTGCGCTGCATAACAGAGTACATATGATGTGGAAACCGGTGGGTGAGATTAGTATTATTGATCTAGATAATGAATATTTTCTTGTGAGGTTTGCGATGGAAGCGAATTACGAACGTGTGCTGTCTGGGGGTCCGTGGATGATTTATGGTAGCTACCTAACGGTTCAACCGTGGTCGCGGGATTTTTCCACGGCTATCGATTACCCTAGGAAGTTATTGGTATGGTTGCGGCTTCCCGGATTGCCATATAGATACTACTCGCGGAGCATATTTGAGGCCATTGCTGGGGTTCTCAAGGAGGTAGTTCGTGTGGATTTTAACACGACAGAAGGATCACGCGGAAAATTTGCTCGCCTTGCGGTGGTTGTGGATTTGGAGAAACCGTTGATACCGGCAATTATCATCGATGGGCGGCACCAGTTGATTGAATATGAGGGGTTATCACATATTTGCTTTTCTTGTGGAAAGTATGGGCACTTAAAAGATATATGTGAGAATTCCGCGGCAAATAAGGGGAAAGCGAAGGTTGTGGAGAATGTTGTTCCGGAAAAGACGGACCGTTTTGGTCCTTGGATGCAAGCCCCTAGCCGCCGGACGACGCTGACAAAGGATAAGGCCCCGATGCAGGCGGCACCTAGACCGCACCCTGGCTCGTGCTTTAGGCCGTTGATTGTGGAGGGTGAGGGACGTGATGCTGCGTTGGATGCTGCGGATGTGGGTGAGGAGCATGGCGTTGCTCATAGTGTTGGTGGGCGTAGGGTTAAGAAGGCTAGTGCGGGCAGTATCGCGGATGGGGATGGGCATGTTAGTGCGGATGTGGACAATAGGGTAACGAAGGAGGGTGGATCGGACAGCAACAGGGCTGTTGGAACTGGTTCGCAGGGTGTTGAGGCTGATGGGAGGAGTGTTGCGGTGAACATGAAGGGGGTTGTGATTGAGAGCAGTCCGGAGGTGCCGATTGCTTCGGCCGATGTGATTGTTGTGGAGCACTCGACGTTACCTGCATCGAATCATACTGCGGTGCGGGTTCTGGATGATGGGGGGCGTCAACCGTTACAAGAGTCGAATGGTCGACCAAGTGTGGGAAATAACCGGGGAAGCGGGCATAAAGGGCCCAGTCGAAATCGGCTTGCTCCCAAGGGTGTGGCGTTGAAATGGGTCAAGGCTCGAAAATCCGATAACTCCGCGTTGACCCAAGTAGCGGTTAAGGATTGGGCGAATGATTTGTCGAACTCTCTAACTTTGCCAAAGGATGTATCGGATGCTAGAGGCGTGAGTCGGGGGGATGTCCAGTGGATCAGGAATGCAACATTCGAGGGGTCGTCGTCTGGTACACCTCAGTGAGTTCCGCTTGTCCTCTTCTTTTATCCTTATGGTTAAGTTTATTATTTGGAATGCACAAGGCGCTCTTGGCCTTGATTTTAACCGTTATTTTCGAGTGGTGGATAGATTGTATACTCCGGATATGTTTGTTATTGTTGAGCCACGTATCAGTGGTGTTGCGGCGGATACTTTTATTCGTCGTGCTGGGTATGATTATTCGTATAGGGTTGAGGCGAATGGGTTATCAGGTGGTATTTGGGTTCTGTGGAGGAATAAAGTTCAGTTTGATGTGTTGGCTTTGTCGAACCAGTTTGTGCACGGGTGGTGTAGGGAGGTAGATTCGAATATCAGCTTTTTTACCACGTTTGTGTATGCTAGCCCTAATCATAGTAGACGACGGTTGTTGTGGGATCAATTACGTGCGTTGGAAGTTGCTGAAGATTTTCAGTGGGTTCTCGGGGGAGATTTTAATGTCATTTACTCCTCGGACGATAGACAAGGGGGCTCACAGCGGAGAACGGGGATTTGCCGGAACTTTTGTGAGTTTATGTTCAGGTCTGGTCTGCATGATATGGGTTTCAATGGTCCTCGGTTTACTTGGAAAAGGGGGGATCTTAGTCAACGCCTGGATAGATGGATTTGTTCGGGTGCGTGGTATAACGTTTTTCCTCTCTCGGAGGTGTACCATCTTCAGCGTTTGGGTTCGGACCATCGACCCATTTTACTTTCCACGGATGTCCTGCATAACAGTCGAGGTGAGCGACCTTTTAGGTTCATTGCGGCATGGAATGAACATCCGGATTTCGGGAACTTATTATCTGATAGCTGGAATCTGGAAAGTGCTGTCTTTGACAATTTAGCGAGGTTCTAGAATAATAGCCAACGGTGGAATAGAGAGGTCTTTGGGCACATTGGGCAACGGAAAAAGCAGCTTATTGCCCGTATTCGTGGGGTGGAGATTGCTTTGGAACGTCAACAAACGTCGTTTCTTATTGAGCTAGAGAGGAGTCTAAAAGGGGATCTGTCTGAGGTTCTTAAGCAGGAAGAAAGCCTTTGGTTTCAGAAATCGCGAAGTAAGTGGTTACAACAGGGGGATCGAAACACTAAGTATTTCCATGCGACGACCTTACAACGTCGCCGTAAGAACTCTATTCGAATGCTAAAATTGGATAATGGTGCGTGGTGTGACGATCAGACGGCCCTTCAGGACCATGCCGTCGATTTCTTCTCTTCTTTGTTCACGTCGGAGCCGTGTAGGGAACCCCACGGGATTTGTTCGAATGGGTTTCCGACGGTGAGTAGCGACAAATTGGATGGTTTGGTGAGGAAGGTGACTTTTGAGAAGGTTGCTGAGGTTGTGTTTAGTATGGGCCCTCTGAAAGCTCCGGGTGCTGATGGTTTTCAAGCGGCTTTCTTTCAACGTAATTGGGGCACTGTGGGTGAGTCGGTGTTCCGGTTTGTTGTAGATTTCTTTGAAAATGGTGTGCTACCTGACGATGCGAATCAAACGCTGCTGGTTCTTATCCTCGAAAGTTCAGTCGCCAATCAAGATAAGTCAATATCGTCCTATTAGCCTTTGCACTGTTTTATATAAAATCATTACGAAAATTTTGGTTAATAGGCTGAAGCCCTTACTAGACGGGTTGGTTAGTCAGAACCAGGTGAGTTTCGTACCTGGTCGTCAGATTACTGATAACATAATTTTGGCACAGGAAATTATGCATTCGATGGCCAGGAAGAAAGGGGCGAAAGCTTGGATGGCGGTTAAGGTGGATTTGGAGAAAGCTTACGACCGGTTGGAATAGACTTTCATTGAATCCACTCTTATTGATATTGGCCTACCGATGAAATTTATCCATTGGATCATGCATTGTGTAAGCTCTGTTCAGACCCGTATCATTGTGAATGGGAATCTCACATCTAGTTTTCGACCATCACGTGGGATCCGTCATGGAGACCCCCTATCGCCATATCTGTTTGTGCTTTGTATGGAACGCCTTTCACATGCGATTAATAGAAGGGTTGATGAGGGCGCATGGAAGGGTATTGCTTTGTCGAAGTATGGCCCGGGTATTTCTCATCTTTTCTTTGCCGACGACTTGGTTCTTTTTGCGGAAGCGAATTTAAATCAGATGCGGGTGCTTAAAGAGACCTTAGATATCTTCTGTGCTTGTTCTGGGCATCGGGTAAGTTCTGATAAGACCACTATCTACTTCTCTAAGAATTATAGCAAGGCTAGGGGGTTGGAACTAGCCGGTGTTGGTGGGTTTAAACTAGTCGATGATTTGGGGATGTATCTAGGGGTTCCGTTGTTGCACAAACGGGTCACTTCTGCTACGTACAAATTTCTTCTTGAGAAGGTTGAAAGCCGTCTATCAGGTTGGGCGGCTCGCACATTGTCTTTAGCTGGTCGGATTACTTTGGCCAAGGCTGTTCTTCAGGCTATTCCCACGTATGTTATGCAGACGGCTTGACTTCCGAAGGGTATTTGTGAAGCGCTTGAACGCCTTATTCGGAGATTTATATGGGGATCACCGAGTGGATCGAAAGGTATTCCGTTGGTTCGCTGGAATGTTATTACGGCTGATGTAAAGGAGGGGGGCCTTGGTTTGCGGCAACTTGGACGTCAAAACCAAGCTCTTCTTATGAAGGTTGGATATCGGCTAATCACGGATCATAATAAGTTGTGGGTCCAGGTTCTTCGCCACAAATACAAGTGGGATGGTCCCCTCCCGCAGAGTATTCACAGGATGGGGTGTTCCTGGTTATGGCGAGGCTTAAGCCAAGTATGGGACATGATTAGAAGCGGTATATGTTGGAATATACACGATGGGTGGAACACGGACTTCATGTTTGATCATTGGTTGGATAGTGACGGGGTTTTGGCGGAACGATGCATTGGTGGGTTTTCACCGAGGAGATCACCTGTAGCGGCTTGGATAGGAGCGAATGGAGAATGGGACTGGGCAAGCTCGCGGGAGTGCTGCCGGACGCTGCGATACAGCAAATTCGGACGGTTGCACCGCCGCACGCTGCTGCTGGTTCGGACAAGGTAGCGTGGAAGTGGGAGCAAAATCGTCGGTTCACAACAGCCTCGGCGTATAAGGCGTTGGGCAGTGGTATGGTGACAAATAATCTGAGAGCGTGGTCGTCCATTTGGAAGCTTAGAGTTCCTCAAAGAATTCGAACTTTCTTATGGTTGGTGGCGCGCGATAAGCTATTGACAAACGCTGAGCGGGGACGGCGGCATTTGACAGCAAATATGGATTGTAGTGTTTGCGATGGAGTGGTAGAAGACATCGATCACGTCCTCCGATCATGCCCACGTGCATGGAATTATTGGGCTCAGATTGTTTATCCAAGTCGGCAACAAGAATTTCTGGCTTTACCGTTTGAGAACTGGTTTTGGGGGATTGTTACCAGTGCGCAAAGTTCTTGGTTTCCGGATCCGGAGTGGAACATCGTGTCTATCATCATCATGTGGCTGCTTTGGAAGAGCCGATGCACAAGGGTGCTGGGGGACGACGCTGGCGGTTCGCGAGATTTGATGGAGGTGACTGTGCGCATAAGGGACGAGTGTGTTGCAGCAGCTTCGGAGCATACTGCTGGAGGTAGTCGCGCGCATGGGGGTAGCTCTAGCATGGCTACATGGCGGATTCCGGCGCAAGGAAGGTTAAAGGTTAATGCGGACGGTTCGGTTAGGGGGTCGTTGAAGTTAGCGGCAATTGGTGGGGTTATAAGAGACGACACGGGAGCATGGGTGCTTGGCTTTGGACGGTGCATAGGACGATGCTCGGTCCTCATGTGTGAGCTTTGGGCGGCTTATGAGGCTCTTCGGCATGCATGGGACTATGGTTGCCGTATGGTGGATTTTGAGACGGATAGTTCCACGGTTGCGGACATGATTAATGGTAAGATCGACGTAAGTGGTGAGCATAATTTGTTGCACCGGATTATGGACATTGTGAGGCGGGATTGGGATTTGACAATACGGTATATCCCTCGCGCATCTAATAGGGTTGCGGATAAGATGGCTTCGTTAGCGTTCGAATGGTCTTTTAGTGGAGAGTCTTGGCTTCATCCTCCATTGGAGGTGGTAGATTTGGTTCTTGATGACATGAGTTTGTCGACTTAGTGTCGTTGTTCTTTTGCTTTGTACGTAACATCACATGTACTCTTTTCCCCCATTTAGGCTTAGGGGGTTTTAACGAGGCATGTGGTGTTACTCTCCTTTATTAATAAAAAAAAACTATTACGGTAGGTTTCATTAAGGTATATGGTGTTTTGCCTTATAATAAAATGTCAGTGCTTTCTATTATTTAAAAAATGCAAGGATGTTGAAGATCTGTATCTGTTCTGAAATTGGAAGTTTTTTTACTTTAAAAATTGAAACTTTTTTTCCGTCATCTAACAGATTCTATCCTTTATTTTCATAGCTGAGCTACAATCGCCTTTTTCTTTCAGGTAGACATTTTTACAAACAGTGATGTGTTGCTTTGCCTCTTTAAGAATGGAGCACTTGAAAATTTGTTACTTGATTAATGAATTCTTGTTTTACTGTTATGTCTTGATATACTAGATACTAATTCCCATAATAGCTTAGCTACAATCACTTTTGTCTTTCATGTAGACATTCTATACTCTTGCAGTGTGAGCAGTGGGAAGCTTCTTGCCAAAGCTTGTTCAACTATTATTACTTTGGGATGAATTTGTTCTTTGGCGCAAAGGATCATCGGAATCTTCGGTGAAGCTATCTGAAAACTCTGCAATTGTCGTAGGAATATTCATCATTGAACCAGTTTACCAAGACTCTAGGGGAAATGAATTTGTAATGTTGGAAGTTATTTTAAATGTATACTTCTGATTGTTCTCACGATTAATTGTTTATTTGAGAAAAAGAATGTGGGTTGAAATTATGGAAAATGGCATTTTAAATTATTATATATGCTTTTTATTTGAGTTTTTTTTTTTGAAAACATGGTGTTTTTCGCGACGTTTGTAAATACAAATGACACTACAGAACATCTATTTGTGGTGTTTTTAAATAACAACGCCACTAAAGAACATGATTTCTCACGGCGTTTGTAAATACAAACGCCACTAAAGAACAACTATTCGCGGCGCTTGCATACACAAACGCCACTATAGAACAACTATTTACGGCGTTTTAAAATCAAAACGCCATTAAAGAACAAAATTTCTCGCGGTGTTGTAAATACAAACGCCACTAAAGAATGGTTATCCGCGGCGTTTGTAAATACAAACGCCACTAAAGAACATGATTTCTTGCGGCGTTTTCTTCACACAAACGCCGCAAACTTCTTGCGGCGCTGATTTTAGCGGCACTTCTTGCGGCGTTTTTTTAGCGCCGAGAGAGTTTTTAGCGGCGCTTTAAAACGCCGCTATAGGACTAAAAAACGCCGCTAAAGACCTGTTTTGTTGTAGTGTGTTACGTTTATGGCACTGTTTAATATTACAACTGAAAAACAAAGCAAGAACCATAAATTTTAACTAGTTTCGAACCTATGTGAATGGGTTTCGATATGTAGCAATCGTAACCTAAACTTAAAACGTTAGGAAAGCATGTAATATTTTCGGTTTCAGGTGAAACGTTTGAAACTGTATATGCAAACGTTTGATACTTGGTGTATTATTATATTTTATTTAATCGATCAAATATTCCTTCAGCACACGTTTTACATGTTCATTCTAAGATTTAGTTTTTACCCTAATAATTTTAATATGGTGATATTTCTGTTCATTTTAGTTCTTATATTTCATTTTTACCCTAACACTACAGAAGCAAAACAAAAAAACGTAGAAAGAGTAACTGCTATGTTTTAATTTATGGTGTAGTTTAGGGTTATTAGTTTACGAGATTAATTTTTAGGGCATAAAGGTTTATGGTTTACGAGTTAGGACTTAGTATACATAGTTATTATGGTTTATGGTGTAGTTTAGGGTTATTAGTTTATGAGATGAATTTGTATGGCATTAAGGTTTATGGTTTATGATTTAGGACTTAGTATTAATGGGTTAGGGTTTATGGTGTAGTTTAGGGTTAGTGGTTTATGAGATTAATTTGTATGTTTTAAGGTTTAGTGTGTAGCTTAGTTTATGAAATTAACTTCAAACAATATATAGTCTACAATGTATATATAATTTACCATACATTATGATATTATTATTAATATAGTATATAATATAAGATATAGATATGTGAATAAGTCATGTGTTACGTCATGATATTTTTTTACGGGTTATAGGATTATAGCCTATAGTTTTATGTCACTAGTTTTGTAATGACATTTAGGGTTTACACGTTTTAGGCTTAGGGATGAAATTGGAGCACATTTATTTTTCATCATGCTAATTTTGTACAATAAAATAAATATGCTATTATTTTTGTTTAATAATGTCCATAAAAGTATATTTTTCTCCAAAGTTAACCCACATTTATTTCAAACTTTTATAATTTAGTCGAAACACTATAATGTTTGTAATTTAGTTCAAACCATATAAATTATAAGTCCATATAAGAATTCTAAAATTAAAACTCGCATTTCAATTATAACCTAAATTGGGACTCGATTGAATTAAATTAAAACGTAAAAGTTCCTTCCATGGCATAATTCAACTTGAAGTTCAACTGAAACTAATATTACCTGACCTGGATTTTATCTATCAACGACGTGACCCGACATGAAGTCCAGCCGAACCTAAATTAACACGTTCCTTAACTAATTCAGACCTGAATCATTTTGGCCTAAAC
This sequence comes from Hibiscus trionum, assembly GCA_030270665.1. Taxonomy (NCBI): domain Eukaryota; kingdom Viridiplantae; phylum Streptophyta; class Magnoliopsida; order Malvales; family Malvaceae; genus Hibiscus; species Hibiscus trionum. The sequence continues at coordinate 12,252,419 of BSYR01000027.1, read as the reverse complement.
TGACACTTAACTGACCTAAAATTAAGTCGACCCGAACATGGATATGTTGACCTTTAATATTTTATTGTATTTAAACCGCAAATATTCAAATACTTCGGTACACATTTAAAACGCATTTTCTCATAAACATTACAAGGCTTTCTTAACATATTCAAGGTCCAATTTATAGGATAAATTACATAATTAATGAACATACAGTGAAACATGAAAAGTTTAAGGTCCAATTTGTACGATCATAGTCTAAAAGTAAAAAAAAACTTAAATTGAAATCATTAAGAATACATGTTACATTTTAGGTTTGAAGTGGTAAGTTCGAAACCATGTGTAAACGTTCGAAACTCATTGTATTACTAAGAAGACAATTTCTGCCATTTATGGCAAGTTCAATACTATAACTGAAAACGGCAGTTTCAGTGTGTGAACAACTAATTATAAATAGTTTTGAAATTACAGATAGGGGTTTAGATACATGTAAAGCAAAATTTAAACTAACATATAATATTTTAGGTTTCACATGGCGAAAAAATTATGTGTGTTTTGTTTTAAATATTGTGTTCTGACATTTGCTAATATGAATATTCAATTCATAATGAAATAAGAACATTTCATTAAAACTTTCAACCATTTAAAGGGGCAAAACATTCTTGCAGATTTCTTCTAACGAAATAAGAACATTTCAGACGCCAAAACTTTCAACCCTTTAAAGGGGGGCAAAAGATTCTAGTCATAGTACTAGGCTACACATGAAACAAGAAATTTCAGATTCTAATCATCTGGTGCTGCTTATTTGTTGTCACGGTGGCCGAAATTAACCACACCCACAACTGAGAAACGAACAGCCTCCTTGATGATATATATAGGGAAAACGGCCAAAGTCCACCACATTCACAGATCTGACAATCCGATCTGCTTTCGCCGTGTCCCGATGTAGTTCCAAACAACCAGAAAGAAAGGTATTTAGAAAATCTTGAGAGCAAAATTTTCCAAATATTATGTTTGTTGGTGTTCATCCCTACAAAAGTAATCATAGCCTTTCAAATACCATTGTTTGTCGACACGAAAAACCTAGATAAACAAGAAGCACTCCTCCCAGATCTATGAAAAGAGATCTCTGCATATTAGTAATCAACCAACACATATAATAGTTTAGAGACGAAAACTACAAAAGAAAGAAGTCAGTCATTAGGGTATGAAGCTAGGAACTCAAAGGACTCTTGTTTATAATAGAAATTAAAATATTTTATATTTAAAACAGTTTTGGCACTCATAAAAATTGTTTCGAAACTATGTTCATGAGAAATAAAACTGAAAATCTTTAAAGTACATTTAAAATTTTGGGTTGGTAGGTTCAGGTTCGAAATTTGAAAATCAATTTTGTAACTGCTATGTAAGACTTATCTGTAAACTGTTCTGTCTGATGCAACAACTTAAAAGACCTATCTGTTGTTGACATATCGAAATGGGTTACAGAGATTCAAAACGGACATTGAAAAGAAGTGTATTTACTGGAAACACGCGTCTTTTAAAATTATTTTATTGAACCGACAATTTAATGTAATTTTTATTAAACCTGCCAAATTAAATTAATTTTTTACGTGCTCTTTTGATATTAGAACTGAAAAGACATTTTGGGGAGAGAACAACAAATTTTAAATAGTTTTCGAACCACTGAATATGTGTTTCGATACGTGTGAAGCAAAAATTAAACTGAAACCGTTAGTAAAAATGTATTAATTTAGGTTTATGATAAATGTTCGAGACTGTATATGTACACGTTCGGTACTCATCGCATTACTAAAAAGACACAATCTTAGAGCAGTTAAATGTCACATTTATGTTGACGTTTTAATTCCTCTATTCAAAACATTAATAACCAAAGATCAGATTAAATCGAGTCAAGATTATCATATGAAAATTAAAATCATATCAAAATCAAAATATTAATAACCAAAGATGAAAGAGATGGAAGGCCAGAAGAATAGAGGAAACTTTCAGTGAAAAGATTCTTTTATATTGAGAACATGCGTCTTTTGAATTGTATTGAACACACCAAATTAAATTACATGTTCTTTCAGTAACGTAACGTTTGCTGATGAACTGTTACATTTATGGCATCATTTAGTATAATAATGGAAAAAGACAGTTTGGAGCAGAAACTACAAATTTAACTAATTACAAACCTATGAAAATGGGTTTCGATACGTATCAAGCGTAATTTAAACTAAAATCTTTAGTCAATCATGTATTATTTTCTGTTTCATGTGAAAGGTTCGAAACTATATATGCAAATGTTTGATAGATCGCGTTAGGCAATTGGGTAAAAAAAAAAGAGTATTTAGATTGTTGGGCTTAATTGAGTGTTGAAAATTGATTTTAATTTGGGTTAATGGGCCGGACGAGATTAGGCTCATACACCTAAATGTTTTTTTTTTAAGGGAACAATATCTTCCTAAAAACCAAATTTAAATTATTTCCCTAACTTATCCAGAAGGAAACAAGTCAGTTTTCCCCCCTTCATATTTACCTTTTAGCTGGGAGAAAAGAGAAATGACGGTGATCTCACCGGCGGCGGCGGGACTAGGTGGGGGGCAACAGATATCGGCGTCGGTGGTGAACTCGTTTCGGGTGGCAGCCGTGGCTGAGCGGTTGGCTACTCATACTCAGCCTGGTAGACAGCCTAAGAGCTCGGAGTTCTTCAGCCTATGCCTCTCTCTCGCAAGGCACTTTTCTCATTCATAATAATATACATCCATTTCTTTGTCTTTAGATTGTTGCCTTTTCCTTGATCTTGCTCCTTTTCTTCCCCTTCTTTTAATGTTTCGTTAGAAAGTATCGGGTGTGTGATTAATATGTGTTAATTTTTCTTAAAAAAAATTACTCTGGAGAATAATAACCATATCCATATCTGGAGATTAATATGGGTGTTTTAGAGAAAATGGAGGGTTTGAATAACTTAGGTTTTAAATTTTTAATTTCTTCAATTTAGTGAGATTTGGTTAGATATTCAACTATTTGGGTTAGTAATTTCACATTTAAAGGATTAAATGTCAATTTCTCAGGGGGGGCAAGGCCCCCTCCGGCTTCCATAAGGGTCCACCCCTGTTTCCAACCTTAAATTTGCTTTAGTTTTCCTTTTTTTATTGTAGGTTTTGAGAAGAAAAAAAATATGATTAGTTGAGTGATTTTTTATTTGCAAGCTATGTGTAAAGAGTGGTGATTATGTAGGAGGATTACAGGCTTTGATGTTTTTGTTGCTTTCAAATATTCAAAACAGAAATTATTTTTGCATGTATTAGTTGTTTCTATTTTGTTTCTAATTAGATCTCTGTACTTGCTTTATTTTGCTTTCATCTATGCTTGTTCCACTGTTGCATATTATTTCATTGCACTCGAATACAATTTGATCTTATTGTTACTGTCCATTTCACAATTTTGTTACATATATGACTTTCTGTGTTTAAAATGTACAGAGGCATTGATTACGCCATTGCAAACAATGAGGTTCCTGCGAAAGCGCAAGAATTACCTCTATTGTTGAAGCAGGTATGTTATTATCTTAGTTTATTAATTATTACCCATCTTTGTTGCAAGTGCTACTGTTAGATCACTTTGCTAACAAATGGAATTATAGTATAATGTTTTTGTCTATGCAAATAATATACATATCACCTATATGTTTCTCTGTTTTATAGATATGCCAACACAGAAATGACCTCTTTTTACAAGCACCTGTTATGGTGTTGATGATATCAGTGAAGGTACTTCTGAATACTCTCTTCTATATATATCCTTGTTGCTAGTTTTGTGATCACTTGAATCTTCAGCTGCACCTTAAAAATTGTGGTCATCTCACATCTGTCTGTGTATGTGTTGCATGTTGCCAGTTACTTTGATCTAAAGTTAATTCATTTAATAGTCATATTTAAAATTGTTCTTGGCAAAAGATATGGTACAGTGTCCTCTGTATTTGATTTTTCTTTCCATATCATTTGTTTTTGTAATTTAAAACAAGAAAGATGCCTGGTTTATTGGACTTGTTTGGTTTTAAATTTCTCTTTCTCAGAACTCTGGTCCGTCTGTCATGTATTATAGATTTATAGTCTTTTTAGCTGTTCACTTCAATTCAGCTTTCTTCTATTAAGCATTTATGTTGCTTGTGTATGATTAGCTGCAAGCCTGTGTTTGTACTATATCGTACCAGGGTTTAGTGGAAGATTATTTTCCTTCAACCATGTATTAAGTATACTTTCATGCCTTTGTTTTTTCAACGTTGAGTGATATTTTAGCATGTCTTGAACAGTTGAACTAATGATTATGTTTTTAAAAATGAAGACAATTTCTTGATGACTTTCTGTGTACATGATAGAGTGCCTGTAAAATGAGCTGGTTCTCAGATAGAGAGACTCAAGAACTTCTTACTCTTGCCAATGAGGTTTGATTCTCAGCTAACACTTCTATTCTATCTTTCTATTTGTCTGTTGAGACCTTTTTTTTAAAAATTTTCTCCATGATACATGATTTCTGCCTGAGCCATTGTAGAGGTGGTTTGAGTCTCTCACCTTGGGCTCATAATCACTTCTTTAACAAGTTGGTGGAGGGAGACTGGAGACCTCTTTTATCGATATGTATCCCTTTGTGTTGCTAATTGTAGTTTCTCTGTATATCTAGGTGGGCAGTTGCTTTTGCACCCCTGAAGGTATTAACAATGAACTGGATGGTTCGCTTTCAACTGTTTTGGAAATTATGTCAAGGTAGGGGCTTTTACTTGTTTATAAGTATTTGCACGAACAATGATATTTCTATTTCAATGTTTATTGTTTTGTTCAAAATTGATATTTTCCAAGAGATATTAATTTTAAGTTCTAGTTTCTTCCATAAGTGCTTATCTTTCTGTCCGAGCAAGATAGTGATTATGTCTTTGCTGATGTTGAATTGCCATGATCATACGTGGTGTGACCTTTAGAAATTTGACTCAGATATCAAGTTTTGATGCTGACATGATATTTAATTGAAGCCAAGTTTCCTCATTGGTTTTTCTTTTTCTTTTTCTCTCCCTATCCATTATCTTGTCACCATGAGCATGGCAGGTGCCCGTGCCATAGCATTTCATGCTACTGTTGTCTGTTGAATCTATAATTGTGTCTTTAATATCTCTATACTTGTGTTTTGTATAAATATGTGCTCCAGTTGTAGGTAAAAAGCGTCAGGTTGCCAATATCCTAAAGTTCCTACGTTGCTTGGCACAATGTTTAAGTGTTATACTTTTTGCTGCTATTTCTTATGAATGATTTGAAAATAAACCTACCCTTTCAGGTTCTATCCATCCATGAAGATGGGGCATATACTTGCTTCTCTTGAAGCTCAGGTATTTTTTTAATCATTTTAAACCCTATCATCACACTAATTGAGCATGTTTTAATCTTGTTTCTTTGTGTTGTAGCCTGGATACAGCACACTCGTGGTTGATTTCCAAATATCAAAGAATATAACACATTCTTCTCGTGAGAAAATTGTGAGCACATGGATTTTCCTTGAGTATCTGCTGTTTCTGCAGCTCTTTTCCTATAGACTAAAATTGAAAACACTGATTGTGGAAATTTTCCCACATCACCTTGTATCTTTCTTCTGTTTCTCTTGCAGAGATTATTTGTAGCTCAAAAAGATAACATAGAGACATCTGCTTGCATTATAAGTCCCCAGCAAGTGAAGTATGAATAGTTTTATATTATCCTTTCCTCTTTTTTTCATGTGTCGTTGGTCATGTTGGATTTTCTTTGATGTTTTTTTAAACATTTACAGCCTTCTATTAAATGGGAAGGGTGTGGAGAGAAGAACAAATGCTTCAATGGTATGCTTTCTATTCCATTATTTTATTTATTGATTACCTTTGTGTAAGACTCGTATTTTTTCATCAATGCTTTGCTCCTCTGTTTCCTATATCAGGATATGGGACCTCAGCTGCCAACAGATGTGACAGCCATGTTGAAATATGGGACAAATCTTCTCCAAGCTGTGGGCAAGTTTTGCGGTACAGCACAAACAGATGCCTTTTTTGTCTAAAGTCCATACATCTTAGTTTATGTTTTTATTGAGCTTGCTGACAGAGACTAAATATTGAAAAAGGTCATTATATCATTTTGATTGCCTTCATGAGTATGGAGTCATCACCTGACGCTTCCAGTTGCACACTACCAGATTATGTTCAATCTGTTGATTCTGCACCAGGCTCGGGTATGCATCAGTACAAATATTTTCTGTTGTATCCCAATGATGATTTCATTCTGTTATGTTGAGTTTCAAGAAGTTTTTTTTCTTCTTTTGGTACAGAAGATTCCGATTTAATTGAAGGGCCATCGCGGATATCACTCAAGTGTCCCATAAGGTAAGGCACACTACAATTTTCCCTTCATGCAATTGCACGTGAATCACATTACAAATGTAACATCCAAACTCACCCAACAATATTTGTTATTCGGGGCAAGTGTTTTTTTTTTTTCATTCACACCCTTATTGTTATTTTTTAGATGATTTTATTAATTTGCAAATATAATCAAATAAATGCCAGGGTTAGCAGGTGCATATGAACTTTGAGTCCTTTTCTATGTAAAAGTATAATACGTATTTGACATGTTAGTCACATGCTTTTACCCTTATTTTTTCTTCATTATTCTATTTTGGTTCTGGTGTTCTATTATTATTTTTTGACTTCTTGCTAATATTTGTTATAACTACTATTTGTAAATCTTTTATAAATGGTTCATGAAATTTGTTTTTCTTGAAGACTGAGAGTTTGCTAATTCATCCCGGCATTATAATTCCGTTTACTTATTGAAGTTCTGTTGATTGAATCTATCTTCCAACAGCCGAACACGCATCAGAACTCCTGTCAAAGGGGATGCATGCAAGCATCTTCAGGTGAGTCTTTCTTGAGGTGTTTTTGCATTAATAAAGTTTCTGCCACTTGTTGAAGAAAGTACAGTAGTTACACTGAGATAATTACTCACTAAATCCTGAATTCCTTGTGGTGAATTTTAATCCTTTTAAACCTTTATCACTAAATCCTGCTTTCATTTCTAAAAGCCTGATTTAAAATCTTTACTTGTAATATAAAACTGGTTCATGTTTTTTTTAATTAACCTTTTGAGAAGGGACCCCACAGGGTTCTAAATCACTATAATAGATGAATTAGATAAACATGTGAGGACTTCAGGAACAGTTTCTTACTTGCAATGTCGTGTTGCAATTCACATGGTGATCTGACCCATGTTCCTGATGTTTACAACATTTGTTTCATTTGCTGCAGTGCTTTGATTTCAATAACTATGTTGACATAAACTCTAGAAGACCATCCTGGCGCTGTCCACATTGCAATCAACATGTATGCTACACTAACATTCGGATTGATCAAAATATGGTTAAGGCAAGTTGCTACGGTGTTGTCTTCGCTTTTCTGTTTTCTTCTTGTTTCACTTCTATTAAAGGTTTGGTCTGTCCTCAGGTGCTGAAAGAGGTGGCCGGGGATGTGTCTGATGTGATTATCTCTGCAGATGGATCATGGAAAGCTGTGATGGAAAATGATGGCGATGTAGATGAGTTGCCTGATAAGATCCTTGATTGCCAAAAAGATGGGTCTGAGCAGCAAGAATCTGCTACGGGCGTTCCTATTGTTCTGGATCTTACTCAGGCTGACACCGAGGTGGATGCAATGGAAACTATGGAAATTGAAGACAGGAAGCCTCCTGTGGCTAATCTTCAAAGTTTGTCTGCTGCTCCAAATTTAACCGCTACACCAGAATTGGTTAATACAGCTGGAACTAATCAAAATATAGCTTCTAATATGGAGGATAGTTATTGGTCTGCACTTTACTCAAGTCTTGTGTCTGGCACCTCTACTTATAGGATAGATACCCAAGTTGGTGGCAGATCTGAGTCTACTCCAAATGTTACAGTGTCACCAGTGTTTTCTGATGCTATTTCTCCAGCACCCAATCGAGCTGATGCTCGTGGTAATGCTGCCCCTGGGGTTCAAAACCAAGTTGCTGCCGCAAATTTGCAATTACAGCCTTCACAAATAGTAAATTCAACGTCAAATCATGAGCATGGAAATTTGCATAACATAATACCTAGACATGTAAACCGAACACCAACTGCAGTTCAGGCCCTCCCAGCAATGTCTCAGACACAGACTCACACACCAACACCACAACAGATATCAAGAAATAGTATGAACACTATGAGCACAAACAGTTCCTCTCGTACTCCACATCAGGTGCTAGATATGGCTTCGTTGTCATTATAACATTATTTTATTATTATTTTTATGTCTTTGCTCTTGTTTATGCTGTGTTCAGGCTTTTGTTTTGATTTTTGGTATAATCTTCTCAATGCAGAATAGGAACCAACAAGAACGTACATTTGTTCCTGGTCAGTCAATTCAACAAGTTGGTGTTGCAGCTCCAAGTCAACTACCGTACAGAGGTCTGGGTGATTACCAGAACCCACACCTGCAGCAAGCACTGAACTCGAGGTTTTCCCAACCCAGGAGTCCATCTCCAGGCCTGGTACGATCACAATCGCCTAGAGCTGCACAAGTTGGGATGGGCTACGCAGTAGGCAATGTGAATGTCAACCGATTTGTGCCTGCTCCCCAGAGAGCCACCCAAATGGCTAGACAGCCTCCAATGGTGACAGTCCAAACTCAAACACCGAGAGCAGCAGCACCTTATCCTGGAAATGTTGATGGGATTAGGGTTTCAGCTGTGGAGAATAGATTGAACATGGGTGGATTAGCACCTGTAACTTCAAGAGCTGATACCTCAGCTGAGCAGAATTGGCGGCCTTCAGGACGAATGCGAGGAAGCCTCACAGGTCGAGCGTATTCTGAAGCTCTTAGCCAGATGATGATTCAACCCACCCAGTCAACACAAGCTGCAAGGCCACCACAAACAAATTTAACCTCTCCACCTGTTGTTCCACCACATCTGCAGGCGATTCTCGCGAATAACAGGAACCCCGTTGGCCCTCAAATGCAAAACAACGCAATGACTCAAACTGCTGCCATGAACAGTAGTTCTGGTACCCTGCCAGATGGGTCTAGTGGGATGCATTAGTGTATGTAAGAGTGATGAATACGATGCTGTATGTATAAATATTTGTATGGCTGATCGTTGTACAGTTCCTGGGCTAATGTTTTGCATTTTGTGAATAGAGTGTGTACTTATGGGAGTCTTGATGGCACTTTTTATGCAATAGTTATTTACGGCCGGCATGTCTGAGCCCTGCCCTGTGTTGGTATTCCTTTCTTCAAAAGGTTATTTAATTTTGGAGACCATTAGAACGTTGTGTTGATATTGCTGAATCTTTAGGGGAGTTTGGTTTGAGTTATCTTATCGAGAAGAACATGGACAGTAAGACGTATATGCATATAATAAAAAAAAATTAAAATGTTTGTTATTATGTTTGGTTCCCACATTGACACTGGCGTGTAACATTATAAATGGTGACTATTGTTTAGGAAGGTTGTGAGAATAATTTTATCACCTATTTTTTGGTAATGTAAGATTACTAATAATAAACATTATTTTGGACAATTTTATTATTGAAGTTTATTGTGTTATTAAGGCCTAACGGCCAATTTAACTATCGGTAAAAAAATTGAAAAATCATTTAAGTTTTCGTCAATTTTTTTTATTATTAAATTTACTTGAAAAACATTCAACTTGCCTCTTTTGTAATCATCAACCAATTTTAATTGTTAATTTATCATACTCTAGAAAGTGTCATGTCATAAAAATATAAAAAAATTATTATTAAAAAATAAAAACAATTATTAAAAATTATACAATTTAAAAAAAATATTATTAAAATTTACTGATTTCACCAATCTAGTAGCGGAGGAAATGCCTTCTTTCTCATGAACATCTTTGTGACACCAATAACTCAGCACTAGGTAGGTTTAACTTATCATTATAATAGAAGGTTCTTTCTTTCGTTTGTCTCATTCATTGACAATTTTATGACAAGACATTTTCAAAGTATGGATGTTATCATTTTACCTGTTGTTTTTGAGTTAATGATCAAAATTAGATTTATTATAATTTTAATTTTTTAAATTATTTTTTTTATATTTTTAAGATTTTTTACGATTTTATAATGTGACACTTTCTAGAGTATGCTTTGAAAACGTGACAAACTTAATCCGAACACGATTACTCGAACCGGTTCACCTGACAGGTTTATTGACCGTATTTTAGATTCCAGTGATCAAAGTGAAAACGTACTAAAAGTGCAGTGACTACCAATGTAGTTTACCCTAAAAATATTAAGAATTTTTTAAAAATAATAAATCAACCATTTATTATTATTATTATTATTATTATTATTATTATTATTATTATTATTATGTTTTGGGCTCTTTATCTATTTTTGGTCAAAACAAATATCTAAACTAACCTTCTATAACTATTTAAATATATTTATTGCTTTTGTTAAGAAATCTTTGTTTAACACTTATGTCAAATAATTTAGGGTAAACTATGTCAGGTACCACCAAACTATTGGTGGTGAACTGTTTATACCACTAATCTTTCAATTCGCCTAAATTTACCACCAAATTTTATTTTTCGACTCGTTTATACCACTGAGCCGTAACTCTTTAACGATGTGATGACTTGGATGCTAGACCAAAACGACGTCGCTTTGGTGCCGCTATTTTAATACTAAATTACCTAAAACGTCGTTGTTTTGTTAGAAGAAAATATAAAAAATTATGCACTTAAAGGGATTTAAAACTAGAACCTTTAGAATTAAAGGCAAGCTCCCAACCACTAAGTCAACTTAATATCTTTGTTTTATTCCCAGCTCAAATAATAAATATTCCAAAGTGCAGTTGAGATTAATTCAATCTATTTTATAATATAAATAATATCACTCTATATAAATAATATTAATATATTATAAATAATATTAATATAAATATAATAATATATTAATATAAATAACTAATAAATAAAAATTGTATATTATCAATATTATTAAATATATAAATAAATAATATATTATTATAAAAAATAAAAAGCTAATTTTCAAAAACCCTGAAATTTTCCAAATTTACAAAAAAATTCCCAAAATCCACCAAAACATTAACTTCTAACCTATAAACCCTAAAACTCTAAATCATAAATCATAAACTCTAAATATATAAACCCATTAACAACTAAAATGGATGGATTTGGGGTTTAAGCTTTAGTGTTTTGGTGAATTTTTGAGTTTTTTTGTAAAATTTTGAAATTTCAGATTTTTTAAATCAATTTTTTTAGTTTTTATAATAATATATTATTTGTTTTTATATTTTAATATTACTTATTTATGAATAAAATTTTAGGGTTTAAGGTTTATAGTTTAGAGTTAGGGTTTAGGGTCTGAGGTTTTGTTATATTTTTGTTGGGTTGAGAGGTGCTCGATTCCTTCAACCGATGTTGCTCACCAAGTGGTGGAGAGGTGGAATTTTGGGTGGATGTGGTGTGGAAGCTAAAATATAAATGACACAATGATTTTAGAGTGGTTCAACATTCTAACCAAGGTCTAAATCCACTACCTTAGCTCCCCACTAAGGATTTCCAATCAATCCACTATTGATTCATCCCTTTTTCTAGGCTTAGGAGTAAACCCTTATACACCGGTCAAGCTTTCTACCCAAAGCCTTGATCAAACCCTCTTTTACAAAGAGATAAGAAAAGCAAACACAAATCCCTCTAATAGGTGTTTGTTTGCACAATTAAAGCACTCACCCAAAACCTAAAACACTTGAGCAAATTTGACAATTTTGGCTCACTAGTGTTTGTCTATACAAGAATTGACAATTTAGGCACTAAGACAATATTTGATCATTTGTTGATTGACAATATGAGCATTAACCATATCTTGATGCTTGGAGGTCCCTTTTATACTCCTTGGTGAGTTTATAGTCGTTACTAGCCGTTGAGGACTTTAATTCCCACCATAAATGCAGTTCTGCAGCTTACCGTTTCGAAACGCTCGAACCCGTTTCGAAACACCCTTTAAGTAGAAAGAGCCGTTGCAGTCTGACAAGGCACCCGTATCGGAACGCCTTTGGCCGTATCGGAACGCCCTTGGCCGTTTCGGAACGCGTATCGAAATGCCTAGACCCGTATCGAAACGCCCTGCATTTAAATGTTAGTTGGGAACTAGCCGTTGGGGTTTATGACCGTTGTGGTCGAAGCCACGTAGGCGTATCGAAACGGCATATCCCGTTTTGAAATGCTGGGCAAAATCCACATCCAGGGAAAGGCCTGTTTCGATACCCGTATCGAAACACTTTTGCTACTGGAGCATACCGTATCGAAACGCCCTAAGGTGTTTCGAAACGCCTGGACGGTTTTGTGTAGTTTGGCCTTTTGAAAACATGTAAAACTCTTTGAAAATGTCCCTAAACATAGTTTCAAGTTATTTGGACTTTGGAAAATGTTTTAAATACTTTTTAAATCAGTCCAAAACATTTTTCAATTATTATATCAAAACATTAGTTCTACAATCTCCCCCTTTTTGATATAATAAAACTAACTTGAAAAATTGTTTGGGATTCTCCCCCTTTAACTTTAAAAATGTGAATAAAAGATTAAAAATATGAAATCAAATAAAGCTCCCCCTTATTCATTTGAAAATTCAATTTTTCAAACCATTTCTCCCCTTTTTTGTTATATCAAATTTTTTTTAAAACATTAAGTTCAAAATAACTATAGAGGAATAATTTGACAAAAATAAGAATTTGATTTTAAAATGGCTCCCCCTTACTCAAAGCATCATTAAAGATGTTAGTCCAACATATATGATCATCTAGTTGAAATAAAAAGAAATAAATCAAATGAAATCAAAAACAATTAGATTTTTACCAACACTTGAACCCAAGGGAGGATGTGAAGCCTTCCTTCTTCAAGTGTTCTTCCTTGTGTGCATGGAGCTCCCCTCAATGTTTGACTTGTTGAACATCTCCATCACACCTAGCAAAAGACAATCAAGTAATTTTTTTGTATCCAAATTGCTTTGGATCCATGAACATTAGTAGCACAAATTTTGGTCCCCTTAGGAATCCATTTTTCAATGTCATCATTTTTAATTGAAGTACTAAGTCCTTTTGGGACCCAAATACTTCTAAAACATTTTCCTTTTACAAATCTAGGGGCACTAGATTGTCTTACATAAAAATTTGAATTTCCAAAATTGTTTTTCTTTTCTAGCTCTTTGGAAATCAAATCCTTTTCTTCTTGAACTTTTTGAAGCAAATTTTGTAAATTAAAACATTTTAATTCAAACTCTTCGAGTTTTGCTTCAAGTTCAAGTTTGGTTTTAGAAATCAAGTCATTTTGAATTTTCAACTTTGAAATCAACTTATTGTTTTTCAAAATGTGATTTTTAAAGTCTAAAACCAAATCATCATAGGCATCTTGTAATTCATCAAAAGAGTAAGAACATGAAGTAGATGAATTAGAAGTTACCCTTGAATCTTCTTCGATGGCCATAAGGCAAAGGTTGGCTTGTTCATCGTTGGTGGAGTCCTCATCACTCCAAGTAGCCACATGTGCCTTCTTCTTATGGCTTGAAGTGCTTGCCCTCTCCTTTTTCTTGGAATCACGTTCAAGCTCCCTCAAAGCTTTCTTCATGAACGGGGCACACTTCTTGAAGAGATGAACTATCTCTTCATCTTCATCCTCCTCTTCACTTGAATAGACATGATGGAAAGTGGAGGACTTGAGAGCCATGACATTGGTGTTGATGCCAAGCCCCTTGAGCTTCTTCTCTCCCATAGCTCTAATTTCTTCCCTCTTCTTCTCATCCTCTTTGTTCTTCTTCATGATTTGATGAGTAAGGAGTGACCTCACGAGTTCATCAAGCTTCAAAGTCTTCAAATTCTTTGCCTCGATGATGGCGGTCCTCTTTGAGTCTCATGACTCGGGAAGTGAGTAGATGAGCTTTTGGACAAGCTTCTCTTCCGGGATGGCCTCTCCATAACCTTTAAGACCATTGGTGATGGTGGAGAACCTATCAAACATCTTCTCGATGTTCTCTTCCGGATCCATCTTGAAGTTCTCATACTCTAAGGTGAGGAGGCCAATCTTGGTCTCCTTGACTTCATCAGTTCCCTCGTATGTGACTTCAAGCTTGTCCTATACCTCCTTGGCACTCTCACAAGAAGACATCTTCTCATAGATGGATGGGCCAAATGCACAAAAGAGGATGTGCAAGGCTTTGCAATTTAGCTCCATCTTCTTGCGATCGTCGGCACTCCACTCCGCTTTGATTCGTTGAGGCACGAATGTACCATCTTCAACTATGTCACATAGTGTAGCGACGTCTTTTTTGGAAAACACTTGTATATAGGTATAGGTGTAAGTATGGTGGGAAGGATATTTTTAAAAAATTTGAAATAGGGGTTAGAGAGAGATTTTTTTTAAAATTGAAGGGTAAAAATGGATTTTAGAAAATTGTTGGAAAAATATTAGGGGGTTTCAAAATTGTTTTAAAAATAAGGGGTTTTAAAAAAAGTTTTTAAAAAATAGAAGGAGTCGCCACCGGTCACTTTGAAATGGTAGACCGGACACCGGAAATAGAAACCAGAGATTCGAAAAGGGTTCGGGAGTCGGTTACACGCGAGGAAGGGCTATCACCCTCGACATGCCCAAAAATTGGTACCAAAACTTTACCGCTTAATTAAAATCAAATTTTACAAGTTAAAGTGACAAACTTAACCAGAACTTGGTTATACCCGCTAGTAAATTCCGAAAATCCTAGTATTCGAGAACAAACGTCCGAACCACCACCACTACGACTGGTACTGGCCTCGTTTGCTTTCGAATAGAAGGACATCGCACTTTCGAAAACATTTTTAGATTTTTGAAAAAAACGAAAAACCGAATGCATGAGTACAAAATTAAATCTAATCTAAAGTCCTACGGTGCCAAAGGAGTCGATATCCGAGTATTCGGAATACCGTTCCCACGTGGACGCCGGGACCGTGAAGGCTAACAACGTTAGATCAAGTAAGACACTTAAAGGTATAGACAAATTCTTAAAAAAAAGCCAACTAGATTGAAAAACGATGCATGTTTGTGCACATGAATAATGAATAATAGCGACTAATATTATATAGAAAGTTCGATTAATAAGTATATATATGTTAATAAAAACACACGACACGTCACATACTCAACATATATAGCAATATATACATGAGCATATGAAAACCATGTAATATATAGTTGCACGCAAAACCCTATAATATATATATAAATGCACGGGATCTATGGAATCTGAAATTATACAACATGTGATTATATGCAAAACCAATTTGAATGTTTAATTGAGAGAGAAAAATGTTTGAAAAATAAAAAAGGGAAGAATCTTTAAACAAAAGGGAAACATTACGCACATATTAATTGTGATAAAAAAGAAAAAAGGACATTAAGTAATAAAAAGGACATTAATTACGTGGTAGAATCTTAAAAAAGAGGGGAAACAATAATATATATAGGATTAATATTTTAATAAAGAAACCGAAAACATTAGGGGAGTTTTTTCTTTTAATAAAAACGTTAAAAATGGTAATAATACACAAGAATGGTGCATTTAAAATAAGGAAAAAAAGGTATTGGGATTAAAAAAGAGATTTTCCGATTTATAAAAAAAGGGAATGGGGATGAAAGTTGAAAAGTTGGACGGTATGGAGGACCACGGAGGGAATTTTAAAACAGATGAATGGCCCTGACACAATTGACCCGAAGACCCTTTATATATATACTATATGTTTTTTTTATAAAAAAAAAACCCCTAATTTCATTATAACGAGGACGACGCCGCTCTCCCTCTTCTCTCTTTCTAAAAAAACGAGATCGGAAAGGACAAGAAAAAAATCTTTTTTTTTGGAGCTCGTCGCCCCGTTTCAATTCTACCCTCTGTCGTCTCACCATTTTTCTACCCCGTCAAGGGATACTGGCTTATTGACGATCGAAGGCGAAGCGACCCGACTCGGACGACGGAACAACGATCGGTAAAAAGGCAACTCTCCCCTCTTTTTTGATTATGCATGCAAAACAAAAAAAGGAGATCAGATACCTTCTAGATAAATATTGTTTTTGTATTGATTTTTTTGACAATTGCTGGGGGTTACAATGGTTTTGGGGTTCAGTTTTTATAACCGAAGTTACAACGATAGAGAGAAAAAAACAAATGTGGCTTGCTGGGTTCTGATATTTGACTTTGCTCTGATCTGCCCTGTTGCGTTCTGGTTTCTGATTTTGTTGCTTTAATTAATTTTTTTTGTCTTTGTCGCTATTTTGGGATCTCTGATGCCTTGCTTTTGTTTGTTGCATGTCGGAATTGGCTCGATCGGTGAGTGCCGAGGCGTGATCGTGGCAGAAGGGTCAGGCGTCAGACGGTGTCGGGCGTGAAGCGAGGGGTCACGGGGTCGGACCACGCGCGCGAGAGGAAAGTCTGAACGCCATCGACGCGCGCGTGTCAGATGCAAAGAGGCTCGCGCGGGATTTGTCGGTTTCCCGTGTTGATCAAGGACCGTCAGATCATGCTTGATCATCCGATGGTCATGGATGTCTGCGGCGCAAGACGAGGAGGATCGCTAGGGTTTCCAGAATGGAGGGATCTGGGCCGTTCATCGTTCCCAGATCCAACGGTGCGGGGTGCGCGGCGCTGAGCTTGCTGATACCCTTGCTAGGGTTTTTCGGTTAGACTAATATGGGCCCTTGGATGACTCCCCCAAATCTGACGGCTCCTGTTTGGCTGCGCAAAAGGAAGAGAGGAGATTAGGGTTAGTTTGAATTAGGGCTTGAGGCTTTGTATTTGGGCTGTGTTTGGGTTTTTGTATTTATTTATTTTGGGTCCTATATAATGGACACTTTATTTAAATAACAGATTTGGGCTTTTTATTTATCTGTTTATTTATTTATGATATATATGATAATAGTAATAATAAAAACAAGGTGATAGTAATAAACTAATAATAGATAATAAGTAATATCAAATAATATAATGATAATGATAGTAATGATTATATAATAACAAGATATATATATATATATATATTTTTTCTTTTTCTTTTTTTCTTTTTTATATAATTATTATTATTTTAGCCCAATAATAGCCCAAAATGCGAACAAAAAGAGTTTAAGTTTCGGGACAACATTAGTGATTACACATAGCTTGTAGTCTCTTGATTTGATGAAGAACTTCATCTTTGTCTTCCAATGGGCATAGTGGGTTCCGTCAAAGAAAGGCGGTTTGTCGATTGATTGTGCCATTTGAGCCGGTTGATGAAATAGTGATCGAGCTTGCCGGATCTTCTCAATAAGATGTTAATCCTCTTCCATTGAGCCAAGCTCTGATACCAATTGTTGGGTTGAGAGGTGCTCGATTCCTTCAACCGATGTTGCTCACCAAGTGGTGGAGAGGTGGAATTTTGGGTGGATGTGGTGTGGAAGCTAAAATATAAATGACACAATGATTTTAGAGTGGTTCAACCTTCTAACCAAGGTCTACATCCACTACCTTAGCTCCCCACTAAGGATTTCCAATCAATCCACTATTGATTCGTCCTCTTTTTTAGGCTTAGGAGGAAACCCTTATACACCGATCAAGCTTTCTACCCAAAGCCTTGATCAAACCCTCTTTTACAAAGAGATAAGAAAAGCAAACACAAATCCCTCTAATCGATGTTTGTTTGCACAATTAAAGCACTCACCCAAAACCTAAAACACTTGAGCAAATTTGACAATTTTGGCTCACTAGTGTTTGTCTATACAAGAATTGACAATTTAGGCACTAAGACAATATTTGATCATTTGTTGATTGACAATATGAGCATTAACCATATCTTGATGCTTGGAGGTCCCTTTTATACTCCTTGATGAGTTTATAGTCGTTACTAGCCGTTGGGGTTGAATTGGAGCCGTTGAGGACTTTAATTCCCACCATAAATGCAGTTCTGCAGCTCACCGTTTCGAAACGCTCGAACCCGTTTCGAAACACCCTTTAAGTAGAAAGAGCCGTTGCAGTCTGACAAGGCACCCGTATCGGAACGTCCTTGGCCGTTTCGCAACGCGTATCGAAACGCCTAGACCCGTATCGAAACGCCCTGCATTTAAATGTTAGTTGGGAACTAGCCGTTGGGGTTTATGACCGTTGTGGTCGAAGCCACGTAGGCGTATCGAAACGGCATAGCCCGTTTTGAAACGCTGGGAAAAATCCACATCCAGGGAAAGGCCCGTTTCAATACCCGTATCGAAACACTTTTGCTACTAGAGCATACCGTATCGAAACGCCCTAAGGTGTTTCGAAATGCCTGGACGATTTTGTGTAATTTGGCCTTTTGAAAACATGTAAAACCCTTTGAAAATGTCCCTAAACATAGTTTCAAGTTATTTGGACTTTGGAAAATGTTTTAAATACTTTTTAAATCAGTCCAAAACATTTTTCAATTATTATATCAAAACATTAGTTCTACAATTTTGAGTTTTTTTTGGAAATTTCGGGATTTTAAAAATTAGTCTTTTTAGTTTTTATAATAATATATTTATCTATTTATATATTTAATATTATTTATAATATAATTTTTTTTATATTTTTATTTCATTTATTATTTATATATTAATATATGTATACTAATATATTTCTAATATATTTATATTAGAAATAATATATTTATATTATTTATATAAGATAATATTATTTATATGATAAACTGTAGTTTGGAATATATATTATTTGTGTTGTAAATAATACAAAGATATTAAGTTAGGTTAGTGGTTAGAAGGTTTCCTTTTATTCTAGAGGTTCCAAGTTCAAATCCCATTAAGTGTAAATTTTTTCATATTTTCCTTCAACAAAACAACGTCGTTTTGGGCAATTTAGTATCAAAATAGCGGCACCAAAACGACTTCGTTTTGTTCTAGCATCCAAATCATCACACCGTTATGGAGTTAACGGCGCAGTGGTATAAAAAATCAAAAAATAAAGTTTAGTGGCAAATTTAGACCAATTGAAAGGTTGGTGGTATAAACGGGTCACCCAAAATAGTTTGATGGTACCTGGCATAATTTACCCAATTATTTAACTAAAATTTTGATTTAAAAATTTTTAAAATTACAATTTAATTTAAATAAAATTTAAAACTAGTAAAATATTTTTAACTCTCAAATTAGACCGTTTACCTCAAAAAAAATGTTTTTAATAGTGTAACCCTTCTCATTTGGAAAAGCTCTTCTTGTTCATACCATTTTGAAACTTAAATTCCTTTTTGTTTTTTTTTCCGATAATTGTAATCGATTTGAGTTTTTGAAACCTAAAACGATTTTGGTTTCGTAATATTTTTAAAAATTCTAGAACTCCAAATCGGTTTTGAAATATAAAATTCATATTTGCTTGCACAAAAATTGTTACTATCAACAGTTAAGTTTACTCGAGTAAGTCTTCTATTCTCTAAAACACAAATTACACCAATGTAAAATGGTTGTTGTAGAACTAAATGTTTTTGATATAATAATTGAAAAATATTTTGGACAAAATTGAAAAGAATTTAAAGTAAGATTTTAGTCAAAACAACTTGAAAATATGTTTAAAGGTCTTTAAAAGGCTTTGGAACGACTTAAAATGTTTTTAAAGTAGCCAAACCAGTGTTTTTCAAGTAACCGTACTGATATGGGCTGATACTGTATCGATACGCCTTAGGGTTTCAGCTATAGAGAAATTTCAGTAGCCAAAACTCGTACCGATACGCTTTGTCCGTATCGATACGGTGTGTTTTAAATATCTAACGGCTAGTTCGCGTACCGATACAGTTGTATCGCGTACCGATACGCCTAACTACCCCTAACGGTTAAATTCCGAACGGTCTTTTTAATTGCAGGATCGTACCGATATGCTTGCTACGCGTATCGATACGCACCAGCTGGAAGTGCTCAACGACTATTTTCTTATCGGGACCGTATCGATACGATTTGAAGAGTATCGATACGCTAAGCTACAGAACTGCATTTATGGTGGGAAATAAAGGCTCCAACTGCTCTAATTTAACCCCAACGGTCCTCAACGGCTACAAACTCAATTAGAAGTATAAAATGGACCTCCAAGCATTAAGAGATGGTTAATGCTTCAATTGTAACAACATTATGATGTCAATTTATCTCTAGAACTTAATTGTCATTCTCTTGTATAGACAAAACACTTGTGAGCTAAAATGTTTATGTATGCTCAAGTGTATAGGTTTTGGGTGAGTGCTTAGAGTTGCAAACACATACCTATTAGAGAGATTTCTTGTTTGCTTTGAATTTCACTTGTAAGAAAGTGTTGGATTA
Organism: Hibiscus trionum; assembly: GCA_030270665.1. Classification (NCBI taxonomy): domain Eukaryota; kingdom Viridiplantae; phylum Streptophyta; class Magnoliopsida; order Malvales; family Malvaceae; genus Hibiscus; species Hibiscus trionum. Next base: position 12,232,041 of record BSYR01000027.1, on the reverse strand, counting down.
AGCTAAGGGTAGATAGCTTAATCGTTGTAACGGTTTCCTCCTCATCCGAGAAAAGGGGACGAAATTCTTAGTGAATTTAGGAAATCCTTGGTGGCGTTCCAAGGTAGTGGATGTAGGCTTTGGGTTAGAAAGTCGAACCAATTTAAATCCTTGTGTTTAATTCTTAATTTTTTCCACCAACTCAAACACCCAAAAATTCAACTTCTCTACCACTTGGCAAGCATCGGTTGTAGGTGATCATCAAGCTCAACAATTGGTATCAGAGCAAGGCTCAATCGAAGGGGATTAATATCTTATAGAGGCAATTCGGGAAGCTCGATACAACAATTCAATCAACCAGTCAAATGGCGTAATCAATCGACAAGCCACCTTTCTTTGACGAGACCAACTACGCTCATTGGAAGATTAGAATAAAGATCTTCATCAAATCCAAAGACTACAAGCTTTGGGATATTGTTGAAGAGGGTCCTTATGTGCCACAACGAAGTAAGGCGGAATGGAGTGCGGATGATCGCAAGAAGATGGAGCTAAATTGCAAGGCTTTGCACATCCTCTTTTGTGCATTTAGCTCCAACATTCATGAGAAGATGTCCTCTTGCGAAGATGCCGAGGAAGTATGGGACAAGCTTGAAGTTACATACGAGGGAACAAACGAAGTAAAGGAGACCAAGATTGGCCTCCTCAACCACGAGTTTGAGAACTTCAATATGGAACCGGATGAAGACATCACAAAGATGTTCGATAGATTCTCCACCATCACAAATGGACTCAAAGGCTGTAGAGAAATCATTTTGGAAGACAAGCTTGTCCGAAAGCTTCTCTATTCTCTTCCCGAGTTATGGGACTCAAAGAAGACCGCCATCATCGAAGCTAAAAATCTCAAGACCTTGAAGCTAGATGAACTCATTAGGTATCTTCTCACTCATGAAATAATGAAGAAAGAAAAAGAAGAGGAGAAGAAGAAGGAAGAGATAAAGAAGACGGGGAAGAAGAAAATCATGGAGCTAGGCATCAACGCGAGTGTCGTTGCTCTCAAATTCTCCACATGCCAACACGTTTATTTAAGCGAGGAGGAAAGTGAAGATGAAGAGATGGTTCATCTCTTCAAGAAATTCACCCGATTCATGAAGAGCGAGATGGCTAAATATAAGCATGAATCGAAGAAGAAGATGAAGGATTCCCACAAGTCCAAAAAAAAGGGATCATCTTCAAAGAAAGCATATGTGGCAACATGGAGTGATGAAGACTCCACCGATGATGAGGTAGCCCACCTATGCTTCATGACCCTCAATGAGGGGGAGGTAACTTCTAACTCATCTAGTTCAAATTCATATACTTTTGATGAGTTGCAAGATGCCTATGATGAATTGGTATTTGAATTCAAGGCATCATTTTCCAAAAACAAGAAATTAATCTCAAATTTGAAGAAAGAAAATGAAATTCGTTCTAAAACCAATTTGGATATTGAGGCAAAATTAAAAGATTTTGAGCAAAAAGTTCTTGATTTACAAAATTTGCTTCAAAAGACTGAAAAATATCATCAAAATGCCTTGGATGATCTTACGAAAGAAAAAGCTTTGATTTCCAAAGAGCTTGAAAAGAAAAATAGTTTTGGAAAATCAAACTTTTATATTAGACAATCTAATGCCCCTAGATTTTTTAATGGTAAAGTTTTTAGAAGTATTTAGGTCCCAAAAGGACTAAGTACTTCAACTAAAAAGGATGATGTAGAACTAAGTGTATTGATATAATATTTGAAAAATGTTTTGGACTAAATTGAAAAGAATTTAAAATATGTTTTTAGTCAAAAACAACTTGAAAATATGTTTAAGGGTTTTACAAGGCTTTGGAATGATTTAAAGTACATTTAAAGTAGTCAAAACTAGCCTTTTAAGTGCCCGTGCCGATACGGTCTCGGACCGTACCGATACGCCTTAGGGTTTCAACTACATGATTTTTCCAGTAGCCAAAACCTGTACCGATACGCGTAGCCGTATTGATACGGTGTGTTTTGAAATAGCCCAACGGCTAGTCGCGTACCGATACGGGTGTATCGTGTACTGATACGCCTAACTACCCCAATGGTCATTTTCCCAACGGTCTTTTAATTTGCAGGACCGTACCGATACGCTAGGTAAGCGTATCGATACGCATCAGCTGAAGAAGCCCAACGGCTAATTCCTTATCGGGACCGTATCGATACGGTTTGAAGGGTATCGATACGCCAAGCTGCAGAACTGCTTTTATGGTGGGAAATAAAGGCTTCAACGGCTCCAATTCAATCCCAACGGCTAGTAACGGCTACAAACTCATCAAGAAGTATAAAAGGGACCTCCAAGCATCTTGTAATGGTTAATGCTTCAATTGTTACAACATTATGATGTCAAAATATGTCTAGAGCTTAAATTGTAAATTTCTTACTTAGACAACACTTGTGAGCTTACATTGTTATATTTGCTCAAGTGTTTAGGTTTTGGGTAAGTGCTTAGAATTGCAAACAAACACCTTTTAGAGGGATTTCTAGTTTGCTAAGTTTTTTCTTGTAAAAGAGAGTGTTTCCTCAAGCTTTGGGTAGAAAGCTTTGAGGGTTGTAAAGGTTGCCTCCTTAGCCTAGAAAATGGGACGAAATTCTTAGTGAATTTGTTTGGAAATCCTTAGTGGGAAGCTAAGGTAGTGGATGTAGACCTTGGTTAGAAGGTTAAACCACTATAAATCCTTGTGTAAATTGTCTATTTTTTCCTTCCCACTTTTACACCCAAATTATCCAACTTCTCCACACTTGGCGAGCAAGAACGATTGAACGAATCGAGCCCCTAAAATCTCAACAATTGGTATCAGAGCTTGGCTCAATCGAAGAGGATTAACATCCTATTGAGAAGATCCGGCAAGCTCGATCACTATTTCATTCAACCGGCTCATGGCACAATCAATCGACAAACTGCCCCTCTTTGACGGAACACACTATGCCCATTGGAAGACAAAGATGGAGTTCTTTATCAAGTCAATGGACTACAAGCTTTGGGGCATAGTAGAAGATGGTCCGTTCGTGCCACAAGGAAGAAAAGCGGATTGGAGTGCCGATGACCGCAAGAAGATGGAGCTAAATTGCAAAGCCTTGCACATCCTTTTTTGTGCATTTGGCCCAAACATCTATGAAAAGATGTCTTCTTGTGAGAGTGCCAAGGAGGTACGAGACAAGCTTGAAGTCACATACGAGGGAACAAATGAAGTCAAGGAGACCATGATTGGGCTCCTCACCTTAGAGTATGAGAACTTCAAGATGGATCCGGAAGAAAACATCGAGAAGATGTTTGATAGGTTCTCCACTATCACCAATGGTCTAAAAGGTTATGGAGAAGCCATCCCGAAAGAGAAGCTTGTCCGAAAGCTCATCTACTCCCTTCCCGAGTCATGGGACTCAAAGAGGATCGCCATCATCGAAGCCAAGAATCTCAAAACCTTGAAGCTTGATGAACTCATGGGGTCACTTCTCACTCACCAAGTAATGAAGAAAAACAAAGAAGAGGAGAAGAAGAAGGAAGAGATTAGAGCGACGGGGAAGAAGAAGATCATGGAGCTAGGCATCAATGCAAGTGTCGTTGCTCTCAAATCCTCCACATGCCATCATGTAGATTCAAGTGAAGAGGAAAGTGAAGATTGAGAGATGGCCTATCTCTTCAACAAATTCACCCGGTTCATGAAGAGCGAAATGGATAAATCTAAGCATGAATCGAGGAAGAAGAAGATGGACTCCCACAAATCCAAAAAGAAGGGATCATCTTCAAAACAAGCATATGTGGCCACTTGGAGTGATGAAGACTCCACCGATGATGAAGTAGCCCACCTATGCTTGATGGCCCTCAATGAGGGGGAGGTAACTTCTAACTCATCTTCAAATTCTTATACATTTGATGAGTTGCAAGATGACTATGATGATTTGCTTTTGGAATTCAAGGCATCATTTTCCAAGAACAAAAAGTTGATTTCAAAATTAAAAATTGAAAATGATTTGCTTTCCATAACAAATCTTGAACTTGAAGCAAAGTTGAAAGATTTTGAACAAAAATGTTTTGATTTACAAAATTTGCTTCTTAAAGTTCAAAAAGAAAAAGATTTGATTTCCAATGAACTTGAAAAGAAAAATAGTTTTGGAAAATCAATTTTTTATGTAAGACAATCCAGTGCCCCTATATTTGTGAATGGTAAATGTTTTAGAAGTGTTTGGTTCCCAAAAGGACTAACCACTTCAACTAAAAAGGATGAAATTGAAAAATGGATTCCTAAGGGGACTAAATTTTGTGCTACTAATGTCCATGAATCCAAAGCAAATTGGATACCAAAAATTACTTGATTGTCTTTTGCTAGGTGTGATGGAGAGTGATCAACAAGTCAAAAATTAAGGGGGAGCTCCATGCACGCAAAGGAAGAACACTTGAAGAAGGAAGGCTTCACATCCTCCCTTGATTCAAGTGTTGGTAAAAATCTAGTTGTCTTTGTTCTTATTTGATTTATTTTCTTTTATGTCAACTAGATAATCATATATGTTGAACTAACATTCTTATGATGCTTTGAGTAAAGGGGAGCCAATGTTTAAACCAAATTTTTAAGTGTGTCAAAAAAATTTTTACCTCCTAAGTTATTTTGAGCTCAATGTCATTTTAAATTATTTTTGATATAACAAAAAGGGGGAGAAATGGTGTTTGAAAAATTGATTTTTCAAGTTTTTCAAGAGAATAAGGGGGAGCCTTAATCAAATTTAAATTTTAAGTATCTTATTCAATTTTTTAAATACAAGGGGGAGAGAATCCCAAACAATTTTTCAAGTTGGTTTTATTATATCAAAAAATGGGAGATTGTAGAACTAAGTGTTTTGATATAATATTTGAAAAATGTTTTGGACTAAATTGAAAAGAATTTAAAATATGTTTTTAGTCAAAAACAACTTGAAAATATGTTTAAGGGTTTTACAAGGCTTTGGAATGATTTAAAGTACATTTAAAGTAGTCAAAACCAGCCTTTTTAAGTGCCCGTACCGATACGGTCTCGGACCGTATCGATACGCCTTAGGGTTTCAACTACATGATTTTTCCAGTAGCCAAAACACGTACCGATACGCGTAGTCGTATCGATACGGTGTGTTTTGAAATAGCCCAACGGCTAGTCGCGTACCGATACGCCTAACTACCCCAACGGTCATTTTCCCAATGGTCTTTTAATTTGCAGGACCGTACCGATACGCTAGGTAAGCGTATTGATACGCATCAGCCGAAGAAGCCCAACGGCTAATTCCATATTGGGACCGTATCGATATGGTTTGAAGGGTATCGATACGCCAAGCTGCAGAACTGCATTTATGGTGGGAAATAAAGGCTTCAACGGCTCCAATTCAATCCCAACGGCTAGTAACGGCTACAAACTCATCAAGGAGTATAAAAGGGACCTCCAAGCATCTTGTAATGGTTAATGCTTCAATTGTTACAACATTATGATGTCAAAATATGTCTAGAGCTTAAATTGTAAATTCCTTGCTTAGACAACACTTGTGAGCTTACATTGTTATATTTGCTCAAGTGTTTAGGTTTTGGGTGAGTGCTTAGAATTGCAAACAAACACCTTTTAGAGGGATTTCTAGTTTGCTAAGTTTTTCTTGTAAAAGAGAGTGTTTCCACAAGCTTTGAGTAGAAAGCTTTGAGGGTTGTAAAGGTTGCCTCCTTAGCCTAGAAAAGGGGATGAAATTCTTAGTGAATTTGTTGGGAAATACTTAGTGGGAAGCTAAGGTAGTGGATGTAAACCTTGGTTAGAAGGTTGAACCACTATAAGTCCTTGTGTAAATTGTCTATTTTTTCCTTCCCACTTTTACACCCAAATTATCCAACTTCTCCATACTTGGCGAGCAAGAACGGTTGAACGAATCAAACCCCTAAAATCTCAACAGATGAAATTGAAAAATGAATTCCTAAGGGGACAAAATTATGTGCTACTAACGTTTATGGATCCAAAGCAATTTGAATACCAAAAATTACTTGATTATCTTGTTTAGGTGTGACGGAGAGTGATCAACAAGTCCAAATTTGAGGGGGAGCTCCATGCACACAAAGAGAGCACTTGAAGAAGGAAGGCTTCACATCCTCCCTTGGATTCAAGTGTGGTAAAATTAGTTGAATTTATTTTTGTTTAGTTTTATTTCTTTTAATTCAACTAGTTTAATCATATATGTTGGACTAACATTGTTTAATGCTTGGAGTAAGGGGGAGCCAATTTTAAAAGCAAAATTTTTAATTGTGTCAAATTTTTTAACCTCTTATGTTATTTTGAGCTTAAAGTCATTTAAATTCTTTTTGATATAACAAAAAGGGGAGAATTAATTGTTTTGAAAAATTGATCTTTCAAGTGAATAAGGGGGAGCTTTACATGGTTTAATTTTTAAAATTCTCTTATTCAAATTTTTTAAATACTAAGGGGCATAATCTCAAACAATTTTTCAAGTTGGTTTTATTATATCAAAAAGGGAGAGATTGTAGAACTAAATGTTTTGATATAATAATTGAAAAATGTTTTGGACAAAATTGAAAAAAATTTAAAGTAAGCTTTTAGTCAAAACAACTTGAAAATATGTTTAAGTGTCTTTAAAAGGCTTTGGAATGACTTAAAATGCTTTTAAAGTAGCCAAACCAATGTTTTTCAAGTAACCGTACCGATACGGTCTGGTACTATACGATATGCTTTAGGGTTTCAGCTATAGTGATATTCCATTAGCCAAAACTCGTACCGATACGCTTTGTCTGTATCTGTAGAACTAAGTGTTTTGATATAATATTTGAAAAATGTTTTGGACTAAATTGAAAAGAATTTAAAATGTATTTTAATCAAAAACAATTTGAAAATATGTTTAAGGGTTTTACATGGCTTTGGAATGATTTAAAGTATATTTGAAGTAGTCAAAACTGTGCTTTTCAAGTACCCGTACCGATACGGTCTAGTACCGTACTGATACGCCCTAGGGTTTCAACTACAGTCATTTTCCAGTAGCTAAAACCCGTACCGATACGCCTTACCGTATCGATACGGTATGTCTTAAAATACCCAATGGCTAGTTCGCGTACCGATACGGTTGTATCGCGTACCGATACGCCTAACTACCCCCAACGGTCTTTTAAATTGCAGGATCGTACCGATATGCTTACTATGTGTATCAATACGCACCAGCTGCGGGCGCTCAACGGCTATTTTTTTTATCAGGACCGTATCGATACGATGTCAAGAGTATCGATACGCCAAGCTGCAAAATTGCATTTATGGTGGAAAATAAAGGCTTCAACGGCTCCAAAACAACTTCAACGGTCCTCAATGGCTATAAACTCAATTAGGAGTATAAAGGGACCTCTAAGCATCAAGAGATGGTTAATGCTTTAATTGTCAACAACATAATGATCAAGAAATTGTCTTAGAGCTTAATTGTTCATTTTCTTGTATAAACAACACTAGTGAGCTAAACATTGTCAAATTTGCTCAAGTGTTTAGGTTTTGGGTGAGAGCTAAATAGAGCAAACAATCACCTATTAGAGGGATTTCAAGTTTGCTTTAGAATTTCTCTTGTAAAGAGGGTTTACTCAAGCTTTGGGTTAGAAAGCTTTGAGTGTGTAAAGGTTGTCTCCTTAGCCTAGAAAAAGGGAAGAAATTCAAGAGTGAATTTGTTGAAATCCTTAGTGGGAAGCTAAGGTAGTGGATGTAGGTGCTTGTTAGAAGGACGAACCACTATAAATCCTTGTTTCCAATTCTTATTCTTTAGCTTCCACTTAAACACCCAAATATCCAATCTTCTCCATTCTTGGCGAGCTAGAATGGTTGAAGGAAATCGAGCACATAAAAACCCAACAATTGGTATCAGAGCTTGGCTCAATTGAAGAGGATTAACATCTTATTGAGGTGATCCGGCAAGCTCGAACAACATTTCAAACAACTGGTTCAATGACGCAATCCATCGACAAGCCACTATTCTTCGACGGGAACAATTATACTTATTGGAAGACGAAGATGATGTTCTTTGTCAAATCCAAAGACTACAAGCTTTAGGATATTATTGAAGATGACCCATTCGTACCACAAAGAAGCAAGGCGGAGTGGAGTGCCGACGACCGCAAGAAGATGGAACTGAATTGCAAGGCTTTGTACTTCATCTTTTGTACACTTAGCCTCAACATCTACGAGAAAGTGTCTTCTTGCGAGAGTGCCAAGGAAGTTTGGGACAAGCTCAAAGTTACATACGAGGGGACAAACGAATTAAAGGAGACCAAGATCGGCCTCCTCAACCTAGAGTATGAGAACTTCAAGATGGATCTGGAAGAGGACATTGAGAAGATGTTCCATCGATTCTTCACCATCACCAATGAACTAAAAGGCTATGGAGAAGTTATTTCGGAAGAAAAGCTTGTCCGAAAGCTTATCTATTCTCTTCCCGAGTCATGGGATTCAAAAAAGACCGCCATCATCGAAGCAAAGAATTTGAAGACCTTGAAGCTTGATGCACTCATGGGGTCACTTCTCACTCACCAAATCATGAAGAAGGATAAAGAAGAGGAGGAGAAGAAGGAAGAGATAAGAAAGATGGGGAAGAAGAAGATCATGGAGCTAGGCATCAACGCGAGTGTCGTTGCTCTCAAATCCTCCACATGCCATCATGTAGAACTAAGTGAGAAAGAAAGCAAAGATGAAGAGATGACCTATCTCTTCAAGAAGTTCATCTGATTCATGAAGAGCGAGATGGATAAATCCAAGCATGAATCGAAGAAGAAGATGAAGGATTCCCACAAGTCCAACAAAAAGGGATCATCTTCAAAGAAAGCATATGTGGCAATATGGAGTGATGAAGACTCCACCGATAATGAGGTAGCCCGCCTATGCTTCATGGCCCTCAATGAGGGAGAGGTAACTTCTAACTCGTCTATCTCAAATTCATATACATTTGATGAGTTACAAGATGTCTATGATGATTTGCTTTTGGAATTTAAGGCATCATTTTCAAAGAACAAAAAGTTAGTTTCAAAATTGAAAAAGGAAAATGATTTGCTTTCCAAAACAAATCTAGAGTTTGAAGCAAAACTTAAAGTTTTTGAACTTAAAGTTTTAGATTTACAAAATTTGCTTCAAACGATGGAAAAAGATCATAAAAAAGAAGTTTATGATCTTAAAAAGGAAAAAAGATTTGATTTTCAATGAACTTCAAAAGAAAACAATTTAGGAAAATCAAATTTTTATGTTAGACAATCTAGTGCCCCTAGATTTTTGAATGGAAAAGTCTTTAGAAGTATTTGGGTCCCAAAAGGACTAAGTACTTCAACCAAGAAGGATGAAATTGAAAAATGGATTCCTAAGGGGACAAAATTATGTGCAACTAACGTCTATGGATCCAAAGCAATTTAGACACCAAAAATTACTTGATTGTCTTGTTTAGGTGTGATGGAGAGTGATCAACAAGTCTAAATTTGAGGGCGAGCTCCATGCACACAAAGAGAGCACTTGAAGAAGGAAGGCTTCACATCCTCCCTTGGATTCAAGTGTGGCAAAATTTAGTTGAATTCATTTGATTTATTTATTTTTAATTCACCAAGATTATCATATGTTGGACTAACATTGTTTGGTGCTTTGAGTAAGGGGAGCCTAATGTCTTTTTAAATTCTTTTTGATATAACAATAAGGGGAAGAAATTATTTGAAAAATTGATTTTTCAAGAGAATAAGGGGGAGCTTTAATTTTATTCAAAATTTTAAAATACTGAGGGGGAGAAGCCCAAACAATTTTTCAAGTTGATTTTATTATATCAAAAAGGAGAAGATTATAGAACTAAGTGTTTTGATATAATATTTGAAAAATGTTTTGGACTAAATTGAAAAGAATTTAAAAATGTATTTAATAAAAAAACAACTTGAAAATATGTTTAAGGGTTTTACATGGCTTTGGAATGATTTAAAGTGTATTTAAAGTAGTCAAAACCGTGTTTTTCAAGTACCTGTACCGATACGGTCTAGTACCGTACCAATACGCCCTAGGGTTTCAACTATAGTCATTTTCCAGTAGTCAAAACTCGTACCGATACACCTTGCCGTATCGATACGGTATGCCTTAAAATACCCAACGGCTAGTTCACGTATCGATACAGTTGTATCGCATACCGATACGCCTAACTACCCCCAACGGTCGATTTCCCAACGGTCTTTTAAATTGCAGAACTGTACCAATACGCTTACTATGTGTATCGATACGCACCAACTGCATGCGCTCAACGACTATTTCTTTATCGGGACCGTATCGATACGCCAAGCTGCAGAACTGCATTTATGGTGGGAAATAAAGGGTCCAACGGCTCCAAATTAACTTCAACGGTCCTCAACGGCTATAAACTCAAATAGGAGTATAAAAGGGACTTCCAAGCATCAAGAGATGGTTAATGCTTCAATTGTCAACAACATAATGATCAAGAAACTATCTTAGAGTTTAATTGTTTATTTTTTGTATAGACAACACTAGTGAGCTAAACATTGTCAAATTTGCTCTAGTGTTTAGGTTTTGGGTGAGAGCTAAATAGTGCAAGCAATTACCTATTAGAGGGATTTCAAGTTTGCTTTAGAATTTCTCTTGTAAAGAGGTTTTACTCAAGCTTTGGGTTAGAAAGCTTTGAGTGTGTAAAGGTTGCCTCCTTAGCCTAGAAAAGGGGAAAAATTCAAGAGTGAATTTGTTGAAATCCTTACTGGGAAGCTAAGGTAGTGGATGTAGGTGCTTGTTAGAATGTCGAACCACTATAAATCCTTGTGTCCAATTCTTATTCTTTAGCTTCCACTTAAACACCCAAATATTCAATCTTCTCCATTCTTGGCGAGCTAGAACGATTGAAGAAAATCGAGCACATAAAAACTCAACAGTATCGATACGGTGTGTTTTAAATATCTAACGGCTAGTTCGCATACCGATACGGTTGTATCGCGTACTGATACGCCCAACTACCCCCAACGGTCAAATTCCCAACAGTCTTTTAAATTGCAGGACCATACCAATACGCTTGCTACATGTATCGATACGCACCAGCTGGAAGTGCCCAATGGCTATTTCCTTATCGGGACCGTATTGATACGATTTGAGGAGTATCGGGACCGTATTGATACGATTTGAGGAGTATCGATACGCTAAGCTGTAGAACTGCATTTATGGTGGGAAATAAAGGCTCCAACGGCTCTAATTCAACCCCAACGATCCTCAACGGCTACAAACTCAATTAGGAGTATAAAATGGACCTCCAATCATCAAGAGATGGTTAATGCTTCAATTGTAACAACATTATGATGTCAAATTGTCATTCTCTTGTATAGACAAAACACTTGTGAGCTAAAATGTTCATGTATGTTCAAGTGTATAGGTTTTGGGTGAGTGCTTAGAGTTGCAAACACATACTTATTAGAGGGATTTCTTGTTTGCTTTGAATTTCACTTGTAAGAGAGTGTTGGATTAAGCTAAAGGTAGATAGCTTAATCGTTGTAACGGTTTCCTCCTCATCTGAGAAAAGGGGACGAAATTCTTAGTGAATTTGGGAAATCCTTGGTGACGTTCCAAGGTAGTGGATGTAGGCTTTGGGTTAGAAAATCGAACCACTCTAAATCCTTGTGCTTAATTCTTAATTTTTGCCACCAACTCAAACACCCAAAAATTCAACTTCTCCACCGCTTGGCAAGCATCGGTTGAAGGTGATCATCAAGCTCAACAGTTATAATCTCTTAGACATATTTACACGGTATAGATTGGTTCTTCAATGTCAATATGCCTCTGACTACAAATCATGTTTGCTTTAGTTATCGATTACGTAATCGATTATGTGCCAATTTTCGGCGTTGTGAGGGTACTAATCCTTCCTCATACGTAACATACTCTCGTACCCAAACTTGACTTTTTTTGTTTCCTTTAGGTGTCCGGTCTACCTAACCCAAAAGATCAGTGACGATTCCATTTCTAACTCAAAACCATATTTTCAATGAAATTCGTATTTTCACTTCTCTTTCCATAAAATTAAAATCCGATCTACTTAACACTTTTTTGATTAAATATTTAATAAGCTATTATATTTTCTTAATTTATATATTATTTTTATATGAGTTAAAATTTATTAATTATTTAAAATTTATAACGGGGCTTGCCCTTGCACTTGAGCCTTTAGGAGCTCCGTCCTGTAGGTTAACAATATGGTTGGCATGGTAACACTGTAAACTTATAATTGAAAGCTACAAAATTTTTAACGGGATTGCAAAAGGTGATTTTTGGGGTAAACATCACTATTAGTCACTAAACTATTTTCACTTTCTTATTTTAGTCACTAAACTATCATTTGTATAAATTCATCATCAACGTTACATTTTTTTTCTTCTATTTTGCTCACTAATGTTACTTTTTCCCTTATTTTAGTCACCAATTTGTTGCTTATTCCCTATTTTGGTCACTAAACTATTTTCGTTTTCCTATTTTTTCGGGAGTTTTTTAACGGAGGATGACCAAAATAAGGAAAAAACGTAACATTAATTACTATTTTGCCAAAATAATAGTATAATGACCAAAGTAGGAAAGTGGGAATAGTTTAATGACCAATGGTGATGTTTACCTTTTTTTTTTCTCAGCACAAAGGTTGAAAACCACTATCATCGGCCCAAATATTATAAGCCTTGAGTTGAATGATAGTATGGAAGCCCAGTTAGGCCGATCTGGCGGAGCAGTATAACAGAGTGGCCTGCATTTTGAAAAATTCAATCTCATTTGGCGCCAATGGACGATCTCTGCAACTCCTCTATCAAATTCTTCTCCGATCAACAGATCCGGCAGGCCGACATCCTCCTTCCTCATGAGGTAATTGTTTTTAGTATCTTTTTCCGATTATCAAAAACGATTAAAAATATCACTCTTACAGGTTCAAGCCAGAATCCAAGTTGCTGTCCTCAATTTCCTCAAGGTTTTGAGCTCTCCTGATCCCGCCATCTCCAATCTCCCCCTGGTAACTGAAATTTTCCCTGTTTGTTTTCTGAGAAAATACGAGGAAATGATTTTCCTGAGTTACTTTTTTTCCTCGATTACGGAATAGATAAATAGGAAGTCGAGTAATAGCAAAGTGAGTGAAGGGATCTTGACTGATGTTTCCTGGACTTTTCTGTCTCACTCTTTTTGTACAAGATCGTTGATGAGAGCCAACGCTGCTAAGGCTTTTATTAGAGGTACTTTCTTCTGTAATGGTTTTAAAGGTTTATTTTTATCCTCTAATTTTTGTTCTAAATTAAATTGATTCTTGATCTTATTATCCCTACTAAAAATGAAGTGTGGAAGGTTATGGAAATGTGTTTTGAGATTCTGATTCAAGAGAAACGAGTTACGCAGAGGGAACTCTTTTACAAGCTGCTCTGTAATTCACCGGATTACTTCTCATCTCAATTGCAGGTCAATAGGACAATCCAAGGTCACTTTTCTGAATTCTCAGTCGTTTATTAACAATATTAATGATTTCACTCCATGTTTGTGTTCAAATGAAATGTCTTGATTACCATCCTAATGCTTGAATTTCGTGCCAAAGATGTCGTAGCATTGCTTCGGTGCAGCCGTTACAGTCTCGGAATCATGGCATCCGGCAGAGGACTTGTTGCAGGGCGAATCTTGCTTCAGGCAATTCAATTTCTTTCCTGCTTATGTTAATGTTACTGTATTGCAAATATCATGAAAATAATTGATGAAATTTCACATGCCACTTACTTATTTAGGAGCCAAACCAAGAGGCTGTAGATTGTTCTGCATGTGGTTCTTCTGGATATGCAATTTCAGGTGACCTGAAGTTGTTAGAGAGCTTGATTATGAAGACAGATGCCCGCTATATTATCGTAGTTGAAAAGGTGCTTTTTTTAATCAAAACCAAAATAGACGTCACTATGAATTTATGATTCCTGCATCCAATTTTACAAAGTTTTCCATGTTTTTGCTATAAAGCATGCAATATTCCAGCGATTGGCAGAGGATCACGTTTTTAACCAGATTCCCAGCATTCTTCTCACGGCAAAAGGCTACCCGGATATAGCTACAAGGTACCCGTTTCCTAGCCTTTTAAGACTGTTGTCATTTGGAGATGCTTCTTTGTAATCGCTGCCTTGAATGTTACAGATTTCTTCTTCACCGAATGAGTCGGGCTTTTCCAGAATTGCCTATTTTAGCGCTGGTTGACTGGTATGGATCACATATTCACATATAAGTACCGAGGACTTGTTCTGTATAGTCTTTCGTCTTTTGCCCTTTATCCTTACCATGGATTTAATTTGAGGTCCGCAACTGCAATAGCGGCCGCTGCGATCTTAATACCCATAGTGACCACAATAGCTATTGTTATATCCGCAACCGCGATAAAGCCTCAACCCCAATTTAAATCTATGATCCTTACTCGCACTTGGATTCTTCATTCTCTCATACATGTGCACCATGGACACTGATGAACTTCAAATTTGAACCATTACAGGAATCCGGCTGGATTAGCTATATTGTCTACTTTTAAGTATGGAAGCATAGGGATGGGCCTGGAGGCATATAGATATGGTATGTTCTTGCAGTCACATTCCAGTTTGCACCCGATTTCCTTGTTGTTTACGATTTAAAAACTGTAATATTTTGTATGCACTATTCAGCTTGCAACGTGAAGTGGCTGGGACTGCGGGGGGATGATCTACAATTGATACCTGCACCGTCTTTAGCTCCACTAAAGCCACGGGACCTCCAAATCGCTACAAGCTTGTTTTCCTCAGCAATCTTGCAGGTGCAATACCTTGTATGAGTCAATAGACGAGATAACCTATTGTGTTCATATTTTATACTGTTCTGTTTCGATCTTGTGTTTAATACAGTATTGTTTTATTTCTCGGACTAACGTATTGCCAACAAAATGGTGTTCTACAGGATAATTACAGGCAAGAATTGGAACTTATGATGCAGACGGGTCAGAGGGCAGAGATCGAAGCTCTATATTTCCACGGATACGATTATTTAGGTAAGTATATAGCAAAGAAAATTGTACAAGCCAATTACATCTGAAAATAGTAGCAATTGTAGAAGAATAATAAACCAAAACCACCATTGGTAAAACAAGAATAATTCCTGAACTAGGATGAAGTATTTAGATAAATTTTGTTGGGTTTATTAGACTTTAAAGAGTTACCTTGACTAGTTCTATGAATTTTTCTAGTCTCCCAGCATGCTTCTTGTCATCCTTGCAACTATCATATCTTTAAATATTTGATGCACTAAGCAGAATGGTGTTAGAGGTTATGAGTTTAATTTAGAGTTTAAAATTTAGGGGTTTATGTTTTAAATTTAAGGATTAGGTTTAGGATTTAGGGTTCTAAATTTTAAAGCCTAAATAAGCATGCTTCTTGGGGAAAAAAATCAAGGGTAAACTACATAAATGACCACCATACTATTGTAAAAGTCGCGATTTGACCACCTTACTTTTTTTCGAAGCAATTAAACCATCGTACTATTAAATTGGGTGCAATTTGACCACCAACCGTTAAAGGTTAACGGTAGGGTGACGTGTCAGTTAAAAAAATAAGGGTATAATTTGACTACCTTATTGGAGGGACAAGCAGGGGGAGTCGAACCTGCGTCCCCTAACAAGGAAGACTAATGGCTTACCACCACACCAAATGCTATATTGTGATATAATTCCTGCAATATATATTATATCTAAATAAACATCAAAAACCGAAAAACTCCATCATCGTTTTCCATTGCCTTGCTATAGACGAAGGCATACAACATCAAAGGGGACGATCAAGAGCTATAGACGAACTCAATCGGAAATTCTTAATAGAAAGAACTGCAACAACAAAGCTTGCAAGCAACTGCGGAAATCGAGATCGGAAAAGTACATAAAACACAGTGATTCCAATGAGAAAACGGTGAAGAGTTCGTATCCGGAAGATGGATTAAGAAACTAACATAATACACCAACAGAATAAAACACTGAATACACCACAAACATAGTCGGCAACCTACACAACATAATACACCACAAAACACTGAATTTTTGGAGGTAAATTCAGTTTCCAAACAGCATCGACCTCCGATGCAAGCTCAAGCCCTATTGAGTAATATGAAGGTTTGATTCTTGGGCTTCAGCCGAGGTTTGATTCTTGGGCTTCAGCCGGGCCTTGATTGTTATCTGTTATAACTGCCCGGGTGTTTGTTATAACTGATACTATTTAGTATCCAGTTGAAAACACGGTGGGCTATATAAACCCAATTTTGGGAACTGGCCCAAATATCTTTTGGCCTACACTGATCCATATTCTCTCTCATCTCTTTCTTTTATGTTTGGCTCTTTTAGAGAGCTTTCTTTCTGTTTTTTTTTCCTTTTCGTTTCTTTTCCGTTCATCAGTTTCTTCTTCACATATATGTAAATCTCACCGGAGCTGCATCAACAGTGTATCAGAGCTACGGATTCGGTCGGAATAGTGTGTGTTTGGCCGGCTGTGGTGAGTGCGTGAAGACGAAGTGCTTCTTTGTGACGGTTCGTGGTTCGTTGTTCTCTTGCTGTGTCAAATTTGGGCGTTTTTCGTCTGTGACCTTTGAGGTGTTCGTGAGATCCTGCTAATCGCTTCTAATGGCGCCGGAGGCTGTTGAGGTAACCAATTTGACTGACGAAGCCACCGATGCAGTTCAGTTCAACAGTGAATCCAATAGTCCGATGTTCGCTAATAAACAGGTTAGCGTCAAACTCGACGACACGAATTTTTTACTTTGGAAACAGCAAGTGATACTTATGATTCACGGCAATGAGTTAGAACACTATCTAGATTCAGAAACACCTATACCTTCGAAGATTGTAAAAGATTCTACTGGTAAACTCATCCTTAATCCTGAGTTTAGAAGATTTAGAAAGGAAGATAATGCCCTAGCCTCGTGGCTTCTCTCTACAATAAGTCCTAGGGTTTTGCCTCAGTTAGTTGGAGCTGAGACATCTGCGTCTATTTGGGCATCTGTGATAAATCTATACTCAAAGTTTTCCACTACAAAGGTTATGAATCTACACTGTAGATTACGAGCTTTGAAGAAAGGTTCTCTTTCAATTAGAGAATATACAACACAAATCAAGGAGATTTGTGATCTTCTGGCTACCAGTGGCAGTCCTGTTGCTGAGGTTGAGCAAATTGCAACGGTTCTGAATGGTCTCACTCCTGAATTTGATCCGTTCGTTGCTGCCATTACGATGAGTTGTGAACCCTACACTCTTGAATCAGTGGTTTCTGGATTGATCGATGCTGAATCCAGACTTGGTGATATAGTACGGGTTCCTATTGGAATTAACCTAACACAAGCCAATGAAGATAAGTCTCAAGAGTCCTATGGTGCTGGCAGAGATGCTTCTCGTTCTCAGTATACATCTAAGCCACCACCTCGCAACAACACTCAGAATGGAGGAAGGTTTCGAGGAGGGCGTCCCAGGCCTCAGTGTCAATTATGCGGGAAGATAGGCCATCTTGTGGACCGTTGCTGTCACAGATTTGACCAGAATTTCAAAGGAGTCATGTCTCAACAATCTCAGCAGTCAAAGGAGTCCACAGACACTCAAGCCAATGTGTGCAGATATGCTGATACTGAAGATGATGTCTGCTATAACCCTTTTGTGGGACTTGCCCCTGGATCCAATGAAGATAAATCTGAGGAGACATCAGACACTGTTCAGATCAATACTCTCATTGCAAGAGGTGATCTCACTCTGGATGACAAGTGGTTCCCTGACTCTGGGGCCACTCACCATGTTACCAAAAGCTCTGTGAATGGTAAGTCATACTCTGGTAAGGGTAAGGTGTTCCTTGGTGATGGCTCTACTTTAGATATTACTCATATTGGTAGCTGTGCTATACATACATCTGCTAAACCTTTAGTTCTGGATCGGTTGCTATGTGTACCTAAAATTACAAGAAGTCTTTTGTCTGTTTCTCGGTTTACAAGTGATAACAATGTTTTTCTTGAGTTTCATGCTGACAGATGCCTTGTCAAGGATGAGGTGAGTGGTGCTGTGCTGCTTAAAGGTACTCTTGATGATGGACTGTATAGCTTCAGTTTTTCTCATACAACTTCTTGTCTTGACTCTGTGTGCAATACTATTCATCATGCTACTTCTGCTACTGATGCTTCTGTTTCTGCTACTAGTATGCCTGCTAATAATACTATGTCTCAATCTAGTTACTGGTTGTGGCACCAGAGATTGGGGCACCCTGCACATTCTGTTGTTTGCAATACTTTAAATAAGGCCTTCTCTGTTGATAGATCTGTTCTGTGTAAAGCATGTCAATTAGGGAAGAGCACTAGGTTGCCATTTACTTTGTCTGACACAGTGTATCACAAACCTTTTGAACTGGTTGAGGTTGATGTCTGGGGTCCCTCACCCATTAAGTCATTAGGTTATCAATACTATGTCTCTTTTGTTGACATGTATTCGCATAATTGCTGGTTATACTTGTTAAAACAAAAATCTGAAGTGAAAAATGCATTTGAATTGTTTGCTGCTTTGGTTGAAAATCAATTCTCTGCTAAACTTGTTGCTTTGCAAACTGATGGTGGGGGTGAGTTTGTAGCTTTAGCCAGTGACTTAGCTAAGAGGGGCATACAACATAGGGTTACATGTCCCTATACTTCTGCTCAGAATGGAACTGTGGAACGTAAACATAGGCACATAGTAGATACTACTCTTACCATGTTAGCTACTGCTTCTGTACCCTTTCAATATTGGTCTTTTGCTGCTTTAAGTGCAGTTTACCTCATTAATAGGCTACCTACTGCTAGTTTAGATGGGTTGTCTCCTCATGAGAAGTTGTATGGAACAAAACCAAACTATCAGTTGCTTCGTGTGTTTGGGTCTGAGTGCTTTCCTTGCTTGAGGGACTACAACAAACACAAGTTTGACTACAGATCGAAAGCATGTGTGTTCTTGGGTTATTCACCTAAACACAAGGGTTACCAGTGTATGGATGCCTCTGGCAGAGTGTATGTCTCGCGACATGTCAAGTTTAATGAACATGTGTTCCCATTTGCTGCTTCAGCATCTGCCAAGTCCAATTCTACTCATGATCTTTTTCAACCCTCGGCTAGTTTGAGCATTCCTAACAAGTATCATCCACCTAAAAGACCTATAGTGGTATCTTGCCCCAATTCTGATAGCTCACCAAGACACTTTACAGCATCCTCTAATGCTGAGTCCTCTAGCCACCCAATTCCTTCTCCTTCCTTGTCTTTAGCTTCTTCATTGCAATCATCAACTGCTGATCCTCATACTCAAGATGAGCTAGAGTTAGCTGCTGATACTGTGGAAGGTTTGGATATTGCAACTGAGGTTGCTAACAATGGTGTGCATTCTACTGCTGCAACTGCTGCTCATACTGATGAAGTTGCATACAATGATGTACACCAGGGTGCAGACATGATTGAAGTTGAAGAAATGTCTGCTCCTTCAGGTGGTGGTATCTTACAACATACTGCAACTGAAGTTGCTAACAATGATGTGCACACACCTGCTGCAACTGCGGCTCATACTGATGATGTTGCACACAGTGATGCACACCTAGTTGTAGACATGGTTGGATCTGGGGAAATGTCTACTCCTTCAGGTGGTGGTAATTTACAACAAGATATGGGTCATGAAGCTACTAGTTGTGTACCCACACCATTTTGTTCTCTAAGTTCTTCATGTGATGGTCACTCTCTGGATGTTACCAAATCTCCAGCAGTCAACACAGAAGCACCTGTGCATACCTCTAATCATTCTGTTCATGGTTCCTCTCCCTTTGTGCCTGCAGCCAATGATCTGCCTCCAGCTGAGTTTGTTGTTA
The DNA here is from genome assembly GCA_030270665.1 of Hibiscus trionum. NCBI lineage: Eukaryota > Viridiplantae > Streptophyta > Magnoliopsida > Malvales > Malvaceae > Hibiscus > Hibiscus trionum. The sequence continues at coordinate 12,212,152 of BSYR01000027.1, read as the reverse complement.
GACATGAGCCTCTGAATACTCATCATATGATTACTCGTAGTAAAGCTGGGATTTTTAAACCCAAAGTATACTCTGCTGAAACACACTTTACTCCCACTACTGTTCAGCAAGCTCTCAATCATCCTAAGTGGAAAGAGGTTGTTCTTCTTGAGTATAATGCTCTGCTTAATAACCAAACTTGGCAGTTAGTTCCTTTACCTGCTGACAGAAGACCAATAGGATCCAAGTGGCTTTTTAGGATAAAACTAAACTCAGATGGTACTATTAGTCGTTACAAGGCTAGGCTTGTGGCGAAGGGATATTCTCAGATCCCTGGATATGATTTTGGTGAAACATTTAGTCCAGTTGTTAGGTTTTTCACTGTCAATGTGCTTCTCTCACTTGCTGTGTCACATCAGTGGCTTGTTCATCAAGTTGATGTTAACAATGCCTTTTTAAAGGGTGATTTATTGGAAGATGTTTATATGACACAGCCAGAAGGTTTTGAACAAAGTGGTGTTGATGGTGAAAGGTTGGTGTGTAAACTAAAAAAAGCCTTGTATGGCCTCAGGCAAGCTCCCAGAAATTGGTTCAGCAAACTGAAGGAGTTCTTATGTAGCTTGAACTTCAGATGTTCTGGTGCTGATAACTCTTTGTTCATCAGGACTGACCCTTCACATACAACCTATGTTGTTGTATACGTTGATGATATACTCATCACAAGAAGTTCTGAGGATTATATTGCTCATCTCATTCAGCAACTTGATCTTAAATTCTCTCTTAAGGGTCTTGATTGCATTCAGTTTTTCTTGGGAATTGAAGCTGTGCATCATAAGGATGGATTATTTCTTAGCCAGAGAAAGTTTATTGAAGAATTACTTGTCAAAACTAATATGGTTCACACCAAAGCTGTTGATACTCCTATGGTTCCAACTTTGAAGCTTAGCAAGAATGAGGGTGAGTTGATGGTGGATTCTCAATTGTACAGAAGCACTGTAGGGGCACTTCTATATGTATGTCATACTCGACCGGATGTCTCTTTTGCTGTAAACAAGGTTTCTCAGTACATGCAACAACCTACTGACATCCATTGGGGAGCTGTGAAACGTATACTCAGATACTTGAAAGGAACAATTAATTATGGTGTTTGGTTTTGTCCTCAGCCTCTACCTAATGCTTTACAAGTCTTCTCTGACTCAGACTGGGCTGGTGATGTGGATGATCGTAGATCTATTTCAGGATACCGTGTCTATTTTGGATCACATCTGTTATGCTGGAGTTCTAAGAAACAACGGTCAGTCTCTCGGTCTACAGCAGAGGCAGAGTACCGTAGTCTTGCTGATGCTACTAGTGAATTGCTATGGGTTCAAGCGGTGCTTGCAGACATGGGTGTTCAATTACAAGATGTTGCAAAGATGTGGTGTGACAATACCAGCACTGTTGCTTTGGCTGCAAATCCTGTTCTACATGCGAAAACTAAGCATGTAGAGCTAGACTTACACTTTGTTCGGGAGAAAGTTCTTCGACAACAGTTGGAAGTCAACTATGTACCTGCGCACAATCAGATAGCTGACATTCTCACTAAGCCACTTTCATCCACTCGCTTCAATGATCTGCGTACTATGCTTCAGGTTGTGACTACTCCTCAGAATCCAGAGAAGGAAGAAAGCATGGTAAATATTGAGTAATATGAAGGTTTGATTCTTGGGCTTCAGCCGAGGTTTGATTCTTGGGCTTCAGCCGGGCCTTGATTGTTATCTGTTATAACTACCCGGGTGTTTGTTATAACTGATACTATTTAGTATCCAGTTGAAAACACGGTGGGCTATATAAACCCAATTTTGGGAACTGGCCCAAATATCTTTTGGCCTACACTGATCCATATTCTCTCTCATCTCTTTCTTTTCTGTTTGGCTCTTTTAGAGAGTTTTCTTTCTGTTTTTTTCCCTTTTCGTTTCTTTTCCGTTCATCAGTTTCTTCTTCACATATATGTAAATCTCATCGGAGCTGCATCAACAAGCCCAAACGACGTCATCATGCGATATAGCTCACCAACAGAACCCCCGATGATGAATGTTTCCAAACTAGCTGATCCATACAAGACTCCATAACACTAAACTGTGAAACATATGCCTGTAAATCCAACAAAACAAGATCTAGGAACTTTAGGATGAAGGCTAAGGTTTAGAAGATTTAGGAACTTTAGGATCAGTCGAATAGGTACAAAATTTCTTACCTTTTTTGCACTGTAGTTTCCTTGCTTGTCTATACTAGTAGTGATGGAACTTTGAAAAGCTCTATGGAATAAAAATGATCCCTTTCCCTTTTCATTGTCTTTTCCTTAATCTTTTCATATTTTCTCCACAGTTAAGTTTTGACATTTCTTTTGTCTCTGTGTGGGGCAATGGAGATAATTTCATCTGCATAAAAAAGTTATGATGATAAAGATAATAATAATGCAAGCCTATCACTATGATTCTGAAATCATATTTGATAGCTACTGCATAAAACAGTTTCTTAATCCATCTTCCGGATATGAACTCTTCACCGTTTTCTCATTAGAATCACTGTGTTTTATGTACTTTTCCGATCTCGATTTTCTCAGTTGCTTGCAAGCTTTGTTGCAGTTTTTTCTATTAAGATTCTCTGGTTGAGTTCGTCTATAGCTCTTGATCGTCCCCTTTGATGTTGTATGCCTTCGTCTATAGCAAGGCAATGAAAAACGATGATGGAGTTTTTCGGATTTTGATGTTTATTTAGATATAATATATATTGCAGGAATTATATCATAATATAGCATTTGGCGTGGTGGTAAGCCATCAATCTTTCTTGCTAGGGGACGCAGGTTCAACCCCCCTAGCTTGCATTTGTGAATTTTTTTCATTTTCTTCCTTTAATTAGGTGGTGACACGTGTCACCACCTGATTTGAGGATGAAAATAAATTTATTTAATCAAATATAAATAATTAAATCCCTCCAATAAGGTAGTGACACGTGTCATCACCTAATTAATTTATTTTATTAAATTAAAATTAGGACTAAATTGAAAGAATGTATAAGTAGTAAAGACCAAATGTGTAATTATACCCTTATTTTTTTAACTGACACGTCACCCTGCCGTTAACGTTTAACGGTTGGTGGTCAAATTGCACTCAATTTAATAGTATGATGGTTTAATTGCTTCGAAAAAAGGTAAGGTGGTCAAATCGCGACTTTTACAATAGTATGGTGGTCATTTACGTAGTTTACCAAAAATCAATTGTACGTGCATCAAATATTAACCCAAAAGCATAAATATATTGTATAAAATGAATTTCTACAAAAACGTCATGAATGCAAGATGTATATATTGCTGTAGTTGAATCTGGGTTGGTAAAACAATATCTCAGAATTGCATCAAGTTTTGTTATGGTTGTTGAAGAGTGATACCAAGACAAGATTTGGCGATTTGATGGCCTAGCTGATTTAGACTAATGCTTTAAAACTTATTGTTTTTCAGATAATTTTTTTTGATTAAAAAAATATTACAACAAGCCTCGTTACAACTTATTGTTTTTCAGATTATTTCTAACACCATTTCTTTTATGTTTCATCCTTAAATTGTTGAAATGTAGTTTAAATTCTGGCACAAGTGGTGCAAAATGAACGTATGAGGTCTATTTTTTATTTTAGTGTATTTGTTATGTTGAAATTTGGGATCTGGTTCATTTTCTAAATTGATATAATTCAATCTCTTTATTGTTATAATATTTTAGTGTAGTTGTTAAAGTGCTGACCTGGAATTTTATGTTTAAAACAACTTTAAACATTCATTTGAATTAAAAATTATTTGTTTGATTTTCGTCCGTACTTAAATATGTAATTGGATAATGATATATAATTTCACATCATCACTTTAACGGCAACTAATAAATTTATTAATTTGAACATACTAATTATATTATGAAAGTAGAAAGAACTAAATTAAAGAGCTTAAACTTTTGCGAGATCTACTAATTGGTTTAGTGACCAAGGATGTTCATGTTGTCTCATCTTGTATGAGTTTGAATCTTGACATTTATTTTTAGAATGTATTAGAGGGGGATAAAATTGTACTACATTGTAAAGGATAATGTTGTTTCTCTTAGGTGATCCGGGTTGGAGCAGCGTAATAGTATGCAAGTGTGTATAAATTTATCCAAATTTAAAATTAGATTAAGATACTGCATTGTAATTAAATTAAAGTGTTTAAAAAAGGAAAGATCATTATTTCTCAAGGTGAACAACTTGTATATATGAGAATCAATGGAGGATTAAGGTTGAAGCAACTTGGTATGAAAATAGTTTTCTTTTCTTTTTTTTTGTTGAAGAAAATTCAGAGTAGATAAGGCAAATCATTGAAATTTTGGGAATGACCCCATAGGGTGGGTATATAGTTTGCTTAGTTTGCAAGGCATGCAAGGCTTCTTGCCAAAGAATTACAATCTTTTATATATTTATGTGCTCACATGATGAAAGAATACGAATCCTTTCAAACCCCCCCTTCCAGGCTGTCAACATTCAATATAGCATAAGTTTACCCCAACCTTGCCATCATTATAATTTTACTCACCTCCATCGGAGGATTTGATTCCCGACCCGATTCTATCCGATATCATAATTACCGTATTTTACTATTCAATGTATAATATTTATCGAAATATATGAGATCAAAGATTTAAATAGCGGCCGAGTAGTAAAATAATAGTTATTATATAGCGGTAGTTACACCGTTCAAAATCGTTATTGTAAAAATAACATTGTGAAGCGAAATTACACCATTAACAATAGATCGCAATCGTAATCTAACAGGTAACGATAAATTACAATAACAATGTGCCGCTATTTTCATTATCGTCATGTTACAGTAAAATTTAAAAAAAAAAAACCAATTATGATCGCAAAAAGTGTATTATCATGTTAATAAAAAGCTTATATGTGTTAGAAAGCACTAAAAATAAAAATCATTGAAAACGGCTTTTTACAATTAGAGTTGTTATGTTATACGATAAGTCGTGCGAATTTAAAAAAAAATTATGATCACAATACTGACTGTAATAATATATGTTATGTCTACAACTGCGATAAACACAATGCAACCACAATTTAAATATATGCTCAAGATTATTCAAGTCCTAGTCCTTTGGATTCGGTGATTGCAAGATTTATATTTCTTTTTTTAATATTTCGAATAGGGATGTTAGTGAAGTGAGTTTTGTGGGAATTCACCCCACTTCGCATTCAATTGGGTAGCGATGGTTACAAATTTCGCAAGTCGTGGGGTAGGGATGAAGATAAAAATTAGATTCGTCGTGGGTGGTGAGTCAGGCATGAATATGACTTTATACCCGCCCCGCATCATCCCCACCTGCCCTAACAAATATTATAACATGTAATTATAAATATTATTAAAAATATAATATCAATTTGGATCATAGTCAAATTTAAGGTAATTCATATTGACTTGTCTTGGGATATTTAGAGGTTGCAAACGGGTCGTTCAATTAGGGTTCAGTTCGAGTCATTTTGGGTCTGACTATATTCGGTTTAAGTTTAGTTCGGGTCGGTTCAGGTTTGGTTCAGTTTTAGTTTGGATCTATGGTGATTTCAGTTTAGGTGTCGGATCTGTTGATTTTCGATTCGGTTAATATTGAGCGGTTGATTTTGGGTCGAGTCAATATCTAGTTAATTGGAGATCGATCGATTTTAGTCGGGTTTTCAGGCCGAGTTAGGTTTTTCCACCTTATATAGCTTGTATATTTAGTTTTTGGTGAGTTGTGCGGCAGTTCACATCTCATCTTTCTTTATTTATTTTATTTTCTTTATTTCAGGCTGTTTTTGGTTCGAGTCCATTTTGGTTCAACTAAAATTTGGGTCGGCTTCAATTCGGTTTATTTTGGATTTCGGATTAAGTTTGGGTCATCGTGTTAGGTTTAGGGTTTAGGGTTTAGGGTCTCGGGTCAAATTTGCTAGGTCTATGGATATATTTTCTTTAGTTTGAGATTGATCATATTAAATATATAAATATTTTTGAAAATATCAGTTTGAATCAGAGTCAAATTTAAGATAATTTATATGGACTTATCTTGGAATATTTTTGAAAATTTATACATATAGTATGTTGGGTTTATAGCACGCTCGAATCGATCACCGAAACCGTCAAGGAGGGTTGTAAATGTTTGGTGGTTGAATTGGCTAAAATCGAAAATAAAGGTAGACAAGTGACACAATGATTTTAGAGTGGTTAGGCCTTCTAACAAGCACCTACATCCACTACCTTAGCACACCACTAAGGATTTCCCAATTCACTCAACAATGAACTCGTCCCCTTTTCCCAGATTAGGAGGAAACCGTTACAACTCTATCTTTTGGACTTGACTAAGATAGAACAAACTTTAATTTTTCTCTAATGCTAAACTAGAACCTCTCCTTTTACAAGAGATTTGTTTGGGTAAACTAAATACCTCACAAGGTTGGTGTTTACACAATTTAAGCTCACAAGAGTGCACAAAGAATTTACAATAAAACACTCTTCTTAGACTATGTACAAGAGAAAGGTAAAATAAAGATTTAGACTCTATTTCTCTTGATCATGTTGCTTGGATGTAGTCTCTAACCATCTTCAAGTGTTCCAGCCTTCAATTTATAGTCACAATTGAGTTTATAGCCGTTACTAGCCGTTGGGGATGTTTTGGAGGCGTTAGGGTCTTTATTTCCCACATTAATTGTAGTTCTGGTGCCTACCGTATCGATACCCGGGTACCCGTATCGGTACGCCCTTCTTCAGAACTAGCCGTTGGGCTCTTGCCAGCCTATGCGTATCGATACGCTAGGGAGCGTATCGGTACGGTCTGCATTTTAAAAGACCGTTGGGAAATAGCTGTTGGGGTTGTTAAAGTAGGGATCGGTACGCTTTAAAGGCGTATCGGTACGACCCCTCTCCGTATCGATACGAGCAAGCCTATATCGGTACGAGTTTTGGCAGAATCAAAACTAGAGTAAAAAGGTATCGATACGGGGTATACCGTATCGGTATGGTAGTGCTGAAAAGCCAGTTTTGACTACTTTAAGACGTTTAAAACTTTGCCAAAAACCTTTTTAAACACCTCAAACTTATTCTCAAGTTGTTTAGACTTAAAGACATGTTTTAAATTCTTTTCAAATTAGTCCAAAACATTTTTTAATTGTTATATCAAAACACTTAGTTCTTCATAGTATTTGTTCTTTTTAGTTCTTTCTATATTGTTTATTTGTTACGACAATTGAAATATTATTTTACATGCTATTTGTGTTGTTTTTGGTCATTTATAACAAATTTTAGTATTTTTTAGTCCAAGCTTTTGGTTGTACAAAGTCTAATTTCGTATATTATTATTATTTTTTAAATGGCTACAATTGTAATAATGTCACATGTGTGGTGGGAGTCAGAATGACATGTATTTCATAACAGATTTAATTTATATTTTTTTAACTAATATTTATAAATATATTATATGAATGGTCATGGGTGAGTAAAGATGAGATTAGGTGGGTCTCAAAACTCACATAGGTGATGGGCATGGATGGTTTTAGTCTTGTGGGTTGCAGAGCAAGAATGATTTTAAATTTTGTATTTGAAGCGGGTCGTGAGGTAAGAATGGAAATAAAAATTCTTGATAGGGATGAGTACGGAAAGAGTACCCTTCACACCCATCCAGCTCAATTGACTCCCTAATTTTGAATAGAATTATAAAGATCCGGTTATTTTCCTGGACTAAAGCTGACTTTATCTTCTCTAATTATCCTGTATAAATCAAGAAATTATGCGTGTTGAATTCTTTTTGTGATTAATTTGTGTTTAATAAGTTTGACAAAGTCATTTACTATTTGTTGACATTCTTTATCGAGTAATCGAGTAGTTAGGGCTTTTTTTTGCGCAATTTGTTTGTTAAAATGTTTGACAGAAAAGTCAGGGGACGGGGGTCTGGATGACTTTAATTATACCTTATCCCATCAAATTCAAATAAAATTTGAGTTATAAAATGAGAATTTGAATAAATTAAAAATTTTAGTAATTAGTTGATTGAATTTCAAGTTCGAGCTGAATTTTTCAAATATTTTTGATATATGTATATTACATATGAAAAATATATATATGTATAACATATATAATTGTAGAAAGTCATTTAAATTGGAACCGATTAATATCATAACATTATAAATTTACAATTAAATTTTAAAAAAAAACCTCAAACAACTCGACTTGACTTGACTCGAATAAAAAAAATTCAAATAAAACTTAAATTATAAAGTAAGACTCGTTAACTCGACTAATTTAAATTTTTTAACTGAATACAACTCGATCGAATGTTCCCCTAATTCCATCCGCCCAACCCGTCCTATTGAAATCCGCTGGTTTTAGATATTTTTACCGTCCCTAAGTACACATTACTTTACCTTTCAGTCCCTTTGCACCATGTGCTTTGCTGCTCTACTCTTCATGCCATTGCAGTTTGCAGGCATCCGAACCATAGAGAAAAGCTGCACACTTCCAAACTTTTTAATTTTATAGATTGAATTGATGTCACGAATTAAATTGTATAACAAAATGCACGTTAATATTGTTTTATTAGATCTATAATTTAACCAGGGCTGTAAATGAATTGAGCTTGGATGAACAAGATTATGTTCGTGTTCGTTTATTTATTTTTAAAGATGTTCGTGTTCGTTTTAATTTTTAATATTATGTTCGTGTTCATTTGTTTAGTGTTCGCAAACGTGTTTACTTAAGTGTTCACAAATATGTTCGTTTATTCGTTCGCAAACATGTTCAGAAACGTGAACTAAATTAACAATAAATAAATAAACCAAAAGCAACAAAATAAAACTTACATTTCAACATGAACTTATATCACATCTTTAGCAACAACAAAAAGTATTATTAAGACACATTCACAAGCATTTTCATCCTATAAACGAGTCTACAAGCGAGCTTGTTCGTGAACATAAACGAACCGTACACACATATGTTCATGTTCGTTTGTTTATTAAATGAACATAAAAATAATGTTCATGCTCATTTATTTAACTTAGTAAACGAACATAAACAGACGTTATAGAACGGTTCGTCAAACGTTCTATTCATTTACACCTCTAAATTTAATAACCCATTATTTAGTTAACATTTCTATTATGTTAAATGAATATACATCAATTATATCATTAAAACTAAAAAGGATAATTATTTAGTTAAAGTTTTCATGGTTAGATTTTAAGGTTTAAAGATTAGGGATTTAAAGTTTAATAGTTTAGAATAGATGGGTTGGAATTAAAATTTAAGGTTTAGGGGCTATAATTTAGACTTTATAGGTTAAAACTTAAATCTCTAGCCATATTACACTAAACCCTAAACTCTAACCACAACTCCTAAACATAAACCACTAACCTCTAAACCATAAAATTTAACCATAAACCCTAAAATCAAGTCGCAAAGTTTGCACTGCCTATGTATCGAATATAAATCCAAACTAAAATGCACAAAAAATGTTCATTCTCGTGGGCCTAAGGCATATTTAGCTCAAAAACCCTTTTTTATTAATTATATAGAGTTTTGGCTCCTTCCCCGAAATATTTGGAAAAATGACCCCTAAACTTGCCAGGTAGTTGAACCTCGTGTTCTCTGGGAAGCGAGATACAGACTCGCGTTCTGCAGAGCGCGAGGTCTGTCTACATAGCCTCGTTGTTTGAAATAACGGTTTTTCAGAAACTCGCGTTTTGCAGAACGCGAGGTCGTTGAGAATTTGAAAAGGCGTCTGAATATATCGCACGGACATCGCGTTATGCAGAACGCGAAGTCTGTGTGAATTTGGCTTGAAAAACAAGGGTGGGTAGGCCTGTTCGAGCCCAATTTCGGGCTTGTAAATTGTATATTTTTAGCGAACATCGAGTTTGGGGTCGTAGTACCGAAAATTATCTATTGTATGACACCAACACGGTCAATTTCTGTTCATTCTAAAATGGTTTAAAATGGCTTCAAAAACCCTATGCTATCATCCTTTTTTGAATGAAATTGCCTTTGAACAAATGTCGATAGGCATGTTCGAGCATAATATCATACGTATAAATCGTAAATTTTTAGCAAACATCGAGTGTGGGTTTGTAGTACTGGAAATTATCTATTATATGACACCAACACGGTCAATTTCCGTCCATTCTACATTGACTTAAATTCGCTTCGAAAACGCTATCCTAGCATATTTTTTTGAATGATTGAAAGTATAAGATGACCTATTTTATAAAACGAATTAGACTAATTTTATTGATCTATAGTTATGGGCGAACTCACGCAAACAAATTACAAAGAATTAATTAAGACGAGGGGCCGAGCGATTAGGACACTTAGTCCTTGTGTGTCCAGGATTTTTACATACACTACAATGCTTCTTTTGTCCGGTTTTTTCTTGATGTTCGACCATATCCTCAGCACAGTGTATTCGTGTAGACCGTGGACGTCCTTTGTCTCCTAGTAGTGCTAGATCTGGGCGTATGGTCGGTTCAGTGTCAACGACATTCGGATCAACCTCATTTCCGATTGGAGGAAACTTTTTTGGTAAACCTTAAACACCGTTTGGAGTAAGTATACCAGATCAACCAGTTGCATGTATTCTATCTGTTGGTTTGCGCAAGCAGCAATGGCGTGTGCGCACGAGTATTTGAATGTTTGGAATATTCCACACTCGCAGGTTCTTGCCCTGAGATCTACCACGTACGCGTTGTGTTGAATGCCTTCCAACCGTCTGGAAATTTCTGAAACACGAAACTTGTGTCCTTCTCGCGAGAAGAGAGTTGCAGTCATCTGTCTTGATTGGTGCAATTGAGTTTGCAGTTTTGTGCGGAAATTCGGATGGACTATGTGTCCACCTGTCATGTACTCAGTTGCTTGCCTTCCCAAGGTTGCAAATAGGGTAGCCAAACGATAGTAGGTCGCTTTGACAATGGAAGTGATAGGCAACTGCCGCACTCCCTTCAGTGATGAGTTCACTGCCTCAACCAAGTTCGTTGTCATGTGACCATATCGTTTACCCTCGTCATACGATCGAAGCCATTTTTCCCTCGGAATTTTTTCAAGGTATTCTGTGCCATCTTTGTTTCCCGCTCTCAGTTCCTCAAGCACCTCCTTCACCTCTTGTTTATAGTGCGAGTTGCCTAAGGGATGACAGTTGAATAGTTATAGGCGAACAACACATGCAAAGAGGTCGTAAATGAAAGCGAGCAACAAGTAATATAGTAAATGAAAATGACATAAAGGACGTACCCATTGTGAGCACAAATTCACGTTCATCGCGGTTCTTGAATTGCTGCAGATAGTTTGCAGCTATGTGTCGCAAGCAAAAACGGTGGTAAATGTATGGAGGCTGCCAATACTCACCCAAACGTTCTAGCGCCCACAAGAGCGTTGTGCCTCTGTCAGAAATAACATATACTCCACATTCCCTTACCCGTATTACAGGATCAAGGACATATTTTCGTAGGTTCCGAAGGAAGAACATCCAAGACTCCAAATCTTCTTTCTGGACGATTGCGAATGCAACAGGAACGCATTTTCAATTGTCGTCCTGTGCAATAGCTAGAAGTAGGGTATGTGTATATTTTCCGTACAACCATGTGCCATCGATTTGGACCATCGGTTTGCAGTGCTTGAATGCATTGATGCACTGCTGGAAAGTCTAAAATAACCGGTGGAATTGACAAACACCTCGAACGACACGATCATTTTCGTATGTCGGAACCGTATCAAGTTTGACAACCATTCTGGGGATGTGTTTCTGCAGTAGATTTAGCTACGGGCGCAACTCTTTGTAAGAATCATCCCATCGGCCAAACAGTTTTTATACGGCCCGCTTTATTGCATACCATGCTTTGTAATATTCAGGACGGTAGCCGGTGACACCTTCAGCTGCAGCCTGACATGTGGGGACCGACACTTTGGGATTTGCTTTGACCAGTGGCATAAAGATGTCGGTGAGGTACTTTGCATCGAGGTTCTTGTGATCCTGGATTAGGCTACCAACGGTGCATGTATGGGGCCCTTCAAGTTTTGTTATTTTCCAACGGTCGCCTGCCTTCTTCAATTGTGATATACGGATTTTCCATTTACAACCGTGATCCTTTTGGGTGCAGTGTGCCTTGTAGTATTTTGCTTGGGTTTTCTTTATTGTCGTCTCAACAGCCTGACGAATGTTGTATTGCTTACTACGGCCACCACAATTTCCTTTGTCAAGAACGTCATACCAATTCAGGGATGGTTGCGTCTGCCGTCTATTGTTTGGTCTTGCGAAAATTCAGGGACGTCCATGGCATCCATATCAACCGTTGTGAAGTGGGATGGTGGCTGGTACATAGAAATAAGTGATGCTGATGCAGGAAAGTTGGTTGCTGCTGGCTGTTCTTCGAAATATGCTAGTGGAACGGTCAAGTCTTCTGGTGGAACTGTCAAGTCTTCTGGTTCATCATAGAATGGCCCCTGCTCGTCGCCGTCGGGCCCGAGTTCTCTAATCGGTTCTTCGTCAGAAGCATCCTCCGGGAGCTGGTATAGTACAACATCGTCGATCGCTACCTTTGGAGGCGAGGATGGTGGTCGACGATCGCGAGACCTCTCACGATATCGCTCACGAACCGCATTTCCAAGACCAAAATCAAGAGCACCAAAAGAAGAATGTCTCTCCATAGATGGTTGAACGTACTTCGTGCTAGGGACATGTGTTGAGTGTCGTCCATATGAGGAATCATTGAAGGGGTTGAATGTTTCATGGTCGTGCGTAACGTAAGAAGACGACGCTCCCTCCTCTCCAAAAGAAGAATGTCTCCCCATAGATGGTTGAACGTACTCTGTACTAGGGACATACGTTGAGTGTCGTCCATATGATGAATCATTGAAGGGGTTGAATGCTTCATGGTCGTGCGTAACGTAAGTAGACGACACTCCCTCCCCTCCAAAACTATACGGATTGTATGGATCGTACGTTGCATTTCTTGGCGTATCGAATTCATCGTTTGGGTGTTGGTTCAGGTCGAACCCGATAATAGCTACGCATGAATGTCTTGGCACAGTAGATGACGATGCACCAAACTCGTTGTCTTGACACAGTAGGTTAAAATCATGTTGTAGACTTGCGGTCGGGCTATCAACGTTGGCATTCAGATCGAATTCGAAATTCGCCCGACCCTAGCTTGGTATTTCGATGGTAGGATTAGAATCGGAAAACGATGCATACAACTCTAGGGGCCCGCCCAATGAATACTCGAAGTGGGTAGCCAGCATCAGCTCCACATTAGAACTGTCCGCAATGCTGCATACATAGTATGTTAACGGATCTATAGATATTGGCACCCGATACTTCAAGTCGGACAAATGGTGGTTTTGGAAGCCAAAATTATCAATTGTTGTTCAAAGACAATTTCATTCAAAAAAAGGATGATATAATAGGGTTTCGGAAGCCATTTTAAGCGAGTTTAGAATGGACGGAAATTGACAGTGTTGGTGTCATACGATAGAGAATTTCCAATACTACGAACCCAAACTCGATGTTCGCTAAAAAATACGATTTATAAGTCCAAAATTGGGCTCAAACAGGCCTACCCACCATTGTTTTTGAACCCAAAATCGCACAGACCTCGCGTTCTGCATAACGCGAGTTCTATGCGATATATTCAGCCGCCTTTTCAAATTCTCGGGGACCTCGCGTTCTGCAAAACGCGAGTTCCTGAGAAACCGTTATTTCAAACAACGATGCCAGGTAGACAGACCTCGCGCTCTGCAGAACGCGATTTCAAGCCTTGCTTCCCAGAGAACGCGATGTTCAACTACGTGGCAAGTTTAGGGATATTTTTCCAAATATTTCGAGGAGAGAGCCAAAACCCTATATAATTAATAAAAAAAAGGTTTTTGAGCCAAATATGCCTGGGCTAGGGTCTATTAAAATATTATCTGGTAAGGCCAACGCCAAACTCATGATCTGACTATCCAACAAAAAGGAGCCACGTAACCAAATCTAGTAATTGCAATAGTTTTTTTTTTGATCAAGAGTAATTGCAATAGTTTACTTACCAATAGTCGAGCAAATCCCAATTTTCAAAAAATTCAATTTCCCACTAAAAACGAAACGTCCGTTACTAACCCACCAAAAATCCATCCCGATCCACCGTCAACTAACGGTAACCTTTAGCTCCCCTATAAAAAGGGAAACCACTGTAAATTCCCCATCAAAAAGAATTCGCACTTCTAATTCCTTCTACATTCTAAAATACACTTTCCTTTCTCCAATTTCCGTCACTTTCCCGAGAAAATGAGAGAAATCCTCCACATCCAAGGTGGTCAGTGCGGCAACCAGATAGGGGCCAAGTTCTGGGAAGTCGTTTGCGCTGAACATGGCATCGACTCAACGGGACGATACGGCGGCGAATCGGAGCTCCAGCTGGAGCGAATCAACGTCTACTACAACGAAGCCAGTTGCGGCCGTTTTGTTCCCCGCGCCGTCTTAATGGATCTAGAACCCGGCACCATGGATAGCGTAAGATCCGGCCCGTACGGACAAATTTTCCGACCCGACAACTTCGTTTTCGGGCAGTCCGGTGCCGGAAACAACTGGGCTAAGGGACATTACACGGAAGGAGCGGAGCTTATCGACTCCGTCCTTGACGTCGTCAGAAAGGAAGCCGAGAATTGTGATTGCTTGCAAGGTTATCATTTGCATTTTCCTTTTTGAATATAAAGGTTTCTTTAATTGTTAGGTGTTAAATATTCCGATTCTTGAATTCGATCTGTTTGGTTACAGGGTTTCAGGTATGCCATTCATTGGGAGGAGGAACGGGTTCCGGAATGGGAACACTGTTGATATCCAAGATAAGGGAGGAGTACCCGGATCGAATGATGCTTACATTTTCGGTTTTCCCATCTCCTAAGGTTTCGGATACTGTGGTTGAGCCTTACAATGCAACGCTCTCAGTTCATCAGCTTGTGGAAAATGCGGACGAGTGTATGGTTCTTGATAATGAAGCTCTCTATGATATCTGCTTCCGCACCCTAAAGCTCACTACACCAAGCTGTAAGTTATTTTTGGTTTTCTTGCAAATTCATTCTTTCACTATGTTTGGTTGGTAAGAAATGAGATGGAAACGCTCATTGGATTCTTACAATTTACTTTGTTTTGAGCTATTTAATGTAGTATTGTTTTGGCAAGTGGCAACCACCTAGATGTTTTATTAGTATTAATTTCCCAACTAAAACAAGGAGCAAATGACTCTTTGGTAATGAGATACCAATGTTCGATGGTTAGGTTGAACAGAATCATAGGAGCAATATGGATCTTAGATTCTCTTCTCTGCCACTGCATGGTCTTATTAAAGGAGTTGGGTTCAGGAGCTTGTTTTTTTGTTTTTGTTTTGTTATTGGATCTTGAATAAAAAAGGAAAAAATAGAAGAAAAGAGGAAAATTGGGGTTGTAAATACGATACAAGTCAACGGCTTTGCCATTTGCATTTCCTTCTCTGTTTGGAACCTAACTTGCTATGTTTGATGTTCAGTTGGGGACCTCAACCATCTAATTTCTGCCACCATGAGTGGTGTAACGTGCTGCCTTCGCTTCCCTGGTCAACTTAACTCAGATCTCCGCAAACTTGCTGTAAACCTTATCCCATTCCCCCGGCTACATTTCTTCATGGTTGGATTCGCACCTCTCACCTCTCGTGGTTCCCAGCAGTACAGGGCCCTCACTGTCCCTGAACTTACTCAGCAAATGTGGGATGCCAAGAACATGATGTGTGCAGCTGATCCTCGACACGGTCGATACCTCACAGCATCAGCTGTGTTTCGTGGCAAAATGAGCACAAAAGAGGTCGATGAGCAGATGATCAACGTTCAAAACAAGAACTCGTCATACTTTGTTGAATGGATTCCAAACAATGTGAAGTCCACTGTTTGTGATATCCCTCCTATCGGCTTGAAGATGGCATCTACATTTGTTGGGAACTCTACTTCAATCCAGGAGATGTTCAGAAGGGTGAGTGAGCAATTCACTGCCATGTTCCGTAGGAAGGCTTTCTTGCACTGGTATACCGGAGAGGGAATGGATGAGATGGAGTTCACGGAAGCCGAGAGCAACATGAATGACTTGGTTTCCGAGTACCAGCAATACCAGGATGCAACTGCGGATGAGGAAGAGTACGGGGAAGAGGAGGAATATGAGGCAGAGGATTAAACCAGATTGAATATGCTTGCCTTTTTTGTTTGTGTAGCTTGTATGGGCTATTTAGATGTTTTTGCTGTGCTTTGTATTGGAACAATTTTTTGCGTTGTGGAGTGTGTTGATGCAATTTCTCACTGCCTGTATTGGTTTCTTGGATCATTTTGTTGATTGTTTTTGGTGTCTCCGCAATTTACAGAGTACATGGTTCTTTGCTTGTTGATTTCTTCCTACAAGTAATTTCAAGTCAGGTAGCATAGCACACTTTCAACGACTATCTAAATAATCTCTTCTTTTTTTCCCACTTGAAAAAAGAAAGAAACTCTCAAATATACATGAATGCCAATCAAACATTACGAAGTTTAAATGCTAGGGAAGGGTGATAAGATGGTGTTCAAAACTACTCCTGGTTGACTCGGCTTGGCTATCTGATGATTCAAAATAAAAATTTGGGTATTTTATTAAAAAAATTACCCGACTAGGTCGGGTATCTGACATGAGATTTTTTCTGGGTAATTAAGTCGGGTCTGGGCCAAAATTTTTTGGTAACTGGGTACCCGACCAGACTCGATAATTTTAATATATTTATTTTTAGTTTTGAATTATATTTTTATTTTAAGTTTCTTAATATTTTTACATAAAACTAAATTTAAATCTTTAAATTATTTCTATGATTGTATTATGTACTTTTAAGTTTTAAATTTTTTAAATATATTTTTATTAATTTGTTAATACAAGACTAGAAATAAAAACAAAATTAATGTTTTTAATGTTTTTTTTGGTTATAAACTTTAATATATATATATATATATATATATATATATATATATCCAAATATTCATCTTAAAATTAACTTCAAATCACTAATTTTTGTGTTTGAATTATGTATTATGAACTTTTTAATTTTATGTGTTTACTATGTGATTTTTTAAAATTTTAAATTTAAAAATAAATAAATAAAACATGTGAACCGGGTACCTGTTACTCGATTTTTTAGGTACCCGAATTTCACGGGTACCCGAATAGCGGGTATCTGGATCGTAAAATCTATGTTTGATTTTGATACAACAAATTATTTAAGGACCAATTTGCAAAAGTAAATAAAATTTTAAGTACTCAAAAGTCTCACTCAAAGTCGAAACTTAAACCCCAAAAATTTCTAAGTGTTTCAAGCCAAACTTTACCAAATCGCCCAGGCGTATCGATACGCTCTATAGCGTTTCAATACGGATTTTGGGTACTGGAATTTTAATTGAACACATCGTTTTGATACGGCTCATAGTGTTCTGCTACGGGCTTTCCCATTTCGATACAACCTTTAACCTGGGTTGTATACTTATGAGTTCGGTATAGGTCTTAGGGGTACCGGTCCTCAGTTTCGGTACGACACGTCAACGTACCGATACGGGGTCTTAAGACTTTTAAAATCTTTGCATTAAATTTTTCGAGCGTTGAATGTCAGTTAAAGCTTTTGTTGGGCTTTATAACACGCTCGAATCGAACACCGAAACCGTCCAGAAGGGTTGTAAATGTTTGGTGGTTGAATTGGCTAAAATCTAAATAAAGATAAACAAGTGACACAATAATTTTAGATTGGTTCGGCTTTCTAACAAGCACCTACATCCACTACCTTAGCACACCACTAAGGATTTCCCAACTCACTCAACAATGAATTCATCCCATTTTCCCGGTTTAGGAGGAAACTGTTACAACCCTATCTTTTGGACTTGGCTAAGATAGAACCAACTCTAGTTTTTCTCTCAAGGCTAAACTAGAACCTCTCATTTTCAAGAGATTTGTTTGGTAAACTTAATACCTCACAAGGTGGGTGTTTACACAAATTTAAGCTCACAAGAGTACAAAGATTTAAAATAAAGTTCACTCTTTAAAGACTATATATAAGAAAATAGTAAAATTAAGATTTAGACTATAATTCTGTTGACCATATTACTTGGATGTTGTCTCTAACCTTCTTCAAGTGTTCCAGCCTTCAATTTATAGTCCCAATTGAGTTTGTGGCCGTTACTAAACGTTAGGGATGTTTTGGAGCCTTTGGAGACTTTATTTCCCACCATTAATGCTACAAAGCTGTCTGTATCGGAACAAGTGAGCCCATATCAGAACGACCTTCTTCAAAACTAGCCGTTGAAGCCGGATGCAGCAAGCCGTATCGAAACGCCTTTGGCTGTATCGAAACGGTTACAAACCGTTTCGGTATGAGTAACCGTTGAGCTACATTTAAAAAGTCGTTGGGAAATTTTGACCGTTGGGGAAGTTTTGACCGTTGGACGTATCGAAACACCAAAGGGGTGTTTCGAAACTAAAACCCTCCGTATCGAAACGGGCAAGCCCTGTTTCGGTACGTGTTTTGGCAGTTTCAAACTATTTCGAAACATGTTAGCCTGTATCGAAACGAGTACCTTGAAAAACCTAGTTTGGCTACTTAAAAATGTTTCAAACCTTGCCAAAAGCATTTAAAACTGTTGGGTTTTTATGAGCTCGATTTCCTTCAACCGTTCTAGCTCGCCAAGTGTGGAGAAGTTTGATAATTGGGTGAATTTGTGGGAAGTGAAATATAGACAAAAGACACAAGGATTTATAGTGGTTCGACCTTTTAACAAGCACCTACATCCACTACCTTAGCTTCCCACTAAGGATTTCAACAAATTCACTCTTTGAATTTTGTCCCATTTTCTCGGCTTAGGAGGAAACCGTTACAACGATTAAGCTAACCACACTTAGCTTAATCAACCACTCTCTTACAAGAGAAATTCTAAGCAAACTTGAAATCCCTCTAATAGGTAATTGTTTGCACTATAAAGCTCTCACCCAAAACCTAAACACTTGAGCAAATTTGACAATATATAGCTCACTAGTGTTGTCTATACAATAAAATGAACAATGAAGCTCTAAGACAATTTCTTGATTATTATGTTGTTGACAATTAAAGCATTAACCATATCTTGATGCTTGGAGGTCCCTTTTATACTCTTAATTGAGTTTGTAGCCGTGGAGGACCGTTGGGGTTTTTTTGGAGTCGTTGGAGTCTTTATTTCCCACCATAAATGTAGTTCTGCAGCTTGGCGTATCGATACCCCTTAAACCGTATCGATACGGTCCCGATAAGGAAGTAGCCGTTGAGCACTTCAGCTGGTGCGTATCGATACGCTTGGCTAGCGTATCGATACGGTCTGCAATTTAAAAAACCGTTGAGGGTAGTTGGGCGTATCGGTACGCGATACAACCGTATCGGTATGCGAACTAGCCGTTGGGCATTTTAAAGCAAACCGTATCGATACGGCAAGGCGTATCGGTACGAGTTTTGGCTACTGGAAAATCACTGTAGTTGAAACCCTAGGGCGTATCGGTACGGTACCAGACCGTATCGGTACAGGTACTTGAAAAGCACGGTTTTGACTACTTTAAATCATCCCAAAGCCTTGTAAAATCATTAAACATATTTTCAAGTTGTTTTGACTAAAATCATATTTTAAATTCTTTTCAATTTAGTCCAAAACATTTTTCAAATATGGGTAAACTACTGTAGGGGTCACTTACGTTTAGCGTATGTATAGAGTTAGTCACCACTTTTGAAAAGTGTCAATTAGTAGTCCTCTATGTTTTCGATGTGTAAATACTTGGTCACTCCGACATTATACTCCGTTAGTCCCCTAACGGATTGCTGATGTGGCGAAATTAAAATAAGGATAAATTACTGCAATAACCATTAAAATTTATCTCATGTACATTTTTTCTCCTCAATTTAAAAAAGTAAACATTATAGTCACTAATAAAAATGTTTCTTTATAATTTCACCCTTAAATTTTTAAAGATTCATTTTTCAATCCTAAAACTTTACAATCAATTAACACAATAATATTATAAATGCTTAGATGAAAAATAGGTGCCCAAAGTATACCCTTTGAAACTTAGGTGCCCAAATTGCTCCTATTTAATAACTCAAACTTAAAAATTTAGTCCACTAACTACTAAAAAATTCGAGTTATTAGAATTTCTATTTTATAATTCAAACTTTATTTTGAATTTTTGAGTCGAGTTTATGAAATTATGAGTCGAGTATTTTCACATCAAACCAAAAAATTTAATTTTTTCGAGTCAAGTCGAGTTATTGGAATTTCTATTTTATAATTCAAACTTTATTTTGAATTTTTGAGTCGATTTTATGAAATTATGAGTCGAGTATTTTCACATCAAACCTAAAAATTTAATTTTTTCGAATCAAGTCGAGTGTTGCACTTCCCTACATATAATTTTTAATTTTAATCCGTGTTTGTCCCAAGAAAAACTTCGAATCAAGTCAAGTCTACTGTTGCTTGTTCACCTTCCCGATCGGCCGTCGTCGATCTCCGTCACCGTCGGGCGGTGGTGGTCACCGCCTACATCGCTAGAGGCGCCACGTCGCCGCGATCTCATCCATGGCCACCACGCGCATCGTCGGGCCGCCTTCCGCCAGCAAATCTCGATTGAAGCTCTGGCAAGAAATCAATCGACGCCACTGTTTCTCGCATTTTCCGGCATCGGTTGCCGTCCATTCGCGAGACGGACACCAGATCCGTGCTCCTGACGTGGCGGCGAGCAAAACCCCTAAGGTTCCGAGTCAAACCGACGTCGGCGGAGCCTCTATCGGAGCTACGTAAGTTCCGACGACGACGCCGACGGCCGAAGTTTTTCTTGGGACAAACACGGATTAAAATTAAAAATTACGTGTAGGGAAGTGCAACACTCGACTTGATTCGAAAAAATTAAATTTTTAGGTTTGATGTGAAAATACTCGACTCATAATTTCATAAACTCGACTCAAAAATTCAAAATAAAGTTTGAATTATAAAATAGAAATTCCAATAACTCGACTTGACTCGAAAAAAAATAAATTTTTTGGTTTGATGTGAAAATACTCGACTCATAATTTCATAAACTCGACTCAAAAATTCAAAATAAAGTTTGAATTATAAAATAGAAATTCCAATAACTCGACTTGACTCGAAAAAATTAAATTTTTTGGTTTGATGTGAAAATACTCGACTCATAATTTCATAAAT
This sequence comes from Hibiscus trionum, assembly GCA_030270665.1. NCBI lineage: Eukaryota > Viridiplantae > Streptophyta > Magnoliopsida > Malvales > Malvaceae > Hibiscus > Hibiscus trionum. Next base: position 12,190,875 of record BSYR01000027.1, on the reverse strand, counting down.
TCGACTCAAAAATTCAAAATAAAGTTTGAATTATAAAATAGAAATTCCAATAACTCGAATTTTTTAGTAGTTAGTGGACTAAATTTTTAAGTTTGAGTTATTAAATAGGAGCAATTTGGGCACCTAAGTTTCAAAAGGTATACTTTGGGCACCTATTTTTCATCTAAGCATTTATAATATTATTGTGTTAATTGATTGTAAAGTTTTAGGATTGAAAAATGAATTTTTAAAAATTTAAGGGTGAAATTATAAAGAAACATTTTTATTAGTGACTATAATGTTTACTTTTTTAAATTGAGGAGAAAAAATGTACATAAGATAAATTTTAATGGCTATTGCAGTAATTTATCCTTATTTTAATTTCGCCACATCAGCAATCCGTTAGGGGACTAACGGAGTATAACGTCAGAGTGACCAAGTATTTACACATCGAAAACGTAGAGGACTACTAATTGGCACTTTTCAAAAGTGGTGACTAACTCTGTACAGACACTAAACGTAAGTGACCCCTGCAGTAGTTTACCCTTCAAATATTATATCAAAACACTTAGTTCTACAATCTCCCCCTTTTTGATATAATAAAACCAACTTGAAAAATTGTTTGGGATTCTCCCCCTTTTGTATTTTAAAAATTTGAATAAGAGATTTAAAATTTGAATGAAATTAAAGCTCCCCCTTATTTTCTTGAAAACTTGAAAAATCAATTTTTCAAACCATTTCTCCCCTTTTTGTTATATCAAAAAGAATTTAAAAAGACATTAGGCTCAAAATAACTTAGGAGGTTTTAAAGAATTTGACACAATTAAAAACTTTTGGTTTTAAAATTGCCCCCCCTTACTCAAAGCATCAAATAATGTTAGTCCAACATATGATAATTTAGTTGAATTAAAAATAAATAAATCAAATGAAAGATAAATGAATTCAACTAAATTTTACCACACTTGAATCCAAGGGAGGATATGAATTCTTCCTTCTTCAAGTGTTCTTCCTTGTGTGCATGGAGCTCCCCCTCAAATTTGGCCTTGTTGATCACTCTTCATCACACCTAACAAAAGACAATCAAGTAATTTTTGGTATCCAAATTCATTTAGATCCATAGATGTTAGTTGCACATAATTTTGTCCCCTTAGGAATCTATTTTTCAATTTCATCATTTTTAGTTGAAGTACTTAGTCCTTTTGGGACCCCAAATACTTCTAAAAAATTTTCCATTTAAAAATCTAGGGGCACTAGATTGTCTAACATAAAACTTTGATTTTCCTAAATTGTTTTTCTTTTGAAGTTCATTGAAAATCAAATATTTTTCCTTCTTAAGATCATCAACTTCCTTTTGATGATCTTTTTCCATCGTTTGAAGCAAATTTTGTAAATTTAAAACTTTAAGTTCAAAATCTTTAAGTTTTGCTTCAAACTCTAGATTTGTTTTGGAAAACAAATCATTTTCCTTTTTCAATTTTGAAACTAACTTTTTGTTCTTTGAAAATGATGCCTTAAATTCCAAAAGCAAATCATCATAGGCATCTTGTCACTCATCAAATGTATATGAACTTGAAATAGATGAGTTAGAAGTTACCTTTCTCTCTCATTGAGGGCCATGAAGCATAAGTGGGCTACATCATCATCGATGGAGTCTTCATCACTCCATTTTGTCATATATGCTTTCTTTGAAGATGATCCCTTTTTGTTGGACTTATGGGGAATCCTTCATCTTCTTCTTCGATTCATGCTTGAATTTATTCATCTCGCTCTTCATGAATCAGGTGAATTTCTTGAAGAGATAGGCCATCTCTTCATCTTCGCTTTCCTCCTCACTTAGTTCTACATGATGGCATGTGGAGGATTTGAGAGCAACGACACTCGCATTGATGCCTAGCTCCATGAACTTCTTCTTTCCCATCTTTCTTATCTCTTCATTCTTCTTCTCCTCTTCTTTATCCTTCTTCATAATTTGGTGAGTGAGAAGTGACCCCATGAGTTCATCAAGCTTCAAGGTCTTCAAATTTTTTGCTTCGATGATGGCGGTCCTTTTTGAGTCCCATGACTCGGGAAGAGAATAGATAAGCTTTCGGACAAGCTTTTCTTCCGGAATGACTTCTCCATAACCCTTGAGTCCATTGGTGATGGTGGAGAATCGGTGGAACATCTTCTCAATGTCCTATTCCAGATCCATTTTGAAGTTTTCATACACTAGGTTAAGGAGGCCGATCTTGGTCTCCTTTACTGCGTTTGTCTCTTCGTATGTAACTTCGAGCTTGTCCCAAACTTCCTTGGCACTCTCGCAAGAAGACATCTTCTCCTATATGTTGAGGCTAAGTGCACAAAATATGAAGTGCAAAGCCTTGCAATTTAGCTCCATCTTCTTACGATCGTCGGCACTCCACTCTGCCTTGCTTCCTTTTGGTACGAATGGGCCATCTTCAATGATATCCCAAAGCTTGTAGTCTTTGGATTTAACAAAGAACATCATCTTTGTCTTCCAATAAGTATAATTGGTCCCGTCGAAGAAGGATGGCTTGTCGATGGATTGTGCCATTGAGCCGGTTGTTTGAAATGTTGATCGAGCTTGCCGGATCGCCTCAATAGGGTGTTAATCCTCTTCAATTGAGCCAAGCTTTGATACCAATTGTTGGGTTTTTATGAGCTCGATTTCCTTCAACCATTCTAGCTCGCCAAGTGTGGAGAAGTTGAATAATTGGGTGAATTTGTGGGAAGTGAAATATAGACAAAAGACACAAGGATTTATATTGGTTCGGCCTTCTAACAAGCACCTACATCCACTACCTTAGCTTCCCACTAAGGATTTCAACAAATTCACTCTTTGAATTTCGTCCCCTTTTCTCGGCTTAGGAGGAAACCGTCACAACGATTAAGCTAATTACCCTTAGCTTAATCAAACACTCTCTTACAAGAGAATTTCTAAGCAAACTTGAAATCCCTCTAATAGGTAATTGTTTGCACTATAAAGCTCTCACTCAAAACCTAAACACTTGAGCACATTTGACAATATATAGCTCACTAGTGTTGTATATACAAGAAAATGAACAATTAAGCTCTAAGACAATTTCTTGATCATTATGTTGTTGACAATTAAAGCATTAATCATATCTTGATGCTTGGAGGTCTATTTTATACTCCTAATTGAGTTTGTAGCTGTTGAGGACCGTTGGGGTTGTTTTGGAGCCGTTGGAGTCTTTATTTCCCACCATAAATACAGTTCTGCAGCTTGGTGTATCGATACCCCTTAAACCGTATCGATACGATCCCGATAAGAAAGTAGTCGTTGAGCACTTCAGCTGGTGCGTATCGATACGCTTGGCTAGCGTATCGGTACGGTCCTGCAATTTAAAAGATCGTCGGGAAAATGACCGTTGGGGGTAGTTGGGCGTATCGGTACGCGATACAACCGTATCGGTACGCGAACTAGCCGTTGGGCATTTTAAAGCAAACCGTATTGATACGGCAAGGCGTATCGGTACGAGTTTTGGCTACTAGAAAATCACTGTAGTTGAAACCCTAGGGCGTATTGGTACGGTACCAGACCGTATCGGTACGGGTACTTGAAAAGCATGGTTTTGACTACTTTAAATACACTTTAAATCATTCCAAAGCCTTGTAAACCCTTAAACATATTTTCAAGTTGTTTTTGACTAAAACATATTTTAAATTATTTTCAATTTAGTCCAAAACATTTTTCAAATATTATATCAAAACACTTAGTTCTACAAAAACATCCACAAACTTATTTTCAAGTCGTTTGGACTTAAAGGCATTTTTGAAATCTTTTCAATTTAGTCTAAAACTATTTTTCAATTATTATATCAAAACATTAGTTCTACAGCTTCAAAATTCAGTTAACCCGTATCGATACAGTTATATCCGTTTCTATACGGCTTTGTAAAAACAAGCTTTCTGTTTCGATACGCCCTTGAGGCGTACCAATGCAATTTTCCAAAGACTTTTTCATCAAATTTCAGTGAGCAAAATTCGTACCGATACGACCCAAACCGTTTCGATACGCCTTCTCGTGTATCGATACACCCATACATTTACTCTTGCAACGACTAGTTTCTGTCTTACAGGTACCGAAACGAGGCTCCCGTGTACCGATACGCCCTGCCTGAGAAGAGCATTTTGTAGAAATAGATGAAAACAAAAGGCTTTTCTGTTATCCGATTATCTGAAAAGATTACAACAAGAGACTCTCTTATAGAGTCTTTAGGAGTTCGACTAGGATAATGACTCATAGTACAAAATAACTTCTAACTTATACTAATTAGGACTTTAATTCTAATCTCTTTACATAATACAATAAGTATAGATAAACACTAACTCTTAGGAGATTTAATCATAATCTATGTACAAATCACAATATCCCACACTTCTCCTCAAGCTGGTGAGTATACGTTGTATAGTCTCAACTTGGATAAAAATTCATCAAAGACAGTTTTGGGTAAAGCTTTTATGAGTATGTCTTGTAGTTGGCCTCTTGTTGGGATATATGATAATGTTGCTACCCCATTGACAATTTTTTTCGAAATAAAATGCTTGCCTATCTCAACATATTTTATTCTGTCATGTTGAACATAATTCTTTGCATTTTGAGAGGGGTGATTGATTATCGCAAAGAATCTCAAACGTGTCTTCTTGGTCAATGTGTAATTCCTTTAGCAACTTGAGTAGCCAAATTCCTTCATACATTTCTAGTGCTAATGCTCGAAATTCTGCTTTAGCACTGCTTCTGGATACAACCGTTTGCTTCTTGCTTCTCCAATTCACAAGATTTCCCCAAATAAATGTACCGTGTCCACTTGTTGATCTTCTTTCAGTGAGTTTTCATGCCCAACTTGAGTCTGTAAAGATTCTGACAGATCTGTCCTGTGTCTTTTTAAACAGTAAACCATGTCTAGGAGTTTTCTTCAAATACCTCAGGATTCTGTTTGTTGTTGTCATGTGTTCTTCATTTGGATTTGTCATATGCTGACTAATCACATTAACAGAAAATGCAATGTCGGGTCTAGTTAAGGATAGATAAGTTAACTTTCCCACTAACCTTTGAAATCTCTCTTTGTCGACTAAAGTACATGTTTCTTTGGTGAATTTCAATCCAGCTTCCATTAGTGTATCTGTTGGTTTGCATCCGAGCATCCCTACTTCATTAAGTAAATCAAGGACATACTTCCTTTGATTAATCATCAACCCTTTACTTGACCTTGCTACCTCCATACCAAGAAAGTATCGAAGCTGTCCCAAATCCTTTATTTCAAATTCTATCTCTCTCTATATGTAACTTTTAAACTGTAATTTCAAACAAATCAAGTTAGAGATAATTGTGTGTTTGAACATATCTAAATTTTATTTATAAATTAATATCAAAGGCAAAGATAATTGTGTGTTTAAATTCAAACTCAATTGTAAGTTAATATTTTATCGATTCGATTGGTTGATACATAGATCATGAAAAGTATTTTGATTTAGGTTTAAGGGTGCCTTAAGTTATACTTCTGAAAATAAATAAATTAAGTTTATGATTTTTTTACATCAAATTAAGCTCTTCGATCAATTTTAACCAAGTTTAAACAATTTTTCCTTTAAATACTACTATAATGAGAAACAATAACAATTACAATTTTTTAAAGAAATATTTTTTAAAATAATTTTTAGAAGATTTTCTTTTAACAAATTGTGAAATTGAATTATGTTAAACGTGAAAAGATCTACAAACACGACACACTCAAAAAACATGAATGATTATAGAGTATATAAAAAATATACATTAAAATTCAAAGGGTGTGAAGCAAGAAAAACAAAATTCATCAAAATTTTTATACGTCATTATATGTTTCTAGAATGTTATATATATATATATATATATATATATATATATATATATTATATTTTTTATTTATGTAATATGTATAAGTTACGTACATCTATAATATTAAGTTTACTAAAATATATGAATGTTATGTAGTTTCATACTGTTTTGTACGTATACATTACTATATTGTTTTTTTTAATATATGTTATCTATCATATTGGATTTATTGTTATTATATCCTTATATGTACATATGTGTGGTTACTTTTTGTTACCTTTCATTTATGTTATTTTATTTATGTTGGCATATTTTGTCTTGTCCATACATATTGAAATGCGATGTTTAATTTGTTGCATTAATCTAGTTTAGTACTTAAAGGTCCCGATATTTTAATAGGAGTGTCGTCCAGAGTCTTCGGGCGTCATCTCCTTTGGTATTGTAGGTTGTGAGTTAGGTTGTTCGATTTGTATGGCCATGCATGCAGGCTTTTTTAGGGGTTAATAATTAAATTAGTTCGAATTTAAATTTTTCTTAGTTAAATGTGATACGAACCCTTAGGTACCAATTTTTGGGCGTGATGGAGTGCTAACCCTTTTCCACACGTAACCGACTCTCGAACTCATTCGAATCTCTAATTTTATTTTTTAGTGTCCGGTCTACCTTATCCAAGTGACCGGTAACGACTTCTTTTGTTTCTATTTTTAAATACGAATTCTTTTTAAAATCCCCCGATTTAAATATTAAAAAAACGAGAACACCTACACTCCTAGTATAGTAAAATTTTCAAAACGTCGCTTTAGTTATATCTTGTGTTGTGTCTAAACCCTAATCCCTGCTATCTATTTATAAGAATTAGTTGCTTGTTTACAAAAGAAAATTGCATAGAAAATAATTATATTCAACATAAGTTTCCTACTTTTAATTAACGTAAAGCAAACAAAATATACTAAAAGTAAGATTATTACTTTATACCAAATTCTATAAAAATTTAGATCACAATTCTAAAAAACATTTTATTTAAACATTTTATTTAAGATAATGTCAAAACTGCTTATGAAATACTTCACTTTCTTAAAAGTAGGATGAGTTAACATGCGACTTTTGCACTTAAACTTGACATGAGTAAGACATGTTCAAGTGGAATGACATTTTATTGAGGAAATGCCACTAGAGTTTTTTCTTCTGCGGTGTTATGTGTTTTATTAAGACATGTTTGATCGCGGAAAAGATGATTATTAGGGGTAATAATCTTTTCTAGAGTTATACTTTTATGTTTGGTTTAGGAGGATTCTCACTAGGAGGTATTATTCTTTTCTCAAGAGTGACTTTTTCCCCCCTGAAAAGTGGGAATGCTATTCCCCTCATTTTCTTAGGTATTACACAATTTCTTTCCCTTTGAACAATATTATCCTTATGATTATGAATTATGTTCATGTTGATTCTTTATTGCATTTTTAATTAACTAATTATTTATGGTGTAAATTTATTAAATATTTATATTTAATATTAGTTTAATATATAAATGGTGTTGTATATATTTAGATAATGTTGTAATATTTAATAATACATTTTATTAATATTGTATTTATGATGTTTCTAGGGTTATAGGATGAGATTGTATGTTGCTTGAGACTGAATGTGTTAAGACTTGATGTTATTATTTTTATTAATCGATTTATAAGATATTTTTTATCATAAAAAAATCAGTAGGTTAATTTATTTTTATCATTTTTTACTACTTTTAGATTTATTTTATTATTTACTTTAATTTGTTTGATAAATGATCGACAGTAATAAAAAATTAAAAAATTAATCATATTAAACGTTTAATATTTTGATGTTTAAAAAAATTAAAAAGGAATAAATGTAAATAAATATAAAACATTTTTTTAAAAATAATTTAATAATGTTAAATATATTATAAATATTTTTGTGTGTGCAAATTTTAGGTAATGTAACGAAAATAATTCTATAAATTTTTATGTAAATATTTTTAATTTAATAATTAAAAATTAAATTTGTTAAAAAAGAAAATATATCATAAGGACAAGTTGATAAATTTTGCTTCCAATTAATCTTATATTCCTCCAACCAAACACTACAATCTTATATTCCTACCAAATGAACCAAACAAGGTAATGTAACATTCCCAGTAATGTGTCAGGTAATGTTACATTCCGGTAATCATATTCCCAGAGGTAATCTTACATTCCGTGAACCAAACGCCCCTTAGTGTCACTTTTATGTATGACATCGTCAGATGTAGCAGAGGAACTTGGGATTCAATTATGAGGCGGCTAATAAAAGTTTTTTTTAATAGATCTTATATATATAATACAAAATTTTGACAATAATTGTTTTTATCATGTTTTTTTAATATATAAATACATATTAATGAAAAATTTTATAGAAATAATTAAAAATGTTCAAATATTTGAAGGGGCTAATAAGATTTGTAAAATTTTCAAAGGGTCAAATAATGAACTTTCAAAATCTTGGGGACCCATCCAAATATTTAAAGCGACCTAATTATATTTTTAAAAAATCTAAAAGGCCAAATGATAATTTTTTTAAATTTGGGGTAGCCCCTCGGTCCCCACCAAGTTTCGCCCTAGTCAGAGGCCAGCTTCAATGGACAAAGATTGTAAGGGGAGCCCATTCGATAAGAAACTTGAGGCTTTATACAAGTGAAAGATGTTACTCATTATTCTTTACAACTTCACGAAATATAAAAGCATTGAAAAAATTTGGTCCAAGAAGAACACTGAGACAAAGTGAGATTAATCTTGCGCAAACCTTTAAGAAATCAGAAAAAGAAAATCTAAAAAAGTTGGCTCACAACATATAGTTGAGTGATAAAATATAAAGTTACTGATAGTTAAGCGACCGAAATGCAAATAAAAAGTTAATGCTAATTACACACATAATGAAAAAAGTGATATGTTTGTTACAATCGATAAATAGTGTGATTCAATTGTAGTTTTATGAAATACGATGACTTAATTGTAAATTTACTGTTGAGTTGATCAATCGATAAAGAATGACTAAGAGGGGGTGAACTGCAATTTAAAATTTGGTGGAAAGAAATTGCAAGAAAGAAAAATTGCAAGAGAGATTTAGAGTGGTTCAACCTTCTAAACAAGGTCTACATCCACTACCTTATCCACCACACTAAAAATTTCACAAATTCATTCAATTTGTCTTTTCTTTGAGGACAAGGAGATATCTTACAACACTCACCAAGATTTATTCCTAAAATCTTGTGAGAATAGGGGTGGCAATCGGGTGGGGAATAACCGAAAACTGTGGAGATCCAAACCGATGTGTATGAAGAATAACCGAAATCTTCACCCACGAGGATGGGGACAGAGGAAGCTTTATCACCGAAGCTCAAATGGAGACGGGGATGGGGATTGCTATATTTGAATCGTGAGGATAACCAAATCGTACCCGTATGAATCATTGTAGGGATCCCCGAAAAATATACACAACGATCCCAATATATTTACAAATTTGGATGGCCAAAAAAGGTAATTTACTCATTTTTCAACAAAAAATCTAATCTCCTATAACCTGATTATGGCCAACTGGAGTAAGTTTGGAAATTTTCCGTAAATTTTATAAAAACAATTAGAAAGTTGTCTATAGATCGTTGTAAACATGATTCAGTCTAATTTTATTTAAAATACAAGATGATCGATTTCGACATGCATTTAAAAAATATTTGAATGTTGAAAGGTCATAAAAATTTGGCAGCACATTTCTTAGAAAACAGTTTTACCAGTGACTTTGAGAAATCACCAAAAATTCTACAAGATAAATCAAGAAGCGAGTCTTATTTTCTACAACCATACAGAAGTCTAGATTCGTTTAAAACAAACATTTCTTGATTTCGAGTTACATATTAGGGTCTGTTTGTTTCACTGAAAACTGATTCCGGAAAATGAATTCTGGAAAATGAACTACAGTTGTTAGAAAATTAATTGCAGAAACCATTTTCCGATGTTTGGATGATGTTGTACAATTCATTTTACACTGTTTGGTAGAGTTCCTGAAAATTTCATGAACAATCCACAAACAAGCATCGATAAAAACAAGTTTCAACCAAAACATGATTTAATGTTTAGGGTTTAGGGTTTAGGATATCATTTATGGTTTAGACCAATATTTAGTGTTTATGGTAACATTTAGGGATTAATATTTAAGGTATAAATTTAGGGTTTAGATTAGTGTTTATGGTTTAGGGTTTAGGGTTTATGTTAATGTTTAAGGTTTAGTGTTTAGGTTGGTGGTTAGGGTTTAGGGTTTAGGATTTAAGGTTTTATAGTAACATTTTGGGTTTATGGTTTAGTGATTAGGGTTTATAGTAGCATTTAGAGTCTATGGTTAGTGTTTAGGGCTTATCATTTATGGTTTAGGGTTTATGTTACTGTTTATGGTTTAGTGTTTAGCTTTTAGTGTTTAGGGTTTAAGTTATCATTTAGAGTTTAAGGTTTATGTTAGTGCTTAATGTTTAAGGTTTAGTATTTATGTTAGCATTTAGGGTTTAGGGTTTAGGGTTTAGTGTTTAGGGTTTATGTTAGTGTTTAAGGTTTAACATTTAAAGTTTATAGTTTAGGGGTTAGTGTTTATTGTTTAGGGTTTATGTTATTGTTTAAGGTTTAACATTTAAAGTTTAGGGTTTATGTTAAGGTTTAGTGTTTAGGTTTTAGGGTTTATTGTTTATATTAGTATTTAGGGTTTATGTTTATGATATAACATTTAGGGTTTTGTGTTTATGGATTAGTGTTTATGGTTTATGGTTATGTTAGTGTTTAGGGTTTAGCATATATGGTTTAGGGTTTAGTATTTAGTGTTTATGGTTTAAGCTAGGGTCTAGGGGTTAGCATACATGTGTTAGGGTTTAGGGTTTAAGTTAGGGTTTATGGTTTAAGTTCTCATTTAGGGTTTAAGGTTTATGTTAGTGTTTAGGGTTTGTTGTTAATGTTTAGTGTTTATGTTAATATTTAGGGTTTATGATTTGTGTTAATGTTTAGTGCTTAGTGTTTATGTTAATATTTAAGGTTTATGGGTTTGTGTTTAAGGTTATGAGTTTTAATGTTTAGTGTTTAACATTTATTGTTTAATGTTTTGGGGTTGGGGTTTAGGGTTTAAGTTCTCATTTAGGGTTTAAGGTTTATGTTAGGGTTTGTTGTCAGTGTTTATGTTAATATTTAGGGTTTAGGGTTTGTGTTAGTATTTAGTGTTTAGTGTTTATGTTAACATTTAAGGTTTAGGGGTTTGTGTTTAGGGTTAGAGTTTTTAATGTTTAAGGTTTAATAATTATTGTTTAATGTTTGAGGTTTGGGGTTTATGATTTAATGTTTAGGGTTTAGGGTTTAGTTTTTATGTTAATATTTAGGGTTTTGGTTTTTACACTAGTATTTAGGGTTTAGGTTTTAAGGTTTATGGTTTAGGTTAGTATTTGTAGAGAGAATGGGAGGAAGGAAAGCGACTTACCGAAAATCAATGAGTAAGTCATTTTACACTAAAACAAGGTCTGTTTTCCATTGACTGTAGTTGGTTTTCCTTTGACTTTTTCATTTTCTATGAACCAAACAACGGAAAGTTATGAAAACGTTTTCAGGAAAACCAATTATAGTGAAACAAACAGACCCTTAGAAGTGTGAAACTGATAAATTGATTTTGATATAACTAAAGAATTTAAGGACTAAATTGAAAAAGATAAAACAAATTTTTAAGTCCTCAAAACCTCTCTGTATATTTAAAGAAAAATGTTTAAGTCAAAACCTCAACTTGTCATATATTTTCTAAGTGTTTATCAAGCCAACACAATGATTTTCGAGTCACCGTTTCAGAACGGCCTTTGGGCGTTCCGGAATAATTTTGAAACTGTTAACCTCTGTTTCTGAACAGGTTTCGAAACGGATGAAGAACATCGAAACGGTTTGACCCGTTTCGATACGGTAGTATCGAAATGACCTCAAACATTTCGAAACGGAATTCAAACTTGTTTTTAAAAATAGGGTAAACTACTGCGGAAGTCACTTATGTTTTCCCCCAGTACAGAGTTAGTCACCGATTTTGAAAAACGACCAGTAAGGTCACTTACGTTTTCGGGACGTAAACTTTTGGTCACTCAACCATTTAATGCCGTTAAATTTTGACGAATTTCTGATCTGGCAGTTAAAAAATCCCTAAATTTTCAAAATTCACAAAATAACCCCCATATTCGAAATCCCCAACTCACCAAAACTTAAATCGCGATTTAAATCGATTCCGTCGCCGATTGTAACGCCGCCGCCCACCACATCCGTCGCAGGACCATCATGATCGTTTACCCTACCACGCCGCTGCCAAAAATTGATCGGAGTCGTGCAAAATGTCGAACGAAGGTTGAAATATTTGAAAAAGTCATTTGATCGATTTGCAACAAGGGACGATTGAACGACGACGATTGGTGCATGGGTGTTTGGGAGAAGGGAGGACGCCATATTCCGTCGCCGGAATTGTGGCCAACGACGGCAAGAGTGACCAGATTGAGAGATTTAGGTATTTAAGGGTTTAGGAATTTATGAATTTGGGGGTTTTCTGAAATTTCAGGAATTTTGGGGCCATTGCAGTAGATTACCCTTATTTTTTCAATTACCAGATCAAAAAACCGTTAAAGTTTAACGGCATTAAACGGCTGGTGACCAAAAGTTTACGCCCCGAAAACGTAAGTGATCTTACTGGTCATTTTTCAAAATCGGTGACCAACTCTGTACTAAAGGGAAACATAAGTGACCACCGCAGTAGTTTACCCTTAAAAATATGACCGTTGAAGTTTTCAACTGAATTTATACTTGTCGTTAAGGCGTATCGAAACGGTTTCAAGCCGTTTCGATACAGGCTTTGATAGTGGCAAAGTGTTTCGAAACGAGTTTCGAAACGAGCTCTTAACGTATCGAAATGATCGTGTCCGTTTCGGTACGATCTATTTATTACACCCCAACGACTCTTCCTATTTTGGTCTGTTTCGAAACAGGATCGGGCGTTTCGGAACGGGTGGTTGCAGACTGCATTTATCGAGGGAAGATAACATCCCAGCGACTCTATTGATAAATGCAACAACCCCAACGGCTAGAATTCAATGAGAAGGTATAAAAGAGACCTCTAAAAGCTCCAGCAACAACTATTGATCTCTAAAGTCTTATCGAAACATCAAAGCCAAGCATTTGTGCAAAAATCCCAATATTTCTTGTAAACCCCAATTGTGAAATTTGTAATTCTCATTCTTATCTATTCAATTGGGTTGAGTGCTTATAAAAGGGCTACATTTTGTATTGAGAGATACTAGCTTTAGCCTTCATCTTCTTTGTATTTTTCAAGTGAGGGTTGGGTCAAATTTTGGGTAGAAAATTTGATCGGTATTGTAATGGTTACCTCCTTAGCCTAGAAAAGGGAAGAAAAATTAGTGGATTGTTGGAAAATCCTTAGTGAAGCTAAGGTAGTGGATGTAAAGTTCGATTGGAACTTGAATCACTCTAAATCCTCTTGTCTATCATTTTTATTTTTCAATTCCACCAACAAAGTTTTAAAAATCCAATTCACCCCCTCTTGGCTTATATTGTTTCATTGATCCACTCAACAATTAGTATCAGAGCCTACCTCTTTGAAGGATTAACAACCACAAGAGGAGTTCCTAGGAAGAGTGTGATCAACCACAAATCAAGCCATGACATCTACCTCCGGGTCAAGCATGTACGAATCTCAATCAACCACCAAACCGCCATTCTTCAACGGTGATAACTACCCCATTTGGAAGAACCGGATGCGCCTCTTCATTATATCCAACGATTATCTAGTTTGGGATGCCATTGAAAATGGTCCCTATATTCCAATGAAGAGAGACGACGAAGGAAGATTGGTGCTAAAGAAGAAAAATGAGATGAGTGAAGAAGAGAGAAATAAGATTCAAATCAATGATAAAGCTCTTCACATGTTGTATTGCTCTTTCGGTCCCTACATCTACTCCAAAGCTTCCTCCATCGAAACTGCTAAGGAAGTGGTGGGATACACTTGAGACTACTTATGAAGGAACAAATAATGTGAAGGAGACAAAGATTGGAATTTTCAATCTTAGCTATGAGAATTTCAAAATGGAGCCTGACGAAACCATGTCAAAGATGTTCGATTGTTTCTCAACAATCGTCAACGGGCTAAAGGGTTTTGGAGAGATAATCCCAGAAGACAAACTAGTCCGGAAGCTACTCTACTCACTTCCCGAGTCTTGGGATGGGAAGAAAACCGCCATCATTGAGGCCAAAAATTTTAAGACACTCAAGCTTGATGAGCTAGTGGGTTCTCTCCTAACTCATGAGATAATAAAGCAAGGAAGGGAAGATGAAAGGAAGAAGGAAGAGAGAAGAGTGGAGAAGCTAGAGGTAGATAAGAAGAAGAAGAAGATAGGAGTGGCTCTCAAAGCTTCAATACATGAGGAGAGCACTTCTAGTGAGGAGGAAGACCTAGAAGAATTGGCTATGATAGCCAAAAGGTTCTCACGGTTTATGAGGTCCAACCGAGGAAGGAAGATTCAAAGAAAAATAGACTTCAAAACCAAAAACAAAGAAAAAGAGAGGGATCAAATCATTTGTTTCGAGTGCAATAAACTAGGTCATATTCGTTCGGAGTGCCCTCAACTCAAGAAGAAGGGCTTTGAGAAGAAGAAGAAAATCAAAGCCAAGCTTGCTACTTAGAGTGACGAGAAGTCATCCGAGGATGAGGAACACGAAGTGGCCAACCTTTGCCTCATGGCACTTGAGGAGGATTCCTCCATGGTAACCTCTAACTCATCATCTTTTGATTTTACATTTGATGAATTGCATGATGCTTATGATGAGTTACAAGAGGTATATGATGAGTTAGTTGAGAAATATAAAGAGTCGGTCATAAGAAATAAAAAGATTATTTTCGAATTAAATGCTAAAAATGACTCACTTTCTCAAGCTAACTTAAAATTTGAGAAAAAGATCTTAGGCTTACAAGATGGACTTAAATTCTTTCAAGATGAAAATATAGACCTAAACAATCTTATTTCTTAATGCAATAGTAAACACCAAAGGGTGTTAGATGAGCTTAACAAGCTCAAGGAGTCTTTCAAAAATGTTAGTAGTGTGAAAAATGAGATAGGTGAATCCTCTAAAACTAACCAACCTAAAAGAAAGACATATAACTACAAACAAAATAGCTTCCATAGGCATAATAGAACCAAGAAAATTAGAAGTGTATGAGTTCCTAAGGAGCTCGTCAAGTCTAATAATGTTGTTGCTATGTCACCTTGGATTCCTAAGGGAACCAAGCTTTTGGGAGCTAACACTCGTGGACCTAAAATGATTTGGGTACCAAAAACTAAATTTTAATATCTTTGTTTGTAGGGGGAGCATTGCTACAAGGCCTAAGCACAAAGTCAAAATTCATGGTACCTTGATACTGGATGCTCGAGGCACATGACCGGAGACAAGAGTCGATTCATGGACTTAAAGCAAAAAAGTAAAGGAGTAGTGACATTTGGTGACAACTCCAAAGGCTACATTAAATGTATTGGATCCATAGGTAATCACTCTACTATTCTCATTGAAAATGTTTTATATGTCGACGGTCTAAAACATAATTTATTGAGCATTAGTCAATAATGTGACAAAGGGTTTAATGTCTTATTTGATAAAAATGGGTGCAAAACTGTTGACATTAAATCAAATAATATAATGCTCATTGGTCATCGCATAGGTAATATATACATGGTGCATTTAGATGACATTCATACATCACATGCATGTTTTGTTGCACAAAATGAAAATGATGCATGGCTATGGCATATGAAACTAGGACATGCTAGCATTAGTGTTTTAGAAAAATTAGTTTCCCTAGATCTAGTTAGAGATTTACCCAAAATTAAGTTCTCAAATGACAAAATTTGTGATGCATGCTCTAAGGGTGAACAACATAAATCATCCTTTAAATCCATTAAGGATGTTTCTACAAGTAGGTGTTTACAACTTATTCACATGGATTTATTTGGGCCTATTAGAACTATGAGCTTGGGTGGTAAATCGTATGCATTTGTACTTGTTGATGACTATTCTAGATTTACTTGGGTTCTATTCTTAAGTACTAAAGATGAGGCTTTAGAAAAATTCATCACATTTTCAAAATTAACTCAAAATGATCTTGAACTTAAAATTTCTCATATTAGAAGTGATCATGGAACCAAATTTAAAAATCTAGGTTTTGAAGAGTTTTTAAATGAAAATGGTATTAGCCACAATTTTTCGACTCCTCAAACTCCTCAACAAAATGGGGTAGTTGAGAGAAAAAATAGGACTTTACAAGAAATGGCTAGAACCATGCTTTGTGAAAACAATTTACCTAAATATTTTTGGGCGGAAGCCACAAACACCGCTTGCTACATTGTAAACCGAGTAATGATTAGGCCACATTTAAAGAAAACACCATATGAGATTTTAAAATCTAAAAAGCCTAACATTAGCTATTTTCATCCATTTGGTTGCAAGTGTTTTGTTTTAAACAATGGAAAAGATAACTTAGGTAAATTTGATGCTAAAAGTGATGAAGCTATTTTCTTAGGTTATTCCTTAAACTCTAAAGCCCATCGTGTATTTAATAACAGAACTTTAGTAGTAGAAGAGTCTATTCATGTTGTATTCGATGATAACCTCCTTCCGAGGAAGGATTCTTGTGATGATGATGATGTAGGAATCCTTGATGCCTTTGATGGAGGACAAACTTCAAAGGATGATGAGATTCCAATGAAAGAAGAGGATACACAAGATCCACCTCTTGAAGCCTTGAAGGACTTGGCTCTTGAGGAAAAGGAAGTGAGCTACCCAAGGGAGTACAACTATGTCAAAGGTGGTGAAATCTTGGGTGATCCATCCAAGGGGGTAACTACTAGATCTTCTCTTAAACTCATGAATCATGTTGCTTTTATCTCATGCATAGAGCCTAAGAACATTAAAGAAGCATTAAAAGATGACTTTTGGATTATGGCTATGCAAGAAGAGTTAAATCAATTTGAGAGAAGTAATGTTTGGACATTAGTTGAAAGGCCTAGTAATCAATCTACTATAGGAACTAAATGGGTTTTTAGGAACAAACTAGATGAGAGTGGTAACATTGTGAGAAATAAAGCTAGATTAGTCGCACAAGGTTACACTCAAGAAGAGGGAATAGATTTTGATGAAACCTATGCACTCGTAGCTAGAATGGAAGCCATTAGGATGTTGCTTGCATATGCATGTTTTCATGATTTCAAGCTCTTTCAAATGGATGTTAAAAGCACATTTTTAAATAGTTTTATAAATGACGAAGTGTATGTGGAACAACCACCGGGTTTTGAAGATTCAAAATTTCCAAATCATGTTTTCAAACTAACTAAAGCACTTTATGGTTTAAAACAAGCTCCTAGAGCTTGATATGAAAGACTTTCAAACTTTTTGATTGAAAAAGGTTTTGAAAAAGGTAAGGTGGACACTACACTTTTCATAAAAAGGTATAAAAATGACATCTTAGTAGTACAAATATATGTTGATGATATTATTTTTGGATCTACTAATGAGTGTCATTGCAAAGAGTTTGCTAAGTTAATGCAAGGTGAATTCGAGATGAGCATGATGGGGGAGCTTTCATTCTTTTTGGGACTCCAAATCAAGCAAAGGAAGGATGGAACCTTCATCAATCAAGCAAAGTACATCAAGGATATGCTCAAGAAGTTTGGCTTGGAGAATGCAAAGCCTCAAGCCATACCAATGAGCTCATCTACAAAGCTTGGCAAAGATGAAGGGGGTAAGTGTGTTGACTCTAAACTTTATCGCTCTATGATTGGATCTTTGCTTTACCTTACCGCAAGTAGACCAGATATTTTGTTTAGTGTTTGCTTGTGTGCTAGGTTTCAAGCTAGTCCTAGAGAGTCTCACCTTATAGTCGTTAAGAGAATCTTTAGGTACCTTAGAGATACCCATTGTTTAGGTCTTTGGTACCCTAGAGACTCAACCTTCATGCTTATTCGGATGCGGATTATGGGGGTTGTAAAATTGATAGGAAAAGTACTTCAGGAACATGTCAATTCTTAGGTAGCATGCTCATATCTTGGTTCTCTAAGAAACAAAATATTGTAGCTCTATCTACCACCGAAGCCGAGTACATATCCTTAGGGAGTTGTTGTGCTCAAGTCCTTTGGATGAAGCAACAACTCTTAGATTATGGTATTAAAGTTGAAACCATACCCCTTAAGTGTGATAACACTAGTGCCATATGCTTAACTAAAAATCTCATTCAATACTCTAGAACCAAACATATAGAAATAAGACATCATTTCATTAGAGATCATGTCCTTAAGGAAGATGTTGCTATAGATTTCATTGACACCTTAAACCAACTAGCGGACACTTTTACAAAGCCTTTGGATAAGGAGCGTTTTTGGTCCCTTAGGAGAGAGTTAGGTCTCACCAGCCTATCTTGACCTTTTAGGACCTTTTTGTGCTTAAATTGCTTGATTTCTTGAAAAATGCCATGTTTATGTGTTTCTACTCCTAATTTCATCCATGCTAATAGTTAGGGGGAGTATGTTTTTGTTTACACATGTCTTTCCTGCTCATTCATGTCATTTATGCATATAGGACTTCATGAAATCCATTTTTCTACAATATTAGATCCTCATCTGCACTTCCAGGCCTAGGTGTATCGAAACGGGTCCAACTGTTTCGATACGGGTGCCTTAAAAGAGTGATCTATGAGTAGGGTGTTTCGAAACACCTTAAAAGGGTTTCGAAACGATTTTTCCTCTGCCAAGAAGTGTATCGAAACGAGTTTCGATACGGGTCAACACGTGGGATTCGATACGGTCAAAGCCGTATCGGAATGGTCAACTAGACTCGAAACGTCAGTCAATGTTTCGGTACCCACGTTTCGGAACGATCGTGCCTGTTCTGAAACAGGTATGCGGACAACTTTATAAGGGTTATTTAATGACAAAATTACTTTTAATTAAAACTCTTAAAAAATCCTAAAAACCCTAAACCGATTTTCCCTATAAAAACCCTCTAAACTTCATTGTTTTTCATCAAATTTTGAGGGCTTTTACACACAAACTCAAGTCTAAGCAAGCCTTATCAATCTTGTGCAAGATTTTCCATTCATTCATCCAAAATCCCCATCTAAGGTATAATTTCTTCTTTTTCTTTTTCCTTTGATTTTATTCGATTTTTAGGTTAGAAAATCTTAATTTTGTATAGATTATATGTTTTGCCTCTTGGGTTTTTTCAAAACTTGTAAAAAAAATTTAAAATCTTAAAATTTTTGGTTCGAATATATTATTTTTTACTCGTATATTTTCAGTTTTTCAAAAGTTGTTTTTCTCTTAAATTTTTTTTTTAAATATTTTTAAACCTAAATGGTATTTGTCATTGGATTGAATTGAGGATATTCATGCATACACTTTAATTTTAAAATTGCTTGCTTTATGTTTTTAGGATTTTTTCAAAGGAAAATGCTAACAAGAAACGTAAGACGGGTCAATCGAGTGAAGCTGCTGGTCAAGCCAATATCCGTCCTCATCGCACCCAACTTTTTCTCAAAAGTCTTCGGACTCCAGGGATGAAGGATCGTTTCTCTTATGGCAAGGATATTGTCGTTCATCGCGAGCGTGTTGTTGATGTCCCATTTCTTGATTCCGAGCGTTTCACTTTGCGCTATCTAGAGCGTTTACAAGAATGGAACTTCATGGCTTTCTTGAACATACCGGATATTGTCTACAAGCACATGGTTCTCATCTTCTACTCAAATGCCTAGCTACTTGATAATGAAGATCACTCCGAAGTCATCGGCATTGAGTCATATCTCTTGGGGAAGAAGTTTGTTATCAACATCTCCTTTTTAAAGAATTGTCTTGGGCTTAAGAACGAAGGCATTGAGGATGAAACCCACTTTGGTGCTCACACCGGTTCCGTGCTTTCTTTGGATGCTCATGATTGTTTCCTTCACTTGATGATTTCATGGTTTATCCGCCCCTCCGGAGGTAAATTCTCTCACATTCGTCAAGTTGATTGTTTTTGGCTTGAGTGCTTTCGCCGAGGAGAACAACCAAATCTTGTCAAGATTATGTTCGCCGAAATGGTCAATAATGTGAAGCTTCGTGAAATTGATGCTCTTAAATCCTTCACTTATGGGACTGTTTTGAGCTATATCTTTGGCATGCTCAACTTTGATTGCTCATATGACTCTCCGGAACCCCGTAAGAACAAGATTGATGAATCTTCTCTCCACAAGTTCGAGTTCCATTACAATCTTGGTCAATGGGAATGAGTTGATAGGCATGCTTCTCCACCTCAAGTTGAACCTCAACCTCAGGGTCCTAACAATGAAGCTCTTATGGCTTTTCTCACCGAGCGGTTCAACACAATGAAGTCGGGTCTCGGTGCTATCAATAATTGTTTGCAATCCGTAGAGAATCGTCTCACCTCCCTTGAGAATCAACATCAATCAATGGACTTGTCATTCTCTACCTTCTATGGTCAATGGATGACCTTTCGTCGCTCTCAAGCTAAGAACGATGATGATTCTTCGGATATTGATGGTGACGATGACGAGGCTTAGGGTCTTTATTGCATCGCATATTATATTATCATATTAGGACTGAGTTTGCACCTTTATTTTCTTTATGCTTTATGAACCTATGCTTTGATTACTTTGTTTGGGATTGAGCTTTAAACTTTATTGCTTTAAATTTTATGTTTGGATATTTGAATTATATGAATCTATATTATGTTGCCTATTGCTTTTAACCTTGTTTCTTCTCTTGACGAGCCTTGTTCTTATTCTTTTTGATCTAACAAAAAGGGGGAGAAGTAATATACGAGCCAAAATTTGTTTTGAGTCGGTTTTGAGTTTTTAAAACTTGAATTTTAAATCTTTACAAAAACTTAAAAATCCATCTTAAATTGAGGGGGAGTTAGAATGTCTTCAAGGTTTCAAAACTCTTAAAAATTCTAACTTGGTTTTGTTATATCAAAAAGGGGAGATTGTGAAAACCGATAAATTGATTTTGATATAACTAAAAAAATTAAGGACTAAATTGAAAAAGAGAAAACGAAATTTTAAGTCCTCAAAACCTCTCTATATATTTAAAGAAAAATGTTTAAGTCAAAACCTCAACTTGTCATATGTTTTCTAAGTGTTTATCAAGCCAAAACAATGATTTTCGAGTCACCGTTTCGGAACGGCCTTTGAGCGTTCTGGAACAGTTTTAAAACTGTTAACCTCTGTTTCGGAACGGGTTTCAAAACGAATGAAGAACATCGAAATGGTTTGACCCGTTTCGATACGGTAGTATCGAAATGACCTCAAACGTTTCGAAACGGAATTCAAACTTGTTTTTAAAAATATGATCGTTGAAGTTTTCAACTGAATTTATACTTGTCGTTAAGGCGTATCGAAACGCTTTCAAGCCGTTTCGGTACAGGCTTTGACAGTGACAAAGTGTTTCGAAACGAGTTTCGAAACAGACTCTTAGCGTATCGAAACGATCGTGTCCGTTTCGGTACGGTCTATTTATTACACCCCAACAACTCTTTCTATTTTGGTCTGTTTCGAAACAGGATCGGGCGTTTCGAAACGGGTGGTTGCAGACTGCATTTATGGAGGGAAGATAGCATCCCAACGGCTCTATTGATAAATGCAACAACCCCAACGGCTAGAATTCAATGAGAAGGTATAAAAGGGACCTCTAAAAGCTCCAGCAACAACTATTGATCTCTAAAGTCTTATCCAAACATCAAAGCCAAGCATTTGTGCAAAAATCCCAATATTTCTTATAAACCCCAATTGTGAAATTTGTAATTCCCATTCTTATCTATTCAATTGGGTTGAGTGCTTGTAAAAGGACTACATTTTGTATTGAGAGATATTAGCTTTAGCCTTCATTTTCTTTGAATTTTTCAAATGAGGATTGGGTCAAATTTTGGGTAGAAAATTTGACCGGTATTGTAACGGTTACCTCCTTAGCCTAGAAAAGGGGAAGAACAATTAATGGATTGTTGGAAAATCCTCAGTGAAGCTAAGGTAGTGGATGTAGAGTTTGATTGGAACTTGAACCACTCTAAATCCTCTTGTCTATCAGTTTTATTTTTCCATTCCACCAACAAAGTTTTAAAAATCCAATTCATCCCCTCTTGGCTTATATTGTTTCATTAATCCACTCAACAAGGAGTTATTAATTTTTGAGTGAGCAAAGGTTAGAAGAAAATACTGAGGACTGTTTCCAAAAAACAACAATGACAATGACTTCAGAAATTCGCCATAAAAATTAAACGGGTAAAATTTGAAGAGATAATTTATATAGTTGGAATGATTGTCGAATCTAGTTCTTGTTAGAACAAACAGATCATGGTTTGGAATTGTAGATTATTAGTTACATATTATTTAAATGTAGTGCATGATGTCATGTTTTAATAGTTAATATTTTATTCTTGTTTTATAGTTTTGAAATGGTTTGTTTGTTGTTGGTAAAATTAAAATTATCATTTATTTTTTAATTTTAAATATTTAATGTTGAGTATTTGTTTTAACGTATTAAGTTTTGTTTATTGTTTTTTTTTGTTACGAGGATTAACCGAAAACCGAAAGAATCCGTAAGGGGATGGGTATGGGGACGAAAAAAAATACTTGGAATGTTTAATAGGGAATCCCCAAAACCGTAACCGCAAGTTTGGGAGACAAATGAGGAATACAAAACCGTCCCCGTCCCGCCCCATTGCCACCCCTATGTGAGAACCTTTCCCAAAATTACAAATAATTAAGCAAACTCAAAAAACCTCACTAGGTAGATGTTTACAATATTTAAGCACTCTCTCAAACCCCAAACACTTGAAAATGAAGGAATACAATGAAAACACTCAAGTGTTTACAAGAGAAAATGGACAATTAAGCACAAATAGACTTTGAATATTGATCGAAAGCTTTTGGATTGTTTTATTGTTATTGAAGAAGATTTGGAGATTTGTTTTATACCCCTCATTGATTTCTAGCCATTTGGATTGTTGGAGAATTGAATAGTGCCGTTGAGAGTATATTTTCTCACAATAAATGTTATTTGGCAAGAGTGAATATCGGTACGCGAGCTTTCGTATCGATACTTGCTCAAAGAGAAAATAGCCATTACAAGTAAGGGGTACCAATACACGGGTTTGCGTATCGGTGCAGAGTGAAGAAATAAACGGGGTACCGGTACTGAATTTACTCACTGGAAATCTTTAAGGAGCTCGGGTATCGGTACGCACAAGGTTGTACTGGTACACGATTAATTCAAAATAGTTTCGCTCCATTTTCGTATCGGTACGAGGTTTACCGCACCGGAACTGAATAGCAGAATTTTCAAAGCTCGTACCGGTACGCTAAGAGCTGTACCTGTACATGTTTACTAAATTGATTTTCCAGTACCGATATGTCGTACGGTACGCTAAGTACTGTACCTGTACTCACTGACCCATTTGGCTTATTTGACTGCCAAAACACTTAAAAAATTATTTGTGTTTGAAAAGATTGACTTAGAAGAATTTTATCTTTAAAGAAACTTAATTGAGTTCAAATACTTGTCGATTGTGAATAATTTCAAATACCTTTAAAATTTTATTTATTTACAAATTAGTCCTTGTTATATCAAAAATCAAAACATAAATTTAACACTTACTCACAATACACCGACTCACAATATGAATATTTGGATTACCATATTTAAAAAGCACCATATAACCAAACTTGCGGTGTAATGACAAAAGACATCACTTTGGACCTATGCCCTAATTGATATAAAGTCCAAAATTCGATTCCGAAAAACTTCTCTCCCTTCCACTTATAAAAAGGGTAAACAACACTATTGGTCACTAAACTATTTCGATTTTCTTGTTTGGTCACTAAACTATTATTTTTGACAAAATCGTCTCTAACGTTACATCTTTTTTCCTTTTTTGTTCACTCAATGTAAAATAACTGATGAAAAAAACAATAGTTTGGTGACCAAAACACGAAAAAAGTAACATTAGTGATCAAAATAAAAAAACGTAACCTTAACTACAGTTTTGTACTAAATAATAGTTTAATGACCAAAACAGGAAAACGTGAATACTTTAGTGACCAATAATGTTGTTTACCCTAAACAACATCATATAAAATAAATACCGGTTAAAACTTAAAACTGCATACGGGAAACAACGGGCGCAGTATACTAAAGAAGAAAAATCCTATTCCTTTCAAACCTTTGATTTAGGAGGGTCTATAAGCTAAAACCCTAATAGCAGAAACCCCAGGAGAAAGAAACGATGGAGAAGGAATCTGCTGAGGCTGAGCCCGTGTGCGCGCAAGAGGCTCTGGAATTACTGAATTGTGTTACCCAATCTCCCTTTGATCAAGAAAAATGCCTCCGACTTTTGCATTCCCTCAGAGACTGCGTCCTCAATAAGGTACCTTTACCTTCTACAGATTCCATTTCACGCAAGATTTATGGCAGTTTTAATGTTTATTACCAATTGATTTTTGCTGAAATCTTGTATTGGCTTTTGCATCCCAAATTCCTAATATGCAATAACCCCAAGTCTCCTGTGAAAATGTTTTTTTTGTTTTTGATCTGTTAAATCGGGTTTCATTTGTTCCATGGTATTTTTAGTTTTTAGTTTAGCAAAAATCTGTGTATGTTCTTTACAAGGTCCAGCAATGTATATAAATTGCTTTATTCAGCTATGTCGAATGCTGATGTTATTGCGTTCACTGCGTCTATCCAGTCATGATTTTTTTAACCATAGATGTTATCACGGACATAGAAGTTGCGTGTATCGCAGTTTCAGACAGTTCCAAAACCGCTATTTAAATCCCTGAAAACAATTAGTATGATTTTGTGATCAATTATGATTGATGAACTCTTTCTTTTCTAGATGATTTTAACCTCCGGGAAATTCAATCTTCTGAATGTTCAGAGCTATTTTTTTTTTATCATTTTGGGTTTAGTTTCTATGGATCTTGTTTGCTTGGGCATTGGTATGCTTACCAGATACCGTTTTTTGCAATTTATATTTGTGCTGAATCAGTTTTCTTTAACCATTTTCTTTGCAGAAAGTCAAGAAATTTTCACTAGATAATCAAGACCATTACCAGCAGGATACAGATTCAGTCACCAAGAAAAATTGATGAAAAATGTTGTGTTGTAAGACTTTCGCACCGAAGCCATTACTTTGTTCGAACATGTAATCTTCTTGATAACAGATTCTAAGTCAGAACTAAACTTGATTAAATGTTGAAGTTGATATGGTTGTGCACTTATAGGATGCTGCTTGAAAATTTCTTTGTTATGTTTGATTCACTGTTTTATTTTCCAAGATCCAATTTGCAGTCTAAAAATCAAGTAAACTGTGTTATTTATGATGATATTGTTAAACCTTGATTTGGAGCTGCCATATGTTGGTCGTTCTAATACAATCCCTGGATTATTCTACTTGCCATTAGAACCATAGAACACGTGAGCATGCATTAAAGCTAGGGGTTAGTATTTGATCAGATCGAGTAAAAAAATTGTGAAAATTGAGTTAGTCAAGTTGACCAGTCTTATTTTATGGCTAAAACTTTATCTGATTTTTTCTATTTGAATCGAGTTTATGAAATGAGTTAGTTGTCGAGTTTTGTACAATTTAATTGTAATTATTTATAATATTATAGTACACATAGATTCCAATTTAAATGACTTTTTCTAATCATATAATATATACATATATTTCTTCATATTCTTTTTTCATGTGTGTGAGTAAGATTTCTAATGTTATTTAATAAACAAATACCTTCTAAAATTGTAAAATATGTTTACAATCTTATTTTTAAAGAATGAATTTTCAAGGATAATATTGATTAGAATATAAAGGTTGATGAAAAGAAAAAAATTACAAAAAAATACAATGGAAGGATCAGGTTGAATAAAATATAAATGTAAGGGATTAAATTGCAAAAAAATATTTTTTTGTTAAAATATAAATTGAAATTGTATAGATATTATATAGTGGCAGTGAAACATGCAGATTAAATTTAGTAAAATAAACTTAAAACAAAGAAGGAACGGAAGAAATGAATCTTCAATGAAGAAATTGTAAAAAATTGAGGGGTTAAATTACAAAAAAAAATGTTTTAAAAAATAGGGTTAACTACTAGATAGTTACTTATGTTTCCTTTTAGTACAGAGTTGGTCACCGATTTTGAAAAACGACTAGTAAGGTCATTTACGTTTTTTATCTGTAAACTTTTGGTCACTGAGATGTTTGTTGCCGTTACACTTTAACGGGAGGTTGATCTGGCACAATAAAAAAAATAAATTACTTAAATGTATTTAAATTATTACTTCACTCCTATTTTGACTATCAAAATAAAAATAATTTATAAGACGTGAAGCACATTTACAAATCACTCTTCCCTCCCCTCCCCCGTCGGAAATTTTGACAATCTAACAAGTCGGTCAAAAGCTGTAAGCATAAATCAGCATTCAGCAATGCGAATGATGTATGTAAGCATCAACGCACATGCAAATTGCAATCCCTTGGTCAATCCACGCCCCTGAATTTGAATTAACATTGATAAATGAAAAATGGGCATTGTTGTGAAAAGTGAGATCTCATTTAAAGAAGCAGAGATCCAACAAACCCTCACTCGTGGTGGTGGGGGACTGGGCCTCAACAGCAAAAGGCAAGATGATCAAACCAAAAGTCACAATGGCTAAAATACCCCTCACAATAAAAGCGATCTAAAAATCTACACTAAATCTAGTAAAACAATTGATTTATGTAAAAATTTTGAATTACTTGAAAACTTATGGTAACAAGATTTAAACCTTAGAGATTATAAAATATTTACATTTTCTTAAAAATACTGAATTAATTAAAGTGACATAATATATTGAATTGAATGAAATGACTAAAAGGATCGGAAATACTAATAAGGCTGAATTGATCGAAATGATCGTAATGACCAAAAAGACTAAAGTATTTTCGGGCACCGAAATTTTCAAATTAACTGAAATGATGGATATACCCTCGAGTTCTGAAATGAATGAATTGTATGGAAGTACCGAAAGTACATGAATGACTGAAACATCATCGAGTACTTAAATAATTGACATACCTACGCGACTTGAGATAAATGGAAGGTCGGAAAATCCTGAAATTTCTTATAGATCGCAAATGACTGCAATGACCCTGTGGGTTTGAAGCATGGCTTATGTAAATCAATCATTTTTAATATTGTTACAATAATAAAAAAATACTGCACAAATACATGTTCAACCATTCGAGGCTCGTCCCAAGATAATTTGTGACGACGACTTGTTCTATCATACTAAGCAACTAGAATTCAATATTGAACACGTAGGATGTGTACCTATTTGAATTCTTGAAAAGTAACGCACTGATGAGATATATTTAATGGAATGGACTTGAAACCTTGGCAAGTCGACAGCAATCCTCAGCACAGCAAATGCCCTTTGAGCAAAATTGTCTGGAACTCTCTTGGTATATCTAAAATCTTGATTGACCTTGATCTACCTGAATCCCTAAAACCTGTCTTGATATATCTGAATTCCTGTATAGTCATGATATATTGAGAATTCTGAATGATCTTGAAGTATAATTCCTGAATACTCGGATGAAGTTTATAATTATCAAATTTCTTCGAATACGATTTTTGATTTATGAAATCAATATAGAATGAACTATAGTTCGGTGTCTCCTTTCTGTAATTAGCAAGGACCACTGAGTGATAAAATGGACCATCTAGTGTGTCCCATTGTAACACCCCAAAATTTATGCTCAAATTGTAAACCCTAAATTTGAAAAATCCCTAATTTTGAAATATAATTTCAAAATCCCTAATTTTTTAAAAAAACCCTAATTTTCTATGATGGACTAAATATGAATTTTTATTAAACTTGGAAGTTAATATGAAATTTCTTAAAAGTTTAAGGATTGGCTCCATAAATAACCTTTTATCGTATTGAATTTTAAATACTTTGTTTTCTTCATCCCGTTTTTTTTTATTGTTTAATATATATATATATATATTACTAATTTCAAATTGAATTTGAATTGTACGCATAGCATATGAATCGTCTTCTTTAGTTATTATTATTATTATTATTATTATTATTATTATTATTATTATTATTATTATTATTATTATTATTATTATTATTATATGGTTTTTATATATGTATACATAGTAATTCTAAACCTAATCAATTTCTAATAACCTACCAACACCCAACTCCCTCCCTATATATATACACACATAGTCCAAATAAGATCACCCCAAGAACCCTATTTTTTATATAGTTTCATGCAGCCAAAATCCCTTATTGATCTGTTAAATTCTTATCTTTTAATCTCCACCGCTCTATACCCCTTCTTGTTCCTTAATCCCTTCAACCACAAGTTTAGTTCGGTACCGATACAGTTGGATCCAATACTTCTGATCATGGAAAATCACATCATTCTGTAGGTTGAGTATAGCTTGGCTAAGGTGTGTTTTCTTACTGTGCTACATGTTTCCTTTGTGTTGATGCATTATGGTTTGTATGGTTGACATCACATGCATATGATTTCAGAATGTATTTTAAGAATGGTTTATGAAACATCAGATTTACGAAACTATGATTTATGGTTTATGGACTATGATTTACGAATTATGTTTATGGAATATCATATTTATGGAATTGGTTTTTATGAAACCTGAATTTTAAACATCATATGTGTATAAGCATGTGTTGGGATTTGTAAGGAGGAAGTTCAGTGGTTTCACCCTTCGGGCTGAATTCCACTTCGGATTGGCGGACGTAGGGAGGAGGTTATGGGAACCTTCCTCATTTTGGCGGACGTAGTTGGGTGCATTGCATTACGCTTGTGATATTGTATCATGTTTTTAAAGAATTTTAAGAAAATATTACTATGTTTTTACGACTATGATTTTCTTGCACTTTAGAGACACACTAAGCTCTTTAGCTTACTCCCCCATAGTTTCCTCTTACAGATATCTTTGAGCTTTAGGCGACGTGATACTTGAAGGATCTCAATTTTATTCGGTTATTTTATTATTCAGTACGAGACTATTTTAGTTTAATCAGATTTCTATTTATTATTTTGGGACATGAATGAAATTTTGGACTATTTATGTTTTGGGATTATTTTTAACATTCATTTACTATTATTTTAATTCAGAGATTTTATTTAGATATTCAAATATTTATTATGATATTTATATTTATATTTATTATTAAATTTATGTTATTTTATTTTAATTAAAGTATAATTTTTAAAATTGGATTTCTTGAGGGTAAAGTTTTCAATTGTAACTTCCTAAATTCGGTCTTTTCTCTTAGGCCGGGTTTATGGGGGTTACACCCATGTTTACATAAATAATCTCCCTAATTAGAAACCACTTTATCTATTCTGTTCACAAGACACGACTTCTGGTCTCTAATTTTCTGATACAAGTATACCCGATTTATGGGTCATGATACTCTGGTTCTACTGATTAAACATCTTCCTGTATCCTGAATTTCTGGTATACTGCTACTAATTACTGAGATGACTGTTATCGTTTAAAATTGTTTTACTGGTACTAGGATATTGATCGAAGACTGTTGGTTCAACTGTGATTTGGCTGGTAATTTCGCTTGTATTTGGTTCTGACACTTCGGTTGGAGTAATTATGCATGTATTTGGTTCCTATGCTTCGGCTAGGGTAATTTTGTCTGGGACTTAAGGTAACCCCTTAGGTTGGTACCTACGCCCATTGGGCCTGTGTTAGCGTCTGTATAGATGCAATTTTGGGAACTGCATACTGGAGTTCGGTTGGAGGGTAGTTAGGCTGATATCAATTTTTCTTGCCTCCCCTATTACTTCTGTCAAAATTCTATAGTTGTCTGAATTTTCTGTTTATCTTTTTCGCTCTGTGATTTTTGGGACACACTAAACTCTCTGGCTCAATTCTTGTAAAATATCTCTCATTTATAATTTTTTCTGGATTGTAGAATGCCCGGATAATATTTAGAAGTTCAAGTACTGAACAATTGTTCTGCCTTTAAGTATGGCGTAAAACGTGATTCTATACCGCAATGGAAACCTGTTGATGCCTTGATCTTTATGTCCATCTATGCTTTATTGTATACATGCATGTTGCCTATAGCATCTCTTGGTAGTTATGTATTACTTAGCTTTTACAAGCTCACATTGTTTTTACCATTGTAAGTTAAAAGAAATTTATCATGATATTTATCATGATATAGTGACCGATATCAGTGTTTGGAGTTCTCTCGGCGTTGCTTTCGGAGTACCGTACTGGTACAGTTAGTGGGCATGTATGTTGTGTCTTATTTTATGTCAAAGTCTATAATATACTTTTTAGATTTCTGTTATATGATTTTCTGTAATGATGTTTTGACAAATATTTTTATTTTACAATTTTAAATGTATCAGAAAAAAAGAATTTTATTTGAGTTTTTACTGTGGGTCGCTCTTGTGACCCTAATGTGACCTACTAGAAATAAGTGTAACGCATAAGCGGGTCTAGGGGACTACATGACTCATTTGGCATCGATATTCATGGTTCAATGTTCATAATGCATTCATACAATATCGATACTAAATCATACAATGTCGATACCAAAGTGTAAAAATAACATTCTTTTGTTTCAAAACAGTCAATATTCACTCCAAGTTATCACATACGTCCTAGACATGCTTCTAACATATCATACACATAAAGATACATTTGTCTGCTTAATTTTAACATAAAAAACACTCTAAATTTTTATAAAGAAAACACTAAATGAAATATTAGACCTTCAAGTTAATTTCATGCAACTTTTCAACCTTTAGTATACTAACACTACCATTTTAAGCATTATTGGTCATTGCCCTATACTAGTAAGTTTATCATACCATTTTCACGCTTTTGAACAATCACAGAAACATCATCCTCAAGGATTTGATCTATCAACTCAAACATCATACATTTTTTCATACTAAATTTGCATTAAAACATCAAATCATGCTTCATAACATCTACTTTACACTAAATGGTTATTTTGGCCTAAATGGACTTCTCAAACATGTCAAAATTTTCAGAAAAATATACTTAAACCATGTATTCTATTTTTATCCAAATTTCATATTATTTTTCCACTACGTTTATTTGACAATAACACTCTTTAAAAAAAAAAAATTTAGGTTGCTTAATCACTAGAAACTGGAAAGAGAGTAAGTCCATGACATGTTGCATGGAGTCATCAACGTATCAAATTATTTCCTAGAAGATGAATATATCTTTGGGCTATATTTTTTTATTCAATTTAACACTATACTTGACTTTAAGCTACAAGTTGACCTCTGATTTTATTATTAAATAAAATTATTTAGGGTAATCTTTACCCGTGATCCCTTTTGTTTGAGGTTTGTTCTATTTTGGTCACCTGAATTCAAAAAAATCATTCTTGCCACTTACGTTTTGAATCGTGTCTATTTTCGTCCCTTGACCGTTAACCTCTGTTGATAAAAAATTAATTTTTAATTTAACTCCCAATCTTCCCAAAAATTATATATTTCAAACGGGTGAAGATTACCCTAACCCAGCCATAATACTAGCAGGACTTATAAGCTTGATTATGACATTTTTCATTTTTGTGCTGGTTCTGGTTAGTTTAAAAAAGTAACTTTTTCGTTGCTAATGAGATTTGGGTTTCTTTCCATTTGTCTTAAGACTGTGTTTGGTGCTAGATCTTTGGTAATTCACTCTATTTCATTTTATTTATCAGATTTGGAGTTTTGTTGAAGTCTGTTAGTAAAGCTGTTAGGTGGTTAGTATATGGTTAAGGTTGTTAACCTGGTAGTTAACCTAATCCTGTGTAGGTTAACATGCATCGAGCATGCATCGAGCTTAATAGAGCTCTTGTATTTTTGTATATAAGCAATACCACATTGTATACATAATGATATGAATGGAAATCAGTTTCCTTAAACAAATTATCTTCTTTAGAATCATTCCAATATGGTATCATTCGCCGGAAGAGCTTGATCTTGTAACGAGTCTTCAAGCTTTCTTTTTCGTGTTCCTGGAGATCTTCCGCTTGCTTTTGTTTCAATTTTGGTTCTTGTTCGTGGTGTTGCTATGTTTACTAACAAGAAGATTAGTGTTGTTCTCGACGAGATGAATTATCTTCTTTGGAAACAGCAGGTGTTGTTAACTGTTAGAAGTCATAAACTTGAGAAGCTTCTGATTGGGAAGATGACGATTCCTCCTGAGGCTGTTAGTGCTGCTGATGGTACGTCTTCTCCAAATGACGCCTATGAGGATTATGTTGCTCAAGATAGTGCGTTGGCCTCGTGGTTTCTTTCCACGGTGAGTTCGCATCTTCTTGCTCAGTTTGTTGGAGCTGAAACAACTGCTGGAGTTTGGAAAACGGTTCAAGAATTCTTTTTGAATCGTTCAACCACTTCTGTAATGGGTCTTCACTACAAGCTCCGGTCCTTCAAGAAAGGGGAGGAATCTATGCGGGTCTATCTTACACAGATTAAAGAAGTCTGTGATGCTTTGGTATCTTGCAACAGTGCAATATCGGATGTTGAGTAAATTGCCAGCATTCTGAATGGTTTGCCCAAAGATTACAAACCTTTTGTTGCTGTTATTACATCCAGTAAAGATTTAGTTTCTGTTGATCGTGTGAGGTCTTTGCTTATTGATGCAGAGGCTCAGATTGCAGGTTTTCACGCTTAAAGCAATCTTGATTTGCCCTTTAGTGCAAATGTAGCTCATGCTGCTGGTGGTTCTTTCAATACATCTCGTGGTCAGGTTACTTCTCGTGGTTCTAATTCTCGTGGTGGTTATGGCTACAGAGGTTATAATGGAGGTGGTCAAATGAATGGTAGAGGCTGTGGTGGTCGAGCTAAAATTCAGTGCCAAATTTGTGGAAAAATTGGCCACTTGGCTAATCATTGTTGGTACAGGTTCGATGAGGATTTTCAGGCTGATGGTGATCAAGAAGGTCAGGCTTCTGGGCATGTACAACTGGGTAAGTTTGATGATTCAGAGATGGTCAATGAGGTGCAAGATTCTCCTCAAATTAATGTAGCTTCAGCCTCTCGAAATTCTTGGGTGATCGACTCTGGTGCAACACACCATGTGACTCCAGATTCTGCTAATCTTCTACGATCGTCGAGTTATAATGGTTCAGGTAAGATAGTTGTTGGAAATGGTGTTAAATTAGATATTGATCGCTTGGGGCACTCTGCTTTTATTTCTTCTTCTTCTTCATCTCGCAAACTGTTTTTGTCTAATTTGTTACATGTACCTTGTGTCACTAAGAACCTTCTCTCGGTCTCTAAGTTTGCTAGAGGCAATGGTGTGTTCTTTGAGTTCCATGCCTCGTCGTGCTTGGTTCATGATGAAGGCTCAGGTGAAGTGCTTCTTCAAGGCTTTGAACGAGATGGGTTGTATCAGTTTGCTGCTGACTTGGTTTCTCCCTCTGATGATGCTGGTTGTAATGTTGCTCGAGTTGAAAATGGATCTATGAATAGAATTGGTAGTAGCTATGAGCTTTGGCATATACGTCTTGGGCATCCTGCTCATGAATGTCTCATGCAAGTTTGTAATGAAACAAGTGTAAAATTCTCTTCAAATTTCAATAAAACAGATTTGCCTCTATGTGTTGCGTGTCGAATCGGGAAGAGTCATAAGCTTCCTTTTTCATCTTCCACAACAGTTTATGATCGACCTTTTCAATTGATTTTTTTTTGATCTTTAGGGGCCAGCTCACATTTCGTCGAATGGCTTTAAATATTATATTACATTTGTTGATGCTTTTACGAGACACACGTGGTTGTACATGTTAAGGGACAAGAGTCAGGCAGTGCAAGCTTTCGAGCTGTTCTCTAAGCTAATACAGAATTAATTTGGTGAGAGTATAAAAGAGTTTCAGTCAGACTGGGGTGGTGAGTATAGGTCTTTGTCGAGGTTACTGGCTAAGGAAGGTATTAAACATCGAGTGTCTTGTCCACATACATCGGAGCAAAATGGAACAATTGAGCGTAAGCACATGCATATTGTTGAGCTAGCCTTAGTTTTGTTGGCCCAGTCGTCGTTGCCCCTGCAATATTGGTCATTTGCTGTGTGCACAGCAGTACACCTTATAAACAGATTGCCCACCCGAGTTTTGGCAAACAAGTCACCTTATGAAAGCTTATATTTGAAGAAACCTGATTACACTGACTTAAAAGTATTTGGCTGTAGATGTTTTCCACACTTGAGGTTATTTCAGAAGCATAAGTTTGCTTTTCGATCACAGGAGTGCACGTTTCTGGGTTACAACTGTCAGCACAAAGGATACTTGTGTTTAGCTTCAGATGGAAAAGTCTATATATCAAGGCATGTGGTTTTTGATGAATCCTATTTTCCTTTTACAGATAAGAAGGGTGGAAATTGTGCTCCAGTGTTGCAACAAGTTCAATCCTGTGCATTGCCTATTGTAACACCTGCAAATGGTGGTATTGGGAGTCAAACTCGTGTTGGAGTTGCTCAATCTCTAGGTACTCTCTCAGGAAATTCTGAACCTGGTCCTGTTGGGTCACCAGTAGTTTCACCTATACATTCTGAGCATGAAGTTGAACAAGCACAATCTGGTACTATAATTCAAGAGCCAGGAGTTGCTGATCATGGTGTGTCATCACATGAGCCACTGGTGATATCAAATGGTTCAGAACATGAAGCAAGTGTTTAGGAAGAAGGTATGCTTGGTAATTTTGTTGCACTGTCACATGAGATATCACATGAAATGTCACATGAAATACAGCAGCAGGTGCCAGATGGTTTGGAACAGGGAGAGTATGATCTTGGTGATCTTGGTGCTTCAAATAATGAGACCGAGGTCTTGAATAATCCAGTTATGGCTGGTACTACTTCTCAAGGTACTGGTCATTCCATGGTAACTAGGAGCAAGAATGTGATTTTTAAACCCAAACTGTTTAATGTTGACAAAGTAGTAGATGAGGTTGAGCCTTTGAATATCCAGGAAGCATTGCAATCTCCTGAATGGATGAATGTTGTTCAAGCTGAGTTGGATGCATTAAACAACAATGGCACGTGGTCTTTGGTTAAGCTACATGAAGGTCAATCCACAGTTGGTTGCAAGTGGGTGTTTCGACTCAAACATAATCCTGATGGCACGGTTGCTAAACACAAAGCAAGGTTAGTTGCAAAGGGTTTTTCTCTAATACCTGGACAAGATTTTCGAAATACCTTCAGTCCAGTTGTTAGGATGACCACTGTGAATGTTGTGTTATCTCTTGCTGTGTCGAATGATTGGATTTTGAGGCAAGTTGACATCAACAATGCCTTTTTAAATGGTGATCTTGATAAAAGTGTGTACATGGATCAGCCACCAGGGTTCGAGAAGTTTGCAACAGATGGGTCTAGGTTGGTGTGTAAGCTTCAACGAGCTCTTTATGGCTTAAGGCAGGCTCCTCGTAATTGGCACATGAAGCTCAAGACCTTTCTGCTTGAGATTGGCTTTGTGGAGTCAAAAGCAGATGCTTCCTTGTTCATGTTCAAGCATGGTTCTGGGTATACTTACATGCTGGTGTATGTAGATGATATCATATTGACTGGTCATTCAGAGGATGAAGTGGAACGAGTGATTGGTTTGCTTAGTGAAAGGTTTGCATTAAAAGATCTGGGTCAGCTGGGATTTTTCCTTGGTCTAGAAGTTGTTCGAGGGAATGGATTCTTAATGTTGAATCAACGAAAGTACTTGCGTGATCTTCTTGTTAAAGCTCACATGGACAAAGCTAATGCTGTGCCAACACCTATGGTGAGCAATTCTGTTTTGGACAAAGTATCATGGAGTCATATTGATGATGCGAAGAACTATAGGAGCATTGTTGGAGCACTCTTATATGCTTGCCACACCAGGCCAGATATAGCCTTCAGTGTGAACAAGCTGGCTCAATTCATGCACGAGCCCAGGGAACATCATTTGGTTGCTGTCAAAAGTGTTTTGCGATATATCAGTGGCACTTTAGACTATGGTCTCGTGTACAAAAAGTCTACTACACATGCTTGCAGTATTGCAGCCTTTGCTGATGCAGATTGGGGAGCAAATGCGTGTGATCGAAGGTCAGTATCAGGGTGTTGTGTTTACCTTGGAGACAATTTGGTTTCGTGGAGTTCAAGAAAGCAGAAGACTGTTGCCAGATCCACAACAGAGGCAGAATATAGGAGCATTACTGATGTTACAGTTGAGGTTAGTTGGATTGCATCTCTACTTGAAGAAATGGGATTTGTCAAGATCGAAATTCCTGAAGTTTGGAATGATAACACGGGTGCCATTGCTATTAGTGAAAATCCTGTTTATCATTCTCGTGTAAAACATGTGGATCTTGATATTCATTTTGTTCGTGAAAGAGTTGCAGCTGGGAAGATTCGAGTTGGCTATATTCCAGCTACATGTCAGGTTGCAGATGGATTAACTAAGCCCTTAACTAGGTCCTATTTTGATGAGTTCAGGTTGCGTTTGCAAGTGATGCCTAAGTCTGCTATTTCAGCTTTGTACAGAGATAAACAATTCAAGGAGAATGTTGATATGTTTGAAGATGATTCAACAAGCTCAGAAGAGTAGGGAGGATGTTGAAGTCTGTTAGTAAAGCTGTTAGGTGGTTAGTATATGGTTAAGGCTGTTAACCTGGTAGTTAACCTAATCCTGTGTAGGTTAACATGCATCCACTACAGCAAAACAGTTCTTTAGCGGCGTTTTTTTAACCCTATAGCGGCGTTTTTTAGCGCCGCTAAAAACTTTCCCGGCGCTTAAGAAAGCGCCGCAAGAAATGCCGCTTAAAGCAGCGCCGCAATAGTTCGCGGCGTTTTTAGGTACAAAACGCCGCAAACGCCGCAAATAAGTGTTCTTTAGTGGCGTTTATTTTTGCAAGCGCCGCAAAAAGTCAAGTTCTGTGGCGGCGTTTGTCTTTACAAACGCCGCGAATAACTATTTTTAGTGGCGTTTTTATATTTCAAACGCCGCGAAAGCCTGACCTGTAGTGGCATTTTATTTTACAAACGCCGCAATAGCCTGACATTTAGTGGCGTTTTGTTTTGCAAACGCCACTAAGCTTGATTGTAAAGGAAATAAAATAATAATAATAATAATAATTTTTTCCCCTTTCCTATTTCGTCAAAAAATGTAAATTACAGATTCAAAATATTTGTTAAATAAAATTTTTATTTCATCCAAAAATATAGTCACAAAAAGTACATTGTCACAATTTAATCCTTCTACATATTTCGTTCCTATGTCTCTCTTTCCCGATCCACTACCTCTTGGTCAACACTACTACCGACCACCATCTCGAATCCCTATACGAACTAAATTTCTAAAGATGTTGACAAGCATGTACTCGAACGTTGAGAAAGGGTAGCATTCAAGATCATGGCATCCTGTAATTATGTAGCATCATGCACCTTTTCTATGCCTTCAACAGATAAACTCTTTTGCTTCAAGGTGGCAGAAACAGTTAATTATGTAGCACCACCACTGGGAACAAGCTTCAGATTCTTGATTATGTTTCTTGAAACGAACATGGCATCCTGTAATTGAAACAAGTTTCAGAACTTTATACCATAATATATAAAAGAAGCATATTAAATTACTTACATGCAGATTTGTCCCTAAAGCAATCCATTCAGAAACTAATAAATCGCAGCAACAAGAGAAATGCTTAATCCACCGAAAAGAAGGGTGGTTTATGTCTCTTTCTTCTTTCCATTTTCTCCAACTCATTTCTAGTAATGTTTAATTATGGATTATCTTGTTTATCTAGCAATCCAGAACTTAATTATATCCATAAACAAAATTTAGCTTATGCATTGCACATTATGATGTAAGAATCATAAAGGGAAAAGGGGTCATCCAAAAGAATATCTTGAGATGCATTCCTAACATTTGTTCGAGTTTTTCGATTCAACCAACATCAACCGCTATAAATTGAACTCCCAAATAGCTTTGCAGCCAAATTCAACATATTATTTGTATCCCAAACATAGACGAATGGTCCAGAAAATAAAGGTTATATGAGTTGATTTTCTTTGCTTATGAAGAAGCAACAGTGTCGGATATATAACAAGATCAAAGGAATATATATAGAGAGGTGCATGTCGGAAATCAGTAGATAACATGTGTCCTACACGAGTATACTACAAAGGTAACATAAACATTAATTGGATATATGATGTAGAAATTCAGCTTCAGTGACTACTACACACAGAATAATGAATATATATAAAGGATATCAAGAAAATTTACCCATGGTGATCGGTGGACACACAAGTTCCATTGCCTTCATTAGCCCAAGCCTAACATAAAAAATTTAAACAGATGAGTGCTCAACTCTGCTGATTGCACTTCAATAACTACTCTCTTGTTTATACCACATAAACAAACAAGGTACAAAAAGATAGATTACCTTGATGAATTGCTTTCTCCTGCATGTTTCATCAACTCCAGTCTCCACAAATTACAAAAACAAACAAACAAGGGACAATAAAAAACAAAAAGATAGATTACCTTGATGAATTGCTTTCTCCTACATGCAACAACATTTCTCTTGTTTATACCACATAAACAAACAAGGTACAATAAAAAAAGGGCTTTACAATTCACAATTTACATTTTCCACTAAACACATACCATTACTAGAAAAACCTTTTTGAACTACAGCACATAATCCATCCTTCAGGCACCAATCCAAACCAAAATTGCATAATACAAAACCAATCCCACTCATCCAATCCATGTCTTACAAAATTAAGATTAATCAAAGATTATATTATTTCGATTATGTATTTAAATTTTGTCACTAAAATTTTCCCAATGTATTTGCAAAATTAGAAAATGAAAAATCCTAATAAATATACTGTAATGGAGTTTTAAATACATTGGGAGGTTATAATAACCTTTAAGTTTGTGACTTTGCTATATATATTACTTACTGAGATGTAAAAAGGTTATTATAAACTCAAATATACTGTAATGGAGTTTTTCCATAAACAAAGTCACAAACTTATCAGTGGGGTAAAATGATTATTATACAAAATAGAGGGGCCATATTCTATATTTATTCAGAGACACACGCCATTGAAGATATAGAAAAGAACTAGTACAAGGGTTTATATGCATTACAAAAAATGCACAAACTTGTTAACAGTTTGAACAGGGTCTTACCACTTCCCAAGATTTGTTCACCACCTTAAACGTAGAACCATATGTCTTTTGTTTGCTCCTCTGTTGAATGAACTTGTTTTCAAAAGCAGAATACTCAACCTTCTGAGCTTCTAACTTTTGCAGCAGCTTTTGATTCTGAAATTCAAAACTTGAGTATCAAGCTGCATCAGACAAATAAAAGGAGGTTTGATTAGAAGAAAGTTTAAACATATATACGAACTATAAAAGAAATCATTCCAACTTATGGCTTGAGGTTTCTGATTCTAACGAATGTTTCACCATTCACCCATAAAACTAATGAAGTCGAACTTCTAAATCTCCAAAGATAATTAATCCGTTCGAAAACCCTTGATTACTTCAAGGTCAAACGGTGTATCCCCCTCAAAGAAACCTTAATCTTAACCTAATTGAATTTTTCAAACAAAAAAAAACTGTTGTTCCTATAACAAAACCCTAGCCAATTAATCCGTTCGAAAATACTCATTCATCTCAAATCAAAAGCCCTAACCGATTAGTGTTTCTATCTTTTTCCCAAGAGGAGAGACGGCGACGAGCAGAGGCAATGGAAACGCAGTAGCAGAGACGACAGAGAGGAGGAGGCACGAGCAGCAACAGAGATGACGAAGAGGCCAAGGGCACGAGTAGCCGCAGAGACGACAGAGAGGAGGGGGCACAAGGGATTGGGAAATATTTGGGAATTAGGGGGTAAGGGAAATAGGGAATTGTAATTAAAAAAATAAGTTAAACGAATTCTTCCTTTTGCGGCGTGTGCCAAATTCAAACGCCACTAAAATACAATAGCGGCGTTTCCCATTAAAAACGCCACAAATACCTATTTATAGCGGCGTTTCCCATTAAAAACGCCACAAATACCTGTTTATAGCGGCGTTTCTCCACAAAAACGCCACTAAAAGT
This sequence comes from Hibiscus trionum, assembly GCA_030270665.1. Lineage (NCBI taxonomy): Eukaryota > Viridiplantae > Streptophyta > Magnoliopsida > Malvales > Malvaceae > Hibiscus > Hibiscus trionum. The sequence continues at coordinate 12,150,805 of BSYR01000027.1, read as the reverse complement.
ACATAAACATTACGACGCTTTCCCAAAAACGCCGCAAATTTTGTCAATTGTGGCGTTTGTAAATTAAACGCCGCAAAATGTATAAAATTAGCAGCGTTTACTCTAAAAACGCCGCTAAAAGTGCCGCTAAAGATCTATTTTGCTGTAGTGATCGAGCTTAATAGAGCTCTTGTATTTTTGTATATAAGCAATACCACATTGTATACATAATGATATGAATGGAAATCAGTTTCCTTAAACAAATTATCTTCTTTAGAATCATTCCAATAAGTTTACATGATATTTCCCTGTCATGAAACCAAATTTCCATACTTTCTTTTACAGCTTATCAAAATATTGCTGCTACCAGACCCTTGTACTGTGGTTTGGGTATTTGCTTTACTGATTTTTTTTATAATTTTTTTATTATTTTCTACAGTTTCAATAGTTGAAAGCTTGATTCTCTAGCATCTTGTAGTTGTTAGATACTCTAACTGTGGTTTGTGTTTTTTTTTCTTTTCATTTTGATCCCATGAATATATTTGTTTACCAGAAACAAAGCTTGTTAAGATTTTAGCATGGTTGAAAAATATTGCAAGTGAATCCATTTGCATGCTAAATTACCTTTACTGTATGCATTCTCGATGTTCTTGATGTATTTTCTTTCGCTACCATATCAATGTCATTCCTTTTTCATTTACAATTTGTAACTGTATATTATCAATTCGGAAAGTTTGTGTTGCTGGAACTTGGAAGTTGATTTATTAGAATCATGCTAAAACAAATTCTAAGAAAACTACCACAAAAGTCGCAAAGATCCGACTCATTAGATTCAGCAGGGACTGATTCTGGTGATCGTACTTCCAACTCGGACGATGGAGTTCAATGTACGAATTTTGGGAATAAATATCAAGTCGACTTCGTGTTGTTAAACGAGTGTCCTCAACTGTTTTTCATGCTAGCATTATGGTTGGATCAGAGTAATCTTCACCCGTTTAAAATATATAATTTTTGGGAAGATGAAAAATAAAGTTTTAAAAGTTTGGGGGTTAAATTAGAAATTATTATTATTTATTAACGAATGTTAACGGCTAAAGGACCAAAATAGACACGATTCAAAACGTAAGTGACAAAAATGATCGTTTTTTAAATTCAGTTGACCAAAATAGAACAAACCCCAAACAAAAGGGACCACGGGCGAAGATTACCCTATTATTTATTATATTTTATGATTACAATGAATAATTTCTGGAAAATTTACTAACAAGTGGAAATAATTTACACAACATTATTCAAACACCATAAATAGTTTCTGGGAGCTGTTTTTCAGAAAACATAATTTATTTTACGTAAATTATTTTCTAGAAAATCAATTATACTGAAACAAACGAACTTTTAATGTATTTTGAAATCTGACTTTTGGGGTTAATAAACGATTTGCCCAAATTTTAATAATTAATTTTTTTTATAAATTGGGTAAATTACATCATTCATCACTCAACTATCTTCTCACTCCTATTTTAATCACTCAACTTTTAAAATTTTCAATTTAATAACTGAATTTTTGAATTGCTCATGTTTTAGCCACTCTGAATTATTTTATTATTATTTGTATGACATGGCATATTCTAGTATTATTGAAATATAAAAATAATTTAAAATAAAATAAAAATTATATTTTATTATTATTAAATGAAAAATATTAAAAATAAAAAATAATTATATTTTATACTCAAATCCTCCAAAATCTTAAACCTCAAATTACAACCCCACATTCTCCTTCCCCTCTAATCTATGTCTCCAAACCAACCCCCTCCTTTTTCTCCAGTCACTGATCCCTAGCTACCTCTTTTGTCTTCAACTTTAATTCAACAACTCAGACCAAAGATTACTAGAAAATTGTTGGTGTTGCTAAGAAAGTTGATGTTAAAATGCAGCAGCACAAGGATAAAAGAAAACCCATAAAAAAACATATACATTTACATACATGCAAGGAAAAGTAACGAGAGAGTGAGAAAGAAAAGTAATACCAATTTAATACAGAGAAATTTGAAATAATAATAATAATACCATAAATCCGATAAAAGAAAATGGAAATGAAGATGAGATGAGATAAAATGGAGAAATGGGTAAGAAGAGATTTTAGAAACAGAGGATATTGAAATCGAATGTGAGATAAAATATAATTTTTATTTTATTTTAATTTTTTTATATTTTAATAATAATAAAATATTTCATGTCATACAAAATATCAATAAAATAATTCAGAGGGACTAAAATAGGAGAATTCGAAAGTTCAGTTGTTAAATTGAAAATTTTGAAAGTTGAATGAGCAAAATAGGAGTGAAAAAATAGTTGAGTGATGATCTATGTATTTTACTCTTATTATAAATTTAAAAATATAAAAATGTATTAAGATTTATATTCCAAATTTTAATTTAATACAAATCCAAAAAAATAATTAAGGATAAATTTATATTAAAAAAAGTTAAGTGATAAATTACACTTGAGAGCTAAAGTTGGAAATCAAACTGTAGATAAATGTAAAAATCAAGAGTCAAATTACATCTCAATATCAAAATCAGAATCAGAAATTAAATTACAATAAAAAAGTCTAAGAGTTCAATTCTAAAGTCAACAAAAATAGGGTATATTAACTTTTTAAAATTGGTAGTTTAATAGTTTGTTTTGGTCAAAAGTTAAATCTAGGCTATAATTAGGGAAATTTGTTCATCATAAATCTCTTGATTAAAAGTACAAAGTAAACTTCGCTCAAGATCTCTCAAGAGCCGACACTCACCAAAGTTGCTTTAGTGAAATCTACAATGGCGGACGACGACTATAATGATATGGATATGGGGTTCTCTCTTTTTCTCTTTTTATATGTTTTTATCGATTTTGATATTAAATTTCCTAATTTCTATTGAAGTTGGGATAAATAAAGGAAATCTCATATTGGTCATTTTATTTTATTTTCTTCCATCATTTGGGAGTTCTGCTAAAAAATTTAAGTCTGTGTTGTTCAAATCGTTGTTACAGATACGAGGATGAACCAGCAGAGCCTGAGATTGAAGTGAGGATTCATTTAAAAAAACATTTTACATTGTTTGCAGAAAAAAAATTCAATGTGAGTGATAAACTTATTTGATCGACAGGAAGGAGCCGAGGAGGAGGTGGAAAACAATAACAATGATGATGTTCCGATCGATCCCATCGAAGCCGAAGATAAAGACGACCAAGATGATAATGACAAAGTTCGTCGTAAAACATCAAAGTACATGACCAAATATGAGCGTGCTAGAATCTTGGGAACCCGCGCCCTCCAAATAAGGTTAACTTGATGAACTTCATATTCTTTTAGTTTTATCTCATGGGGCTTTAACATTTTCTTCTGTGCAGTATGAATGCTCCAGTTATGGTTGAGCTTGAGGGTGAGAGTGATCCACTTGAGGTAATTTTATGGTTGAGCTTGCTGTTAAAACCACACAAATGTTTATATGAGATTGCCACTTTTGTATACAAGTTTTGAGTATCATTATACATAAAATACACATTGGGTTCTCTACTTTATCATGTTCCACATGAATTGTGACCACATTTTTTATATCCTTGTGTTTATGGTTGCGGTCTTGCTATCACTGCAGGTAACGCAGTCATGAGTTTTTACATAATTGAAATAACGAAACAATAACGGTAATAATGGCCCGTTATTGCCGCAATTGGCCGTTACCTGTTAAATTGCTACCGTTGTTGGTGTGATTCCGCTTCACACCTCAATTTTCGATAATAGCAGTTTTGGAGGTTATTTTAATCCTTGATGTTGAATGTAATGCTCTAAATAAGTTTTAAAATTGTATAGGGAACAAGATTTCTAGAGAATTGAGACTATAAGGAGCAAGTGAGAGATGACTACTGATGTTAGAAATACTATTTATCCAACATGACTTTGGAGGGTGTTATGTACTTCTGTTGAGGAATATGTTCTTATCTGTATTTTTTACTCATAACCAGATTTAACTAGTCACATGATTGATCATTTTTTCGAACAGACTAATATTTTATATTCTTTTCATTGGTTTAACCCTTTTGTTGTGTGTTTAAAAATTAGATCGCCATGAAAGAGCTTCGGGAGCGGAAAATCCCCTTCACCATTCGCCGGTACTTGCCTGGTGGAAGGTAAGATTTGTCAAGGAAAAAGAATGATATAAGATGAATGGATCATAAGACCTTGTCCAGTAGTTTTACTTTGTACATTGAGTGAAGAGTGGAAACTAAAAGAGAACAAAAGGGGTGGGGGTGGCATTTGGGGATTGTGATTATGTCATAGTATTAAATTGAGGTCGTAGATGTTGTCGCGATGTTGCGTTGTGATGACCTTCAAAATTATTACAAATGCGGCCGCAATTTAATACTATGGAGTTTGTTTTTGTTTGTTAACAATTCTGATGGATTAACATTTCAGTTATGAAGATTGGGGTGTCGACGAGTTGATTGTGGAAGACTCATGGAAGAGACAAGTTGGAGGCAATTGATTACCAGTTTTCAACGGAGGAACATGTAAATGTAGTATTTACATGATGCTTTTTTTCCCTTAGTATTTCATGTGTTTGGACGACCAGTGTTAAAATGGTTCAAAAGATAAAAATAAAGATTGTCCACCACGGTCTACTTTTCTTCTTTTTAAGTTCATACGCAAGCTAGCTTCATAGTTTTAATCGTCTTGGGTTAATGGTTGGTGTTTTCGATTGTCAGCACTCCAATAGAGTTTTTGTTTCTTTCTTATGTCAAACATTTGGTAGGAAAACGATTGTTAATAATGTAATAGTGACGAAACAATGCAACATTTGGTGCCAAATAAAATCTTGTGAAAGTTGCACAAACATGTTACTTTCAAAATTACCTTGATCAAATACAATCACAAGCTGAGTGAAATAGAGAATGAGTAATCTTTTCGAAATTCCAGGAGATTCCCTATCGCACGCGTTGAATGGCCCGCAAGGCGGTTGGCTGCCAGATAATGTCGTTATTCCAGGGGAGATGTCTGCGCTTGAACGACCTGGGTCACCGGTCCCTGTGGAGGCGCAGTCGGCGACCAAAAAGGTCGTAGTGACTATGATTTTATCGTTAAAGTTGTGGCGGAGGACAATCCTGTGAACGTTTTGATACAATGATGGGTGATGTGGGTAACGACAACCAGGAGTCCACGATGGATGTGACCGAGGAGGATGTTCTTGTTTGAGGCAATAGTACAATGTAGGAAATTCAATTTTCGGATAGGGTTCACAACACTATCGATAAGAAATTAGCGAATTCGGTTATTATTCGTCTCTTGGGGAAATCGATAGGCTATCGTGCCTTATTTTCTAAGATCAACCTTTATGGAAACCTAGTGGAAAGATACATCTTGTGGACCTTGAAAATGAATATTTTTTTGGTTCACTTTGCAAATGAAGAAGACTTCTTCAACGTTCTTTCAGGAGGTCCTTTGGTTATCTATAGGAGTTACTTAACGGTAAAACTATGGAGTCGTTACTTGTCTATAGTTGTTGAGCATCCAGATAAGGTCATGGTATGGGTTCGGCTCCCCAAACTCCCTTTTCGTTATTACACGAAGAGTTTGTTTCGGCATATTGCTAACACCATTGGGAAGGTTGTTCGAATTAACTACAATACAACGGATGGGTTGAGGGGTCGTTTCGCTTGGCTAGCGATTATTGTTGATCTGAACAAGCCTTTAGTCTCAGGTGTTGTTATCGATGGGTAGCGCCAGGATATAAAGTATGAGGGCCTGCCTTCTATACGCTATAATTGTGGTTAATATGACCATTCAGAAGACCTTTGTGGCCAAGTCTTGAACAAAGTGGATGTATCATCAAATGATGTGGTTGAAAGGGACCCAAAGGAACTCTATGGTTTGTGGATGCATGTTGTGAATCGACGGAGACGTGTCGCAGGGGGTCGTAAAACTTCTAATAAGGTTGAAGCTAATTTGAGTGCCTTGAGAAACACGAGTTCACAATTTGGGGTCCTCGATGAGGTTCACAAGGACAACAATGTTACCACATAGGGGCTCATGGCTAATGCTAGTGCAAACCATGAAGTGGTCCGTCCGCCTTGTAACACCCCGATCTGGATCCAGATCCGAAGTGCTACATTCAGATCTTCCGCAAACTGACCCATCAAATGTCCAATTTAAAACTATAAGTTTAGCCATCAATTAAAAGCATTAAACATCCATAAATCCATGAAGGTAAATAAGTATTAAAATTAAGTTTACAAATTAGGAGCTCCAAGTTTAAAACACCGTATACCAAAATAATATTTCAAATAGAGTTACAGACTCAATAGGGGTAAGGTCCTATGAATACATTAGCTCAGACTAAAATAATAAGTATTATACCCCGAAGCGAACGCGATGCTGGGAAATCCCTTCTTGATGAGCTCCTTCAAGGGTAACCTGTCAACCTATGCACAGAAAAACCACACATCCGCACGTTGAGCTAACAAAGCTGAGTGATATATTTCTACTCTACCACAATTCTCGAATATCATAAAATAAGCATGCAAGATAAATATAGCCAAGAGAACATAGATAAGGCTTGCTATCTATGAGTTATCATCTAACATACTTCGGCTAGAGTTCTTAGTTCACATATCTCAAAGTATCATTAAGCTTACGACACGTCTTACATTATTCTACAAGCTTTGTCATGCTCGAAGTCACATAGCCTATCGAGATACTCGAGCTCACACAACCTATCGAGTTAATACATGCCATACCCCGATCACTCAACCATTGGGTGCATAAGCTATATCATTTATAACATCCACATAGCATACATAAATACATCCATACATCATTTACAATACGACCAACAAAACCCTACATTACTCGTGCTTACACAATTGTCAGGTTACCCGTGTTCACACAGCTGTTGGGTCAATGGACCATATCCAAATCACCGTAGTCACGGATACGTCCTACTGTCCTAGACATACTTGGATCACATTAGCCACAAGTACTCTTTACCTGAGGTCACTCAGCCTATGAGGTTACTCGAGCTCACTCAACCTATCGAGTTTATACCTTATTTGGATCACCATAGCTACAGATAGGTTCTAACCACACCCAAATCACTCAGCATGTGGGTACTAGGGATGTAAAAACAAGTAATCAGTTAGGTTTCAGGTCGGGCTCTGTCAGGTCAGATCAAATCGGATACAGGTCGTTTCAGGTTGTTTTTCTATTTTGACTCGATTCGGGTTGGGTTCGGGTTCATTTCAGGTCGGGTTCGTTTTAGGTCGGGTTCATTTCAGGTCGGGTTCATTTCGGGTTGAATAAGTCCTCTTGAGTTGAATTCGATTCGTTTGAAGCCTATAATGGGTGAGAATCGAGGGCCTTACTACCCTTAGTAGGGGACAACAAGGACAACTCGGGTACCCTTTTAGAACCGAACCAAGTTTGAGAATTTAGAGCCTACCTAAATAGAGCCATGTGGAAACCTAGGGTTTTGAGTTGCAGGAATAATCCGTGGAGACATGTCTTGAAATTTTGGAATGCCGACCCATAATTGTTATGCAATTGAACTATTTTGGATCTTTTAGGTTTTATTTCTGTTTTTTTTTTAAATATTGCTAACCTTTTTGTGTGTGAGTTTTGTTTTGTTTTTATAGCATATTTATTTATTACTAACCTTTTGGTGTGTGGGTGTTGTTTTGTTTTTGTAGCACATTACTAACCTTTTGTGTGCGAGTTTTGTTTTGTTTTATTTATTGCATGCATCCCATATCTATAGGGGGTCGATTTAAAAGCATGTTGCTCAATCAGAGAAAGCTTCTGTCATGGATGGAAGGTGCCTAAAGGAGGAAGACAACGCGCAAACAATGAGAATTTATCGAATGGATACGCGTAGGAAACATCGAATTATGCTCGCATCAACACCAAGCAGAATACCAAAAGACGCAAGAGAAATAGGACCACTTCGATGGTCCAACCAAGTAGAATTTGAAAAATGATCATTGGCCTACTCGACTTAGGGGCAACGTAAAAAAGACCCAGGAGTGAGACAAGTTCGATAAGAGCATCACATCCGAAATTGAAGATGTAGTTAAGCATGAGACGTCAAGAAGCTACGATTCTTCGCCCCACGTCAAATCGATAAGGCGGGACCAAGGCTTCGAAGGTTGATTAAAGAGATGAGTGCTCTAATCGAGAAGTATTTGAAGGACCTTTGTCATCCAATGGAAGCTACGTCTAAGAGCAACACCTTAATAGAATCGATGACCTTCGCTTGCATTCATGCTTTTATATACATACATTTACTTTCTTGCATCGGTGGTAAGTCCTCCTGAGTTGAACTCAATTCGTTTGAAGCCTATAATGGGTGAGAATTGAGGGCCTTACTACCCTTAGTAGGGGACAACAAGGACAACTCGGGTACCCTTTTAGAACCGAACCAAGTTTTAGAATTTAGAGCCTACCCAAATAGAGCTATGTGGAAAGCCTAGGGTTTTGAGTCGCAGGAATAATCCGTGGAGACATGTCCTGAAATTTTGGAATGCCGGCCCATAATTGTTATGCAATTGAATTATTTTGGATCTTTTAGGTTTTATTTCTGTTTTTTAAAAGATTGCTAACCTTTTTGTGTGTGAGTTTTGTTTTGTTTTTATAGCATATTTATTTATTACTAACCTTTTGGTGTGTGGGTGTTGTTTTGTTTTTGTAGCACATTACTAACCTTTTGTGTGCGATTTTTGTTTTGTTTTGTTTTATTTATTGCATGCATCCCATATTTATAGGGGATCGATTTAAAAGCATGTTGCTCAATCAGAGAAAGCTTTTGCCATGGGCGGAAGGTGCCTAAAGGAGGAAGACAACGCGCAAACAATGAGAATTTGTCGAATGGAGACGCGTAGGAAACATTGAATTATGCTCGCATCAACACCAAGCAGAATACCAAAAGATGCAAGAGCAATAGGACCACTTCGACGGTCCAACCAAGTAGAATTTGAAAAATGATCATTGGTCTACTCGACTTAGGGGCAACGTCAAAAAGACCCAGGAGTGAGACAAGTTCGATAAGAGCATCATATTTGAAATTGAAGATGTAGTTAAGCATGAGATGTCAAGAAGCTACGATTCTTCGCCCCACGTCAGATCGACAAGGGGGACCAAGGCTTCGAAGGTTGATTAAAGAGACGAGTGCTCTAATCGAGAAGTATTTGCAGGACGTTTGTCATCCAATGGAAGCTACGTCTAAGAGCATCACCTTAATAGAATCGATGAACCTTCGCTTGCATTCATGCTTTTGTATACATACATTTACTTTCTTGCATTTGTTTCTTTTGTTTAAATAATGTCTCACATTCATGCTTTTGTATACATGCATTTACTTGTTTGCATCAAATAATGTTTTGATCATTGCATTCATTCATGTATAATAAAGATTAATTTTGGAAAATTCCATTTAAGTAGTAAAGATCCCGTGCAAACACGAATCGAGCCATGAACACTGAGGAAAGATTGACAACTTTGGAAGCAAATCAAAAGAGCATCCATGAAAAGCTTGAGAAGATGGTAAATAATCTGAAGAAAGAGATTGAGATATCACACCAGAAAACAGTTAGCCAAATCGCAACCATGTTTGGGTTCAAAGACCCAGAAGTGAGAGAAGACACCAACACTTTCCTAGGGATGGCTTTCGAAGATGCTTCACCCCATTTCATAGAATCTTCTGCCCGTACTGAAGACAACACCAACGAGGTTCGCAACCCCGAGATGCCTGACCTCAATGAAGAAATTGACATGACAAAGGTCGAGAAGAAATGGGAAGACCGCTACAAGAAGCTGGTGGAAATGATTAAATTTTATCAAGAAGGAGGCATTTATGGTGGCAAGGATGTTAGAGACTTGAGTCTAGTTTCGGACTTGGTGGCACCTTAAAATTTCAAGGCCCCTGACTTCGAGAAGTATAATGGAACTACAAGCCCTTTGGCGCACTTGACTATGTACTGCCGGAAAATGTCACCGCAATTAGAAAACGAGAAGTTGCTGATCCATTGTTTCCAAGACAATTTATCTGGGTCTTCTATCCGATGGTATGCTCAATTGATTCGGGCTAACATACGCACTTGGAGAGATCTGTCGAAAGCCTTCCTTAAACAGCACGAGTATGTGACATATATGGCCCCAAACAGGATTGTGCTGTAGAATATGGAACAAAAACCCAACGAGAGCTTCCGCCAGTATGCCCAGAGATGGCGAGATGTGCCAGCCCAAGTTCAACCTCCACTGTCAGAAAATGAGGTTACTCTAATGTTTGTGGAGACCCTGAATGGTCCCTTCTATGACTTCATGTTAAATCACGCCACCAAAGGTTTTGCAGACATGGTCATGGTTGGAGAACTGATATTGGCAACCATCAGAAGTGGAAGACTCGAGAGAGAAGAAGATGACGAGGACGAACGCGCTTAGAGTTTCGCCACGAAGTCGTTGGAGGCAAGATTGGCCAGGATTCTTGCTTTCGTGGAATAATACTTAATTTTCTCTAGACAATTGAGATCATGCTTAGAATCAACCCTCTTTCTTTTTCCCGCGAGCATTAGAGATCTTTTGTAAGGGCTTCTATGTCAATTTACTTGTTTAGAGATGCATTTTTTAAAGTGGCAAACATTTCTCATTTTTTCATCATTTTTCTTCTTTTCATTTTTCATCCATTTCTTTTCAAACATACATCTTCTTTGCAGGATCCCTATTATTGATTGTATGAATTATTCTTAAATCTAATCCCGAGATAAAAGGGCAAAATGTGTGTTCAGGATTAATGGGGAAATCCCATATATAGATTATTAGTGTATTTTCCTCTCAGACATTGTTGTTAGGGTCCTTGAATGAAGTGATAACTCTAAAACATATACTAACTGAAGATTGTTTTTCTTCGATGGTATTTGTGTGTGAAATGACATTTGGCATTCCTTCATTTCCCTTCACGAATAAGAAAAATCCATTTGTTGTCCCCCTTTGAGCCTGATATTATTTTTTCTTGTAACTTAACCCTAACCAAGGATCACTCCCCACACTAGGGGCAAAGAAAATGAAAAGCTGTTTGAAAGAAACATGTTACATTAAGTTGAATGTCCTAAACTGTAAGTGAAAAGGACACAAAAAGAAAAAAACAAGAAGAAGCAAAAAAAAAGAGAGACGAAAAGGAAAGAAAAGAAGAAAGAAGAAAAGAGAAGAGAAGATAAAAAGAAAAAAAGAAATGAAGAAGAAGTTGAAGAGTGAAGAAATTTTGGAATAAATCCTTCAAATGAGACGTATGCCAGAAAAGGAAATGAACCCTAGGGTGAAAACCCAAAATGGGCAGTCTAGGGTGATCCAAAGAATAAAAGAAGAAGAACATAGATTTCATCAGGAAAGTTGATCCTTGGTTTAATCACCCTTAAAATAAGAATTTGAGCATTTATATCCTTTCTTTGGCAACCCGAGCCTAGCCTCATTACAAGCCTTAAAAGACCATTTGGATCACACATTAATATTTGAGAAAAGGTGTTCGTCTTCAGAACACATTTCGCCTAATTGAGTTAACCTTCCTTCTGGGAATTCGAGCTTCTAATGACTTATTAAGATTAGAAAAGTGGGAAATTTTAAATTTGGGGAGTGTGTGAGCAAAAGAGAACCACCAAAAGTGGGGCACTATCAGGTTGATGGATTCATGAATCATTCATACTATGAATTTTGGGGCATCTGACTTTGCCCTTTTCTTGTGTTTGCCATGACTATTTTCTCAAAATCCCCATTTTAGCCTTTTCTTGCATCTTTCATGACTTTTTTCTTTGAACTATCGTTTCTAGCCTTTTCTTGCATCTTACAAGTAGGCTGACATAGATTCATGTAAAGAAAAAGATTTCTTGGTATCGATCTCAACTGTAGGAGACCATAAACGAATGTTTTCATCACTTTAGAAAACAATTGAACCTTAGTTTGAATGAGCGCAACGCCTTGCATGAGAAGGTAAAAAGAAAAAAGTAGCACATTCATTGAAGAGTTTTAAGCGGGCCGTGTTGTCAAGAAAGATCCACATATAAGATGAAAAAGCTTAGAAGCATGAAAAGAGATAGAATTGCATTTGATAAGCAAATGGTGCCATCAGATTGGGGCAGTCTACAGGCCCTCAGTATTAATAGGCGTGAGAAGAAGAGATTGAAATGCCAACATCATTCGAAGATGTTCAAGGTAGAAATAAGCTTTGCTGCAAGGATTTACAAGCAAGCAATTCAAGATGTCCTGCAGGGGCAAGAATTTGTGAATTCACAGGAAGCATTGAAGATGCTTAATATTTTGAGGGGCATATGAAGACTTGAAGCTTTTCACTCAGCATTGACGTATCAACTACAATAATGGTAGACCTTGAGACATTTGCCCACGAAGATCAAATGTTTTCGACGAAGCAAAGAGATATAAAGAATGAGAATGACAGTTGAAGCAATATGTTCGTCCAGCTAGGAGTACAAAATCACTAGGTTAAGTGAGCAAGCTTGCAAAGATTGAATGTTTTCCATAAGTCAGAAAAATAGTGAAATAATATAACTGCTTATCTGGAGTAAGCGAGTAAACGTGTGGAAAAATTAATTTTGAGAAAAAGAATTCAAAAAGAAAAAGAAATGAGACATGCATTCATGTTTTAGGCATCCCTAAGGGCATGCACACCATAATTGCATTGAATATCACATTTTTCAGGTATACGAAGGACCTTTCAGCAAAAGAACCCGCTTATTCATCCAAGCATAAGGAGGAGGATTTTTTAGAAGATTCGCCTATCCATTCAGGCGTAAGGAGAATGGAGTTCGCTTATTCATCCAAGCATAAGGAGGATGAAATTTTTTCTGAAGATTCGCTTATCCGTTCAGGCGTAAGGAGAATGGAGTTCGCTTATTCATCCAAGCATAAAGAGGATGATTTTTTTTCCAGAAAATTCGCCTATCCGTTCAGGCATAAGGAGAATGGAGTTCGCTTATTCATCCAAGCATAAGAAGGATGGAATTTTTTTTCCAGAAAATTCACTTATCTATTCAGGCGTAAAGAGAATGGAGTTCGCTTATTCATCCAAGCATAAAGAGGATGAATTTTTTTTTCCAGAAGATTCGCTTGTCTGTTTAGACATAAGGAGAATGGAGTTCGCTTATTCATCCAAGCATAAGGAGGATGAATTTTTTTTAGAAGATTTGCCTATCCGTTCAGGCATAAGGATTCATCCAAGCATAAGGAGGATGAAAATTTTCAGAAGATTCGCTTATCCGTTCAGGCGTAAGGAGAATGGAGTTCTCTTATTCATCCAAGCATAAGGAGGATGAAATTTTTCAGAAGGTTCGCTTATTCATCCAAGCATAAGGGGATGAAATTTTTTCAGAAGATTCACCTATCTGTTCGGGAGGAAAGAGAATGTTTTCTTATTCATCCAAGCATGAATAGGATGACATCTTTTAAGGGTTTGCTTATTCATCCAAGCATTAGGAGGATGGAATTTTTTGAAGTCTGTTTGCTTATTCATCCAAGCAGAAGGATGATGAAGTTTTCAGAAGAATCTGCATGTTTGAGTATCTGGGAGAATAGAACCCAACTCAACAATTCGGGAATTTGGGAGAATAGAACCCATCTCAGCTATTCGAGCGTAAGGAGAATAGAATCAACATATCTGTTTGAGCGTGGAACCCATTTCACTATTCAGGCATTTGGGAGTGTAACACCCGGGTTTAGGGGTCGGGAGTTGAGTGTGTGAATCGGGTTCGAGTTGTTGGGCTCGTTTTAATTGAAGTGGGCTTTGGTTTTAATTAAAAAGAGCTTGTGGTTCATTAAGGGCAAAATATTAATTTTAAATAAAGGGAAAAAGATGAGTAAGAAGGGACCTTTTTGAAAGTCCTCTCATCTTCTTCCTTAAACCATTTTCACGACAAAACCTTTCTCTTACCCCTAAATCACTGTTCCATCAATTTTCTTCACCATTTCAAGTTCTTTCATCAAGGTAAGAACGTTTTTGACTTCTCCTCATCATTCCTAACATTTCCATAGTTTTAGATTCTCATAAACACCATTTTTATAGTTCTTCAAATTTTCAAAATTTAAGAAAAAGGAGGAAGCTTTGATAGGTTTTTATGTGGGTTTTGATTTGCCAAGTTAAAATATGTTTTAATCTTGACCTAAAGAGTACTATATCTCAAAATGGTGGGGTTTTGATTAAAATCCCGAAATGGGTTTTTGTGGGTATTTTAAAAGGTTGAAATTTTGGGTTTTCGAGTTAGTTTGGTGCAGAGGAGTGGGGCTGATGATATAGTAATGCTTGAAGGTTGTTTTGAAGGTGTTTAATGATGATTTGGGTGTTGGATTCGATGGTTTTCTGTTGGGTTGTGTGAGTCCGAAAATGAGAATTTTTGTGTTAGTTTTGGCTTGGAAATGTAGAGAAATGGTCTTGTGGTTGTAATCTAATTTGTGAAAGTGGTTTTGTGGATGATTGTTGAGTAATATGTTGTTTTTGGTTGATTAGAATCAAGGGAAATCGTTGGAGAAGCTTCGAGCTCGATTCCGGGAAGTTTGGAGGCTTGATTGATTTTCTCGGTTTGCTTTAAGAGAGTTCGGTGAGTGGATTATTTAAAACGATTTTAAATTGGTTTAAGTGTGTGGTTGAGGTGTTGGATTGTGCTTGGTAGGCCAATCCAAGGAGGGGATTAAGTTGGTAGCTTAATCTCTTGTTGACTTTATGAGTTCTTGCTTAATGTGCATAATTGTAGTATGTGTTCGTTTATGCATGTTGATGTATATATATATATATATTGATGATGTATATGGTGATGATATGTTGTGTGCATGATTGTGAAATCATGGCGAGACTTGTTTAGTATGATTGACACTAGTTATAATTACCAGATATAAATGATCGATCATTAGGATGAGTGTGCACACGGTAAGAGTCAAATTCGTGTGTGGCCTTGGTGACGTGTAGTCATCAAGGAGGAGTACGATGAGGTAATATTCCACCGAAAAGTGTTAGCATGTGATAATGAGTGTAATCCCATCCATGAGTGAAAACGGTGATGTGTGTAATCCCACCGGAAGGTAATTGTTGTTGAGTAGGTTGGGGCGAAAATCCCAACGGAAGCTATCGACATATCCGAGTAGTATATAGTTGCCAATATACTTGTTCATGTGATGCGAGCACATCCATTCAGAACGTTCAAGTTGATCCGGAGGTCTTACCAATATGACCTATTACCCGTTCTAAGGCAAAGAAGTTCAGGGAAGCCCTTTTCCTTACTTGTGCTAGCATTTCTGATTCATTTGAGAACATTTATGCCTTAGTTCCTTGTGTTTATAACGTGTTAATTGCTGATAAGTGACATACATGTAGTTTACTTACTTAGTAGGTGTTTTAGTACATATCTATTATGTATGGCGTGTTACATTTTGTTTCTAAGTGTGTTTGTAAGTTTTGAATAAGAATACATGGCTGTTTATGTGTGTTTGCTTTGTTTTCATGTAGGTACTTAGGAGGACATTAGCTCAGGAGTGTGTAGCTAGCTCAACTCTAGCTCAAGTGAGTGTAGGCAACTCAATTCCAACTCAAGTGAGTGTAGGCAGCTCAACTCCAGCTCACTAGAGTGTATGCAGCTCATCTTCAGTTCAGGAGAGCGTAACCAGCTCATCTCCAGCTTAAGGCAGCTCAGTTCAGCTCCTAACTGTAACACCCCAATTTTGGGCTTAGAAGTTTTGGGTTTGAACCGAACCGGTCGGATTTTCGGTTCGAATATAAAAGGTGGTTTTAAGGAAAGCCTAGTTCGGGATGCATTAAAAATATGGAAAAATATCTAAAAATCCTCTTTTAATATATATAAGAGGGTGGTGAAATCAATTTTACAAAATGAGGTTCGGAAATATGACATTTTGAGTTAGTGACTAAAATGTAATTTTTGAAAAGTTCGTGACTGTTTTAAAAGGATTGAAACTTTGAATCTTTAAGGAGCTAATTTACCCAAGGGAGGATTTTTCCAGATTTTTCTTGATTTTTAAGACTCATTTAATGTTTAATTAATAAAAAGAAAAGAGGGAAAAAGATATTTTTAGTTTCATAACTAACTTTTACCAAAATTTTCCCATTTCATTTTCTCTCAAAATTCCCTCAGCCAAACACATTTCCACAGCAAATTTTCCTTTGATTTTCACACCTAAAGTTGAGATTTCAATTCCTAAATGATTCCTAATCATTTCTACATCAAATCCTCATCATTTGCTTAATGAATTTTCAAGGATTTTGGCTCTAAACAATGAGAAATCCACATTTAGAGGTATGAACGTCCTTCTCCTCTAAATACTCAGTTCTTTACTGAAATTCCCAAGTTCTCAATCCTTAAATTAAGTTTTATTAAAGGTTTTAATGTTGTGATCTTGATTTTGGCTTAAAATGCAAGATTTGGATTTAATTTTCAAGAAATTCGTAATAAATGATTGGGCTCTGTTTTGAGATGTATTTTTGATGTATTTTGGATGTCTAAATGATGTGAAATGGATGTTTAATCAATGCAATCCCGAATAGGTTGATTTTCCTAAGTTTTTACTTGTGAAAATGGTAGTTTTGGGGGTGATCTTGGTGTTCTGTTAATGCTGGAGGTATAAGGACGAGTTTGGGTTCATTTTGGATGTTAATTGATGTTTAAAAATGGTTAGAAGTGATGGATCTTGGCTGGGTTAAGTTTCGGAAGAGTTTGGAGGTGTTTTCGGTTGTGTTTGGTACCCGAAATGTTGGATTTATGTAGAGCAGCGAGTTGAGTTGTGTTGCTGGTGTTTTTAATGCATGATGATGCATTAATTCTCTGTTGTTATGTGTTTAAAACAGGGGAGAATGATCCGGAAGCAATAGAGGTAGCGTTGGAGGGTTTCAGATGCTTGGAAGGCTTAACGGCTAGCGTAGTTTTGTGTATCGGTGAGTGAAGTTGAGGTTTTCAACTTTAAAACCAATGTTTGAAGGTTTTGGGAGCTTAGTTTAAGTCTAAGCAACTTAGCTAAGCTCAAGAGTAAGTAAATGGAATTTCTCTCTTGGTTTGTGTTATGAATTGGTTTTTAAAGCACTTGTGATTGTTGGATGCAATGCATGTGATTTGCATGTTTAAATTCTGTTTTGAAAGCATATTTTAGCATGGTTTAATGCTGGTTTTGAAAGTCATGTGTGAAGGATGCTCAAGGTAAGAGATCCTTGGTTTTGTACATTGGAATTGTGGAATTGATGCATAGTGTTGCATGTTGTTTAATGGCTTTGTTTAATGCTTCAAAACAGTGAAGTGATGATGGTAATTGGTGGTTTTGGCATTTTGGTTATGCTTGTAAAAACAATGGATTAATGTGGTAAAATGGTTATATTGGCAAGTGATGTAAGTGGTTCTTGGTTACTTTAATCGGATATAGTTAGCCGGCTATAGGATTGGGTGCACCGTGAATTGAGTCGCCTTGGATGCCGAGGGGGTTGTAATTGTACCGTAAACTCCATCCAAGAATCCTAGCGATTAAGGAAATTGGTGTCACCACGATGGAGGATGGCTCTCGTGGGTGAACCTTGTTAAAAGTCACCACGATGGAGGGTGGCTCTCATGGGTGGACTTTGTTAAGCGTCACAACGGTGGAGGGTTGCTCCCGTGTGTGAGCTTGGTTAAGGTGATTACAATGGTTGTGGTAGCTTCCATGTGTAAGCCTTGTGATGTGTCCCGGCTCTCGCTAGTGTATTATACAACTTCCGATGAGTGATGTTGAGGGGTTGTGATTGTACCGTTAAACTTCATCACGGGTGTTGAGGGGTTGTGATTGTACCGGTAAACTCCACCTTGTGTTGTTCGGAAGTGTGTATGGAGCGTGTGGGACAACGCTTGTAATCCGCGTATCCGATTGTGTCTTGTGTTATGATGGTTTGTGAATTATCACTTGGAAGCCAATATAATGTTCTTGAATGTAATGAAGCATGAGATGCTTGAAATGATGCATGGTTGCATGGGATGTGTGTATTGTTCCAAGAATGCATGTATTACTTGTTAACTTGTACAAGTGTTTATCTTCTATTGAGAACGGTGCATGTGTGCATGGAATCTCTTTAGTGCATTGAAGTCTTATGAAGGCTTGTTTTAAAAGGCATGTAATGCAAATGTTGTTTTTGTGGTTCATATGTTGCATTTGTGTAATGCATGAGATAGATTGAAGGAGTAAGTGGTTTTCAAAGGTTTCTTGCATTGAGATGATTTTCGAATATGAGAAAAGTATAATGTGAAGTGGAAGTGTTTTCCAAGGAATTTGTATTTAACTTTGCATATGATGTTCATGCATGGAAAGGTTAAATTGATGGTTTTGCAAGGATGTGCTTTGAAGTGAGTTACTTAGCTTTTCTAATCTAAGGGTTGGTTTTCATGTTGAAGCAATGCATGATTTAAAACATGTTGTTTAAAAAGGGGTTTTCAAACACTGCTTTGGTTTATCGAAATGTGTTTACTTTTAAAAGAGGTTTTATGACTCGCTGCATTGATGGTGTTTTGGTTTTGAGAATTCCTCACTAAGCATTATGTGCTTACGCTCCTTTTTGTCCATCAATGCAGATATTTGAAGTTGGGACAGCAAGAAGCAAGGGATTCAAGGAGAGCTCCACTTGAGATGTATGTCTCGGTTAATAGCTATAGATAATAAAGGCAATGGGGGGGGGGAGAGTCTTTTATGTTGACGTTTAATGAGATTGTGTATGTTGGACAAGTTTGGTTTATGATTTGAACTATGTGGTCTAACGCTTGAAACGTTTGAATCTTCTTATTCATAAGTCGTTATGCTATGCTTTTTGTTTTAAAAGCATGATTAAGTGTTGGATGTGTTGAAAGAGTTGGTGCACCTAGGGGTGGTTTTGTATCTAGATTTTAATGCAATTTGGTAGTTATGATGCTTGGCATGTTGTTGCTTTGTTGATGATTGATTTGGAGCATGTTCGATGGGGTTTAGATGTGTTAAAACAGGCCTATATGCTGTTTCTGGGCAGGGTGTTTCGAAACACCCTTGCCTGTTTCGAAACAGGTGCCTGATTTGGCCTGGGTGTTTCGAAACGGGTAGAGGTGTTTCGAAACACTTTGGCTACTGCCAAGCCCCGTTTCTGAACGGGCTAACCCCGTTTCGAAACACTTGACCGTTGGGCACTGATTTGAATGGTTTTGAAGTTTGCAAGCTTTACGTTTTAGTCTTGATTTTTGTATGTGCAATTGCTTGAGTTCGAGATGTCCGTTTAAGGTGAAATTTGGCAGAGAGGCATGAAACATGATTAATTTCATAATGGTAACTCAAAAATTGGTAAAGTCCTCTTAATTTCCAGAATTTACAAATTGGTCCCTAAATTCGTATGTTGTGCAATTGAGTCCCTTATTGTTTTCCGATTGCTGTGATTTTGAGTATGCTTACCTCAAGAGTACACCTAGGGTTAATGTGCATCTAGACAAGCTTAAATAGAAAAAAGGGTCTTTAATCAAGGTTGACTTTCGGGTTGACTTTGGTTTTCCCCGTGTAACCTTCGTAGTTCGGGTCAACCGTCTAGGCCGGGCTAAGGGGGTTACATTTGGTGGTATCAGAGCTGAGTTGCGAATGCTTGGGGAAATGGTAAATTGTTGTAATAAGTGTTTAATGTTTATTCTAATGTGTTGTTGAAAGTCGGTTGAAATGTGTGTCTGTGAGCGAATTGTTGATGTTTTTAGCATGTTTTTTAATTGTGAATCTTCATTGAGCTAATGTGGATTTGTGCTGATGATATGCTGGTGATGTAAGCTGATTTTATGAATGATGAAAGTGTGATGGGTATGATATGTTGATGTTATGCTGTTGCGAGTGGATGTTGTTTGATGAGAGCATGATCGAAGTATGTTGATTGATATGCTCGATGTTGTGATATCCATGTTTTTATTGACTGTTATGTCATGTAAAAGGGGAGAATTTCGGATACCCATTGCCTTATTATTATAGCTATTGTGTTATGTTGGAGTTGGAGTCTTGAATCCTTGCTTGAAGCTGGCCTGATGGTTTTGTTTGTTTCTTTGTGATTGCTTGTTGTTTTTAGCATGATGGAATCGATGAGAGAATGGCAGTTGGATGAGATGGTTGCTGCTTTAGAGCAGGTTGTTAAGGCGTGGAATTCACCTTTTAGTGGAGGTGTTTTGTTTTAGTCTTCAGTGCCTGGAGTTGAGGTAGTGAGGCAGGAGGAAGAAGCTGGTTCTGTGATGAAGAGTTCATCACCTATTGTTCAAAGAGGTGTTGGGAACATCTCAGGCTGTGGTGAAAGTAAGGCCTGTAGACGTGCCGACTGTGGGACGTGCGAGTTTGTCGAAACAACGTTTGTATGATTTGGGAGCTGTGAAGTATCATGGTTCGACACCTTAGGTGTTCGAGGCTTGGTTAGCCAGTGTAATTCTGATTTTGGATCAGGAAGGTTGTGACTACGCTTGTAAGCTGGGAAGTGTTGTCTCATTGATGTTGGAGGACGCCTGTGCCTGGTGGACATCTGTGGCGGTGGCATCACATATCCACGATATAGATTGGGACTTCTTTGTGTCTGCCTTTTATGAAAGGTACCTTGGAGAGAAATTCCCAAGGGTTAAGCAGCGTGGGGGTGTGGCTTCAGATTATGAAGGTGAGAAAAGTTTAACCAAGAGAAATGTGGATACTGACCTCGGGAGCGGTCAGTGTAAGAGGTTACGTGATAGAAGGTTTTGCTTGAATCGAAGTCTGGGTGGTAGTGCAGATGTGGGTCAAGTACAGTATGACCAAGGAGTGGTAGCTTAGTTGCCGAAGTGTGACCGTTATGGAAGGTGTCATGTTGGAGGTTGTTGGGGCGTGGGAGTTTGTTGAAACTGTGGTTCTAAGGAGCATGTGGAGCGAAGTTGTCCTCATGGGATGAGTTTGGCTTCAGTGGTAGCAAAAGGGTCTCAGAAGGGTCGTGGGCACGGCCGAGACAGGGTTCGAAGGTGGTAGGAAGGGCAGAAAGGTATGAGGAGCTTGGGAAATGAATCTTGTTGGAATTGTGGGTCTGTTGGGCGTTTGAGACGAAATTGTTTGAAGTTGGCTCGGGGTAGTCAGGGTTCTGTACCGCAGGGAGATGGTGATGACCTTAAGGTGTTGGCTGATGCTACGGTGGTGTAGCAAGAGAATGGTGGTTCTGCAAGGAAAAGAGTTTGTTGTCAGAGCTTCGGGGCAGTGAGGTGTTTGCTGGTAACCTTGTTAAGTAATCTTTGCCCTAGTTATCTTAGTTTGGTTCGGTTTGGTTTTTCCTTGCGTAGTGGTATGGTCTCGTAGCTAGCAAGTTTGGGGTAGTAGTTGGTGTTGCTTTGAAAACAACTTTAGTGTGAAGAGGGTATTAGTGGGTATTTCGTGGTTAATGGGTTATTGGAATGGTAGGGTTGGACAAGTTGGAAGTGAGATAGGAGGTTGTTCTTAGGCGGATTCTGAGGATGTTATTGGTGGGTGTGAACCGACATACATGCACAGTTAAAATCATTTGTTATATGCTATATTATATATGTTGGTACATGCATACATGCGACATGACATTAGAAGTTTTGCATACATGTACACAGGCATTGATAGGGCATATTGGTGACCATGCATACGAACGTTCACACTTGCTGATAGCTAATCGGGTCCGTTAGTGTTGTGATAGGGTTAGGTTGGATGATGGGTTTTAAAAGTTGTTTTGGTGCTAGGAGAATGTTAGAAGTAATGGAGGGTATTAAGCGAGCTGTCAGTAATAGTGAGAGCGATATAGCATGTTGACAGAAGGAAAGTGTTTGGCGCTTTAAGAGTTTAGCGGTATAGTGGTGGGGAGATTTCCAGTTGGAGTTAGAACCGGTCAGGTGGTTTTGAATATCTGATAGATGTGGTGGTTCTCTGTGTTAAGTGATGTAGTAGGTTAGTGGATGTGTCTCCAGAGTGCTGAGGTACTTGGCATTGATGTTGTAATAGAAGGGTTGTTTATGTAGGTGATGGTTCGTAGCAACCTTCGAAGAATTGAGAAGAGGTTGTGTTGTGGGTTGTAGAAAAGGGTTGGCCTGGGGTGAATAGAAGTTTCGTAATCTTAATATGTATGTATAGAATGGGCGGTGTCCTGGTAAGGCTAGTGTTGTAGTCAAAGCTTGAAGTGGAAAGGCAATGTAAGTTCAGGGGCCATTGTTGGTTGGACGGGTTCTTGTGAGAAGTGGTTGGCTAGTCGTGTTTAAGTAAATCCCTTCTGAAGTCAGCTAGTAGTATGTGGAACAGCTGGCGGAGTCAAGGTTGGGGTTTTGTGACGAGATTTTTTTTGGATATTAGGTCAGTAGTCTTGGTGAGTCGTTATGGTGATGATAGCGGCGGATGTGAAGGAGTGTCAGCAGTACGTTGAGATGTTTGAGTAGGCAGTTAATGCTTAAGAATTTTTGCTTGATGTGGTAACCTTTGGAAGAGGTTGAGCAGTTGTGCAAGGGGTTTTAGAAGCAGTGAAGGTTGTGGGTCACATGGTGGCTGAACTGGATGGGTTGGTGTCACCGTGTGTACGAGTTTTGGGAGTTATGAGTTAAGGTGGTGTATGCTGTAAAAGTTTGGAGGTTCTTTAGGTTGTTGTTGGGGCTATGTGCAGTCCGGAAGTGTGAAAGGTTAAGCTGTGGTTAACATCTGAGTGTTCTGGAATTTGTGAACAGTATGTGGTGGTGTTGGGTTTGGTGGAAGTTTTGTGTGTAGAGTGTTCAGTGGTGGTTAAGTCTCCTGTGTTGCCTTGTGGGCTGATTTGAGAAGTTTGGTTGTGCTCTTTTCGCCGGTTGAAATTTCGAGGACAAAATTTCCTAAGAGGGGGAGAGTTGTAACACCCCAATTTTGGGCTTAGAAGTTTTGGGTTTGAACCAGACAGGTCGAATTTTCGGTTCGAATATAAAAGGTGGTTTTAAGGAAAGCCTAGTTCGGGATGCATTAAAAATATGGAAAATATCTAAAAATCATCTTTTAATATATATAAGAGGGTGGTGAAATCAATTTTACAAAATGAGGTTTGGAAATATGACATTTTGAGTTAGTGACTAAAATGTAATTTTTGAAAAGTTCGTGACTGTTTTAAAAGGATTGAAACTTTGAATCTTTAAGGAGCTAATTTACCCAAGGGAGGATTTCTCCAGATTTTTCTTGATTTTTAAGACTCATTTAATGTTTAATTAATAAAAAGAAAAGAGGGAAAAAGATATTTTTAGTTTCATAACTAACTTTTACCAAAATTTTCCCATTTCATTTTCTCTCAAAATTCCCTCAGCCAAACACATTTCCACAGCAACTTTTCCTTTGATTTTCACACCTAAAGTTGAGATTTCAATTCCTAAATGATTCCTAATCATTTCTACATCAAATCCTCATCATTTGCTTAATGAATTTTCAAGGATTTTGGCTCTAAACAAGGAGAAATCCACATTTAGAGGTATGAACATCCTTCTCCTCTAAATACTCAGTTCTTTACTGAAATTCCCAAGTTCTCAATCCTTAAATTAAGTTTTATTAAAGGTTTTAATGTTGTGATCTTGATTTTGGCTTAAAATGCAAGATTTGGATTTAATTTTCAAGAAATTCGTAATAAATGATTGGGCTCTGTTTTGAGATGTATTTTTGATGTATTTTGGATGTCTAAATGATGTGAAATGGATGTTTAATCAATGCAATCCCGAATAGGTTAATTTTCCTAAGTTTTTACTTGTGAAAATGGTAGTTTTGGGGGTGATCTTGGTGTTCTGTTAATGCTGGAGGTATAAGGACGAGTTTGGGTTCATTTTGGATGTTAATTGATGTTTAAAAATGGTTAGAAGTGATGGATCTTGGCTGGGTTAAGTTTTGGAAGAGTTTGGAGGTGTTTTTGGTTGTGTTTGGTACCCGAAATATTGGATTTATGTAGAGCAGCGAGTTGAGTTGTGTTGCTGGTGTTTTTAATGCATGATGATGCATTAATTCTCTGTTGTTATGTGTTTAAAACAGGGGAGAATGATCCGGAAGCAATAGAGGTAGCGTTGGAGGGTTTCAGATGCTTGGAAGGCTTAACGGCTAGCGTAGTTTTGTGTATCGGTGAGTGAAGTTGAGGTTTTCAACTTTAAAACCAATGTTTGAAGGTTTTGGGAGCTTAGTTTAAGTCTAAGCAACTTAGCTAAGCTCAAGAGTAAGTAAATGGAATTTCTCTCTTGGTTTGTGTTATGAATTGGTTTTTAAAGCACTTGTGATTGTTGGATGCAATGCATGTGATTTGCATGTTTAAATTCTATTTTGAAAGCATATTTTAGCATGGTTTAATGCTGGTTTTGAAAGTCATGTGTGAAGGATGCTCAAGGTAAGAGATCCTTGGTTTTGTACATTGGAATTGTGGAATTGATGCATAGTGTTGCATGTTGTTTAATGGCTTTGTTTAATGCTTCAAAACAGTGAAGTGATGATGGTAATTGGTGGTTTTGGCATTTTGGTTATGCTTGTAAAAACAATGGATTAATGTGGTAAAATGGTTATATTGGAAAGTGATGTAAGTGGTTCTTGGTTACTTTAATCGGATATAGTTAGCCGGCTATAGGATTGGGTGCACCGTGAATTGAGTCGCCTTGGATGCCGAGGGGGTTGTAATTGTACCGTAAACTCCATCCAAGAATCCTAGCGATTGAGGAAATTGGTGTCACCACGATGGAGGATGGCTCTCGTGGGTGAACCTTGTTAAAAGTCACCACGATGGAGGGTGGCTCTCATGGGTGGACTTTGTTAAGCGTCACAACGGTGGAGGGTTGCTCCCGTGTGTGAGCTTGGTTAAGGTGATTACAATGGTTGTGGTAGCTTCCATGTGTAAGCCTTGTGATGTGTCCCGGCTCTCGCTAGTGTATTATACAACTTCCGATGAGTGATGTTGAGGGGTTGTGATTGTACCGTTAAACTTCATCACGGGTGTTGAGGGGTTGTGATTGTACCGGTAAACTCCACCTTGTGTTGTTCGGAAGTGTGTATGGAGCGTGTGGGACAACGCTTGTAATCCGCGTATCCGATTGTGTCTTGTGTTATGATGGTTTGTGAATTATCACTTGGAAGCCAATATAATGTTCTTGAATGTAATGAAGCATGAGATGCTTGAAATGATGCATGGTTGCATGGGATGTGTGTATTGTTCCAAGAATGCATGTATTACTTGTTAACTTGTACAAGTGTTTATCTTCTATTGAGAATGGTGCATGTGTGCATGGAATCTCTTTAGTGCATTGAAGTCTTATGAAGGCTTGTTTTAAAAGGCATGTAATGCAAATGTTGTTTTTGTGGTTCATATGTTGCATTTGTGTAATGCATGAGATAGATTGAAGGAGTAAGTGGTTTTCAAAGGTTTCTTGCATTGAGATGATTTTCGAATATGAGAAAAGTATAATGTGAAGTGGAAGTGTTTCCCAAGGAATTTGTATTTAACTTTGCATATGATGTTCATGCATGGAAAGGTTAAATTGATGGTTTTGCAAGGATGTGCTTTGAAGTGAGTTACTTAGCTTTTCAAAGCTAAGGGTTGGTTTTCATGTTGAAGCAATGCATGATTTAAAGCATGTTGTTTAAAAAGGGGTTTTCAAACACTGCTTTGGTTTATCGAAATGTGTTTACTTTTAAAAGAGGTTTTATGACTCGTTGCATTGATGGTGTTTTGGTTTTGAGCATTCCTCACTAAGCATTATGTGCTTACGCTCCTTTTTGTCCATCAATGCAGATATTTGAAGTTGGGACAGCAAGAAGCAAGGGATTCAAGGAGAGCTCCACTTGAGATGTATGTCTCGGTTAATAGCTATAGATAATAAAGGCAATGGGGGGGGAGAGTCTTTTATGTTGACATTTAATGAGATTGTGTATGTTGGACAAGTTTGGTTTATGATTTGAACTATGTGGTTTAACGCTTGCAACATTTGAATCTTCTTATTCATAAGTCGTTATGCTATGCTTCTTGTTTTAAAAGCATGATTAAGTGTTGGATGTGTTGAAAGAGTTGGTGCACCTAGGGGTGGTTTTGTAGCTAGATTTTAATGCAATTTGGTAGTTATGATGCTTGGCATGTTGTTGCTTTGTTGAGGATTGATTTGGAGCATGTTCGATGGGGTTTAGATGTGTTAAAACAGGCCTATATGCTGTTTCTGGGCAGGGTGTTTCGAAACACCCTTGCCTGTTTCGAAACAGGTGCCTGATTTGGCCTGGGTGTTTCGAAACAGGTAGAGGTGTTTCGAAACACTTTGGATACTGCCAAGCCCTGTTTCTGAACGGGCTAACCCCGTTTCGAAACACTTGACCGTTGGGCACTGATTTGAATGGTTTTGAAGTTTGCAAGCTTTACGTTTTAGTCCTGATTTTTGTATGTGCAATTGCTTGAGTTCGAGATGTCCGTTTAAGGTGAAATTTGGCAGAGAGGCATGAAACATGATTAATTTCATAATGGTAACTCAAAAATTGGTAAAGTCCTCTTAATTTCCAGAATTTACAAATTGGTCCCTAAATTCGTATGTTGTGCAATTGAGTCCCTTATTGTTTTCCGATTGCTGTGATTTTGAGTATGCTTACCTCAAGAGTACACCTAGGGTTAATGTGCATCTAGACAAGCTTAAATAGAAAAAAAGGGTCGTTAATCAAGGTTGACTTTCGGGTTGACTTTGGTTTCCCCATGTAATCTTCGTAGTTCGGGTCAACCGTCTAGGCCGGGCTAAGGGGGTTACACTAACACTTTCAGTTAGATCATTTCAGCTCAACTTTAGCTCCACTAGCTCAACTTCAGCTGACAAGTCCAGAAGTAGCTGAAAAGTGTCTTGCATATCGGGGAGTGTGCTAGTGCACATGTGGCAGCCTAGGTGGCATCCGGTTTAGGGCGCCCTTTTTCTCCTTTATTATGCGCCATTTGCAAGAAAGGATAAGCCCGAGTGGTTATGTTTGAATTTCAAACATAAAAATCACATGTTAAATGTGATTTTCATATGTTTTGGGCGCCTAAACTTGTGGCTGCCAATTGAGTCCGCCCAAAAGGAGTTATTTCCACTCAAATTCAATTTTTAAACTCCTTTTAATATCAGCCACACAACTTAAGCGAATTTGGCAGCCCTTGTACCTATATATATGTGTTTAAACTATGTAATTTGGTTAGATCTTTTTATCAATCAAATATATTGTGAGAATTTTCTCTCAAAGTTAGTTCTTTTTAGAACTTTTCCCTTGATACTTCGGGTTCTCAATTGTTAGATAATTGAAGGGTCCAAGTGCTTTGTTCGAACAAATTCAAGATAAGGTTCGGGTTTGTTCAACAGATTGTTCGAGTTCTTCCTTGGAGTTTGTTCATCTTTTGACATTGTAGAACAGATTCGATCCGGGTTTGCATAACAGATTATGCAAGTTCTTTCGAGTTCTTCATGTCAAGTCCAAGAACGTTGTTGCCATTGTTGAATGCTTGAAGATATCATCTTCAACCTTTCACCTAGTCCTGAAATTATTTCAGCAACTTTCTTCTTTTCCCATTTCTGATTTTTGTTTCATTTTTTTCTTCTTCTTTTCTTTATTTTTGACATCTAAATACAAAATCATGTTTGTTTCTGTTGTAGAGAAATACTTGCTATTATCCTAGATCCGTGAATGAACGAGGAATGTTGTTTTCACCATCAACACCCTTGTATCATATGGTAATCAGAGCCTAGGTTGGATTTTAGCACTTTCTGCATTTTAAGAAGTAAAAAAAACAGTTCGAAATTAAAAAAAAAGTCAAAATTCAAAGTTTGACCAAAAAGTCAAAGTAAAAAAAATTCAGAAAAATTGAAAAAAATCAGTTTTGAATATTTGGGGTATTTTGTGTTAACATGTGCTGTTTGGACGTGAAATGATGAAGGATATGCTTATCTTACCTTGAAATACCTTAAAATCACCCGAAATCAACTTTTATTGTTTATTCCGGAGATAGGATGGCGGTAAGCATTTCTACTGCATAAGTTGCTAAATTCTTGTTCTTTTAGCATCATTTCTTTCATTTCATATTGTTATCTTCTTTTCAGCCCAATTCTCAACTCTCATTTTTTTATTATTTATTTCTTTTTCTCCTAACCCTTATCTTTGTTCTAACAATATTCACTCGTCACCCGTTGTTTTCTTTCAATTTGACAACACTTGCAGAATCTGAACATCGAAATCAGTTCCTTTAAAGAACTAAGTACGAGAGATTGAGGGAAAAGGCAAACAGAGCGTGTGAGAACAGAAGGGGAGACAAAAAGAGCCATTCAAGTATTCTCCCGAGTGAAACACGAGTGCTGAGTGTTAATTCCTTATTTTCTTGAGTGCAAATTCTTTTGAGTGACTAGTGAGGATTTTTGCTGTGTGATTGGTGAGGACTACTTATTTTTCTTTTATTTCTAACCTTTAACTCGTTTGTTTGTTTGTTTGTTTGTTTGTTTTCTTTGTGTGAAAATGACAGGTTCTGATGAACGACCACCACCAGACTTGCAAATGCAAGCCTTGTAGAGAATGATGCAAAGGGTAGTGGCTAGTGCCTTAGAGCCATTACAGTCCCGAATGGACAGAATATAAGGGGCTCCAATTCTGCCCATGATGAAGTCAATGATAATGAAGTCAATCAGTCCCCGAGGACTACCCCTAGACGTGATCAACAAATGGATGATAATATGACTAACATTAAAGTTGCTATACCTTCTTTTCAGGGACGAACAGATCCGGATGCATATCTTGCTTGGGAAAGCAAGGTTGAACATGTGTTCGAGTGTTATAATTATTCTGAACAGAAGAAGGTTCGTCTAGCAGCCATGGAGTTTGTCGACTATGCACTGATATGGTGGGACCAGTTGTTGATTAGTCGGAGACGTGCCGACGAAGGTCTAGTGGCTTCATGGAACGAAATGAAGCGTATCATGCGTAGGAGGTTTGTTCCTTCACATTATCATCGTGATTTGTTTCAAAAATTGCAAACTTTGAAATAGGGGACTCGGAGCGTGGAGAACTACTACAAGGAGATGGAGATGGCCATGATGCGAGCCAACATTGTTGAAGATCGAGAGGCGACCATGGCACGATTCCTTGCAGGTTTGAACTTTGAAATTGCTAATGTCGTTGAATTGCAGCATTATGTCGAACTGGATGATATGGTGCATATGGCGATAAAGGTCGAGCGACAACAGCAAAGAAAGTCTTCAAACCGAGGTACTACTCCATTTAAGTCTTTTTCTAACCCTTTGTATAATCCTAATGCTTTCAGGAAGCAAGCTCCACAACAACCACTTCGGATTCGTGAGCAAGGCGAAACCAGCAAACCAAAGGCCCCCTTTGCTGATAATGGGCGTGGTAAGCAGCAAGTGGTGGTGCAAGAGCGAGCACGAGATATCCAGTGTTTCAAGTGCCTTGGGAGAGGACATGTTCCTAGTCAATTTTCTAACCGGAGGGTTATGTTGATGCGAGATGATGGTGAGATTGAGTCAGATTCCGAGGAGGAAGTGCATGATGTCCCTACTGAAGAGGAAGACGAGACCGACCTAGAGGTTCCTAAATCTGGTAAGGTAATGAAACTTTTGGTTATTAAAAGAAGTCTGAATGTGCAACAGGTACCGGATGATCTACAACGTGAGAATATCTTTCACACATGATGCAAGCTGAAAGACAAGGTATGTGTTGTGATTATTGATAGCGGTAGTTGTACTAATGTCGCCAGTTCAGTGATGGTTGACAGGTTAGGTCTGAAAACGACAAAGCATCCTCATCCATATAAGTTACAATGGTTGAATGATGGCGGCGAGCTTAAAGTGATCAGACAGGCTATTGTACCATTTTCGATCAGAAACTACAAGGATGAAGTCCTTTGTGATGTTGTTTCCATGGATGCTACTCACCTACTATTGGGACGCCCTTGGCAGTATGATAAAAGGGCAATGCATGATGGTTATACAAATCGTTACTCTTTTATGCATACAAGTAAGAAGATCACTTTGGCTCCTTTGACACCGAGTCAAGTGTTTGAAGATCAGGCAAGCTTGAAAAAGAGTAAAGAGACTGCAAAAGAGAAGAAGAAGATGTCCGTGTATGCGAGCAATAGCGAAATCAGGAAATGTCTTTCCTCTCAACAATATGTTCTTATTTTGATGTTTAAAGATTATTGTTTATTGACAGATTTTCCTACTGGTCTACCTTCACCAATTTTGACACTTTTGCAGGAGTTTGAGAACGTGTTTCCAGCTGAAACACCGAAGGGATTGTCACCTCTTTGTGGCATTGAGCACCAGATTGATTTCATTCCAGGTGCTACTATTTCGAACCGGCCAGCTTATCAAACCAACCCTGAAGAAACGAAAGAGTTTCAAAGACAAATTACCGAGTTGATGGACAAGGGTTACATTCGAGAAAGCTTGAGTCTGTGTGCTGTTCCAGTGCTGTTAGTGCCGAAGAAAGATAGTTCTTGGAGGATGTGCATAGATTGTCGAGCTGTGAACCAGATCACGATTAAGTATCGTCATCCCATTTCAAGACTTGATGACATGTTGGATGAGCTTTGCGGAGCCGTCATCTTCTCCAAAATTGACTTAAAGAGCGGCTATCATCAGATTCGCATGCGAGAGGATGATGAGTGGAAAACAACCTTCAAGAAAAAGCTAGGTTTGTACGAATGGTTAGTAATGCCTTTTGGTTTAACTAATGCACCTAGTACTTTTATGCGTTTGATGAATCATGTTCTGTGATCTTTCATTAATAAATTCTGTGTTGTATACTTTGATGATATCTTGATCTATAGCAAGTCTTTACAGGATCACGTAGAACATTTGTGACATGTTCTGCAAGTTTTGCGAGAAGAAAGATTGTTTGGTAACATGGAGAAATATGTATTTTGTACTGACAAACTCACATTTCTTGGTTACATTGTTAGTTCTCAGGGAGTTGAAGTTGATCCTGAGAAGATAAAGGCAATTCAGGAATGGCCACGACCGACATCGATTACTCAGGTTAGATCATTTCATGGTTTAGCGAGTTTTTATCGACGATTTGTTCCTAATTTCAGTTCCATTATCATCACCTTAACTGGTATTATTAAGAAGAATTCTAGCTTCTTTTGGGGTAAGGAACAAGAAGATGCCTTTTTGAAAATTAAAGATTGTTTGACTAGAGCACCTGTGTTAGCATTACCTGGTTTTGATAAAATGTTTGAAATTGAATGTGATGCTTATGGAATTGGTATAGGTGCTGTTTTGATGCAGGAAAAGAGGCATGTTGCTTACTTTAGCGAGAAATTGAGTGGTGCTACATTGAACTATCCGGTTTATGAGAAAGAGATGTATGCACTGATTCGGGCATTGGAGACATGGCAACATTATTTGTTGCCTAAGGAGTTTGTGATCCACACCGACCATGAGGCTTTACGTTACATCATATGTCAGCATAAATTGAATAAACGACATGCTAAGTGGGTTGAATTCTTAGAATCTTTCCTTTATGTCATTCGTTACAAGAAAGTGAAATAAAATGTCGTTGCTGATGCATTGTCACGTAGGTATGCACTTTTGAGTTATCTTGATTCACATCTAATTGGTTTTTCATATATTCGTGATTTATACCCTGATGATCCTGATTTTAGAGATAAGTTTAATGCTTGTTCGAAAGGTGCAGATGGAAAGTTTTACAAGCATGATGGCTATCTTTTCAAGGAAAATAGGATTTGTATTCCCCAGGTTTGATGCGTGATATTCTGATCCGTGAGGCACATGAAGGTGGATTGATGGGTCATTTTGGTGTCACTAAAATGTTACATACACTGAAAGAGCATCTGTTTTGGCCAAAGATGCACAGAGACGTTGAAAGGTATTGTGAACGTTGTGTGACATGTAGGAAGGCAAAGTCGAAGGTTTCACCACATGGTATGTACTTACCTCTACCTATTCCTGATTCCCCTTGGACTGATATTTTCATGGATTTTGTTTTGGGATTGCCTCGAACTAGAAATGGTAGAGATAGTGTATTTGTTATGGTTGATAGGTTTTCTAAGATGGCACATTTCATTGCATGCCATAAGACTGATGATGCTGTTAATGTGGCTAACTTGTTCTTTAGAGAGATTGTTCGATTGCATGGTATTCCTAGGTCAATTGTTTCTGACAGGGATGTTAAGTTTTTGAGTCATTTTTGGAGGACTCTGTGGAGCAAAATAGGTACGAAACTCATATTTTCTACTACTTGTCATCCTCAAACTGATGGGCAAACTGAGGTTGTTAATTGTGTTTTATCTACTTTGTTACGTTCCATCATTAAAAAGAACATTAGGACTTGGGAAGATTGTCTGCCACATGTTGAATTCGCTTATAATCATGCTATTCATTCTGCTACTAAAATGTCACCTATTGAGGTTGTTTATGGTTTTAACCCTATTACGCCTCTAGATTTGTTGCATTTGCCACATGAACAAGTGATAAGTAAGGACGGACAAGCGAGAGCAGATTATGTGAAGCGATTACATCAGCAGGTTAAGGAGAACCTAGAACAAAGGACTCAGCAGTATGAAAAGCAAGCAAACAAGGGAATAAAGCGAGTCACCTTCGATGTTGGTGATTGGGTTTGGGTTCATTTCCGAAAGGAAATATTTCTAGCCCAAAGGTGGTCCAAGCTGTTACCGCGTGTAGATGATCCTTTTCAGGTGTTAGCGAAAGTGAACGACAATGCCTACAAGATAGACTTACCGGGAGACTACAATGTGAGGGCTACCTTTAATGTTTCTGACTTAACCCCATTTGATGATTCTACAGATTTGAAGAAAAATCCTTTTCAAGAAGGGGGGGATGATGTGAGCACATCCATTCAGAAAGTTCAAGTTGATCCGGAGGTGTTACCAACATGACCTATTACCCGTTCTAAGGCAAAGAAGTTCAGGGAAGCCCTTTTCCTTACTTGTGCTAGCATTTCTGATTCATTTGAGAACATTCATGCCTTAGTTCCTTGTGTTTATAACGTGTTACTTGCTGATAAGTGACATACATGTAGTTTACTTACTTAGTAGGTGTTTTAGTACATATCTATTATGTATGGTGTGTTACATTTTGTTTCTAAGTGTGTTTGTAAGTTTTGAATAAGAATACATGGCTGTTTATGTGTGTTTGCTTTTCTTTCATGTAGGTACTTAGGAGGACATTAGCTCAGGAGTGTGTAGCTAGCTCAACTCTAGCTCAAGTGAGTGTAGGCAGCTCAATTCCAGCTCAAGTGAGTGTAGGCCAACTCCAGCTCACCAGAGTGTATGCAACTCATCTTCAGTTCAGGAGAGTGTAACCAACTCATCTCCAGCTCAAGGCAGCTCAGTTTAGCTCCTGACACTTTCAGTTAGCTCATTTCAGCTCAACTTTAGCTCCTCTAGCTCAACTTCAGCTGACAAGTTCAGAAGTAGCTGAAAAGCATCTTGCATATCGGGGAGTGTGCTAGTGCACATGTGGCAGCCTAGGTGGCATCCGGTCATCTCTAGCACCCACGTGGCAGCTTGACACATGAGTGTGAATGTGCAGCCGAATCAGCCCGTTTTCTCCTTCATTATGCGCCATTTGCAAGAAAAGGATAAGCCCGAGTGGTTATGTTTGAATTTCAAACATAAAAATCACATGTTAAATGTGATTTTCATGTGTTTTGGGCGCCTAAACTTGTGGCTGCCAATTGAGTCCGCCCAAAAGGAGTTATTTCCACTCAAATTCAATTTTTAAATTCCTTTTAATATCAACCACACAACTTAAACGAATTTTGCAGCCCTTGTACCTATATATATGTGTTTAAACAATGTAATTTGGTCAGATCTTTTTATCAATCAAATATATTGTGAGAATTTTCTCTCAAAGTTAGTTCTTTTTAGAACTTTTTCCTTGATACTTCGGGCTCTCAATTGTTAGATAATTGAAGGGTCCAAGTGCTTTGTTCGAACAAATTTAAGATAAGGTTCGGGTTCTTTCAACAGATTGTTCGAGTTCTTCCTTGGAGTTTGTTCATCTTTCGACATTGTAGAACAGATTCGATACGGGTTTGCATAACATATTATGCAAGTTCTTTCGAGTTCTTCGTGTCAAGTCCAAGAACGTTGTTGCCATTGTTGAATGCTTGAAGATATCATCTTCAACCTTTCACCTAGTCCTTAAATTATTTTGGCAACTTTCTTCTTTTCCCATTTCTGATTTTTCTTTCATTTTTTCTTCTTATTTTCTTTAGTTTTGACATCTAAATACAAAATCATATTTATTTCTGTTGCAGAGAAATACTTGCTATTATCCTAGATCCGTGAATGAACGAGGAATGTTGTTTTCACCATCAACACCCTTGTATCATCATGTGTGGTTGTTGTGTAAGATATTTGTTGTATCTTTGTTTAGCATAACGTGAGATAAGCCCGAGTGGTTATGTTTGAATTTCAAACATAAAAATCACATGTTAAATGTGATTTTCATGTGTTTTGGGCGCCTAAACTTGTGGCTGCCAATTGAGTCCGCCCAAAAGGAGTTATTTCCACTCAAATTCAATTTTTAAATTCCTTTTAATATCAACCACACAACTTAAACGAATTTTGCAGCCCTTGTACCTATATATATGTGTTTAAACAATGTAATTTGGTCAGATCTTTTTATCAATCAAATATATTGTGAGAATTTTCTCTCAAAGTTAGTTCTTTTTAGAACCTATTCCTTGATACTTCGGGCTCTCAATTGTTAGATAATTGAAGGGTCCAAGTGCTTTGTTCGAACAAATTTAAGATAAGGTTCGGGTTCTTTCAACAGATTGTTCGAGTTCTTCCTTGGAGTTTGTTCATCTTTCGACATTGTAGAACAGATTCGATACGGGTTTGCATAACATATTATGCAAGTTCTTTCGAGTTCTTCGTGTCAAGTCCAAGAACGTTGTTGCCATTGTTGAATGCTTGAAGATATCATCTTCAACCTTTCACCTAGTCCTTAAATTATTTTGGCAACTTTCTTCTTTTCCCATTTCTGATTTTTCTTTCATTTTTTCTTCTTATTTTCTTTAGTTTTGACATCTAAATACAAAATCATATTTATTTCCGTTGCAGAGAAATACTTGCTATTATCCTAGATCCGTGAATGAACGAGGAATGTTGTTTTCACCATCAACACCCTTGTATCATCATGTGTGGTTGTTGTGTAAGATATTTGTTGTATCTTTGTTTAGCATAATGTGAGGTAAGATGCCTTGTTCATGCATTCTCTTAACGTTTGGCTATGTTGCTATGTTAGCGTAAATGTATGCCTTGTGAATGTCTTAAGGATATCATACTTTGAACCATGCATTGTTGTCGTTTTGTTTTAGAGCACCCTCACTAAGCTTCTAGCTTACGCTCTCGTTTCCGAAAATGCAGATCACTAGTGTGGAGTTAGCAAGGAGCAAGGAAAGGGCATCCAAGCGCGTTTGTGGTTGCTCAAGTATAATTTTAGTAAATAATGTAGTAGTTTAGCAATAGGGATGCTACGTGTTGTAGAAGCGTTTATCTAAACTCCTGTATGTTGGTTTTATGTTGTTAATGTTTTTGTGTTGAGGCTGTAAACCATGTTTATGTTGATGCCTAAGTGTTTGTATTGAAGGCTTATAACCATGTTTTATGAATGCTTATGTGTTGCTTTGAAAGCATGTAAACCTTGTTATGAAATGCACATGTGGATGTATGTCTCCTTTGAATGAAATGGACATGTTATGTGTTTGATCATGTTTATGGTAGAATGTAATGCCTATAGATTGTATGTTTGTTGTTGTTTCATGATTCTTGTTGTTTTGGGGTATGTTTGGGAACACTTGGAGATGCAGAAAACTGTTTTCAGGGTCACACAGAGTGCAGACGTTTCGAAACGCTCGTGGTTGTTTCAGAACGGGTGTAGCTCTAGGGATACTCGTATCAGAATGGGGGTGGTCCCGTTTCGATACGATTTGACAATGTGAGCTCCCGTTTTGGTACGCGTTTCGATACGGTTTGCCTCTGTGAGTGCCCGTTTCAGAACCTGTTCTAGAACCTTTCAACACTGGAGACCCTCGTACCGGAACAAAGTGGATCATATCGGTACGTCCTGGTCTGGCTTTTAAACTGGAGCTCGCGTATCGAAATGGGCAAGCCGTTTCGAAACACAGTCTCGTATTTGGGCTTTTTAGCATCTTCAAAGGTTCTCAGATGTTGTGTTTTAGTCTCGTTTGTTTGTTGCTTCCTTGTTAAGTTTATATGCATCGTTCATGTATGGTTTAGGTTCGTAAGTATGCAAATGGACTAACATGTCACTTGGTAAATTTATATTACCTTACGCCTTGTTTGTATCTTTTCGTTCTCGTTTTCCGCTGTCTTTTTCACACATAGGACTAAATGATACATTTAGACAAGATGATTTAATGAAAAATTTCATAAGGTTTCTAATCGAAGTGGAGCCTTAACGAGTTTCGCTTTGGTTTTCCACGTGTAACTTGTTCGGACCGGTCTGTCGCCTAGACCGGGACGAGGGGGTTACATTTGTTGGTATGAGAGCCTGGGATTATCCGCGACCTCTGGTAAGTAAGTAAGGTAAGCTTGTTTTGTTATGTATGCTTGTTGTTTGTTTGCTTGCATGGTGTTTGAAAGCATGTGCTAGTATGGTTGTTGTGTTGAGGCGTAGTGTCGAGTTCTCATTGCTAATATTACTTATTTGAAAAGATTTTGAGTAAAGGAATACTTGAGCACGTTGGACCCTTGCCTTTGCTAACTTAATTCTTGTGTGTTTGTTTGTTTGTAGTTGTTATCTTGCTAGCCGTAAGATGAGACCTATGGTTCACCCGGAACCACGGGCATCGGCTCCGGAAGTTGAGCCGGTTGTTGAGGCAGAGGCTCCTCCACCTCCTTCTTCTCGTCCTCGTCAAGAGGGAGGTGAGGCGAGAGCCGAGGGTGTAGGACCCCAAGTTGGCCAAGGTCCGGTCGGTATAGATTTGGCTCCGTTAGTTCAGGCGATATCCGGGGCTTTACAAGCAGTTGTGGCTGGGGGTCATGCAGTGGCACAACCTCAGGGTGAAGGGACCGGTTTGCCACTTGAGAGGCTTCACATTTTGGGTGGAGAAGAGTTCCGAGGGTTGGCACTCGAGAGGTTAGAGGCTTGGTTTGACAAGATCATTCGTATTTTGTCTCAGATGGGTTATACTGGAGCACGCAGACTTGGGTGTGTTGTTTCTCTGCTTCAGGATGATGCCTACACTTGGTGGGTCACCATTACTACCGGCATACCAGATGCCGAGGCCACTTGGGAGTTCTTTGCGTCTGCTTTTCGCAAGAAGTACTTGGGTCCTCGTTATCTTGATGAGAAGAAGAGAGAGTTCATGACATTGCTTCAGGAGAACATGACAGTGACCGAGTATGAGATACGGTTTGTCAGATTGATTCAGTAGGCGTCTAAGCTAGTTCCTACTGAGAGGGAACGTTGCGACCGTTTCCGTTACGGGTTTAGTGAGGAAGTGAAGAGGTACACTTTGGCTACAGACTACACGGACTTTGATGTCTTGGTCGCTAGGGCTAAGGACATAGAGCACAGTTTGGGTCTGACCAAACGTTCAGGTGGTTCTAGTTCCGGGAAGAGGTCCGGCGATTTTGATAGAGGTGATGCCAAGAGGCATAGGGACAATAGGCATCATATTGATCATAGACGTGGTGGTGGTAATCACGGTAGAGGCCATCAAGGCCAGAGAGCTGGTGGGCGTTTGCCCGAGTGTACTAGGTGCGGGAGGCATCACACCGGTGAGTGTTGGGGAAACTTTCATTCTTGTTGGAACTGTGGAGCTAGAGATCACCTTAGGTGTGATTGTCCATATCAGGCCGGGTTCGCACCAGTTCAGGTTCAGGCTTCTGCTAGAGCTATTGATTTTCCGAGAGGCCGTGGGTGCGGTCGAGGTAACTTCCAGCCGAGGAATGATGGCCAGAGGAATATAGCACATGTAGTTGCGGTTCAGCTAGAGGGCGGAGGTCAGACAAGAGTTTATGCTCAGCGAGAGGGACAGAACGACACAGATGTGATTGCAGGTAATTTCTCGATACAGTCTCTGAGTTTGCTTTCCTTGATTGACTCTGGATCTACACATTCATATATTTTGAGTAAGCATGCAAAGATGTTGAATTTACCTTGTGAGGTACTAGAGGTAGGTGTTAGTGTTACTAGTTCCTTCGGGGATACAGTAGTGGTTAGAAAGATGTATAGAAGGTGTTCGTTAATGGTTCAGGGGCTTGTATTTCCAATGGATATGATGGAGTTACCGTTTTATGGCTTCGATTTAATTTTGGGTATGGACTGGCTTACAGAACATAGAGCTAGGATAGATTTTGAAACAAAGAGAGTTTTCTTGAAGCTTACGGATGACTATGAGATTGTGGTAGTAGGTGAGAATGTGAAATTCTTGTTGGATGTTGTTTCAGCCTTAGAGGCTCAGAGGTTAGTTGAGTTAGGTTGTGAGGCGTGTTGAGTGAGTAAAAGTTTTATATTTTACCCCCTATTTAACCCTTATTTCTGCTGCATTCAAGCATAATTCATTGCATTTAGGATAGATTTCATTTATACATCACAATTATATAAAATGGCACTGTTGCTACTGATTTTGGTTACTTTTGCAGGTAGCTGTTGTAGCAGACTCTGGGCAGTGGAGAAGAAGAGCTGGAACACAGGACTGTAGTCGAGAAGAATGACGCTGCCGTGGCAGCCAATGACGACAACCATGTCGAAGGGAAAAAGTGAAGTGGAGCTCGACAGAAAGAGGAAATGAAGTCGGTCTGTCGTGGGTCACTCCTATATTTTTCTGAGCCCTAGATTAGAATGAAGGCCAAGCCCAAAGTTCAAGGAAGAAACTCAAAGCAAGAAAAGAGGAAGAATTAAAGGCATGTACTCTGAAGATTTAGTCTTTAATAGAGTTGTACTTTAATTTAAACTTGTATTCTTGCTATATTAGAAAACTTGAACCCAAGGCCTATATAAAGACATGTAATTCAACCTAGGGGAGGATATCTTATTCTCTAGCCGTCTTCCCCTAAACCCTAGTCGTTTCCCCCTTCTCATCATGTTATAAACTTCCCCTAGGGCTAAGGGTTGATTCTGTAAAGTAGTTGCAAGGATTGTGTTGTTTTAGGATTTTTCTGTTCAATAAAATAGACTTCAAGTTTGCTTATTCTAGTTTTCAACATCTTGCAAGAGTATTGGGAGAGCATTGTGAGATTATACATTTACTTAATATCGGGAGAGTTAAGTATACGAAAGGAATAAGTACGGGTTCTCTAGTTTATGGTTGAACTATCTCAGAACTAGGGATAGGACGAGGTTAAGTGGCTAAGGAAGAATTCAACAACATCGGTGTTCATCCTTCGATTCACGCCGGGAGGTATCATCAAAGACGTGTTCATCGACAGACTTGGACCTAGGGATAAGACGAGTCACAGCAGGGATTCTTGCCAAGCTTGAAGTACAAAGTTGTGTGATCGCTGCCGCGACAACAACAGACTGCTGCCGCCGCAGGTGCTGCCACGACAGGAGCAACGACAGAACAGGGAGTCCTATACAGTGCAACACCTGCACTACTGAGCAAATCAATACCGGCCTATTTTCTCTATCCTGAATCCTTTATTTTCAATATTCATTATTATTCCCTTACAAACAATTAAATTAGCTTCTTTCTTTATTGTGCAGCAATTCAAGGTTAAGGCTATTTCCAGTCCCTGTGGATTCGACATCCGATACTTCGTGTATCACTTTACTACTTGCGTCGTGTACACTTGCACTCTATTGCGATAGACTCTTTTACACGCAACAAGTTTTTGGTGCCGTTGCCGGGGACTGGCAACATATCTTTATCCTACTTTTACTGTACATTCTTTTAATTTTTCTGATTTTTATTTGGATTGTTCACCCTGTGCTTTTCACAAGGTTTTTCGTTTGCTTATGCGCAGATCGAGACGAGGCAAGGAATATGAGTATCAATTAGATCCTGAAATCGAACGCTCGTGCAATCTTAGGAACCAAGTCCGACTTTTGATAGCCAGAAACGATTACCTTGAGGAACAATTAGAAGCCATGCATAACGGGAGGAATAACCAAGAGAACCCCGAAGGTACTGGAGATCCTATTGGGAATGAAGGAAACGGATAGCCCGCCGCTGCCGTGGCAGCACGTCGGTCATGCCGTGATTACATGATCAATGATCATGTGGAATTAGAGACCACCCTGCCAGACGTGGAAGCTGAAAATTTCGAGCTGAAACCTGTCATGTTCAGCATAATTAATTCCGCTGGCCAGTTTAGTGGTTCTGCTACAGAGGATGCCAGAGAACATCTGAAAACGTTCCAAGAAATCTGTGGATCGTTTAGACTACCATGAGTAAATCGGAGATACTGAGGCTTCGGTTATTTCCCCATTCATTGAGGGACAGAGCGAAAACTTGGTGGAACAAACTAACGTCGGGTTCAATACGAACTTGGGCGGATCTAACTCGTGAATTTTTATCTCGTTTTAATCCTTCCCATTTATCTGAGCGATTACGTAACGAAATTGCTACTTTTCAAAAGGAAGATGATGAGCCAATGCACGAGGCATGGGATAGGTTTACCACTCTTCTGAGGAATTGCTCGATGCACGGATTCCCTGTTTGGAATCAAGTCATCAAATTTTACAATGCTGCCAACCTACACACTCGAATGAGAATAAATTCAGCAGCCAATGGATTGCTGTTGGATAAAAATCCAGATGAAGCCATGGTAGTATTGAAGAATTTGGCAAAGAATGAAGAGCAGTTCCCCACAGTGAGGAGAGGTAAACAAGTACTAGCTGTGAAGGATTATGAAGCCGACAATTCCCTAAAGACACAGGTTGCATACCTCACTAAGGCAGTAGAGAATTTGCTAAAGAAAGATTCAAAACCCGTCTACTCTGCAGAAGATGTATGTGAAACTTGCAGTGGGAATCACAGTTCAGAAGACTGCCCGCTACAGCTAGAGGAAGGGATGTAAGTTGGAAACTATAACAAGCCAAGGAACTATGACTCCAACAATTACAATCCCAACTGGAGGAAAGACCCCAAGTTCTCCTGGGGTAACCCAAACAACGCCTTGAATCCTCAAGTACATAACACTCAAAATCAGGGGGCACCTAGAATTCTGACTCGGCAGCAGCCGCAACAGCAGCCGCAACAGCCGCCGGTAGCCACACCTAGTATACTGGAGCAGACCTTGGCCACATTTATGTCACAGACAGGAACTTACATCGCAAACATGGACCACTTCGTCAAAAAGACTGAGTCGTTCATGGATAAAACAGAGATGCAAATGACTAACCATGAAGCTACTCTGAAATCACTGGAGACACAGATGGGTTAGGTTTCCCAGCATATTAAGCCAAGGCAGAATGAAAGATTCCCTAGCGATACTGAGGTCGCTAGACAACCCACACATGAGCAGTGCAAAGCTATCATAACTAGGAGTTGGAAGCAATTACCAGGGCCGGAGAAGAAAGCTGAACCAGCCCTAGAATCAACTGCCGCAAACGCTGCTCCGGCAGACGACAAACAGCCTGCTGCCGCCCCACCTGTCATGATAGCAGAAGGGGCAGAGGAGAAGGATGAAGAACCTAAGCCTCCTCAGATCCGAATACCATGGAAGGACGCATTGAAGATTATCGTCCTCCACCTCCTTTTCCACAGCGGCTACAAAAACAGAAACATGAGTTCCAGCTTAAAAAGATCTATGATATTTTTAAGCAGGTTCACATTAATATTCCGCTGTTAGATGACATCAAGGAGATGCCCAGTTATGCCAAATTTCTCAAGGAGGCTATGTCGAAGAAATCCAGACTTGGGGAATTTGAAACAGTTAAAATGACAGAAGGATGCATGACTATTCTGCACAGGCATCCACCCCAGAAAAAGAAGGATCCTGGGAGCTTCATAATACCGTGCATATTTGGTGATAAATTCGTGGGTAAGGCACTTTGTGATCTAGGTGCCAGTATTAATTTAATGCCAAAATCTATATTTCAGAAATTAGGTATTGGACGAGCACGACCCACGACAGTTATGCTGCAGCTGGCAGACCGCTCTTACGTACAACCAGAAGGGAAGATTGAAGATTTTCTAGTAAGAGTGGATAAGTTTATTTTTCCTGCTGACTTTCTTGTTTTAGATTGTGAAGCAGATGAGAATGCACCAATCATCCTGGGGTGACCCTTCTTAGCCACAGGCAGATCACTAATTGATGTAGAAAAGGGAGAACTCACAATGAGAGTGAATGATCAAGAGATCAAGCTAAATGTTCTCCAAGCAATAAAACACGCTGATGCAGAAGAAGAATGCAAGGCTATCACTTAAGTAATCCTTGATCAACCCTGCATCAGGTCGTGCTGCCATGACATCAAGTTTGGTCACTGCCACAGCAGCCACCTGTAAGACTGTCACGGCAGCGACGACGACAGCAGCTCCTCAGATTCTGACATATCTAACACTGAAGGTCATGAGGAGGTAAACTGGATAGGCAATCGTCCAGGTAAGTTATTCGAGCCCTTAAACTATACCTCGAATGAACACATCATTCAAAAGCCCTCAACTGTAGAACCACATGTTCTAGACCTTAAGCCCCTGCTAGGGCAGCTCAAATATGTTTTTCTTGGATTAAATGATATGTTGCCCGTAATCATCTCTTCCAAGTTGATGTAGGAACAGGAACAACAGCTGATAGGGATGTTGCAGCAGCACAAAAAGGCTATTGGATGGACGATAGCTGATATCCAAGGCATCAGTCCAGCACTATGCATGCATAAAATTCTCTTAGAGGGTGATCATAAGCCAACCATTGATGCCCAGAGACGCTTAAACGACGCTATGCGAGAAGTGGTTCGAAAAGAAATTATCAAATGGCTAGACGCCGGGATAATTTATGCCATCTCAGATAGTAAGTGCGTGAGCTCGGTGCAGTGCGTTCCTAAGAAGGGAGGAATAACCGTGGTGACCAATGAAGAAAACGAATTAATCCCAACCCGGACTGTGACCGGTTGAAGGGTTTGTATGGACTACCATAAGCTTAACAAAGCTACCCGAAAGGACCATTTTCCCCTGCCTTTTATTGATCAAATGCTTGATAGATTAGCGGGAAAGCCTTATTATTGTTTTCTTGATGGTTACTCAGGTTATAACCAAATAGCCATCGCACTGGAGGATCAAGAGAAAACGACTTTCACTTGCCCATACGGTACTTACGCTTTCCGGAGAATGCCATTTGGACTCTGCAATGCACCAGCAACATTCCAGAGGTGTATGATGGCGATATTCTCCGACATGGTGGAGGATTTCCTGGAAATATTCATGGACGATTTTTCCGTCTTTGGAGACAGTTTTGAAAGCTGCTTAGGCAACCTACAGAAGGTGCTCGAAAGATGCGAGAATGCAAACTTGGTATTAAACTGGGAGAAATGTCACTTCATGGCGGATGAAGGGATAGTCCTAGGCCATAAGGTAAGCTGCCGCGACATAGAAGTCGACAGAGTAAAGATAGAGGTGATTGAAAAGCTGTCGCCACCCACCACATTCAAGGGAATTCGGAGTTTCTTAGGGCATGCTGGGTTTTATCGAAGGTTTATTGCAAATTTTTCGAAGAACACCAAGCCCTTATGCCACCTACTAGAGCAGAATTGTCCCTTTGACTTCAATACTGAATGTACTGAGGCATTCAGAATCCTGAAAGAGAAGCTAGTAACAGCCCCAATTGTACAGCCACCAGACTGGAGTTTGCCATTTGAAATTATGTGTGATGCCAGTGATTACGCTGTAGGGGCAGCACTTGGGCAGAGGAAGGACAAGCTATTCCACGTAATTTATTACGCCAGCAAAACACTAAACGATGCCCAAGTGAATTACACCACAACAGAAAAGGAACTGTTAGCAGTGGTGTTCTCAATTGACAAGTTTCGTTCATACATACTTGGAACGAAGGTGGTGGTCCATACAGACCACTCTGCACTAAAGTATATGTTTGCTAAAAAAGACGCAAAGCCCAGACTGATACGTTGGATTCTGTTGTTGCAAGAGTTCGACATTGAAATCAAGGATAAAAAGGGGACAGAAAACCAAGTTGCAGACCACTTGTCAAGATTAGAGATAGGAAAGAGTCTTCCAATAGACAAGACACACATACTGGAGACCTTCCCTGACGAGCAGCTGTTTGCTGCCACGAGCACTGCCGCGACAGCCATGGCGGCAGGTAAGTTTTCTGAACTCCCCTGGTATGTTGATTTCGTTTATTATATAGTTAGCGGAATATTTCCTCCTGAACTTAACTATCAAGCCAGGAAGAGGTTCCAAAATGATGTTAAGCATTATTATTGGGGCGAACCTCTTCTTTTCAAACATTGTGCATATCAGATCATCAGGAGATGTGTACCACAGGATGAGCAGGAAGCTGTGCTTCACCACTGTCATGCTTCACCATATGAAGGACACTTAGGTGGTAACAAAAGTGCTGCCAAGGTTTTGCAGTCTGGTTTTTATTGGCCCTCACTGTTCAAGGATGCCCAAGCATTCTACAAAAGCTGTGACAAGTGTCAACGAACTGGTAACATCTCAAGGAGACATGAGATGCCACTGCAAAACATCCTTGAATCGAGATCTTCGATGTATAGGAGATTGATTTCATGGGACCATTCCCAGCATCATGTGGGAATCTATATATCCTCCTGGCAGTGGACTATGTGTCCAAATGGGTTGAAGCGATCGTCACACAGAAAAATGATGCCAAGACTGTTAAGAAATTTATGCACAAAAATATTTTCTCCAGATTTGGCATACCTAAGGCGATCATCAGTGATGAAGGGAGACATTTCGACAATAGGGTAATAGATGATGCCTTAA
Organism: Hibiscus trionum; assembly: GCA_030270665.1. Classification (NCBI taxonomy): domain Eukaryota; kingdom Viridiplantae; phylum Streptophyta; class Magnoliopsida; order Malvales; family Malvaceae; genus Hibiscus; species Hibiscus trionum. The sequence goes on along the minus strand of BSYR01000027.1, from coordinate 12,105,915 downwards.
GAAAATACGGCGTAAAGCACCGGATCGCAACAACTTATCACCCTCAGACCAATGGACAGGCCGAAATATCAAATAAGGAGGTAAAGAACATTCTTGAGAAGATGGTTAAACCAAGTTGAAAGGATTGGTCCTTACACCTCAATGATGCACTCTGGGCCTATAGAACAACATTTAAGACTCCATTGGGAATGTCACCCTACCGGTTGATATATGGAAAAACATGCCATCTACCTGTTGAGATAGAGCACAGAGCTTACTGGGCCATCAAAGCAGTGAACATGGACTTAGAAAAGGCAGGACAGAAAAGGTTACTTGACTTGAATGAAATTGAAGAAATTTGAGCAATGGCCTACGATAACGCAAGGATTTACAAGGACAAGACAAAGAGGTGGCATGACAAGAAACTGCTACCACGACAGTTCTGCCCAGGGCAATTTGTTTTGTTATTCAACTCTAGGTTGAAACTCTTCCCAGGGAAGCTGAAATCTAGATGGTCCGGCCCATTCCAAGTTGTGCAAGTTTTTCCTCATGGTGCAATCACGATCAAATCCTTAAAAGACGGGCATCAATTTAAGGTCAACTGACAGAGACTGAAGCATTATCAGGGGACTAAAGCCCCAAGAATGCAGGAAGTGGTTACTTTAGGAGATGCCCCTCAAGGCATCCCTAATTTAACTTAATTTTATTTTTATTATTATTATTATTTATATATATACGTATTTATTAGGAATTTAGAATTATTTTATTTTTAAGGAAACAAGGAGAGGAGAAGAAGTGAACCAGCCCACCATCTCACCAGCAGCCCAAAAAGCCCAAAGGAGGAGTCAGTCATCACAGCCTGTCAACAGCTGACGCGACAGACGCGGAAAAGATAGCTTGTCACCACGCTGTTGCGGTAGACACGCAAACGCATAACAGACGTGCAGCAGACACGGAAACGCGTGATAGACGCGTCAGAAACCGCGTCACAGCTGGCCCCGTTATTCGTGCCTGTCGTTACAGCTCCAACGGGCAGCAAACCATTCATCTATATAAACCCCATTTTACTATTCATTTTTCACCTCACTTTTACTCTCTCAACTTAAGTCCTATCTAGATCTCAGATTTTTTTCTCTCATTTTTCTACAGCCTTGCAATTATGAGTACCAGACAAACAAGAAGAAGTGCTGCCTCCAGCTCTACCGCAGCCGCAGGCACACCCAGCCACGACAGAATCCCCAACCGTTTTGCCACCTCCGACTCCAATGACCTCTACTACACCTCCTTCCAAAAAAGAGAGATGTGGGAAGATAGAGGGTTCCTCTACGCCAATCGAACGAAAAATTTCGAGCTCGAACCATTCATAGCTCGGAAGATTAAAACCCTCAAATGGCAGATGTTTTCTGCCCAGCCCGAGGAGATGAATGTTACTTTAGCCCGAGAATTCTACGCTGCCATCGACAGCAGGGATACGCAGACCGTGACAGTGCGAGGAAAGGAAGTCACCTTCGAGCCATAATACTTCAACACCCTCTACGGCATCTACGTCGAACCGAAGGAAGATGGGCACAAGAGGTTCATGGAAAGTCTGTCGCCGGTAGACTACGACATTGTCATGGAAGAGCTCACGGAAGAAGGAACAGAGTGAAATGCTGATCCCAAGCACCGTTGGACTGTCAAACGCACTCAACTCACTCCAAAGGCAAAGCTATGGAACCACTTCGTCAAGAAGAGGATTATGCCTTCTTCCCACAACAGCACGGTTGACAGACCCATGTTAGCTCTCGTTCACTCCATCTTAAATGAGAGACCTATTCATGTCGGCCGGTACATACGAGAAGGAATTTTGGAGTGTGCCCTTAAGCCATCAGGACCCCTTTACTTCCCATACCTCATCACCGAGATCTTCCGCGGGCACAACGTTCCCAAAATCCCTGAAGATTACAAGGTCCAAGGGAAAGGATGGACGGAACGCAACATTTTCAGTCTGATGGAGCTGAAAGCTGCCACACCCATCTCCTGTTTCAACCCGTCTTTCGCAGCAGAAGAGCCGGCAGAACCCACTCAGCCAAACCCTGCCGCTGCAGAGCAGCAGCCAACAGCAGCAGATCCTTCAGTAGACTCCTCCACTCAAATCCTAGCCACCTTACAGAAGATGGAGGAACGATAGCTGGGTCTGATGAGTTTTGTCAGAGACTTCACAATTGCAACGGTACATTTTATTCAAAACACTTTAAATTTTGCAAATGTACAGTTTCCTGTTTTCCCCGAGCATTATTTTGATGCCCCTACACTTGCCCATACCACTACCCCTGCTGCCACACCAAAAACACAATCGGTTGCGTCCACTGTTGCGTGTAAAAGTGTCTATCGCAATGTAGTGCAAGTGTACACGACGCAAGTAGTAAAGTGATACGGAAGTATCAGATATCGTCTCCACAGGGACTGGGCTAATAGCTTCACCTTGAATTACTACACGAGAAGAAAAAGAATAGTTTAAATTGTTGTCACGAAAATATAAAGAATACTGAAAATAAAGAGTAGTGAAATCAAGATAGAGAGAATGGGCTGATATTGAATTGCTCAGTAGTGTAGGTGTTGCAAATTCTAGGAAACTCTGTTCTGTCGTCATGCCTGTTGCGGCAGCACCTGTCGCGGCAGCGGTCTGTTGGTTATCGCGGCAGCGATAACTCAACTCTGTACTTCAAGCTTGGCAAGAATCCCTGCTATGCCTTGGCCTATCCCTAGGTCCAAGTCTGTCGATGAACACGACTTTGATGATACCTCCCGGCGTGAATCAAAGGATGAACACCGATGTTGTTAAATTCTTCCTTAGCCACTTAACCTCGCCCTATCCCTAGGTCCGAGATAGTTCAACTATAAACTAGATAACCTGCACTTATTCCTTTCGTATACTTAACTCTCCCGATATTAAGTAAATAGATAATCTCACAATGCTCTCCCGATACTCTTGCAAGATGTTGAAAACCAGAATAAGCGAACTTGAAGTAATTTTATTGAACAAAGAAAATCCTAAAACAATGCAATCCTTGCAACTACTTTACAAAATCAACCCTTATCCCTAGGGGAAGTTTAGAACATGTTGAGGAAGGGAAAACGGCTAGGGTTTTAGGAAGAAAGCTAGAGAATATTGTGATGTCCTCTCCTAGGTCGAATTACATGCCTTTATATAGGCCTTGGGTTCAAGTTTTCTAATATGGCAAGAATACAAATTAAAATTAAAGTACAACTCTAATAAAGAATAAATCTTCAGAGCAGCAGTCTTTAATTCGTCCTTCCTTCTTGCTTGGGATTTCTTCCTTGAACCTTGGGCTTGGCCTTCATTCTGATCTAGGGCTCGCAAAAATATATGGGTACTCCATGACAGATGGGCTTAATTTTCTCTTTCTATCGAGGTCCACTTCACTTTCTTCCCTTCACTATCGTTGTCGTCCTTGGCTGCACGACAGCGGCCATGGCAGCATCGTCCTTCACTTCTGCACATCCAGTTCCAGCTCTGCTTCTCTACTGCCCTCCATCTGCTACAGCAGCTACCTGCAAAAGCAACCAATTTCAGTAGAAACTGCGCCATTTAATATATTTGTGATGTAAAACTGAAATCTAACCTAAATGCAATGAATTATGCTTGAATGCAGCAGAAATATGGGTTAAATAGGGGGTAAAATATAGAACTTTTACACACTCAACACACCCCCAAACTCAAGTTTTTGCTTGCCCTCAAGCAATTCAGACCTAACAAAGAAAAACAAAAATTTTTGTTTGGCTTAAAACAATGAACTTTCCCTTACCTACCATTTCATTCCCTATTGCAAGCAACACCTTGTTGGATAATTCAAGATTTAATCGGAACCATGCTATAATTCTCGTGTAGTGTGTGCATGCTTTGTGAACAATTATATGCCTAGACTCACTTAACTTACTAGAATAGCTGAAACTTCTAACTTGAATTTTTATGCCAATTTTCATCTTTTTGGAGGCAATTCTTAGGCTCATTTAGTTTTTATGCAGACTCGATTCTATTTTTCAAGCTTAAGTTTGACTAGAGCCGGTTTCGGGCACCTCTAGCTAACTTCCTAGAGCCGGTTTCGGGTACCTCTAGGTGTAAGAGTCTATTTTCCTTAACTTCTTTTCTTAGAGCCAGTGTTAGGCACATCTAGGGGCTATTCAAGTACTATGCTTTTCCTTATTCTAGTTTACCAGTAAAGTTCTAGACAGTATAAGAGTCGCAAATAGTGTTTAAGTTTCAGAACTATAGCAAGACTCTAAACTATTCCTAAAACTATCCTAAAGGCACTGCCACGACAGAGGCTGTCACGGCAGGTAAGTTCAGTTCAAAAGACTTAAGCCAAAATTTTCATCATTTTTTAAGCAAAAATAAACTAAGCAAAAGACACAAATTTTAAACTAAAACAAGACTCCATTAATGGAGGGATGCCACCCCCAAACTCGAGGGTTGCATTTCCCTCAATGAAAATGACGGTTAAAAGAAAATGAAAAGTACATCACAAAATATCAAAAGGCAGACAGCAATATAAGATAAGAACTTAAATTTTAGGTGCTGTCGTCGCTGCTGCTGCTCAGTCGGATCTATCGGCGGGCAGGGGCCTTCTTGACTGGTGCTGGCTGGCGGATGGGGGAGGCAGAGGTATTCTTCGTTTTGGCCTCCCTTGGTGGTTGAATGCGGGTAGGGGAGATATGGGGAGGTTTCTCCACTACCTAAACCTCGGAGCTGCTGCTGCTCTCATTGCCGTTGTCGCTGCCACTGCCGCTATCTACCTTGTTCTTGTCCGCCACCATTTTCTGCCGCTTTACTGGTGTGAACTCTTTGGACAAATTCCTCTTTACGGAGGGTTCGCCATCAGATTCCGCCCAGATTGAAGATGAGGAGAAACCTGCTATGTATGCGTCGAGTTCATCGGACGGCATCCTTCTCTTGGTTCCCCTGGCAGAATTGTCGGTTGTGCGGCTGCCGCCTGCAGCTGTTGGGGCAGGGTTGGCGTGGATGCAATAGTTGGCGTTTAGGGCGTGGCAGAAGGTGTAGGGGTATGGCAGGGGTGTTGGATGCAAAATAATGGTTTGGGAAGGCAGGAAATACAGCATCAGGAAAGTTAAGAGAGGTTTGAATAAATTGTACCGTGGCTGTGATGAAATCCCTGATGAAGCTCATGAGGCCGAGCTGTCGTTCCTCCATCTTTTGTAGGGCAGCAAGGATTTGGGAGGAGACGTCGGATGCAGAGGCTGCTGCTGTTTGCTGCCTGGGTTCTGTGGCAGCAGGGTCGAAGGATGACAGCGGGGTGGCAGCAGTGAGTTCCATCAGGCCGAGTAGATTTCTTTCTGTCCAACCCTTCCCTTGGACTCTTAGATCTGTGGCAGCTTCTGGTACATGATGGTCGCGACAGAGGGCGGTGATGAGATAGGGGAAGAAGAGAGGTCCTGTCGGCCGATGTGCGTATTCCAACATTAATTGGCCTCTCATTTAATATAGAATGAATGAGGGCTAACCTGGGTTGGTCCACGGTTGTGTTTTGCGAGGAGGGCATAATTCTCTTTTTGATGAAGGCGTTCACAGCTTGGCCTCCGAGGTGAGTTGGACTCTCTTCACCGTCCTTGGGTTCTTTAGAGCCATGTTCCACTGTGTTCCTTCTTCCGTGAGCTCTGCCATGATAGCGTCGTAGGCAGCAGGGTCTAGGCTCTCGAGAAATTGCTGGTGGCCATCTTCATTTATGCCCACATAGAAGCCATAGAGAGTGTTGATATATTCTGGCTCGAAGGGCACCTCCCGTCCTCTCACCGTGACTGCTGTCGCGTTTCTGCTGCCGATGGCAGCATAAAAATCTCGGACCAGAGACACATTCATCTCCTCTGGTTGTTCTGCGAATAGCTGCCACTGCAGGGCTCTGATTTTCTTAGCTATGAATGGCTGCAGTCCCAGGTTCCCCTCCTTGGAAGTGTAAATAAAGCCCTTTTCCTCCCACATGTCACAAATCTAGAAGGATCGTGGGGTGGATGCTGCCGAGGCAGAGCCTGAAGCAGCACTTCTGCGGGTGTTTCTAGAAGACATGGTTGCAAGGATTGTGTAAGAAAATGAAAATGAAAGAAAGTAAAAACTCTAGAGAAAGCAAGTAGAAGGAGTAAAAGTGAGTGAAAAATGAAAAGTAAAATGGGGTTTATATAGGGAAGAGTTTGCTGCCCATTGGAGCTGTAACGGCAGGCACGAATAACGGGGCCAGCTGTTACGCGGTTTCTGACGCGTCTGTCACGTGTTTCCATGCTTGCTGCGCGTCTGTTACGCGTTTGCGTGTCTGTCGCGACAGTGTGTCAACAGGCTGGATTTTCCGCGTCTGTCGCGGCAGCTGTAACGGCAGCGTCCAAAAGTTGGGCTTTTTGGGCTGATGGAAAATGGTGGGCTGGATTCACTTCTCCTCTTCTTCTTGTCTCTTTTATTTCCTAAAATAAGATAATAAAAAATAAAAACTTTAGTTCCTAAAATTTAAAATAATTCTAATTACCTAATATATAATAAAAATAAATAAAAATAAAAATAAAACTTAGGTTAAATTAGGGATGCAGGGAGGGGCATCTCCTAAAGTAACCACTTCCTGCATTCTTGGGGCTTCAGTCCCCTGATAGTGCTTCAGTCTTTGTCCATTGACTTTAAATTGGTGCCCGTCTTTTAAAGATCTGATTGTGATGGCACCATGGGGAAAAACCTGTACCACTTGGAATGGGCCAGACCATCTAGATTTCAGCTTCCCTGGGAAGAGTTTCAACCTAGAGTTAAATAGCAACACAAGCTGCCCTGGGCAGAACTGTCGTGGCAGCAACTTCTTGTCATGCCACTTCTTGGTCTTGTCCTTGTATATTCTTGCGTTGTCATAGGCCATTGTTCGAATTTCTTCAATTTCATTCAAATCAAGTAGCCTTTTCTGCCCTACTTTTTCCAAGTCCATATTAACTGCCCTGATGGCCCAGTATGCTTTGTGCTCAATCTCGACAGGTAAATGACACGTTTTCCCATAAATCAGCCGATAGGGAGACATTCCCAATGGATTTTTGAACGCTGTCCTGTAGGCCCATAATGCATCATTAAGGTGTAGAGACCAGTCCTTCCTAGCTGGTTTAACCATATTTTCCAGAATGTTCTTAACCTCTCTGTTGGATATTTCAGCCTGTCCATTGGTCTGAGGGTGGTATGCTGTTGTGATCCAATGTTTGACACCATACTTTTTCAAAGCAGCTGCTATAACCCTATTATCGAAGTGCCTCCCTTCATCACTGATGATCGCCTTGGGGATGCCGAATCTGGAAAAAATGTTTTTATGCAAAAACCTTTAAACCGTCTTGGCATCGTTTTTCTGAGTGACGACTGCTTCAACCCATTTGGACACATAATCTACTTCCAGGAGGATGTATAAGTTCCCACAAGAAGTTGGGAATGGTCCCATAAAATCTATCCCCCAAACGTCAAAGATCTCGACTTCAAGAATGTTCTGCAGTGGCATCTCATGTCTTCTCGAGATGTTCCCAGTCCTTTGACACTTGTCACAATTTTTATAGAATGTTTGGGCATCCTTGAACAGCGACGGCCAGTAAAATCCCGACTACAAAACCTTGGCAGCAGTTTTTGTTGCCTCCTAAGTGTCCTCCATATTGTGAAGCATGATAGTGATGTAGTATAGCTTCCTGTTCATCCTGTGGTACGCATCTCCTAATAACTTGGTCTGCACAGATTTTGAAAAGAAGAGGTTTGTCCCAATAATAATGCTTAACATCATTTTGGAACCTCTTCCTAGCTTGATAATTAAGGTCAGGAGGAGTTATTCCGCTAACTAAGAAATTAACGAAATCAGCATACCAGGGGAGTTCAGAAAACTTACCTGCCGCCATCGCTGACGTGGCAGTGATTGTGGCAGCAAACAGCTGCTCATCAGGGAAGGTCTCCAGTATGTGTGTCTCGTCTGCCGGTAGACTCTTTCCCTTCTCCAACCTTGACAAGTGATCTGCAACTTGATTCTCTGTCCCCTTTTTGTCCTTGATTTCAAGGTCGAATTCTTGCAGTAGCAGAATCCAACGTATCAGTCTAAGCTTTGCATCCTTTTTGGTGAACAGGTACTTCAATGCAGAGTGGTCTGTGTGGACTATGACCTTCATTCCAAGTATATAAGAACAAAACTTATCAATGGAGAATACCACAGCTAATAGTTCATTCTCTGTGGTGGTGTAGTTCACTTGGGCGTCATTCAGTGTTTTGCTGGCATAGTATATGACATGAAAAAGTGTGTCTTTCCCCTGCCCAAGTGTTGCCCCAACAGCATAGTCACTAGCATCACACATGATCTCGAACGGCAGTTTCCATTCTGGTGGCTGTACTATTGGGGCTGTTACCAGCTTTTCTTTCAGAACCTTGAATGCTTCAGTACATTCAGCGTTGAAGTCAAAGGGACGGTTCTGCTCCAGAAGATGACATAATGGTTTGGTGATCTTCGAAAAATTCGCAATGAACCTCCGATAAAAACCAGCATGTCCTAAGAAACTTCTGATTCCCTTGACTGTGGTGGGTGGTGGCATCTTTTCGATTACTTCTATCTTAGCTCTGTCGACTTCTATGCCGCGGCAGCTAATTTTATGGCCAAGGACTATCCCTTCATTCACCATGAAGTGACACTTTTCCCAGTTCAATACCAAGTTTGCCTTTTCACATCTTTCGAGCACCTTTTGTAGGTTGCCTAGGAAGCTTTCAAAGTTGTCTCCAAAGACTGAAAAATCATCCATAAATATTTCTAGGAAATCCTCCACCATATCGGAGAATATTGCCATCATGCACCTTTGAAAGGTGGCTGGTGCATTACAAAGTCCAAATGGCATCCTCCGAAAAGCATAAGTACCGTACAGGCATGTGAACGTCGTCTTTTCTTGATCTTCCGGTGCGATTGCTATTCGATTATAACCTGAGTAACCATCAAGAAAACAATAGTAAGGCTTACCCGCTAATCTATCAAGCATTTGATCAATAAAGGGTAAGGGGAAGTGGTCCTTCCGGGTAGCTTTGTTAAGCTTCCGGTAGTCCATACAAACCCTTCAACCGGTCACAGTCCTGGTTGGGATTAGCTCGTTGTCTTCGTTGGTTACCACAGTTATTCCTCCTTTCTTGGGAACGCACTGCACCGGGCTCACCCACTTGCTATCCGAGATGGCATAGATTATTCTAGCATCTAGCCATTTTATGATTTCCTTACGCACCACCTCTCGCATAGCATCATTCAGACGTCTCTGTGCATCAATGGTCGGCTTATGATCATCCTCTAGGAGGATTTTATGCGTACATAGTGCCGGACTGATGCCTTGGATATCAGCTATCGTCCATCCAATCGCCTTTTTGTGCTGCTGCAGCATCCCTATCAGTCGTTGTTCCTGTTCCTGCATCAACTTGGAAGAGATGATTACAGGCAACGTATCATTTAAACCAAGGAAAGCATATTTTAACTGCCCTGGCAGGGGCTTAAGATCAAGAACAGGGGGCTCAACAGTTGATAGCTTTTGAATTATATGGTTATCCGAGGTATAATTTAAGGGCTCGAACAACTTACCTGGATGATTGCCTATCCAATTTACCTCCTCTTGATCTTCAGTATCAGATATGTCAGATTTTGAGGAGCTGCTGTCGTCGGTGCTGTCGTGACAGTCTTCTAAATGGCTGCTGAGGCAGTGGCCAATTTTGATGTCGTGGCAGCCCGACCTGATGCAGGGTTGGTCAAAGGTAATTGCAGTGATGGCCTTGCACTCTTCTTCTGCATCAGTATGTTTCATTGCTTGGAGAACGTTCAGCTTGATCTCTTGATCGTTCACTCTCATAGCGAGTTCTCCTTTTTCCACATCAATCAGTGATCTTCCTGTGGCTAAGAAGGGTCGCCCAGGATGATTGGTGCATTTTCATCTGCTTCACAATCTAAGACAAGAAAGTCAGCAGGAAAAATAAACTTATCCACTCTTACCAGAATGTCTTCAATTTTTCCTTCTGGGTGAACGTAAGAGCGGTCTGCCAGCTGCAGTACTACTATTGTGGGCTGAGCTTTTCCAATACCTAATTTCTGAAAAACAGATTTGGGCATTAAATTTATACTAGCACCAAGATCACAAAGTGCCTTACCCACAAATTTGTCTCCGATTATGCACGGTATGATGAAACTCCCAGGATCCTTCTTCTTCTGGGGTGGATACTTGTGCAGAATACTCATGCATCCATGTGTCATTTTAACCGTTTCAAATTCCCCAAGTCTGGATTTCTTCGATATGGCATCCTTGAGAAATTTGGCATAACCAGGTATTTCCCTCACAGCATCTAATAATGGAATATTGATATGAACCTGCTTAAAAATATCATAAATCTTCTTAAGCTGAGATTCATGTTTCAATTTTTGTAAACGCTGAGGGAAAGGTGGTGAGGGACGATAATTAGCAATGCGTCCTTCCCACTGCATTCGGATCTGAGGAGGTTTAGGTTCTTCATCTTTCTCCCCAGTCCCTTCTGCTGTCGTGACAGGCTCATCGGCAGCAGGCTGTTTGTCGTCTGTCGGGGCAGCTTCCTCGGCAGGTGACTCCAAGGCTGGTTTCTTAACTGTTTCAGCTTCCTTCTCTAGCCCTGGTAATTTCTTCCCACTCCTAGTAGTGATGGCTTTACACTGCTCATGTGTGGGCTGTCTAGCATTTTCAGTATTGCTAGGAAATTCGCCATTCTGCCTTGGTTTAACATGCTGGGAAATCTGACCCATCTGTGTCTCTAGTGATTTCAGAGTAGCTTCATGGTTAGTCATCCGCATCTCTGTTGTATCCATGAATGTCTCAGTCTTTTTGACGAAGTGATTCATGTTCTCAATGTAGGTTCCTATTTGAGACATAAACTTAGCCAGGGTCTGCTCCAGTATACTAGTCGTGGCAGGTGGTGGTTGTTGCTGCTGCTGTTGCGGTTGCTGCCGAGTCAATAATCTAGGTCCTCCCTGATTCTAAGTGTTTTGTGCTTGAGGATTTAGGTCATTATTAGGATTGTTCCAGGAGAACTTGGGATCCTTTCTCCAGTTGGGATTGTAATTGTTGGAATTATAATTCTGCTTATTGTAGTTCCCAACATACATCCCTTCTTCTAACTGTAACGGGCACTCCTCCGAACTGTGATTTCCATCGCAAGTTTCGCATACCTCATCAGCAGAGTAGACAGGCTGTGAATCTTCTTTCAAGAGCTTTTTCATTGCCTTAGTGAGATATGCCACCTGTGATTTTAATGAATTGTCGGCCTCATAATCCTTTACAGCTAGAACTCGTTTACCCCCTCTTCTTGCCGTAGGAAACTGTTCCTCATTCTTTGCCAGATTTTTCAATACTACCATTGCCTCATATAGGTCTTTGTCCAGCAGTAATCCATTTGCTGCTGAATCAATTCTGATACGAGTTTGTAAATTGGCAGCATTATAGAATTTAGTTACCTGGTTCCAAACGGGGAATCCATGCATCGGGCAGTTCCTCAAGAGAGTGGTAAATCTGTCCCAGGCCTCGTGCATCGGCTCGTCTTCTTCCTGTTGAAAAGTAGCAATTTCCTTACGTAATCGCTCAGATAAGTGTGAAGGATTTAAACGAGATAAAAATTCACGAGTTAAATCTGCCCAAGTTCGTATTGAAACTGGCATTAGTTTATTCCACCAAGTCTTTGCTCTGTCCCTCAATGAATGAGGAAATAAACGAAGCCTCAGTATCTCCGGATTAACTCCTGGTAGTCTAAACGAACCACAAATTTCCTGGAACGTTTTCAGATGCTCCCTAGCATCCTCTGTAGCAGCACCACTAAATTGGCCAGCGTTGTTGATCATGCTGAACATAACAGGTTTCAACTCGAAGTTGTCAATGTCTACGTCTGGCAGGGTTGTTTCCAGTTCTACATGATCATTGAGCATGTAGTCTCGGCATGACCGGCGTGCGGCAGGGACAAGAGGATCGGCAGGTTGGCCGTTCACTCCATTCTCGACAGGATTGTTATTATCCTGGGGATTGTTTTGGTCGTCCCTTCTTTCTTCGTGCCTTCCGTTTACCATTGCGTCTAACTGTCCTTCTAAGTATTCGTTTCTCTCTACGAGGTATCGAACTCTTTTTCTGAGATTGTACGTATGTTCAATTTCAGGATCTAACTGGTGCTCAGGTTCTTTTCCTCGTTGAGATCTGCGCATAAGCAAACAAAAGACCTTGTGAAAGGTATAGGTTGAACGGTCCAAGTAAAAACAGTAAAAGATAGGGTAAAGATATGTTACCAGTCCCCGGCAATGATGCCAAAAACTTGTTGCGTGTAAAAGTGTCTATCGCAAAGTAGTGAAAGTGTACACGACGCAGGTAGTAAAGTGATACGGAAGTATCGGATATCGTCTCCACAGGGACTGGGCTAATAGCTTCACCTTGAATTACTGCACGAGAAGAAAAAGAATAGTTTAAATTGTTGTCACGAAAATATAAAGAATACTGAAAACAAAGAGTAGTGAAATCAAGATAGAGAGAATGGGCCGGTATTGAATTGCTCAGTAGTGTAGGTGTTGCAAATTCTAGGAAACTCTGTTCTGTCGTCGTGCCTGCTGCGGCAGCACCTGTCGCGGCAGCGGTATGTTGGTTATCGCGGCAGTGATTACTCAACTCTGTACTTCAAGCTTGGCAAGAATCCCTGCTATGCCTTGGCCTATCCCTACATCCAAGTCTGTCGATGAACACGTCTTTGATGATACCTCCCGGCGTGAATCGAAGGATGAACACCGATGTTGTTGAATTCTTCCTTAGCCACTTAACCTCGTCCTATCCCTAGGTCCGAGATAGTTCAACTATAAACTAGAGAACCTGCACTTATTCCTTTCGTATACTTAACTCTCCCGATATTAAGTAAATAGATAATCTCACAATGCTCTCCCGATACTCTTGCAAGATGTTGAAAACCAGAATAAGCGAACTTGAAGTAATTTTATTGAACAAAGAAAATCCTAAAACAATGCAATCCTTGCAACTACTTTACAAAATCAACCCTTAGCCCTAGGGGAAGTTTAGAACATGTTGAGGAAGGGAAAACGGCTAGAGTTTTGGGAAGAAAGATAGAGAATATTGTGATGTCCTCTCCTAGGTCGAATTACATGCCTTTATATAGGCCTTGGGTTCAAGTTTTCTAATATGGCAAGAATACAAATTTAAATTAAAGTACAACTCTAATAAAGACTAAATCTTCAGAGCAGCAGTCTTTAATTCGTCCTTCCTTCTTGCTTGGGATTTCTTCCTTGAACCTTGGGCTTGGCCTTCATTCTGATCTAGGGCTCGGAAAAATATAAGGGTACTCCACGACAAGTGGGCTTAATTTTCTCTTTCTGTCGAGGTCCACTTCACTTTCTTCCCTTCACTATCGATGTCGTCCTTGGCTGCCACGGCAGCGGCCATGGCAACATCGTCCTTCACGTCTGCACATCCAGTTCCAGCTCTACTTCTCTACTGCCCTCCATCTGCTATAGCAGCTACTTGCAAAAGCAACCAATTTCAGTAGAAATTGTGCCATTTAATATATTTGTGATGTAAAACTTAAATCTAACCTAAATGCAATGAATTATGCTTGAATACAGCAGAAATATGGGTTAAATAGGGGGTAAAATATAGAACTTTTACACACTCAACATCCACTCCAACCCCGGCCGCGACAGCTGAAGGTGGTAGCCACACCACGACTGCCTCTGTTAGAGGAGAGAAATGAAAGGAGCCACCGACCGACCTTGATGATTATATTGCTGGTTTCTCTTCCTCCTCAATCTGGGAGGAATCTAATGGCGAGCCCTCTGTCAAGAGGAACCTTTCAAAGGAGTTCACTCCGATGAAAAGGCAGAAGCCTAACACTGGTGATGGACCATCCGGCCAGGGCAAGCCTAGCGGCAGCAGCAACAGCAGTGGCAGCAGCAGTAGCAGCTCTTCTGAAGAGGTACAAGTGCTGGAAAGACCACCCCAGATCTCACCTACTCACTTCCAGCCCCCGAGGGAAGCTAGGAAGAAGACTGCCTCCACCTCTCCGATCATTCTGCCGACACCCACAACGAAGGTTACTTCCCGCCGGCAGCTAGAGATCAGTAGCAGCAGCAGCGACGACAACACCTAAATTTAAGTTTCTATCTTATTTTTGTTGTCTGCCATTTTATTATAATTGCGATGTTTTTATTTTCTTTCTTATGTGTCATCATGCATTGAGGGCAATGCAACTGTAACCCCCTTAGCCCGGCCTAGACGGTTGACCCGAACTACGAAGATTACACGGGGAAAACCAAAGTCAACCCGAAAGTCAACCTTGATTAACGACCCTTTTTTCCTTTTAATCTTATCTAGATGCACATTAACCCTAAGTGAGATCCCACAAAACTTATTTGAAAAAGGCCCAGCGATTGGATAACAAAGAGGGACTCAATTGCACTTATTACAAATTTAAGGACCAAATTGTAATTTCTGTAAATTAGAAGGTCAAAACTGATTTTAAGGTTACCAATATGAAATTAGTCACATTACATGCTACTCTGCCAAAAATCAACTTAAATGGACATCTCAAACACCAACAATTGCAACATCAACATTCGGGACTAAAATGCAAAGCTTGCAAACTTCAGCACCATTCAAATCAGTGCCCAACGGTCACCTGTTTCGAAACGTTCACCTGCCGTATCGGAACGAGGACCAAAACGACGTTGACCGTTTCGAAACGCGGGTTGGTTCCGAGACTGGTTCCGAAACAAGGCCTTCCAGTAGCCAAATCGTTTCGGAACAGCCTCCAGCCGTTTCGAAACACGAAGGCCATTATAGGCCCCCGTTTCGAAACACTAGAGAGTGTTCCGATACGGTTTGCCCAGAAGCTGCAGATTTTGCTGGTTTTTCATACATAAATCCATTCAAACTCATCCTAATGACTTTCCAAACATACCAACAAGTCATCAAACCTATAAGGTGCATGTTTAGAACTCCTAAACACATTCATAGCATCAAACATGAATTTCACATGTCTAGAGGCATGCTTCCTATTATTCAAAACCAAATAAGCAAACAAACTTCAAAACAAGCATTTAAAGGCCATTTACAAGTTCAAACCAACAAAGGCAACATGCCTCAACTTAGGGAGTTCAACACATCTCCCAAAACAAAGTTTAGATTCCCATTGCCACATTACCAAAACTAATAGTGTATGAAAACATCACCATACATGAGCTTGGATTCCCTTGGACACACTTAGCTCCCTTGTTGCCCTTTAACACCTCATTTATCTGCATTATTGGTAAAAGAGAGAAAGCGTAAGCACAAATGCTTAGTGAGGCATGCTCTAAGTAAACCAACACAATAATGCATTTTTAGAAAACACTCTCAACAAAGCTTTTAAACCACATACTCATCTCTTTCTCATGCCACCATGCATACTTTACAAGCATCTCATGCTTCATTATGTTCAATACATTATATTGGCTTACAAGTGATAGCTCATAACCATTTCAACACAAAACACAATCGGACACGCGGATTACAAGTGTTGTCCCACACGCTTCATACACACTACCAGACTACACAAGGTGGAGTTTATCGGTACAATCACAACCCCTCAGCATCCGTGATGGAGTTTAACGGTACAATCACAACCCCTCAACATCACTCATCGGTAGTTGTATAATTCCACTAACGAGAGTAAGGGACACATAACACAAGATCCACACACGGAATTTCAACCACCGTTGTGATCTTACCTCACTCGTTAGGGTACTTGGATGGAGTTTACGGTACAATCACAACCCCTCAACATCCAAGGAGACTTTACTTACGGTGCACCCAATCCTATACCCGGCTAACTATATCCGATTCAAGTACTTTAAAACCATTTCATCACTTGCCAATATACATCAAATACCATCATCAATCCACTGTTTTAAAGCATTAATCAAAGCCATTAAACATCATGCATCTCCATGCATCAACACCAAACTAATAACATGTCAAATCAAGGATCTCTTACCTTGAGCATCCTTCAATACATGGCTTTCAAAACCAGCATTAATCATGCTAAAACATGCTTTCAAAATAGTAATTAAACATGCAATTTATAACCAATGCATCAAACCACTTCTTAGCACATCCGAGGGAGTTTTTCCGAAAACTTACTCTTGAGCTTAGCTAAGTTGTTTAGACTTAAACTAAGCTCCCAAAACCTCCAAATAATCGTTTCAAAGCTGGAAAACCATCTCCACTCACCAATTACGTTTCGCTTGCTTACTGAAACGCCAATCAAGCCTCCGAATCAACTCCAAAAGTGTCTGAAGATGTCTCCCCTGTTTTAGACACATCAAAGCAGAGGATTAATGCATCATCATGCATTGAAATCTTCAGCCAACACACCTAAACTCGCTGCTCTACCTAAAACCAACATTTCGGCTACCAAACACAACCGAAATCACCTCCAAACTCTTCCAAAACTTAACCCAGCTAAGATCCATCACTTCCAACCATTTCTAAACATCAATTAACATCCAAAATAAACCTAAACTCGTCCTTATACCTCCAGCTATAACAGAACACCAAAAACGTCTCAAAAACCACCATTTTCATAAGCAAAAACTTAGGAAATACAACCTATTCGGGATTAGATTGATAAAACCTCATTTCAAACATCATTAGACATCCAAAATACATTAAAGAATCATCTCAAAACAGAGACCAAACAATCGCAACGAAATTCTTCAAGATTTCTTCCAAAATCTTGAGTTTTAAGCCAAAATCATGTTTCCAACATTAAAACCATTTATAAAACTTAAATTAAGGATTGAAAACTTGGGAATTTCAGTAAAGAACTGAGTATTTAGAGGAGAAGAACAATCTTACCTCTAAATGGTGATTTCTCCTTGATTTGGGCCAAATTCATTGAAAATTCAATGTGGAAATCAAAAGGTTTTGTTGCTAGATTGATTGTGAAACAATGAGTGATGGAAATCTCATCAAATGAGGTGAAGATCAAAGTGATTTGTGCTGGAGAAAATGTATTTGGATGATAGGATTTTGAGAGAAAAAGGAATGAGAGAAAATTAAGAAAAGGTAGTTATGAGAATCTAAAAGTAGTTTCCATCTTTATTTAATTTAATTAAAACATTAATTAAATCACCCAAATTAAGGAAAAATCTGGAGAAAAACATTTTGGGTAAATTAGCTCCTTAAAGATTCAAAGTTTCAATCCTTTACAAAACAGTCACCACTAAACTTTTCAAAAATCACATTTTTGGTCACTACACCGAAATGTAGTATTTCCAAACCTTATTTTGTAAAATTGATTTCACCACTCTCTTATATATATTAAAAGAGGATTTTTATATATTTTTCTATATTTTTAAAGCATCCCGAATTAGGCTTTCCCTAAAACCTCCTTTTATATTCGAACCGTTTCTTAGACCGGTCCGACCAAACCCTAAACTTATAAGCCCAAAATTGGGGTGTTACAACTCTCCCTCTCTTAAGAAATTTCGTCCTCGAAATTTACTTGGAGGAAAAAGGTAAGGAAACTGCTTCTTCATGTCATCCTTTCTTTCCCACGTGGCTTCCTCAACACCACGATGCCTCCACAACACCTTAAACAATTCAATGGTCTTGCCTCGAAGAACTTTACTGTCTGAATCCAGAATTTCAACTGGCTCTTCATCATAGGTCAAATCTGGATTCAACTCCACTTCTTCCACAGGCATAACATGCGAAGGATCCGATCTATACCTCCAAAGCATAGAGACATGAAACACATCATGTATCTTTTCCAACACTTGCGGTAACCTCAGCTTGTACGCAACAGGACCCACACGTTCAATCACCTCGTATGGTCCAATATACCTAGGGCTCAACTTACCCTTCCGGCCAAACCTCATCACCTTCTTCCAAGGCGAAACCTTCAAAAACACACGGTCACCCACCGCAAACTCAATCTCCTTACCCTTCAAATCTGCGTAAGACTTATGCCGATCAGAAGCTGCCTTCAACCGCTCACAAATGAGCTTCACCTTCTCGGTGGTTCCTTTCAACAAAGCCGGCATCGAGACCAACTTCTGACCTGTTTCAGCCCAAGAAAGAGGAGTTCTGCACTTCCTCCCATACAAGGCTTCATAAGGTGCCATTTGAATACTTGCCTAGTAGCTATTGTTATAAGCAAACTCCACCAAAGGCAAATGCTTCTCCCAAGAACCTTGAAACTCAATCACACAGCACCTCAACATATCTTCCAGCACTTGGATAACACGCTCAGACTATCCATCCGATTGTGGATGATAAGAAGTACTGAAATTTAGCCGCGTACCCAAAGCTTGGTGCAAACATTCCCAAAAATGCGATGTAAACCTCGAATCTCTATCCGACACTATAGACTTTGGCACACCATGCAGTCGCACAATCTCAGCAATGTACAGCTCTACAAGCTTGTCCAAGGTATACGTAGTATGCACAGGTAAGAAATGCGCACACTACGTAAGGCGATCCACAATCACCCACACTGAATTCTTCTTCGATGGCGACAAAGGCAAATCAGACACAAAGTCCATGGTAATCCTTTCCCACTTCCACTCAGGAATCCTCAACGGTTGCAACAACCCTGAAGGAAACTGATGCTCAGCCTTAACCCGCTGACAAACCAAGCACTTACTCACGTACTCCGCAACATCTTTCTTCAAACCCACCCAATAGTACTCATCCCTCATATCACGATACATCTTTGTACTACCAGGGTGCATAGCAAAAGGACTACTATGAGCTTCAGTCAGAATAGTACACCTCAACTCCGCATCATTCGGCACTACTATCCGACTTCCAAAACATAGAACTCCATCATCATTAAAAAAGAAATCCGATGGTCTATCCTCAGCAATATCCTGAACATGTGGCACCAAAGAATCATCCAGCAACTACTTATCCTTTATCAACTGAACCAAATATGGTTTCACTTGCAATTCAGCCACAAGACCTCCATCTTGTGAAATACTCAAGCTGGCAAACATATCCCTTAACTCCACTGCCACCTTCCTACTCAAGGCATCCGCTACAACATTAGCTTTTCCCGGATGGTACTCGATCGTCAAATCGTAATCCTTAAGCAACTCCACCCAACGTCGTTGCCTAAGATTCAACTCTTTCTGAGACATCAAATACTTCAAACTCTTGTGATCCGTGTACACAGTACACTTCTCACCATACAGATAATGTCTCCAAATCTTCAAAGCGAAAACCACCGCAGCTAACTCAATATCATGCGTAGGATAATTACGCTCATGCACCTTCAACTGGCGCGATGCATAAGCCACCACCTTATCCTCTTGCATTAACACACACCCCAAACCAACATAGGATGCGTCGTTGTACACCACAAACTCTTTCCCTGATTCAGGTTGAACCAAGATAAGAGCTTGCGTCAAAGCTGCCTTAAGCTTCTCAAAAGCTTGTTGCCTTGCTTCTGTCCACTCATACTTGACATCCTTTTGCAACAACTTCGCCAAAGGGGCAGCAATCTTTGAAAATCCATCCACAAACCTCCGGTAATATCCCGCCAACCCAAGGAAACTACGGACTTCATGAACAGACTTATGAGGCTTCCAATTCATCACCGCCTCAATATTCTGAGGATCAACACGAATCCCCTCTACAGAAAACCACATGACCAAGGAAAACAACTTTCGTAAGCCAGAATTCACATTTGCTCAACTTTGCATAAAGTTGATTTTCCAACAGCGTCTGCAACACAATCCTCAAATGCACCTCATGCTCCTCCTCAGTACGAGAGTACACAAGGATATCATCAATGAACACCACAACAAACTTGTCCAAGTATTCATGGAACACTTTATTCATCATGTCCATAAAAGCTGTGGGTGCATTCGTCAAGCCAAACGGCATTACAAGGAACACATAATGCCCATACCTCGTCCTAAAGGTTGTTTTTGGCACATCCACATCCTTCACCTTAAGCTGGTAGTAACCTGACCTTAAGTCAATCTTAGAGAACAAAGACGCTCCACGAAACTGATCAAAAAGATCATCAATCCTCGGCAAAGGATACCGATTCTTGATAGTCAACTTGTTCAGCTGACGATAATCGATTCACATTCTCATAGTGCCATCCTTATTCTTCACAAACAAGACCGGTGCACCCCAAGGTGACACACTCGGCGGAATGAAACCAAGATCAAGCAACTCCTGAAGTTAAGTCTTCAACTCCTTCAACTCCTTAGGTGCCATGCGATAGGGAGCAATGGACACTGGAGTTGTGTTTTCATACAGCTTAATTCCAAACTCCACCTCTCGACTAGGAGGCAATCCAGGTAACTCCTCCGGAAACACTCCAGGAAACTCTCGCACAATCCTAATATCTTGAACGTGCAACTCCTTAGAGCTAGGATTCATCACAAAGGATAGGTAAGCCTCACAACCTTGCCTCAGCATTTGGCTTGCTTCCAACGTAGACACCACATTGGCAAGAAACTTCACATTCTCACCAACCACCACTACTTCATAATCATCCGCAAGTTTCAAAGAAACTCGCTTGTTCTCGAAATCCACTACAGCTCGATGTTCAACAAGCCAATCCATACCAAGGATTACATCAAAACCATAGAATGGCAATTCCATGAGATCAACAAGAAAAACATGGTTTTGCACTTTCAAGGGACATCTTCTATACAACTTCCGTGTTACGACTGTCTCACCAAAGGAACTAGTCACACGCATACCAACATCCAAAGACTCAACAGGTAAACCAAGCAATTGAGCATGTTCACGCAATATGTACGAGTGTGTAGATCCAGAATCAATCAAAGAAAGTAATGACAAGGATTGCAAAGTAAAGGTACCTGCAATTACATCCGTATCATTCCTCCCCTCACGTTGAGCATACACTCGAGCCTGGCCACCACCCTCAGGTTGAACAGCCACAACATGCGCCACATTCCTCCCACCATCATCTCTGCGCTGAAAGTTACCACGGCCGCGCCCACGACCTCTCTGCGGTGCAACTACCCCAGGAGTACGTCCCTGACCACCACCGGCCAACAAGGGACACTCCCTCCTCATGTGGTCTGCCGAACCACAATTCCAGCATGAATTACCTGTCACAGCAACAAGAGCATGAACCTCCCTCGCTGCTCGAGGACAATCTCGCCTCAAATGGCCATGAGATCCACACGTCCAGTACATGTTCTGATCAGCCCTCATCCTATCTCCCTGAACAGGCGCACCATGTCCTCCATTACCACGCCTAGCAAAAGACTGATACCTCTTATCTCGTCCTCTGTTGTTCCGTCCACCACCGGAACTATAATCAGCAGCTCTTTTTCCCGAGCTAGAACTAACGCCTCTGGAAGACAAACCCAAGTTCTGCTTGATGTCCTTCGCTCTACTCACAAGCACATCAAAATCTGTATACTTAGCCGCAAGCATAAAAGTTTTCACGTTCATTACCAATCCATATCGGAAACGTTCACACCTCTCCCGCTCATCAGGGATTAGCTCAGGTGTATACTGACTAAGGCGGACAAACTGAACCTCATACTCAGCTACCGTCATGCTTCCTTGCACAAGAGACATAAATTCTCTTTTCTTCTCATCTAGGTATCGCACACCTAGATACTTCCGCTTGAACGCATTCAAGACGAATGTCCAGGTCACATCATTATCCTCCATTCCATAGACAGTGGTCGTCCACCACGTATAAGCATCATCATGTAACAGTGACACCACACAACCCAACTTCTGCACATTATTGTAGTTCATTTGCCCCAAAATCCTCTTGGTGCTTTCCAACCAAGACTCAGACCCTTCCGGAGATAAACATCTGAACTCAGTCCCTCCCAGACTGCGAAGACGTTCCAAAGGCAATCTCGCATTAGCATCACCCTGATGCGCAGCTCTGTAAGCTTCAGCTACTGCTGCCTGAAAGGCTCCAGCAATAGCTTGAATCAACACCGTCATGTCAGGAGCAGCTTGCCCCTGCAAACCTTCAGGTCCAGCGACCCCAGCACCAGCACCAACACCAGCATTATCACCTCTAGCACCACCACCGCCGGGTGGTCCACCACCAGGGGGAGGAGGTAAATCCACAACATTCTCAGCATTCTCCTCATTCTCATTCTGAGCCATAGCTCTTGTATTCATTCTCATCTCTCTACGCGGCCCCATTTACAAGAAAAACAATGCACTGACACAAATGCAATAAACATAATTAGGCTCAACAAGGTAAGTAATCCAAGTACTCAAGCTCTTTTTCGAAAACAATTCCTTTCATTAGTTTTGATATGGCAATGGGATCCCCTAACACACTCCATCATAGCATAACATCACAATTGAAACCATGCATCACTATTCATACAACATTCTTTCATCCAAAAGGCATATCATGCAAATACACATACATCACCCACATAACCATTCCCATTTACATGAGAACTAAGCTATGATACCACCAAATGTAACCCTCTTAGCCCGGCCTAGACGGTTGACCCGAACTACGAAGATTACACGGGAAAACCAAAGTCAACCCGAAAGTCAACCTTGATTAACGACCCTTTTTTTCCTTTTAATCTTGTCTAGATGCACATTAACCCTAAGTGAGATCCCACAAAACTTATTTGAAAAAGGCACAGCGATTGGATAACAAAGAGGGACTCAATTGCACTTATTACAAGTTTAAGGACCAAATTGTAATTTCTGTAAATTAGAAGATCAAAACTGATTTTAAGGTTACCAATATGAAATTAGTCACATTACATGCTACTCTGCCAAAAATAAACTTAAATGGACATCTCAAACACCAGCAATTGCAACATCAACATTCGGGACTAAAATGCAAAGCTTGCAAACTTCAGCACCATTCAAATCAGTGCCCAACGGTCACCTGTTTCGAAACGTTCACCTGCCGTATCGGAACGAGGACCGAAACGACGTTGACCGTTCCGAAACGTGGGTTGGTTCCGAGACTGGTTCCGAAACAAGGCCTTCTAGTAGCCAAATCGTTTCGGAACAGCCTCCAGCCGTTTCGAAACACGAAGGCCATTACATGCCCCCGTTTCGAAACGCCAGAGAGTGTTCTGATACGGTTTGCCCAGAAGCTGCAGGTTTTGCTGGTTTTTCATACATAAATCCATTCAAACTCATCCTAATGACTTTCCAAACATACCAACAAGTCATCAAACCTATAAGGTGCATGTTTAGAACTCCTAAACACATTCATAGCATCAAACATGAATTTCACATGTCTAGAGGCATGCTTCCTATTATTCAAAACCAAATAAGCAAACAAACTTCAAAACAAGCATTTAAAGGCCATTTACAAGTTCAAACCAACAAAGGCAACATGCCTCAACTTAGGGAGTTCAACACATCTCCCAAAACAAAGTTTAGATTCCCATTGCCACATTACCAAAACTAATAGTGTATGAAAACATCACCATACATGAGCTTGGATTCCCTTGGACACACTTAGCTCCCTTGTTGCCCTTTAACACCTCATTTATCTGCATTATTGGTAAAAGAGAGAGAGCGTAAGCACAAATGCTTAGTGAGGCATGCTCTAAGTAAACCAACACAATAATGCATTTTTAGAAAACACTCTCAACAAAGCTTTTAAACCACATACTCATCTCTTTCTCATGCCACCATGCATACTTTACAAGCATCTCATGCTTCATTATGTTCAATACATTATATTGGCTTACAAGTGATAGTTCATACCCATTTCAACACAAAACACAATCGGATACGCGGATTACAAGCGTTGTCCCACACGCTTCATACACACTACCGGACTACACAAGGTGGAGTTTATCGGTACAATCACAACCCCTCAACACCCGTGATGGAGTTTAACGGTACAATCACAACCCCTCAACATCACTCATCGGTAGTTGTATAATTCCACTAACGAGAGTAAGGGACACATAACACAAGATCCACACACGGAATTTCAACCACCGTTGTGATCTTACCTCACTCGTTAGGGTACTTGGATGGAGTTTACGGTACAATCACAACCCCTCAACATCCAAGGCAACTTTACTTACGGTGCACCCAATCCTATAGCCGGCTAACTATATCCGATTCAAGTACTTTAAAACCATTTCATCACTTGCCAATATACATCAAATACCATCATCAATCCACTGTTTTAAAGCATTAATCAAAGCCATTAAACATCATGCATCTCCATGCATCAACACCAAACTAATAACATGTCAAACCAAGGATCTCTTACCTTGAGCATCCTTCAATACATGGCTTTCAAAACCAGCATTAATCATGCTAAAACATGCTTTCAAAACAGTAATTAAACATGCAATTTATAACCAATGCATCAAACCACTTCTTAGCACATCCGAGAGAGTTTTTCCGAAAACTTACTCTTGAGCTTAGCTAAGTTGTTTAGACTTAAACTAAGCTCTCAAAACCTCCAAATAATCGTTTCAAAGCTGGAAAACCATCTCCACTCACCAATTACGTTTCGCTCGCTTGCCGAAACGCCAATCAAGCCTCTAGATCAACTCCAAAAGTGTCTGAAGATGTCTCCCCTATTTTAGACACATCAAAGCAGAGGATTAATGCATCATCATGCATTGAAATCTTCAGCCAACACACCTAAACTTGCTGCTCTACCTAAAACCAACATTTCGGCTACCAAACACAACCGAAATCACCTCCACACTCTTCCAAAACTTAACTCAGCCAAGATCCATCACTTCCAACCATTTCTAAACATCAATTAACATCCAAAATAAACCTAAACTCGTCCTTATACCTCCAGCTATAACAGAACACCAAAAACGCCTCAAAAACCACCATTTTCATTAGCAAAAACTTAGGAAATACAACCTATTCGGGATTAGATTGATAAAACTTCATTTCAAACATCATTAGACATCCAAAATACATTAAAGAATCATCTCAAAACAGAGCCCAAACAATCACAACGAAATTCTTCAAGATTTCTTCCAAAATCTTGAGTTTTAAGCCAAAATCATGTTTCCAACATTAAAACCATTTATAAAACTTAAATTAAGGATTGAAAACTTGGGAATTTTAGTAAAGAACTGAGTATTTAGAGGAGAAGAACAATCTTACCTCTAAATGGTGATTTCTCCTTGATTTGGGCCAAATTCCTTGAAAATTCAATGTGGAAATCAAAAGGTTTTGTTGCTAGATTGATTATGAAACAATGAGTGATGGAAATCTCATCAAATGTGGTGAAGATCAAAGTTATTTGTGCTGGAGAAAATGTGTTTGGATGATGGGATTTTGAGAGAAAAAGGAATGAGAGAAAATTAGGAAAGGGTAGTTATGAGAATCTAAAAGTAGTTTTCATCTTTATTTAATTTAATTAAAACATTAATTAAATCACCCAAATTAAGGAAAAATCTGGAGAAAAACATTTTGGGTAAATTAGCTCCTTAAAGATTCAAAGTTTCAATCCTTTACAAAACAGTCACCACTAAACTTTTCAAAAATTGCATTTTGGTCACTACACCGAAATGTAGTATTTCCAAACCTTATTTTGTAAAATTGATTTCACCACTCTCTTATATATATTAAAAGAGGATTTTTAGATATTTTTTCTATATTTTTAAAGCATCCCGAACTAGGCTTTCCCTAAAACCTCCTTTTATATTCGAACCGTTTCTCAGACCGGTCCGACCAAACCCTAAACTTCTAAGCCCAAAATTGGGGTGTTACAACAACCCTCGAGTTTGGGGTGGCATCCCTCCAGTAATGAAGTGTCTATTATGTTTAAAAACTGTGTCTAAGTGTTTAGTTTATTTTTGCTTAAAATTGATGAAAATTTGGCTTAAGTCTTTGAACTTAACTTACCTGCCGCGACATATGCTGTCGTGACAGTGCCTTTAGGAAATTTTAGGATTTGTTTAGAGCCTTGCTATAATTCTACCCTGTATAACACTCTTTGTGACTCTCGTGCCTTCTAGATTACTTTAGTACACTGGAATAGAAATGTTTACCCACTTGAAACTGCCCCTAGAGGTGCCTATCACTGGCTCTAGGAAAACAAAGAAAGAAAGAAAAATATTCAGACTCAATTGCATGCAAAACTGCCTTGCACTTATTTTAGGAGATTTCTTTTTGAGCTAAGTCAGAAAAAACTAAAGGATCCTAAGAATTGCCTCCAGAAAAGATGCAGTTAATTCAAGAGTCAGAAAAAACTAAAGGAGCCTAAGAATTGCCTCTAGAAAAAATTGAAATGGCATAACCTCAAGTTTGTAGGCATAACTATTCTGATATAGTAAGGTAGTCTAGATGCATAAGTGTTCACAAAACCGGCACACACTACACAAGAATTATAGCATGGTTCCGAATGAATCCAGAAAGGCCCGACAAGGTATTGCTCTTGATAGAATATAAGTGGTAGGTAATGTAGGGTTCACCGATTTAAGCCAAAACAAAAAATATTTCATTTTAGTTAGGTAATATTTGCTTGAGGGCAAGCAAGAGCTTGAGTTTGGGGGTGTGTTGAGTGAGTAAAAGTTCTATATTTTACCCCCTATTTAACCCATATTTCTGCTGCATAATTCATTGCATTTAGGATAGATTTCATTTATACATCACAATTATATAAAATGGCACAATTGCTACTGATTTTGGTTACTTTTGCAGGTAGCTGTTGTAGCAGACTCTGGGCAGTGGAGAAGAAGAGCTGGAACACAGGGCTGCAGTCGAGAAGAATGACGTTGCCGTGGCCGCTGCCGTGGCAGCCAATGACGACAGCCATGTCGAAGGGAAAAAGTGAAGTGGAGCTCGACAGAAAGAGGAAATGAAGCCGGTCTGTCGTGGGTCACTCCTATATTTTTATGAGCCCTAGATCAGAATGAAGGCGAAGCCCAAAGTTCAAGGAAGAAACCCAAAGCAAGAAAAGAGGACGAATTAAAGGCATCTACTCTGAAGATTTAGTCTTTAATAGAGTTGTACTTTAATTTAAACTTGTATTCTTGCCATATTAGAAAACTTGAACCCAAGGCCTATATAAAGGCATGTAATTCGACCTTGGGGAGGATATCTTATTCTCTAGCCGTCTTCCCCTAAACCCTAGTCGTTTCCCCCCTTCTCATCATGTTCTAAACTTCCCCTAGGGCTAAGGGTTGATTCTGTAAAGTAGTTGCAAGGATTGTATTGTTTTAGGATTTTTCTGTTCAATAAAATAGACTTCAAGTTTGCTTATTCTGGTTTTCAACATCTTGCAAGAGTATCGGGAGAGCATTGTGAGATTATACATTTACTTAATATCGGGAGAGTTAAGTATATGAAAGGAATAAGTACGGGTTTGTCCAGTTTATGGTTGAACTATCTCGGACCTAGGGATAGGACGAGGTTAAGTGGCTAAGTAAGAATTCAACAACATCGGTGTTCATCCTTCGATTCACGCCGGGAGGTATAATCAAAGACGTGTTCATCGACAGACTTGGACCTAGGGATAGGACGAGTCACAGCAGGGATTCTTGCCAAGCTTGAAGTATAGAGTTGTGCGATCGCTGCTGCGACAACAATAGACCGCTGCCGCCGCAGGTGCTGCCGCGAAAGGAGCAACGACAGAACAGGGAGTCCTATACAGTGCAACAGCTGCACTACTGAGCAAATCAATACCGGCCTATTTTCTCTATTATGAATCCTTTAATCCTTTATTTTCAGTATTCTTTATTATTCCCTTACAAACAATTAATTTAGCTTCTTTCTTTCTTGTGCAGCAATTCAAGGTTAAGGCTATGTCCAGTCCCTCTGGACTCGACATCCGATACTTTGTGTATCACTTTACTACTTGCGTCGTGTACACTTGCACTCTATTGCGATAGACTCTTTTACACGCAATAAGGCGTACTTAGCTTACGTGATGAATCTGAACATGAATGAAGTTAGACCCCAGGATATCAGAACAGTGTGTGATTTTCCGAGTGTGTTTCCGGAAGAATTGTCGGGTTTACCACCTGATAGAGAGGTAGAGTTTGCTATAAAGACATATTCAGATTTAGCTCATGTTTCGATTGCTCCATATCGTATGGCACCGAAAGAACTGAAAGAGTTGAAGACTCAGTTACAAGAGTTGTCAGATAGAGGTTTTATCCGTCCTAGTTCTTCGCCTTGGGGTGCTCCGGTTTTGTTTGTGAAGAAGAAAGACGGTAGTATGAGAATGTGCATTGATTATAGACAGTTAAATCAGTTGACAGTGAAGAACAAGTATCCTTTACCGTGTATCGATGATTTGTTTGATCAGTTGAGAGGGGCATCAGTCTTTTCGAAGATTGATTTGAGGTCCGGGTATTACCAGTTGAAGGTAAAAGAGGTTGATGTACCGAAGACAACTTTTAGGACTAGATATGGTCACTATGAGTTCTTAGTTATGTCGTTTGGGTTGACAAATGCGTCGGCTGCTTTCATGGACAAGATGAACAGAATCTTCCATCAGTACTTAGATCAGTTTGTGGTTGTTTTCATAGATGACATTTTGGTGTATTCGCGTACCGAAAAAGATCATAACCGGCATTTGAGGTTAGTTTTGCAGACTTTGCTAGACAACCAGTTGTACGCTAAGTTGAGTAAGTGTGAGCTCTGGATCAAAGAAGTAGTCTTCCTAGGACATGTAGTGTCAGCCGAGGGGATTAGAGATGATCCGAAGAAGATAGAAGCCATTGTTGAGTGGAAGCAACCAAAGTCTGTGACAGAGATTCGTAGTTTCCTAGGCTTAGCGGGTTACTATAGGAGGTTTGTGGAAGGATTTTCGAAGATAGCCTCTCCTTTGACGAAGTTGCTTCAGAAGAATGTTCAGTTTGAGTGGTCAGATGCGAGACAGCAAGCCTTTGAGAAATTGAAAGAAGCTTTGACCAATGCATCGATTTTGATTCAGCCAGAGTCGGGGAAAGATTATGTGATCTACAGTGATGCTTCATATGTAGGTTTAGGTTGTGTGCTCATGCAAGACGAAAGAGTGGTAGCTTATACCTCGAGATAGTTGAAGACTCACAAGCGTAATTATCCGACACACGACATAAAGCTAGCCGCAGTTGTGTTTGCCTTGAAGATTTGGAGACATTATTTGTATGGTGAGAAATGCATAGTGTATACGGATCACAAGAGTCTAAAGTATATCATGAAACAACGAGAATTGAACCTTAGACAATGTAGGTGGCTAGAGTTGCTTAAGGACTGTGATCTCATGATTGAGTATCATCCGGGTAAAGCCAATGTAGTGGCAGATGCTTTGAGTAGGAAGGTAGTTGTTGAGTTGAGAGCCATGTTTGCTAGTTTGAGTTTGTCCGGTGATGGTGGTCTAGTGGTCGAGCTTTAGGTTAGACCTACCTTAGGCCAGTTGATTAGAGAGAAACAGTTGTTAGATAGATCCTTGGAACCTCACGTGCAAGATATAGCCGAGGGTAGACCATCGGACTACAGTTTTAGTGTTGATGGGGTCTTGTGTTTCAGAGATAGAATAGTTGTGCCGGATGACAGTGATTTGAGACGTACTATCTTAACCGAAGCACACAGTAGCGCGTTTGCTATGCAGCCCGGTAGTATAAAGATGTATCGTGATTTGAAGAATGAATACTATTGGGTTGGTTTGAAGAAAGACGTAGCCGACTTCGTGAGTAAGTGTATGATATGCCAGAGAGTTAAGGCAGAACATCAAGTTCCTTCAGGTTTGTTGCAATCGTTGAGAATTCTGAAATGGAAGTGGGAAAATATCACCATGGACTTCGTTTCAGGTTTGCCTTTGACTCCTTCGAAGAAGAACTCAGTTTGGGTTATAGTTGACCGTTTCACAAAGTGTGCTCACTTTTTAGCTGCTAATACGACTTACTCCCTAGATAGATTGGCCGGTTTGTACATCGGTGAGATTGTGAGACTGCATGGTGTGCCGAAGTCGATTGTGTCTGACGGAGATCTGAGATTTACAGCCAGATTTTGGGAGTGTTTGCATACAGCTTTGGGTACCCGATTGAATTTCAGTATGTCGTATCATCCTCAGTCAGATAGTCAGTCAGAGAGGGTTATACAGATTTTAGAGGACATGTTGCGTTGTTGCATCATTGACTTTCAAGGTACTTGGGAGAAAAACTTGTCGTTGGTCGAGTTCGCATATAATAACAGTTTTCAGTCGAGCATTCAGATGGCTCCGTATGAGGCACTGTATGGTCGAAAATGTAGAACTCCGATTTGTTGGGCCAAAACAGGTCAAAAGTTGTTATTGATGCCGGATTTTCTTAAGGGGACTACCGATAAGGTGAAGTTGATCTATAATCGTTTGAAGACAGCTTCGGATAGACAGAAATCCTATGCCGATTTGAAGAGGAAAGAAGTTGAGTATGTCGTGGGAGATAGAGTGTTCTTGAAAGTCTCTCCGTGGAAGAAAGTTATGAGGTTTGGTAGAAAAGGGAAATTGAGTCTGAGATACATTGGGCCGTATGAGATTGTGAAACGAATCGGTCCGGTTACTTATTAGTTATGTTTGCCATCCGAGTTAGAGAAGATTCACAATGTGTTCCATGTTTCGACGCTTCGTAAGTATAGATCAGATCTATCGCATGTTATGCTTGTGGAAGAGATTGAGTTGAATCCGAATTTAACGTATGATGAGGAACCAGTTGAGATCTTATCCTTAGACAGCAAGGTGTTGCATGGTAGATCGATTGAGTTGGTCAAAGTGAGGTGGCAACGTCGAGGTGTAGACGAGGCCACTTGGGAAGGAAAGAAAGATATGGAGAGGCAGTTTACGTATCTCTTTCAGTCAAGTAATTTCAAGGATGAAATTCCTTAAGTGGGGGAGAGTTGTAACACCCGGGTTTAGGGGTCGGGAGTTGAGTGTGTGAATCAGGTTCGATTCGTTGGGCTCGTTTTAATTGAAGTGGGCTTTGGTTTTAATTAAAAAGAGCTTGTGGTTTATTAAGGGCAAAATAGTAATTTTTAAATAAAGGGAAAAAGATGAGTAAAAAGGGGCCTTTTTGAAAGTCCTCTTCATCTTCTTCCTTAAACCATTTTCACGACAAAACCTCCCTCTTACCCCTAAATCACTGTTCCATCAATTTTCTTCACCATTTCAAGTGCTTTCATCAAGGTAAGAACGTTTTTGACTTCTCCTCATCATTCCTAACATTTCCATGGTTTTAGATTCTCATAAACGCCATTTTTATAGTTCTTCAAGTTTTGAAAATTTAAGAAAAATGAGGAAGCTTTGATAGGTTTTCATGTGGGTTTTGATTTGCCAAGTTAATATATGTTTTAATCTTACCCTAAAGAGTATTATATCTCAAAATGGCAGGGTTTTGATGAAAATCCTGAAATGGGTTTTTGTGGGTATTTTAAAGAGTTGAAATTTTGGGGTTTTGAGGTAGTTTGGTGTAGAAGAGTGGGGCTGATGATATAGTAATGCTTGAAGGTTGTTTTGAAAGTGTTTAATGATGACTTGGGTGTTGGATTCGATGGTTTTCTGTTGGGTTGTGTGTGAGTCCGAAAATGAGGATTTTGTGTTAGTTTTGGCTTGGAAATGTAGATAAATGGTCTTGTGGTTGTAATCTGATTTGTGATAGTGGTTTTATAGATGATTGTTGAGTAATATGTTGTTTTTGGTTGATTAGAATCAAGGGAAATCGTTGGAGAAGCTTCAGGCTTGATTTCGGGAAGTTTGGAGGCTTCTCGGTTTGCTTTAAAGGAGTTCGGTGAGTGGATTATTTAAAACGGTTTTAAATTGGTTCAAGTGTGTGGTTGAAGTGTTGGATTGTGCTTGGTAGGCCAATCCAAGGAGGGGATTAAGTTGGTAGCTTAATCTCTTGTTGACTTTATGAGTTCTTGCTTAATGTGCATAATTGTGGTCTTGTGTAGTATGTGTTCGTTTATGCATGTTGATGTATATATATATATATATATATATGTATGTATATATTGATGATGTTGTATATGGTGATGATATGTTGTGTACATGATTGTGAAATCATGGTGAGACTTGTTTAGTATGATTGGCACTAGTTATAATTATCGGATATAAATGATCGATCATTAGGATGAGTGTGCACACGGTAAGAGTCAAATTCGCGTGTGGCCTTGGTGACGTGTAGTCATCAAGGAGGAGTACGATGAGGTAATATTCCACCGGAAAATGTTAGCATGTGATGATGAGTGTAATCCCATCCATAAGTGAAAACGGTGATGTGTGTAATCCTACCGGAAGGTAATTGTTGTTGAGTACGTTGGGGCGAAAATCCCAACGGAAGCTATCCGCATATCCGAGTAGTATATAGTTGCCAATATACTTGTTCATGTGCGGTTGTTGTGTAAGATATTTGTTATATCTTTGTTTAGCATAACATGAGGTAAGATGCCATATCCATGCATTCTCTTAACGTTTGGCTATGTTGCTATGTTAGCGTAAATGTATGCCTTGTGAATGTCTTAAGGATATTATGCTTTGAACCCTGCATTGTCGTCGTTTTGTTTTAGGACACCCTCACTAAGCTTCTAGCTTACGCTCTCGTTTTCGGCAATGCAGATCACTAGTGTGGAGTTAGCAAGGAGCAAGGAAAGGGAATCCAAGTGCGTTTGTGGTTGCTCAAGTATGATTTTAGTAAATAATGTAGTAGTTTAGCAATGGGGATGCTACGTGTTGTAAGAGCGTGTATCTAGACTCCTATGTGTTGGTTTTATGTTGTTAATGTTTTTGTGTTGAGGCTTGTAAACCATGTTTATGTTGATGCCTAAGTGTTTTTATTGAAGGCTTATAACCATGTTTTATGAATGCTTATGTGTTGCTTTGAAAGCATGTAAACCTTGTTATGAAATGCTCATGTGGATGTATGTCTCCTTTAAATGAAATGGACATGTTATGTGTTTGATCATGTTTGTGGTAGGACGTAATGCCTATAGATTGTATGCTTGTTGATGTTTCATGATTCTTGTTGTTTTGGGGTATGTTTGGGAACACTTGGAGATGCAGAAAACTGTTTTCAGGGTCACACAGAGTGCAGGCGTTTCGAAACGCTTATGGTTGTTTTAGGACAGGTGTAGCTCCAGGGATACTCGTATCGGAACGGGGGTGGTGCCATTTCGATACGATTTGACACTGTGAGCTCCCGTTTCGGTACGCGTTTCGATACGGTTTGCCTCTGTCAGTGCCCGTTTCAGAACCTGTTCTGGAACGTTCCAACACTGGAGACCCTCGTACCGGAACGGAGTGGACAGTATCGGTACGTCCTAGTCTGGCTTTTAAACTGGAGCACGCGTATCGAAACGGGCAAGCCTTTTCGAAACGTAGGCTCGTATTTGGGCTTTTTAGCATCTTCAAAGGTTCTCGGATGTTGTGTTTTAGTCTCGTTTGTTTGTTGCTTCCTTGTTAAGTTTATATGCATCGTTCATGTATGGTTTGGGTTCGTAAGTTTGCAAATGGACTAACATGTCACTTGGTAAATTTATATTACCTTACGCCTTGTTTGTATCTTTTCGTTCTCATTTTCCGCTGTCATTTTCACACATAGGACTAAATGATACATTTAGACAAGATGATTTAATGAAAAAAATTCTAGGGTTGCTAATCGAAGTGGAGCCTTAACGGGTTTCGCTTCGGTTTTCCCCGTGTAACCTGTTCGGACTGGTCTGTCGCATAGACCGGTACGACGGGGTTACAGGGAGAATAGAACCCAGCTTAGCTATTCGAGCATAAGGAGAATAGAATCAGTCTATCCATTCGGGCGTTTGGAGAATGGAATTCGCTCATCTATTTGGGCAAAAGGAGAATAGAACCAACCTATCCGTTCGGGCGTTTGGAGAATAGAATCCACTCATCTATTCGGGCGTCTGGAGAAAAGAACATGCCTATTCGTTCGAGCATTTGAAGAATGGAGCCAACCAGTAAATCGGTGAAAACTAGTGTCTTTTTGTCTTTTCTTTATCTTTGTTGCACAGAGATAAGCAAAGAGGGGCAATTGTTCTCACACCACATTATGGAATTGGGAAAAAAACTAATGAGGTGAAAAAATAATAATAAATGTGATTAAAAAAACAGCTAAAAATCAACAACAACAAAAAAAGAAAAAGGGAAAGATAACAAAAAAAAAGGGGGGGGGGGGGAGATTGGAATTGGGATCTAATATCCGCTTGGTTATCGCACCACATTATGGAGAAGATTGTTCTCATACCTCCTCCAGGACCCGAGCTTGGGGCTGATTTACCGAGATGGCGTTAGGATAAAATTCGTAAATTATCTACTAATACGACCTATATTTCCCTCAACCAAGAGGAAAGTGTATCGAATAATCTTGCTTGGAAACAAGTTTGGCAGTTGGTTGTTCCGCAGCGGGTCAGAGTTTTGGTTTGGCTCGCTTTACATCAGTGTCTACTCACTAATGTGGAGCGTGCGGGGCGGCATTTAACAACTTCAGATGTTTGTCAGATATGTATGAATGGCTCGGAAATTATAGACCATATTTTTGGCTATTGTAATTTGTAACCCTACACAGAAGTTGTGGAGATCCATTATTAAATGGGACTAGCATCAGACATTTTTCGATCTCCCCTTTCCAGATTGGATCTAACAAAATGCTTGTCTTGGTACTAAGTTTGGCATTGTTGAAGGTGAATGGGACGCGCGCTTTGCTATTCTTTGTTGGTTGCTTTGATGAGTAGTTTACACCGATAAGGGATATTTGGGAAGACTGCAGCCGCATGGCTGATCTGCAACAATCACACTCGACTAGTGCGCTCCTTGGACCAATTGGATGAAAATCAATTGTGAGGACGAGTGATAGTATGGCAGCTATGGGAGGGGTGATCCGCGATGACAAAGGTACGTGGCATAAAAATCACCGTCCAGTTACGTTGATGATGAGAACTCAAACCATGAGAGCCACAAAAATCATTACGTAAAATTCGGAGAGCCTTCACACTATCAAGCTCAAGAATTACATTCTGAAACTCGTCATCCCAAACAAAAAGCAATTCAACACACGCCCCCAACCCCAAAGTTCTGAATCAGTCACCAAACAGATGCCGATGAACTATGTAAACCCAAACTTCCAATTGCCGACATTGTCGCGAGCCACACCGGCCCCCACAAGATGCCTGACCATCCGACACACGACAAGCACCATTCCTATTAATTTTAATTCGTATTAATTCTATTCCTTTTATATAAAAAGCATTTTTTCTTTTAAATAGATAAATTAATCTATTTATCTCAAACTTAATCTATTAGTAAATTAAAAATAAACTTTAATTATTTAATATATATTTAAATTAAAGTTTATTTTGATAGTATTCAAATCAAATTATATTTTATGATGGGTAATTATTCTATACACAAGAGTTTGTGGAAATTTTTTTACACAAGCGTCTTAGTTTTAGGGTTTAAGTGCACTAGTTTTGAATTTATAGGTTGTTGATGAAATTTTAGGTTTAGGGTTAAAATTTAGGGTTTATAGGTTAAAACCTAAATCCCTAACTATATCATCCTAAACCCTAAACCCTAACTCTAAACCCTAAATTATAACCCTAAACAATAAATTCTAAATCCCTAAATTCTAAATCCTAAACTAAGACCCTATACATAGGATAATAATCCTTAATGTATTGTGTATAATGTTCCTTTGAGTAAATGTAAATATAAATAGTTTTAAAATAAATAAAAAAATAGTTGAAATAATACCAATGAAAAAATTACTTTAACATTGCTCCCAAAATTTTTCCCCAAATTATGGTTTGAATAGTACTTTAAAAGTCGGATTCAGCTAAATCTGACTATAAACAGTGTTTTTTAAAAAAGTCTTACAAAAATACCTAAAGTCTGAACATCTTGACCTCGTCATTCAGAGGCATTTTTATAATTTCTAACCTAAAGTCGTATTCAGCTGCACCAGCCTTTAAGGCACCGTTCATATTACAATAATTTTAGAAATAAAATGATTTGCACCACATTTAAAGAAAAAACAAAGTTTAGTGAAATATTGCTGAAAATTGTACATAAAATTAGGTAATGATTTCAATTCCAAGTAAAATAAATAAACAAATATTCTGTACACGTTTGTATTTTTTATGAATTTAAAATACTTAAAGAGGATAACAAATATATTTATTCCACATTCTTTTTCCAAAGGTAAGCGGCGTCAACAAGTTTTCATACATTCAACTGGGTCTTAATTGATACCCAGAACTTAATTATCTTCCACAAGGACTCAAATAATTGAATATAAACATGTATGATTAATAGCGTTATTATTATTTTATTTTTTTATAATAAGCATATCTGTTTTATGAATGGAAATTTTCAGTCCCTTTTCGGTGTTCTTATTTATTCCCTCATAGTAAAAATTAGCTTTAGGGGTTGTGGTTACGGTTTAGAAAATTTAGAGTATAGTATATTTTTTAGGGTTTAAGATTTATAATTTAGTGTTAGGGCTTGGAAGTTAATTTTTTGTGTTCTTTTAATGTGGGGCATAGAAAGGACACCAAAAAAAGACATAGAATTTTTATCCCTGTCTTACGGTCCATGTTCGGGGTGCAAAGCTATGCCTCCCAATATATCGTCTTCAAGGTTATTATTTATTTTTTTGATAAAATAGAGATTACTCACATATGCCTCATTAAAAAATAGGTTATCATTTTATTTTATTTACTTCTTTAGTTAAAATTTATGATTGATGTATCATATAAATCTATAAACTATTAATGAAGCACATGCTACATTTATTTTTTTATTAAATAGAAATTTATTATATTTTCATGTAAAATTTCAAACCTATGCAATATAAAATTAAATAATATAAGCATTTTTAATCATTAGGTCAATAGGTAGATCTCTACATGATATACTTATTAGTTATCAGTAAGTTTTTTTTTTAAACAAATAAATTTATTTTCATTTAAATAGCTAGCTAACTAACTAGCCATTAATTACACTTTTTCACCTCATTTTATATGGAAAAAGAATATTTTGATCTATGGGATTGTAAAACAAACAAAAACAAAATTTTCAACAACAAAATAATAATAAATAGTAAGAATAAGAACAAGAAAAGTGAGTATCTTATGGCTGTAAGATTGAACCAGAGAAGAAAGCAATTTATGCAACGTAACGTTTCCCTGAAATCTGGTTGCTTCAAATATTTACACCCTGAAATCTTCAGATACGGCCTGATGACTCGATCGGCCTCGTATACACAACCACTGAAATCCATAGCTATATCCTGCATTAGTGAATTTAAAAATATTTTTTAGAGTTAACATAGCACGTAATATTTAAAAATCTCATGATAGTTAAAATTTATAAAGATTAAAAAATTTAAAAATCGTTTAGAAAGTTGATGTGAACACCTGTCTACCCTTAAATATACATGGATTCGCCACTGATTTCCTAAACCAGGGACTCAGGCATCGCATTGGTTATACAGTAACAGGAGGAGCACCGACCCCATCCTCCGCAGGCGGTGGTGCTAACGAGCTTTCTCCACCTTGAGAAATCTCCGGGAGAGGTTTTTCTTCTACTCGTCCACATAGAGCGTTCAGGGAGTCGGATATGGGTTTGATGACCAAAATGCCCTCAGCGACCACGGCACATGTGAAGGTGGTGAGGAAGACAGATAAGGTAAAAACATCATGAGTGGGCTTGTCTGGTGTCCAGACATCAGACAAGCCCATGAGCAGGATTTGCAATGGCAAGCAAACGAGGATGGTGATAGCAAGGGTAAAGATCCGAAACTTGAGTGCCTTGTTGATAACATGAGACACAACTTTCCAGAACGATACCAAGAAGGAGAGTATATAAATAACTCCAAAAATGCCGAATAAAATGGTGCTCAGAAAAGGGTAGGCACACAAAACCACAGAATCATCGAATAGGAACCAACTCCGACAGAAGAATTTGGGGAAACGAACCTTGGAATCATCGAGGAAGAGGACGTAAACTTGTAAAAGAAAAAGCGGAAGACATGAGGCGAAGACGTAGAAAACGCTGAAGAAGCCTTTCGGGGTTGTTTTCTTAATGGAAACATCGAGCAAGAAAAGAAGGATTACGAGGAAACCAGGCTCGAAGATCCCCAAAGACAGAACCACGTGGAGTTTGCAGAAGTTAGCCTGTTGCGGCGGCGTTAGGTTTGGAAACAAAGGGTTCAAATATATGTGTCGGAAAGAGGGGAGGCGAATGGCTTCGGTTAAGGCCCAAAACGCGATGAAGATGACGAAAAGGAATCGGACGGTCCAGAGGGAGTTGAAATTCTGCAAATGGCGGGAGCTCCTGGATTTAAAACGGATGAGTAAAATGAAGCAGACACAGAAGAGAGATAAAACGAGGAGGGCAGCAATGAGGATGAGGAAGAGGAATTCGATGGCGGATTTGAGGAGGAGTGGTAGGGTGGAAAAAAATATCATGGCACACACGTACGTACGTGACTATAAGATATGACAATGGCGGAGATCGATGGAGTATGTGTTAGCAGTGCGGCGGTGGTGGTGGTGGCGGCGGCGGTCATAAAAGTTGGAAGAAAGTGAAAGAAGCCAAGGCAGCATACTTGGGCGGTGGGACTCGGAAGGGGTGTTGGGGGAGAGAATAAGGGTTGATTTCTTTCTCTCCCCTTTTCCCAACCGGCAGGGAAACAAGCCGGTGAGCTCAACTTGATTAGATCTTTTTTGGGTTTGTCGGATCATAAAAGGAATTGACAATTTTTGTGTGGTGATATGAAATGCCTGCTTTAATCTCGCCTCTTTTCTGGTTGTTGCACCTATTTTTAGGCCATGCACACAATTTCAGGGTGATTTTAAGCTATAGGATTTAGGTTTTTATTTTTCTCGAAAACAAATCAATAATTTAGAAAGCTATTTTGTAGGAATTTTCATGGATGATATATGATTGGTTCAGTTGCGGTATAAAAGTTTACAGAGCCTTGTACAGTTTATAAAACATGAGACTTTTTAATTCATAATCGTAAAGATATATGAGGTATTTTTAAAAAATATTTTTATCCTAATAAAAATTAAAAAGAAAAATATTATGAGTCTCTCTTTAAAGTAATTTTCTATTTTTTTCTTATAATTTTTTAAACCAAAATCTTTTATTTTTCCCTATAAACATTTAATTTAATTCATTTGGGGCCCCTCTTTTTTTGGGGGCCCTGTGCGGTCGCTCACCTCGCACATGTCTGAAACCCCCATTGGATTAATTTTCTTATATTTTAGGCATAAGGACACAAATAAGATCTTTAAATCCTATTTTGACCAAAGCATAATCCATGATCCTAAATTGCCCGGACTAGTACCCTTACACTGAACTCGATGCAATTTAAACGTTAATCACGAGATTAACCTAATCCTAAACCGAACTCGCCGTATGGACACAACGAGTTTCCTCCTACTTAACGATATTTTAGGGCTAAGCATAACATTGTTTTTACATAATTGAACTCGCGGCGAGTTCAGCTTGGGTTATAATTTATGTCATTTATATCTTAATACGTTTAGAAAAATTGTTTTATTAAAATATAAATTTCCGAAAGTTGTAAATTATCTAACATTTTGTAATTTTATTTGAATGCACAAATATTATAACTAATAAGTTGTAAAATGTTTTAAAGAAAATGTAGAAGTTGAAATGAATTATTTAATACTAATACTTATGTTAAAACATGGTTACTTAATAAAAATAAAACAACATATTTATATTCGAGATGGACATTTTGGCATTATATGACTTGAAAGTCTACAATTCTTGCAGAGTCTAGGTTGTCCGGTAGGCTCGCGGTCGTGGTGACGCATGTCGTCCATATCATTCTTAATCCATGTGGATCTGGGACGTCCTGGTTTTTCCCTTTGCAGAGTTGGGTAAAGTAAAATTGTGGTCTATGTCTGCTCAACATTCCATTTAGTTTCGCTGCAGATGGGTGGGGAATCCATTTCGTAGACCTTAAATACTGAATGAAGTCAGTATACAAGATCCACATATTCCTTGTAATCGATCCTGCCAGCGGAGCATGCAACGATGACATGCTCGCATGGAGTCTTCAGTGCCTGGAATTTGCCACAATCGCACAACCTGTGTTCGAGAACCACCTTGTACGATGTTGGATCAAAACCCTACATTGATCGTGGTATCTCCGAGACATAGAAATAGTTTTCGTTACGCGACATTGGCAGCACATGCAACCCGTTGGATTTAACAACGGTTTTTTAATTTCTTCTCGTATCCTCGGGTGGAATGTGCGACCCATTTGCATCATAACGACAACTTCTTTCCCCAAGGCCGCGAACAGCTTGCCCAAACAAAAGTACGTAGCTTTCACGATGGCAGTCACTGGCAAATTTCGAACCTCTTTCAAGAAAGAATTTATTGCTTCAGCTAAGTTGGTTGTCATGTAGCCATATCTAAAACCGCCATCGTATGCATTAGTCCATTTTTCCTTGGGAATTTTTGCAACGTACTTGTAGCCCAGATCATTCCTCCCCGCAACTCTTCAAGTATTTATTTAAATTTTTCTTGAACTAGTTCGTACCCTAAGACGCGACATATTGAACAAATGAGATATATGGAAAGTAGTGATAAATACAACAAATCTTAATACGTACCCATGCGTATAACGAGCCTGCGTCCATCGTCCTTCTTATACCGGCCATGATAGTTTGCGGCAATGTGGCGTATGCAGTAACGTTGTTCAATGTTTGGAGGTTGAAACTTTTTTCCAAAGATTGAATCGCTGACTTGATCCCACCACCTCGATCTGACATCAAGTAAACTCGATTCTTTTTTATAATGTAATGGCGTAACTTCTTGAGGAAAAACCTCCATGAATCAATATCTTCTCTGGCACGAGTACGAATGTTATGGGTATTGTTTTGCGATTGCCGTCTTGAACAACGGCTAATAGCAAAACTTGCTTGTATCTTATATACAATAATGTGCCATCGATTTGCATGATAGGCTTGCAGTTCTTGTACACATTAATACACTGCAAAAATGTCCATAAAAGCTGTTTGAATTGGCAAACATCAGAAACCACGTGATCATTCTTGTAGTATGGTTCGGTTTCCAAATCTGCGATCGTTCCAAGGTTGTATTTCTTCATGATATTTATCCAAGCTGGGAGCTCATTGTAAGAAACGTCACATTCCCCATGCAAATTCACGATTGCCTTGTGTTCCTTCCCCCAAAGTCTTTTTGTATAATGGTGTGTAATCGTATAATGTCGTAACATACGTCTGCAACGCAAAAACAATGACTTTAGGGCTTGCTTGGAAAATTGTTTGGACACTCCCGGCGATGATTTTGGAGTCCATATTTGGATGATCCAGTTTATAACCGACGACATAACAAGTATGAGGGCCGTTGTAGAATGTGATCTCCCAGACGTTGTCTTTTTTCATCTTGTTGACACGCACCTTCTAGTT
This sequence comes from Hibiscus trionum, assembly GCA_030270665.1. NCBI lineage: Eukaryota > Viridiplantae > Streptophyta > Magnoliopsida > Malvales > Malvaceae > Hibiscus > Hibiscus trionum. The sequence goes on along the minus strand of BSYR01000027.1, from coordinate 12,064,485 downwards.
GCATCCCTGTGTCGATTTTTGTCTACATTCACATACGTATTTCTTTGATGTTGAGTACATCACCTTAGAATGCACACCATAACATATGTTGTACTTTTTAACACCAGCTTTTGCTTTGTCGCTTGTTCTGAACTAACTCCCTTCCCACAAGTCATCTTTCTTTATTGCAAAGTAAGAACGTAAAAACCCATGTCAGACACGTCAAGGAACTCTGGCACGTCCATTGCCGCCAAGTCGATGTCGTGCATGTGCTACGGAAGCTCGTACGGTGTTAGGGCACTACTGCTTGCAACATGTCTCAATTGATTTTCATTGAAGTTTCCAGGGGTGTCATTATCATTATCAGTGTCACTTTCAGTGTCGGAGGCAAAATCGGCAACAACATCTTCAGGCTCCACAAATAACCCAACCTCAGCATCATCGAGGCCACGCTCTTGAATCAGTTCTTCTGGGGATGTGTAACCTTCATCACCATCAGTGAATGCATGAGCAGGTGCATAAGTCGTACTTGTAGACTTGAGGGAAAAATTAGGAGGAGCGTAGGTTGCTCATTTAGATCAAAGGATGCAACGCAAGAGTGTCGGGCCCCTGAAAAATTTGATCCACCAAGTCTTGGTTGATGCCCATCAACGTATGGGTTAAAGGTGGAATGATGAGTTAATGGTCGTTTGATGTTTAGGTGGAAGAAGTTGGCAGACGTGTGTTGTGATGTTGAACATGCAGGTTCATCATGAAACACAGGGGTATAAGCAGGAATGCCAAGATTGTAATCCCCCATCAAAGAGTTGAAATCATATGTTGTCGCATGAGTTGCGACTCAATTTTCATTGTCACTTGCTACTTCTCCACTAAAATCTGCATACAAGTAGCAAATTTCCTCTGCGTACCGCTTATGCTTGTCGACCATTGCTTCAACATCGTCTTCATTGTCAATTCTCATTGTATCGTATGTCACTGGAAACAATGATGTGTGGAACCTGTAATAGAAAGCTTGTAGTGGTCTGTTACGCCCGACAAGTACTAGCCGTCTAATCTTCTTTACTAGCTTCTCCAAAAGAACGTTTGGAATGAATTTGATACGAAAAAAAAAAACCAGACTCAAAGTTTTTCACGATATTGTCTCCCATATAGTTGCTATCCTAGTATATGATTGTTGAGATTGGTGTTGGTGCCATTGTAAAACGATGTTTGTATGAGATTGGGAAAATTTTGAATTAAAAGAGAAATTTTGGGGTTTGTTTGAGAGTTGTGGAAAATGAGAAATATATTGGCCGGTAAAAACTTAATGAGTTTTTGAACTCGCCATGTATATACGACGAATTCCCTTAACATAATCCTCATTAATTACATTCATATTGGAAATGTAAACCTGCATCATTATTTCAATTCTGAGCAGCAAATTGTGACATGATGAGTCAAACTCACTGTGCCCAAACGGCGAGTTCAGCCTACCTCGCCTTGCATAGCGAGTTTTGCTTGTCATGTTACAATTTGTTGCTCAAGTGGTATAATATAAAGAGACGCGACGGGTGTAACTCGGCTTACATGAAAAGCGAGTTTATGTTAGAATGCCCAACTATAAATAACTAGTAACATGATTTTCGATTGTTTAAAACCTCTATTTCAAAATTTTATACTTTGCGTGTCTGAAAATGCATTCAAAATCGGGGTCATTTTATGTATTAATGGCGCCTAGTTGCACGAGCAAAGTTTTCATTACACCATTGGGGGAGATCATGGTGTAAATGGCCAGCCAGTTTCTTACATGGAGCAGCCCAAACCACCCATTGTGTGCAATCAGTGACAACTGCATATTCCATGTTGAGTAACTTTAAGTAGCATCCATTGTATCTCTCCATAGTCTGTGTTTAGGCGGGGGTATGTTAACAAAGACTTCGTAAAACACATACCTCTCCATACTCATTTTAATGTATTGAAAGCTGTATATAATATAAGTTCATTAAATTTATAAAATTTTGTACGTATTATAACTGTATTAAATTTTTTACTCGCTGCCTATTATGTGAAGAGAACTCCCATAAGGGTGTTTAAGCACGTTTTACTTTGCCTCTAGATGTGTTTTTGGCCAAATTTTTTACGTTAACATCGAGTACAAGTGTTTATCTATATCACTACGCGTCTGTCGTTCGGTCCAACATTCAAAATCCGCTCTGAAACATGCGTTGGAAACCATTGCAAGAGAACTATCATAGGGGTGTTTAAGCACGCTTTACGCCGCCTCCGGATGTTTTTCGGCCGAATATTTGTTAACATCAAGTACAAGTGTTTACCTATACGACTATGCGTCCGCCGTTCATTCCAACATTCAAAAACCGCTCCGAAACATGCGTTGGAAACCTTACCAAGAGAACTCCCATAGGGGTGTTTATGTGCATTTTACGCCGCCTCCGGATGTATTTTCGGCCGAATTTTTTACATTAACATCAAGTAAAAGTGTTTATCTATACGACTCCGCGTCCTTCGTTCGGTCCAATAGTCAAAAACCGCTCCGAAACATACGTTGAAAACCCTACCAAGAGAACTCCCATATGGGTGTTTAGGAGCATTTTACGCCGCTCCTGGATGTTTTTTCGGTCGAATTTTTTACGTTAGCATCAAGTACAAGTGTTTATCTATACGACTACGCGTTCTCCGTTTGGTCCAACACTCAAAAACAGCTCCAAAACATGCGTTGGAAACCATACCAAGAGAACTCTCATATGGGTGTTTTACGCCGCCTCCGGATGTTTTTTTTGGCCGATTTTTTTACGTTAACATCAAGTACAATTGTTTATATATACAACTACGCGTTCTCCGTTCGGTCCAACATTCAAAAACCGCTCTGAAACATGCGTTGAAAAATCTACCAAGAGACCTCTGCAAAAATGCTGCTGAGAGGCTAGGAAGGTGGAAATAACGAGGGAAACTTGTCAGACAGACACAAGGAGTTAGGGGTAACTCGTCGTGCATGTCCGGCAAGTTTCTCCCGTCATTTCCACTTCCAGCATAAATATAGCACTCCTGAATCAACGCATTCGTTTCCATACCACAAATGTCTTTCATTTTTTTATACGAACCAAATTTCAAAGTTCACGCCACTGCATCAATTATGTTGTACATTGATCGAAATGAGGCTACCATAAATCATAACGAAAACTCCAATTGCTGCCGTATTGTCTCATATTACAAAGTTCTGCTTACAACATTAGTTTTTCAAGAAACCCTATGATCTTACATTATTTGGGATGCAACACAAATGCTGCCGCTGAGCCTTGAAGGCATAATGTTGCACCCAATTTTATTCCATGCAGCAACCCATATGCATTTATAATATACGTGGTGCTACATGTCATATTCCATGTTGAGTGACCCCTTTTTTTGCACGAACAATCCTATAGCAACAAAAAACAATTGGGGAGTCAGTCATATCATTGAATTGTGGTACTGAGTGAATCTTTTGTATACTATAAAAAAATATTTACATATACTCAAACATATGTATTAAAGTTCGGGGAGTAGTTTATAATAAGTTTTCAATTTCTTTTTTGTATTCTAAATATATCTTAATGTTTTCAAATAGTAGTAATTCGTTATTTCTGATCGATTGCAACACTCTACATAGTTCATTACGTGAAAAAAATAAACAAACATAATAAAATTTTGTCAACTAAACTCAAAATTTTATTAATAAAATAAAACATTCATTGGGTCCAAAATTTATTAAAAGACAAATATTTAAAATTAATAAACATAACAATTTTTGTGAACTCAACTCAAATAAATAATTAAACCTCTATGTACTGTGCAAACCTTTCTCCCTTGTCGGGTTAGGATTGGGTTTTCGGATCAGGTTCCTGGTCCTGCTCTTCTAGGATTTTAAACAAAGTAACATAAGCTTCTCTTTGGGCTTCGGTTTTCAACTTCAGTTTGTTATTTGCCACAAACCACTGACGGTACTCGGAATTCAAGAAGTCGAAATCATGGGAATGGGATCACGAGCCGGCAACTTGCTTGACCTGCCAAGCTACCACGCTATGCATGACGAATATCTATTTGGTCAATTCTCTTCGCTCTTACCTCGTAAGTCCACCTTTTCAAACTCATCCATATTGTTTGGGTCTCCGGCACAGGCTGGTGGTATCCAAACTGCCTAAGAACTCGATTGCCGTAAAAATATCGACAATCGCAAAATTTAGCAACTGCATTATCGAACACCAATTTTCAGTATCTTCGTAGGCATCGTTCGAAATCACATTGCGAATATCATCATCCTCATCATATGGCATCCATCGGAACTGCAATAATACGCACATAATTGAAAAATTGGATAAAAATAAATTCAAATTCTGATCTGAAAGCAATTTTGTATTACATGCTCTTCACAAGACATGTCAAATCTTCGTTCTCACTGCGAGAATTAATTTTACATCCAACACTTTTTTTTTTTGAATTTTTGGGCCCATCTACATAATACAAATACATAGATTGATCATGGTTTCCGTAAATAACATTTAAAAATAATTATGAGAATTAACATTATTACCTTGAAGCGAGTGAGAATTCAAATGAAGGATCGTAAATAGGAGCCATGAATGGAAGCCTGTACCATGCCCATTATTGTATCAGCACCACACACCCGCCAATATCAGCGTGCACGAATCTGGCGTTGACGTTTGTCTGGGTCGCTGCCTTGAACAACTCGCGATATAAGAAACCTAATATTACATATCCCCAACTAATTTTTTTTGCTTTCCATGACGTCTCCAAGAGCGGAAGGTACAACGTGTGAACGTGAGAACTCAATTTTTCTATACCACCGATAAGGAGCAATATATAGGCTCAAGCAGCGCAATCAATTTCTGCCACTGTGAAATTTCCATCCACTTGAAAATTACTCTTCAACCATGTCAGCTTCATAGGTTTACCATCAACATTATGCGCGATGGTGTCTTCCCCAAATACTTGGAGCAGTAATCATAAACAAAATAATTATTTTGACCAACAATTGGACTACCTGAAATTGAGACACCGATATGCATAGCAACATCTTCGAGGGTGATTGTGCACTCCCCGCACGACATGTGGAAGGTATGCGTCTCCGGTGTCCATTGCTCCACCAACCCATTAATCAACTGCGGCACGATTTCAATCTCATGAATCTTTGATGCGTACCTAACATCGGAATTCTCCAGAAATCTCATTATATATTGGCTTGACGGATCGCTCCATATCAAGCGAGGCTGAAATTTTGAATCTTCTTTCTACAAACACAATATTTAAATTAAAGTATCACTTTATCCTTTAAAAACAATAAATTAAAAGATGCAAAAAAAAAACCATAAATTTTTACCAACAATCTCATGTTTTTCGTGATGTGAGAATCTTGAAGTCTTAACAACGCCGTTTTTTCCTCAACAATTAGCACAATTAAATACCTAAAAATATCACAAATCAATCAAATTTTAAAATATTTTTTATTAAAATATTAACAACACAATTTACTATTCGAATTAAAAAATTAGAATAAACAAAATAAATTATATTCATAAAAATAATTGTACTCTAAAAATATGAACAAACATTACCTTTAACCTTTCAAATTATGTGTGACCTTGTTTCTTTCGGTGTCGTCTAAGAAAATCTCACGGCTTGGCAAACTATTTTCCTTTGCTCGAACAAAACATGTGCAAAAGTTTTGTGTGTTTTAAACCCTAAACAAAACTATATATTGATAAGAAAAAAAACCCTAATTTGCAAAAAAGCTTAAAACAACCCGTTATTTTTTCCGTAAAATCCGTCACAGCCATTAAGTAGGAGGGAACTCGTCGTGTCCATACGGCGAGTTCGGTTTAGGATTAGGTTGATTTGGTGATTAATTCTTAAAACGAATATGAAAAAGAATGAAACTCGCCGTTAAGTGTAAGGCGAGTTTAAATAAAAAAGAATATAATTATGAAACTCGCCGTAGTGTTGCGGCGAGTTCACTGTAAGAAATTTAGTCCGGACAATTTTGAATTTTGAATTCTGCTTTGGTCAAAATAATATCTAAAGATCCTATTTGTGACCTTATGCCTATATTTTAACGATTGAAAGAACCTGTGTGTAATAACAGACTGGATTTCTTTTTCTATTATTTGTATGTAATATACGATTCTTTCATGTTTCATGAGGCAGCTGATCTTAGCTGTTCCAGGATATGCCACGGATATTTTGTTTTATAATTTTATTCGGGGGCCGAAACTATGTAGGATTAATATCCTATACACTAGCGGTGAAAATTTTTTGTTTCCACAAGCGCCTCAATTATAGGGTTTAGGGTTAGGGTGTAGGGTTTAAAGTTTAGGGGTTTTAGTGTAAATGTTTAGAATTTAGGGTACATGTTTAGAATTTAGGATTTATGGTTAGAATTTAGGGTTTAGGGTTAGGGTTTAGTTTTAGGGTAATATGGGTAGGGATTTAGGTTTTAACCTATAAACCCTAAATTTTAACCCTAAACCCAAAATTCTATCAACAATCCCTAAATTCAAAACTACTACACTTATACCCCTAAATTTTAAACCATAAACGGAGTCCCTAACCCCTAAAACTAAGACGCTTGTGTAAAAAAATTTCCACAAGCGCTTGTGTATAGAACAATTACCCAACTATGTATATGTTAAGGTCTTTTAAAATTTAAATATTAGTTAAATAAAAATTGTTTCTTCTAATTTTTTTATTTAAAGGCTTAATAGAGTCTTGTCTCTCTCAATTTTTCATTCTAGCTCCGTCCCTGTAATTATTCAAGTACAATATAACCTCTTCAATCTTTTTAAAATCTTACAATGCCCCCTCAAATTTTTTAATCTCATAATGGTCCTCTCCTTTATAAATTTCTAGTTCTGCCCTTGAGTGGCGGATCTATGTGTTAATTTGAGTGGACATGTGTCTACCCTGAACTTGTTAAGGTTCACACATTTGACTTCAATTTTATTAATTTTTATGAATTAGTCTTTAATTTTTTAAAATTTCCATGACTTATGCCCACCCTGAAATTTTAAGATTTTTATGACTTGTGTCCACCCTAAAAAATATTTTTAAATCCGCCACTAGCTCTTGTCCAATGAAACAATTATTTTGCCTTTTAATTATGTAAAAAAATAAAATTAAAAAAATTTATGAATTTATCCCATAATTTCAAACATTTAAGTTTTTCCCACACCCTCAATCTCGGCTCTGTTCTTGAACTATTCGAAGCCTGAGTACCTAGATGGAACACACCTAGGGATGGGTATTTTACCCGGATCCGACGGGTTCCGACCCGACCTGGCCCGATCGGGTCGGATCGGGTTTTTGTTAAAGGTATACTCGGGTCGGGTTCGTGTGTAGGGTGAAAAATATCCGACCCGACCCGACCCGGGACTAATAGTGTAATTTTCCCCTAAATTTTTTAGGGATATTAATAATAATACCCCTCTTTATATATATATATTATAATTAAGTCCTTAAAATTGAATTTTTATTTACAATTTAGTCCTTTAAATTATAATTTTTTACAATTAAGTCCCTTAAAATTATTTTTTTTTTCAATTAGGTCCCTAAATTTAATTTATTTTATATAGTTCGGGTCGGGTCGGGTCGAATTTAGTATATTTATTTTCGGGTCGGGTGCGGGTGGGCCAAAAACCCTACCCGACCCGTGCCCATCCTTAAACACACCACTCTTTACCACCGGATATACCACAAATATTTTGTTTTATCTAAGCATATGTTATTTATATAATTGTTATTTTTAAAGATTATACATTAATGAGAATTTACCCTGCTCCCCATCTAAAACCATTTATAGAGTATCAATAATAACATAATATTATTAGTAATACATATTAGTATTAATTAATAAAACCAAAAATTGAAATCGGCAACGACAGATATATGATCAAGATCAAATATCGGAAGGGTTTAAATTATTTTACATCAAAATTAAATATCTAAGTTTAAAAATAGAAAAAAATATTTTATTCAATTAATATTTAAACTAAAAAAATTTAAAGTACTATTATATCAATTAAAAAAAATCAAACTATCTCTCTCCGTGGCCAAACTCGACTTTGAGTTGATTAATATATGACCAACACAGTAATTAAACCTGCATTAATTGAAAATATGATGCAGTGTGTGGACTAGTTAGATTTTGCGAAAGCGGTCTTAATATTTTTGGGACTTGAGTGAAAATTAAAAAAATAAATTCTATGTTTTGTTACTTTAAACAATTAATGTAACATTTCATTAATATGTCATAGAAACATGATTAAATTTTATCAAATACATTATTTTTATTATTTTGTTAAGAAAATACTATAAATACATCTAAAAAAATAAGAAACAACCACTAACTTACTAAATTGTTACATGAAAAAATCTCTAGAGCAAGTGGTTATAGCTCTCATTTGTCACCCTCCACTTTTCCCTAGGTTGTGAGTTCAAAACCCATTATGTTCATCCTTCCCCTCCCCTAGGTAAAAATTGTTCAAAAAAATGAACAATTACTAACTTACTAAATTGTGACTTGAAAAAATTTATAAAATTATAAAGGTAGAACGTAGGACCATGAGCGGTCGCTCATGCTCCTCTTGTCAGACTCACTAGTCTTTTTTTTGTTCAAACATAACTTCATTAACGTCAAAAGAAAAGTACAGAATTAGAAAACAAAAGATCTTGTACACGTACGGGATCAACAAAACAACCGAGAAAAAACAAAGCAAAAGGCCATGCAAGACCTGAAACGCCTAAAAACAAACCCACGAGCCATAAGCTTCTGTGGGGACCAAAAACAGCGGAAGAAAACCAGCAAACACGAGATGCTGAAACAAAGGTAGCGTCCACTGGTGCAACCAGAGATAGCTTCAAACGACAACCGGAACCCGGCAGATACAACAACGAACCATCCATGATCAGTCGGGGCTTAAGACAACAGGGATACACTCGAAACTCGCCTGAGAGCTCCCTCCGGAGGCAGGCTCCCACCCTACACGAGATGGGCCTTATCAAGGCAAGCGGAACGTAGCCCCTACGTTGTGGCCACGACACTTTGGATAGGAACGCATCAGCTGTGGAAAAACCGTCCTGAAACCAAATCACGATAAGACTAAAAGCGTGATCAACCGATAGGCGATGCCACATCATTCGGGACTTTACTGTAACGTTAGATCCTCCCGGGTCCCATCCAAAGCTACAATCCAATAAAAATAGGAGCCTGTTAAGAGCCAGAGTCAAAAGCCGGGTGGGACCAACAAAACTCCAAGGATCTGCAAACTTCCAAATCCCATAAAGTAAGGATTTGCTTGATTTAAAAAGTGAAAAGCTGATCCAAGATCCACAAAAACCGGGAAAGTGAAAAGAGAATTTTCCAAAACAGGAAAGGTGGGTCACTTGGGTGAATAGGCTAGGCAGGGAGGAAAAAGACCATTTTGCCCATGCCATTGGTTTCTTCTCCAATGGAAACACGCTCAGGTTTGCCGTTGAAAGGTCGGACCAAGCTCCGGCAATCCGACGATCGTCGTGGAGACAATCGTCCTGACCTGAAACCTCACCCAAACTCCGTCTTTGCGAGCCCAGCACCGTTTGTTTCCGATTGCTCCGTTTTCCACCGACTTGCAACTCCAGGGATAAAGAAAAACAATGGTTTCCGGCTAGCAACACCAAGAGCACACAGAGCCCCGTAACAGAACACCCAAGGCCAGCAGGCCGCCCACTCCTCAATCCGCCAGGATCGAAACATTCTTTAGCCGGAGAATAACTTTGTCCAGATCTATAACAGAGGTAACCCACATGGAATCCACCGAAAACCAGAGCATCAACAAATCGGTTATCGTGGGGATTGTTGTAGGGGAAGGAAGCAGATGGCCAGGGGCGGGGACGACGTCTTCCGTGGTCAGCGGTCGCCGCGACGGCCGCAAAGCTCCCTGCATCGGTTAAAGCGTCAAAGGTCACTGGAGGAAAACTGTAAAAGGTGCCAAAACCAAACGCATCCCGACCGCGAGCCTCCCTCGTTTCTCCACCGCCGAAGCCCCTGTGAGCAAACCACCAGTCAACGTCGTCCCCTAAGATACCGGCGATCAGCTGACCACCCGACGGCGACGAAAATACCCGTGCAGCGACCAAGCAAAAGGGCTGGCTCCGGCAAATCAAAGCGATTGTCTGAGACTTGGATTGCTTTGGGGGAGGAGAGTTTGGCGCGCGTGAGGCGCGTTCCCTTTTCCATCACGTTTCCTTGATGAAGTAGAGATGCTAATATGAACAAAAGGGCGTCAGACTCACTAGTCTTGTGCATCGGTGAAATAATGTACTCAAATCCAACCTCATTAAATTTTAAAGGAGAAATTTATGTACAGTACATAAGGTAAAATTAATAGTTCTAAATAATTTTTTAAGTTTTTTTTTTGTGGTTGATATTTTACATTTTTAACAGTTGAATTGATCAATATAATTGTACTATTATGTATGTGAACTTTTGAAGCAATATGATATATTTATGACCTCGATCTAAAATCAGGGATGAAGCTACAATTATTGTGGGAGGGGCTATACCCCAACCCGAAAATTGTTTTTACCTTTCATTCATATAATAAATTTGGAAATTTTATAAGATAATTATAAATTGTTTCCCTTACTTTTAAAAAATATTTATGTAATGTTTGGTAAATAGTAGTTTGAGCTAAAATTAGAGGTTTGAACTAATATTAGAGATTTGACACATTAAATCTGTTCATTTGGATGTTTGGTGAATGGCGGATTGGAATAGTGGATTGATGTGAAACCTTTAGTTTTGAAAAAGCGGCTAATATGAGCTTTTTGAAATTAGATGTTTGACATAATAATTATAAATATTATTTTACCCTTAATAATTATAAAAAATTCTCCAAATAACCCAAATTTTAACCTTTTTCTATTTTAACTCTTCACTCTCGTGTATTTACATTGTGACATTTATAAACTAATACCTTTTGTTTTTATTTTATTCTCACACATTTATATTTATATTTAAATTTAATAATTAATTATTTTTAAAAAATTTAATAATTAATTAAATTGTATTAAAAATAATTATATAAATAATAAATTAATATATAGACCCTCAAAATATGCTTAGTAATGTTATATTAAAAAAATTATTTTTCATAATCAAATTAATTAAACAAGTATCGAATATAATCATGTTCTTATATGTCATTTTGCTTGTTTAAATAATCAAACAACTATTAGCTATCAGTTAATTTTACCAAACAATTTTATACAATCAACTAATACAATCCACTAGTCAAATCAACTAATGCAATCAGATATCCGCTATCAGCTAATGTAATTGTTATCCGCTATCAACTAATGTAATCCGCTACCAGCTATCCACTAATTATCAAACAACGTCATACTTTGTTCCCTCAAACCAAAATATTATAACACCCCAATCCGGATCCGAAGTACTACACTCGGGTCACCCAAAAATCGACCCTTCAAATTTTCAATTTAAAATCATAAGTTTTAGACATCATTTAAAAGCATTAAACATCCATAAATCCATTAAAGTAAATAAGCATTTAAGTAAGCTTACAAAATAGGAGCTCTAAGTTTAAAACACCGTAAACCAAAATAATATTTTAAATAGAGTTACAGACTCAACAGTGGTAAGGTCCTATGAATACATTAGCCCAAACTAAAATAACAAGTATTGTACTTTGAAGCGAGCATGGTACTGGGAAATCCTCCTCGATGAGCTCCTCCAAAGGTGACATGTCAACCTACGCATAAAAAAACCACACATCTGCACGCTGAGCTAACAAAGCTCAGTGGTACATTTCTACTATACCACAATTCGTGATTATTATAAAATAAGCATGCAAGATAAATATAGTCAAGAGAGCATAGATAAGGCTTCCACTATATATGAGATATTGTCTAACCTACACTAGCTAGAGTTCTTAAATCACTTATATCAAGACATCAACAAGTCTACGAGAAGTCATACAAATTACTCCATACATTACCATACTCGAGGTCACATAGCCAATCGAGATACTCGTGCTCACACAACCCATCGAGTTAATACATGTCACACCCTGATCACTCCGCCATCGGGTATATAAGCTATCATCTATAACATCCACACAACATACATAAGAACATGCATACATCATCCACATAATGGCCAACGAAGCCCTACTTTACCCGTGCTCACACAACCGTCGGGTTACCCGTGTTCACACAACCATCGGATTATGGACCATATCCGGATCACCATAGCGACAGATACGTCCTAGACATACTTGTATCACATTAGCCACGAGTAGTCTTTACCCGATGTCACTCAGCCTATCAGGTTACTCGAGATCACTCAGCCTATCGAGTCTATTACCTTATCCAGATCACCATAGTCACGGATAGGTTCTAACCGCACCCAAATCACTTAGCTCGTGGGTACATCAGATGTCTAAAGACCAATCATGAGATGGTTGTAAAAGACATGCTTATTTTATCTTGTTTATCAATATAAAGTCATTATTATTATTTTAGTATAATTCTGTGTGTTTATAAATAAACTGGATTATAATAAAGTCCTTAGATTAATATAGTTATTCTTAAAATGTCCTTAGTCGAGTATTATTGTAGACATGGACAACAATAATATATTAAGACTAATATGTAGTTGATTGATGACAAAGTGTTGTCATTGACATGGAGATGTCAAAATCAATACATAAGTATGTGTTAGAGAACGACATATTGGACTGACCCGCTATGAGCATGTTTCTTGGATTATTATGTGATAGTCACAACATTGCTCATAGTGATAACTACATGTATGATCCTCAGACTTGAGATCATCGTTATTTCAACATTGTGAGTGACATATTTTGATACAATCAAACGCGTGTTGTAACTGACTACACTATAAAGACTGATATTAGATATGTTGCAATCTATGTAGTGGAATATGGTTGATCAAGATAGGATTTGTCCCTTCTACATAATAGGAGTAATATCATAGGCCACTTGATTGAGTGAGACTAGAAATGCAAGGACATGCTCGAATAAATTAATATTAGATATCATAGTTATTCGTTTATAATAGTCTACTCAAGATATCAAAAAATATTAGACGGACTATACAAGTTTGACTATTCCATGACTTATGTTCGATCTAGATATAAGGACAAAAGGATATAATACATGGAAAGAGTTAATCATGAAAAAGGTTATGTCGAACCACAACTTCTTGTAACTTAGGTAGCAATGATGTATTGCTAGATGCCACTCATTGCTTGTAATATTAAAATTGTTCTAGATATTACTGATAATGTTACATAAACATACAAGGGTCACACCCTATGATTGAAACGAACAAATATCGACTAGATAGCATGTGTACAAACTTGTTATGCACGAACTAAACAAAAATCGAAATTATTATGATTATTGTAATTATAGATAATTTCGTTTACATATATTTTAATACTAGATAATTATTGTAATTATCAGATACTATTAATATATATATATATATATATATCCCTAAAGAAACCTTATTGAAGTAGAATCAAATTTTACATATTTAATTATATTCGGTTAAATATATAGTATATTTAAAGGATTCAAATTTAATTAGAATTAGGATTTTGAATGCTATATAAAGGCATGAGGTCTAGAAACCAAATTATGCTTTTGCGAAAAAACTCTCTAACATTTAGAGAAGTAAATATTATTCGTTTTATTTGGGTGGACTGCGTAGAGGTCAGAACGCTGTTGTGACGACTTGAATTCGATATCGTGCTAGAAGAATTGGATTCTCCTAACTCCCTACGGTTTTTCAGATTTAATTAAGGTAACGTTTCATCCCTTTTTACCTCGGTTTCGTTCCTCGTACATAGATCACTGGTGGAATTTGCTGGATAATTTTTCCGTTGCGCCATGGGGTGTACCAGCGTTTCCTAACAAGTACCGCAATACTGACACTAGGACATCCGGATTCCCTTACCACAACATAAGATAACACATGATCCTCGAGCATTCATACACCTCACCAAGAGGTAAGTGGCACCAAGCCAATCCATCAAGCAAATGCTCCAAGGCATGACACCAACCAACATGTTTAACTCTCGATTTGTCATCAACAACCCCTCAAGTGCCCAACTGACACACAAGGACAACAATATCACAATTTCCAACCTTTGCAGTCACTATCATAAGGAAGTCACCTCATTAAGGACTGATAGGTTATAATTATATACTCTTTATTGTGATTAATTCCTTCATATTTTAATTATATTTTGAGCTTTATTGTGAAAATTATGTTTGTTTTGATTTAGGAGATGAAATATGGATGATATAGTGAGAATCAGATCAAAAGCATGTTTTAGCTTCTTATGTGAAAATCAAGTCATTTGGAAGAAAGTAGAACTGGGCAGAAGCTCGTCTTCGATAAGGCGTGACCACACCTTATCACTGATGCGGGTCTGATTTTTTACATGAAGAATTTTTCTTATTGAATCAAATCCGAGATAAAGCCTACTTTTATGGACATTTCCATTATTTTGGAAGTATTGAACCAAAAATCAATCTCTTTTATTAATTAGGACCTTATTATTTAGATTTTTCTTTATTCTATCTTTCCCCATTGGATTAAAACTCTTCCAACTTACTCCTAATAATTGTTTAAACTTTCTAAGGTATTCTATGGGTTTAAGGGTGTCATTTTTCCAACTAATCAACATCATAATCCTTATTTGATTTCTCAAGATAAGTTTCACCGAAACAACGCCCATCAAACCATACATCAAGCAAAACAATTAATTTATGATCCTCAAGAACTAAAGGAGTCGGAGATGTACTTACCTTAAGCACTAAACCCGAACTCAAGCTTCCAAGCAAAACCCTTCAACTCTCTCTTTTGATCCAAGCTTGAAAAAACCCCCAAAAGCCTTCGCTTTTTATACCAACATGAAAAAACGGACCCAAACATGAAATAACAATTAGGGGTAAGCTTGACTACAAATTTATAATCTTAAACCTCAAAGAAGAGCTCCATAACCTCTTAAATCGTCTAAAACTTAAAATGACAAACTTACTTTTTTTAAGAAGAGAAGATCACTTACATGAAGCTTAGGCGATGAAGATTAATTTCTTTTTCACTCATGAACTCCGAAATCAACTCTATGAAGGTAAAGATTTGAGCTTTAAACCTTGGTGGCTTGGGTTTCCATGAAGGAAAAGGTAAGGAAGAAAGAGAAGAAGAAAAAGGGTAAGCGGAAGAGTGATATCACAAACTCCCCTATTTGACTACCATTCACTCACGTGGAACACCAAAGAAATAAAGGTGTTCAGCCCATTGTCTTTAAAAAAGTATAATTACCCTATGAAACACCTTAATTTCTTCTTTTTCCCAAAATGGTCACTTCCCAAGCTTATATTGTCCAATCCTCATCCAACAAGGCCTAAACTTGACTCAATTGGTCCAATTATTCAATCCAACATTAATGTCCAAAACCCGGGTCAACGCCCAATCGTTGACTCGGAAATTCAGATCGTTACAAATACTAACTCCGTCCCTGTATCACTAAATTATTGAATGAAAGTGTTAAATAACTTTTTTAATGTCGTTAGCCACGGGAAGGAATGAAACTTTGAGGGTTATTTTTGAAAAGATTAAGGGCCAAAAGGAAAATCGATATACTGTGGGGGCCAATTTAGTGTTTTAAGTAAAAAAATAGTTTTAACTTTCAAGTATGTGGGGTTGGTCTGGGGTGCGACATGCTATGGTGCGGCTACGGTGCGATACCAACTGAAAATGTTATAAAATATAGAACTTAAAATGTTATCCACCAACCTAAAATGTTACATTTTTATAACATTTTAGGTTGGTGCTCTCAGGACAAGTATCGATACTTATAGACAAGTTTCGGTAGTTACAAAAACTTAAAATGTTATCAGAAGTTATAAGTATCGATACTCGGAACTAAGTCTCGACACTTAACTACAACCAACATAAAATATAATATTATAAAAAATTTTAACATTTTTTAAGTTAAGTTTTATGTTTTGCGACATTTTCGGTTGGTGCCGCGCCCCACAGTGCGGCTCTTCTACTCGCCCAGCGTTGTGTGGTGCGGGGCAACGCGTCATCTTTCCAAGTTTCAATTCCAACCACAAAAAAAATGCATTATTAAAACTGCAGTTAAAAGGAGGAAAAAGAAAGAAATACTGCACTCTTCCGACTCTAGGCTGTAGCAGCATAGTCTTATTCCTCTTAACATAGCGAATAGCGATGGCTCTCTCAAACTCCATTCCATCATCCTGCATTACTAATCAGTTCTCTCTCCCATCTTCAGCTTTAAAGTCTCTGAAGCCCCCTCTTTTCTGGCCCTGGCAAAAGGTACTCTCTTTATCCCCTTAGGCCTTAACCATGTGTACAAATGTTCTCATGTATTTCGGTGCTGGGGCAGGTGAAAATGGGTCCTTTGACCGTGTCTCCGATGGGGTTTGGGACATGGGCATGGGGAAACCAACTTCTCTGGGGTTACCAGCCATCAATGGATTCTCAACTCCAACAAGTTTTCAATCTTTCCGTGGAGAACGGCATCAATCTTTTTGACACTGCGGACTCTTATGGCACTGGAAGACTCAATGGACAGAGTGAGAAGCTTCTAGGGAAGTTCATTAGAGAATTCCCAGGTTGGCTCATTTCTTTTTCCAATCCAAATATTACCATTCTGATGTTTAAGTTTGTATATTGTGTGCAATCTCAGGGGAAAAGAGGATACAGGATGATATTGTGATTGCTACAAAGTTTGCAGCTTACCCATGGCGTGTAACACCAGGCCAATTTGTTCAAGCTTGCAGGTTTGCTTGCTATTATACAAGTGATCCCCTTTATCAAATGTTTTAATCAGTAAATCTGATCAACAACTGTTTTCCAGGGACTCTCGGGATCGAATGCAGGTTAAGCAAATCGGAATCGGACAGTTACACTGGTCTACTGCAAACTATGCTCCCCCTCAAGAGTTAGCACTTTGGAACGGTTTAGTGGCAATGTATGAGAAGGTTAACCATGGATTACTTTTAAAATGAAATAAATCATTTGCCTTTAGCATATGTGAAACTTTATCCTATTTTTGCATATCATAGTTCTCGTTCTGTAGTTTAGATGGTATAGCTTTTTTTTTCTTGGACCGTTCAAAGTCGACTTGATAAAAATTTGCAGGGATTAGTTAAAGCTGTTGGAGTTAGCAACTATGGACCCAAACAGCTTATAAAGATTCATGATTACCTTAAAGCCCGAGGAGTACCACTATGTTCAGCTCAGGTAGATATAATTTTGACATTTTAGGAGGAATTTTAGTTTTGTTATGTTTGTGTTTCAAGTAGTAAAAACGAAGAACCACTTCCCAAATGATTGCATCTCCCTTGTATATCCGTTTGTCTTTCATGTTTAGTTACTTTACAAAGTTAAACCGAGCACCGCTACGGTTGTACTTGCTTAATGCTTTAGTTTTTGTGCTTGTCTTTCCTGTGTTTCATTCATCAAATTCACACCACAATATGCTTTGGTACCCCGCCTGCTGCATTAACTCGGGTCCTGTGACATCTCTTTTCTTTCTACTCTAATCCAATATCTTTTGCTTCTTATCTCTTGATGGCCATGGCTTCTGATGGATGCATATGCTTAAGGACACAGTTTCTGTTTAAGAGTAGTTCTCGCTGGAAGATAGGCACTTACACATGCATACAGAGTGTCAAATTGGGTTTTAGTGTTTCAACGGACACACGATTCAAGCTCATTTTCTTCTTTTCGAGTAAAAGAAAAAAAGGGTGAAACTGTTAACTAAAATAGTATAAATTTGTTTAACTATTTGTATATAGCCTTTTCATTCTTATTGAGGACATGGTCTTCATGTAAATCTGATTTTACGGATGCTAATAAGTTTTTAATGCACGGATCTTATTCAAATTTGATTTTGGATCTGGTCTCACTCCAAACAATCATGAATTTGAAAACAATTATGAATGTTCAAGTTACACTTGCCTGTCATACAATTTTATACTATGAAGTTCGAATCCCTTATCCTAAATCCAGGTTACAAAATGTAATGTAAGAATTTCTTTTGGTGGTTCTTCTGATTTTAAGGTTTACATATGGAATTACCTCAATTACAGGTTCAATTCTCTCTGCTAAGCATGGGGGAAGAACAGATGGAGATTAAGAATATTTGCGACTCTCTCGATATCCGCTTGATTTCTTACAGTCCTCTAGGACTTGGAATGCTTACCGGGAAATATACACCTTCCAAACTTCCACAAGGGCCAAGGTAATAGAAATGACACTGTTTACTACTTTCAGGAATATTTGGTAAAGAGATTTGAAGGCACCTCTCGGCGCATATGTGAGTTCTTACTTCATAATAAGCTTTGTTGTCTCCTCACAGGGGCCTTCTATTTAAGCAAATTCTTCCGGGGCTAGAGCCCTTGCTTGTTTCGTTACGAGAAATTGCACAAAAACGAGGCAAAACCATACCTCAGGTACTTCTAATGTTAACTTTGTTTCAAAACTGTTTTCACTTGTACGCTTAGCTCCAGGTTTCGAAATGAAAGTCGGGAGATGTATGGACTATATTGGTTTTATCAGTCTATAGGTGTAAATACATCGCCATTTGCAGGTAGCAATAAACTGGTGCATCTGTAAGGGTACAGTTCCAATACCTGGAGTTAAAACAGTGAAACAAGCAGAGGAAAATTTGGGTGCTCTCGGATGGCGCCTGAGTTCTAATGAGTTGCTTCAGTTGGATTATGCAGCTCGGGAATCACCTCGGAGGATGATCCAAAACATTTTCCAGACGAAGTAAACAGTTTAGAATCACAGAAGACCAAGCAGGGCATAGCTAGCGGCATAGGGAGCCGACTCTGCGTCAGCGGCTTTGTGCCGTGACACCATGCCAAAGCATCCTTGAGGGAATATAAGAATTATGGGGGCACCAGGCAAAGATCAGATATAGTGGGATCATAATTCCATCAACTAGAAGAACAGGGGGTGCACATAAACCCTTCTGCTAAGAGATAGAAAAAGAGAGGAGGATTGGGGCAATATGTAGCCAATTTTGAAGCTGACATGCAGGAAATGCATGTTTTTGTACAAGGAAAAAGATTGCAAATAAATCACAATTGCTTTCGGTGTATCATAATTACAGGGTATCAGCAAAATTTGATTGGAAAACCACATGTTGATGGTTTGTGGTTCCAAAACGAATCACGTACAAACTTCTCCCTCTCTTTTTTTTTTAAAAAAAATCATAGGGTTCTTATAAAAGTTTTAGGGTAAATTACTCCAGTGACCACCGAACTTTGGGGGTGTACCTATTTTGATCACCGAACTATCGAACTCGTCCTTGACCTATTTTGACCACCGCCGTTAAAAAACTAATGGAGAGGTGACATGAAAGTTAACGAAAATTTGTAAAATTACACATTTAATCCCTATTATTGATCTATTATATCAATTTGGTCCTAATTTTAATTTAATTCAATAAAAAACCAAATGACGACATGTGTCACCACCTGATTAGACGAAAAACTAAGCAAATGAGAATTAAACATGCAACCACAAGTACAAACAACACCAACTCTACCACTAGGCCAAATCTTTTAATTGTTTCAACTATACTGACATTTTCATTTGATGGGTTTCAAATAAACTACACTCTCAAACACGTTTAGGACATTTTTAACAGTTCACCATCAACCCACAGTTTCAATCACCATTGCTATACATTTCGAGCATCACCAAGCTAACTTCCATCACCACCACCGACTAGCAACAATCCCTTTTATCACCACAGCCCCAAAAGCCATTCTTATCCCCTTAACCCAAACTTAATTTGAAACCATCAAACAACATTCATCAACAATGAGGGAAATAGGGAATATTGTTTTGATTATCCCGGTCATCGACGATCGGAGTCTCAGGCCGACGATCCCAACGATGAACTGAAGTGTCACGGTAAGGGAAGCAGTATACTTCGATTTCGAGCAGATCCGGCGGTAGACGGCGGCGAATCGACACCTTAAGAGGCCATAGATTTTGGCTTCATTTCGAGACATTCTGATCGTCCCCGGTAAAGACAGTCCGAGGGAAAGGAAGAGCGTAGCGGGAGGAGTTCGTTGTTGGCGATGGCGAACAGAGCCGCCACCGGACGGTGACCTGATGGTGGTTCAAACTCGACGGCTGCTAGGGTTTGAAGGAAGGTGTTGTTCTCTTTATTAAATAAATTAAAATTGGGACCAAATTAATATAATATGTAAATAATAGGGATTAAATGTGTAATTTTAAAATTTTTTATTAACTGTCACGTCACCCCTTCGTTAGTTTTTTAACGGCGATGGTCAAAATAGGTCAATTTAAAAAGTTAGGTGGTTTGATTGATGAGTTCGATAGTTCAGTGATCAAAATAGGTACGCTCTCAAAGTTTGGTGGTCACTGGAGTAATTTACCTAAAATTTTAACATTATTTTAGCTATGGATTAAAAATTCTAAAATTTTAACATTGTTTTAATTTATTTGAATCAAACCCCCAAATCACATCTCCCTCACAGTCCACCATCCCCCACAATTTGGTGGTTCACTGTTCACCGTCCAAAGTGTCGTGTACATCACCGTTCGACATCTGTCATCCTCTGCCCATCGGTGGGAACCCAACCAACCACTTTTTTCTTTATTATTGGGTGTTCGTCAACGGTGCAATAGGCGATTCATTCGTTGGTTTTTGACGGCGCGATGATGGGACTTTCAGTAGTGGGGTTTGATGAAGACAAATGTGGTCGATGGTAGTTGAATCGGTGTTCGAAGCGGAGGAATTTAGGGAGTTAGGGTTAGGGTTGGGTTTTTTTAAGAAATTCAAGATTATTGGGTTAATTAATAATATTTTATTATTTTATTTTTCTAATTTTTAAATTTTAATTTTAGAAAATGATGAACCATGCCATGTGTTTGAATTTTTTTCGATAAAGGAAAAAAATAACATCCAAATAAACCTTAAATCAGTCACAAAATGAAACATTAGGCACCTATTTGTCGCAAAATATAGTTCATGCATTTGTCTAAATGTAACACCCGAGTTTGGGGGCCGGGAGAAAATAATATTAAAATAATGGCCCGGTTTCGGTTTTAAAATTTAAAATAATAAAGTATTATTTTGGTCTTCATATTTTCGAACAAACATTTCATGTTGGATTAAAATTGTTTTGAGAATCAAATCCCATGGATTTTAGAATAAATGAGAATACCATCTCATTAATGGCAAAGTTGTAATATTAGGGATTTTTGAAATAGCCCAATAAATTAAAACAAAAACAAAACCGCATTTCACCATCTTCTTCCTCTTTCTTTTCTTTCAAACGTGAACCTTCCCCCTCCTCCCCCTTTGTGCTTTTCCATCAAATCTTGCCTTCATTTTTGGAGCTTTTTGAAAGGTAATTACATTTCCGACTTGCTCTCATCTTCCTCTCTTTAAAAGTACAACTAGATTTCATGTTGGTTCAAGTTTTAGAATTTGGATTTTTAGAAGATTTGAATAAAAATGATATCTTTATTGTTTTTAACTTAAGGTTTTGATTCAATATTGTTAGATATGTTGTTTATGAACCTTGAGGTCCAACATATATGAATTTTAAAGTGTTTTATATGAATTCCCGAATTTGGGTTTTGGTGGGGTTTTAGGAGGGTTTTGAGATGAGTTTTGGGTATGGTTTGTGTTGGAATTTGAGGGTTGATGTTAGGGTAATAGTTGAGGGATGTTTTGGAAGCATTTGAGTGTGCTAAAAAGGTTGAAATCATGAGTTTTGGTTGGGGTTTATGGGCTGCCCGAGTTTGATGTTTTGGGGGTTGTTCTTGGCTTTGAATCTTGTGTTTATTGCTTGAATAGTGTTCCGGGTTGCCACATTGTTGTGTGAGCTGATTTGAGGTTGTTTTATTTGTGTTGAGATGATTAGAAACAAGAGAAGACAATGGTAAAGCTTCGGGAGTGAATCCAGAAACTTGAAGACCATGGTTGCTTAGTAGTGGAGCTTGGAGGTGAAGGTGAGTGGTTAAAATGTTTTAAATGGTTTTGAGCAATTGGTTCAAGTATGTGGACTAGGTTGGGATTGGTAGACCCACCTAGAGTTAGGATTAGAGTGGTAGGCTAATCCTAAGCTTTAGTTAGAGACTTTGGTTGTACTCTATTTGATGTTTGTGTCTCATGTTTAATTGAGATCATGGTGGTTATGTATATGTTGTTATACATGTATGTTGAGGCATGGCTTAATGCATTGTTATATGCATGTTGATGATAAAAATGATGAAGATATACATATGTATGACATATGATGTGATAATTGTGTTAATAATATACATGTGGTGTTGGCATGTGAAATGATGTTATGAGACGGTTGCATGATTCGAGGATCATGGTGAGTACGTGCTAAGCACAGAAGTTATTTTGAATTGATGTTGTGAAAGGTTGTGGATTTTGTTTAATATTGGCACTAGTATGCTTGGGTACAATGATCGATCATTAGGATTAGTGTGCACACGAGAGTCAAAGTCGTGCGTGGCCTTGGTGGCGTTGAGGCACCAAGGAGGAGTACGGGTTCGCCCGAAAATCTTTATATTAGTCGATGATGAGTGGAATCTCATCGACAGGGTGTGAGGATGAGTGGAATCCCCTCCGCGAGAACCGGTGATGAGTGTAATCCCACCGAAGGTAATAGTTATGTTGGAAATGCGTTCCAACGTGTTATCCGCGTATTCGAGTCATATCTAGGTGCCAATATGAGTTTATATATGTGCTAATATGATATGAAATGTGATTTCCAATATGAATCGACATATGTTGTGGTTAATACATTGATATATGTATTTCCATGTGTTGGGATTATGAATTGTTGATCATGGCATAGTGATGATTATATGTTCATGCATCATGTATGTTTTGGCTTTCGAGGATCGGAGGTAAGATCATGCATTCTATTTTGATTCTTACTCGTGCTTGGACCCTGCATTGTCGAAGGTTTGTTTTATGAGCTTACCCTCACTAAGCTTTTATGCTTACGCTCCTTTTTGTTCGACAATGCAGATTGGTAGCTTGTGGGTGGCAAGGGTAAGGAAGGGCCTCCAAGTGTCGCTTTTGGTTAGCTCAAGTATGATCTTTAAATTGTAGATTGTAATAGTCAAGCAATGGGATAGGTGTTGTTAATTTGAGTCTTGATGTATGTTGATTTGGTTTGGCTCATGGTTGCCTTGTTTGAATTGCAAATCTTGTTTATGTTGCATGCCTTGAATGTCTATATGTTTTGTTTCTAAGGCATGAGCCTTTAAGTGCTAAGTATGTCTCTTTTGATTAAATGCATGAATCCATTGAATGAATGATCCTCGTTCGTTTTGAATGCCATGTATGTCGATATCTTAGTAGTTAAGGGTTGTATGTATGTTGTTTGTGGCTAGGGGAGTTGTAAATCGCATCTAGAGTCGAGTCCCAAGTTGTTTGGCTGAAATTTGGAGTCTTACAGAGCAGGGCGTATCGATACGCCCAAGGGCCGTATCGATACGGTTTGCCCTCCAGGACTCAAGTTTTGGCTTGGTGTATCGATACACGGGGGTGTATCGATACGCTCAAAGCTCACTGGAAATCTGATATTTTGGTGAGACTTTGGCGTATCGATACGGGCTCCAAGCGTATCGATACGGGTTTATCTCGTTGACCACGAGATGTTGACCGAGAAGGGCGTATCGATACGCTCAAGGGCTGTATCGATACGGTCTTCTTGTGTTGGCCATAAGGTGTTGACCTTGGTCAAGGCGTATCGATACCCTTGATTGGTGTATCGACACAGCCTGCTTAAAAAGCTAAAATGGGCTGTTTTAATGTGTTGCCTTGGTTGGTCGTTGATATGTTGTTTGTGTTTCCGCTGTCGTGTTTCACATAGGACTTATTAATGCCTATAGGCAAGATAAAGTTAAAAGAAATTTTCTAGGGTTGCTAACTGAGGTGGGACCTTGACGTATTTCGCGTCGGTTTTCCTCGTGTAGCCTACTCGAACCGGTCAGCCGACCAGACCGGGGCGAGGGGGTTACACTAAAAAAATGGGTAAAATACAAAAACCTTCACTCATCTTTCTTCTTTCTCCTATTTTGGTTACTCAACTTTAAATTTTTTCAATTTAATAACTAAACTTTCGAATTGCTCATATTTTGGTCACTCAAGATTATTTTATTGTTATTTTAGTATGACATGGCATTTTTAATATTATTATTATATAAAAATAATTTAAATAAATAATAAAAATAATATTTTATTATTATTAAATTTAAAAATATTTAAAATAACCACTGCCGCCCGTCGTCATCGTCGACATTTGAAATTGGCGGCCGTTTAATCCCAAATTACACCGTGGGACGCACTTTGACACGATGAATCTGAATCCGGCGGTTGTTTCACCGGAAAATATCCCGAAACTTGCGAATCTCGGCGAAAATGTTTCAGTTCCCTCACTTTTGATCTCCTTTTCGTGAACTTCGAGGCATTTTCCAGTAAAATAGAGGTTGGATTCGGGCTCAAAGGGTTAAGACGGAGTAACCAGTAAAATTTGAGATCAAACGGCCACCGTCTATGGCCGTCGACGGTGGCATCCTATGCCGGTGAACAGCGGCCGACGAATAATTAGGTTTATTTTTTTATTTTTTATTAAAAATATTTTTATATTAAATAATAAAAAATGCCACGTCATACCAAAATAACAATAAAATAATCCAGAGTGAGTAAAACATGAGCAATCAGAAAGTTCAGTTGTTAAATTGAAAAAAATTAAAGTTGAGTGACCAAAATAGGAGAGATAAGAAAGTTGAGTGATGATTTTTATATTTTACCCAAAAAATATTTTGAGCTCTTATCTGACTGTTAATAAGGATGTAGAAAGCTGACCCGACCTGTAAAACTGACTGAAACCGACTTGAGTCATAACTGCTTGTAACTCGAGGTGGCGGTGATCCGAAATCGATTCGAGTCTGAACTGGAGTTGACCTGAACCCGAGTTGGACGTGGAACTTTTGGATCTGAACCCGACCTGCACCCGACCTGAGAATGACCTGAACTCGAATTCAACATGATAATGTCATAATCGAACCCGACATGCACTCGACCTGATATGAACCTGAACCGAGATTAACCTGGTAAATAACTGATATTACCCGACCTGTTATGAATCTGATCTGTAATTGACTCAACCTGTAAATGACCTGACTTGTTATTGAAATGATCTGATATTTACCTGACTTGATATTTATCTGACTTGTAATAACTAATAAGTTACAATTGATGAATTTGTGAGATTATGAATTTATTATATTATAGTGTGACAAAATGCATCTTCACAATTTAAGGTACATAATTAACTATGATCATTAAATTAATATGTTTATTTTTTATATTTATAAATTATAATATATAAATATATTTAAATTTTTTATTAAATATCTAAATATTGTCAACATAATTCCTTAAGCTTTATGATTTATGGTTTAATATTAACAATTTATGGTTTAGTTTAGTGTTATTGATTTATGAGATTAATTCCGATTCTTTAAGATTTATGGTTTAGTTTAGTGTTTAGTTTAGGGTTATTGGTTTATGTGATTAATTTGGATTCCTTAAAGTTTAGGGTTTAGTATCAATGGTTTATGATTTAGCTTATGGTTATTAGTTTATGAGATTAATTTTGATTCCTTCATGTTTATGATTTTGGGTTTAATATTAATGACTTATGGTTTAGTATATGGTTATTGATTTACGAGATTAATTCCGATTCAACTTGCTAATTTATGCATTTGAATTTGACTAAATATTTAAATCAAAGTTTCATGTGTACAATTGAACTAAATTAAAGTTTTAACTTTCATGTGTACATATTACATCCAAATAAAAAATTTGTGTATAATTATATTAAATCAAAATTTATATGATATAATAATAATGTTCGAATTGAATTAACTTATTAAACTTAGGATCTAATTGAGCTAAATTAAAACTTATAAGCATAGATCACGAATATAATTAAAAGAATTCTAAAACTAAATGTGGAATTTCAATTAAATTAATTTAAATTGTGACTCATTTAAATTAAATTAAAACCTAAAAGTGAAAATTTGGGACTTAAAAACATCTAAAGTTGGAAGGGCTAAAAAAAAAATTTATCCTAACCTAATAACTCACGCAGGTGGGAAACATTCCCTCCCATCGTTTCACTTTAATTAAAATCACCAAAAAAATAATAATTGGTAGGGATGACAAAAATTTGGAGGGAATTAAGCCCCTTAATTTTTAGGTTCTTTCCCTCCAAAATCCAAATAGAATCTTTTTAAATTTGATTCAATAATTAATTGTCTATTTGACATTTTCCACCTAATTTTTTTGCTTAGTGATTAATTATCTTTTAGGTCATAACTTGTTTAAAATTTTCATTTTATTCCTAACACTCACTTTTAAATTTTAGTTTAATTCAATTTAGTCATAGTTATATATTTTTTAAATTGTAAAATATTTCGGCATCCTAAAAGATATTTTGGCTCATATTAATCCCTAAAATTTTATTTTTATCTGAAATTTACCCACAATTACCATACCGAAGTCTATTTGCACACGGAAAGACCCAACTTGAACTTCAACCGAAATCGATATTCCCCAATCTGAATTTTATCTGTCAACGACGTGACCCGACTTGAAGTCCATCTGAACCTGAATTAACTTGTTAATTAACTGATTCGGACCCAAACCGTTTTAGCTTGAACTGAAACTTACCCGACCTGAAATTAACTCGACCCGAACTTGAACTCAATCTGATTTAAAATCAACCTGATAATGACCTGAATCTAAGTCGACCCGAACCCGACTTGATCCGAGTCAAATTATTAAATTGACTAGACATAACTCATATCTGATTTAATCTGACATAACATGAAATCTTAACAATTACCTAATTTCACAACCCTAACCTAAGAAATATATTGGATTTTTTTTGATAAAAAATATATTGGAGTGTTGAAGTCTGGAAATGCTTGCCCAAATTATAGTCGAGTCGACCACATGTACTTGTAAGATCATGTGATGCTGACAACGAACTTGCTACTACCGGACAGAACACACGCCAGTCTTTGCTTCCGATTCCTAACTGTCAAATCGCCAATTCCATTTCCTGTTGCCCTCTAGGTTTCGTCGTGCAGTTTCCGATCTCTATCTGTGCTTTCAGAAAATACTCAATTTCGACACTTTGATCTCATCGTTTTCCCCAGCGCCTTGCAAGAATTGCATCGTAACGGCATGGTAGCGTATCACTTTCATTTGATTTTTTTTTTGTTTTAATTCGACTCCAAAAATGCTGTTTATTGAATGTATTTCGGATTTGTTCAAATAGAATTTCCTGATTGGAGCCTTCAAGCCAGCATGTAATATCTCGATCACATTTTCCGATGGAAAATCTCGGAAGCAGGTATTTGATTTCTCTTGATCGTCTCATGTTTAGTATCATTTGAAAAGAAAAATTAAAACTAGAGTTCTATTTTTATTGTGATTATTAGTTAATTTTTCACGAATCATGGTATGGAATCTGGATTATTGCGGTGTGATTAGGTCCCGGTGAAAAAGGAAAATGGCAAAACGGTTATGGTTCCACTTCTCCAAAGTAAAGAAAATATCGCTGGGAAGGTATTTATTCACTTTTAAAAGATTTTTAACAGATTAGGATATGAAAGATCACTTTGGTGTTGCATTTTTCAACCCTATAACTTTTGAAGGACTTTCTATTTTCTGCCGCCTTCAGATTTCCATAGAACCACTTCAAGGAAAGAAAATTGAACATATTGGTGTTAAAGTTGAACTCCTTGGTCAAATAGGTTCGTCCTTGCTCTTTGTTCACTGATTCTGTCCAAGCTTTAGACATTATTCTGACATGGAAACTGAATAAGATTGAACATTTGAGTGTATTTGAAATGAAGTTAAAGCTAACTTTGTTTTTTTTTTTGCTTTCCAGAGATGTATTTTGACAGGGGCAACTTTTATGATTTTACCTCCCTTGGTGCGTACATTCTGACTTTACTTTGTTTGCTTTGCCTGGAAACTGTTAGATGTTCCTTTAAGTAAACTTCAGTGATTAATTTACATTCAATTCATGTGACATAGTTTCCTTGGAGGTAAAGATGAGAACTTATGATTTAGCTTTTCCGTTTATGATCTTTCATATCCTCCTTTTTTTCTCTTTTAGAGCCTAAAATCTGTGCACAAAAAATTCGGTTTATACTAATTTTTGTAGATTGCTGATTGTTTCATATTCTTTACCATTTTTATATTCTTCATATTTGCAGTACGTGAACTGGATGTTCCTGGTGATATATATGAAAGAAAAACGTACCCATTTGAATTTTCTACAGTTGAAATGCCATATGAAACTTACAATGGTGCAAATCTGCGGCTCAGGTATGGTATGCAGTACCACTGCATAAATTCTTTAAATATAAAATTTTATTCACGTATCCTTTGGTCAATTTGTATGGAGTATTTTACTTGATCATTAGAAGTCTGTTTTCTCTGTGTTGTTTTGACTTATAAATCAGTTGGTTCTCATGATTTAGTACTTTCCTTAAAAAAGCTTAGAGATCATTTATTTATGTATTATTAAAAGATGCTACTTGTGGAGTCCAAAATGCATTTTAGTTTTGTTGGTCCACGGCTGAGATTGGTGATTTGAGGCTATATTGTGAGTTGTGACAACCCATTTTATAGTAGTTTGATTTTTGCTTTTCTCAGATATGTCCTCAAAGTGACAGTTAGTCGTAATTATGGTGGAAGCATAGTGGAATACGTTGACTTTATGGTACGCATCTTTATCTGCATCCACTTCCTTTAATTCCTTCCAATATTTGTTTTCTCTCCTCATTTCTTTCTCTTTTGCTTGGATAAGACTGACTTCATTGTGCAGCTAAGTGTATATAATGTGTGCCACTGAAGGCTGTACTTGAATTCTGTGTTACTGTGAAGAGTGCCCCCCTCCCCCCCTCCCCCATATTTTTATATTTTATACTCATACAGGAAAGCTAGCATCAATCTTTTTGGCCTTTCATTATGGTTTCAAGACATTAGCTATATTGATCATTGCATACTCATATACCTGATTGAGTGACTGCATAATTGTCGTGATTGTAGCAACTTATCTTTTGCTTGGTTTATGTGTACAAGGTTCGCAATTATTCTCCACCTCCATCAATCAACAATAGCATCAAGGTGGGTGCCCTTGTCTTAATATTAATATGGTGATTGCTCTGTGGTTTTCAATTTCATTGCTACCTGAACTGATTCTTATGAACATTACATTGTTCGTTTGCAGTTTGTAATGAGCTGCTCGTTGCATGTTCATTGATAACATTTAATCTTAACAAATATCAATCCCATCTGCAGATGGAAGTTGGAATTGAAGATTGCCTGCACATTGAGTTTGAGTACGATAAAAGCAAGTAAGTTGAACATCTATGGATCTTGCTTAGGCCTGCCATCATAGGTTGGCTTAGGTCTGTGCAAGTTTATGATTTAAGCTTGCTAGCTTAAACTATAAGTAGCGAATTTCCCAGCTACTTTCTGTCATGTAGGTTTTGACTATACATTGTTGGAATCCAAATTGCTCAGGTATCATCTGAAAGATACTATTATTGGGAAGATATATTTTCTTCTTGTGAGAATCAAGATTAAGAATATGGATCTTGAGATCAGGCGTCGGGAGTCAACAGGATCAGGAGCAAATACCCATGTTGAGACGGAGACGCTAGCTAAGTTTGAGTTGATGGATGGTGCTCCAGTCCGAGGTTTGCTTGTAACTTCAGATTTCTCGACATTCTAAGACCTGATTTGCGTTTTTTTTTGGAAAGATGTTTATTTGAGCAGACATTTAGTTTTGATGCACCGGATATTTTATTGCTACTATTAATACGTGTAATTTTCCTTAAGCACAATGCTCACAATCATGTGCTTGGTATTGAAGGTGAATCGATTCCAATCAGGCTGTTTCTTAGTCCATATGAACTGACTCCAACGTATTGCAACATCAACAACAAATTCAGTGTGAAGTATTACTTGAATCTTGTTCCGGTGGATGACGAGGATCGTCGATATTTCAAACAGCAGGAAATTACAATATGCAGGCAGCAGGATTCCTGATTAAGCACCACACACACACACACACACACACTTATATATGTATGTATGTAAACTTGACATTCCATCCAGTAATGAAAACAGATGATTTACCTCCGCACGGCACCTCCATAAAGCCTCAAAGCCGAGGGTTAAAAACTCTGTGTTCTTTCCTTTGAAGAGGTATACTCTTTTTTCTGTGTGTACTTTGATTGATTGCAGATTTGACTTGGAACTGGTGTAAGGATGTAGATGATTCATGTGCTGTTAAGGAGAATATAGTTGTTTTCCGCCATGGTTGTTGCTAGGGCTACCATTAAGGTTGGACATTATAGTCTATATATTACCAGTCCCTGTTCTTTTTGGAATTTAGATGGCAATGACATGAATCATGATCAATTTTGATCCCCTTGTTGATTTTTCTGTGATTTCCAATGCTTCATGACTTACAACCTAGCTGACCATGTTAGCTTAGAACTCTGCAATTTCTACTCTGTTGTAATACCGCTGCTGGAGTGCTTTTATTCGTGAAACTTGCTGAAGTTAACTGAATTATATATCCTTGAGTTCTTAAATTCCAAATTTGGAGGTGTTCCTTTTTTATATTTAGTTTTATCTCTCTAATGCAAAGGGGACTTTATAGATTTTGAATAAAAGAAAAGGGATTTGAAAATTATTAATTATCGTTTATTATAGATAAATGCATCAATGTCAACGGAAATGATAACTAGGGAGGAGCCATGAATTAAGTGGGGGCGACTCTTGCTAGAGTGACCAAAACTCGATTTGAAAATATCCAACATTTGGACAAACATCATATAATTTCTCCCTTGGTCACCATTATTTTTTTTTTCATTTTGGTCCTTGGCATAACAGAGTTGACCTCAAAACCAAGGAACGGCCGCTTAGTTAGCCGTGCCTTCCCTCCAACCGCTGCGATCATACCACATAGGCGAAAACATGCCCAACCAACTGCGCCTTTCCTGAGTTTCAGTCAAAGCTTGCTATTTACGTAAGCCAAATTTCACATTGAAAATGAATAGAAAAAATGTCGTCGTACATAGAAATTAAGATGATATGATTAAAATGTCTAAAAAGAAATCACATTCAAAACCTAAAGGAAAAGGAAAAGGGGGGAGAAATCAGACTTGCGGACAAAACTTGAGCTTCCATCTAATCATCTGATATGGATTCTGATGGCAGTTCTTGTTTGAACCATGTGTAAAGACCCCCTTCTAAATGGAAAACATTTTTGTACCCATTCAGAACAAGCAAGTAGGCTGCTATGAGTGATCTGCCAGGATTCACAAAACCAAGCATTTGTATCGTCCAGTCGAGAAAAGTGAGGCACGGGCACAACCACAATCGTAATTTAAATCTCATTAGAATGCTGTAAATAGTTTACCTCGACTGTTGACCTTCGGGGAGATTTTGGGATGGCTTCATTGTACCCCCAGTTGCGCAAGCCACTATTATCTTTGCATTCTTGCTAAATTTTGATTCTACAGCTGCGTAAATACCAAATACTTAGTTCCATTACATCTGTGGTAGACAATAGAAGAAACACGGGTAACGGGGTTGTACTTTGCATGAACTCAGGGTTCTCTTCTGTGCCAGCAAATATGCCAAAAAATGCAAATGCTGCGCGTCTGGCAATGTCCCATGCCGTCCACTCCTTTATAAGCCTATATATCTGAACATTAGCGGATCCTGTGGCATGACCCTGCATCCGCATCCAAAGCCATCAAATGAACTGAAACGAAACCCTTTCTCTCGCGGTTGCTTTATCAAATTTATATGACCAACTCACCTCTTTAAATTCTGCTTCAGGTCGTACATCAAGAATCACAAAGTTATTCTCTTTTTGAAGGCGAAAAGCTTCCTTTGCATCCACACTTCTTACCTGCAAGGAACAAATCTCTGTTTTTTATCAGCTTCTAATGGTCCAAACTTGGAAAAGGTAGTCTTCTAAGAGTAGGTTCACGCCCTCATAACGGCCACCATCACTGTTGTTCATACATTAGATGTTGGATATGAAATCAGACAGTTAACGATGGGAGAAGAATACCCTTTTCTCCAAGAGAAGTTCCCTCTTAACCTTCCACTCTAGTTCAGCTAATCCCTCCAAAACAAGAGCAGAGAATTGAAGTCAGCTAAGCCTGAGGTTCTATCGACTAATCATCAATCATTTTATAAACTAAGGTTGTACCTGGTGACTTTGCAGGCTTTGTTGCTGCACATCGAATAATTCGTCCCCGCTGATTCCGGGAAGCTAGTCTTTGCTTAGATGCCTGACCTGATCTTGGAGACAAAAGGGGAGAACAATCTGGAGTAATTCTGGAAGAGATGGTCCTGAAATTGGGGTATACTGTCGAGTTTGGGGTGATTGAAGTAAGTGCAGCCATTTTCTTCTGATAAGAGATAAGTTGTGAAACTTTAATACATATAAGCTGCTAATTGAGGGAGTGTTGTTTGAACTGTTCTTTGTCATTTTCATGTTGTTTCAAAATCAGAATTGGACAGATTTTTGTATCTCTTTAAAAATCTGGGTTTGTGGTTCATGTGTTAACGTGTTTGTCATAGACAGTCCAACCTGGCTTGGGCTATCTTCAGTAATATCCCCCAAACCTCATCCCTTTTCGGTCGTAGATTAACACTCAACAACCTCCAAGCTTGGTATTTACTTAATTTACGAGTTCCAAATAAATTTAAATTATGATATGTAGGAATACGAATGCGAATTTATTTTAAATGAAACTAATTGTTTTTTAAAACAAGATCTACTTTCTGATTTTTTGATATTCTACCGTTTAGTTTGTTCGATTTTGAGAAATATTTCACTCTATTTCAAAAAATAAACGGATATTGCATTCTAACCATTTAAGGGACTATCTCGTCTAGGGTGATAATGAGCCTGACCGGCTCGCGAGCTACTCGGGCTCGGCTCGAGTGAGCTCGATTTGGGCTCGGGCTCAGCTCGAGACCTTAACAAGCCGAGCCGAGCCGGCCCAAGCTCGACTCGAAAAGCTCGTGAACATGCTCGGAATAATTATATATGTATATATGTATGCACTAAAAGTAATCTGTTTAGCAAAAGATACAACAATTAAGAAAAAGTCACTTCTAAATTATAGTTGTAATTATTTAAATTCACTTCTAATAATTTTTAGATTGTTTTCTAACACTTATATTAGTAGATTACGAAAATTAAATGGCTAAATTGAATTAAAGTAAACTTTACACTATAAATTAAAAAAGATCAAGGACTAAAATAATAAAACTAAAAAGTAACATGGCTGAAATGAGTATTTACCTATCCCTATAAAGTTTGAGTGGGGAAAACAACTTTACAATATACACCAATATCTCACATCTTTAACGTACATAAAGCAAGGAGAGCAAGCATCCTATAAATATGTGCTTAAACTTAGAACAATAAGCTAATTTACTCTTGGTCTTTTGGTTGAAACCAAGTAAACATTGTAAAACCTATGTTTGATTTTGATATAACTAAGTATGTTAAGGATTAAATTGAAAACTTGAAAAAAATTTCTAAGTCCTTCAAATGATTTTTAAATTACCAACACCTTAATCTGATTTGAAAAACTCAAATTCCAAATATCTTCTAAGTGTTCCAAAGCCAAAGTGTTGAAAAACGTCCAGGCGTATCGATACGCTTGAAGCCGTATCGATACATTTTTTTTTTACAAAGTTGGCTACTGGAAAGACGCGTTTCGATACGCTCTTAACCGTATCGAAACAACGTATCGAAACAGATTCAATTTGTATCGATACGCCCCTCTGTAAAAACTGAAGGAGTTTGAACAGTGTACCGATACGGTTCAACCTGTATTGATATGGTTTTAACAGAATTTTTAATTCAAAGAGTTTTAAATGTTTTCGACTGTTGGTGTCAGTCGTTAGGTAACTAACATTTAAAGTGGTACTTGTCCCGTATCGATACGGTGTACCCCGTATCGAAACGGAAACTTCCAGTGAGCTAAGTTGAGAAAAAGGTATCGATACGGTCTTATCCATATCGAAACGGTCCCTGTCCCGTACCGATACGCTTACACGCGTTTCGATACGCCCTCTTTATTATGTGCAACAACTCTTTCTGTTTTGAGATAGGTATCGATACGAGTCTTCGTGTACCGATACGGATAACTGCAGAAGTGCATTTATGGTGGAAAGAGAGGGTCCCAACGGCTATAATCAATACCCTAACCACCCAAACAGCTAGAATTGATAAAGTAGGTATAAATTGAAGCTTATTGAAGATCAGCAACAACTATTGCATCAAAGATAAACATCCAAGCAAAAATCCAAGCTCATTGTGCTTATTTTCCAATTTCTTGTAAACCCCAAATTGTGTTGTATTCAATTCCTATCCCATCTCAAATTTGGGTTGAGTGTTTGTACTTAAATGGGCAATATTGTATTTGAGAGATATCTTTCTTGCCTAATTTCTTCTTTGTTCACTTGTGAGGGTTTGGTCAAATTTTGGGTAGAAAATTTGACCGATTGTGTAAAGGTTACCTCCTAAGCCTTGAAAAGGGAAAGAACAAATTAGTGAATTGTTGCAAATCCTTAGTGGTAGCTAAGGTAGTGGATGTAGAGTTCATTTGAAACTTGAACCACTCTAAAATCCTTTGTTCTTCATTTTTAGCTATCATTTTTCTCCAACAAATTTTTAAAAGCCCAATTCACCCCCTCTTGGCATTGATCAATCCATTGATCCACTCAACAATTGGTATCAGAGCCTACCTCTTTGAAGGATAAACAACCACAAGAGAAGTTCCTAAGAAGAGTGTGATCATCCATAAATCAAGCCATGGCATCTACCTCTGGATCAAGCATGTACGAGTCTTAATCAACCACAAAACCGCCATTCTTCAACGGTGATAACTATCCATTTTGGAAGAACCAAATGCGTCTCTTCATCAAATCCAACGATTACCTTGTTTGGGATGTCATCGAAGATGGTCCTTATATTCCATTGAAGAGGGATGATGAAGGAAAATTGGTTTTAAAGAAGAAGATTGACATGAGAGAAAGAAGATCCAAATAAATGACAAAGCTCTTCACATGCTATTTTGCTCTTTCGGTCCCGACATCTACTCCAAAGTCTCCACCATTGAAAGTGCCAAGGAAGTATGAGATACACTAGAGACCACCTATGAAGGAACTAGTGATGTGAAGGAGACCAAGATTGGAATTCTCAATCTTAGTTATGAGAATTTCAAGATAGAGCCCGACGAAACCGTGTCCTAGATGTTCGATCGCTTCTCAACTATCGTCAACGGGCTTAAGGGTTTTGGAGAGACAATCCTGGAAGACAAACTTGTCCGGAAGCTACTCTACTCACTTCTCGAATCTTGGGATGGGAAGAGAACCGCCATCATCGAGGCTAAAAACTTGAAGACACTCAAACTTGATGAGCTAGTGGGTTCTCTCCTTACTCATGAGATAATGAAGCAAGGAAGGGAAGATGAAAAGAAAAAGGAAGAGAAAAGAGTGGAGAAGCTAGAAGTAGAAAAGAAGAAGAAGATAGGAGTGGCTCTCAAAGCTTCATTACATGAGGAGAGCACTTCTAGTGAGGAGGATGATCTAGAAGAATTGACTATGATAGCCAAACGTTTCTCACGATTCATGAGGTCCAACTGAGGAAGGAAGATTCAAAGAAAAATGGACTTCAAGGGCAAAAACAAAGAAGAAGAGAGGGATCAAATCATTTGCTACGAGTGCAAAAAGCCCGGTCACATTCGTTCGGAGTGCCCTCAACTTAAGAAGAAGGGCTTTGAGAAGAAGAAGAAGCTCAAAGCCAAGCTTGCTACTTGGAGTGACGAGGAGTCATCCGAGGATGACGAACACGAAGTGGCCAACCTTTGCCTCATGGCACTTGAGGAGGATTCCTCCATGATAACCTCTAACTCATCATATTTTGACTTTACATTTGATGAATTACATGATGCGTATGATGAGTTGCAAGAGGTTTATGATGAGTTAGTTGAGAAGTACAAAGAGTCGGTTATTAGAAATAAGAAAATTATTTTGGAATTAAACGATAAAAATGACTCACTTTCTCAAGCTAACTTAAAATTTGAGAAAAAGATTTTAGGTTTAAAAGATGAACTTAAATTCTTCCAAGATGAAAATGTAGACCTAAATAATCTTCTTTCTCAATGCAATAGTGAACGCCAAAAGGTGTTAGATGAGCTTAACAAGCTCAAAGAGTCTTTCAAAAATGTTGGTAATGTGAAGCATGAAAAAGGTGAATCATCTAAAACAAACCAACCTAGGAGAAAGACTAATAACTACAAACAAAGTGGCTTCCCTAGACATAATAGAACCAAAAAGATTAGGAGTGTATGGGTTCCTAAGAAACTTGTCAAATCTAATAATATTATTGCTATGTCACCTTGGATTCCTAAGGGAACCAAGCTATTGGGAGCTAACACACGTGGACCCAAAATGATTTGGGTACCAAAAACAAAAGTTTAATATCTTTGTTTGTAGGGGGAGCATTGCTACAAGGCCAAAGCACAAAGTCAAAATTCATGGTACCTTGATAGTGGATGCTCGAGACATATGACCGGAGACAAAAGTAGATTCATGGACTTAAAGTCAAAAAGTGGAGGAGTAGTGACATTTGGTGACAACTCCAAAGGCCACATTAAAGGTATTGGCTCCATAGGTAATCACTCTACTTTTCTTATTGAAAATGTTTTATATGTCGATGGTCTTAAACATAATTTGTTGAGCATAAGCCAATTATGTGATAAAGGGTTTAATGTCTTATTTGATAAAAATGGGTGCAAAATTGTTGACATTAAATCAAATAATATTATGCTCATAGGTCATCGCATAGGTAATATTTACATGGTGCATTTAGATGACATACATACATCCCATGCATGTTTAGTAGCTCAAAATGAAAATGATGCATGACTATGGCATAGGAAACTAGGACATGCTAGCATTAGTGTTTTACATCCCATGCATGTTTAGTAGCTCAAAATGAAAATGATGCATGACTATGGCATAGGAAACTAGGACATGCTAGCATTAGTGTTTTAGAAAAACTAGTTTCCCTAGATCTAGTTAGAGGTTTACCCAAAATTAAGTTCTCAAATGATAAAATTTGTGATGCATGCTCTAAGGGTAAACAACATAAGTCATCCTTTAAATCCATTAATGATATTTCTACAAGTAGGTGTTTACAACTTATTCACATGGATTTATTTGAGCCTATTAGGACTATGAGCTTGGGTGGTAAATCTTATGCATTTGTACTTGTTGATGATTTTTCTAGATTTACTTGGGTTCTATTTTTAAGTACTAAAGATGAGGCTTTAGAAAAATTCATCACATTTTCAAAATTAACCCAAAATGATCTTGAACTTAGAATTTCTCATATTAGAAGTGATCATGGAACCGAATTTCAAAATCTAGGGTTTGAAGAGTTTTTAAATGAAAATGGTATTAGCCACAATTTTTCGGCCCCTCGAACTGCTCAACAAAATGGGGTAGTTGAGAGGAAAAATAGAACTTTACAAGAAATGGCTAGAACCATGCTTTGTGAAAACAATTTACCTAAATATTTTTGGGCGGAAGCCACAAATACCGCTTGCTACATTGTAAACCGAGTAATGATTAGGCCACTTTTAAAGAAAACACCCTATGAGATTTTAAAATCTAAAAAGCCTAACATTACCTATTTTCATCCATTTGGTTGCAAGTGTTTTGTTTTAAATAATGGAAAATATAACTTAGGTAAATTTGATGCAAAAAGTGATGAAGCTATTTTCATAGGATATTCCTTAAACTCTAAAGCCTATCGTGTATTTAACAAGAGAACTTTAGTAGTAGAAGAATTTATACATGTTTTATTCGATGATAACCTCCTTCCAAAGAAGGATTCTTGTGATAATGATGATGTAGGAATCATTAATGCCTTTGATGGTGGACAAACTTCAAAGGAGGGTGAGATTCCAACAAAAGAAGAGGATACACAAGATCCACCTCTTGAAGCCTTGAAGGACTTGGCTCTTGAGGAAAAGGAAGTGAGCTACCCAAGGGAGTTCAACTATGTCAAAGATCGTGAAATCTTGGGTGATCCATCCAAGGGGGTAACCACTAGATCTTCTCTTAAACTTATGAACCATGTTGCATTTATCTCATGCATAGAGCCTAAGAATATAAAAGAAGCATTAAAAGATGACTTTTGGATTTTGGCTATGCAAGAAGAGTTAAATCAATTTGAGAGAAGTAATGTTTGGACATTAGTTGATAGGCCTAGTAATCAATCTACTATAGGAACTAAATGGGTCTTTAGGAACAAACTAGATGAGAGTGGTAACATTGTGAGAAATAAAGCTAGATTAGTAGCACAAGGTTACACTCAAGAAGAGGGAATAGATTTTGATGAAACCTATGCACCCGTAGCTAGAATGAAGGCCATTAGGATGTTGCTTGCATATGCATGTTATCATGATTTCAAGCTTTTTCAAATGGATGTTAAAAGCGCATTTTTAAATGGTTTTATAAATGAGGAAGTGTATGTGGAACAACCACCGGGTTTTGAAGACTCAAAATTTCCAAATCATGTTTTCAAACTTACTAAAGCACTTTATGGTTAAAACAAGCTCCTAGAGCTTGGTATGAAAGACTTTCAAATTTTTTAATTGAAAAAGGTTTTGAAAAAGGTAAAGTGGACACCACACTTTTCATAAAAAGGTATAAAAATGACATCTTAGTAGTACAAATATATGTTGATGATATTATTTTTGGATCTACTAATGAGTGTCATTGCAAGGAGTTTGCTAAGTTAATGCAAGTTGAATTCGAGATGAGCATGATGGGGGAGCTCTCATTCTTTTTGGGACTCCAAATCAAGCAAAGGAAGGATGACACCTTCATCAATCAAGCAAAGTACATCAAGGATATGCTCAAGAAGTTTGGCTTGGAGAATGCAAAGCCTCAAGCCACACCCGTGAGCTCATCTACAAAGCTTGAAAAAGATGAAAGAGGTAAGTGTGTTGACTCTAAGCTTTACCGTTCTATGATTGGATCATTGCTTTACCTTACCGCAAGTAGACCGAATATCTTGTTTAGTGTTTGCTTGTGTGCTAGGTTTCAAGCTAGTCCTAGAGAGTCTCACCTTATAGCTGTTAAGAGAATCTTTAGGTACCTTAGAGATACCCCTCTTTTAGGTCTTTGGTACCCTAGAGACTCAACCTTCAACCTTCATGCTTTTTCGAATGCGGATTATGGGGGGTGTAAAATCAATAGGAAGAGTACTTCGGGAACTTGTCAATTCTTAGGTGGTATGCTCATATCTTGGTTCTCTAAGAAACAAAATAGTGTAGCTCTTTCTACCACCGAAGCCGAGTACATATCCTTAGGGAGTTGTTGTGCTCAAGTCCTTTGGATGAAGCATCAACTCTTAGATTATGGTATTAAAGTTGAAACCATACCCCTTAAGTGTGATAACACTAGTGCCATATGCTTAACAAAAAATCCCATCCAACACTCTAGAACCAAACATATAGAGATAAGGCATCATTTCATTAGAGATCATGTCCTTAAGGAAGATGTTGTTATAGAGTACGTTGACACCTTAAACCAACTAGCGGACATCTTTACAAAACCTTTAGATAAAGAGCGTTTTTGGTCCCTTAGGAGAGAGTTAGGTCTAACTAGCCTTACTTGACCCTTTAGGACCCTTTTTAAAGTTAAAATTTCTTGATCTTGTGAAATTGCATGTTTATGTGTTGTAGCTCTTGAAAATATCCATGCTTATAGCTAGGGGGAGTATGATTCTGTTAGAATATGCTTAGAACTACTCATTCATCATTTGCATTCATTTAGAAGATGTTAAAATCGAGCTTTTGGTTGTTCTTAAAGCGTAAAATGTATTTCTGGGCATAGGGTATCGATACGACCTTAAGTGTATCGATACGAGTACTGTATTAGGTTCCCATATTACATTTTGCCTAAAACGGGTATCGATACGGTTAAACCCGTTTCGATACGAGCACCATTCATTTCGATACGGATTGCATCCGTTTCGATACGGACCTTCAACGGGCATTTCAAATGGAATTACGCTTTTACCCCCGTATCGATACACCCTCAAGCGTATCGATACGCGATTGCGCAGACATCTTTCAATTGGCATTTAAAGAGTTCAACTTTTACCAAAATTGAATTTTTTTCAAAACCCTAGAAACCTTAGCCGTTTTCACTCTATAAATAGCCTCTCAATCCCTCATATTTTTCACACCACAACTCAAAATCTCTTGAGGGTTTTCAAAAATCAAGCAAAGCTCTTAAGCTTTTCATCAATTTGGTGCTAAGTTCTTCTCACATTCCTCTCTATCAATATCAAGGTAAAACTCTTTCTTTTTTACTTTTAATTTTTCTTTTGATTTCGTTTCAAATTTTCTTTTGTTTTTTGTTTTGTCTTCTTAAAATCAAAATCTCTTTTCAAACTCTTTATTTTTGTTTTAGTTATAATTTTTTTAAAACCTTGATTATTGGTTTTCAATGAGTTGAATGAAGAAAAATTAATGCATACACTGTTTTTAATCTTTTCTCTAGTTCATGGCACCTAAAAAGAGAGCACGTACTAGTGAAGCCGGTGAAGGATCCAATACCGGAGGTGGTACTCGCCCAAACCTCACTCTTATATATCAACACTCCTTTAAGTCCACCGGAGATCTCAACTATTTTCGCCAATTTCAAAACTATAAGATCCGTCCGGAGAGGGTAATCTCTATTCCTTTTCTTAACTCGGAGCGTTTCAAATTTGAGTACTTACCTTTGCTCCAAGAATGGAAGTTTATGGATTTTCTCCAAATTCCCGGGTTTTTCTTTCGCATCTTATTTTTGAT
This sequence comes from Hibiscus trionum, assembly GCA_030270665.1. Taxonomy (NCBI): domain Eukaryota; kingdom Viridiplantae; phylum Streptophyta; class Magnoliopsida; order Malvales; family Malvaceae; genus Hibiscus; species Hibiscus trionum. The sequence goes on along the minus strand of BSYR01000027.1, from coordinate 12,023,360 downwards.
ATTTTATGCTAATGCTAAGTGTTGTGCCAATCGAGATGGTGTTGTTACGACTATTAATTCTCATCTTATGGGTAAAAAGGTCACTATAGATATTCAATCCATTTGTGATGTGTTTAAGTTAGAGGATGAAGGCTATGATGATGATAATGCTCTTGGCCACGTTCTAAGTGGTTCCGTCACCGCCCTTAATGCTCAGGATTGGATCCTCCATTTGATGGTTTCTTGGTGGTTTAGGCCCTCGGGAGGGAAGTATTCCACTATCCGCCAAGTTGATGATTTTTGGATTCGATGCTTCCGTGAGAGAAAACGTCCGAACCTTGCTCGAATTATGTTTGCGGAGATTGTCTATCTTGTGCAACATCGCCACACTACACTCATCACTTCCTTCACCTATGGTACGACCTTGAGTTACTTCTTCCAACAAAAGGAGATAGATTGCTCGCATGACTGCCCAACTCCCCTCACCGATCCTATCGATGAAAGATCTCTTGCAAGGGGTAAGTTTCATTACTTCAATGGTAGTTGGCTTCGTCTATCCGAGCTCCCTAGTGAGGCCGCGGAACAATTTTCTAACCCTCAAGTTGATCAAGTTCCTCAAGCTCCTCCTCCACCTTCTATGGAATCCCTCATGACTTATCTCAATGAGCAATTCACGAGTTTGCGCACGAGAATGGCCTCACTAGATCAAGTGATGAATTCAGGATTTACCGCTATTGATACAAGGTTTACAAGCCTTGAAGATCGAATGAAGAATGTGGAGACTCGACTCACTTCCCTTGAAGACGGTAACAACTCAATGAACATCTCTCTCACCGCTTTCCATGACGAGTGGTGTCAAACTAGAAGGAATGATGATGCAATTGAAGAGGATGATGAAGATGGCGGTGGAGATGCATAGTAGCCTATCTTTGCATATCATTCATATCATCTAGGATATTTATTTATGCACATTTGATTTATGTTTTTAGAATTAAGTTTGCATTATTCTAAAACCTATGCTTTGATTTTCTGTTTTTTTTTGGATTTTAAGTTGATGTTATCTTTCATTTGAACTTAATGATATTATGTTGCTTATTTATACCTTTTGCCTTTATGCACTTTCCATTATGTCTCAATTATTTTTGATCTAACAAAAAGGGGGAGAGAGAAGCTCACACTTAAAAATTTTGATTTTCAAACTTAAAAGTTACCTAGCTAATATTAAGAGAGAGTTATTTTGCAAAGTTTTTCAAAGTTTCAAAAATTTCAAGTTTTGGTTTTGTTATATCAAAAAGGGGGAGATTTTAAAACCTATGTTTGCTTTTGATATAACTAAGTATGCTAAGGATTAAATTGAAAACTTGAAATAAATTTCTAAGTCCCTCAAATGATTTTTAAATCACCAACACCTTAATCTGATTTGAAAAACTCAAACTCCAAATATTTTCTAAGTGTTCCAAAGCCAAAGTGTTGAAAAACGTCCAGGCGTATCGATACGCTTGAAGCCGTATCGATACCTTTTTTTACAAAGTTGGCTACTGGAAAGATGCGTTTCGATATGCTCTTAACCGTATCGAAACAGATTCAATCTGTATCGATACGCCCCTCTGTAAAAACTGAAGGAGTTTGAATGGTGTACCGATACGGTTCAACCCGTATCGATACGGTTTTAACAGAATTTTTAATTCAAAGAGTTTTAAATGTTTTCGACTGTTGGTGTCAGTCGTTAGGTAACTAACATTTAAAGTGGTAGTTGTCCCATATCGATACGGTGTACCTTGTATCGAAACGGAAACTTCCAGTGAGCTAAGTTAAGAAAAAGGTATCGATACGTTCTTATCCGTATCGAAATGGTCCCTGTCCTGTACCGATACGCTTACACGCGTTTCGATACACCCTCTTTATTATGTGCAACAGCTCTTTCTGTTTTGAGACAGGTATCGATACGAGTCTTCGTGTACCGATACAAATAGCTGCAGAAGTGCATTTATGGTGGAAAGAGAGGGTCCCAACGGCTATAATCAATACCCTAACCACCCAAACGGCTAGAATTGATAGAGTAGGTATAAATTGAAGCTTATTGAAGATTAGCAACAACTATTGCATCGAAGATAAACATCCAAGCAAAAATCCAAGCTCATTGTGCTTATTTTCCAATTTCTTGTAAACCCCAAATTGTGTTGTATTCAATTCCTATCCTATCTCAAATTTGGTTTGAGTGTTTGTACTTAAAGGGGCAATATTGTATTTGAGAGACATATTTCTTGCCTAATTTCTTCTTTGTTCACTTGTGAGGGTTTGGTCAAATTTTGGGTAGAAAATTTGACCGGTTGTGTAAAGGTTAACTCCTAAGCCTTGAAAAGGGGAAGAACAAATTAGTGAATTGTTGCGAATCCTTAGTGGTAGCTAAGGTAGTGGATGTAGAGTTCATTTGGAACTATGCAAAGTTTTAAATGTTTTAAAGTAGTCAAAACTGGATTTTCAGCAAGTCCGTACCGATACGGTATACCCCATATCGATACTAGGGGTGAGCCTTCGAGCGAGTCGAGTCGAGTTGAGTCAAAAAAATTCGAGTTATTCGAGTTGACGCATCATATTTTACGACTTGAACTTAATTTGAAATTTTTTCGATTCGAGTCGAGTCGAGTTTTCGAGTTTCTATACAAATTTAATTGTAATTATTTACAATGTTATAGTACGATTTGATTTCAATTTAAACGACTTTCTCTATTCATATAAGATATGCATATATATATATATATATATATATATATATATATATTTCTTCATATTATTTTTCACATGCATAAGTAAGATTTGTAATGTTATTTAATAAAAAAATATCATCTAAACTTCTAAAATATATTTATAATATTATTTTTAAATAAGGAACTTTTAAGGATAAAGTACTGATGGGGGTATAAATGAGTCAATGAATTGATGTAAAGAAAAAAATTACAAAAAATTTGGTTGAATGATCAAATTGAATAAAATATAAAGTTAAAGGGCTAAATTAAAAAAAAGAATAAATTTGTTAAAAATATGAATTGAAGTTATATAGATATTATATAGTGTTAGTGAATAATGTGGTTTAATTTTGGTAAAAAAATAGACTTAAAACGAAAGAGAAATTAAAGAAATGGGAAACATTCAAAGTTGAGGGGCTAAATTACAAAAGAAGGAAATTTAATTTAAAATATATGAATTGAAGCTAAATAGGTATTCTAGTTTCTACATTGGTTTAGGAGCATGTGGTTCAATTTTGGTCAAAATTGACTTAAAACGAAGGAGATATTGAAGAAATGAGGAAATCATACAAAGTTAAGAAGCTGAATTGAAAAAATATGAAATTTATTTTCAAAAATATAAATTGAAGATAAATACGTATTCTATGCTGGTTTAGGAATACGTGGTTCAAATTTGGTCAAAAATGGACTTAAAATGAAGGAGGAATTGAAGAAAAATGAAATCAGTGACTAAATTGCAAAACTGTAAAATTCGGTTTTTCGATTTTTCGAGTTGGGCAAATTCCAAACCGACTCGAAATCGAAATTTTTTTCGAGTTAATCGAGTTGACTCGAACAACTCGAATAACTCGACTCGAATAACTCGAAATTGAAAAAAAATATCGATTTTTTTGAGTCGAGTCGAGTTTTGCTCACCCCTAATCGATACCTTTTTACCCAAGATATGATTCTGCCAAAACTCGTACCGATACAAGCTTGCCTGTATTGATACGGAGAAGGATCGTATCGATACGCCCTTTAAGCGTACCAATACCCTCTTTAACAAACCCCAACGGCTATTTCCCAACAGTCTTTTAAAATACAGACCGTACCGATACGCTTAGGCTGGTAAGAGCCCAACGGCTAGTTCTGAAGAAAGGCGTACCGATACGGAAGGCACCATAATTACAATTAATGTGGGAAATAAAGTCTCCAATGCTCCAATTCAACCCCAAGAATTAGTAACAACTACAAACTCAATAGGAGTATAAAAGGGACCTCCAAGCATCAAGAAAAGGCTAATGCTTCAATTGTCAAACACCATATGATCAAAGCTATGTTTTAGAGCCTAATTGTCAATTTCTTGTATAGACAAACACTAGTGAGCCAAAATTGTTACATTTGCTCAAGTGTTTTAGGATTGGGTGAGAGCTTAATTGTGCAAACAAATACCTATTAGAGGGATTTGAGTTTGCTTATTTCTGTCATCTCTTTGTAAAGAGGGTTTGATCAAGCTTTGGGTAGAAAGCTTGATCGGTTTTGTAAGGGTTTCCTCCTAAGCCTAGAAAAAGGGACGAATCAATAGTGGATTGATTGAAAAATCCTTAGTGGGGAGCTAAGGTAGTGGATGTAGACCTTGGTTAGAAGGTTGAACCACTATAAATCATCTTGTCATTTTCATTTTAGCTTACACACCTCTATCACCCAAAAATCCAATCTTCTCCGAACTTGGCAAACACATCGGTTGAAGGAATCGAGCACCATAAAACCCAACAGAAACAATTTATGTTTAAAATCCTTGTCAATAGAGATGCTTTCAAGTACTTAAGAATTTATTTACTTTGCAATTTGGTCATTGACATATTTTTTATATCAAAATCAAACATAGGTTTTACAATCTCCCCTTTTTGATATAACAAAACCAAAGTAAAATTTTAAGTAGTTTTTACGTACTCCCCCTTAGTTTAAGCTAGGTTGTTTATGAAAAACATAGCTTATACCCTTCCCCCCTTTTGTTAGATCAAAATGAATGATAGAAGTAAGATTAAGCAAACAACATAAACTTCATTAAAAACTTAAAGCATAATAATTCAAAGCAAACATAAAATCCAAACTCAAATCCTAAAACATAAAAGCATAGGTTCAAATTGAAATAACATAGGTGCATGAAAGAAAATCCTAATATGATATGTTATGATATGCAAGACCTAAAGATCGTCTTAATCTTCCTCTTCCTCTTCACTGTTGACACGATTTTCTCAAGATTGTCGCCATTCATCATGAAAAGCTTGAAGAGAGATGTCTATGGAGGTTTGTTGATTTTCAATTGAGGTAACTCGATTCTCAAAGGAACAAACTCTCTCCTCCAAGGTGGTGAACCTTGTGTCGATCGCGGCAAACCCAGAATTCATATCTGTGCCCAAAGAAGTGAATTGCTCATTGAGATAAGCCATGGGAGCATCCATGGAAGGTTGAGCACTTTAAGCTTAAGGAGCCGCTTGAGGAGGCACTCCTTGTTCGGGTCTATCTTCTTGAGGAATTTGATGGAGACGAACCTATTGACCATCATAGAAGTGAAACTTTGAACGGACAAGAGAATGCTAGTCGATCGGATATTTGAGAGACTCGAGAAGATCATGCGAGCAACCGATCTCTTTTTTAGAGAACAAATAACTCAACGCGGTTCCATATGTGAATGAAGAGACAAGAGAAGTGTGGCAATGTTGAACAAGATAAACCATCTCCACAAACATGATTTGACAAAGGTTTGGTCGAATACCTTCACGAAAGCAACGAATCCAAAAGTAATCGACTTGCCAGATTTTTGAGAAATTTCCATCGGAGGGGCGAAACCACCAAGTGATCATAAGGTGAAGGAAACGATCATGCGCGTCAAGTACGGTCACGGAGCCATTAAGAATGTGTCCTAAAGAGTCTTCATCACTAATACCCTCATCATCAAATCCAAAAACATCGACTAAAACACTTGGATCAATCTGAAGCTTCTTGCACAGAAGATAAGATTCAATAGCAATAACTCGAGTTCGATCGGGGCTTACACCGGGCATTTGCATAAAAAATTAGGACAAGAGTGCGATACAAAACACCAGGAATTTGCAAAAAGGACATAAAATTCCATTGGCGTAAAAGCCCAAGATATTTAAACTTGAAACGTTCGGAATCAAAAAAGTGTAGAGAGGTGACACGCTCACGACGAATTTGGTAGTTTTGGTATTGTCAGTAGTAAGCAAGAGCGGCGGGACTTGTAAAACACTTTTCATAAATAAAAGTGAGGTTAGGTCAGGTAACATCATAATGATTTGAAGAATCTCCAAATTCACTAGTCCTTTATCTCTTTATAGGGGCCATAGTTCAAATCTGAAAAACAAATTAAAGCACAAAAACAATGTATGCATAAATCACCGTATTCGATCCAATAATCAACCCAAACATGCAAGGTTTTGTTAAAAAATCTATACAATATCGTTTTAAAACATATACAAATATAAAAAGGAATTTTGGTAAATGGAATTTTGGTAAAAAGAATTTCGAAAAACAATTTAGAAAAATATACAGTATAGTTTTATAATCGAATAAAAAAATTTCAGTTTTGATTTTTTTTACAAAATCTTTAAAACCCATACTATATGTATACTTTCTATACAAAAACTAATTAAAAATAATATATAAAATTGAACGAAATTGAAAAAGAAAAGAAAAATAATTTTACCTTGAGTTATGGATTTTGGATGAATGAATGGATGATGATGCACCAAATTGATGAACTTGCTTATATTTGATTTGAAAAGAAGAAAACCTCAAAGATTTGTGTGAAAAAAAAGAAGATTTTGATGGGTATTTGTAGGGTTAAAAGCTAGGGTTTTGAAGAAAAGATAAGAGTTTGTGTTTAAAAAAGTGGTTTTAAAGTTGGAAAACCCTTTGAATGACTCTTTTAATTTTCCCCGGCCACGCGTATCGATACGTCATATGGCGTATCAAAACAATTGTACCAGTACACTTTTAAAATCGTACCGAAACACGAGTGTTGGAGTATGCCCAAAGACCAATCATGAGATGATTGAAAAGACATACTTATTTTATTTTTTTATTAACAAAGTCATTAGAATAATATAGTTATTCTTGAATGTCCTTAGTCGAGAATTATTGTGGGCGTGAACAACAATAATATATTTTCCAAGTGTTTAAGGACTAAATTGAAAAAGAGAAAATGAATTTTTAAGTCCTCAAAACCTCTCAATGTGTTTAAAGAAAAATGTATAAGTCAAAACTTTAACTTGTCAAATATTTTCTAAGTGTTTATCAAGCCAAAACAGTGATTTTCGAGTCACCATTTCGGAACGGCCTTTGGGCGTTTTGGAATGTTTTTGAATTTGTTAACCTCTGTTTCAGAACGTGTTTCAAAACGGATGAAGAATAACGGAACGATTTGAACCGTTTCGATACGGCAGTATCGAAACGACCTCAAACGTTTCGAAATTGAATTCAAACTTGGTTTTAAAATATGACCGTTGAAGTTTTATAACTGAATTTAAAATTATCGTTAAGGCGTATCGAAGCGCTTCTAAGCCGTTTCGGTACAGGCTTTGACAGTAGCAAAATGTTTCAAAACGAGTTTCGAAACGGGCTCTTAGCGTATCGAAACGATCGTGCCCGTTTCGGTACGGTCTATTTATTACACCCCAACGACTCTTTCTATTTTGGTATGTTTCGAAACAGGGTCGGGCGTTTCGGAACGGATAGTTGCAGACTGCATTTATGAAGGAAAGATAACATCCCAACGGCTATTTTAATGAAGGCAACAACCCCAACGGCTAGAAATCAATGAGAAGGTATAAAAGGAACCTCTAAAAGCTCCAGCAACTACTATTGATCTCCAAAGAATTATCCAAACATCAAATCCAAGCAATGGTGCAAAAATCCCATATTTCTTGTAAACCCCAATTGTGAACTTTGTAATTTCCATTCTTATCTGTTCAATTGGGTTGAGTGCTTGTAAAAGGGCTATATTTTGTATTGAGAGATACTAGTCTTAGCCTTAAACTTCTTTGTATCACTTGAGTGAGGATTGGGTCAAATTTTGGGTAGAAAATTTGACCGGTATTGTAAAGGTTACCTCCTTAGCCTAGAAAAGGGGAAGAGCAATTAGTAGATTGTTGGAAAATCCTTAGTGAAGCTAAGGTAGTGGATGTAGAGTTCAATTGGAACTTGAACCACTCTAAAATCCATTGTCTAGCAATTTTTAATTTTCCACTCCACCACCAAAAGTTCTAAAAATCCAATTCACCCCCTCTTGGCTTATATCGTTTCATAGATCCACTCAACAATTGATATCAGAGCCTACCTCTATGAAGGATTAACAACCACAAGAGGAGTTCCTAGGAAGAGTTTGATCAACCACAAAGCAAGCCATGGCATCTACCTCCGGGTCAAGTATGTACGAGTCTCAATCAACTACCAAACCACCTTTCTTCAACGGTGATAACTACCCTTTTTGGAAGAACCGGATGCATCTCTTCATTAAATCCTACGATTATCTAGTTTGGGATGCCATTGAAGATGGTCCCTCTATTCCGATGAAGAGAGACGACGAAGGAAGACTTGTGCCAAAGAAGAAAAATGAGATGAGTGAAGAAGAGAGAAAGAAGATTCAAATCAATGATAAAGCTCTTCACATGTTGTTTTGCTCTTTTGGTCCTGACATCTACTCCAAAGTTTCCTCCATCGAAAGTGCTAAGGAAGTGTGGGATACACTTGAGACTACATATGAAGGAACAAGTGATGTGAAGGAGACAAAGATTGGAATTCTCAATCTTAGCTATGAGAATTTCAAAATGGAGGCCGAAGAAACCGTTTCGAAGATGTTCGATCATTTCTCAACAATCGTCAATGGGCTAAAGGGTTTTGGAGAGATAATCCCAGAAGACAAACTAGTCCGGAAGCTACTCTACTCACTTCCCGGGTCTTGGGATGGGAAGAGAACTGCCATCATTGAGGCAAACAATTTGAAGACACTCAAGCTTGATGAGCTAGTTGGTTCTCTCCTAACTCATGAGATCATGAAGCAAGGAAGGGAAGATGAAAGGAAGAAGGAAGAGAGAAGAGTGGAGAAGCTTGAGGTAGACAAGAAAAAGAAGATAGTAGTGGCTCTCAAAGCTTCTCTACATGAGGAGAACACTTCTAGTGAGGAGGAAGACCTAGAAGAGTTTGCCATGATAGCCAAAAGATTCTCACGGTTTATGAGATCCAACCGGGGTAGAAAGATACAAAGAAAAATGGACTTCAAGACCAAACACAAAGAAGAAGAGAGGGATCAAATCATTTGCTTTGAGTGCAAAAAACCGGGTCATATTCGTTCCGAGTGCCCTCAACTCAAGAAGAAGGGCTTTGAGAAGAAGAAGAAGCTCAAAGCCAAGCTTGCTACTTGGAGTGATGAGGAGTCATCCGAGGATGAGGAACACGAATTGGCCAACCTTTGCCTCATGGCTCTTGAGGAGGATTCCTCCATGGTAACCTCTAACTCATCTTCATTTGATTTTACACTTGATGAATTGCATGATGCTTATGATGAGTTACAAGAGGTTTATGATGAGTTAGTTGAGAAGTATAAGGAGTCGGTTCTAAAAAATAGAAAAATCATTTCGGAATTAAATGCTAAAAATGACTCACTTTCTCAAGTTAACTTGAAATTTGAGAAAAAGATCTTAGGTTTACAAGATGAACTTAAATTCTTTCAAGATGAAAATGTAGACTTAAACAATCTTATTTCTCAATGCAATAGTGAACACCAAAAAGGTGTTAAATGAGCTTAAGAAATCTTTCAATAGTGTTGGTAATGTGAAAAATGAAATAGGTGAATCATCTAGATCAAACCAACCTAAAAGAAAGAACAATAACTACAAACAAAGTGGCTTCCATAGGCATAATAGGACAAAAAGAATTAGAAGTGTAAGGGTTCCTAAGGAACTTGTCAAGTCTAATAATGTTGATGCCATGTCACCTTGGATTCCTAAGGGAACCAAGCTTTTGGGAGCTAACACTCGCGGACCCAAAATGATTTGGGTACCAAAAATCAAAGCTTAATATCTTTGTTTGTAGGGGGAGCATTGCTACAAGGCCAAAGCACAAAGCCAAAACTCGTGGTACCTTGATAGTGGATGCTCGAGACACATGACTGGAGACAAGAGTCGATTCATGGACTTAAAGCCTAAAAGTGGAGGAGTAGTGACATTTGGTGACAACTCCAAAGGCCACATTAAAGGTATTGGATCCATAAGTAATCACTCTACTATACTCATTGAAAATGTTTTATATGTCGATGGTCTAAAACACAATTTATTGAACATTAGTCAATTGTGTGATAAAGGGTTTAATGTCTTATTTGATAAAAATGAGTGCAAAATTGTTGACATTAAATCAAATAATAAAATGCTCATTGGTCATCGCATAGATAATATATACATGGTGCATTTAGATGATATTCATACATCCCATGCATGTTTTGTTGCACAAAATGAAAATGAGGCATGGTTATGGCATAGGAAACTAGGACATGCTAGCATTAGTGTTTTAGAAAAATTAGTTTCCCTAAATCTAGTTAGAGGTTTACCCAAGATCAAATTTTCAAATGATAAAATATGTGATGCATGCTCTAAGGGTAAACAACATAGATCATTCTTTAAATCCATTAATGATGTTTCTACAAGTAGGTGTTTACAACTAAATTCATATGGATTTATTTGGGCCTATTAGAACTATGAGCTTTGGTGGTAAATCGTATGCATTTTTACTTGTTGATGACTACTCTAGATTTACTTGGGTTCTATTTTTAAGTACTAAAGATGAGGCTTTAGAAAAATTCATCACGTTTTCAAAATTAACTCAAAATGATCTTGAACTTAAGATTTCTCACATTAGAAGTGATTATGGAACCGAATTTCAAAATCTAGGATTTGAAATGAAAATGGTATTAGCCACATTTTTTCGGCTCCTCGAACTCCTCAACAAAATGGGGTAGTTGAGAGGAAAATAGGACTTTACAAGAAAGAGCTAGAACCATGCTTTGTGAAAACAATTTACCTAAATATTTTTGGGCGGAAGCCACAAACACCGCTTGCTACATTGTAAACCGAGTAATGATTAGGCCACTTTTAAAGAAAACACCATATGAGATTTTAAAATCTAAAAAGCCTAACATTAGCTATTTTCATCCATTTGGTTGCAAGTGTTTTGTTTTAAATAATGGAAAAGACAACTTAGGTAAATTTGACACTAAAAGTGATGAAGCTATTTTCTTAGGGTATTCTTTAACCTCTAAAGCCTATCGTGTATTTAATAAGAGAACTTTAGTAGTAGAAGAGTCTATTCATGTTGTATTCGATGATAACCTCCTTCCGAGGAAGGAATCTTGTGATGATGATGTAGGAATCCTTGATGCCTTTGATGAAGGACAAACTTCAAAAGAGGATGAGATTCCAACTAAAGACGAGGATGCACAAGATCCACCTCTTGAAGCCTTGAAGGACTTGGCTCTTGAGGAAAAGGAAGTGAGCTACCCAAGGGAGTACAACTATGTCAAAGGTGGTGAAATCTTGGATGATCCATCCAAGGGGGTAACTACTCGCTCTTCTCTTAAAATGCTTAATCATGTTGCATTTATCTCATGCATTGAGCCTAGAAATATTAAAGAAGCTTTAAAAGATGATTTTTGGATTATGGCCATGCAAGATGAGTTAAATCAATTTGAGAGAAGTAAAGTGTGAACATTAGTTGAAAGGCCTAGAAATCTTTCTACTATAGGAACTAAATGAGTATTTAGGAATAAACTAGATGAGAGTGGTAACATAGTGAGAAACAAAGCTAGGCTAGTTGCTCAAGGTTACACTCAAGAGGAGGGAATTGATTTTGATGAAACCTATGCACCTGTAGCTAGAATGGAAGCTATTAGGATGTTGCTTGCATATGCATGTTATCATGATTTCAAGCATTTTCAAATGGATGTCAAGAGTGCATTTTTAAATGGCTTTATAAATGAAGAAGTGTATGTGGAACAACCACTGGGTTTTGAAGATCCAATTTTTCCAAACCATGTTTTTAAATTTTCAAAAGCTTTATATGGTTTAATACAAGCTCCTAGAGCTTGGTATGAAAGACTTTCGAGTTTTCTAGTTGGAAAAGGTTTTGAGAAAGGAAAGGTGGACACAACACTATTTATTAAAAACAATGGCAAAATATATATTAGTAGTTCAAATTTATGTTGATGATATTATACTTGGTTCTACTAATGAATTGCTTTGTCAAGATTTTTCTAAGATTATGCAAGGTGAATTTTAAATGAGCATGATGGGGGAGCTCTCATTCTTCTTGGGACTCCAAATCAAACAAATGAAGGATGACATCTTCATCAATCAAGCTAAGTACATCAAGGATATGCTCAAGAAGTTTGGCTTGGAGAATACAAAGCCTCAAGCCACACCAATGAGCTCATCTACAAAGCTTGAAAAAGATGAAGGAGGTAAGTGTGTTGACTCTAAGTTTTATCGCTCTATGATTGGATCTTTGCTTTATCTTACCGCAAGTAGACCGAATACATTGTTTAGTGTTTTCTTGTGTGCTAGGTTTCAAGCTAGTCCTAGAGAGTCTCACCTTATAGCCGTTAAGAGAATCTTTAGGTACCTTAGAGATACTCCTTGTCTAGGTCTTTGGTACCCTAGAGACTCAACCTTTAACCTTCATACTTATTTGGATGCGGATTATGGGGGTGTAAAATCGATAGGAAGAGTACTTCGGGAACATGTCAATTCTTAGGTAGTATGCTCATATCTTGGTTTTCTAAGAAACAAAATAGTGTAGATCTACCTACCATCGAAGCCGAGTACATATCCTTAGGGATTTGTTGTGCCCAATTCCTTTGGATGAAGCAACAACTCTTAGATTATGGTATTAAAGTTGAAACCACACCCCTTAAGTGTGACAACACTAGTGCCATATGCTTAACTAAAAATCCCATCGAACACTCTAAAACCAAACATTTAGAAATAATGCATCATTTCATTAGAGATCATGTCCTTAAGGAAGATGTTGTTTTAGAGTTTGTAGATACCTTAAATCAACTAGCGGACATCTTTACAAAACCTCTAGATAAGGAGCGTTTTTGGTCCCTTAGGAGAGAGTTAGGTTTAACTAGCCTATCTTGACCTTTTAGGACCTTTTTGTGCTTAAATTGCTTGATTTCTTGCAAAATTCCATGCTTATGTGTTTTTAACCCTAATTTCATCCATGCTAATAGTTAGGGGGAGTATGTTTATGTTTGTACATGTTATTTCTGCTCATTCATATCATTTATGCATATAAGACTTCATGAAATTCATTTTTCTGCAATATTAGAGCCTCATCTGCACCTCCAGGCCTAGGCGTATCGAAACGGGCCAATCTGTTTCGATACGGGTGCCTTAAAAGAGTGATCTATGACCAGGGTGTTTCGAAACGCCTAGAAGGGTTTCGAAACGTTTTGCCTCTGCCAAGAAGTGTATCGAAACAAGTTTTGATACGGGTTAACACGTGGGATTCAATACGGTCAAAGCCGTATCAGAATGGTCAAAAGGACTCGAAACGACAGTCAACGTTTCGGTACGCACGTTTCGGAACGATTGTGCCTGTTCCGAAACGGCTCTGCGGACAGCTTTAAAAAGGGCCTTAAATGATAAAGTTGCTTTTAAACTAAAACTCCTAAAAACCCTAACCCGATTTTTCCCTATAAAACCCTTTAAACCTCATTGTTTTTCATCAAATCTTGAAGGCTTTTACTCACAAACTCAAGTCTAGGAAAGCTTCAACAATTTTGTGCAAGTTCTTCCATTCATTCATCCAAAATCCCTATTTGAGGTATATTTTCATCCTTTTCTTTTTCCTTTGATTTTATTCGATTCATAGGTTAGAAAATATTAATTTTGTATAGATTATATGTTTTACAACTTGGGTTTTTAAAAACTTGTTAAAATTTTTCAAAATCTTCAAATTTTTGGTTCGAATATATTAATTTTTACTCGTATTTTTTTTACTGTTTTTCAATTTTTTTGTATATATTGTTTTTAAAAGTGTTTTTCTTTAAAACCTGAATGGGATTTGTCATTGGATTGAATTAAGGATGTTCATGCATACACTTAGATTTTTAAATTGCTTGCTTTATGTTTTTAGGAATTTTCCATGGAAAACGTTAACAAGAAACGCAAGACGACTCAAACGGGTGAAACCTCAAACCAAGAAAATATACGTCCCAATCTCACCCAACTTTTTCTCAAGAGTCTTCGGACTCAAGAGATGAAGGACCGTTTCTCTTTCGTCAAGGATATAGCCGTTCGTCGAGAGCGTGTTATTGATATCCCGTTCCTTGATTCCGAGCGTTTTGCTTTCCGCTATCTAGAGCGTTTGCAAGAATGGAACTTCATGGCTTTCTTGAACATACCTGATATTACCTACAAGCATATGGTCCTCCTTTTCTACTCAAATGCCTTGCTCATTGATAATGAAGATCATACCGAGGTGATTGACATTGAGTCGTATCTCTTGGGGAAGAAGTTCATTATCAACATACCCTTTTTAAAGACTGCTCTATATTACAAGTTCCAGACATCATTCCTTCCAATGACATACACTATTGTAGAGCGTTTGAGTGTTCTCTATTTATGAGCGCAAGTGCACACTCTTGTCAAGTTATAGTATAAAAGATATCGTCTTCCACAGGGATTGGACAACTTGATTCGAATTGTTGTTCCTGCACAAGGAAAAATAAATGCACAATTAATTTGATTGTTGAGAAGAAAAGTAAAATAAAAACACAAGTAATTGAACAAGAAGAAATCAGGTTGAAAGAATGGGTAGGGTTATGCTGCTGCTTAGTGTGAAATTGCGTTGAATAGGACAAGTTGTTTTGCGCTGCCAGACTCTGCTGCCTCAGCAGGGGATGGCAGGTAGACTGCAGAGACCCTCTCCCTGCCTCGGTAGGGGAATGGAACTGTGTCTCGGCGGCAAACTCGGCAGAACATCAAGGCTCGACAGAACGCTTCGAAAGTGACTCTGCTTATGTCTAAGTCAAAGTGTTGTCGATGCCCACTGCCGATAATACCAGTCGCGTCGTGAAATCGTGCAAAGACAACAATGTTAATTCGTCCTCTTTTAGCCGCCTTAAACCCTTAACCTATGTCTAGGCCGGATTGATCGCACCGTCTATAGATGAAATCATACTTACTTATTTCTTGAGTTCGACTCTCTCAATACCGAACAAATGGATAGAATTCAACTAATCTTTCACCTTAATTGAAAACTATGAAGAACATGGAATAAGTAAACCTTGTAAATTTATTTGCAAAAAAACGAACTTGAAATCCTAAACAACCGTTCTCACACTAATTACAACATAACCCAAACCCAAGAAGAATTTTAGAACATGTTGGCGGCAAGAAAACCTAAATTATGCCTAAAGAAAACCTCTCTTCCTTTGAGATAGAATTACAATGAGTATATATAGGCATTAGCTAGGTCTAGTCCTTCTTGAAGTAGAAGTCTTCAAAGTAGCTTTTTACATTAAATGTGGCTTTAAACTCTGACTTCTTTGAGTTGAATGTGGACTTTATCACGTTACCTTGCTCCGCAAGAAATCTTGAGATTCTCCTTCGGCGGCTCTGCCAGCTGCTACAGACGTCGAAAATTAAGTGGAAAACATCGATAGAATATGGATTTTCTGCTCTACAGATTGCACTCTGGTTCTCCAACTCCATAGTCTGCTTGTCTTGGGCGGCAGGTTGGGCAGTGGCAGCTATTCGGCAGCTGTTGTTTCTGTTCGGACCTGCATCAGTACAGCTCCTTAGTGTAATGCCCCGGTTTTGGGCTTAGGAGTTTGGGGATTCGGACCGGTTCGGTCGGATCGCGGTTCGAATATATATAAGAGTGAATTTAGGAAAACCTGGTTCGGGTTGCATTAAAAATATGGGAAAATGTCTTAAAATCCTCTTTTAATATATATAAGTGAACTGTGAAATCAATTTTGTAATATGAGGTTTGGAAGGGTGACATTTTGGCTAGTGACCAAAATGTAATTTTTGAAAACTGCGTGACTGTTTTAAAAAGGATTGAAACTTTGAATCTTTAAGAAGCTATTTACCCAATGGGAGTTTTCTCCAGATTTTTTAAAGATATTAAATGATTTATTAAAGGTTTTTAAATAAGAGAAAAGTGGAGGGAAGATATTTTATCATTTTCCAACTAACTTTTCCATTTTCCATTTTCTCTCATCTTTTCTCTCATCTTTTCTCTCAAACCAAACACATTTTCTCCAGAGCTTTTCCTCAGATTTTGTCACCTAAATATCACATTTCAACTATCTTTTGATCTCTAATCATCTCTTCAACAAAACCTCACCATTTGCTAAGTGGATTTTCAAGATTTTGGTTCCAAAAAGGGAGAAAACTCAAGTTTGGAGGTAAGAACGTCCTTCTCCTCTGAACTTTAAGTTCTTTACTGAAATTCCCAAGTTCTCAATCCTTAAATTGTGTTTTATAAAAGGTTTTATTGATTTGTTCTTGATCTTGGCTTTTAAATGCAAGATTTGATTGATTTTGATGAAATTTTCGTATGATCTGATTGGGTTGTGTTTTGAGGTGTCAAATTGATGTTAATTGAATGCTAATTTGATGTGAAATTGAGTTTTAATCAATGCAATCCCGGATAGGTTTAATTTCCTAAGTTTAGCTTGTGTTCTTGGTTGTTTTTGGAGTGATCTTGTTGATCTGTTATAGCTGGAGGTATAAGGACGTGGTTAGATCCTTTTTGGATGTTATTTGATGTTTAAGGAAGCTTAGATTTGATGAATCTTGGCTGGGTAGTGTTGAGGAGTTGTTTGGATGCATTTTCGGTTGTGTTTGGTAGCCGAAAATGGAGTGTGGATGAGAGCAACGAGTTTTGATGCTTTCATTGAGGGTATTAATGCATGATGATGCATTAATATACTGTTTTGATGTGTTTAAAATAGGGGAGTCATCTTTGGATCTTAGTGGTGTTGATCCGGAAGCTTGATTGGTGTTTCGGCAAGAGGCGAAACGGAATCGGTGAGTGGATTTTGGTTTTCGGCTTTGAAACCAATGTTTCGAAGGTTTGGGAGCTTAGTCTAAGTCTAAACAACTTTGCTAAGCTCAAGAGTAAGTTTCGGAAAAACTCTCTTGTTGAGGAACCATGTGATGGTTGGGTGCAATGTGATTGTTTGCATGTCTTAAATTCTGTTTTTAAAGCATATCTAGCATGTGTATTTGCTGAGATTATAAGCCATGTGTAGGAGGAAGCTCAAGGTGAGAGTTCCTTGTTTTTGAACATTGTTCTATTGTGGTTTGATGCTTAAAGATGCATGATGTTTATGGCTTTGTTAAATGCTTTAAAACAGTGGAATATGGTTGTTAATGATGATTATTGGCAAGTGATGGTTAAGGCCACAAAGGTGTTTAAAAGTCCTTGTGTGAGCCTTGTTTATTTAAGAACAACATGGTGTTTAAAAGTCCATGGTTGGTTCTTGGTTAAGGTTCAAGATGTTTAAAAGTCCTTGTGTAAGCCTTGTTATTTAAGAACATCAAGGTGTTTAAAAGTCCTTGGATGATTCTTGTTAAGAACAACATGGTGTTTAAAAGTCCATGGTTGGTTCTTGGTTAAGGTTCAAGGTGTTTAAAAGTCCTTGTGTAAGCCTTGTTACTTAAGAACATCAAGGTGTTTAAAAGTCCTTGGATGGTTCTTGTTGAGGACACAAAGGTGTTTAAAAGTCCTTGTGTGGTCCTTGTCATGGTGTTTAAAAGTCCATGGGTTAAGGACACAATGGTGTTTAAAAGTCCATGTGTGGTCCTTGGAATTTATAAGATTACAATGGTGTTTGAAAGTCCATATGTGAATCTTATGTTGAATGTATCACTTGTTGCCAATAAGACTTGATAAAGATTGAAGCATGAAATGCTTGTTTTTGAATGCTTGTGAGCATGTTCAAATGTTGTTTGAAGTATGATTTATCAAGGTGTTTGTAAATGCATTATTGTGTGGTTTTATTGAGCATTCCTCACTAAGCTTATGCTTACGCTCTCTCTCTTTTCTTAAAACAATAATGCAGAGCATTAAAGTGCATTTGAGGGCAGCAAGTTGGTGAAGAATCCAAGTGGTGAACAAAGCTCATGTATGGTGAACATTTTTCTCAAACTATTAGCTTTTGGGTATTTGGCAATGGGGAACCTATGTTGTTGTTTTGGGAGATGTTTTGGACTCCCTAAGTTGTATAAATGTTGTTAACATTGTTGTTTCTCGTAATTGGCCATTATGGGTTTGAATTGATGGTTTGATGCTTGAATGGTTTGCTAAATAGGATGCATGCCTATAGAATTGGGGATTTTCATAATTGATGTCATGTTGATGTTTGGTTGAGGCGATTATGTTCCTTGAATGTTGTATGACTTGTTGGTAAAGTTTGGTTGTCTTTGGAGCATGTTTGATAGGTTAATTGTGCATTAAACCAGCTATTTTTCTGCAATCTGGGCAGCCTGTTTCGGAACAGGTGCTACCGTATCGGAACAGGGGCCTGAAATGGCCTGGGCGTTTTGAAACGGATGCAGCCGTTCCGGAACGGAAGTGCTACTGCCAGGCACTGTTTCGAAACCTGTTGCGGAACGGTCCCGCGTTTCGGAACGGGTCTTCCTGTTTCGGAACACCCGACCGTTGGGCACTGAAATTGTTGGTTATATGTTTTGTTTTGTTTGAGTTTTGGTCCTGAATCATGTTTACGCAATTGATTGAGTTTGTGGTGTCCGTTTGAGCTGAAATTTGACAGACAAGCATGAAATATGACTAATTCTATATTGATAACTTAAAAGTGGGTTAAGTCCTTGTATTTCCAAAATTTACATTTTGGTCCCTAAAGTCTTAATTTGTTCAAATTAAGTCCCTGAACGTTTTCCGTCTGTGATGATCTTTGAGTATGATGTTTGTATGAACATAACTAGGGTTAATGTGCATCTAGATAAGATTAAAAAGAAAAAAAGGGTCGTTAATCAGGGTTGACTTTCGGGTTGACTTTGGTTTTCCCCTTGTAATCTTCTTAATTCGGGTCGACCGTCTAGGACGGGTTAAGGGGGTTACATTTGGTGGTATCAGAGCTGAGCTCTCGAGTATTTGGGAATGTGTATGTGAATGTTTAAAGTATGTATGCTTTGTATGCTTGTTGGGTGGAAGCATGTTGAGTGAGTTGCATGTATGTTGCAATTGAGATGTGTGCTGTGAAGAAGCATGTTGTGGGTACCCATTGCCAAATCAAAGCTAATGAAATGAAGTTGTTTTAATTGAAAATGAGCTTGAGTACTTGGATTGCTTACCTTGCTGGGCCTGATTTTGTTTATTTGCATTGTGATTGCATAGTTAGAGTATGGCACCTCGTAGAGAGTTGAGGAGTAATGTGCGAGCTACGGCTCAGAATGAGAATGAAAATGAAGAGAATGTTGAGAGTGCTGTCTTACCTCCTCCACCTGGCGGTGGTGGTGCTGGGGCTGAAGAAGCTGGAGCTGCAGCTGGTGCTGAGGCTGCTGGACCTGAGGCTGGTCAGGGGCAAGCTGTTCCTGACATGACGGTGCTGATTCAAGCTATAGCTGGTGCTTTTCAAGCAGCGGTAGCTGGAGCTCGTGGAGCTGGGCATCAGGAAGATGCTGGAGTTAGACTACCCTTGGAGCGTTTGCGCAGTCTGGGAGGGACGGAGTTCAGGGGTATGTCTGCTGAAGGTTCTGAGGCTTGGTTAGAGAGTACCAAGAGAATCTTGGGTCAGATGAGTTGCACTGATGTGCAGAAGCTTGGTTGTGTAGTATCTTTGCTACAGAAGGATGCTTATACGTGGTGGACAACCATTATCGCTGGGATGGCGGAAGCTGATGTAACTTGGACATTCTTTCAGAATGTGTTCAAGAGAAGGTACCTAGATGAAAAGAAGAGGGAATTCATGTCTCTTACCCAGGGGAGCATGACGGTGGCTGAGTATGAAGTGCAGTTTGTTCGACTCAGTCAATATGCACCTGAGCTGGTTCCGGATGAGCGAGCGAGGTGTGAAAGGTTCCGTTATGGTTTAGTGACGGATGTAAAGATGTATGTGCTGGCTACCGAGTATGATGATTTTGATGTGTTGGTGGGCCGAGCAAAGGACATTGAGATGAACTTGGGTTTATCTGCTAGAAGTGCTGGATCAAGTGCTGGTAAGCGAGCTGCTGAATGTAGTTCCGGTGGTGGACGGAACAAGAGGGGACGTGATCAGAAGTATCAGTCCTCAGCTAAGCGAGGTGGTGGTGGTGCGCCTGTTCGGGGAGGCAACGCTAGAGTTGATCTGAGTGCTTGTTGGATATGTGGTTCGCATGGCCATATGAAACGTGATTGTCCTCGTGCTGTGAGGGAGGTGCAAGCCCCTGTTGTAGCTGCTGGTAATGTGTGCTGGAATTGTGGATCTGCGGATCATATGAGGAGAGAGTGTCCTATGTTGGCTGGTGGCCAAGGGCGTGCTCCTGTTGTTGCAGCACCACAGAGAGGCCGTGGGCGCGGCCGTGGTAATTTCCAGCAGAGAGAGGAAGGTGGTCGGGGTGTGGCTCATGTTGTGGCTATACAGCCTGAGGGTGGCGGCCAAGCCAGGGTGTTTGCTCAGCGGGAGGGGAGGAATGACGCGGATGTGATCGCAGGTACTTTTACTTTGCAATCCTTGTCATTACTTTCCTTGATTGATTCTGGATCTACGCACTCTTACATATTGCGTGAGCATGCTGAATTGCTTGGGTTGCCTGTTGAGTCTTTGGATGTTGGTGTGCGTGTCACTAGTTCTTTTGGTGAGACTTTTGTAACTCGAAAGCTTTATAGAAGGTGTCCTTTGGTTGTTCAAGATCATGTTTTTCATGTTGACTTTATGGAGTTACCTTTCTATGGTTTTGATGTAATCCTTGGTATGGATTGGCTTGCTGAGCATCGTGCTGTAGTGGATTGTGAGAATAAGCGAGTTTCGTTGAAGCTTGCGGATGATTATGAGGTGGTTGTGGTTGGTGAGAATGTGAAGTTTCTTGCCAATGTGGTGTCTTCTTTGGAGGCGAGCCGGATGTTGAGGCAAGGTTGTGAAGCTTACCTGGCCTTTGTGATGAATCCTAGTTCTAAGGAGTTGCGTGTGCAAGATATCAGGATTGTGCGAGAGTTTCCTGGTGTGTTTCCTGAGGAGTTGCCTGGTTTACCTCCTAATCACGAGGTGGAGTTTGGGATTGAGTTGTATGAGAATACAACTCCTGTGTCCATTACTCCCTATCGGATGGCACCTAAGGAGCTGAAAGAGCTGAAGACGCAGTTGCAAGAGTTGCTTGATCGTGGTTTCATTCGGCCGAGTGTGTCGCCTTGGGGTGCACCGGTCTTGTTTGTGAAGAAGAAGGATGGCACTATGAGAATGTGCATTGATTATCGTCAGCTGAACAAGTTGACCATCAAGAATCGGTATCCTTTGCCGAGGATTGATGATCTCTTTGATCAATTTCGGGGAGCAGCTGTGTTCTCTAAGATTGACTTGAGGTCAAGGTATTACCATTTGAAGGTGAAAGATGTGGATGTGCCTAAGACCGCTTTCAGGACGAGGTATGGGCATTATGAGTTTCTTGTGATGCCGTTTGGGTTAACAAATGCTCCTGCAGCTTTCATGGACATGATGAATCGTGTGTTTCATGAATACCTGGATAAGTTTGTTGTGGTGTTCATTGATGATATCCTTGTGTACTCGCGTACTAAGGAGGAACATGAAGAGCATTTGAGGATTGTGTTGCAAGCTTTGTTGGAGAATCAGCTTTATGCTAAGCTGAGCAAGTGTGAGTTCTGGTTAAGTGAAGTGGTGTTTCTTGGGCATGTGGTTTCTGCCGAGGGAATTCGTGTTGATCCTCAGAAGATTGAGGCGGTGACGAATTAGAAGGTTCCTAAGTCTGTTCATGAGGTTCGTAGTTTCCTTGGTTTGGCGGGATACTACCGGAGGTTTGTGGATGGGTTTTCTAAGATTGCTGCACCTTTGACGAAGTTGTTGTAGAAGGATGTTAAGTATGAGTGGACGGAAGCGAGACAACAGGCTTTTGAGAAGCTTAAGGCGGCTTTGACGCAAGCTCCTATCATGGTTCAACCTGAATCAGGGAAAGAGTTTGTGGTGTATAGTGATGCGTCCTATGTTGGTTTAGGATGTGTGTTGATGCAAGAGGGTAAGGTGGTGGCTTATGCATCACGGCAGTTGAAGGTGCATGAGCGCAACTATCCTACGCATGATATTGAGTTGGCCACAGTGGTTTTTGCTTTGAAGATCTGGAGACATTACCTGTATGGTGAGAAGTGTACTGTGTACACGGATCACAAGAGTTTGAGGTATCTGATGTCTCAGAAGGAGTTGAATCTTAGGCAGCGACGTTGGGTGGAGTTGCTCAAGGATTATGATTTGACGATTGAGTATCACCCTGGAAAAGCTAATGTTGTAGCGGATGCCTTGAGTAGGAAGGTAGCGGTTGAGTTGAGGGCTATGTTTGCCAGTTTGAGTATTTCGCGTGATGGTGGTCTTGTGGCTGAGTTGCAAGTGAAACCATCTTTGGTTCAGTTGATCAAGGAAAAGCAGTTGCTGGATGATTCCTTGGTACCACATGTTCAGGATATTGCGGAGGGTAGGCCTTCGGATTTCTGTTTCAATGATGATGGTGTGTTGTGCTTTGGGAGTCGGATAGTAGTGCCCAATGATGCTGAGTTGAGGCGTGCTATTCTGACTGAAGGTCATAGTAGTCCTTTTGCTATGCACCCAGGTAGTGCTAAGATGTATCGAGATCTTCGTGAGGAGTACTATTGGGTGGGTTTGAAGAAGGATGTTGCTGAGTTTATGAGCAAGTGCATGGTGTGTCAGCGAGTTAAGGCTGAGCATCAGGTTCCTTCAGGGTTGTTGCAATTGTTGAGAATCCCTGAGTGGAAGTGGGAAAGGGTTACCATGGATTTTGTATCTGGTTTACCCTTGTCACCGTCGAAGAAGAATTCGGTGTGGGTGATTGTGGATCGCCTGACGAAGTGTGCGCATTTCTTGCCTGTGCATACTACGTACTCCTTGGATAAGCTTGCGGAGCTGTACATTGCTAAGATTGTGCGGCTGCACGGTGTGCCAAAGTCGATTGTATCGGATAGGGATCCGAGGTTTACATCGCGGTTCTGGCAGTGTTTGCATCAAGCTTTGGGTACACGGTTGAATTTCAGTACATCTTATCATCCTCAGTCGGATGGTCAGTCCGAGCGTGTTATCCAGATTTTGGAGGATATGTTGAGGTGCTGTGTGATTGAGTTTCAGGGCTCTTGGGAGAAACATTTGCCTTTGGTAGAGTTTGCTTATAACAATAGTTATCAGGCAAGTATTCAAATGGCACCTTATGAGGCTTTGTACGGGAGGAAGTGTAGGACTCCTCTTTGTTGGGCTGAAACGGGTCAGAAGTTGGTGTCGATGCCGGCTTTGTTGAAAGGAACCACCGAGAAGGTGATGCTCATATGTGAGCGTTTGAAGGCGACTTCTGATCGGCAAAAGTCTTACGCGGATTTGAAGCGTAAGGAGATTGAGTATACGGTGGGTGACCGTGTGTTTTTGAAGGTTTCGCCTTGGAAAAAGGTGATGAGGTTTGGCCGTAAGGGTAAGTTGAGCCCTAGGTACATTGGACCATACGAGGTGATTGAACGTGTGGGTCCTGTTGCGTACAAGTTGAGGTTACCTCAAGAGTTGGAGAAGATTCATGATGTGTTTCATGTTTCTATGCTCCGGAAGTATAGATCAGATCCTTCGCATGTGATGCCTGTGGAGGAAGTGGAATTGAATCCGGATTTGACCTATGATGAGGAACCGGTGAAGGTTCTGGATTCGGATAGCAAGGTTCTTCGTGGCAAGACCATTGAGTTGGTGAAGGTGTTGTGGAAGCACCGTGGTGTTGAGGAAGCCACGTGGGAACGGAAGGATGACATGCTGAAGCAGTTTCCGTATCTCTTTCCTTCAGGTAAATTTCGAGGACGAAATTTCTTAAGGGGGGAGAGTTGTAACGCCCCGGTTTTGGGCTTAGGAGTTTGGGGATTCGGACCGGTTCGGTCGGATCGCGGTTCGAATATATATAAGAGTGAATTTAGGAAAACCTGGTTCGGGTTGCATTAAAAATATGGAAAAATGTCTTAAAATCCTCTTTTAATATATATAAGTGAACTGTGAAATCAATTTTGTAATATGAGGTTTGGAAGGGTGACATTTTGGCTAGTGACCAAAATGTAATTTTTGAAAACTGCGTGACTGTTTTAAAAAGGATTGAAACTTTGAATCTTTAAGGATTTATTTACCCAATGGGAGTTTTCTCCAGATTTTTTTAAAGATATTAAATGATTTATTAAAGGTTTTTAAATAAGAGAAAAGTGGAGGGAAGATATTTTATCATTTTCCAACTAACTTTTCCATTTTCCATTTTCTCTCATCTTTTCTCTCATCTTTTCTCTCAAACCAAACACATTTTCTCCAGAGCTTTTCCTCAGATTTTGTCACCTAAATATCACATTTCAACTATCTTTTGATCTCTAATCATCTCTTCAACAAAACCTCACCATTTGCTAAGTGGATTTTCAAGATTTTGGTTCCAAAAAGGGAGAAAACTCAAGTTTGGAGGTAAGAACGTCCTTCTCCTCTGAACTTTAAGTTCTTTACTGAAATTCCCAAGTTCTCAATCCTTAAATTGTGTTTTATAAAAGGTTTTATTGATTTGTTCTTGATCTTGGCTTTTAAATGCAAGATTTGATTGATTTTGATGAAATTTTCGTATGATCTGATTGGGCTGTGTTTTGAGGTGTCAAATTGATGTTAATTGAATGCTAATTTGATGTGAAATTGAGTTTTAATCAATGCAATCCCGGATAGGTTTAATTTCCTAAGTTTAGCTTGTGTTCTTGGTTGTTTTTGGAGTGATCTTGTTGATCTGTTATAGCTGGAGGTATAAGGACGTGGTTAGATCCTTTTTGGATGTTATTTGATGTTTAAGGAAGCTTAGATTTGATGAATCTTGCCTGGGTAGTGTTGAGGAGTTGTTTGGATGCATTTTCGGTTGTGTTTGGTAGCCGAAAATGGAGTGTGGATGAGAGCAGCGAGTTTTGATGCTTTCATTGAGGGTATTAATGCATGATGATGCATTAATCTACTGTTTTGATGTGTTTAAAACAGGGGAGTCATCTTTGGATCTTAGTGGTGTTGATCCGGAAGCTTGATTGGTGTTTCGGCAAGAGGCGAAACGGAATCGGTGAGTGGATTTTGGTTTTCGGCTTTGAAACCAATGTTTCGAAGGTTTGGGAGCTTAGTCTAAGTCTAAACAACTTTGCTAAGCTCAAGAGTAAGTTTCGGAAAAACTCTCTTGTTGAGGAACCATGTGATGGTTGGGTGCAATGTGATTGTTTGCATGTCTTAAATTCTGTTTTTAAAGCATATCTAGCATGTGTATTTGCTGAGATTATAAGCCATGTGTAGGAGGAAGCTCAAGGTGAGAGTTCCTTGTTTTTGAACATTGTTCTATTGTGGTTTGATGCTTAAAGATGCATGATGTTTATGGCTTTGTTAAATGCTTTAAAACAGTGGAATATGGTTGTTAATGATGATTATTGGCAAGTGATGGTTAAGGCCACAAAGGTGTTTAAAAGTCCTTGTGTGAGCCTTGTTTATTTAAGAACAACATGGTGTTTAAAAGTCCATGGTTGGTTCTTGGTTAAGGTTCAAGGTTTTTAAAAGTCCTTGTGTAAGCCTTGTTATTTAAGAACATCAAGGTGTTTAAAAGTCCTTGGATGATTCTTGTTAAGAACAACATGGTGTTTAAAAGTCCATGGTTGGTTCTTGGTTAAGGTTCAAGGTGTTTAAAAGTCCTTGTGTAAGCCTTGTTACTTAAGAACATCAAGGTGTTTAAAAGTCCTTGGATGGTTCTTGTTGAGGACACAAAGGTGTTTAAAAGTCCTTGTGTGGTCCTTGTCATGGTGTTTAAAAGTCCATGGGTTAAGGACACAATGGTGTTTAAAAGTCCATGTGTGGTCCTTGGAATTTATAAGATTACAATGGTGTTTGAAAGTCCATATGTGAATCTTATGTTGAATGTATCACTTGTTGCCAATAAGACTTGATAAAGATTGAAGCATGAAATGCTTGTTTTTGAATGCTTGTGAGCATGTTCAAATGTTGTTTGAAGTATGATTTATCAAGGTGTTTGTAAATGCATTATTGTGTGGTTTTATTGAGCATTCCTCACTAAGCTTATGCTTACGCTCTCTCTCTTTTCTTAAACCAATAATGCAGAGCATTAAAGTGCATTTGAGGGCAGCAAGTTGGTGAAGAATCCAAGTGGTGAACAAAGCTCATGTATGGTGAACATTTTTCTCAAACTATTAGCTTTTGGGTATTTGGCAATGGGGAACCTATGTTGTTGTTTTGGGAGATGTTTTGGACTCCCTAAGTTGTATAAATGTTGTTAACATTTTTGTTTCTCGTAATTGGCCATTATGGGTTTGAATTGATGGTTTGATGCTTGAATGGTTTGCTAAATAGGATGCATGCCTATAGAATTGGGGATTTTCATAATTGATGCCATGTTGATGTTTGGTTGAGGCGATTATGTTCCTTGAATGTTGTATGACTTGTTGGTAAAGTTTGGTTGTCTTTGGAGCATGTTTGATAGGTTAATTGTGCATTAAACCAGCTATTTTTCTGCAATCTAGGCAGCCTGTTTCGGAACAGGTGCTACCGTATCGGAACAGGGGCCTGAAATGGCCTGGGCGTTCCGAAACGGATGCAGCCGTTCCGGAACGGAAGTGCTACTGCCAGGCACTGTTTCGAAACCTGTTGCGGAACGGTCCCGCGTTTCGGAACGGGTCTTCCTGTTTCGGAACACCCGACCGTTGGGCACTGAAATTGTTGGTTATATGTTTTGTTTTGTTTGCATTTTGGTCCTGAATCATGTTTACGCAATTGATTGAGTTTGTGGTGTCCGTTTGAGCTAAAATTTGACCGACAAGCATGAAATATGACTAATTCCATATTGGTAACTTAAAAGTGGGTTAAGTCCTTGTATTTCCAAAATTTACATTTTGGTCCCTAAAGTCTTAATTTGTTCAAATTAAGTCCCTAAACGTTTTCCGTCTGCGATGATCTTTGAGTATGATGTTTGTATGAACATAACTAGGGTTAATGTGAATCTAGATAAGATTAAAAAGAAAAAAAAGGGTCGTTAATCAGGGTTGACTTTCGGGTTGACTTTGGTTTTCCCCGTGTGATCTTCTTAATTCGGGTCGACCGTCTAGGCCGGGTTAAGGGGGTTACACTTAGTCTGCTGCCTCATCATCATATCCTCAGTTTCTTTTTCCCTCAGTCAGCCTCTAGTACCTGAAACTATAATTACACTAAAACAATACCTTTTCTTCACCAAATAACAGATAATCTATAAAGCATGGAGAAGTAAAGAAATACTGTAAAATGCAATGCATGATCCTAATTATGCCTAGAATGTACTTAAAAACAGTAATAATATGAGATGGAATGTGCATGAAATATAGAACTTGTGGACACTTTACACACTCCCAAACTCAAACTATTGCTTGTCCTCAAGCAATGCAACCTAAACATACTTGCCCTTATATTAACCAGATAGAAAGACTTGTTTTTCAACTTGATTTCGTACCTCAAGGTTGTGGCACCTTTATTAGATTAGTAAAGGGAAAATAGCAAGAAAATAACTCAGAATTAATTTCTATGATGCCAGTGCAGTGTGTGCAGGCTGAATATGCAGAATAACTAGAAAAACAAAGATAATGTTATGATATATATGGTTGTTGCCGAGACAACACAATTAAGCACAATTATTTAATCACGAAAATGAGGGCTTCAGCTTATCACAACTACTCTTCTAGGTCTAAAATTAAGATAAGAGCAAACTACAAAACCTCGAACCCATAGTGTAGAGTCATCCCGTGAAGACTTTCATTCACTCATGTTAATTTGTTCGTCACTTCAAAATTTTTCAAATTCATGGACTTTGATAGCAGCGGAGTGTCCTCGCACATGATTCTTCCTAGAGCCTATTGCGGGCACCTCTAGGGTAAAACAACAATGCTTCTTTGTTTTTGTTTCTACTGTCGTGGCAGTGCTGTATTTTTGTGTTTCTATTTTCTGCGTCGGCGGCTACCTATGACCATTGTTAGAACTTTGAAAAGAATTCTAAAAACAAAGCAGTCAGTGTTCATTAGATATTCTAGAAAATTCAACAAGTAACAGTAGTGTTTGACAGTTTGGCAATAAAAAAAAATTCTAAGTCATTTTTCATGATTTTCCAAAATTATGTTCAATTTATTTATTGGTGCGAAATAATTAATCGGCTAACTATCATAGGCACAAGTTATAAATTTTTTTTTTGTTCCGATTAATATTAAGGCAAGTACAATGCAACCTATATGCTACTAAGTATGCCTAGACAAAAAGATGCGAGAGCTATCCCCCCCCAAACTCGAGATGGGCATTACCCTCAAGGCACAAAATAAAACAGAAAAACTAAAAACAGAAAAAAATACAAGATATAAAAAAATAAAAAAATAGAAAAATAAAATAAAGAAAAGAGAAAGAAAAAACTAGAAATTGGCTGAGGGTTGAGAGGAGGCTTGAGTCTTTGCTGCCGAGGATGAAGAGGATGATTAGATGATTAGGCGGCGACCGACAGATGTCCGGGCAGCATACTTGGCAGGAGAGTCCTTGGCTGTCCGTGGCGGCTGGACTCTTTTTGGAGTGGGACGAGGTTCTTCTTTAGGTTCGACAGGAGGAGCGGCAGGAGGTTCTTCGCTCTCCTATGATTCAGTCTCGTCGTCCACTGGATCGGCGGCTATGATGTGCCGCTTTATCTTCCTTGTTCCTTCCTCTATTGGTGGTACCGGAGGGTCTATCGCCATTGGGATGGCTACTGCTACTTCTGTTACTGGCGGTTGCTGTTGCACCTCTTCTGATGAAGATGTATTGGCCATTGTTTTCGCTGTGTAGACGGGGGAATGATGTTGTTGTTGCCTCTATGGGGAGTCTGCCACCGTGTTGGAAGCGGAGGTGGCTGAGTATGACGGGTAGTGCGTTGGAGATGGCATCTGGCGGCGGAAGGCGGCGTGGTGGGCAGCGGTGGCGTATGGCGTTCCTTGTTTTGGGGCAGTTGCGGAAGCTAGATCTCTATGGTAGGGTGGCAAGGTGGGGCCGTCATCAGGATACTTCTCCAGGAAATAAGCCACAAAGGCTTCTTGGATCTCCCCCACATATTTTATGAACGTCAGCTGCTGCTCGATCCGCTTGTTGCTATCGATGAGGTTGCGCAGCAGCGTGAGGACATCACTTGTTGGGGTAGCTTTAGTACTGCCGGGGGCAGCTGGAGTGGTAGGCTGGGCGACAAAGGGTTGGCTGGGGTGATGGGCTCTGTCTGTGGGGCCTGCATCATTTGCATGCAGACTCTCCTGGTCCACCCCTCATTTGCTATTGTCATCTCATCCCTGGGGTCTGTTGGGACGTTGAAATTAGCACAAAGGTCGGTGATGAGTGACGGGAAGTATAGCCTGCCCTTCATCTTGCGGAAGCAATTGTGGATCTCCTTGCAAATGATCTCCCCAACGTTGATGGGCATGTTCGTCATGATGTTGTGGATGAGTGCAAGGCGCGGCCGGTCAACGGTGGAGTTGTGGGAGGTGGGCAGTAGACACCTCTTGATGAAGGTAATCCACAGCATTGCCTCGAGCAGCAGGTGACATCGTTGGACAGAGCCGCCGTGCTTTCCTACCAACCAAGGCGTGTTGGGCTTGCACAGCTTGGCCTCGAGCTTCTCATAATAGGCAGCCGTCAGTGACTTCCTCCACTCCTCGTAAGGGTTGTTGTTCATATCCAGGCCATAGAAACTGTTGATCACGGCAGTGTTGAGCTTGACAGGTTCCTCTCGAACGAACACGAACGGTAGCTCAAGGCGGGGATGATGGGCATAGAACTCCCTGACCATGGTTATGTTGTCAATCTCCGGCTGCCGTGCGAATATTTCCCATCCCTTGCTGTAGATGGTTTCAAACAAATTGGGTTCTAGGTCGAGATCTCCTGTTTTCTTTGTATAGTGAAAGCCTTACCCCTCCCATATGGCTTGTTTGGCGAACTGGGTTCGGTACCTCTTTTCATCTTCGCGGGAGAAAAAACGTTGGAAGGTGGGTTTGGGTGTCGATGTTGAAGCCATGTGTGAGACGGTTGAAGTTCACTGAAACTTGAAAGAAAATAATGTGAGAGCATTGGATACAAGAATAAGATAGCAAGAAGGTGAAGGTAAAGTGAGTGAATGGGGTGAGAAGGGTTTAAATAGAGGCTGCCAAGAGGTGCCGTGACAACATTAAATGCGCAACGGTCTAGTTGTCTCACCCACGTTACGGGATTTCTGCCCGTTAATTTTGTAGCCATTGGAAGCTAGCCATTAGCGGGCTACTAGCCGTTACGCGTTTTCTGGGCTGCCCTGGGCTATTTCAACGGGAAGGTGGGCGGGCTCCTTGCTGGGCCTTCTTCTTGATCCGGCTCTTTTATTCCTAATCCTGAAATAAAAATAAAGATAATTAAATACTAAAATAAATTCTACAAATAAAAAAATGTGGAAATTAATCTACTCCTAAAAATTAAATTACAATAAATATACTCTAATCCTAATGCATAAAAATATAAATAAATAAAATATAAAAATAAAAATTAAGTTATGTTGTCTGGGTGCATCTCCCAGACATAACCACTTTCTGAGGTAGTTTGGCTTGTCCTTCCCTCCTGGGGGGTCCTCTTGTTCTTGTAGGTGATGTGCTGATGGGTCCTTCAGCCTGCCTTTTGGTCTGTCGCGACAGCTGCTGCCTTGGCATGTCTCTATGCTGATTTTGGCGGCCTGAGCATCTGGGCATCCTTCCTTTTCCTTTCCTGAGGGTTGTAACACGTTTAACTTTATGCTCTGGTTGTCTACCTTCATGGTCAACTCCCCATGTTCCACATCTATTAACGTTCTGCTCGTGGCCAAGAATGGTCGCCCAAGGATGATAGGGGCTTTTTCATCGGCCTCAATATCTAGGATGAGGAAATCAGCTGGAAGAATAAGGTTGCCCACCTTCACTAGGATGTCTTCAATTTTGCCCTCCGGTTGTACAAAAGAGTGATCTACAAGTTTCAGCATGATGGAGGTAGGTTTGGCTGGCCCAATTCCTAATTTATCGAAGACTGCCTTAGGCATTAAGTTGATGTTGGCTCCCAAGTCGCACAGGGCTTTTGTTTCATGCTTGCTGCCTATTCTACATGGAATAACGAAGCTGCCCGGATCTATTTGCTTGGGCGGCAGTTTGTTGTGCAGCATGGCCATGCATTCCTCTGTTACAACAACTGTTTCGAATTACCTAATCCTCTTGCTTTTAGAAACCATGTCCTTGAGGTATTTGGCATAGTTGGGCATGTTCTAAATGGCTTCTATTAGAGGGATGTTTATGTGCACCTACTTTAGAATATCTAGGAATCTCCTGAACTGGTGCTCTTGCTTCTATTGCTTAAGCCTCTTGGGGAAAGGTGCTGGCAGGCGGATGTCCTCTATACATTCTTTGTAGGGGAACTTTATCTGTGGAGGATCATCTACTTCAGGACTGATGTCAGGTTCAGCTACCGAGGTGGCTGGTGTTGATACTACCGCGACAAGCAGTTCTTTCTGTGCTGGTTGTTTTTCCCTGGGTTGATCCAACTGCTTCCCACTTCTGGTAGATATGGCTTTGCACTGCTCATAAGTGGGCTTGGTTGCTGCTTCTGCACTGCTGGATGTTGTTCCTATTGTTCTGCTGCTAAAGATCTCTGTGAACTGCCCAAATTGGGTCTCTAGGATCTTTATCGCAGCCTCTTGGTTGTTCATCTTCATCTCCGTCCTGTCCATGAAAGACTCAGTTTTATCAATAAATTTATTGATGCGAACAATAAAATCACTAGTTCTAGACATAAAAGTATGAAAAGTTGCTTCTAGTGAATTCTTGTTTCGCGGCTACTGAGCCTGCTGTCTGGACAGGTTTTGCTGGTAGCCTCTCTGTTGCTGTTGCGAGTTGGCAGCAGTCTTTGGGTTGCTCCAGGAGATGTTGGGATGGTGCTTCCATCCAGGGTTGTATGTGTTTTGGGCAGGCATGATGTTCCTCTCATATCCTCCCATGAAGTTGGCAGATGCGGTACATTCCGAGGAATCATGGTTGCCCCCACAGTCATCACAGAATGGATCCACAAACTTGGAATCATAGACTTTCCTAGCAGGTTTCATTATGCTCATGACCAGCTCTGTCAGCTTGTCGAGGCGGGCATTGACAGATTCTGAGGCTTCTACCTCGTTCACAGTGGCTGACCGCCTAACGCCGCCTCGGCGGGCTGTTGGGTATTTGTAGTCGTTCTTGGAAGCTTGGTTCAGGATCCGCAGTGCCTCCTCTGGTGGTCTGTCGAGGATGATTCCATTGACTGAGGCATCAATCATCATCCGTGTTGGGTAGTTCACCCCGTTATAGAACATTGATACATGTGTCCACACCGGGAAACCATGTAGCGGGCAGTTGTTCAGCATCTGTTGGTACCGCTCCCATGCTTCATACATCGACTCATCATCCCCTTGTCGGAAGGCTATTATTTCGTTTTGCAATCTGTCTGTGACATTGGACGAGCTGAAACGGTCCAGAAAATCCTTGCACAGCTCTGTCCATGTGTTGAACGACCCTGCTGGCTGGTTGTTTAACCACTGTTTTGCCCTATCCCTCACTGAATAGGGAAATAATCTCAGCCTCAACACGTCTTGATGGACTTCGTGTATTTTGAATGCCCTGCAGATGTCCAAGAATCCTCTTAAGTGATGTCGAGCATCTTCTGTGGCAGTTACACCAAATTGCCCTAACGTATTGATCATGTTAAACATAACGGGCTTCAGCTCGAAGTGATCCGCCTCAATCTCAGGTTCTGTCACTGTCGGATTGAACCCTCTAAAGTCGTGTTCCAGATAATCCCTGGTGGTTCGAACATACTGTGGCTGCCTGTAGGGGTGTTCAAACGGTCGGTTCGGTTAACCAACCGAACCGAACTTCCAAAATTTTATTAACCGATTTTTTTTCTATTAACCGTTAACCGAACCGAAATTGTTTTGAAAATTTTTAACCGAACCGAAAAAAGTTCGTTTAATTCGGTTAACCGAAATTTGTTATAAAATTTTGGGTCAATTACACAAATGGTCACTAAACTATGTTAAAATAATCTTTTTAGCCATTGATCTTTAAAAAGTTATAAAACAACTATTAAACTTATCGAATTATTACAAAATGATCATTGATTTATTGCACATTATAAGTTATTGATAAATATTAAAAAATTTAATGATTTTTTTTTAATAATTTAATAAATTTAATGATCATTTTGTGCTAATTTGATAAACTTTAATGACTATTTTATAATTTTTTAAAAGTTTAGTGACCAAAAATAAATATATATAATATATTAAATATAAAATTTCGGGTAATTCGGTTAATTAACTGATTTCGAACTGAATTAACCGATAACCGAAGTTTCAAAAAATCATTAACCGTTAACCGATCGAACTTAAAATTAACCGACCGATTAACCTAAAAAAATTTCGGTTTGGTCGGTTAATTCGGTTAACCGAAATTTTAAACACCCCTAGCTTCTTGGGCCGAATAGGGGGTTGCTGCCTTGGTGGATCTTGTTGTTATCTGGGCGGCAGGTCTTGCTGCCCATCCCTGCCATTCACAGCAGTGTTAGCAGGGTTTTCGTTTTCCATGTTTACCTCTGCTTTTCCTTCTTCTTTAGTTTTCCCTAGGGCTACTCTGATTTCCTTCTTGAGCTCTCTTGCTCTTCATTCGATATCGTCGTAATAAAGGATTTCTCCTTTTGGGTTTGCTCTGGTCATACACTAGCAAAGGAAACCGTAAAAATTCTTTTTTCGATAAAAAATAAAAAAATAAATAAAATAAAATAGAATGCAAAGAAATAAAAGTGCAGAAATTAAAGACGGATTTCGATGTTACCAATCCCGGCAACGGCGCCAAAAACTTATAGAGCGTTTGGGTGTTCTCTATTTATGAGTGCAAGTGCACACTCTTGTCAAGTTATAGTATAAAAGATATCGTCTCCCACAGGGATTGGACAGCTTGATTCGAATTGTTGTTCATGAACAAGGAAAAATAAATGCACAATTAATTTGATTGTTGAGAAGAAAGTAAAATAAAAACACAAGTAATTGAAGAGGAAGAGATCAGGTTGAAAGAATGGGCAGGGTTATGCTGCTGCTTAGTGTGAAACTGCATTGAATAGGACAAGTTGTTTTGCGCTGCCAGACTTTGCTGCCTCGGCGGGGATGGCAGGTAGACTGCAGAGACCCTCTCGCTGCCTCGACAGGGGAATGGAACTGTGTCTCGGTGGCAAACTCGGCATAACTACAAGGCTCGACAGAACGCTTTGAAAGTGACTCCGCTTATGTCTAAGTAAGAGTGTTGTTGATGCCCACTGCAGATAATACCAGTCGCGGCATGAATCGTGCAAAGACAACAATGTTGATTCGTCCTCTTTTAGCCGCCATAAACCCTTAACCTATGTCTAGGCCGGATTGATCGCACCGTCTATAGATGAAATCATACTTACTCCTTTCGTGAGTTCGACTCTCTCGATACCGAACAAATGGATAGAATTCAACTAATCTTTCACCTTAACTGAAAACTATAAAGAACATAGAATAAGTAAACCTTGTAATTTTATTTGCAAAAAAAAACAAACTTGAAATCCTAAACAATCGTTCTCACACTAATTACAACATAACCCAAACCCAAGAAGAATTTTAGAACATGTTGGCGGCAAGAAAATTTAAACTATGCCTAAGGAAAACTTATCTTCCTTTGAGATAGAATTACATTGAGTATATATAGGCATTAGCTAGGTCTAGTCCTTCTTGAAGTAGAAGTCTTCAAACTAGCTTTTTACATTAAATGTGGCTTTAAACTCTAAATTCTTTGAGTTGAATGTGGACTTTATCATGTTGCCTTGCTCCACAAGTAATCTCGAGATTCTTTTTCGGTGGCTCTGCCAGCTGCTACAGACGTCGAAAAATTGAGTGGACAACATCGATAGAATCAGGATTTTCTGCTCTACAGATCGCACTCTGGTTCTCCAACTCCATAGTCTGCTGTCTTGGGCGGCAAGTTGGGCGGCGGTAACTATTCGACAACTGTTGTTTCTGTTCGAACCTGCATTACAGCTCCTTGGTTTGCTGCCTCAGCATAATTTTCTCAGCTCCTCTTTCCTTCTGTCAGCCTCTAGTACCTGAAACTAGAATTACACTAAAATAGTACATTTTCTTCACCAAATAACAAATAATCTATAAAGAATGGCAGAGTAAAGAAATACTGTAAAATGCAATGCATGATCTTAATTATGCCTAGAATGTAATTAAAAACAACAATAATATGAGATGAAATGTGCATGAAATATAGAACTTGTGGACACTTTACAGCTACGATGAGAATTAACAATCAATTCGATGTCAAAGCAATGGTCAACACTCATATTGGGTACGGATCTAAAATTTGCCATTTGTATGCAGATTTTAGTGGAGAAGTAGCAGTTGAAAATGAAAACCAAGTCGCAACTCAGGCAACAACATATGATTACAAGTATTTAATGAGGGATTATAATCTTTGTGTTCCTGCTTATACCTCCGCGTTTCATGAAGAACATGCATGTTCAACAACGCGACACTCGTCCGCCAACTTCTTCGACCTAAACGTCAAACAACCATCAACTCAGCATTCCACCTTTAACCAATACATTGATGGGCATCAATCGGGAATTGGTGGGTCAAGTTTTTCAAGGGGCCGACACTCTTGCGCGGCATCCTTCTATCTAAATAATCCAACCTATGATCCTCCTAATTTTTCTCGGGTCTACAGCTACGACTTCTACACCCGCCCATGCATTCACGGATTCTGATGAAGGTTACTCATCCCCAGAAGAATCGATTCAAGAGCGTGACCCCGATGGTGCTGAGGTTGGGTTATTCGTGGAGCCTGAAGAAGTTGCTACCGGTTTCGCATCTAAAATCGAAAGTGACACTAATAATGATGATGACGCCCCCAGAAACATCAATGAAAATCAATTGGGACATGTTGCAAGCAATAGTGTCCTCACACCGTACGAGCTTCCTTCATACATGAACAATATCGAGTTGGGGGAAATGGACGTGCCATAGTTCCCTAATGTGCCTGATGTTGGTTTCAGTGGTTCTTACTTTGCCATAAAAAGATAACTTGTGGCACGTGATGCAGTTTAGAACAAGTGACAAAGCGAAAGCTGATGTTAAAAGCCACAACATATGTAATGGTGTACATTCCAAGGTGATGTACTCAACATCATAGAAATACGTATGTGAATGTAGACAGAAAGCGGCACAAAGATGCAACTGGAAGGTCCAGGTCCAAAAGAAGAAAAGGAAATACAAAGTCAAGGAGATCACAGTCTTCAATGGTCCTCATACTTGTGATGTCGGTTACAGGAAGAATCATCCAAACCTAGACTAAAAAATCATCGATGGGAGCATCCAAAAAATTGCTAAGGCAAGCCCTAAAGTTATTGTTTCTACGTTGAGGGCGCATGTTACAACATTATACATTTATACTCTATCATACAAAAAGACTTTGAGGGGGAGAGACAAGTCAATCATGAATTTGCATGGGGAATGGGACGTTTCTTACAAAGAACTCCCAGCTTTGATAAACGACTTTTCTTGAACGCCATTATGCTTAACCCTAGAACGTCGTTAAGTCAGAGGAAACTCATCGTGTCCATACGGCGAGTTCAGTTTGGGATTAGGTTAATCTCGTAATTAAGGTTAAACCGGATATTTAAAAAAACAAATTTAATTGGAACTCACCGTGCGTCTATGACGAGTTTGAATAAAAAAATAATATTTTTTGGAACTCATCGTGCTGGTGCGGCGAGTTTACTTTAAGGGTGCTAGTCCGGGAAATATAGGATTTGGGGTCCTATTTTTGTCAAAATATGACCTAAGGGTCCTACAAATGTCTTTAAGCCCAAATATAATGGTGGATATCGATAAAGTTATATCACTACCGACTTGACTAAGACTATTAATTTATCTTTAAAGGCGAAGTGACATCTACACATAACATCTTTATTAAATAAACATATTATCGGGCAAAAATTCTTTGCTCTTTTTTTATGTCCCTTTCTATGTCCTAACACTACAAATTAAATTTTAAGCATTAAACCTAAATTCTAAATCCTAAACCCTAAATCTTACAACCCAAAAATTGCACCATAGCCCTAAATTCCATATATCCTAACCTTAAACCCTAAACTTAGTATTTAGTGTGGAGCATAAATAGGGGCACCAAAAAGGGTAGAGAATTTATATTCCATATTATCATTTGTACACTATTTTGAAACTAAGGGAGACAATCATGTTATGGATTCTGTTATTAACAGTTATTAACAACAATTAGATTGTTATTTCAGTTATTCAAAGATACTCTTCTCGGTATATAAAGAAGGGTCACCTCTTATTGTAATTAAGTTGATTTTGAGGTTTACATCATTTCTCTTTCATTTCTATCTCTTTGTGTGGTCTTCTATCATGGTATTAGAGTTATCATTTATGGCAGAAAACGCTTCCGCAAAACCTTTTACTAACAAGACAATTTCAATTCCTCTTGATGACTCAAACTACATCCTTTGGAAGCAACATGTGTTATTCGCCATCGAAAGTCTAGCTCTCATAGATCATATCGATGGTTCTTTACTTGTTCTGGTTCAATTTGTTGCTGGAGATGGAGGGATCAGAGTCACTAATCCTGAATACGTTCGGTACAAGCAACAAGACAATGCCCTATGTTCTTGGTTGCTATCTTCCATTTGATCTACTATCTTACCTTCTCTTGTCAATTGCAAGAATGCACTAGACATCTAGGAGAAGGTGAAACATATTTGTTTTGTGACTTTTAACTACTTGTGTTATGCACCTAAACTGTTCTTAGAAGAATATCAGAAAACGTGATAAGCCAATGATGGAGTATCTTACAAAAATTCAGAGAGTGTGTGAAAGTATTGCCGCATGTGGAAACCCTTTGACGAAGCAATGCATATTTCCGCCATTCTTTCTGGTCTTCTACCGGAGTATGAGCCGGTGGTGGCCGTCATAACCTCAAGTCAGCAGTCTTACAAGCTTGATGGTGTGTCCAGTGTTCTTCTTGACACTGTGTCTCAACAACTTGAATTCTTGAGCCAAGGTTCTTTAATCAATATGGCTCAAGGTCCTTCTCAAGAAACAATGGTGCATTCTGAAGGCATATTTCCTGGTTCAGGCCCGTTTAATAATACCAATAACCCAAATTTAGGTTATTCTTTTGGATATTCTAATACTAATCAAAGTAATTCCTCTAACCGAGCGTCTCTTTTTCTAAGGTTTTGGCCATCTTCAAACCCTATGTATCATCATAATCGAGGAATTTTGTTTAGAGACAAAGGAGGCATAACTTTTGGTGGTCACTCTTGTTGCGTGTGTAAAGTGCCCCGCAATTGTGCAAGCGTACACGTCTCAAGTAATAAAGTGATAAGTATTGAGTATCGTCTCCACAGGGATTGGTGAAACCTTCAATGTTTATCGCCTCGCACTGAAAAGGAAATAAAAGTAAAAACACAAGTGATTGATTTGGGTTTTGAGAATAATCTAAAGAACTAAATATAAAATAAGCCAGAAATTAAAAAAGTAGAGTAATCAAGATGAGAGAATGGGCCGAATTAGATTACGTCGTAGTGTGGAAACCAAATGGACTTGTCTCGGTATTTGAATGCAACAAACACCAAACTACCCCGGCAATGATCTAAGTCCCTGCCGCGGCAATAAGTTGCACTGCCTCGACAACCCCTTGCTGGTCGGCAGACGATGTCAAGGTTTGCAAAGCGTCCTTTGATGGCTCCTACTTATCCGTAAGTCAAAACACTATTGATGAATGGGCCTTGATAATACCTCCAGGCATGAACCAAGGATGAACACCAACCAATCTTACGCTTCTTTTAGCTGTTGAAATTCTAACTTATCCCTAAGCCGAGTTAGCTTTCATCGTTGGGATGAAAACCATGCTTATTCATTTCTTGAGTTTAATTCTTCCTATATTAAACAAATGGATAACCTCACAATACTCTCTCCCGATAAGATTGCAAGAATAGAATCAATGCCAAGAATAAGCAAACCTTGAACTAAATTGCATTAAAAAAACTTAAACAAAGTACAGTTGTTTTCTCACAACTACTAAACAAAATAATCCTAACCCTAAGATAATTTAGAACATAATGAACATGGAAAACACACAACTAATTCTAATCTCAAGATCTCAATACTCGACTCTCTTCAATTGGTGGCTTGGCCATCTTTAAATAGGAATAGGCTTAGGGTAAAGTCTTTCTTGGATCAGAAGTTAAGTTGGAATTGGATTTGTCTTCATTAAACAAGTGAATCTCTTTAATTTATTACATTTTATCCTCTTGGCTGAATTCCATCTTTACCCTTCCTTCCATGCTTTCATCATCTTCCCGAAATCCGATTGCCACGCAAAGTATGTAGAAAAATCCAGCGTTTTATGCTCTTCAAATCGACTACCACTTTGCATGTTTTGCCCTCTGGCAAGTTGATTTGTGCACTGCCTCGGCGGCAGCTAACTGCTGCCTAGGCAGAGGTCTGTCAACTGATTCTGCTCCATAAGGCTTTATTTTCATGATCCAGCTTCCTTCAGTAGAAACTGTCATTTTTGTCTTGGCCTGATCTAGACCTATCTAGAGTTCTTTCTGCATCATCCTCCCTTTTCTTCATTGCCCGCTCGGTATCACCTACCCCGGTAGTGAGTAAATCTGCGCAAGCACCAAACATGCATTAAAACAACACCTTTTTCATTAGATAAACCAAATATAAGGATCAAAGATAAAAATAATGTAATTAATGCATGGAGGGTCATAATGCACCTCAATTGGATGTAGGTTAAGCAATATTTGCCACGAAAAATGGGTGAAAACATAGTACTTTTGGGCACTTATCACACCCCAAAATTGAACTATAGTTTGTCCTCAAGCAATGCAAACCATCAATTGCCAAAACATGAATCTTCATGAAATTTCTCCTTGGTCTTACTTTTCCTTCTTCTCTCCAAACCGTTGTAATGAATATGCTCGGCCCTTAATTCTTCGGACGCTTTAGGAATTTCCTGGAATCAAGCTATAACAATTGTGAGTGTGTGCATGATTTGTGAACGAGATGATTATCCGGGATCTAAGTAAACACTTAAGCATTAACCTACTTAACTTGGGTAAATTTTTCTTCTTTATATATAAGCAATCTAACCGTCTAGAACCAATTTCGGGCACCTCTAGGGCTTCCTTAAGCTAGAGCCAGTTTTAGGCACCTCTAACTTTTTACCCAAAATTTTCTTTCTAAGCAAGTCTATGTCCTAAGTGTCCTAGAACTCCTTCAATCATGCAAGTCAGAAATGTGTATTTGAAGTTCTAATCTTATAGTATGATTCTAAGTTATCTTCCTTGTACATCCTAAAATTAAAGGCTCTAAACAATTCAAAGCTATGGTAAGAAGAGAGATATCTATTGCCAAGGTAGAAAATTCAATTAATTAAGACTAAGGCAATTGATGAAAACCATTCCTGAGGCATAAGCTTCATTCGGCTAAGGCAATATGTTCAGTAAATTTTTTTTGACAAGTATTGGATAAAACAGAACTGCATTGCAATAATATTGATATGCCGTGGCAGAGAACTGCCTCGGTAGCAGAACCTACGCCCCTAAACTCAAGACAATCATTGTCTTCAATGCATTAACAGCAGATACAAAATATGAAAAAAAGCAAAAAAATTAAGGGCATAAAAAATAAAGGCACGGGAGAAAAAATTTAGAATGACTCGGATGAGTCATTGCTTTGTAAGATCAGTTTTCTCGCTTTGTAGGCCATATGCTTGACACTAATGGTTGCTCTAGGCGGTTGGGTGCGCGTGGGGGGAGTTGGCTTAGCCGGGGCGGTTACTTCTTCCCCTTCATCTGAGTTAAGGTTGAGCTTCTTCGTGGCCTTCATGTCGGTTGCCTTGCGTTTTGCAGCTTCAAATGTTCGGAGGACGGATTGGGCAGTGGCGGTCCAGTTGGAGAAAATCTTTGTCCGGATCGGCGAATCCATAGGAGGCGTGTCCAGAGGTGCTTTAACCTTTACCTTTCTTGATGTGGCAGAGAAGGTAGGTATTGTCGCGGCAAAGTGGGTTGGTGAGGTTGTTTCCTTTGCTGCTCGGGAGCTTTCTCCTCGGTTTAGTTTTAGGGCCATCTAGCAAAAATTTTAGAGAGTTGTGAGCGAACAAAATAAAATACTAGAGCTTTGGAAGATGCAAGAGAGTAGAAGAGAATGGTTGAGTGATGAACAGTTGAGAGAGGTGCTTCTTTTCTATAGAGGTTGGCAAACAGTGCCGTTTCGGCATTAAATACGGACGCGGTAGAGCTAGCCGTTACGGCTACTAGTCGTTACTGTAGTCATTTCTGCCCATTATAGTTTATGCGCGTTAGATATAGCCGTTGTGGTGATCGACCCGTTGGGCAGATTATGCCATTGCGGCAGAGGACTCTTCTCACTTATTCGTTGGCCCATCTCCTCTTTTTTTTCTTGATCTTCATCCCAAAAACAAAACAAAACAAAAAGAAAAACATTGTATTCCTAAAAATTTAAAAATGTGGAAAACTAAAAACAAAAATAAAAATAAAGTAGAGAGAAAAGGTCAAGGCACTAAAGGAGTGCACATGGATGCATCTCCTAAAGTGATTACTTCCTTATCCCTCATGACATGTGGCCCAGAGTAATGCTTCAGCCTTTGTCCATTCACTTTGAATTCATGCCCATGTTTGGTGGATTTAATTGTCACGGCACCATGTGGGAATAATTTGACAACCTCAAACGGCACAGACCATCGTGATCGGAGTTTACCGGGAAATAACTTTAGCCGAGAATTGAAGAGTAGCACTTGCTGCCCGAGAAGGAACTGTTGCGGTGGGAGCTTGCTATCATGCCAACGTTTAGTTTTCTCCTTGTAAATTCTTGCATTGTTATATGCTAGGTCTCATAACTCCTCTATTTCATTGAGGTTTAAGAGTCTTTTCTGTCCAGCATTATCCCAATCCATATTCACCGTTTTGATTGCCCAATATGCCTTGTGTTCGATCTCTACTGGTAAATGGCATGTTTTCCCGTACACAAATCGAAATAGGGACATTCCTAATGGGGTTTTGAATGTTGTACAGTATACCCACAGGGGATCATCAAGTCGAAGGGACCAATCCTTTCGGGATGGATTAACCACTTTTTCAAAGATTGCCTTGAATTCCCTGTTCGATATCTCGGCTTGCTCGTTGGTTTGTGGGTGATATGACATGGCAATCTTGTGTGTGACGCCAAATTTCTTCAATTCTGCGGCAATGATCTTATTATCGAAGTGCTTGCCCTCATCACTGATGATAGCCCTAGGTATTCCAAACTGTGTAAATATGTGTTTTTGCAAGAATTTCTGCATGGTTTTGGAATCATTGTTTGGGGTGGCAATGGCTTCGATCCACTTTGAAACGTAGTCAACGGCTAGTAAAATATAAAGATTCCCACAAGATGATTGGAAAGGCCCCATGAAATCAATACCCCACACATCAAACAATTCAACTTCAAGTATGGTTTGCATGGGCATCTCATTACGTCTTGAAATATTGTCGGTTCATTGACATCGGTCACATTGCTTATAGAAAGCTTGGGCATCTTTGTAAAGAGTGGGCCAAAAGAATCCTGATTGAAGTACCTTGGCCGCGATTCTAGTTCCTCCAAAGTGTCATCCATATGGTGAAGAATGGCAATGTTGAAGCACTTCTCGTTGTTCTTCTTCAGGGACGCATCTTCTTATAACTTGATCTGCATATTGTTTGAAAAAAAGAGGCTCGTCCCAAAATAATGCTTAGCATCATGTTGGAACCTCTTCTTCCATTGATGGTTAAGGTTATAAGGTAAAACACCACTAACTAAAAAATTAACAAGATATGTGTACCAGGGTGTTGTTGTAGCAAACAGTACTGTCAAGGGCAATGTTGAGGCAATACAGTCTAACAATGCCGAGGCAAGGCTTTTAGCCACTGTCGCGGCAATAGCTTTCTTCACTGCCGAGGCAAGCAAGAGCTGCTCATCTGTGAATGTATCTCGTATATCAGGGCTTGTGGTGTCCTCTCTTCTTTGTTCCAGTCTTGAAAGGTGATCGTCAACTTGATTTTCCGTTCCTTTTCTATCCTTAACATCGACGTCGAATTCTTGTAGTAGAAGAATCCATCGAATCAATCTAGGCTTGGCATCCTTCTTGGAAAACAAGTACTTGATCGTCGAATGGTCTGTGTGGACAG
Source organism: Hibiscus trionum (assembly GCA_030270665.1). Classification (NCBI taxonomy): domain Eukaryota; kingdom Viridiplantae; phylum Streptophyta; class Magnoliopsida; order Malvales; family Malvaceae; genus Hibiscus; species Hibiscus trionum. The sequence goes on along the minus strand of BSYR01000027.1, from coordinate 11,980,040 downwards.
TCACCTTGGTTCCGATTAGGTATGATCGAAACTTGTCAAAGGTAAAAACTACGGCTACTAACTCCTTTTCAGTGGTGGTATGGTTAACTTGAGCCTCATTGAGTGTTTTACTAGCATAGTAGTTCACATGGAAGAGTTTATTTTTCCTTTGACCCAGGATTGCCCCGAAGACATAGTCACTTGCGTCGCACATGAGCTCGAAGGGTAGCGTCTAATCTGGTGGCACGACAATTGGTGCAGTCACAAGTTTTTGCTTTAATGTCTTGAATGCTTCAGTGCATTCATCATTGAAGTCAAAGGCCCTATCCTATTCAAGCAAATGACACAGAGGTTTAGTGATTTTTGAAAATTTTGTAATAAATCTTCTATAAAAACTTGTGTGTCCTAGAGAACTCCAGATTCCTTTGACTGTGGTTGGTGGAGGTAGTTTCTCGATCACATCTATCATGGCTTTGTCTACTTCAATTCCTTTTGATGAGATCTTATGGTCGAGCACTATGCCCTCATCCACCATGAAGTGGCATTTCTCTCAATTTAGGACTAGATTGGATTCCTCACATCGTTCGAGTACCCTCCCCAAATTGTTGAGGCAATTGTCAAAGTCATCGCCAAATACTGAGAGATCATCCATGAAGATCTCCAAAAAATCTTCCACATTATCGGAGAAAATCGCCATCATGCATCGTTGGAATGTTGTTGGGGCATTGCAAAGCCCGAACAACATCCTCCTAAATGCATATATGTCGTATGAGCATGTAAAGGTGGTCTTTGCCTGGTCGTACGGTGCTATGACAATCTGATTGTAACATGAGTAACCATCAAGAAAACAGTAAAATGGTTTACCTGCAAGTCGATCAAGCATTTGGTCAATAAAAGGTAATGGAAAATTATCCTTCCTAGTAGCTTTATTCAACTTGCGATAATCCATAAAAACCCTCTAACTGGTCATAGTCCTAGTTGGGATTAACTCGTTGTTCTCATTGGTTATCACAATCATTCCACCTTTCTTTGGTACACATTGTATCAGGCTTACCCACTTGCTATTAGAGATGAGATAGATGATTCCGGCATCAAGTCATTTGATGATTTCTTTTCTTACCACCTTCTTCATGGCATGGTTAAGCCTTCTTTGAGCCTCAATGGTAGGTTTATGATCATCCTCCAAAAGGATTTTGTACATACATACCGCTGGGCTTATCCCCTTCAAATCGGCAATCGTCCACCCTATTGCCCTCTTGTGCTGCCGCAACATATTGATCAAACTTTGTTCCTATTTTGGTTGTAACTTAGAAGAAATAATTACAGGCAATGTGTCGTTGGTTCCCAAATAAACATATTTTAATTTATCAAGCAATTGTTTTAATTCAAGAACCGATGGTTGCTCGATTGAGGGTTTTTCAACCTTTCGTTCCTCTCTAGAATAATTGAGGGGTTCGAAATACTTACATGGACGAGAGACCGTCCAGTGGGCTTCCTCAATTTCCGCCTCTTCAGTTTCTTCAGAGTCGGGAAGGCTATCCAGAACGATGCCGAGGCAGTCGTTAGAGTGCCTGCCGAGGTAGTGACCATACTCATTGTGGAGGCAGTGATTGTCGAGGCAGGGTGCATCAATGTCAAAATTGAATTCAGTGGTTGCTTGCATCATTTGACATTCCTCTTGATTGTCAGCACGTTTGAGGGTTTGGAACACACTGAACTTGACTTGTTGGTCATTTACCCTCATAATTAGCTCTCCTTTTTCCACATCGATTAAGGTCCTCCCAGTGGCTAAGAATGGTCGTCCAAGGATGATAGGTGCATGTTCATCTGCCTCACATTCAAGAACAAGGAAATCGGCATGAAAAATAAACTTATCGACTCTTACCAATATGTCATCAATTTTTCCCTCTGGTTGTACATATGAGCGATCGGCCAGTTGGAGCATGACTGTGGTTAGTCTTGCCTTTCCAATTCCCAATTTTTGGAAAACGTATTTGGGCATCAAGTTTATGCTTGCCCCTAAGTCACACAATGCCTTCCCCACATAATGATTCCCGATTGCACATGGTATTGTGAAGCTCTCAGGATCTTTAAGTTTAGGTGGTGTTCGATTGTGTAACATGGCCATACACCCTTCCATTACGGTAATTGTTTCAAACTCCCCTATTCTTGTTCGCCTTGACACCATGTCTTTAAGGAACTTGGCATAATTCGGCATTCGCTCTATTGCTTCCACAAAGGGTATGTTGATGTGGACCTGTTTCAAGATGTCTAGGAACTTCTTGAACCGGTACTCTTGCTTCTGTCGTTTAAGCCTTTGTGGGAATAGTGGTGGGAGTTGAATATCTTTGATTCGTTCCTTACATGGAAATTTAATTTGGGGCACCGGGTCTGGTTTTTCAGCTTCCTTCTTATTTTCCTCAGCGTCATTGCCAGGCTTTGCTACGGTGGCTTGGTCAGGTTCTGCCGTGGCAGTGGGATCACGCAATGCCGAGGCGGGTTCTGCCGCGGCAGAGGCCTCTTTTTCTTTGGTCTCCTTTTTTTCACTGGCTCGGGGTTCCTTCAGCTGTTTGCCACTCTCAGTGATGATTTCTTTGCACTGTTCATGAGTTGCTCCCTTAGCGACTTCAGTATCGCTTGGAAATCCTCCCATCGGTTGGGAGTTTATAATTTGTGCAAACTGCCCAACTTGAGTTTCCAGGGATTTCAATGTCGCCTCATGATTCTGCATCCGCATCTCCGTCTTGTCCATAAAAGCGTCAGTTTTCTTTATGAACTTATTAGTATTAGTCATATATGCACTAGTTTGAGACATAAAAACATTAAGAGAGTTTTCTAAAGAACTAGTTGGCATAGGCTGTTTTGGTGGCAAAGACTGCTGTTGCGGCATAGTTTGCTGAGGCATGTTCTGTTGTAATCCCGATGCTGGAGCATTCTGATTGTTTTGGTTGAGAGCATTGTTGGGGTTGCTCCAGGAGAAATTCGGGTGTTTCTTCCATGCCGGGTTGTAGTTGTTGGACATCAAGTTATTGTTTCGATTGTAGTTTCCAACGTAATAGCTCGACTCTGTATTCTGTGGACATTCAGAAGAAACATGGTTACCCTCCACAGTTTTCACAAAATAAATCCATTACCTTGACCTCTTGGTGATTATTCTGCATTTGCATATTCATGACCAACTTTGTCAAGGTGGCAATTTGGGCTGAAATCGAGTCCGAGGACCCTATTTCGTCTACTGTGGGTTGGCGTCTGTTCCCCCCTCTTCTGACCGTTGGGAATTGATAGTCGTTTTTGGCCAGCCTATTCAGGTTCTCAATTGCTTCCTCCGGAGGCTTGTCAAGGAGAATGGCGTTTGCCAAGGCATCAAGCATCATCGTTGTTATCGTGTTGACAGCATTGTAGAACATCGTCACTTGTGTCCACAATGGGAATCCGTGTAAGGGGCATTTATGTAATAGCTCTTTGTATCGCTCCCAAGCTTCATACATGGATTCATCATCAGCCTATCGAAAAGAAGTGATTTTGTTACGCAATTTATCAGTTAGATTCGTAGGATTAAATCTAGCAAGGAAATCGCGACATAAATCACTCCAAGATCCTATTGATCCTGTTGGAATGCTATTTAACCATGTTTTTGCCCTATCTCTCAGTGGATAGGGAAATAATTTCAGCCTTAGAATATCCTCATGTACTCCTTGTATTTTAAATGAGTTGCAAATCTGTAGGAAGGATTTGAGGTGTTGTCTAGCATCTTCAGTTGCTGAGCCGCCGAACTGCCCCATAGTATTGATCATGTTGAACATTATGGGCTTCAGTTCAAAGTGGGCAGCTTCTATTTCAGGTGTGACAACTCCTGGATTCAGCCCGTTCAGATCTTCTTCTAGGTAGTCTCGGACGGTTGGGTTTCGTATAGGAGCAAATTGTATTTGCAGGTTTTCTCCATCTCTTGTCGGGGCATCCTGAGCACCGTAGGCAATTTGCTTCCTGTCGGCATTCCGATTGTTGTTGCCAACTTGATGTGCCATCTCTTCTCTTATCCTTTGCTTGAGTCTTTGGCAACTACGATCGATTTCAAGGTCAAGGTCGTAGAATGGATACTTTGGGTTCGCCCTGGTCATACACCAATGCAAAACCAAAGTTGATTAGTGCTTGAAATAAAATAAAAAAGGTACAAAGTGCAAGAAAATAAAATTGAAAGTGGATATTGCCAATCCCCGGCAACGGCGCCAAAAACTTTTTGCGTGTGTAATGTGCCCCGAAATTGTGCAAGTGTACACGTCTCAAGTAATAAAGTGATAAATATTGAGTATCGTCTTCACAAATATTGGTGAAACCTTCGATGTTTATCGCCTCGCACTTAAAAGGAAATAAAAGTAAAAACACAAGTGATTGATTTGGGTTTTGAGAATGATCTAAAGAGCTAAATATAAAATAAGCCATAAATTTAAAAGTTGAGTAATCAAGATGAGAGAATGGGCCGGATTAGATTGCGTCATAGTGTGGAAACCAAATGGACTTGTCTCGGTCTTTGAATGCAACAAACACCAAACTGCCCCGACAATGACCTAAGTCCCTGCCGCCACAATAAGTTGCACTGCCTCAGTAATCCCTTGCTGGTCGGCAGACGATGTCAAGGTTCGACAAAGCATCCTTTGATGGCTCCTCCTTATCCCTAAGTCAAAACACTATTGGTTAATGGGCCTTGATAATACCTCTCGGCCTGAACCAAGGATGAACACCAACCAATCTTACGCTTCTTTTGGCCGTTGAAACTCTAACTTATCCCTAAGCCGAGTTAGCTTTCACCGTTGGGATGAAAACCATGCTTATTTGTTTCTTGAGTTTAATTCTTCTGATATTAAACAAATGGACAACCTCACAATACTCTCTCCCGATAAGATTGCAAGAATAGAATCAATGCCAAGAATAAGCAAACCTTGAACTAAATTGCATTAAAAAATTTAAACAAAGTACAATTGTTTTCTCACATTTACTAAACAAAATAATCCTAACCCTAAGAGAATTTAGAACATGGAAAACACATAACTAATCCTAATCTCAAGATCTCAAAACTCGACTCTCTTCAATTTGTGGCTTGGTCATCTTTAAATAGGAATAGGCTTAGGGCAAAGTCTTTCTTGGATAGGAAGTTAAGTTGGAATTGGACTTGTCTTCATTAAAGAGGTGAATCTCTTTAATTTATTACATTTTATCCTCTTAGCCGAATTCCATCTTTACCCTTCCTTCCATGCTTTCGTCATCTTCCCGAACTCTTATTGCCATGCAAAGTATGTAGAAATATCTAGTGTTTTATGCTCTTCAAATCGACTACCACTTTGCATGCTTTGCCCTCTGGCAAGTTGATTTGTGCACTGCCTCGGCGGCGGCTAACTGCTGCCTAGGCAGAGGTCTGTCAACTGATTCTGCTCCATAAGGCTTTATCTTCATGATTCAGCTTCTTTCAGTAGAAACTGTCATTTTTGGCTTGGCTTGATCTGGACCTATCTAGAGTTCGTTCAGCATCATCCTCCCTTTTCTTCATATCCCTCTCGGCATGACCTGCCCCGGCAGTGAGTAAATTTGTGCAAGCATCAAACATGCATTAAACCGCACCTTTTTCATTAGATAAACCAAATATAAGGATCGAAGATAAAAACAGTGTAATTAATGCATGGAGGGCCATAATGCAACTCGACTGGATGTAGGTTAAGCAATAATTGCCATGAAAAAAGGGTGAAAACATAGTACTTTTGGACACTTATCAGCTCTCATCCACAATGTCAAATATGTGGAAAGATTGGGCATTTGGTCAGCATGTGCCATTTCCGTTTTGATCAATAGTCCGATGAGTTTGGTAATTATGCGTCCGTAAATAAAATTTCATTTTTTAGGATTTCGTTGAAGATCAGGGTGTATCACTAGTTTTCAATCAAGGAACTTCTCAATTCCATGGTCAGGGCACTTTTCAAATGTTCCATGGTTTTGCTCAAAACTCTGGGTCTGAAGCAGTTGCTGCAATGGAAGTTGTGGTGGCTGAAGACTTTGGCTATGGAGACGCTTCTTGGTATCCTGATTCAGGAGCCACATCTCATCTTACACTAGATACAGGTAATATCATTTTTTCAATTTCTTATTTTGGTCCTGGTAAGTTCTCTATTGCAAATGGCTCTACTGGTCCAATTTTTAGGGTTGGTACTTTAACTATAGACACTAGTTCTCGACCTTTAGTCTTGAATAATCTGTTGCATGTTCCCGTAATTAAGAAAAATCTTCTGTCAGTTTTTAAGTTTACTGAAGGTAATAATGTATCTATTTAGTTTTTTCCTAACTCATGTGTTGTAAAGGATTTGACAACGCAACAACTGATTCTTCAGGGTTTGCAAAGTGATGGACTCTAAAAATTCATTTCTTCTGATGATTTAAGTTTTTCTTAGAAGATCCTACTCTCTCTTGTATTGTTTTTTCTAATAAATGTTCTGTTGTTGATTCTACTGCTCATGGGGTTAGTTCTAGAATAGATAGATCTTTCTCTAGTAGTTGTATTGTTCCTGTTAATAGTTCTGAGGTCCTTGTTCTTACATGTTCTGATCATGTAAAGAGTTTTCAGTGTTTTTCTATTTCTAGTTATTCTCAATTGTGGCACAGAAGGCTTGGACATCCTTCTTGTGAGGTTTTAGCCAAGTTTTCCAAAGTCTGTAATATTTTTTATATCAATAAAAGTAAAGATTCTTTCTTTTGTGATGCTTGCAAATTGGGAAAAAGTCACAAATTACAGTTTCAAAAATCTGTGGTTTTTTGTAATTTACCTTTACAGCTTGTTCAAATGGATGTATGAGGCCCAACACCTTTAATTTCTAATAATTTATCTTATTGTGTTAGTTTTTTATATGCTTCTACCATGTATATGTGGATATACTTTGCTTCCAGAAAATCTGATGTTAGAAATATAGTTATTGCTTTTCATAAAATGGTTGAGCGACAGTTTGATTGCAAGCTTAAGAGTATGCAATCTGATTGTGGTATTGAATTTAAAATGTTAGAATGTTATTTTGTTCAACATGGAATCCAATTTCAATGTACATGTCCTTATACTTCTGCACAAAATGGTAAAGTTGAAAGAAAACATCGTCACATAGTTGAGCTTGGTCTTACTCTTTTAGCTCAAAGTGGTGTTTTATTTAAATATTGGTATGATGCTTTTTATACTTCTGTTTATCTCATCAATAGGTTGCCTACCAAGACTTTAGTAGGTTTATCTTATTATGAGAAACTCTTTAGTAAACAACTATATTATAGTTTTTTTTGAAGATTTTTGGATGTCAATGTTTTCCTTTAACCAGACTATACAATCACCAAACTTCAGTTTCGGTCAAAACCCTGTATGTTTATGGGTTAGTGCTATCCAACATGGCTAAAAATGTTAATATTTCATGAAAGAGGTTGATGTTCTTAAAGTCAAATATTCTAGTCCAGAAAACTTAAAGACAATTTCAGGCTCACTTTTAGTCATGGCTTCTCATGTTCTAGTTTCTCGAGTTCTTTTGAGTCTCTAGATTCACATATCCTAATTATTCAGTTTGGTCAACCTCAAGCTACTACCAATAATAGTGTTGAGCCATTGGATTTATCTAATAATCTAAGAGTGGCTTCATCTCTTTCTGGGCAACATACACAAACTTCCGTTGATAACAATAATAGTCCAGTTGCTTCGCAACACTCCTCTGGTGAGCATTCTTCTAGTTTTTCTTCAGCAACAGTTAGAAATAGAGATCTAGTCTCTCATTTTATGGTGACCAGATTCAAGTCTAGTATTTTCAAACAAAAAGTGTTATACACTGAAGTCGTCTCAGACGTAACAAAAAGTGTTATACATCAAGCTATAGCATTTGTTGATTGGAAAGAAGCAGTAATGAATGAGATTGAAGCTCTTGTTCAGAAAGGCACACGAGAACTCATTGTCTTACCCTCAAAGCGTGTACATATAGGCTGCAAATGGTTATTCAAGATCAAACGAAACTCTGATGGAAGTGTGGCACGATACAAGGCCAGGCTAGTCGCGAAGGGTTTTTCTCAGCAAGAAGAATTTGATTATATTGAGACATTCAGTCATGTTATCAAACTAGTTATGGTTAGAATTCTGTTAAGTATTGATCTTAAAAATGGTTGGATTCTTCGACAAATAGATATTGATAATGCGTTTCTAAATGAAATTTTGTCAGAAGAAATCTACATGCAACATCCTCCCGATTTGGAGCAAGAAGATTCATCTAGAAATCGGTTAGTGTGTAAATTAAAAAATCCCCATATGATCTCAAGGAAGCTCTTTAGGCTTGGTTTGATAAGTTTCGAAGCCATTTGGTTCATAATTTGGGTTCACAACTTCATTAGCTGACTCTTCCCTTTACTTTCGAGAGATCCAAAAATAATCTTCAAAACAAAACCATAAACCTTGTAAAATTATAATTTTAAAAACTCTAAAAGAAATAACTCAAACGATCATGAATCACTAACCTAAAATTGAAATCAAACCCGAAAAATCACTGGAAAATTGTTTAGTAACGTCCTTTTTCTTCTCTTCTCTAACCTCTTGAACCGTGTCTTTATAATATGTGTCCTAAATAAGTGTCGTTTTAATAAATAATCTTTGAAGGGTGGATATTATTTTAATAGATAATTTTGGGCATCTGTATATTTGGATAAAGAAACCTACAAGGCTGCGAAGCCTGCGTTAGAGAGTGGAAAAGCATGTGCAGGGGTAGGGTCATACCTAACCTAAAGTAGTTCATTTTTCTGGATTATTTTTTGGCCAACCTCTGGGATATTCAGTCTTAAGAGTGGGAGTGGAGTTGGAAGAATCTCTCAAAACCCATATGTTGCCGATAACACCCGACATTTTGTGACCTATCGAAAAGAAAAAGGAAGAAAAAGAAAAAAACACGTTAAGTAATGTTGCAAAATGATTGACCTATCGAACTACTAATTCCATTGTTTTTTAGGCTACCGAACAACATGACACACGATTAGGGATGGAAATCATCTACCTTTTTCGGTACTCTACTTATGCCCCACACTCAAAATTAGGTTTATGGTTTAGGGTTTAGGGTTTTAGGTTAGGGGTTATGGTTATGGATAGGGTTTAGGAAATTTAAGGTACGGTGTATTTTTTAGGGTATATGATGTAGGGTTTAGGATTTAGAATTTAGGGTTAGAGCTTGGAATTTAATTTTATTATATTTTATAGTGTTGGGGCATAAGTAGGGCACCGAAAAGGGGCAGAGGATTTTTATCTCACGATTAGAAGATTAACATAAGACATAGAATCACACTCCTAGGCTGCGGTGGAAACCATGTGAAGAACTTAAGTTACTCTCACGATCAAGAATGAACACAAGATTTTATATAAGAGGTGCGAACTATTAAGAAGTTATAAATAAATATAAGGTGTCGCGCCGTTTTTGGTCCGGGTCGAAATTGGCTGGGCCTTCAATGGCTCGTCGTGGATTGGAGTCGCCATCGGTCGTTTTGGGGTTGGGTACGACCGAAAACTTATAGAACAGGTCTGCGTCTAAACTAGAGTCATGGTCGGGCTCGGGAGTCGGTTACGTCTGGGGAAGGTTATAGCACCCCCACAACGCCCAAAATGGGTACCTAAAGGGGTTATGTTGTCTAAAATGCTACAAAAATGCATGGCTCGGTTAATAACACTATTAAAAATGATGTAAAATGATACAAAAATTAAATTACATGCTTGAACATTAAATCATGCAAATAAAAACATGGAAAGTTAAAATAAGAATAAAAGATCATAAACTTTAAGTTAATTTGTAAAAAAATCATAAATTATGCTAATTATTAATCAAATTCAATTTTAAGGTTGAATTCAAAAATATTTACAAATTTTAAGATCAATTTTTTAATTAAACTCCAAATTAAATGACTAATTTAAACAACTTAAAATTTCATTGAATCCATCTAGTTACAAGAACCTAATCCTAAAGACCGAATCAAAAATTATTAACTAAGCCTAGGATATAATTGAACTAAACTAAATCCTAAAAGACTAATATTGAATAAAATCAAATCCTAGAAGTAAAAATCATGACCTAAATGCAAAGTACCTAAAAATGGAAGAATCAAACAAAACTTCCCCTTACCATTTTAAATCCACACACAAATTAGTGGAAATGAGCTGGTTCCACAGTCCACACACCCCAAAACTACTCCACTTTTCCATGCGCATTAAATGAGATTTTAATGCCTTTTTTATTCACTTTGCTTACAAGGAAATAATATCGATAGATGTTTCTGTTTCTTCTTTATTCATATATTATTTGCTAAAAAAACATATATTCTCTTGCCTAAGGAAAACAAATTTTTTTCTGCATTTCATCATCTTTTCTCTGCATTTCATGATCGTTGTTGCCATCGTCAACGTAGCTCTGACGGCAGCGAATATTTATAAGAGGTTGCTTTTTCTTTTTTATTTCCTGAACTCAACCCCAATGTTAGTTTTTTTTAAATCGAGTATATTCAGGTAGATCTGGAAAAAAAAGTTTCAAAACTGTGAACGGTTTTACCTCTTGGTTTCGAAATCCAACCGTTGGATCGCATCGATTTTCGAGTATGTTGGTCTACTTCTGGCCGCGAATCTCTTCACCGTTCGGATCTCTCAGTAGTTACTTCAATTGTCGGAAATCAAAGGTAAACTGTTCAACTTCTCATTTTTATTTCAGTCGAACTCTCTACCCTTTTTTGCTTGCTCGTAGATTCCAATCACCCTCCGTTTCTAATCATTTTTTTCAAATCCTTTCCTTCGTTATTTACAAGGGACATGAGGAGTCTCCTAAGTCGCTTAGAATACCGGATATCATAGAGGTAGTTGCGTGCACCGGAAATCCCGGACAATTAGGGAGTGGCTTGCAAGTTAGAGAACATTCCTGGATGTTCATTGTTGAAGGCGGCGGCTAGGGTTTGCAGATAAGCTATAAGGGTTTTTTTATTTTTTTTGTGCTTTTTTGTTTTGTTACTTTTTTTTGGTTTTTTTTGTTTTAATATTTATTATTATTTTATTTACTTGGGCCTGAGATTGTTATGTGGTTATGGCTCAAAATTGTAGCATACAGCTGCCCCTCTTTGCTCATTGCTCGAATGAGAGGAATAGAGCAAAGACCAGAAGCAACAATTTTTTCTAATGAATTTTGAACTTATGATAACGGCGCTCCGTCTTTGAGGTTTGGTAGCACTCCATCTTGGAGGCGAAGCGTGGCATTCTATCTTGGAAGTAAATTGTGACACTCCATCTTGGAAGTAAATCGTGGCACTCCATCTTGGAGGCAAATAGTGGCACTTCATCTTGAAGGCAAATCATGGCACTCCCTTTTCGAGGCGATTAACAGTATTCCTTCTTGAAAGGATATGGCGACACTTCATCTTGGAGGCAATGTGGCGGCACTTCATCTTGAAGGCGATTGGTGGCACTTCATCTTGAAGGCAATTGATGGCACTTCATCTTGAAGGCGATTGATGGCACTTCATCTTGAAGGCGATTGGTGGCACTTCATCTTGAAGACGATTCCTGTCAATCTGTCCTGACAAAAAATGCACATGTTTCTAATGTAATTATCTTACATGAAAAATGCTCTACTATTCTAAATGCATGGAAATTGAATGTATTTTAAGTTCTGGATTTTATTTCGTTGAGATCAAAGTCCTTGTACTTTTTCTTTCTGCCTTGTATCGTGCCTCTTGAATTCATTCATTTCCATTTTTCAAAGAATAGTGTTCGTGAGCATTTTCTAGCCTTATTGTGTTCTAAAATCCCTTTTTGAGTAATGCATCAAACATCAAAATATATTGTAAACCCCCTTAGGTAGAGGAACGAGATTACCAATTAACAAAAGAATGCACAAATGTCCAAATGGCAAGTACAAGGAAATGCAAGGTAGCAAGAAAATTGAAAATTTCTTTTTATTGAACAAAAATGGTTTGAGCCTTGACAGATGATAATCAAACGTCTAAGACAACAAAGGTCAAAGGGAAACAAAAACAAAAGAAAGAGAAAAAAGGAAGAAAATGCCCCTAAATATCAATTGCGAGGACTCCATTGCTACTTCGCTCAAGGATCTTTTTTGAATATGACCTCTGCCCAGTAAAGTTTGAGTTCTTGGACAACATCTGAAGGCATGTAGATTTTACCTTGATCATACTTGGACTATTCTTGAGCTTCTGAACCTTGAATCTTCTATTGATTCCCAGACGCCCTTTCGGGTTTCACCTCTATTTTTTACCAACAGAGCCCTTCGGGTTTTCACCTCTTGGCTTTTTTTCATTTTTTTACCAACATGGCCCTTTTGGGTTTTCACCTCTTGGTATGTCATGAATTCAAGCATAATATTTCTTCACCGAGTCATAATTCAAAGGATTGGATAACTCGTTCCTATCCATCTCGGTTAGGATTAATGCCCCACCAGAAAAAGCTTTTTTCACAACAAACGGCCCTTCCCAATTTGGCATCCATTTTCCTCGAAAATCCCTCTGCGTAGGCAACCTCTTTTTTAGAACCAAATCCCCTTTCTGAAACGTTCTTGGTCGGACTTTCTTATCGTGAGCTCGAATCATTCGCTTTTGGTACATCTGCCCATGACAAATGGCTTTCAATCTTTTTTCTTCTATCATATTCAACTGGTCATATCTAACTCGAATCCATTCAGCTTCGTCCAACTTAAGTTCCATTAAGACCCGAAGAGATGGAATCTCAACCTCAATCGGTAATACTGCCTCTGTTTCGTAAACTAAAGAATATGGAGTTGCCCCCGTAGACGTTCGCACGGATGTACGATACGCTAGCAAGGAAAAAGGTAATTTCCCATGCCAATCCTTATATGTTATTGCCATTTTCTCCACAATTCGTTTGATATTTTTATTGGTTGCTTCGACGACCCCATTCATTTTTGGGCGATAAGGTGCTGATTTATGATGCTTTATCTTAAACTGCTCACACACTTTCTTCATCATTTGGTTTTTCAGATTTAAAGCATTGTCAGAGATAATTCTGTCTGGTAGGCCATATCGACAAATGATTTCTTTTTTTAGGAACTTGCATACTGTCGATCTGGTTACATTGGCATACGAAGCATCTTCCACCCACTTGGTAAAATAATCAATCATCACAAAAATGAAACGATGTCCATTTGATGCATTTGGCATAATCGGTCCGATCACATCCATGCCCCACGCTGCAAATGGCCACGGAGCCGTTATAACATGAAGAGGTGAAGATGCTGCATGAATTTTATCTCCATAAATCTGACATTTATGGCATCTCTGAGCGAAGTTGACGCAATCACCTACCATAGATACCCAGTAATAACCCAACCTCATAATCTGCCTAGACATACTAAGGCCATTTGCATAAATTCTGCAAATTCCCTCGTGAACTTCCTCAATTATCTTTTTTGTCTCATGATTTTTTATACATCTAAGCAGCATTTGGTCGCTCCCTTTTTTGTATAGAATTTCTCCGTCAAGGACGTACCCTGCAACCATTCTTCGAATTGTTCTTTTATTCACATCATTTGCCCCCTCGAAATATTTTTGATACTTGATATATTGTAGAATATCGTAATACCAAGGGTGATCATCTACCTCATCTTCGATGGTATAACAACTGGCGGGTGAATCATAAATACTCATTTGTATGGGCATTATATCATCTTCTTTATTTGCTTTAAACATAGAAGCCAAAGTTGCCAATGCATCTGCCATTTAGTTATCCTCTCGGGGAAGGTAATGGAAAGATATCTCCTCGAACTCTTTTATTAATTCAAGGACGAGTTTTTGGTACCCAATCAACTTTGCATCTTTAGTTTCCCAGTCTCCGTAAAGTTGATAAACCACTAACGATAAATCGCCGTATGCTTTTAGGACCTTTATTTTTCTCTGGATTGTCGCACGAAGTCTCATTATACACGCTTCATATTCCGCCATATTATTGGTACACTCAAAATTCAGTCGACCCGTAAATGGATAATGATTCCCTTTGGGAGACACTAAAACTGCCCCAATTCCATGCCCAAATGCATTTGAAGCTCCGTCAAAATTCATTTTCCAAGGTTTCCTACCAGTTGGTTCCTCTTCACTAGCAGTTAAGCATATTAGGTCTTCGTCAGGAAACTCAAAACTCAACGATTTATAATTAGAAGAAGCACGAGTAGCTAAAAAGTCTGCAATAGCGCTGCCTTTGATGGCTTTCCGATTTACGTACTCAATATCGTATTCAGAAAGTAAAATTTTCCATCAAGCCATTCTTCCTGATAAGCCTGGCGATTCCAATATGTATTTTATTAGATCTAGTTTTTCAATCAACCACGTTGTGTGGTATAACATGTATTGACGAAGCCTGCGAGCCGTCCAGACTAATGCGCAACATAATTTCTCGATAGAAAAGTATCTCGATTCACAATCGGTAAATTTTTTGCTGAGGTAGTAGATAGCTCGCTCTTTTCTCCCAGTTTCATCGTGTTGGCCCAATACACAACCTATAGAGTTCTCAAATACAGCTAGATACAAAATCAAAGGTTTGCTTGATACAGGAGGAACTAATACAGGAGGATTTGACAAATATTGCTTAATTTTATCGAAGGCCTCCTGACATGTTGAGTCCCATATGCATGTATTATGTTTCCTTAAGAGTCGGAAGATGGGATCATATTTATCGGTTAATTGAGAGATGAACCGAGAAATATAATTTAAACGTCCTAAGAAGCCTCGAATTTCTTTTTGAGTACGAGGAGGCGGAAGCTCTTGGATCGCCTTGATTTTATCATGGTCTACCTCAATACCTCGCTTGCTAACGATAAAACCCAACAATTTTCCTGAAGCAACTCCAAAGGTGCATTTTGCAGGATTTAACTTCAATTGAAATTTCCTCAAACGTTCAAAGAGTTTTCTGAGATTTGTGATGTGTTCTTCTTCTGTTTGAGACTTGGCGATCATATCATCCACATAAACTTCTATTTCTTTATGCATCATGTCATGGAACAATGTCACCATGGCCCTCTGATATGTTGCCCTTGCATTTTTCAGACCGAAAGGCATCACTTTGTAGCAAAATGTGCCTCATTCTGTTACAAATGTAGTTTTCTCCATGTCGTCGGGATACATTTTGATTTGATTATAGCCTGAGAAACCATCTATGAATGAGAACAAGTGATGTCTTGTTGTATTGTCTACCAACGTGTCTATATGTGGTAGAGGAAAATTATCCTTAGGACTAGCACGATTAAGATCACGGTAGTCAACACACATTCGCACCTTTCCATTTTTCTTTGGTACCGGAACAACATTAGCTACCCATTCTGGATATTTGGCCACTTGCAAAAATCCAGCATCATATTGTTTCTTTACTTCCTCTCGTATCTGAAGTAACATTTATGGCTTCATTCTTTTGAGCTTCTGTTGTACAGGCTTGCATTCTGGCTTCAACAGAAGTTCGTGTGTTACAATATCCGTGTTTAATCCGGGCATATCTTTGTAGGTCTAGGCGAACACATCCTTGAATTCTTGAAGTAGGGAGATGAGTTTGTCTCTTATATCTGAAGATAAAAGTACTGATCTTTATCTCTCTCTTGTCATCTTGAGTTCCCAAGTTCACTGTGTCCATTGGTTCATGGTGAGGAAGAATTTGTTTATTCTCATGTTCAATTAGTCTAAGTAGATCATGAGACAATTCACGTTCCTCATAGTTTTCGTCGGACTCATACTCTCCTAAGCATATAGTCTGTTCAAAGTCGACTTTTGAGCTCAAAGCAATATCATTCGTGCAATTAATATCTAAAGGCCTGCAAATGTGTAAGAGGAAATATATATATACAAGGCACAAGAAAGGGAAATGTAGAATGGAAGAATGGACAAACAATGAGACTGGATTGAAAGGAAAAATACATTCATTGATTGAATTGATAAACTAATGCCTAAATGGGGACCCTTACAATAAATCTCCACTACTTTCGGGCTTAAATAGTGGGGCAAGTTTCTAGCATTACTCTGATAAAGATTTAAAAACAATGGGGAGTTCGACAGCGGTCCAGTTATTCAAGACATAACTCGGAAGACACAGGCGAATCTTTAACTGGTTCTCTGCAATTTCTTCCTCTTCCTCTATAGCATTTATGCTCAGTTCTTCGAACCTCTCTGGAGGTACTAGTAGGATTTATTTTTCCTTTTCAGAATGAATGTGTCCCCTGGACACGAAGGTTTCAGAAATATGGGGAAATACAATCGATTCCCCTTCGATGCTATGGTCAATCAGTCTGGCCCTTCTCTTTGCTCTCATTTTCAAAATTTGCTTCATCTTTTGACGTGGATTTGGCTGGAATCCAACACCGCTTCGATCATATTTCAGAAATGGTTGTATCGCAGTATGCATCCCTTGCAAATATTTCCCAAGTCCTTTTCCTAATTTGGCTCCTTTCCCAACAGTGAGTCGTATTCCCATCATAGTATTCTTTGAGAGTTTGGGTTTTGGGATCTTATTTCCTTCAGGAACAAAAGTAGCATTCACAAATTCGAGTGATCGAAATGTACACTCGACTGCATTTTCATCCACATCAATGTATGGAGCTTCCGTTGATGCAAATGCAATGATATCGTCCTCAGCGCTAACGCTTACAAGGAGCCCGTAAATTGCAAACTTAACTTTCTGGTGAAGCATTGAAGGTACTGCTCCAGCTGCGTGAATCCAGGGTCGTCCCAACAGACAATTATAAGCAGGTGTGATGTCCATAACAGTAAATTCTACGTTATACGTAGCTGGACCAATCAGCAGTGGGATGTCAATCTTCTCCACGACTTCTCTCCTGGTTCCGTCAAATGCTCTTACGGTTGTATGACAAGGTCTCATGTGAGCCTTATCCACTGGAAGCCTATTTAATGTGGTCATGGGCATGACATTCAAAGCAGATCCGTTGTCGACCAGAACATGCGATAGTATATGTCCATTGCAATAGGTAGTTATGTGCAATGCTTTGACGGACCCCGTTCCTTCAAGAGGAATTTCATCCTCACTAAAAGAGATGAAATTTTCAGCATGTAGATTATTTACCAATCTATCCAACTTATCCACTGAAACATCATTTGGGACAAATGTTTGGTTCAACACTTTTAGCAAAGCATTTTTGTGGGGCTCCAAACTCAGCAACAAAGATAACACAGATATACGACATGGTTCTTTGTGTAATTGTTCAACCACACTGTATTCACTATGTTTGATGAACTTCAGGAATTCACGTGCTTCTTCCTCTTTTACAGGTTCATTAATTTCTAGTTTTTCTCCAATCCGTGGGAACTTGTCCTTTTGCTCAACATCTCTTATCTCCATCGATTTTGCAATTTCAGGGGAGTAACATCTTCCACTTCGAGTGAAGTTCCCAACTCCACTAATTCCTGCAGCCGCAATTTCAGAACCCTCTTTCCCCGTAACAGTCATGTTACAACCATAAATCCATGGCACTTGTTGATTACTCTTGTATGGGAAAGGAGAAGGAGTCTCGATCACCAATCGAGGTAGAGGTTTCTCTGATTCCTCTTCGTGCATTCTAGGCCAATTAATCACAAAAGGTCGTCTAGCCTCACCACCCTTTTTGGACGATTGTCCATCCACTGTAAAAACATCCCTAACTTCTTGACTCTTTTCGAATAACTTTATTTCTTTATTGTCCATCAGTTTCTAGACAATCTTTCTGAACTCATCACAATGTTGAATCTCATGATCCACATCACCGTGAAATTCACAGAAATCACCCTTACTAGTCACAACAGCTCCACGGTTAGAACTCACCAAGCCTCTTTCCTCCAGTTTCTTCCAAACCCACTTTAACGGTGATTGCACTTCAGATAAGCGTGTCTTAATCTTAAACTCACTATCTCTCATCACAGCGTTAACCTTTGGTTCTTAATGTGTTGGCAGAGGGTTATTAGCGACATTAGGCCCCTATGGTGTGTTGAATTGAAGGATTTTTGATTAATCAAGCTCTGAACCCTTCTTTTGAGAGCTGGACAATTTTTGATTGTATGACCAGGGATTCCAGCATGGAACTCACAATGTGCAGAAGGATCGTACCATTTTGGGTATGGTGGTTGCAACGGTGTGAGAAAGACGGGGGATATCAATCGTTCTTCTAATAATTTAGCATACAACTCTTTGTAAGAAATTGGAATAGGCGTGAAAGATTGTCTTTCCGTATTAGTCCTTGATGGCTTGAGCCCTCCTTGCGGTTGTTTTTCTTAATTTGGAGAGGTTGTAGTGGGTTTCGAATATCCCGTATGATACACAAACTGTGGTGATGATTGATATATGGGGTATGGATGCCTATTATCTCCCACAACATTAATTTCATTCTCTTTCTTTTTGGTATACGATTTTTTTGAAGCCTAAAAACTATTAAGTTTCCCGCTTTTAATAGCACACTCAATTGCTTCACATGCTGTCACTAAATCAGCAAAGTCTCTAGTGGTACTACCAACAAGCTTCTTATAGTATGTTGACTCCAAGGAATTAATGAAGAGGGTTGTCGCTCTTTCTCAAGTAATGGTGGTTGGACTTGTGCGGCCATGTCCCTCCACCGTTGGGCGTATTGCCGGAACGTTTCATTGTGCTTTTTTCCATGTTTTGGAGTGTCAAACGATCAGGTACCATGTCCAGGACATGCTTGTATTGTTCTTTGAAAACATGTACTAAGTCCCTCCATGTGCTTATTTGGGCCCTATTCAACTGATTATACCATCGCATGGCAAACCCAGCTAAACTGTCTTGAAAGCAATGAATTAACAACTTATCATCATTCCCGTACCCCCGTCATTTTACGGCAAAACATGGTAAGGTGGGCATTAGGACAGCTCGTGCCATCAAATTTCTCGAATTCTGGCACTTTGAAATTTGGGGGTAAAATCATATCAGGGACCAAGCTTAGCTCCATTACATCTGTCCCAATGAAGGCATCAGTACCTTCCATAGCTTTGATTCTTTCCTCCAAGCACTTGAACTTGTCATCATTTATGCCGAAAAGTTTTGGTTGCACTTTCTTCAATTTTTCCAACTCACCAGGGTCGTCAAAATTTGGGATTTCTGGTTTGATTGGGCTTGCCCACATGTTTGAACCAGAAGCACCATGAGTATTTGCTTGGTTATGGACATTTGATCCTAGTCCGCCAGCAGAGAACACAAACCGAGGATGTGCTTCTTTTGACCCAAAAGGTAAAGATGATGAATCTTCCTCGTGAACTTTGTGAGTTTTTCCATCTTCAATGCTTGTTGCTTTGGATAACAACTGTGACAGCTTATCCTCTAACTTACTTAGAAAAGTCTCTTGACTCTTTCCTATGTCATCCCTCAAGCCCTTTACATCCTGAATGACTTGTTCTTGAAATTTTTCTAGCTTCTGGAGTCTCTCTTCCATTTTTCTATCCTTGAATCGCGTGTAGTGAGGATGGTTGCTTTCATCGTCCTTCGTTTCCAGTATCACTAATATTGAACTCCCATGTATTAGTGTTTTATTTAATGTTAATGCATATGAAACACATTGTATAAATGTAATGCGTAATGATGAATGCAAGAATAAATGCAACTAGGTGTTGGTTGGAAAATTAATAGGATAGAAGAATATTCGCACAAACTGAGAAAAAAACTTTGATTAATTAACTGAAAAGGAAAATCTAATACATCCACCAAAATAAGAAAAAAATCATCCACTAACATCCAAAGATAAAATATAATATCCCAAAAAACAGAAAGAAAAAAAATCTCCAATCAACGTTTTTAATGACAAGAAAAAAAACAAATTAACACCAAACTCGACAGTATGGCTTAGCTTGATCTCCCAACTTCTCAACTTTTCCCAAAAACTCCTTCCATTCATTTGCAAAGTGTGTCGAGGGATTGATCCAAAACTTCAACAACCCTGCTTCCTTGGCCAAATCGGTAATGTGCTCAGCTATCTTCCGGATTTGAGTGAGTGCTTCCCTCATCAAGTCTTCTCTCACCTTGATATCACCCCTTGCAAACCGAAGTCGTAGGTCCCACTATTCCTTGCTAAGTTTAGAATCTCTTTGAATATCATCTATCAAGTCTCTATATTGTTGCAGTGAACTCTCTAATGCTGTTACCAACTCCTTCAAATTCTCATTTTCAACTCGCTCCTTTTCAAGCTCAATCACTGAGTCTTGTTGTTGGTAGATTTTAAGAATCCCTTGCAGAGATGCAAGATGTTCCTGCAATTCTTGGTTTTGAGCGCGACTAGCCATGAGATCATTAAGGGTTGTCGTATTTTTCCGTTGGGCTACTTGCAAATTAGCTGTAAGTTCTTCCACTCGATTTTCTTTGGCTTTCAATAACTTCATACAACGCTTCGTATCATTCTCTCGATCACAAATCTCTTGTTCCCATTCTTGTGGAGTTTTGTGCAAGTTGGCATTCCTTATCTTCTCTTGAAGTTCCCTATAGTCCCCTTGTAGGTCTTTTAAATCTGCACTCACAATGTTCAGTTGTTTCTCAAACCCCTTTGATTGATTTTTAAAATACGTAGCATTGTAGTCTAGCACTTCGTTTTTGGCTTCTAGCTCAGCAATTCTTTTATTCAGCGCCTTCTCCTCCTCCTCACACTCTTGTCTAATAATATCAGCTTCAGTCAGCATTTCTCTGAACCGTTCCTCTAAAGTTGGAGCATTCCCTTGGCTAGGTGGTGGGATGTTGCAATTTTTCCTCCTTGTCCTCCAAATTTGGTAATCCGAAGTAAGCCTTAGAGGTCCAAACCCGGCTTGATATGGGTGAGCCCAAGCTCTGGCTATCTCAAGAATTTGCTTTTTAGACTTCTCACCCTTGAAGACGAACTCAGACAACCCTAATCCCCTCATGGCTGGGACAAACTGTAATGACCCATATTGCCTCGATGCCAATAGAGGAGCATATCCAGTTGCACCCCAGATACCAAGAAGAGGGACCCAATCAAAGGCACCACACTTTTACAAGATATAATTGTAGTCCAACCAATAAACCCGCCAAGTAATGTCCTCCAACCTCAGGTCTCGCAAGATTGATTCCCATTCTCTCGACGTTTTTTCTTTTTTTGTCTCTTCTGTTAAGAACTCTCGTAATGGTGAATATTGTGGAGTATGTATGCGTCTGGACAACATCCTCTTGGCCCCCAAGTGACTGTGCATCCATACGATGAGGAGTTGTGCACACCCTATAAAATATACGCCTTCATGCCTTTTGAGGAAATTAAGGGATCGAAAGGTCTCCGCTAAGATAGCCGGAACTGGATTAAGGCCTAACTCAAGCTCCCCAAATAAATCCATCACTGACGCTTCAATGTGTCCGGCTACTTTAGGAAAAATGATCAAGCCATAAATCCCTAAGTCAAAGATATCAATCTACTTTCTCGGATCATGACGAGAATGGATCAATCCCCGAAGTCTATCCCAGGCGATAGCTTCACTTCCCCCTTTACCTTGAAACTGGGCTTCCACCCATGACATGCTAGTCCTAGTCAAAGTCATAAGCTTCTCTTTAGATGTCTTAGGTTGAGCCCATTTCACATAAATTTCGAACTCATGCACTTTCCTTAGATGGAGCAGCGCCACATACTCTTCTATCGTCGGGGTCATGTCTTCCCCATTGAATGTGAAGCAATTGTATAAAGGGTTCCAAAATTGCGCCATAGCCTATATCAGCTCTTTATCTGCGTGTACTTGCAGCAAATAGGCTATGTCTCCATATGCGTCATACAACATCTGTCTCTGATTAGTTTTCCACTGGCCCCAAATCTCCGCTAATTCTTGAGTTTCATTCTGCTTAAGCTGAAGGTGAACGTATCCTGAGAATTGTTCATCTGGTCTTGCTAGTATACTATCGTCTCTCCTTCTCTGGGTGTTTTCTGACCATTTTCGAACATCATCATTTTTCTCTAATAAGCACTGAACTCTTTTGGTCATGACGAAGGTTTTTCTATCAAATTAATTTAATAACCAACACCCCTCTATGCTGATGATGATGCGTGTGTACATAAACAATAAATAACCCAAAGAAATTTGATTAGTGTTGCACAAATATAACAAATAATTAGATACAAAAAAAAGAAAAAAAAAAACATAATATGAAGAGTAAAAAAAACAAAACGAAACAAAACACGTGTTCATATATCAATGGGTGACACCTTAAGGTTTGAGTTCAGCATGGCTCTAACATGGGTGGGTTTCTACGGTTTGTTATATGAGTTTACGGTTCTAGACAGGGTACCTGAATTGTCCTCACTGACGTCTGCTAAGGCTAGTAAGGTCCCTGGTCCTCCCCCATTATAGGTTCTCAGGACCAATTTCAACTCAAGGGGATGCACTTCTGACTTCCCTATGACCATACGGAGGTTACCCTCATGAAGTCATAGATCATATGCATCCCGGAGGCGACTACTATCCCATACGGAGGTTAACCTCACGAAGAAGCAGCGTTATGCCCCCACTTAAACGGGACCGAGCTCGGGTAGAAAGCTCATGGAATGATGCAACACAACATGTACCCCTTTTGTGTGGCCTGAATCTCTTGAATAGTCCCCAGTGGAGTCGCCAAGCTGTCGACGTCGTTTTTGGTTTGGGTCAAAATTGGCTGGGCCTTCAAAGGCTCGTCGTGGATTGGAGTCGCCATCGGTCGTTTTGGGGTTGGGTACGACTGAAAACCTGTAGAACCGGTCTGCGTCTAAACTAGAGTCATGGTCGGGCTCGGGAGTCAGTTACGTGTGGGGAAGGTTATAACACCCCCACAACGCCCAAAATTGGTACCTAAAGGGGTTATGTTGTCTAAAATGCTACAAAAATGCACGGCTCGGTTAATAACACTATTAAAATGATGTAAAATGATACAAAAATTAAATTACATGCTTGAACATTAAATCATGCAAATAAAAACATGGAAAGTTAAAATAAGAATAAAAGATCATAAACTTTAAGTTAATTTGTAAAAAATCATAAATTATGCTAATTATTAATCAAATTCAATTTTAAGGTTGAATTCAAAAATATTCAAAAATTTTAAGATCAATTTTTTAATTAAACTCCAAATTAAATGACCAATTTAAACAACTTAAAATTTCATTGAATCCATCTAGTTACAAGAACCTAATCTTAAAGACCGAATCAAAAATTATTAACCAAGCCTAGGATATAACTGAACTAAACTAAATCCTAAAAGACTAATATTGAATAAAATCAAATCCTACAAGTAAAAATCATGACCTAAATGCAAAGTACCTAAAAATGGAAGAATCAAACAAAACTTCCCCCTTACCATTTTAAATCCACGCACAAATTAGTGGAAATGAGCTGGTTCCACAGTTCACACACCCCAAAACTACTCCACTTTTTCATGCGCATTAAATGAGATTTTAATGCCTTTTTTATTCACTTTGCTTACAAGGAAATAATGTCGATAGACGTTTCGATTTCTTCTTTATTCATATATCATTTGCTATAAAATCATATATTCTCTTGCCTAAGAAAAACAATTTTTTTTTTGCATTTCATCATCTTTTCTTTTGCATTTCATGATCGCTGTTGCCATCGTCGACGTAGCTCCGACGACAGAGAATATTTATAAGATGTTGCTTTTTCTTTTTTTTCCTGAACTCAACCCCAAAGTTAGTTTTTTTAAAAAAAATCGAGTATATTCAGGTAGATCTGGAAAAAAAAGTTTCAAAACTTTGAACGGTTCTACCTCTTGGTTTCGAAATCCCACCGTTGGATCGCGTCGATTTTCGAGTATGTTGGTACACTTCTGGCCGCGAATCTCTTCACCGTTCGGATCTCTCAGTCGTTACTTTGATTGCCGGAAATCAAAGGTAAACGGTTCAACTTCTCGTTTTTATTTCAGTTGAACTCTCTACCCTTTTTGCCTTGCTCGTAGATTCCAATCACCCTCCGTTTCTAATCGTTTTTTTCAAATCCTTTCCTTCGTTATTTATAAGGGACATGAGGAGTCTCCTAAGTCGCTTAGAATACCGGATATCACGGAGGTAGTTGCGTGCACCGGAAATCCCGAATAGTTAGGGAGTGGCTTGCAAGTTAGAGAACATTCTGGATGTTCATTGTTGAAGGCGGCTAGGGTTTGCAGAGAAGCTATAAGGGTTTTTTTTTTGTTTTTTTGGGCTTTTTTTTGTTACTTTTTTTGGTTTTTTTTGTTTTAATATTTATTATTATTTTATTTACTTGGGCCTGAGATTAGTATGTGGTTATGGCTCAAATTGGAGCATACATAAGGGATACGAAATTAGATTGTTAGCAGAAAATACCTTATTACAAATGAAAGGTGGTAAAGAGCTAAAGTATAAAGTATGGAGAAAGAGTGAATCCCCATTCCCCCTAAAATCCCTATTGTTAGTAATCAAACATCAACTATTCACCAACCATGTAAAAATGAAAAGCATAATCCTCATGTTATTTTTGGTTGTTCATTTTCACCAATGCCCTCCTTTCTGCTGCAAGTCGTTACTAGTTCTAGCCTCTAGGGACATGTTTCTTCCATTCCTCCATAAGAAACAAAAGCCTTTCACCACCCTCTTGAACCATTTGAAGGTTCCCATAGCTACCGATTTCAAATCCATCAAAACAAAAATCGAGAGTCGGAAACCCACTTGAGTAGACTGCATCAGAATCTGAAACTGACATCAACATGAACGAACTCAAACTCATTGAATTAACACCCGTCTTAAGCAACTCCATTGCATTGAGATGTGTTGGAGTTGAATAAAAGCTAGAGTTTTGAAGGTTACTTTTTTCAAACTTTGATATGCTATTATAGTCTTCAGTGGGTGGTGGGTAAGCTAGGTTAAGGTCTTGGCCTTCATGGATCTTAGGGTTTTGAGTAGTTGTTGATGATGGTGGTGGTGGAGAGGATAAAGCTCTCTTGGTCTTCCTTGAACCTCCTCCGATAGGAATATTCCTGAGGGAACCACCTTCTGTCCAATACCTTATACAAGACCTACAAAAGTATCTTGGCTGAGAAAGATTGTAGTTTGAGAACAAAAGCAATGAAAAACATATGTATTGCTTTTGAGAAAAGCGCTTTTAAAAGTGCAGTCATAAAGTGATTTTAAAAAGTTAGTTATAAGATTTTAATGTTTGGCATTTCTGGCAAAAAGTGTTTTTGACACTACAACACATTTATCAATTTATGATGAAATTTCTATATGACGTTGCGTATAACGTCACAAAATATACTATAAATGTGACATTTTTATTCTCGTCGTAGTTAGTGAATAATGATATAGCTTTTTTGAAAATTTTAAAAAACATCATCGATTTCCGTTACTATATGTTTGGCACCTATTTTTTTTTAGAGAAAAACATTTCAATGACATTTAGACAAAATGGTAACATTGTAAAATCGTCACTAAAAAAATAAAAGTATTAGTGACAAATTATTATTATGACGATTTAGTGTTAATTAGTGATGTTTCAAATTCATCACCAATAATATTTTATTTGTGACAATTTGATTCGTAATATTTTATAATACATAAAAGATAATGTTTTATCTGTGTCACAAAAAATAGTTTAATGTGATAAAAATTATTATTTGTCACTAATTGTTATCTCTTATATTTTATATGACAATTTTCAAAAAATCATGAGATACATTAATGCTTGTCATGAATAATTGGTAGAAAAAATTATTAGTGACGAATTTTCGAAATATTAGTTGCGTGAATAACTCAAATTACCACTCAAATAAATAAATTAAATAGTCATTCACTTTTCTTTAAAAACACATAATCAAATACGAACCATAGAATGTTTTTCCGATTAATTTTAAAAAAACATGCAAAAGGGAATTTTCGTAATTAAGTACTATTATCGACTAAACAAAAAATAACAATTAACAATACACGTTACTTTCAATACACCTAAAATATCACATTTGATAAATATCGATTCGATCGCATTCATGAAACTCAACAATGTCCAAAAACAAGCATTTAAGGACTAAAATGAATAAGTAAAGTTATTTTTTAAAACAATCCAAAACATACAAATTCTAGTGGAAACATGAAATTTTGGAATTGTGAAATTTAGAACCACATGGAAAAATGAAAATTTGAACCGAATTGATGATTCTGGGAATTTTGGGGTAAAAGCGGAAATATCAGAAATTTTGGGATTCTTCATGAAACCCTAAATAATTTAGGGTCTGCCTCCACAATTTAGCTATTCAAGATAAATATAAATACTTTATTTTTCTTTCTGCCATTTCCCTCTTCATCTCCCAAAAAACATAGTTGATTTCTCCTTCACCTCGCACGACCTCCTTTTCGAACCACAGTCGTCGTAAGCCATTCTATTCTAAATATTGTTGTGTGGTGCCCGTCGATCAAATCAAAACCCTCACGCACTGTTTGCCTCCCATTGCGCAGCCCGGCACCCTTCGCCTCCACCTCTGAGCTCCAACTACTGTTCACCCTTACCTGAAACCATGTGCCAAACACCCTCTATAAACCATTGTTCTACTGGTCGATCTCACCGTTAACCATAAGCCCTCCAACTGAAACCCCTTTCTAAGAGCTTCGAACCATGACCTTAATGTTAGAACCAAAAAAAAATATTCAATACGAATATAATCCATGATCCATACATGTCAAAGCATTAAGAACAAAGACCAGATTTTGCAGAAGCGTACCTGAATCCATTGATGGTGTAACCCCTTAACCCGACCTAGATACCAGACCGAACCAAGCGAGCTACATTGGGTTTGTCGAAACAAACCTGAAACGATTTACTCAAACTTATGCCCAATTTTTTTTCTTTTTATCTTGTCTAGATGTTCATTTAGTTCTTAAGTGTACATGCTAGTAGCGGTTAAGTTCTTGTTTGGATCGGGCGTCGAATTGACATCCAATTGAGCCTAAATGCAATTTAGGGACAAAATTGCAAATCTGGAAAACTAAGAAGACTTAATTAAATCCAAAGTTATCAAACCTTAATTAGTCATGTTAAATGCATTCCAGTAAAATATTAGCTCAAAAAATCATTCAATCTCATCTAATTAGCAATCATACAAAATAAGGATCAAATTGTAAGAATCATAATACCGCATGGACCCATAAAAAATTAAAAGCATTATTCAGGAATTAGACAGCATTTAGACCCACATGTAAATTTTTGGCTCAAAAGGACACTTAAAACTCATTGAATTGGTACATTTATGCCATAAGACCAAACTATAACTTTTTAAACTAATTTTTAACTTTGCAAAACAATCACACGAAAGGTATTGAAATCCCCTTTTAGTGGTTTCAAAACCAGTGCTCCAGTAGCCAAAATTGGCCTCCTGGTTTTGAAACCTTTGGGATGGTTTCGAAACCTTTAGGCCCTCTGGTTTCGAAACCTTGAGGTTGGTTTTGGAACCTCCCTGTAGCTATGCAGAAAATGAACATTCGAAACACTTTAAAACCTACCTAAACAAGTCCGAATAGCCCCCAAACATCCTCTAACTCACAAAACAACATGTTTGGAACATCTTACAAACATCATGTCAACCAAAAACCAATATAACATGGAAGCATGGACATTACGGCAACAAAGGTAATCAACAAGGTATATCTAAAGGCATGATATCTACCCAACATGCTTAAACTTTCCGAAAGCCCCAAATTCAAAGCATAAACCATCATACAAGTCTAAAACAGTAAAAGAACATATTCAAAACAGGGAGTAACCGAACAACCCTCCCAATTACAACTTGATCACATTGCCTTTATTACTACGAAGTATTTATAAAACCATACTTGAAATAGTTCAACTCTTGGATTCCTCCTTGCTTTCTTGTTGGCCAGTAAACTCACTTTTCTGTATTGATAAGAAATGAGAGCGTAAGCACAAAATGCTTAGTGAGGGATTCTCAAAACCACTTATCAATGCATTTAAAACCATTTGCTTTAAAACGTGTTTTAAAAATCATGTCAAAACATCTCATGCTTCTTTTACCTCTAAAAAACATGCATATTAAACCATATTCTAAACATGTATCATAGATTTCTAGCATAATCATTATGCAAATCTCAACTTAAGCCTTCACATGCTTATTCTTTCAATAGCAAAGCTTAAGGAGTACCACATGTATAAACCACATTATACAAACATTATCCATCCATCATGATACGTTAATTCATACATTGACATTAAAGTAACCAAAAACCATATTATCACATTTTTAGGAAAACACATCGGATACTCAAATTTCCGTGGTGGTTCCTTTAAACACACCTTTGTATCCACCAACCAGAGAAATAAATACGGTGGCATCCCACACCCTCAATGTACCATGAGGCGACTTATGATAATGCACTTTAAACTCTATGGCTAGCCAACTATATCCGATAAGTTTTAACCATTGCCACTTGCCAATATACTCAATTAAAGCATGTTACCTCATTGTTTTACATATTCAATAATCAAAGCAATTTTCAATACATTAAAACATGTATTTTAGTATTCTCTAAATCCTTTTTCAAACCATTTTACATACTCATAAATCATCAATATATGATTATTTGCAACATATTTTACAAAACCATAAAGAAGAGCATGAGAATGTATTTTACAAAATCGGAAACGAGAGCAAGAACGTCAAATACTTACTTCTGAGCTTAGACAAGTGTTTCAAGATTAATCTAAACTCCCAAAATTACTTTCAAACATTTTTAAAGCTTTAAATCTCGTTTCCACTCACCGACAACATAAAATTCCACTTGCTGATGTGAAATCAAGCGTTTGAAGCTTCTAAAACTTCGTCAATTACTATAGGATCAATCTCTCTTATTTTATCCACATAATGATAGAGGATTAATGCACCATTTTGCATCTATATTCCCAGCAACAACAATTCCCAACTTCGCCTCACTAAAAACCATCAAACGTTTTCCAAAAACAACCGAAAACATCACCAAACACAACCTAAACAAAGCCCAGCCACAACCTATCGATTTAATCATCTTAAAACATCAATTAACATCTAAAAACACTTACGTAAACACCTTATACCTCCAGAAACCTTTTAACGCCATAAACACCTCAAAATCTAACTATTAACAACCTAGAAAATTAGCAATTCAATTAGTTTTGGGATTTCCTTTGTAAATTTCTTCTCATAACATTAAAATATACTTTAATTGTGATCTAAATCAACCAAGACCACCACGGATCAGATTCATAACAAAGATCCACAAAGTTCTTATTAAAACTCACTTTAAACCCTTTTAATCTTGATTTAATCATCAACCCATAACAAAAATCGATTGTAATGGATCAAGAACTTTGGAATTTCAGTAAATAACCTTTGATTAGAGAAGAGAATGAAAATCACCTATAATGGTTGACTTCTCCCTTAATTGGCATGACTTGAGTGAAATCTCTAAGCAAATAGCAAGGTTTTGATGTAGAAGTCAAAGAAATGAATTGAGGAATCAAAATGAGTTGATTTCTGGAAATTTTAGAAGAAGAAAAGTAGTTTGTTTGTTAAGAAAAGTTGAAAGCAAAAGTAGTTACGTGAGAAAAGTGAATTGGCTATTAAAACCAATTTAATTAAATCTATTTTATTTTTATTTAATAACCATTCAAAAACCATTTAAAATAGCCTAAATTAAGGGAAAATTCTGATTTAAAATATTGGTAGATTAGCTCCTTAAATATTCTAAGTGTTGAGTTTTAAGGGGCTTGATTCCTTCAACCGATCTAGCTCACCAAGTGGTGGAGAGGTGGAATTTTGGGTGGATGTGGCGTGGAAGCTAAAATATAAATGACACAATGATTTTAGAGTGGTTCAACTTTCTAACCAAGGTCTATATCCACTACCTTAGCTTCCCACTAAGGATTTCCAATCAATCCACTATTGATTCGTCCCCTTTTCTAGGCTTAGGAGGAAACCCTTATACATCGATCAAGCTTTCTACCCAAAGCCTTGATCAAACCCTCTTTACAAAGAGACAAGAAATATGAAAACTTAAAACCCTCTAATAGGTATTTGTTTGCTCAATAAATCACTCACCCAAAACCTAAAACACTTGAGAAAATTTGACAATTTTGGCTCAGTAGTGTTTGTCTATACAAAGAAATGACAATTGAGCTCTAAGACAATTTCTTGATCATTTGTTGATTGAAAATTGAAGCATTAACCATATCTTGATGCTTGGAAGTCTCTTTTATACTCCTTAATGAGTTTGTAGCCGTTGGGGTTGATTTGGAGCCGTTGAGGACTTTATTTCCCACCATAAATGCAGTTCTGCTGTTACCCGTATCGAAACGCTCGAACTCGTTTTGATACGCTCTTCAAGTAGAAAGAGTTGTTGCAGTCTGATGAGCATCCGTATCAAAACGCCATGGGTCGTATCGAAACGCTAGGCACCGTATCGAAACGCTCTGCATTTAAATGTTAGTTGGAAAATAGCCGTTGGGGTTTATGACCGTTGTGGTCGATGCCACGTAGGCGTATCGAAACGGCATAGCCCGTATTGAAACGCTGGGCAAAAATCTCATCCATAAAAGACATGTTTCGATACCTGTATCGAAACATTTTAACACTGGAAGACACCGTATCGGAACGCCTAAGGGTGTTTTGATACACCTGGACGGTTTTGTTAAGTTGGCTTTGAAAAACATGTAAAAGCCTTTAAAAACATCCCCTAAGCATGGTTTCAAGTTATTTGGACTTTTGAAATAGTTTTGAATTCTTTTTAAATTAGTCCAAAACATTTTTCAATTATTATATCAAAACATTAGTTCTACAATCCCCCCTTTTTGATATAATAAAACCAACTTGAAAAATTGTTTGGGATCCTCCCCCTTTAAATTTAAAAATGTGAATAAGAGATTAAGGATATGAAATCAAATAAAGCTCCCCTTATTCATTTGAAAATTCAATTTTTCAAACCATTTCTCCCCCTTTTTGTTATATCAAAAGAATTTAAAACATTAAGTTCAAAATAACTATAGAGGAAAATTTGACAAAAATAAGAATTTGGTTTTAAAATGGCTCCCCCTTACTCAAAGCATCATAAAAAATGTTAGTCCAACATATATGATCATCTAGTTGAATTGAATAAAAATAAATCAAATAACAACAACAAAAAACAACTAGATTTTACCACACTTGAATCCAAGGGAGGATGTGAAGCATTCCTTCTTCAAGTGTTCTTCCTTAGTGTGCATGGAGCTCCCCCTCATTAATTGGACTTGTTGATCACTCTTCATCACACCTAGCAAAAGACAATCAAGTAATTTTTGGTATCCAAATTGCTTTGGATCCATAGACATTAGTAGCACAAACTTTAGTCCCCTTAGGAATCTATTTTTCAATTTCATCCTTTTTAATTGAAGTACTAAGTCCTTTTGGGACCCAAATACTTCTAAAACATTTTTCTTTAACAAATCTAGGGGCACTAGATTGTCTTACATAAAAATTTGATTTTCCAAAATCATTTTTCTTTTGAAGTTCATTGGAAACCAATTCTTTTTCTTTTTGAACTTTAAGAAGCAAATTTTGTAAATCAAGACATTTTTGTTCAAAATCTTTTAATTTTGCTTCAAGTTCAAGATTTATTTTGGAAAGCAAATCATTTTCTATTTTTATTTTTGAAATCAATTTTTTGTTCTTGGAAAATGATGCCTTGAATTCTAAAAGCAAATCATCATAGGCATCTTGCAACTCATCAAATGTATATGTAATTGAAATAGATGAGTTAGAAGTTACCTCCCCCTGATTGAGGGCCATCAAGCATAGGTGGGCTACTTCATCATCGGTGGAGTCTTCATCACTCCAAGTGGCCACATATGCTTGCTTTGAAGATGATCCCCTCTTGTTGGACTTGTGGGAATTCTTCATCTTCTTCCTCGATTCATGCTTGGAATTTTCCATTTCAATCCTCATGAACCGGGCAAATTTGTTGAAGAGATAGGTCATCTCTTCATCTTCACTTTCCTCCTCACTAGAATCTACATGATGACAAGTGGAGGACTTGAGAGCAATGGCATTTGTGTTGATGCCAAGCCCTTTGATCTTCTTCTCTCCCATAGCTCTAATTTCTTCCCTTTTCTTCTCATCATCTTTGTTCTTCTTCATGATTTGATGAGTAAGGAGTGACCCCATGAGTTCATCAAGCTTCAAGGTCTTCAAATTCTTGGCTTCGATGATGGCGGTCCTCTTTGAATCCCAAGACTCAGGAAGTGAGTAGATGAACTTTCTGACAAGTTTCTTCTCCGGAATGACTTCTCCATAGCCCTTGAGACCATTGGTGATTGTGGAGAACCTATCAAACATCTTCTCGATGTTCTCTTCCGGATCCATCTTGAAGTTCTCATACTCTAAGGTGAGGAGCCCAATCTTGGTCTCCTTAACTTCATTGGTTCCCTCGTATGTAACTTCAAGCTTGTCCCATACCTCCTTGGCACTCTCACAAGAAGACATCTTCTCATAGATGGTTGGGCCAAATGCACAAAAGAGGATGTGCAAGGCTTTGCAATTTAGCTCTATCTTCTTACGATCATTGGCACTCCACTCCGTTTTGCTTCGTTGAGGCACGAACGGACCATCTTCAACTATGTCCCATAGTTTGTAGTCTCTTGACTTTATGAAAAACTTCATCTTGGTCTTCCAATGGGCATAGTAGGTTCCGTCGAAGAAAGGCGGTTTGTCGATGGATTGCGCCATTTGAGCCGGTTGGTGAAATGATGATCGAGCTTGCCGGATCTTCTCAATAGGATGTTAATCCTCTTCGATTAAGCCAAACTATGATACCAATTGTTGAGTTTTAAGGGGCTCGATTCCTTCAACCGATCTAGCTCACCAAGTGGTGGAGAGGTGGAATTTTGGGTGGATGTGGTATGGAAGCTAATATATAAATGACACAATGATTTTAGAGTGGTTCAACCTTCTAACCAAGGTCTATATCCACTACCTTAGCTTCCCACTAAGGATTTCCAATCAATCCACTATTGATTCGTCCCCTTTTCTAGGCTTAGGAGGAAACCCTTATACACCGATCAAGCTTTCTACCCAAAGCCTTGATCAAACCCTCTATACAAAAAGACAAGAAATATGCAAACTTAAAACCCTCTAATAGGTATTTGTTTGCTCAATAAAGCACTCACCCAAAACCTAAAACACTTGAGCAAATTTGATAATTTTGGCTCACTAGTGTTTGTCTATACAAAGAAATGACAATTTAGCTCTAAGACAATTTCTTGATCATTTGTTGATTGAAAATTGAAGCATTAACCATATATTGATGCTTGGAGGTCTCTTTTATACTCCTTAATGAGTTTGTAGCCGTTACTAGCCGTTGGGGTTGATTTGGAGCCGTTGAGAACTTTATTTCCCACCATAAATGCAGTTCTGCTGCTACCCGTATCGAAACGCTCGAACCCGTTTCGATACGCTTTTCAAGTAGAAAGAGCTGTTGTAGTCTGATGAGCATCTGTATCAAAACGCCATGGGCCGTATCGAAACGCTAGGCACCGTATCGAAACGCTCTGCATTTAAATGTTAGTTGGAAAATAGCCGTTGGGGTTTATGATCGTTATGGTCGATGCCACGTAGACGTATCGAAACGGCATAGCCCGTATCAAAACGCTGGGCAAAAATCTCATCCAGAAAAGACTCGTTTTGATACCCGTATCGAAACGTTTTGACACTGAAAGACACTGTATCGAAACGCCTAAGGGTGTTTCGATACACCTGGACGGTTTTGTTAAGTTTGGCTTTGAAAAACATGTAAAAGCCTTTAAAAACATCCCCTAAACATAGTTTCAAGTTATTTGGACTTTGGAAATAGTTTTGAATTCTTTTTAAATTAGTCCAAAACATATTTCAATTATTATATCAAAACATTAGTTCTACACTAAGTTTTAACCATTTTACGATTAAGTCACTAAAACAGTTTTGAAACTTTACATTTTAGTCATCAAACCAAAATGTTATTTAATCCGAATTTATTTTATCAAAATGAGTTTACCAAAACCCTCAATATTGATTAAAATTGTATACCATTTTTGCATATTTTATTTTAGCCAAAAATAATTTATCATGAATTAATTCCCGAAACTAGTTCGGACCGTCTAATCTAGTTCACCCGAACCGTCTAATCTATCTAGCTAACTTCTAGGCCCAAATTCGGGGCGTACAGATGGATTTTTTTCAGAGAGGGTTTGATCTTCCAAGATGATAAGTTACCTCTTGCCACACAACTCTCTGACGGGGAAGGAGAGATATGCAAGTTAATGTATATCTTGGGTACCACTACCTCATTATATAAACTGAATTTAAATAGTTTATTAATATTTACAACTTTGCCCCTCATTGAGTTATAAATATAACTTATGGTATCTACACTTTTAATTCCATGACAATTTAGTACCTATAACACGTGTAACATAATTGGTCACTTAATTTTGTGTTAAACTTTATAATAGCAACATAAATTATACATATGTGCCCACTATTACTGGATTTTAATCCAACAATCTCACACTTGGGCAACATATGTTTGCTGACAAATGTATAACCTTACGAGCTCAAAAGTTTGCTATCATACAATAGGTTTTCTTTAACAATCTCGTCCATCAACCATGCCCATATAGGATCAAAGCGGTCTTCGCCATATCAATCATGACTGGACCCATCAATGGTCACGTATACAAACATAATCAAATGACACAGATCAATCATGGATGCATAGCATGGACATTACATGTAAATGTGAACCGAACATGCCTATTTCCAACTAGTCCTCTTTAAACTTAAGTGAGGTCCTTATCATAATAAGAAAAAGAGTGAATAAACTAAATACTCCACTTTTTATTAGAAAAATAACCAAATACCTAAATGTCCAAAACCAAACATAAAGCAAACAAATAACAAACTCCCACTCAAACAATAGTATCCTCAAATGCTATAACACCCATACGAGTAGTGTGCTCATGAAAGACCTTGGGTGGTAAACCTTTTGTGAGCAGATTCGTTATCATAGAGTTTGTCCCAATGTGTTCTATGGATATTTGTCCACTTTGCACTCTTTCTTTTACAACTAGGAACTTTATGTCTATGTGCTTTGACTTAGACGAGCTCCTATTGTTGTTGGAATACAGTACTGCAGACTTATTGTCATAAAATAGCTTAAGAGGTCTTTCTATATTCTCTAAAATATACAGCCTAGTGACAAAATTTTGCAGTCATATTTCATGATTTGATGGCTCATAACATGCTACAAACTCTGCTACCATAGTGGAAGAAGCTACAAATGTTTGTTTGGCCCTTATTCAGGATATAACTCTACTATCTTGGCATCTAGCGAAATCAGAATCTGAATACCCTACGGCCTCCAAATAATCTGATTTCCTGTAAGTGAGTGTGTAATCTTTTGTTCTCTGAAGATACCTCATAACCTTCTTGACTTCTATCCAATGGTCCATACTAGGGTTGGTTGAGTATTTGCCTAACATCCCAACAATGTATGCAATATCCGGACGCGTACATACCTGAGCATACATTAGACTCACAATAGCTGATGTATAAGGAATCCTTTGCATTTCTTGAATTTCAAGGTTACTTTTAGGGCATTGGGCAAGACAAAATTTATCTTCTTTAGCAACATGGGTGCCCATTGGTTTACTATTTTGCATGTCAAACCTTTTAAGTAATTTATCGATATAGTTCTTTTGTGACAATCCAAGAATACCCTGAGATCGATCTCAATGCATCTGAATTCCTAAAACAAAAGAAGCATTCCCAAGATCTTTCATTTCAAAATGCTCAGATAGAAATCTCTTGGTTTCATGCAATAAGCCTATATCATTTGTGGCAAGCAAAATGTCATCGGTATATAAAACCACAAATATATGCTTACTCCCATTGAACTTTTGATACACACAATCATCAACAATATTCATCTCAAAATCAAACGAGACAATTACTTGATGAAATTTGTGGTACCATTGACGAGAAGCTTGCTTGAGTCCATATATGGATTTCGTAAATTTGCGAACTATATTCTTTGGGTCTCTTGACTCATAGTTTTCTGGTTGCACCATATAAATTGTTTCTTCAATGTCTCTATTGAGAAATGCAGTCTTAACATCCATATGATGTAACTCAAGATCAAAATGAGCTACAAGTGTCATGATTGTCCTAAAAGAGTCTTTCGATGAAACCGTAAAGAAGTCTTTAAAAAGTCAATGTCTTCTTTTTGAGTATATCCTTTAGCTACAAGACGTCCCTTATACCTCTCTGCATTACCATTTGTATCCCTCTTGGTTTTAAATATCCATTTTCAACCAATTGGTTTTGCACCTTCAGATAAGGAGACAAGTTACCAAACTATATTGTCTTGCATGGATTTATACTCTTCCAACATGGCATCAATCCACTTTTGAGAGTTAATACTTTGCATGGACTGATGAAAGTTGATTAGATCATCTTCCATCATTCCATTTCCATCCTTATTTCCTTGAAAAAAATACAATATAATCATATGAAATAGCATTTCTCCTTTCTCTCGTGGATCTTCTTAATGGCACTTGTTGTTGAGGTTGTTGGATTTGTTCTTCTAGAACAATTACCTCATCCTGAATAAGAGAAAGTTGTTCCACACTATCTGGTTGAAGTTCTGGATTCACTTCTTGATTAATGAAAGGTATAGGAACCTGGACATCATCAAAAGTGATAGTAAGAATTGAGTTAGAACTCAATTCCTCCTCAAAAGCAATGTCTCTAACCTTATTTCCCCCTCCAAATTCAACATACTCAAAAATGTTGTAGTTCCCGTCTCAAAAATATTCTTAGTCGTGGGATCATGAAATTTATATCCCCTAGATTGCTCAGAATAACCAATAAAGTAGCTACTCACTGTTTTAGAGTCCAATTTCTTTTTATATGGCCTATAAGGCCTTGCCTCAACTAGACATCCCCAAATGTAAAAGTGCTTTAGAGTAAGCTTTTGACATGTCCAAAGCTCATAAAGTGTTTTTTCAGCTACTTTAGTTGGTACTCTATTCATAATGTATGTTGTTATCTTTAATGCTTCTCCTCAGAGGGACTCAGGTAAGGTAGAATGAGCAATCATACTTCTTACCATATCCTTAAGAGTCCTATTACGTCTTTCAGCTACACCATTCATACTAGATAACCATGGAATGGTGTATTATGGGACAATACCACATCCTCTAGGAATTTTGAAAATGGTCCTAACGTTATTCACCTGAGCCGTCATATCTACCATAGTACCCACCACCACGATCAAATCTGACTTTATTAATTCTTTTGTTGAGTTGATTTTCAACTTCAGCTTTATAAGATTTGAACACGTCCAAAGACTGAGATTTCTCATGAATGAGATATAGGTATCCATAACGTGAGTAATCTTCTATGAATGTTATGAAATATTATTGAGAATTCCAAGATGACGTAGCGAAAAACCCGCAAATATTAGTTTGAATTAATTCTAAGACGTCTGTAGATCTGTTGGCACCTAATCTCTTGATTTTGGTCTGTTTTTCCTTGATGCAATCAACACAAACATTAAAGTCTGTAAAGTCAAGAGACTCCAAAATACCATTAGACATAAGTCACTCAATCCTACCTTTTGAGATATGGTCTAAGTGCTAATGCCATAATGATGCTGAATTTTCCTTATTTAATTTGCGTTTAGTACCACGTGATTCCACATGCAAGATTTTATTATATGATGCAATTGTATCTAGCAAATAAAGGTTGTCATAAGCATTTAAATAACCAGTTCCAACAATACTTGAATTTAAAGACCGTAAACTGATTGTTTCCAAATGAACAACAATATCCAAATTTGTCCAACAAAGAAACTGAAACTAAATTCCTTCTAAAAGACGGAACAACAAAAGAGTCTTTCAAATCCAAATAAAAACAAGTTCCTAATAACAAACTAAATTGCTCAATTACTTCAAATTCTAGCGATTTTCCATCGCCCACAAAGATGTTTCTTTCACCATCAGTTGGCTTTCGGTAGCTCATACAACCTTGCATAAAAACACTTATGTGAGTAGTAGCACCAGAATCTAACCACCAGGTATTTTTAGGTACTGAAGCTAAATTAAGCTCAGAACAAACCAAAGTAAGATTCATATATTTTTTTCATGTCATGCGTGATATTTGGCACAATCTTTCTTCATGTGTCCAGGCTTGTCACAAAAGAAACATTTATTTAGAACTTTCTCTTGTTTCTTTTGAGCTGGACCCTTAGCAGCTTCATTCTGATATTTTCTTTTCTTTCCCTTGTCCTTAGAGGCACTGGCCAAATTAGCACTTTCAATTTTTTCACGCTTCAACCTATCTTCCTCTTGAACACAATGAGAAATGAGCTCATTTAGAGTCAATTTCTCCTTTTGACAGTTATAACTAATTTTAAACTGGCTAAACTGCACAGGAAGCGATACCAAAACCATAAGAACAAGCAAGTCTTTAGAAAGCTCAATCTTAAGTGCCTTAAGTTTTGAAGCAATATGGAAC
Source organism: Hibiscus trionum (assembly GCA_030270665.1). NCBI lineage: Eukaryota > Viridiplantae > Streptophyta > Magnoliopsida > Malvales > Malvaceae > Hibiscus > Hibiscus trionum. The sequence goes on along the minus strand of BSYR01000027.1, from coordinate 11,941,495 downwards.
ATTTCCTTAATGTACTCTCTTATATTTCCTTGACCCTTATACTTCATAGACATCAAAGAAGTCAGAAGTGATGTCATTTCAACCTTATCGCTTTTAGCAAAACGTTGCTCAAGATTGTCAAGGAAAGACTTTGCCTGAGTAATCTCTTTAGATTCTGTGCCAATAAAGGCTTCTGAAATGTTGTGTTTCATGATCATTAGACTTGTGCGATTAGAACGATAAAATCCCTTTTTGTATAAGGGGTGTTATCCGCAGTGAGATGTGCAGGTTGTTCTGGCCTTAATGCAAGGTCTATGTCCATACATCCAAGCACTATGAGTAAGTGTCTTTTCTATTCCTTGAAATTTGTCCCATTAAGCATGGATATAGAACTGACATTAGCAGATATTGTGGCAACAGAAGAACTAGTTGGATATAGAACAAAATAAAAATAAATAGGCTCACATCAATATATCATAAGTAAACAAATAAATTTAAAATAATGACTAATTCCCCTCAAGATACCAAACACAACATTGATATCAAGTCTTTGATTAGTAATATTAATAGTATGCGGTACTCTTGTTGTAGTAATCAAACATTGACAATAAACTATGTCAAACAACAGATTAATCTTTGCACTAACGTATTGCACACATAAAATACCTTATAATTGTCACACGTTTATTACCACATGTGTCGTTGTAATTCGGCCAAATATTAATTTTTCTTTGGGCCAATTAATAAACGAATGAATTACAAAAACACAAACATCTTGATATTTTAAATAAGTTAATCTACGCAAAAGCGGTCATTTTAGTGACATTGTGTTTCAATTAACCCACTAAAATATTAAACATAGCCAAAAACACGAATCTATATGTTTCTAAAGGTTTTTCTTCATACCTAATTACAAAACTAAAATTTTAATTCAATCGAATTAAATATATATATTAAATAAAATATATATCATAACTTGAGTTATTTTATGTGATGGCTAAACAAGCAAAAACAATGCAACATTTAAATGCAATTTCATATTCTGGAAAGAAAATTTCAAATATATATATATATATATATGCGCGCGGCAAAGCTGAAATTCAATTTCCAGTATCCTAAATCAAAGAAGTAACAGAGGAACATAAACGCCTTTAAACGTTGAAAATGCACAGAAACATCACCGATTCCCAATTACAATCGCAAGAGAAGGCTATCGCATATGAATCAAAAGAACAATATACTGACGGTTAGAATTCCAAGATTAAATTTCCAATTTCCCGATTAATTACGACATGGGTTATCACTTATAGGGTAATCGGGAAATTTCAGAACATACGAGAGATCAAACCCTAATACATAATTGATTCTCAATGATTCGACAAATTTAGCTCGATGCCACTTGTTAGAACTAAAAAAATATTCAATACGAATATAATTCAAGTGGTTGGCGTATTGTCTCCTTGGGAGAAAGACACGAGGACGGTTTGGGGGCTCTATCGCGCTCGTGGCTGAAATGTGGGGTTGGAGTCTAGCTTTCGCTAGGCCATGCGGGCAGGGGCGGATGTATGTAGTTACCTGGCCGGTCACGTGACCCATCATTAATTTTTTAGGGTAAACTACAACGGAGGTCACTCAATTATAGGTAATGTTATATTTGGGTCACACTTCATACTTAAAAAATTACCGCTACAAAAAATACATTTGGGTCAATCTTCAAATGCTTGAACTTTTGATAACCTTTGTCTTTGAAATTCGGAAGAACGTCCACGATATCACACTTATCTCTTTAAACGTTCTATTTAGGAGTGAGTGTTCAATCGAGTCGAGTAAAATTTTTTTGAGATATTCGAGTTGACGCGTCATATTTTCCAACTCAAACTTTATTTGAAATTTTTTTGATTCGAGTCGAGTTTTCGAGTTCCTATACAAATTTAATTGTAATTATTTATCATGTTATAGTACACTTTGATTCTAATTCAATGATTTTCTCTAATCATATACGATATGCATATATATATTTCATTATATTTTTTTCATATGTGGCATATATTTCTTCATATTTCTTCATATTTTTTATATTGGTATATATATATATATATAAAAGGAAAAGTTGAGGAGCTTGACTCGAACTTAAAAATAAATCCACTACTACTAAAAAATTTGAGTTATTCGAATTTTCATTTTACAACTCAAACTTTATTTAAAATTTTTCCATGTCGAGTCGAGTTTATGTAATTTAGAGTCGAGTCAGAACGAGTCGAGTTTTTTCGCCTCGAGTCAAGTCGAAAATTTTAATTTTTTCGAGTCGAGTTTTGCTCACCTCTAGTTCTATTTGACAAGAAAAAGTGGTTGATCTTGAATTTCTCTACTCACCCCTTTATCGATTTAACTTTCTTGACACTTTTATCTATCGGGGATTGTTATTACTTTTTTTTTATTTTTTTTAAGTAAAGATTTCTTTAACATAATGTATTTTTTATGCTTATTTAGGGTGTTGTAGTCAAATTGATTTTCTGAAGAAATTCGAAGCCTTAAACCTTTGAATAAGGTAAATAGGTGAACCACCAAACTTAAATTTCTGGATCCACCCCTGCCTGCGTGATCCGATATCTGAAAGTCCTTGTGGTATGGCAAACTTGAGAAGGCTTTATCGAGACAAGACCTTAGATGAGGGGCATGAGAAAGGCTGACTTGTCGGGTTAACACTCCGTTCAAGTGCCGCACGGCATGTCCGTGGCACGTAGTGGTATAAACGAATCGAAAAATAAAATTTGATGGTAAAAATGGACCAATTAAAAAGATGGTGATAAAAACAGATTACACACAATAATTTAGTGGTACCTGGTCTTTTAAAATATCTGCCAACACTGTAAAATGAAGATAATAGGTAATATGGATGGGCAAGAGACACGGTGATTTGGGCCTTCTCCTTGTCCTGGTCAAATCGTGTACAACGCTCCCACCCAGAAGCCTTTGTGTATAAACTAAGCAGCCCTCTTCTGATTCTCGGGGTATAAATTCCCATATCTCCTTGTTTCTCCACAATCTCTCACCTGTCCTCTTTCTTGTTTGATTCTGGGTTTATGATGAGCAACGTTCCCGGTTCTTTAACACACTCTTCTCTGACTCTCACCCTTTTCAAGCTTGCCATTTCTGCATCTGATCCTTGGCCTTTCTCTTCCCTTCTCTTGTAAGCACACCTCTTTTCTACCACCACATCTATTAGGCTTTTTTTCCTGTTACTTTTGGGGTTCGCCGGAGATCAGAAGATGTTCCAAAGGGTAGTGTAGGAATCCTGGTGGGTGAAGGGGAAGAGCAACAGAGGTTTGTGATTCCGGTGATGTATGTCACCCACCCACTCTTCGTTCAACTCTTGAAGGAAGCCGAGGAGGAGTACGGATTCGATCATCAAGGCCCCATCACTATCCCTTGCCATGTCCACGAGTTTCGCCATGTTCAAGGCATCATCGATAAAGACCACCACCATCATTTCTGGTGTTTTAGGGTTTGAATTAATCCATTCTTAGAAAAGTCATGCCCATTTGTTTTATGTTTTCCAGTCTTTCGAAAATGATTATTCTTTGCACCTAAAATTCATTTCTTTCTATTAAATAAACCTATACTTCTATAGGTCCCGTTTAGTAAATAATTTTTTAAGTTAAAATTAGAAATTTAAATAGTTGATCACTAAAATTCGTTAATCTAAATATTTGATAAATAAAAGTTTGTAATAAAGAATTCGGATGAAACATTTCAATTTGAAACAACACTTTTTAGGAGCATTTTAGATTATATGTTTAAATAAAATAATTGTACAAACTTTTTTGTCTTCATATATAAAAAAAAATTTAAATAAAATAAATTTAAATAACTAATAAAATTAAAAAGATGATTTTATAAAATAAAAAAATAATATATAATTAATATATATCTAAATTTAATAATTAATAAAATTATATTCAAAATATAATTTCATAAATAAAAAATTAGTGTATACATTTAAATTTAATAATTATTAAAATTACATTAAAATTATAATTTCACAAATAAGAAATTAATATATACATTATTCATGTATGCTTAGTAATGATATTTAAAAAATTAATTTTCATAACCTAATTAATATTAATAGATAAAAAATATTAATAACTAATAAATTATTCAAACAACTATCGAATATAATCATGTCTCTATATGTTATTTAACTTGTTCAAATAATCAAACAACTATCAATTACCAATTAATTTTATCGAACATTTTTATACATTCTATTAATGTAGTCCACTTGATAAATCAACTAATACTATAAGCCATTGTAATATGTTATTCGCTAATTACCAACCATGGTTATATCGTACCAAAATATTAAAAAAAAGGGTAAACTACACAGACAACCACTGAATTTTGGTAAAAACAAAAATAAAATGGTAACAAAACTTTCAAAAATTACAAAATAGTAATTAAACTTTATGTTTTTATAATAAAATGGTAACCAAACTTTCAAAAATCACAAAATGACAATTAAACTTTATGTTTTATAACAAAATGGTAACTATACGTTAAATCTCGTTAAGTGTCTGTTATAAAATTTGGTATAATAACACATTTACTCCTTCATATTTATACATTCAATCAATTTAGTCCTAATTTGAAACAATTCACTAAGTTTAGCACTCGTTATTTACGCATTCTTTCAATTTGGTCCTTAAAGAAAAATTCCAAAGTATGGTAACATGATAAATAATTACAATTAAATTTTTATAGGAACTCGAAGACTCAAATCGAAAAAATTTCAAATAAAGTTTGAGTTGTAAAATATGGCGCGTCAACTCGAATAACTTGAAATTTTTTGACTCGACTCGATTGAACGCTCACCTCTATCTTAAGATATGACGCGCCAACTCGAATAACTCGAAATATTTGAATATTTTAAATCATTTTTTCTTTTAAATCGGATATTTTTAAAATAGAATATTTAATATTTTCATATTTAAATCATATCGAATATTTAATAAATACTTTAAATATTCAATTTAATTTAAAAATATTCGATTTAAAAGAAAAAAAGATTTAAAATATTTTAATATTTAATAACTACTTTAAATATTTTTCTTTTAAATATTCAAATGTTTAATAACTACTTTAAATATTCGAATATTTTAATCAATTTTTTTCTTGTAAATCGAATATTTTTAAACTAAATCGAATATTTAAAGTAGCTATTAAATATTCGATTTGATTTAAAAGAAAAAAGCGATTTAAAATATTCGAATATTTCGAGTTATTCGAGTTCACGCGTCATATCTTAAGATAGAAGTGAGCGTTCGATCGAGTCGAGTCAAAAATTTCAAGTTATTCGAGTTGACGCGTCATATTTTACAACTCAAACTTTATTTGAATTTTTTCGATTCGAGTCGAGTTTTCGAGTTCCTATAAAATTTTAATTAAATATTCGAATATTTTAAATTAATTTTTTATTTTAAATCGAATATTTTTAAATTAAATCGAATATTTAAAGTAGTTATTAAATATTCAATATGATTTAAATATGAAAATACTAAATATTCTATTTTAAAATAATATTTGATTTAAAAGAAAAAATGATTTAAAATATTCGAATATTTTAAGTTATTCGAGTTGACACATCATATCTTAAGATAGAGGTGAGCGTTCGATCGAGTCGAGTCAAAAAATTTCGAGTTATTCGAGTTGACGCATCATATTTTACAACTCAAACTTTATTTGAAATTCTTTCGATTCGAGTCGAGTTAAATTGAGTCGAGTTTTTGAGTTCCTATAAAAATTAAATTAAATATTTGAATATTTTAAATCATTTTTTCTTTTAAATCTAATATTTTTAAATTAAATCGAATATTTAAAGTTTTTATTAAATAATCGATGTGATTTAAATATGAAAATATTAAATATTTTATTTTAAAAAATATTCGATTTAAAAGAAAAAATAATTTAAAATATTCGAATATTTTGAGTTATTCGAGTTGACGCGTCATATCTTAAGATAGAGGTGGGCGTTCGATCGAGTCGAGTTAAAAAATTTTAAGTTATTCGAGTTGAAGCGTCATATTTTACAACTCAAACTTTATTTGAAATTTTTTCGGTTTGAGTCGAGTTTTAGAGTTCCTATAAAAATTTAATTATAATTATTTATCATGTTACCATACTTTGGAATTTTGCTTTAAGGACCAAATTGAAAGAATGCATAAATAACGAGGGCTAAATTTAGTGAATTGTTTCAAATTAGGACTAAATTGATTAAATGTATAAATATGTAGGATTAAATGTGTTATTATACCAAATTTTATAACAGACACTTAACGAGATTTAACGTCTAGTTATCATTTTCTATAAAACATAAATTTTAATAGTCTTTTTGTGATTTTTAAAAGTTTGGTTACTATTTTATTTCTTTTATCAAAGTTCAGTGACTATCTGTGTACTTTATCCTAAAAAAATTTAATTCTCCATTCCAACTTTCTTGTAAATGTGAACATATTTTCGAACAAAAAAATGTGAACATATTAAAAAGCATCAAATAATTGTTTGCTTGACTTAACTTCCTCTTTTTCTTTAGGATTTTGCCACAACTCTTTTTATCTATAGAGCGCCGCAAACTTTATTTATTTTATTTTATTTAATCGGTGACGAAATTAATTTTAATGCTGGTTACCGATTGCCGGATCTATTTTTAAATATTTTAATAAAAATAACTCTACCTTTGTGGCACGTTTATTTACGTCTTTTGACATATTTTTTTCTTCATCGGTCATTTGTCCATTTTTGTATTTAATATTTTTCTCAGGGTTGAATTTGACGATGCAACGGCTGATCAAGATGGCGTTTATTTGTAATCATGTTGATCTTCCATGCTCTGGACTCTCAGATTGAATTTGGATACGCGTTTTGCGTTTGTGGATAGTTTCTCACGACGCCCGGCTCTAATTTGCGGTTCTCGGCGGTCTTTCAATAGCTTAATCCCTTTTTGTCATTCGATTGCTGATGTAGTCAGACTTATTCGTATCTATTTTTCATTCGAGTCTTTTGGATGGATTTTTAACCTTTTTTATGTATGGTTATTGTTTGATCTAAAGTGGCTAGTTTTATGAAAGGGAAAATGTAGAACTAATGTTTTGATATAATAATTGAAAAATGTTTTGAACTAATTTGAAAAGAATTTAAAACTTGTTTTTAAGTCCAAACAACTTGAAATTATGTTTGAGGTATTTTAAAAGGTTTTTGGCAAAGATTTTTCATGTTTTGAACAGCCAAACTTGTGATTTCACATTACCAGTATCGATACGGTTGTACCCGTACCGATACCTTTTTGCCCCAGTTTGGCCACTGTCAAAACCCGTATCGATATGAGGGTTTAGCGTATCGATACGGATCGGGGCCGTTTCGATACGCCAGGTAAGCGTACCGATCCCAGTTCAACCACCCCAACGGCTATTTCCCAACGGCCATTCAAATGTGGACCCGTACCGATACGCCCTCAAGCGTATCGATACGCCTCAGCTGGCAAAAGCTCAACGGCTAGTTCCTATGAAGCTCGTACCGATACGGTGTCACGTGTATCGATACGGTTAGCTGCATAACATCATTTATGAAGGGAAATAAAGTCCTCAACGGCTCCAATTCATCCCCAATGGCTAGTAACGGCTACAAACTCATTTGAGAGTATAAAAGGAACCTCCAAGCATCAAGAGAAGGCTAATGCTCATATTGTCAAACATTAAATGATCAAGAAATTGTCTTAGTGCTTAATTTGTCATTTCTTGTATAGAAAAACACTAGTGAGCCAAAATTGTCAAATTTGCTCAAGTGTTTTAGGTTTTGGGTGAGTGCTTCATTGTGCAAACAAACACCTATTAGAGGGTTTAAGTTTGCTTTGTTTATCTCTTTGTAAAAGAGGGTTTTGATCAAGGCTTTGGGTAGAAGCTTGATCGTTTGTAAGGGTTACCTCCTAAGCCTAGAAAAGGGGACGAATCAATAGTGGATTGATTGTGAAATCCTTAGTGGGGAGCTAAGGTAGTGGATGTAGACCTTGGTTAGAAGGTTGAACCACTATAAATCATTGTGTCCATTTCCATTCTAGCTTCCTAAACCCTAACACCCAAAAATCCACCTCTCCACCACTTGGTGAGCAACATTGGTTGATCGAATCGAGCCCCACACAACTCAACAATTGGTATCAGAGCTTGGCTCAATCGAAGGGGATTCACATCCTATTGAGAAGATCCGGCAAGCTCGATCACTATTTCATCAACCGGCTCAAATGGCACAATCTATCGACAAACCGCCTTTCTTTGACGGAACCCACTATGCCCATTGGAAGACAAAGATGAAGTTCTTCATCAAATCTAGAGATTACAAGCTATGTGATATAGTTGAAGATGGTTCGTTCGTGCCTCAAAGAAGCAAAGCGGAGTGGAGTGCCGACGATCGCAAGAAGATGGAGCTAAATTGCAAAGCCTTGCACATTCTATTTTGTGCATTTGGTCCATCCATCTATGAGAAGATGTCTTCTTGTGAGAGTGCCAAGGAGGTATGGGACAAGCTTGAAGTCACATACGAGGGAACCGATGAAGTCAAGGAGACCAAGATTGGGCTCCTAACCTTAGAGTATGAGAACTTCAAGATGGATCCGAAAGAGAACATCGAGAAGATGTTTGATAGGTTCTCCACCATCACCAATGGTCTTAAAGGTTATGGAGAAGCCATCCCGGAAGAAAAGCTTGTCCGAAAGCTCATCTACTCACTTCCCGAGTCATGGGACTCAAAGAGGACCGCCATCATCGAAGCCAAAAATTTGAAGACCTTGAAGCTTGATGAACTCATGGGGTCACTCCTTACTCATCAAATCATGAAGAAGAATAAAGAGGATGAGAAGAAGAGGGAAGAAGTTAGAGATATGGGAGAGAAGAAAATCAAAGGGCTTGGCATCAATGCAAGTGACATGGCTCTCAAGTCCTCCACTTGCCACCACGTCTACTCAAGTGAAGAGGAGGATGAAGATGAAGAGATAATTAATCTCTTCAAGAAGTGTGCCCCGTTCATGAAGAAAGCCTTAAGAGAGCTTGAACGAGAACCTAAGAGAAAGGAGAGGGCAAGCACTTCAAGCCATAAGAAGAATGCACATGTGGCTACTTGGAGTGATGAGGACTCCACCGACGATGAACAAGCCAACCTTTGCCTTATGGCCATCGAAGAAGATTCAAGGGTAACTTCTAATTAATCTACTTCATGTTCCTATTCCTTTGATGAATTACAAGATGCCTATGATGATTTGATTTTAGATTTTAAAAGCCACATTTTGAAAAACAACAAATTGATTTCAAAGTTAAAAATTCAAAATGATTTGCTTTCTAAAACCAAACTTGAACTTGAAGCAAAACTTGAAGAGTTTGAATTAAAATGTTTTGATTTACAAAAATTGCTTCAAAAAGTTCAAGAAGAAAAGGATTTGATTTCCAAAGAGCTAGAAATGAAAAACAATTTTGGAAAATCAAATTTCTATGTTAGACAATCTAGTGCCCCTAGATTTGTAAAAGGAAAATGTTTTAGAAGTGTTTGGGTCCCAAAAGGACTAACCACTTCAATTAAAAAAGATGACATTGAAAAATGGATTCCTAAGGGGACTAAAATTTGTGCTACTAATGTTCATGGATCCAAAGCAATTTGGATACCAAAAATTACTTGATTGTCTATTGCTAGGTGTGATGGAGATGTTCAACAAGTCAAATATTGAGGGGGAGCTCCATGCACACAAGGAAGAACACTTGAAGAAGGAATGCTTTACATCCTCCCTTGAGTTCAAGTGTTGGTAAAAATCTAGTTGCTTTTGATTTTATTTGTTTATTTTTCTTTTATGTCAACTAGATGATCATATATGATGGACTAACACTTTTGATGATGCTTTGAGTAAGGGGGAGCCATTTTTAAACCAAATTCTTACTTGTGTCAAAGTTTTTTTGCCTCATATGTTATTTTGACCTAAATGTCATTTTAAATTCTTTTTGATATAACAAAAAGGGGGAGAAATGGTTTTGAAAAATTGAATTTTTAAATGAATAAGGGGGAGATTTATTTGATTTCATATCCTTAATCTCTTATTCACATTTTTAAAGATAAAAGGGGAGAATCCCAAACAATTTTTCAAGTTAGTTTTATTATATCAAAAAGGGGGAGATTGTAGAACTAATGTTTTGATATAATAATTGAAAAATGTTTTGAACTAATTTGAAAAGAATTTAAAACTTGTTTTTAAGTCCAAACAACTTGAAATTATGTTTGAGGTATTTTAAAAGGTTTTTGGCAAAGATTTTTCATGTTTTCAACAGCCAAACTTGTGATTTCACGTTACCAGTATCGATACGGTTGTACCCGTACCGATACCTTTTTGCCCCAGTTTGGCCACTGTCAAAACCCGTATCGATACGAGGGTTTAGCGTATCGATACGGATCGGGGTCGTTTCGATACGCCAGGTAAGCGTACCGATCCCAGTTCAACCACCCCAACGGCTATTTCCCAACGGCCATTCAAATGTGGACCCGTACCGATATGCCCTCAAGCGTATCGATACGCCTCAGCTGGCAAAAGCTCAACGGCTAGTTCCTATGAAGCCCGTACCGATACGGTGTCACGTGTATCGATACGGTTAGCTGCAGAACATCATTTATGAAGGGAAATAAAGTCCTCAACGGCTCCAATTCATCCCCAACGGCTAGTAACGGCTACAAACTCATTTGGGAGTATAAAAGGAACCTCCAAGCATCAAGAGAAGGCTAATGCTCATATTGTCAAACATCAAATGATCAAGAAATTGTCTTAGTGCTTAATTTGTCATTTCTTGTATAGACAAACACTAGTGAGCCAAAATTGTCAAATTTGCTCAAGTGTTTTAGGTTTTGGGTGAGTGCTTCATTGTGCAAACAAACACCTATTAGAGGGTTTAAGTTTGCTTTGTTTATCTCTTTGTAAAAGAGGGTTTTGATCAAGGCTTTGGGTAGAAGCTTGATCGTTTGTAAGGGTTACCTCCTAAGCCTAGAAAAGGGGACGAATCAATAGTGGATTGATTGTGAAATCCTTAGTGGGGAGCTAAGGTAGTGGATGTAGACCTTGGTTAGAAGGTTGAACCACTATAAATCATTGTGTCCATTTCCATTCTAGCTTCCTAAACCCTAACACCCAAAAATCCACCTCTCCACCACTTGGTGAGCAACATTGGTTGATCGAATCGAGCCCCACACAACTCAACAGAAAACTACCCCACTGACCACCAAACAAATTGGGGATACCTATTTGGACCACCAAACTATAGAAATCGTCAATCAGACCACCGAACTTATAAAATCAACCTATTTTGACCACCGCCGTTAAAAACCTAACGGTGGAGTGACGGAACTGCCATGTAACCCCCTCGACCCGGTCCATACGTTTGACCGGTCCGAGTAGGCTACACGGGAAAAACCGATGTGAAACCCGTTAAGGTCCCACCTCGGTTAGCAACCCTAGAAAATTTCTTTTATTTACATCTTGTCTAAATGTATTATTATGTCCTATGTGAAACACGACAGCGGAAACACAAAAATATAACAACGACCATCCAAAACAACACTTTAAACATCCCATTTTTCTTTTTAAAGCAGGCCGTATCGATACACATGCAGAGGGTATCGATACGCCTTGACCAAGTCAACTGCCCCAAGTCAAACCAGTGAGACCGTATCGATACAGCCTTTGGGCGTATCGATACGCCCTCCTCGGTCAACATCTAGAAGTCAATGAGACAAACCCGTATCGATACGCCTAGAGCCCGTATCGATACGCCAAAGTCTCACCAAAATCTCAAATTTCCAGTGAGCTTTGGGCGTTTCGGTACACCCCCGCGTATGGATACACCAAGCCAAAACTGAGTCCTGAAGGGCAAGACCGTATCGATACGGCCCTTAGGCGTATCGATACGCCCTGCACCGTAAGACTCCAAATTTCAGCAAAAGACCCTCAAACACGACTTTAGATGCAATTTACGACTCCCCTAGCCACAAACAACATACATACAACCTTTAACCACCAAGATATCATCATACGAGGAATTCAAAACGAACAAGGATCATGCATCCAAAGGGTTCATACATTTACCATAAAGAGGACATACTTAGCACATAAAGGTTCATGCCTTAGAAACAAAATATATAGGCATTCGTGACATGCAACATAAGCAAGATTTACAATTCAAAGAAAGCATCCAAAAGCCAAACCAACCTCACATACATCAAAGCTCAAATCAACAACACCTATCCTATTGCTTGACTATTACAATCTTTCAATTTAAAGTTCATACTTGAGCTAACCAAAAGCAAAACTTGGAGGCCTTTCCTTGCCCTTGCCACTCACAAGCTACTGATCTGCATTGTCGAACAAAAAGGAGCGTAAGCATAAAAGCTTAGTGAGGGTAAGCTCGTAAAACAAACCTTCGACAACGCAGGGTCCAAGCACGAGCAACAACCAAGATAGAATGCATGATCTTACCTCCGATCCACAAGAGCCAAAATATATAAATGATGCATGAACATATAATCAACATTATGCCATGATCAACAACACATAAGTCCAACACACGAAGATACATTTTTAATGTATTAACGACAACATATATCAATCTTTATTGGAATCACATTTCATATCATATTGGTACATATATAATCTCATATTGGCACCTAGTTATGACTCGAATACGCGGATAACACGTTGGAACTCACTTCCTACACAACCATTACCTTCGGTGGGATTACACTCATCACCGGTTCTCGCGGAGGGGATTCCACTCATCCTCACGCCCCGTCGATGGGATTCCACTCATCACCGACTAATATATAAACATTTCCGGTGGAATATTACTTCACCGTACTCCTCCTTGATGACTTAACGCCACCAAGGCCACGCGCGACTTTGACTCTCGTGTGCACACTAAACATCCTAATGATCGATCATTGTACCCAAGCATACTAGTGCCAATATTAAACACAATTCATAACCTTTCACAACATCATTTCATATCAAATTTCGTACTTAGCACGTACTCATCATGATCACTATCATGCACAATTCACAATCCAAACCACATGCATAACAATGCATCAAACCATGCCTGAACAACATATATAACACAATATACATAATTACCATAAACACAAATAAACAAGAGGCATAATGAGCAATTAAGAGTTCAACCAAAAGTTTCCTAAACTAAGCTTGAGATTAGGCTACCACTCTAATCTCAACTCTAGGTGGGTTTACCAAGCCCAACCTAGGTCCACATGCTTGAACCAATATTTAAAAACCATTTAAAAACAATAACCACTCACCGACCACTTCAAGCTCAACCACACTAGCCGATCAAGTTTACAACGATTCCGGATTTGTTCCCGAGGCTTCACCAACACAAAATCTTGCTTCTAATCGTCTCAACACAATCAAAACAACCTCAAACCGATTCACAAATCAATGTAGCAAACCCGGAACACTAATCAAGCACAAAACACTTGTTTTCGAGCTAATAACAACTCCAAAATCTTCATTCCCGAGCAGCCATGAAAAACAGTCCAAAACTCAAGATTTCAACCTCTTTAACACACTTAAATGCTTCCAAAATGATCCCTAACCAACATACAACCAATAGCCATCAATTTCCAACATTAAACACACCCAAAATCAACCTTTAAACCCTTCAAAAACCCCCATTAAAATCCAAATTCGAGAATCATTGTAAAACTCTTTAAAATTCACATATGTTGGACCTTAGGGTTCCTAAACAACTTATCTATCAACATTAAACCAAAAGCTTTGATAAAGAGTCATAAAGCTCCAACCTTTAACCAAAACTTTCAAAAACCCAAATCACAAAATACATAGTTTTAGTGAAATCTAAAGATACCAAAATGAAGAGGAGACCAAGGCCAAGTCAAAAATGTATTTACCTTTCAAAAAGCTCCAAGAATGAAGAAGAAAGGAGATGGAATAGTGAAAGGGGGATGGGAGAGCTTCTTTGTCGTGAGATTTGGGGAAAGAAGGGGGAAGAAGATGATGAATAAGTTCATTTAAAATAAAAATGGGTTTATAATTTGGAAGACCACTTATTTACCATAATGCCATTAATGAATGGCTAAAATTCTCATCTACTAAAATCCATGGAATTGGACTTAGAAGATAGGCCCAACATAGTTTGTAATTATTTTGCAAACACGAAGCCCATTAAAATATTTTATTATTTTAGTTATAAACCCAGAACCCGAAACATTATTTTAATATTATTTTCATCAAACCCCTAAACCCGGGTGTTATAACTCTCCCCCACTTAAGGAAATTTCGTCCCCGAAATTTATCGGACAGGAAAAACCACGAAATCTGCTCCTCCACACTTTCCTTCCTTTCTTACCACAACATTATAACCAACTCGATAGACTTACCACACAACATTAACTATCTGATGCTAAGATCTCAACGGGTCCTTCAATGCACGCCAATTTTCAAACTCGACTCAACCTCTTCAACAAACATAGCACGAGATAGATCTGAATCACATTTCCAAATCATAGATACACGGAACACATTACAAACCCCTTTCTAACTCTGGTGGTAATCGTAACAGATAGACAACAGAACTAGCCCGCTTCACAATCTCATACGACACCGTTTGAAAACTTGACCGATAACTTTTTTTTCTGACTAACCATCTGACTTCAACAGGTAACCAAACACTATGCAGACGTCTTCAAACATCTAGTTGAAATCTCGAATCTCTATTGGCCACTATCGATTTCAAGGCACTGCGCAACTCACACTCTTATACAAACTACAAAGTACAAGTAACGTGGACAAGTATAAAACGAGCACATTCAGAGCAACTATCATTTTTCACTCAGCTAAGTTCTTATGGAGGAAATCAAAGGCGAATCAGACACAAAGTCCCTCAAATCTACTACCCACTTTCGTTATGAATCTTCCAATATTGCGACAAACTAGGAGAAAACTGATGCTCGGCCTTGACACACTGGCAAATTATATACTTACTCTCATACTGAACCTCATCATCCATCAACTCAATCCAGAAGTACTCATCTTCAACCCACAACACGTCTTCATACTACTCAGATGCATTACAAATGAACTGCCGTGTGCTTCGGCCAAAACAATACGTCTCAGAACACTATGTCATTCGACACAACTATTCTGTCTCTGAAAATACAAACTCTATCATATTCGAAACTGTATTTTGAAGGTCTTCCTTCTGCTATGTCTTGCACGTGAGGTGCCAAGAACCTGTCTTGCAACTGTTTCTCTTTAAGTATCCTGACTCAATGTAGGCTTAACATGAAACTCGGCCACAAAACTACTATCATTTGGTAAACTGAATCCGGCAGATATAGCTCGCAACTCAAATATAGCTCAGCAAAACAACTCGAAGCATCGGTTACTACGTTGACTCTCTTCGGATGGTACTCAATCTTGAGATTACAGTCTTCAAGCAGTTCTAACAACTCATGTTGTTCAAGTTCCAACCCTTCCTAAGTCGTCAAATATTTTCAAGCTCTGATGATAAATATATATTGTGCATTTCTTACTATACATGCTTTGTCTCTAAGTCCTCGAAGCAATTACAACTGTAGTTAACTCTATGTCTTGTGTCGAATAATTCTTTTCACGTACTTTCTACTGTCTCGACGAATAGGCCACAATCTTCTGTCTTGCATAAACACACAACCTAACCCTACATGTAACGCATCACTATGATTCACAAATTCTTTCTCTAATATAGGCTGGATCAAGGTCGAAACTCTCTTCAAGGTTTCTTTCGGTTTCTCAAGGGCTCATTGTCTCGCATCTGACCACACAACTGAACCTTCTTTTGTAGCAATCTGTCCATGGAGCAGCTATCTTCGAAAGACTATTTACAAACCTCCGATAGTAACAATGCTAGACCTAGGAACTATAGATACCTGTCACAGTCTTCTGTTTCTTCCAATTCACATCTTCTTCTGTCTACTTAGGATTTAATCTAATACACTCGGCTAATCTACCTGTCCTAGGAGAACATCCTCCATGACTCGGAGTTCACATTTGATCAACTTGGCATACAACTGATTCTCTAATAGGATCTACAACACTAACTCCAAAGCTTGTCATGGTCTTCTTCGGTACGTGAATATACCCATGTATCATATATGAGAACTACTACAAACTGATCAAGGAACTTAGGAAATATTCTGCTCGACATCTCTATAAAAGTAGCTAACACACTAGTCAAACAAAACGGCATAACCTAGAACTCAAAGTTATCACATCTTGCCCCGAAAGCTGTCTTCGGTACATCAACTTCACTCACTTTCAACTGGTAGTAATCGGATCTCAAATTAATTTTCGAAGAGACTGGAGCACACCCCAACAGATCAACAAATCACTGATGCTCGGAAACGGATACTAACTACTCACTGTCAATTGTTTCAACTGTCTGTAATCTAAACACATTCTCGTGTTGTCTTCTCTCTTCTTCACAAATTGCATTGTCATACTCTAAGATGACGTACTAGGCCTAATGAATTTAAGGTCTAACAAATCTCGCAGTTAATTCTTCAACACTCTCAATTCTTTCGGGAACCATAAGATGCAGAGCAATCAAAACAGAAGCAAACTCGAAGACGGTATCAATAACAAACACTTCTTCTCTATCAATAGACAAACCGGGCAATTCTTCTAAACACTTTTAGGAAAACACAAACTATTCTAACATTCTGCGGTCTAATCTTCATTCAAAAATCAAATCCATCACATTTGCTAGACAAGCCTATCGACCAAACTCAATCAATCTTTGACCTCTAAAGCTAGATCAACATTCGATAAGAAGTTCACTTTCTCACCTACCACTACAGTCTCACAGAAATCTGCAACTTTTAAGGCAACTCTCTCTTTGTCTCAACGTATACCCTAGCTCTGTGTTCTACAAGCTAAACCATGCCAAAAGTTACATCGAAACCGTAAAAAGACAATCACTCCACCTCTACTGGGAACACGTAACCCTGAACCATCAACAAAACATCTTCCGTACACCTTTCTAACCACCACTATCTCACCAAAAAGGACTAGTCATATGCGTCCCTACGTCTAAGATCTCAACAGAGATATCTAGCTTCCTTACATGCTCACACAAAGGACGAATCCGTAGAAATTGTAACTTCACATGTACACAGGTGATGGTTTTCGGTTCCCTTGTCTTCAGGCTGGTCCTTCAAACATAACCTAACTCTTCAAAATCGTTCTTAGAGCATCTCGAAACCTCAAAATTCAGTTCTGATCACACACACAAACAATCATGCTTGAACTTGTTCTATAACATCAGTCTGGACGACTCATAACTTCCTACTACCAAACAATATGAAGTTAAAGCTCACGACTTCCTTCTCGGCTCAACTATATCGTAAGCGACTTCATCTCTCCTTCTTGCTGGAAGACAACCCAGACGCACACTGGCCCAATCACACAAATCGATTCCCACTCACGGATACTGACCGGCTGTCTTGTATTAAAACCATAGGCCGAACCCCAACGATCACCAACTAACATTCCTGAGTTTCAGATTACTTACACGAGACCCTTACCTTGATCTCCCCAAAAGAAATAAGGTACTCGTACCTACCTCTAACACTTCACCGGGCACATTCAAAGTTTGCAACCTTGCTAACAGTATACAGAAGTATAGATTCAGAATCAACCAGAGGGAACAAACTCAAAACTGTACCAAGGGCTCATCTACTATAACATCGATACCACTCTGAACCTCACTCCTAGGTCTTCGCTTCTTCTTACCAACTAATACCAGAATCGATCACATAGTCCCTCATAAACAGGAATCAACCCACATACACACTGACTCGAACAAAAAATTGTACCTCAACTCCGGTACGACCATACTTCCCTGACTATAGCGATGAACTCCCTCAACATCATCCATATTTTCAGAAACCACAGTTTCTACTTACCGATTCACGGCCCACGCCTTGGCCTCAAACTTACCAAAAAGCAATAAATCAACAACAACAACAAATTAACGTACAAACTGGGTTAGCAAAGGAAATGGTCCAAGTGGCTCAAGTATGATTCCCTCACTTAAAAATCTCCCTTTTCCGATGTAATAGAAGCAATGGGACTCTACTCAACATGCTTCAAGCAACATACCTTCACAATCAAACAATCACACATCACAGCATACTCGATAAACAAGCAACATGCTTACATGGCAAGCAAACACCGTGCACTTGCATTACAAGAATTAAAATTACCTCACTTACCTGCCCAAGGTCTCGGAAACCTTAGGCTCTGATACCAACAAATGTAACCCCCTCGACCCGGTCCGGACGTTTGACCGGTCCGAGTAGGCTACACGGGGAAAACCGATGTGAAACCCGTTAAGGTCCCACCTCGGTTAGCAACCCTAGAAAATTTCTTTTATTTACATCTTGTCTAAATGCATTATTATGTCCTATGTGAAACACGACAGCGGAAACACAACAATATAACAACGACCATCCAAAACAACACTTTAAACAACCCATTTTTCTTTTTAAAGCAGGCCGTATCGATACACCTACAGAGGGTATTGATACGCCTTGACCAAGTCAACTGCCCCAAGTCAAACCAGTGAGACCGTATCGATACAGCCCTTGGGCGTATCGATACGCCCTCCTCGGTCAACATCTCACAGTCAACGAGACAAACCCGTATCGATACGCCAAAGTCTCACCAAAATCTCAGATTTCCAGTGAGCTTTGGGCGTATCGGTACACCCCCGCGTATCGATACACCAAGCCAAAACTGAGTCCTGAAGGGCAAGACCGTATCGATATGGCCCTTAGGCGTATCAATACGCCCTGCACTGCAAGACTCCAAATTTCAGCAAAAGACCCTCAAACACGACTCTAGATGCAATTTACGACTCCCCTAGCCACAAACAACATACATACAACCTTTAACCACCAAGATATCATCATATGAGGCATTCAAAACGAACAAGGATCATGCATCCAAAGGGTTCATACATTTACCATAAAGAGGACATACTTAGCACATAAAGGTTCATGCCTTAGAAAACAAAACATATAGGCATTCATGACATGCAACATAAGCAAGATTTACAATTCAAACAAAGCATCCAAAAGCCAAAGCAACCTCACATACGTCAAAGCTCAAATCAACAACACCTATCCCATTGCTTGACTATTACAATCTTTCAATTTAAAGTTCATACTTGAGCTAACCAAAAGCGACACTTGGAGGCCTTTCCTTGCCCTTGCCACCACAAGCTACTGATCTGCATTGTCGAACAAAAAGGAGCGTAAGCATAAAAGCTTAGTGAGGGTAAGCTCGTAAAACAAACCTTCGACAATGCAGGGTCCAAGCACGAGCAACAACCAAGATAGAATGCATGATCTTACCTCCGATCCACAAGAGCTAAAATATATATATGATGCATGAACATATAATCAACATTATGCCATGATCAACAACACATAAGTCCAACACACGAAGATACATTTAACAATGTATTAACAACAACATATATCAATCCATATTGGAATCACATTTCATATCATATTGGCACATATATAATCTCATATTGGCACCTAGTTATGACTCGTATACGCGGATAACACGTTGGAACTCACTTCCAAAACAACCATTACCTTCGGTGGGATTAGACTCATCACCGGTTCTCGTGGAGGGGATTCCACTCATCCTCACGCCCTGTCGATGGGATTCCACTCATCACCGACTAATATATAAACATTTCCGGTGGAATATTACATCACCGTACTCCTCCTTGATGACTTAACACCACCAAGGCCACGCGCGACTTTGACTCTCGTGTGCACACTAAACATCCTAATGATCGATCATTGTACCTAAGCATACTAGTGCCAATATTAAACACAATTCATAACCTTTCACAACATCATTTCATATCAACTTTCGTGCTTAGCACGTACTCATCATGATCACTATCATGCACAATTCACAATCCAAACCACATGCATAAAAATGCATCAAACCATGCCTGAACAACATATATAACACAATATACATAATTACCATAAACACAAATAAACAAGAGGCATAATGAGCAATTAGGAGTTCAACCAAAAGATTCCTAAACTAAGCTTGAGATTAGGCTACCACTCTAATATCAACTCTAGGTGGGTTTACCAAGCCCAACCTAGGTCCACATGCTTGAACCAATATTTAAAAACCATTTAAAAACAATAACCACTCACCGACCACTCCAAGCTCAACCACACTAGCCGATCAAGCTTCCAACGATTTCGGATTTGTTCCCGAGGCTTCACCAACACAAAATCTTGCTTATAATCATCTCAACACAATCAAAACAACCTCAAATCAATTCACAAATCAATGTAGCAAACCCGGAACACTAATCAAGCACAAAACACATGTTTTCAAGCTAATAACAACTCCAAAATCTTCATTCCCGAGCAGTCATGAAAAACCGTCCAAAACTAAAGATTTCAACCTCTTTAACACACTTAAATACTTCCAAAACGATCCCTAACCAACATACAACCAATAGCTCTCAATTTCCAACATTAAACACACCCAAAATCAACCTTTAAACCCTTCAAAAACCCCATTAAAATCCAAATTCGGGAATCATTGTAAAACTCTTTAAAAATCACATATGTTGGACCTCATGGTTCCTAAACAACTTGTCTATCAACATTAAACCAAAAGCTTTGATAAAGAGTCATAAAGCTCCAACCTTTAACCAAAACTTTCAAAAACCCAAATCACAAAATACATAGTTTTAGTGAAATCTAAAGATACCAAAATGAAGAGGAGACCAATGCCAAGTCAAAAATGTATTTACCTTTCAAAAAGCTCCAAGAATGAAGAAGAAAGGTAGGCGAGTTCGAGGCGGCGAGCTTGGAAGTAGAATTCACGGAAGGTGAAGTCATGGATGTGGTTTGGACATGCGAAGGCTCTAAAGCGCCGGGTCCGGACGGATTCACATTTGAGTTTTATAGAAATGGATGGTCATTTCTTAAAAATGACGTGCTAAAGTTTGTTAATACATTCCATGGCTCTTGTAAGTTACCGAAGGGAGTGAACTCGACGTTTGTGGTTTTAATTCCAAAAATTGACGATCCACAGGGGGTGGGGGACTATCGACCAATATGTTTGCTCAATTTGCTGTACAAAATATTGGCCAAATGTTTGGCGAGGCGTTTACAATCAGTGCTGCCAAGTTTAATCAGTGATGTACAATCGGTGTTTGTAAGTGGGCGACAAATTTTAGATGGCATTTTGCTTGCAAATGAAACAATTCACTCGTTACAGAAGAAACAATTTGGCGTTGGGGGTTTAATCCTAAAATTGGATTTCGCTAAGGCATATGACTGCATCAAGTGGGGCTGTTTAGAACAAGTAATGGTGCGTATGGGATTCGGTGCAATATGGTGTGCTTGGGTCCGAGAGTGTATTAGCACACCGCGGCTGTCCGTGCTTGTCAATGGCTCACCGACAAGAGAATTTGCGATGCATCGAGGACCGCGACAAGGGGATCCGTTGTCGCCCTTGCTCTTTGTGATAGTGGCCGAAATGTTGCATCAATTCTTGAGGAATGCCACGGATTTGGAGGTGCTTAGGGGAGTCAAGGTGGCGGATGGGTGTGAGGTGTCACACTTGCAATTCGCGGATGACATGGTGCTGTTTTTTCAAGCAAAGGTAAGTGTTGCTCGGAATTTGAAACGCATTTTTACATGTTTCGAATATGCTTCTGGTCTGGAAATTAACTATGCCAAATCGAGATTATATGGGATGGGTGTGGAGGAGGATGTAGTTATAAATATTGATGTTATCATGGGATGTGAATGTGCTGAATTGCCAATAACTTATTTGGGTTTGCCGTTGGGAGTGAATCCACGGAGCTTGCAGATGTTGGAACTGTTGATTCAGCGTTTTCGGAAATGTTTAACGGGTTGGAAACGCGATGCTTTATCCTTTGCAGGTAGGCTACTGTTGATTAATTCAGTGTTGTCAGCATTGCCTTTGTATTACATGGGACTGTTTTTGGTGCCGCGCAGTATAATAGCTAAGATTGATAGGATAAGGCGTCGATTCCTATGGGGAGGATCAGATACAAAATTGAAGATGAGCAGGGTGAATTGGTCTATTGCTTGTCGGCCTAGACGCTTTGGGGGGCTGGGCATAGTGGATTTACGTGCGCGGAACTTAGCTTTGTTGGCTAAATGGAGGTGGCAATATGCAATGTCGGAAGATTCGTTGTGGCGAAAGATTATTGCAGCTAAATATGGGTGTAGTATAGCGCGATGGAAACCGACTACAGTAGGTGTCAGAAATATGTCGAGGGTATGGCGACAAATTGTCGAAGTGCAAGACGATGTGGAATTGAGGCGGTTCATGGGACATTCGACGTTTTGTTGGAAGTTAGGGGCGGGAGACAAAATTTTATTTTGGCAGGACATTTGGTGTGCCGATGAACCGTTGGAGGTGCTGTTTCCGAGGTTGTTTAGGTTGGAGATTGACAAAAGGGCAATGGCTAGAGACTATACGATTGAGGGTAGTTTTGAGCATGAAGAATGATGTAATTTTTTTGGCCGATCTTTGAGATCTTTTGAGGTATCGCAAGTGAATGACTTACGGGCATGCGTGCAGGGTTATCGATTATATCCTGGTTTTGTGGATCGTTTAATTTGGACTCCATTGACTACATGGGAGTTTTTGGTTGCCGGGTTGTATAAGTTGATGCAGTCTTTTGGTCTTGAGGCGAGGGCTGAATTAACAGCAATTTGGAAACTGCCTATATCGCCAAAGGTACAATATTTTATGTGGTTTGCTATGGTGGATCGGTTGCCGACGATGGCAATGCTGCAAGCTCGTGGTGTGCAAGTAGGGGCAGATGAAACTCGTTGTTGTTGGTGTCGGACAGCAGTGGAAACGCTGGACCACGTTTTATTTCGATGCCCGAATGCATGAGAGGTTTGGATGCACTTCTTCAAATGGTGGCAAGTGGAGTTTGTGCAACCAAGAGATTTCGTAGGATTATTGGAGCAGTGTTTCGCATGCCTCTTCATGGGAAGCTTTCGCGATTGGTGGTTGGCATGTTGCGCGGCGGTGGCGTGGTCTTTATGGTTGGCGAGGAACGATTGCATTTTCAATGGTAAAAGGGCGGAGCCGGGGTTAGTGTTCTTTTTGGTGAAAATGAGATCTTTGTTTTGGGTTCGGATGGATCTCCAACCGGGGGTGGTAGTGGAGTCGTCATGGTGGGAGTGCCCATAGAGATGTAATTTCCAGTCACAATGTGTATCGCCGCGGGTGAACGTGAGGTGGGAAAAACCGCCGGCGGGGGCTTTGAAATTTAATGTTGATGGGTCTGCGAGGGGGAAGCCGAGTAAGGCTGGTTGTGGTGGTGTTCTGCGTAATGAGTTGGGACAAATTTTAGCATTATTTTCAGGTCAGATTGGGATAACGAATTCAAATGAGGCAGAGGTGCAGGCGATTTGTTTTGCGTTAGAGCTGATGCTTGTTTCGAAGCTTACTTCATTTCCTTTGGTGATTGAATCGGATTCGACAACAGCTATTGCATGGGTGCTCCACAATGAGAAGAGACCGTGGAAATATTGGCGATGGATGCGGAGAATTGATAAAGCATATGCAGCGTTGGGCGATATATGCTTTCATCATGTGTATCGGGAGGCGAATCAACTTGCGGATGCGCTTGTGAAGAGTGGTGTTGATCGCCCTGTTTGGTTTCAACGGGTTGGTTGAGATATAATTGTGAGGTGTTGTTGGGTTCGGGTGTATGTTGGGTTTGATATCGTGTCCGATACCTTTTGTTTCTTTTTTTACGTTACCATGAGTACTCTTTTCCTCTATAGGTGTAGAGAATGTTGGCTATGTATGATACGATTATTAATAAATCATGCATGTTTGCCGAGCAAAAAAAAATTCATCTACATGAATGACATGAGAGAAATTCTATTTTAAAGCTCAAATGGAGATGAGAACGAGAATTGCTATATCTGCACTGCGAGGATATCCAAACTACACTTTTACATGTCCCTAAAAAATATCTACATGGATTCTTAATATTTTACATTTTTTAAAAAATATACTCACCTCCAGTAATTTTGGAGATTTAATGTTAGATAATTATTTTAATTTATTAAGATTCAAATATTTTAAGTGCAATGAATATATAATTTGTAAACTGAAATTTGTGTATATATTGACTACTAAAATAGCAAGTTTTGTTTATTTTTATGGGATTTCTCTAAAACTTTAGGGATATGTGCAGGGAAAGTATGAGGATGAGAAAATTCTCAAAACATCTAATATGACTTCTTCAAAATTATCACACAGGTATTGAGGACGAAACAAAAAAATACAAAATTGGCTACGCTCTGACCATGGGCGGAGCCACATTCACGTTTTGGGTGTCCGTTGACAACCCAATTTTTTTGAAAATTCTATTTTCCTATATAATTTGTATATAAAAATGTTAAAATATATAATTGATACATCTTTATAAATAAATGTCCCTCTTCTTAAATATCGTTAAAAAATAACACCCTTAAATAAATTCCTAGCTTCACCTATGCTCTAACCTGTTGTCACCCCTAATTCCCACTCTTTAAAATATCACAAGTGACATCTATTCTTCTTCGTCTGGTCAGAAAATTAACTACGACAAGTCATTGATCTATTTCAGCCCTTCTACATCTCAGTTGAGTCGCAATCAATTTTAGGATGTTTTTCCTATTCAAGAGGTTGATGATCCGAGTCATTATCTTGAAATGTCGTTGATTATTGGCAAGAACAAATCTATAAAGCTTGGTTTTCTCCTTGACCGTGTATCCAAATGGGTGAGAGGTTGGACCAAAAACCTCCTGTCTTATGGGGGCCGAGAATTATTTCTTAAAGATATGGTTCAAGCTTTGCCAACTTATGTCATGGCATGATATATGCTTCTCGATTGTCTCATTTCTCAGATTGTTAGTATGATGTGCAATTATTGGTGGTCTGGTTGGATCTCTGGGAAAGGATGTCCTATGGTTGCTTGGAAAAATCTTTATGCTCCCAAAAGAGCGGGTGGTCTTGCATTCAAGGACCTTCATTAGTTCAACATTGCTCTTTTGTGTAAACATGTATGACGTTTATTAACTGGCCCACAATCTTTGGTTTATCGTATTTTCTCTTGCAAATATTTTACAGGACAAAATGTGCTAGATGCGAGAATAAGGGACAAGCCATCCTATGTTTGGAGATTAATCTTTAATGCTATGCAGTAGCTCCGAGATGGTTTCTTCTGGTAGATTGGCATTGATAGTGGCACTCCCATATTCAAAGAAAATTGGGGAGGTGCATAACGGGTTTAATTAATTGAGACTTATGCTAATAGCTTGCCTGTTTGTTGGGAGGCTCAATCGATCAACCGAGTAGCCAAGAGTGGGTGAATTGGTTTTAAGGTGATTAAGGTGGAAGCTATGAAAATAAAAATTGGACACAAAGATTTACAGTGGTTCGAGCTTCTAACCATTTTCTACATCCACTACCTTAGCTTGCCACTAAGAATTTTCCCAAATTTGCTAAGAATTTCTTCACTTTTTCTAGGCTTAAAGGAAACCTTTACAACACTCAAAGCTTATACACCAAAGCTTGAGCAAACCCGCTTTTACAAAGAGAAAAGATTTAAGCAAACTAGAAAACTCTCTATGGTACAATGTTTGCAACTTTAAGCACACTCACCCAAAACCTAACACTTGAATATATACGACAATTAAGCTTACAAGTGTGTTCTACAAAGAAATTGACAAAAATAAGCACTAGAACAAATTCTCTATCATTGAATGTTGATAGTTGGTTTCTTGTTGTTCCATAGATACTTGGAGGTGTCTTTTAAACCCTCTAACAACCTCATGGTTGTTATTAGCCATTGGGGTTTGTTTGGAGTCATTGGAGCCTTTATTTCCTGCAAAAATGTAGTTATGGACTCCTCGGTATCGATACGCGGGGACCCATATCAGTACATGTTCTTCAGAAAACTAGCCGTTGAAGCATTTATAACACAATGGTATCGATACGCCGTTCAAGCGTATTGGTACGCACCTACATGTATTGATATGGCTTGGCCTGTATCGATATAGAATTTGGGTACTAGAATTTGGAAAACTTGGGGATCAAAAAATTATATCGATACGCTCAAAAACCTATCGGTACTCAGGCCTAGTTTTTGATACTTTGGCTTTTTAAAAACATATCAATACCCTTTGAAAACTTTTCAAATATATTTTTCAAGTTTATAGAATTTTGAAATATTTTTGCAAATTTATTTAAGTCCAAAACAATTTTCATTAAGTTATATGAAAATCAAATAGGTTCATCACTGTTCCTTTGACTTGTGGTGCTTTCATGGTTCCATTGTACAATGGATGAGGTGTTAACAAAGTTCGCCATATATTCACTCTTACAGATGTTGAGGCTATTCTATGTTGTGTTATTGCAACTAGATGCTCAGATATTCTAATTTGGGGAAATCATTCTAGTGGGACATATTTGTAATACCCGTATTTTGTTCGGGTACCCTTATATATACTATATTTCCCTATAAATAAAACCAAAATTATAAATAAATAAATAAATAAAGTTGATACTATATAAATAATCCAAAAAAAGGTCCAATGTCCATTTTACATCATACAAAGGCCAATTTAAAATTACAAGACCCAATTCTTATATCATATGACAGCTCACATACAACCCATTTTGGGTAAAAACAAACCCAATAAGCACAAAATTAGAGTTTCCCGCCCAAATTTTAATCTCGGTGGACATGTGGTGATAGAGTAGCGCAATTATGGATTTGGAAGCCTTCAATCAAGTTGTTGCAAGAACTAGGGGCTCTAGACTCAATCAAGAAGATTAGGAGCAGATCTGGAAATTCAAGAGAAAAGAGAAAGACTTTTCTTGAAAAATTCAGTTTCAAGTTTGGAAATTTAAAGAAAAGAAGACAATAAGGAAGATTAGAAGAAGAAGAATAAGAATATAACAAAAAAGATTGAAAAAGATGAAGAGAAGAATAGGTGAAACAAATCTGAAAATTCAACTTTGTTTATGGCTATGGAGATGGCATGAAGTTGAAGATGGAGATGGCTTGATGGATTTGTGATGGTTTTGTCCTCGGCACCCTCTTAGACGCAATTACCTAAGCAAGCAACCTCAAGCGGCTCTAACCCACCCTCCTAGACGCGATTACCTAGGCAAGCAGGAGTGTGAAGATGATCTCCCTCACAAGAACTCGTCGAACTTATGTTGAAGAAGACTTCTAAGGCACAAGTAATCAGCACTTGCAAAAACAAACTCACTAAATATTTCATTAATCAAAGAAAATCTAAATAATCTCCATTACAATGGTGGAGGCTTCATCCTTTTATAGGTGAAGGATAGCCAAAGTAATTTAACTTCTACTAAAACAAGGAAACCCTAATTTAATTAAAAAATAAAAGAAAAACAACCTTTAAACTCCTTGTGCTTGGGCTGCAAGTGATAAGCTGATAAGAGCAAGTGATAAGCTGATAAGAGCTGCTTGGGAGAAGGGTGGCTGGTTCCTAAAGTATATAAAACCCTAAAAACATAATTTAAATGTTAATAATTAAGTTGGGCTAAGTCTAATTCGTCCAAAAGCTTTATATAATAGCTTTTGGGCTGAATTTTACAAAATCCCGTAATAATCCCGTATCCAGTTTTCTGCATGCACAGTCTTCAGTAAAATGAGTGTATCTTTAGTTCCCGATATCCGATTGATGCGTTTCAAGATGCGTTGAAAAGGTAACTGAATGGCGGTCAATTTGTTAGAAGACAACTCTGCCCAAATATGCCTGGATCCCATCCGAAATGTCGTCTCAAGTTGGCTGACTTTCTAGACTTCACAAACAGATTCAACTTCTTGTCCAATATGCATTGCTTTAGCCCTCCCATGCATGTATTATTCCCCCTCTCATCAAAAGGATTGGTCCTCGAATCAGAAACAGTAAAAGAAGGACGTGTAACAATGGCAATTGAAAAGGAATCTTTGTCATAGGTATAGTGATCCAATTGAGCTCCTCTCAATGGTTCAACAAAATCCTAAAAAAAGAACTCAAAGCCACTTGAAACAATGATGCTATGGTTAGGTAAAAAAGAATCTCTCTTTATCTTTTTCTCGCCTTTTTCATTTGGACATTGTTCGACTTTTACCTCATGTTTCTTTTCACTCACCAAAATTGGGCCATTAATTTGACTTTTATTGCTCTCGGCCTCTTGACTCTCGGTCTTTTTCAAATAAGATAACTCACATACCCAATTCCTCTCACAAATAATATCATCGAAATACAATTTCTGTAGAGGATGAAGTGTTTCTAACATAATGATAGGACGATAATCAAATAAAAGGTTAGAATTACACTTACTTTCTTGGGAGGTTGTTGATGAATCAAGAGAACTCACTACTAAGCATGAAAGATTGTCTTGATTTATGGGTTCAAGTGTTTCTTCTTCCGAATTGTCATCTTCTAAAAGTATTTGGTCATTATTGGGTATGGTTAAACTCTCAGTAGTGACATCTTCCCCATGTTCTTGAGGATAACAAATTTTTTCGACATCTTGCTTTCCTTGGTCTTCTTCGACATGACTCACCGATGGTTGTTCATTATCCTTTTGGATTAGCAATGATTCTTCTTCCTTCGACGTCGTACTACTAGAGTCGAATAGTGCATTAGTAGGGCTGTGAAAAGATGAAGGTTGAGATGTACCTTTATCAAAAGAGGAGTATTTCTTCCGACAAGTCTTGGATTCTTGTTGTTGGTAATGTTTGGGAACGAATCGCTCTCTCGTGACTTTTTTTAGTTCAGCCCATGATCTTATTTTGGCTTCACCTTTGAGACGCCTATCTCGTTGTAATAAACGCCACCATAGTACTGCATATTCCTCGAACTTTAGGGCCACTAATGGAGCTTGATCTTCCTCGGGATATCCGTAACAATCAAACAAGAAATCAACCCTATTTTCCCAATCACAATAACCATCAGGATCATACCTTCCTTGAAAAGAAGGTATTCTGAAATTTGGGATGGCCAAAGTGTATGCGGTTTGCCTTGGTTCAGTTCGCCTTTCTTCACAAAAATTGAACGAATGCTTCAGTTTGGTCAAGGAAGGCTTTCCTCGATAAGTAGAACCCAAAGTATCATGTTGTTTTGCACAAGGCTTGTCTTTATGAAACATCCTGGAACACTCAAATTTACAAAGGTGAAAAACAAAAGAAAGAAAACTAGGAATCTCACTAAACACTCCAAGAAAGAAATACCTAGCGAGGCAAGTAAGCCGATCTTGTACTCTTTAAAGATCTTCCTGCCACAAGTCAACAAGTTATAATCGGAGTTTAATCCTAACAATGAGTCCTATTTGTACTAGGAGTCTAATGAAAGGTATGCCACCAATTGAATTCTAGCTGCAAGAAGAAAGAAAGGTATGCAATTTTTAATTTCCTACTAACACAAGAAGAAATAAAGTGTCAGATAATGTATACAAGACAATAAAAAGGTAAAACAAATGAGAACAAGTAGTTAAGAATGAAAGAAGATAAAAAACCCAAAAAAACCCTGAAATATGCAGCAACTTGATCAACTTTGTTCGAGGTGTTCCCCAAGTCAAAAAATTTTGAAATTTTTTTGCTGACTACTACAATAGTGTAGATGTGATCTGGAAATTTTCAGCTCAAAATTCGTTCGTTTGATTTTTGCAAATTTTCCCCCTTTTTCGAAATTTCCCCCAAAATTCTTGCCAAGAATCGTCCCAAATCTGATACCAAATGATAGAGTAGCGCAATTATGGATTTGAAAGCCTTCAATCAAGTTGTTGCAAGAACTAGGGGCTCTAGACTCAATCAAGAAAATTAGGAGCAGATCTGGAAATTCAAGAGAAAAGAGAGACTTTTCTTGAAAAATTCAGTTTCAAGTCTGGAAATTTAAAGAAAAGAAGACAATAAGGAAGATTAGAAGAAGAAGAATAAGAATATAACAAAAAAGATTGAAAAAGATGAAGAGAAGAATAGGTAAAACAAATCTGAAAATTCAGCTTTGTTTATGGCTATGGAGATGGCATGAAGTTGAAGATGGAGATGGCTTGATGGATTTGTGATGGTTTTGTCCTCGACACCCTCTTAGACGCAATTACCTAAGCAAGCAACCTCAAGCGGCTCTAACCCACCCTCCTAGAAGCGATTACCTAGGCAAGCAGAAGTGTGAAGATGATCTCCCTCACAAGAACTCGTCGAACTTATGTTGAAGAAGACTTCTAAGGCACAAGTAATCAGCACTTGCAAAAACAAACTCACTAAATATTTCATTAATCAAAGAAAATATGAATAATCTCCATTACAATGGTGGAGGCTTCATTCTTTTATAGGTGAAGGATAACCAAAGTAATTTAACTTCTACTAAAACAAGGAAACCCTAATTTAATTAAAAAAATAAAAGAAAAACAGCCTTTAAACTCCTTGTGCTTGGGCTGCAAGTGATAAGCTGATAAGAGCTGCTTGGAAGAAGGGTGGCTGGTTCCTAAAGTATATAAAACCCTAAAAACATAATTTAAATGTTAATAATTAAGTTGGGCTAAGTCTAATTCGTCCAAAAGCTTTATATAATAGCTTTTGGGCTGAATTTTACAAAATCCCGTAATAATCTCGTATCGAGTTTTCTGCATGCACAGTCTTCAGTAAAATGGGCGTATCTTTAGTTCCACACACATTTCACGCGGATCATATGCTTTCTCCCTTAGCTGGCATGCCGATGTCAGCATGACATCAATCTCGGTCAACCCCTATTAATACATAAGAGAGAAATTTTTGTCAGATCCATTAATTCCCATAATAATTACTACCATAAAAATAATAAATATAATAAAATATAATAAAATATACATTAATGGGAGGAGAGAGAAGTAGAATCGTTTGAGAATTCAGAAGGTCACCAGAACCGCCGCCGGAGCCACGAACCGTTGCTAGGAAATGAACCGTCGTTTGAATTTGAACCGCCGGGAGTCGAATCTCCGGAATCCAAAGGATTGTCCGTGAATTCAAACAACGTCGGGAAACTGAAAAGATGCCAAAAATTCAAACTGACGCTGTAAACGCCACCAGAATCGCTATTAGTCGTCTTGTTTGAAGGTATTATCCCTTTCCATCTTGTTGTTTCCTGAAAAAAATAGATACAAAATGAGATTGAGGCAAATAAATAAAAAAAACCAGGGACGAAATTCAAATCGAAAAAGAAAAGAGTGGCAACCGGTGAGATTCTAGGATTTTTGGTGGATTCGAACATGATAGGGGGCTCGGTTCGGGTAGTTTTAGGGGAGAAGCCGAGAGATCCTAATGGATCAGATAGATTTAGGTGAGAAATCAGAATTTTTTTAGGGTTTCTAAGTTTTCGGCATGGTAGCTGGAAATCGCCATACGACGGTGGAGACGGTGGCCGGATGTTTGGTTGATGGTGACCGATGTTCGCAAGCGGCGGCTGGAGCAAAAAATGAATGATCAGAGCTGTAACGGTGGCGGTCGATGTCGCATATGGCAGCCGGCCAACGACGGTGATCGACTGGTTTGGGGGTTTTTGAGTTGAGAGGATTTGGGTTAGAGAGAGAGTAAGAGAGAGAGAGGGTGAGAGTAGCAAATGACTGAGTTCAACTCAGATTTGGCCCATTTATACTCGGACTAAAATGGTGCCGTTTTGGTATCGGGTAAATGGATCCGCGAATCGAGTCGGGTCGGACTCAAGGATTCACGCCCTAATTTGGGTCTCTTATGTTTTGAGCTTTCTAATTTTCCTTCTCTTTCAATTTGGTCACTTAGCTATTGTGATTCGGGCATTTAGTTTTTGATTTAATGCAATTTAGTCCTGAAATCAGTTTAATTTCTTTTGTTTAATTGTTTTAATTTAATTGTTTAATTTGTCTTGTATGATTGCATGTTTTAAATAGCATATAGTATAATTTTTAGGAGATTTTAAACACTTAATATAATTAATTACAACCTTTTAGGGTTAGGTTCTTTAATTAAATTTAATGAAATTGCTAAGAATGGTCATTATAGAAAATAAATGAATATTAAATAAAAGCCTAAATGTCCTAAGTTGATTAGTATCACATTGCAATGCGATGTTAATCAAGGGGATATTTAAGTAAGAAATTCAATGTTTCATTTAAATTTAGAAAATGGAAATTAGCTATAATTAGTTTAAATAAAATTAAAAATAGGATTAAACAATTAGTATCACTAAAGTTAAGAATATTGTTACTTTTGGGCCTAATAAGGGTAGTGCCCAAATTATTTGGGTGTTACCATCGAAGCTCAAAAATTAATAATATACATAGAATCCTAATTAATAAAATTAATGTAGCCTTAATTAAGTTTTACTTAAAATGAACAACAAAATAATTGGACATGCACTAAACCTTTTGTGTTGAGATGCATTTTGAATATAAATTGAAGTGTCATAATGTATTTCGACATTTTGAAACTTATATTCGTCCAAAATGTATTTTCTTACAAAAGAATATTCCCATTCGAAATGAAATCCGTTTAACGATTAAAAGATTTAATTAAATTCATATTAATGTTCGAAATGCCAAAATTCCACGTGGAATTAATAAGGTATCGATAACGGGCGTGTGTAGGGGTGCTAACCCTTCCCTACACGTAAATGACTCCCGAACCCGAATTTTATAAAAAGAATCTTTGGTCCGTTTTTATGGTGTCCGGTCTACCAAAGTGACCAGTGGCGACTCCAAAACGATTTTTAAGAAAATAAAAGAAATTTGATTAAAAATGGAAAACCCCCTAATTTCAAGATCAAATTAAAACGAAGAAACCCCGATTTCCAAAACCCTAATCGCCTGGCTGTTTTTCCAAAAACGGGACTCAAATCGGTCGCGACAGCTTGGCGACTCCGCTGGGGACAAAATTGAGAGTCAGGCCTATTAATTAATTCTACGTGGCATTTTTGCATTTCGAACACTAATCTGAACTTAATTTTTTCTAAAAGAATTGTTGGATGGATTTTCAGGAAAAATGGGGGTAGCTTTTGTGTTTGATATATTTGTCATTTAGGCATAAACCCTCGACCCAGGTTTTTTACCCTTAAGTGGGAGAGAGACAATATTCGACGTGATGCTCTCCAGCTCTGAGTTCACACCTCTGTTATAAGGGACCTATACTACCGAATCGATGTCTTACTATCGCAGTAGACGGTAACGATAGTTCGGGAACCAAGAGTCTAGAACAAAGCCTACATTCTGTTTTAGAAGTAGTTTCAGTATTGTGAATTATTAACACATTCTGTCTTACTCTAGGACAAAGAAATGTATTTGTGTTGTCTGGCTCTAGGACAAAGAAATGTATTTGTGTTAATAATTTGTTTATTTGCTTTCCATATTAATTCACAATACTGAATCTGCTTCTTTTTTTGTTTTGTTTTCTTGTCTTTTTTTTACCCAGCATCATTTTGCATTCATTAAAGGTATCGATTCAAGTTTCAGTCAAGTTAGGCAGTGTTCTTAGTGGCCAATGAGTTCGATAGACAAGGAGAAGGCAACACGAAGGTGTGGACCCAGTTAGAGAAGACACAGTTCGAGAAAGGGATGATATTTAAGGGAGTCATTTGTCAGAATGCAAGCAATTACAAGAAGACATTTAAAGGGCAGCGAGGAAAAAGATTCAAGGGTTAAAGATTTATACAGTTGGACCAAATAGGAATTAGGGAAGAATCAAGTTCCCAGCTTAGAATCGTCACTTCGAACTTGGAAGGCCATCCTACAAGTTTCAGCGGGGCACTAGAAATAGAGGACAGAGAACTGAAAGGCAAGCTTGAGGTAGCCACCCAAACTATTCAAAGACAGAGTCATGAAATGATCTAGTTCAGAAGCCATGCGGGGTGTCGCCTGATTCATGCAGATTTTATCCGTTGATGCCATGAACCTGTAATAACACCTTGACATCAACACCAAGCTAGGACAGACGCTAACTCGGAAGTAGAGCGGAATGATTAACCTAGGGACGATGGCAACCTGATCTCTGCAATTAAATTGTCTATTTCTTGTATTCGGCCTTTTCGCTAATGGATGTTGCTCTAAGACTAGTCCTTTAAATTGATACCTCGTGCATTCATGCATTGCATTGCATAAACATTACATTTTAGAAAATCATCGCATTTTTTAAATAACATCATTTAAAAAAATAATAACAATAATTGCATTTTGTTTAAATAATATTGCATTATTTTTCAGATGATAATGTGAAAGATGAAAACCAATATTTTGAGAAACATGGGCAATATGCTGGTTAAGGTGAAGGAATCTCAAAAGGTTGTTGAGGACCGCTTGGGAAGCATTGAGCAAAAGATTTATCATTCCCAGAACGAGATGGTAACATGAACTACCACATTTCTTGGAATCAGAAAAGCTAAGAAATAAAAAGTTTTAGATGGAAATACCAACATTGATGATCAGAATGAAAACTTATCTCACACAAAGGTTCAACCCAAAGGATCAATCCCGAAGGAAGTTCAGTCCAGTGTGATCAGAGTATCAACCAATGATTTAGAGAAATTGGAAACAAACTTTGGAGATGAAGTTCCTAGCCTCGATGTGTTGATAGAAATTGATAGAGCTAAACTGGATGTTATCAATCACACGAATACAAGAAGTCTGATTAAAAGCCAGAATTTTGGTGTATGCTCTAGACCTGTATTTTCCAAGGGTTGTGAGATTATTAAAGAAAAAGATGATTCCACTAGAGTTACAAAACCATATGAGTCTCCGAAATGTTTCTCTGAAAAGATGA
This sequence comes from Hibiscus trionum, assembly GCA_030270665.1. Classification (NCBI taxonomy): domain Eukaryota; kingdom Viridiplantae; phylum Streptophyta; class Magnoliopsida; order Malvales; family Malvaceae; genus Hibiscus; species Hibiscus trionum. The sequence goes on along the minus strand of BSYR01000027.1, from coordinate 11,906,540 downwards.
AAGTCAAGGATTCAATCGATATAAATTTTTTTCTCACAATAGAATTGCCAACGTCAAAGAAAAAAAGGGCAACGAGTATAGAAACAAAAGATAAGAAGGTTGAATGGTTCATCAAGAAAAGGGAGATGATTGTTTCTATCCCAATGCCAAAGTCAGATATGTTGTCATACCTTGTGCAGAATCATTTACTGATGATAGTTCCACTGAAGTTTTATAAGTCTTTCTATGGCATGAGAAATTCTTGCGGTTATTATTGTGGAGATTTTAGTCATTTTGTGGAAGATTGTATGTTTCTGAAACACATAGTCATTGGCTTCATCAGGAATGGACATTTATGTTTTGAGAATGGAGAACCCAGATTCCACAAAAGACCAGCGTTGGCTAGAAAGATCGAGATAAAAGAAAAGGGGACGAATTTACAACTGGTTTTGTGGGCAATCCGCTACAGTTTGGGGTTTACCAGAATAAGAGTATTGTTTGGACATCTACCTCCTTAGAGTCTCATGTACTAAAGAATATCCCAAAGTCAGATGCTCAGGGTGCTCTTGTCAGTGGAAAACCAGGGACTAAATTTGATGTCATTCATATATATTATCGTGAGCTGTACTACAAGTTGCTCGAAACTTCGCCACATCGTTTGAAACCCTCAAAGCACCGTTATTAAAGTTGTTACATCATAAGAAATTATTGTGAATATCATAATGAAGCTCATAGTCATGACATTGATGACTGCTACACTTTCTGGCGTCAAGTTCAAAACTTTTTGAATCATGGGATTTTAGAGGTCGACACTGATGGCCATTCCATATAGATTTGCAATCCAGAAGGTAATTAGACGATTGGTGCCAATGTAACTATATTGCCCGAAAATCAAATGCAGAAAGATGTCAAGAAAAGAAAGAGGAGCAAGGGCAAAGCAAAACTAATTGAAAATCAACAACCGACAATGAAGAAAACTCAAACAGACATGCCCGTTAAAAGTTTCAACACTTCTAACCAACATCTTGAAAAGTAGAGTTCATCTATACGCTGACCAAAGGAGGTTGTTAATTTCCACATGCAGATGATTCAACATTCTATGGAAAAGGGTAAGCAAATGATTGAAGAAACAAGGAAACTCAAAAGCAGAATGATTCTACTTCAAGGTTCGATCTGTACATCAGAACATAATTAGAAGGGGCATGTCCCTGTGCTGGCAAAGGGAAATGAAGAACTGTTGATGTTAAAATCCACTCGAGTTTTCATTAAATAAAGATTCACAGTTAGACCACAGGAGATCTGCTTGTAACTCTAGGACCGTTACAGAATAAAACTCTAAACCATCCCAATCGTTTTTGCCCGCGAGCATTGGGGGTCCTTTGTAAGGAGGTTAATCGGTTTATTTGTATTAGATGTTTGTTTCTTACATGATTTTTCTCAAAAGGCAAACATGCATCCTAAAATATGCATTCTCTTCAAGTATATGTACATATTCCTAATTTCTTTGCAAGGCCCCTACTACTCGCCATATGAATGAATCAGATCCTGATTCTGAAATAGAGCAGTCCATATGATTGACAGAGATAAGTGAATGTGAAGATGAAGAGGAAGCTGATGTCCTTGAGAAATTATCAAGCTGATATCCTTGGGAAACTAATGGGTCAGCAGAAGTGGAATTGAAATTTATCCTGACAAAGTGAAAGTTGTTCAAAATCTTCTCCCTCCGGGCAAAAAACAACAAAAAAGAAAAGAAATAAACAAGCAAGCAAAAAGAAAGAACGAAAGAAAGAAAGCAAAAAAGAAAGAAAAAGTGAAAAAATGAAAAAAGGAAGAAGCCCGAAGAGATTGAATTATTCATCGTAACAAACAGACAAAATGTGATTCAATGTTCAAGTTGCTGGCATAGACTGATCCAAGAGTATGAGATGAATAATACCAAGAAGCCCTAGAAAGATCAAGAAGCATTTTTCAAAGTGCACAGTTCTGCTTACACCAGTTCCAGTTTGATCATTGATTCTTTAACAGCTTATAATACTCAATGAGGTGCATTAGGACAACATGATGAGACATGAAGGAAAGAACCATTTATTATCTGAACAAAGAATAATCAGTTACAAAATGTGGCATCCACTAATTCAAAAGTTGTGTTACTTCGGTAGCTTGAGGGCTCAAGAAAAATATGTTGTATCGTTCTGCTTGCTTATTCTCAAAAATCGATCCTTTGAAATTCTTGATGGAAACACTAACATTGACTAGAGAATGGCTCGTTGGCAAATATTATTATCAGAGTTTGATATTGTTAGAAAATAATGACAGGTTTCTTGGCGAGATGTGCTTCAGATGATCAAGAGTCCTTGAACTTTAGTCTCCCAGATAAGGATTTGATGTGCATGATAGAAGGAAAAAGAAAGTGAACCTCTGGGAAGATTATGCTTGAGAGAGCATATAGTGCCTTTTGCTGTATAAGGTAGATTTATTCAAAAACCTCCAAAGACACCATGTTATACTGGTCATGATTGATCACCTTACCAAGTGGATGCAAGTTGCTTCCTATGATGGTATTACAAGAGTAACAACTTGCAAGATGCTAAATAGTGATTATTTGTCGATCTGGTTTCCCATAGAGAGTTGTCATTGACGGCGCTTCTAATTTGAAAAAAAAAACAAGATGATATCAGAAGTTGGCTGAATAGTTCAAGACAAATCATCATAAATCTATGATTAATTGCTCAGAGACAAATGGGGCAATAGATTCGGCAAATATAAAAACCAAAAGATTACCTCAAAGACTTGCAAAGACTGACATGAGATATTACCGTTAACCTTGTATGTATTTTGATCCACAGTGTGCACCTCAACATGGGTAACATTGTATTATTTGGTCTATGGATAGAAGCAGCATGACTAATTGGGGTTTAGATTCCATGTCGTGTATTGATAGATGTGAAATTGGACGATGCAGAACAAGTAAAAGCTCGGTAAGGTCAGTTGAATCTCATTGAAGAGATGAGACTAAAAGTAATTTGACATGGTTAGATGTACAATGCGAGCTCACAATAACAAAAGTTTGTCCAAAAGAATTCCGAGAGGGGGATCTAGTGCTTGAAAAGATCTTGCCAAGTTCATAAATATTTCTGTGGGAAATGGATGCCTAATTGGAAAGGGTTACACATCAAGGAGACCCCTTTCCGGGGGAGCGTTGATTTTATCCAGAGATGATCAGAGATAAGCCAAGTAATTTGATAAACTCAGACTCGGTCAAGAAGTATTACGCTCGAAGAATTAAAAAAGAGATTGAAAAAAGGAAAATAAAGAAAAAAGCAGAGTGAAAACCCAAAAAGGGCGCTTCGCAAAATGAAAATATCTATGGTGAAAACCCAAAAAGGGTGCCTTAGATATAAAAAAAATAAAAAGAAAAAGAATCAAAAAAAGAGAAAAATCAAAAGAAAATGGGGGTTCAAGATGAAAATCCTCAAAGGGCGTCTTGAAACCAAAGGAAGATTTGAGCTGAAAACCTGAAAGGGCAGTTCAAAAGCGTTTGAGATTAGGCATCCGATAAGAAACCTTCTCGGAATCTGCAATCTTGGGTTAATTCGAGTTTGGAAGGCTCTATTTCGGTTGAAAGGGTCTCGCTCCTTCATACAGTGGGTACATGGGGCATTACATTGAATTTATCATGTTTGTCACGACTTATCAAATTATTCCAACTTATTAAAATAATATTTGAGCCTTCCACTTAACATTTCAACAAGCATCTTGCATATAAATTGATTAGATACAAGAAAAGCAAAGGATTTCATGGGTATTTGTAAAACCAAAATTGATTTTGATATAACAACAAACTTTAAGGACTTAATTGCAAAAATAATAAATTTTTAAGTATTTAAAAAACTCACCAATTGACAAGCCTTTTTGAACCTAGTACTCTTTCAAGTCAAAACATATTAAAAGGGTTCAAATTTTTTAAGTCTTTTCAAGTGGTTTCAAGCCAAGCTTCAACAAAATGCTCAGGCGTATCGATACCCTGTAGCATATTGATACGAATTTTCAACACTGGAATTTTAATCGACCATAGCGTACCGATATGGTTTAACCCCGTATCGATACGATATTCATCCGTGTAAGATTTTAAACTATAGTGTATCGATACGCATCGAGACCGTATCGATACAGTTTTTCTTATAAAAATATTCTTTGCTATAACGTACCGATACAGTATGTCACCGTATCGATACGATATGCTGACCTTTGCAAAAATCTTTACATTTAATATTCGAACGTTGGCTTGTCAGTTATGGGAATCCAAAATTTTAAATGACCATTGAACGATATCAATACGCTAAGGTAGCGTACCGATAGGCTTTTTTATCAAAACACAATTCATGATTCTAGTGAGTAAAAATTGTATCGATAAGACATTTCATATCGATACGCCCCTTAAGACCGTACCGATACGCCCTTCTAGCGTATCGATACGCTTTGTTTTTCAATCACAAAGGCTCTTTCTTCTTTGAGATAGGTATCGATATGCCCTCGAAGTGTATCAATACGATTAGCAGTTGATGAGCATTTTGTCGCGGGAAATTGCAGCCCAACGACTAGATTAATGACCTCAACCACCCAAACGGCTAGAAATCAATGCAAGTGTATAAAAACAAGTCTCAAACGCTACATCAACAACTATTGAACCTTCAAGCAACATCAAAGCATTCAATCCAAACGCTTGTGCCTTTAGTGTCAAATTCTTGTACCCAACTCATTTGAAATTTTTTTATTGTAAATCTTTTTAGAGTTTGGGGAGTGTTTATGTGTAATTGGGTAAACAATTAGCCTTTGAGAGGTATAATCAAAATTTCCCTATCTTCCTTTGTAAAAGAGTGATATTAGATAAATCTTTGGGTAGAGATATTGATCGATTTGTAAGGTTTCCTCCTAAGCCGAAAAAAGGGGACGAATTCAAGTTAGTGAATTGTTGAAATCCTCAGTAGGGTGCTAAGGTACTGGATGTAGAGCTTGTTCGAAGCTTGAACCACTCTAAAATTGCCTTGTCTTTATCTTTAAATTATCTATTTGCACCCTTCAATTTTTATTCCACCAATTCACCCCCTCTTGGTGATTAGCCATCGTTTGATCAACTCAACAATATTATTATGATGTACTAATCCTGTGCAGGCAGAACATGAGGTGGCCTCAATACTTGATTAATGATGAAAAGTATGACGAGGAAAATGACACAACTCAAAGTGTCAGAAACATTTAGACAAAACTGCAAGAAAGTAACATAGCCAACCCTGGGGCAGAGAGAGAACATGAGCCATCTTTTGGAGAAAAGCTGCAGCAGGATTGATCCATCAAAGGTTCAAAAGCAAATATCATTATGTCTGAAGATTGTTACTTTTATGGCATTGCAAGACATGAAAGCTTTGCGAATGTTAGAACGGACAAAAATGATGGTTGAATTCAAGAGTGGGGCAATACTATAGAGAACATTACAGAAGAATGTATGTCATCCCAAAGATGAAAGAATGATGAAGCATTAGATCAAGTTATAGAGGCTTGCAAGTTCCTTGATGAGAGTTGGAACCCAAGGTTTGTGGTGGTTGTTGCGCAAAAAAGGGCCATTATACTAATTTTTTTCCAGTAGGGATCTTCGGACAATGTACAACCAGGAACTGTTATTCACAACAAAGTCTGCTAGCGGAAGAACAATGCTTTTTATCTCTGTGCTCATGCTGGGATGTTTGGAACCATAGGACCAACACATTATCATAGACTCTTGGATTAGGTTGGTTTTTTTCGGTAGATGATTTGTAGAAACTTGTCTATTCTCTGTCCTATATGTATCAAAGGAGCACCATTTTCGTCTCATTTGTTGCTCCTATTTGCTATGCTCACCTGAAAATATCTCAGTTGGGACAGTTTATTAAGTTTGGAAATGCTTTCGAGACATCGTCGAGCCACGGTAGTATCACTGCGCCTGGAACCATTGTTGTTTGTTAGCTTCACAGATTGAACAAGAATGTTTGCAGCTCCATGTTCTTCTGTTGAGAAAAGAAATTTGAATTGTTTTTGTCAGGCCACTAATATGATCAGCTTGATAAGAAAAAGAAAAAAAAAGAAGAAAGAAAAAGTACAAAAGAAATAAAAAAGAGGAAAAAGAAAAGCTGAGGTGAAAACCCGAAAGGGAGCCTTGAGAAAAAGAGAAAAGAAAAAGAAAATTTGAGGTGAAAACTCAAAAGGGCGCCTTGAGAAAAAGAGAGAAAAAAAAAAGTGAAAACCCGAAAGGGGGCTTTGAGAAAAGCAATCTAAAGTGAAAACCTGAAAAGGCGCTTTAGAGCAAATAATGTAAAGATCCTGAAGATTGGATTTGAGTGTGAGATGGGTTACCCTGGCAAAAAAAGAGTTTTAATGAAAAAGGAAGCTTCCCTGAAGATGAAATCTTAACCAAGTGGTCCTCAATTGACAACATCCATGCATCATATAGTTAGACATCCATAAGATATGCGCATGCTAACTCGTACATTCAGAGCATTTTTGCACATTTTGGTAGAAATCTACCAAGACTAGCAAGAAATAATAAGAATTTCAACCTAAAGCTTCAAGACTGGAGGAGTAGACCAAGTAATATATGTTCCAAGCGTAGAAGGAATCGAGCAACAAAGGAGGAGAATCAAGAGACCTTATACGAGTTTCAGACTAAAGAATCGAGATACTTTAGGCAGAATGAGCCGTGATACTAAAGATATCAGCACATCAAGTAGAAAAATCAAAGATATTTCACATTAGTTCAGGAAGAATTCTTATTAACTGATGTTATTCCTTTTTGCAGAATTGACATTACAGAAGAAGAAAGCTCGTACCTGCACCAATTTTCATTAATATATCAGGGAAATAATACATATGTCAGAAAGTTTAGGGGCTTGAAGTAAGTTTCTACCTTGGGTTTTTGATCGAGTCTAAAGAATAAACCTGAAGAAAGTACAAGAACTTCGAGAAAGTATAGGGACTGGAAGAATGTTTAGGGACCTGAGGCATTTGCTCACCCAAAATGATGAAAGATGGGCATATTTTACGTGATCGAGCCAGAAACAAAGAGATTAGTGGGGCATCAATGTGCAAAAGAGTGCAGATCAAGATGGAAAAGGAAGAATGCAGAGCCTGAAGAGAATTTGACCACTGAAGAAGTCATGATTTGCTCTAAAAGAATAAGAGCTCAACAACAAGATTTTGGGGAAAATTTTGCCGGAGCATGAAGAAAACAAGATTTTCAGATCAAGCAAAGCAAGACTTTATAAGAACAATCTTAAGAGACGAGGCACCATTACAACAGAAGCAGAAAATGTCTTTTTCATAATTCACTATGAATAAAACTAAATAAATAATAGGGTAAACTACACAGATGACCACTAAACTATGGGTTTGGTGTCAAAATGACCACTATATTATTTTTTTCGGCAAATGCACCGCACAACTATTTAAATGGTTCCATTTTAGCCACACGTCGTTACAAAACTAACAGCGCAACTGATGTGGCTGTCAAATGACTAACAAAAGTCTGATGTGTAACCTAAATAAAAAACATTTTCCACCGTGGAAAAATAAAGAATTAAAAGGTTAAGAAAACCCAAACAACTCTCACTCTCTTTTACTCAAACCTTAACCACTCAGACTCTCTCAACAAAATTGACGATTCAAGTAGAAAAAACTTTCAGAGAGATTGAAGATGAGTGGATTTCTTCGGCAAAAAGGGAAACCCAATCCGAAATACGGTTAGTTATCTTAATTTCATAATTTAGTTTGCTTGTTTTGGGATTGGGTTTATCGTTAATATTGAGATTAGGATTAGGGTTAATGATTTAGATTAGTGGTAATACTGAAATTAGGGTTAATGAATTGGATTAATGCTAATAATGAGATTAGGGTTAATGATTTGGGTTAACGTTCATATTGAGATTAGGGTTACTATTTTGGGGGTGATTGATTAAGATTAATGATAATAGTTGAGCTTTGGGGTTCATATTTGGGTTGATACTTGGGATACAATATTGAGATTAGGGTACTTGGGGTGATTGGTTGGGATTAACAATACTGCGATTAGGGTTAACATTTTATTTTATGCTTAATATAATGTAATGTTGGTTTAGGGTTAATACAATGACTTTTTTTCGGATTAATACAATGTAATGTACTGTTACATTGGTTTAGGGTTCATGGAACCATTGTTTTGGGATTAATATAAGATTATAACTGTTAGTTTAGGGTTATAATATAAAATGTTATGTTGGTTAGGTATATAGTATAAAATGTTATGTTAATTTTAAGGTTAATATAAACATTCCAATCTTAAAGTTAGATTTTGTTGTGTTCCTATAAATGAATAGAATAAAGTTAGATTTTGTGGGGTGCACATGCTTTAGGACCAATAGAATAGAAGAGTCCTCATTAATGCATATGTGTTGGCTATTTTTATACTGTTTTTATATGGTTTGCACATGTTTCTGAATTTTATATTGTTTTTATATGGTTTGCACATGTTTATGACTTTTATACTATTTTTAGGTTTAGTTTATACATATACTGAACAATGTTTTTTATTAGCAGGAGTTAATTCAGACAAATTCAACTGTGTTGTACATCATGGTGGTTTTATTGTTAGGAAACCTAGGGTGAAATATAGTGGAAAATTAGTCGACTATTTTGATAATCTAGATGTTGACACCATGTCAATGTTTGAAGTTATTGGTATAGTTGAGAAGTTAGGGATTACTTATGGGGTTAGGGTTTTCTGGCAAGTGGCATCTAATCCCTTAGAAGTGAAACAACTGGTAATTGATATTGATGTTATTGAAATGGTTAGAAATTTACCTATTGATCATTATGTTCACCTTTACTTAGAAGAAGTTGTAGGTTTTGAGGAACCTGAACTGAATTATGGTGATGATAATGTTGTTTTTGAGTCTGAGGGTAGGGTAGATTCTGAGTCTGACTCAGAAGATGAAGATTATGGTGCTCAATCTGAGTCAACCACTGATGTGTCTAAGTTTTCTAATAGTGAGGATGAATTTCTCAGTTCAGATGATGAAATGAATAATGTGAATGTAGGGTTGGGCAGTGAAGAAGTAGAGGTTGAGAGTGATGGTGGACATTCTGACTCACTACACAGTGTAGATGAGTCAGATTCAGATGGTCCACAACATAGACCTAGATTTCCTGAGTTTAATGCTAAGATAGACATGTCAAACCCTAAACTAAAAGTTGGTTTAAAATTTGCAAGTAAGGGTATATTGAAAGAGGCAATTAGGATGTATAGTGTTAAAAATAGGTACAATGTCAAGTTAAATAGAAATGACAACAAAAAGGTTCAAGTGACATGCAAGGAAGGGTGTCCATGGGTGTTATGGGCAAATCCTATTAATGGTGAGTATCCTTCTAGAGGTACTTGGCAGATTAGGTTATTAAAGGGTGAACATAATTGTCTTAGGGAGTTCATGAATGGTAATGTAACTTCAAAGTGGCTAGCTAGGAAGTACTTAAACAATTTCTATGTTGATCCGACACTCTCTAGTACTTCTCTAAAACATGATGTACACAAAGATTGGGGTCTCACAGTAAGCAAGAGTAAGTGTATTAGGGCCAAAAATTTGGCCCTTGAAATGATGCATGGGAACCGGAATGAGCAATATGTAAAATTGTATGCTTACCTAGGTGAACTAAGGTACTAAAATCCAGGGACAACAACATTATGTAAGTTAGATGAGAGGCATTTTGAGAGGTTTTATGTTTGTATACAAGCAATGAAAGATGGGTTTAAGGCAGGGTGTAGGCCTGTTATTGGTTTGGATGGATGCCACTTGAAGGGGTATTATCAGGGTCATCTTCTAGCAGCAATTAGGATTGATGCAGACGATTCAATTTACCTAGTAGCTTTTGCAGTTGTGGAGAGTGAGTGTGAATCAGCTTGGTGTTGGTTTATGGAAATCTTAGTGGCTGATTTAGAGATAAACAACTCTCACATGTTCACCTTCATGACTGATAGACAGAAGGTATGTCTGCTTTTATTTTATTTTTATTTATAATTTAATTTGCTAATGAAGTTCCTAATTTGTTGGATGCAGGGACTAATTGATGTTGTGCCAGAACTGTTCCCTTATGCTGAACACAGAACACGTGTGAGGCACTTGTACTCTAATTAAAACCGATGGCTTTGTTGGAAAAACACTAAAAGATTACCTGTGGAAAGCTGCCAGGGCAACATATGTCAGGCAGTTTGAATCTGCAATGTCAAACTTGAAGGTATGGTACTGTATTTTAAATTCAGTTTCATACACTTGTATTTTAAAATTGACCACCAACTTTTAATTTCTGTAGGATTTATCAGAAACTGCCTTGAAGTGGTTGGCACCTAAAGACCCAAGGATGTGGTCAAAGTCACACTTTTCCCTCAGATGCAAGTCAGACATGCTTCTGAACAATAATTGCGAATGTTTCAATAAGGTAAATTGACCACCAACCTTTAATTTGTTTGTTTGTCTAATTGTACTAACTTTTACTATTTTTATATGGTCAGTTAATACTCGAAGCTAGAGACAAGTCAATCATCGCATTGTTGGAGTTAGTTAGGACAAAATTGATGCAAAGGCTTGCAAAAAGAAAAGAACTTGCTGAAAGTGGAACAGACTTCTATGCCCTAAAATTCAAAAGAAACTCGAACATGCAACTTCACTAGCACATAGGTATGACTAATTATTAAAATAGTTACTTTTTTGTTAAAGTTGGCTTAACTATCTATTTGTTTTATTATGCAGTTGTTGGCTCATTTATGCTGGTGGACACATGTACCAAGTGTCATGTGGTCCTTCGAATCAACATGCAGTTAATATTCAAGCTTGGACATGCTCCTGCAGAAAATGGGAACTGACAGGTTTATAATGTTTACTTTTTGTTTAGTTTAGGTTTCTGCTGTGTATATGTGTTTAGTTTAGGTTTTTACTGTGTTTAGTGTAGGTTTATAATGTTTACTTTGTGTTTAGTTTAGGTTTATGCTGTGTATATATGTTTAGTTTAGGTTTTTACTGTGTTTAGTATAGGTTTATAATGTTTACTTTGTTTTTAGTTTAGGTTTATGTTGTGTATATGTGTTTAGTTTAGGTTTTTACTGTTTACTTTCTTCTATACAAGCATCCCTTGTGTGCATGCTATTTATGTTATTTTGTCACTTCCAAATAGGCCAGAAAAATATGTGGACCCTTGCTATCATGTCTCAACTCAAAAGGCAGTTTATTCACATTTGATCAGTCCAGTGAGGGGTGAGAAACAATGGACTATTGAAGAAACACCCGAGCCTATCCTACCACCTATATTTAGAAGACCTCCAGGAAGACCACACAAGAAACGAAGAAGAGAGGCTGATGAAGCAATACCTCATCCTGGTAAAGTTTCAAAGAAGGGTGTCAAGATTTATTGCAAAAAATATGGGGGGAGTGGACATAATATTAGGACATGTAAGGGACAGGTTGGTGGCAATGTCAAAAGGCCTGCACCTTGACAAACATCCACATCTTCTGCAAATGCAAGAGCTCCCAGAGTTTCAAAACATGGAAATGCCCCAACTACAAGCCATGCTGGAACCACCCCAACAACAAGCCATGCTGGAACAAATCCAAGGTCAAGTCCAAGGCCAACTCAACCTTCACAAGTACATACTGTATGATGGATGCCCACCCCTTCTATCCATATGAGTCAAGAGAGTTGTGTCAGTCAACCATCTCCAAGGGTTGATCCTTGAATCTGTTGGAAGGAAGCAACTTATTTTTTGTTCTTTTGTTAAAACATAGACCTACATTTGACCAAACTAGGTTATGTTGTTGTGAAAACAAGTATCACACAGTTTATGATATTTAGGTTGACCTTCTTTAATAGGTTAACATTTTTTTATTGTCCTTCTGTAATAGGTCAATATTTTTTGATTGGCCTTCCTTAGTTGGACAATATTTTGGAGTTTTACAGAAAATGTTGTGTATTGGTTAAATATTATGTAATGTATGGATAACATTACAATCTTAATGGCATTATAAAGTTATGTGTTCTTGTTTACATTGTACCAAATGTTTACATTATCTGTTAGTATTTGTATTGGTCAAACACAACTTTATAAAACTGATTTTTCATTCTATTACATTACAAAAAGTGTGTAACACAGTTACACAAATCCCATATCCCATTTGTTTACATTGATCCCTTATATATTAAACCCTAAATCCCATATCCCATTTCTTCATACACAAATTGGTAAAACACACAAAATGAGGATTCTATTACATCACAAATACCCAAAATCCATACATAATACCTAAAACCCATATTCAAAATGAAATTCCCATAGCACCTATTAAACCTTTACAATTAGGAGAACATTATTCTAGAAAAAACCCAATGAAAAACACCACACCAAGAACCAAAATTCCCAATTTTTTTCTTTCTTCCTTTGTTTCTCCATAACAACAGCCCTTCTTTGAAGACCAAAAATAACAGCTTTCGACCTAGGGCTCACTGGTGGATCATACCAGCAAAAAAATTTGCATCCCCTAACCCCTTTTCCATAATTTCCACAACCCCAAAATCTCCTACCTAGATTTTCATTGGTCCATCTTGTTTTCATCATTGAACGAGCTCTACAATAATAAACGCGATTCATTTCTGCATCCATTTCAAACTTCAGCCTCCAAGAACACCTTCTTTCTTTGAAATCTTAAAAAGGAATGTGATTTTTATGAATTTAGGGTTTCATGTTAATTTAAATAGGCAAATGAGCATGTGTTTTTATTTACCTGGCAATCTGATGTGGGCATATGGATATCCGGCATAGCACAAAAAATTGAAAAAAAAAGCCACATCAGCTGCGCCATTAGTTTTGTAATGGCAGGTGGCTAAAATAGAACCACTTAAATAGTTGTGTGGTGCATTTGCCGAAAAAAATAATATAGTGGTCATTTTGACACCAAACCCATAGTTTAGTGGTCATCTGTGTAGTTTACCCTAAATAATAAAACCCAAAATATAATACACGCCCATAAATAATACCCAAATAGTCCAAATGTCTATTACATATGTAAAAATGTCTTTTTCATAATTCAAAAGCCCAAATCAGATTTACAAGGCCCAAATTATACATTTCCCTCTCATTTTCACCCAACAAACACACAAAGAAACACAAATTGGCCTATAATTAAATTTTTCCCACCTAAATTTGCCAAGTATAAATTTCCTATTGGTCCAGAAAGCTTCACATGGATTGTGCTTTCATGTGACGTCATGGATGATGTCACGATCCCCTCACTATAAAAGAAAGAGAGAGAATGTGTCAGCCATTAATTACAATCATTAAAAAATATTAACCACATTAAATAATAATAATGAGGAGAGAGGAAGTCCTCGGAATGTGAGGCGACCGGTACTTGAAGGGTTCACCATGAACCACCGCGAACCGCCCCAGAACAGTGCTGGAGCCGCCGAAAATTTCGCCAGAGCACCAACGGACGCTGCAAGAAACGTCCGAGACCGCCACGGCCACTGCAACTGAGGTAAAACCTCCCGAATTTCTTCATTTTTCTGTAAATAAACTAAAATATTAGATCAAATTAAAAGTAACGTAAAAAAACAGTAGATATAAATAAGTTTCGGTTAGTGTCCGCCTTGAGTCGTTGGCCAGAGAGTGTCGATAACGACGGAGCAGCGGAGTGAGCCTCGATTTTGGGTAGCCTAGACTTAGATCAGGAGAACTTGGGTGGATTCTTTTGAATCCGGGTAGATTTAGGACGATTTGGGGAAGCACGGGTTAGATCTAGTCAGATCGGGGTAGATTTAGGGTTTGAGATTAAATTTGGGGAAAATTTTAGGTGGTTTAGGTTTTTGGCACGGTGGCCGGAAACTTTAGAGCTACGGCCGGCTAACGGCGGACTATAGTCAGAGTATGGCGGCAGAAGATTTGACGGCTCGGTGGTCAAAGGGGGGACCGGTGACCGGTGGACACTTTTGCTTGACCGATAAAGTGTTGTTTTGGATCAAATGTGAAAAATGTGAAGAATGGTGTTTGATTTTTGTGAAGAACATGGTTTTGATCCATTTTTTTAAGATTGAACTCTAATTTGGTGTTAGTGGTCAGAGAGTTTTGAGAGAAGGCTTAGTGAGGAGAGAGAGTGCGGGGATGAATAATGGGTGAGTTAACTCAGTCTAGGGGTTTTTATAGTGTTCTCAAAACTACGTCGTTTTGAGCCGGGTTGGGAGGATCCACGAATAAGCATTCGGGTGAAAGGGGATCCGCGAATTTTTCTTTTGGGGTTAATTCTTTCCCTAGTCCCTGAACTTCACAGCTATAATTCACTTTGGTCATCATTATCTTGTAATTTGGGCATCTCGCTTCCAATTTAATTCAATTTAGTCCCTTTTCAGCTTTAATTTATTTGTTTAATTGTTTAATTATATATTTGTTTGCATACTTAAAATTGAGCATGTGATTTTATTCTTTAGGCAATTTAGCCACCTAATTAATACTAATAATTAGAGTCTTTAGCCTTGGTCTCTTAATCATATAATTAAGTAGGAAAGGCCATTGTAGCAAATAAAGGAATATTTGAAACAATATTAGAATGTTCAATATTGGTTAGTATCACATTGAAGAGTGATGTTAATCAATGAATATTCCGATGAAGGTTTCAATGTTTCATTTTAACCTAGAAAATGGAAATGAATCACAATTAGATTAATTAAAATTAAAATAGGGCTAATGATTAGGATTACCTTAATTAGGAATATTATTACTTTTGGGATCATTAAAGATAGTATCCAATATTAATTTGGATGTTATCATTTATGTCAAAAAATTATTAATATTCTTAGAGCTTTAAATTAAACAAATTGGTGGAGCCTAATTAGGGTTTACTTAAAATTGGAAAGACAATAATTTGCCATGCATTAAAACCTTTTGTGTTGAGGTACATTTTGAATATAAATTGAAGTGTCCTAATGTAACTGGACGTTTCATGCTTATATTCGTCCAAAATGTATTTTCTTGCAAAAGGATACCCTCATTCGGAATAAAATTCATTTTACAGTTAAAAGAATCGATTAAATCCATATTAATGTTCTAAATGTCAAAATGCGACGTGTAATTAATGAGGTACCAAAAACGGGCGTTTGTAGGGGTGTTAACCCTTCCCTACACATAATTGACTCCCGAACTTGAACTTTTCAAAAAGAATTTCTGGTGCGTTTTTATGGTGTCCGGCCTACCAAAGTGGCCGGTGGCCACTCCAAAACGATTTTTAAGTAAATAAAAGGGATTTTGATTAAATATGGAAAATTAATTAATTACAAGATAAAATTAGTCAAAAACCCTGATTTTCCAAAACCCTAATCGTCAGGCTATTTTTATTCCAAACTTAAAAGCTAGTTTTCATAAACGGTTGCAATAGCTTGGCGACTCCGCTGGTGATGTATTTGAGAGTCAAGCCTAATAATTAGTTACACATGGCATTTTTGCATTTCTAACATTAATTTAGATTTAATTTTTTCTGAAGAATTGTTCGATGGATTTTAGGAAGAATATGGGTAGTTTTTGTGTATGTTATATCTGTCATTCATGCATAAACCCTAAACCCGGGTTTTCCACCCTTAAGTGGGAGTAAGACAATATCCGATGTGATGCTCTCCAGCTCCGAGTTCAGATTTTTTTCTTCTTCCGGTATACTAACCTTATGCGCTGTGGGGCCTACGCCTCCGTTATAAGGGACCTATACTACCGAATGGATGTCTTACTGTCGTAGTAGACGGTAACGACAGTTCAGGAACAGAGAGTCTAGAACCAAACCAACATTCTGTTTTAGAAGCCTACCCCGCTAGAGCCAGACAGAGACCTAGGACAAGTGCTGCCAGTTTAAATAATTTTCTCTGGTTATTTTTTCCTTAATTAAATTGTTTTATTTACCATCAATATAATTTTTGCTTACACAATTAATTTACCATACTGACTCGTTTCTTTTGTTTTCTTTTATTTTTTTGTTTTTGTTTTGCATTTTGCATCGCATCATCATTGCATGAAGGTATTGATTCAACAAAAGTGGTTATCAATAGAAGACAATCATGAGAGATGAAGGGAATCGTAATCCGATAGAAGAGACTACAAATATGAGGTAGTATCCGGGACGAGTCACGGGAAAAATAAAGAGTAGTTCATCCAAGGGTCATACATCTAATTATGTTAGTGCCAATACTGACAAGAACGAGATACAAGAACTGAAGAGACAAATGGCTGAAATGATGACAATGATGACGATTATGACCAAAGACAAAGGGCATACTGATCTGAAAGGAGACCTGAACAAAAACTAGAACATTTATAAACGACCAGGTCCGAGCACCGTTATAATTCGCATTAATAAATCAATTGGAGGTAAAAGTAAGATAAACTCTAGGAGCGTAATTATGGGCCCGGAAGAAGTTCGAGTGGAAGGAAATGAAGAGTCTTTTAACTCAATCCCGATGACATATGCAAATTTACTCCCGTTTTGGTAGAAAAGAGACTTGTGAGCCCAGTCTGGTCCAAGCCCAAAGAATTTTCTTATTCAGGAGGTTACAACGATAATGCAATGTGTGATTATCATCAGGACAGTTCAGACCACACTACTGAGAATTGCGAAGGTTTGAAGGACAAGGTTGAAAATCTTATCAAAATAGGCCTATTGAGTTTTGAAGACGGAAGACTCAAATTTCCTAGAAGCCTGAAAATTAATAGAACACCTGGAGATGTAAAGATGAAAGAAAATTCAAGTCCATCAAAATCAATTCAGTGTGCCAGGACAACGTTCGAACTTCGGTATCCCTTCAGCAGATTGCCAAAAGACTAGAGATTACAAGTTTCATTTTGACACAATCCCTTTTTCATACCAAGAATTGTATCCTCAGTTGTTGAAAGCCCGATTGGTGACCCCATAGTTTGCCACACATTTGCAACCTTTATATCTGAAATGGTATGATGCCAAGTCTCATTGTGAGTATCATGATGGAACCTATGGACATTTTTTTGAAAATTGCGTCACCTTCAAACGTCAGGTTCAAGTTCTTTTGGAGTACGAAAAATGGAAATTCGAGACAGAAAATTGTCCTAAGTCGATGACTGAGTGGGAGACACGCAATTAAAGGACCCAGAAAGAGGGGCATCTGTTCGAATAAAAGGTTCAAATAAGGAAGTGAATGCATGAGAAAGATAATCTGGATGAAGAGCTGAAAAGTCTGTAATTCGATTATCAAGGAATTCGTTCGATGCTCAAGAATGCTGGTTTGGGTGTGACCTTGGAACAATAAAAAAAGAGAATTAAAGAACTGAAGCGTGAAGCTGAGTATTGGAAGAAGAATTGTAAGACAAATGAGAATCGAGTCAACACGCTCCTTTGAGATCTGCAGACAATGGAAATACAATGCAATGTTGTCGTAGATGAGTTAAAGGTTAGCGAAACTAAACACGAGATGATGAAAATGTACATGCAAATGTATGAAGGTACGACTATCGAGCTGAAGGCCAGTCAAGCTGAAAATAAAACACTAAAGAAGAAGGTAGATGAGTACCTCAACATCACACTAAAGTAAAAGGATCTTACAGAAGACATTAAAGAAGACTGTCAAGAAATTGAGGAGAAGCAACATGTCAAATTTCATAGATTAGGAATGAAGATACGAGAAAGGGACAATGACGTGAAAGATGCTATTACCCAAGCATGAGAAGTGGCTCAACAAGTAGCATACTTGGCTGATGTGGCAATAGAACTGAGTCAGAATGCTGAACCAACATTAGATTGCGGAGGAAAACTGACTTGGCTCTTATAGGAAGCAATGAATTTGGGAGTTAGAGCTCACCAATATTTGTAGAATCTAAAATCAGATGAAACGAATTCTTTTATCTCAGTGAAAGTGGTTCTATGATGATCACCTTGTAGAATCAATACCTCATGCATTCTTGCATTCATGCATTCATGCATTCATGCATCTTGCATATATTTCATATTTCATGGTCATCGTACATGTTGCTGATGCGGAAGAATTTACATACTTGAAGGAAGAAGTTAGTCCGAATCAAAGAAAATGATTTCTCGTCAGTATAGCTTTGGAGGCATGAATAATTTGGTGGCTAGAGCAGACAAGCTTGAAGAATGCCAAGAATAGTTAATTCAGATTCATAAAGAAATGATGGAGTATATGAGGAAGTTCCAAGATGAAACAAAGGGGTAGATTAATGAGTTGATGAATATGATAATTACCACAACCAAAGGAAAGGGTTTGGCAGAAGATTCTTTCATGCAAAAAGACATTGGAAATATAAGTGACAATTGGAACAACGACTTCGTAGCAGAAGAGACTTTAACTGATGAAGAACAAGCTATTATCAGTCAATATGAGATATTTTGGACTGCCTTGGAATGCCCTATTGAACTGATATTGGATAGGATCGAGGACTCTCCTTTGAAAATCCTATCTTCGCTTGTTAACAAAGACTTGGATAAAATGGAGCTACAAGTTGGGGAAAATGAAGAATGTAACAAGAAGATGAAGATGGCAGTTGCTTTGAAGTCTGAATCGTAACCTCACTCAGCACAAGATAAACCTTTGATTTCATCAATTTCGAAACCTCAGTAGTTATCGGTTGATCAAGTTTCGGGTTTTCAGAAGAAGAAAGAGAAATTGAAGGACTTCCAATTTAGTCATACTCCTTTCACATATCAAGAATTGTTTTCCAAGTTGCTACAAGCTCGACTGGTTGCACCATGCTTCGTCAAACCACCATTGCCGCCTTATCCAAGATGGTTTAAGGAAGAAGGTCATTGTGACTTCCATGTTGGTATTCAGAGCCATTCTATCGAGAAATGTATAAGTTTTAGGCGCAAATCAGCATCTCTTGGATCTCAAAGTAGTAGAGTTTGAAATGGAAGTTCCATATCTAAAGATCAATTATCCAAGTACAATCAGTCCCGTGAAATTAGACAATAATCAAAATAACGAGGACAAGAAGAAGACGAGTCTTCCCAATGGGGTCAGTAAGATGACAATTCTGGGTTTGAAGGTCAATTATCCTGCTATAATCAGTCTTGTAAAGGCATACAAGGATCGAAGTAATGAGAACAAGAAAAAGACGAGTCTTTCCAAGGGGCTAGACGCAGAGCGAGGTTAGCCGAAAGGAAGCATTTACAACAAGAAAAGTTTCAAGAGGAGACACATCTTGAAGTTTTCCAAGTCTCTATCTCAATCTTACTTCCTTATCTGATACAGGGGCAATACCTTGTCCCTAAGCCAAAGGAGAAAATGTCAGATCCATTACTTTTCAATTACAATCTGGATAGTATTTTTGATTTCCACATTGAAGCATCATGACACCCTACTAAGAGATGTTGGGCTTTAAAAGAAGAAATAGAGAAGATGATTACTAATGGAACATTGACCCATGAAATGGTGAAGCAATGGGTTGAAAAACGACCGAGTGAGCTGTTGCAACCGTTGAAGAGTCAGAAAAGACGGATTTGTATTCCTAAGATGGCCTAAAGTGTGGATGCACAAAAATTCTCAGCTTGTCCATATTTGGTTGGTTCAATTTTTCTCGCATTCTAAGTTTTCTTTTGAAACGATACATGGAAATAATTTTTCTACTTTTTGCCCAAAGTAGTAGAGATCATTTTCAAGGGGCATATGTCGTGTTTGATGGTTTTCATTTCAATAGAAGGGTGTTTTTAAATATATAGATATGTGTATTCTCTTCTTACCCTTTTAGGCCTCTGGATGCCAATTGCAAGGTACGATACTGATTCTGGTACGAAGAACGATTGGATGTTGTGAAGACAATGAAGTGAGATATATTTCCTGGTCTACTCAGGTCAACAAAGTAAGAAAACCCAGATTACAACACTTTTGATGATGTTCGATGACAAATCCTTGAAGTTCATAAACATTGAAGCAGAGTAGGCGATTTTAACCAAGTAGAGTTGCTTGAAATTGAAGTTCTAAGGGTAGTCTTCTATACCCTAAAAGACATAATAAGAGCGAGAAAGAAAAAGAGAAGAAAATGAGAGGAAAAAGAAAAAAGGAAAAATAAAAAAAAAGTGAAAAAGAAGAAAAAGTGGGAAAAGAAAAAATGAAATATGAAAAAAGTGAAAAAGTGAAAAAAGAGAAGGAAAACGAAAACGAAAAAGAGAAAGAAAAAAGTGAAAAAGAAATAAGAGAAAAATGAAAGAAAAAGGGGAGGAGTGAGGCAATGAACTATTGAATAAATATGTCTCGGAACATCTTGATGGAGTTGTGGGGGATATCGACAAATCTAATAAGGAGCTACGCTCCACATGTCCAATACCCAAGCGCCAGAGATGTATCTTTGATGGCATGTGTATAATAATATATAATAATAGCTAATAAAAATCAGAAGCACACACATGCACTTATAGAACTCTATTCTAAGAATGATATTTTTGCACTCTACTAGTTAAACAAGTCCGGAAAGCTTGAACACATTTATGAATGGAAAAAGGATGAAGAGAACGGAAAAAGAGTTGTTTTATGGCTGGATCGAGCAACGCAATAATCATAGGGTGTGAACCGAGTGATTTGGAAGAAATTTCATAACCTCAAATGTTGCCACAACATTCATGAGTTATGCTACCCATGGGAGGGTAGAATCTAAAACGCTCTTGCACTTGATATCCAGGGCATCCTATTCTGTTTTCTTTCCATACTAAAATTTTGATTTTCTAGGCCTAATAAGGCGCCCTCTATTGAAATGACAATCAGCAACCTGACAATTTTTTTTCAAAAAAAGAGATAAACTTCATTATACAAGATCATGAGTGCAAATGGTCATCTGGATATGGTAAAGATATGGATGAGTACGAGACGCTCATTTGTTCGATAGTTTTCTGGTCAAGAGTTAGGTTTAACTAGCCTACCTTGAACCTTTATAGCCTTTTTAGTGAAAAATATTGCTTGAATTTGTTTGATTTCATTGCTTATGTGTTTTTGCTCCTATATGCATCTATGCTTGTTGCTAAGGGGAGTATGCATCTGTTTTAGCTCATACATGATGTTTACTTATCATTTGCATGCATTTCGAGTAAAATCGAATTTTTGAGCACATTGCTGGCAAAATTGACATTTCTGGCATAGGTGTATCGATACGGCTCATCGTGTATCGATACGAGTTCATAAGGACGCTTCAGTACAGGTTGACATGTACCGATACGGGGTCGAGTTTTGGTACAACTTAAAAACTATACTGGTACGCGATTTTGATACGCCACGTGGTGTATCGGTACGCATAGCTGCTGGAGAGTTTAATGGGCATTAAAAGAAGGGTTCCAACTTTAAATCAAACACCCCTTTCTCCCAAAACTGTAGATAAAATTTTTCCTATAAAATCCTCTCAAACCCTCCTGTTTTCCACACAAATCTTAAAATCTTTTGAGGCCTTTTGGGTTATTCATCAAACCCTAGTAAAATCATCAAGTTTGGTGCATCATCATCTCCTAATTCATCCATAATCCTATATTCAAGGTATAAACTTCTTTTCTTTATTCTTTAATTTTGTTCTTATTTATACACTGTCTTTGATTCAAAAATATATATTTGGTATGTATATAACTTTGTTTTCAAATATTTTGTAAAAAAAATTCAAAAATTGAATTTTTTCGAATATAAAATTATATCGTATATTTTCAACACTGTTTTTCCAATTTTAATTTACCAAAAAATCCGTTTTTATACTTTTATATGTTTTTAAACTATATGATATAGGTTTTTACAATACCTTGAACATTGGATTGCTCATTGGATCGAATTTGAAGACTTATGCATACATTTTGTTTTGTGGTTTGATTTTGATTTCAGGTTTTGTTATGGTACCTAAGAAAAGACAAAGAAGAGAATTGGGACAATCCTCAAATCCCAATTCTGACAACGATGGTACAAAACCAAACCTCACCTTTATTTTTTCAAAAGTGTTTTGATGAATCAAGATATCTCAATGCTATGGCTCACTTCAAACCATACCAACGTTATAAAATCCGTCATGAGCGTATTCCCTCTATCCCCTTTTTATCCTCCGAACATTTTAAATTCAAATATCTTGAGCTTTTGGGAGCTTTTGGGACAATCCTCAAATCCCAATTCCAACAATGATGGTACAAAACCAAACCTCACCTTTATTTTTCAAAAGTGTTTTGATGAACCAAGATATCCCAATGCTATGGCTCACTTCAAACCATACCAACATTATAAAATCCGTTATGAGCGTATTCCTTCTATCCCATTTTATTGCTTAGCAAAAACCCTTTTATTTGTGATCTTTTTAGGAGTTTTCAAATTTTTATTAAAAATGAAGAAAGTTTTTTTCTTAAAAAATCATTTTTAAAGAAACACCCCAATTTTTAAAACTTTATTTTCAACAACACAATTATTTAATATTTTTAGAATGAGATGGATTGAAAACTTTTATTTTCAATAACACAATCTTTTGGTTTTTTTTTATTAAAAATGGATCAAAATTTTATTTTCAATGACACAATCTTTTAGTTTTTTTTTTTTTTTTTGAGAATGAGCATGGATCAAAATTTAGTTTCAACAACAAGATCTTTTAGTTTTTTTAAGAATGAGATGGATTAAACAAAGTTGAAGAACATGAACAAACAAAATTGAAAATCAAAACACGAACAGAAAAATTTACCGAACACAAATTTCGATCTCCAATTCCAAATTGCAACCTAAAAAATATGAACAAACAAAAATTTAACCAGGAAAATAAAATTAAAAAATAAAGAAAAGAAAGGAAAATTTAATAGAAGTGTAGAAATCACGAGCTATCTCCACTCGAACCAATTCCAATTGCCACCAAAAATTCGAACCAAAGCTACTCCAAACTCAAACTAACTTCAACAATTTCCAGCAATTTTCAAACAACTCTATGGGAATTTTTGTATGAATTTTCAGTGTTTTTTCTTGTCCCTTACAATGGGGAAAGGGGCTCAATTTATAGGGTTTTGGTGCATGGAAAACAAGGAAATTTGGGGACACAATCCCTTCATTTCGTCCAAATCAAACCAAAAATTAAACCTTATTATTTCCTTTTCTAACATGATTGAAAATCAATTCTAATTTGACTCGAATTTGGGAAAATTTAGGTGTTCTTTCCTTAACCCGAAACTAGGTTTTTGACCTCTTTTCCTTCTTGTTTACAGGTGATCGGACGATGGCAAGGAGCAGCGACGGCAACGTTGGACTCGGCGGGTCGTGGCAGTTCAGCCGACACCATTGGCGACGACCGCCGCGGCGTAAATCGGCGATAAATAGCTGCAATAGCCTGGTTTGAAATAGGGGAGGAGTTTGGGGAAGAAACCATGTGCCGCCACGTGTCTGGCGCGTGCATCGCACGCACTCGGGGTTTATATAAAAAATGAGTGAAAATTTAGTGACAACAGCTGCCCTTCTTTGCTCGTCTCTGTGAAACATGGATAGAGCAAAGACCAAAAGACACTAATTTTCACCGATTTACTGATTGGTTCCATTCTCCTGATGCCCGAACGGATAGGCAAGTTCTGAAAAAAAAGGTTCTATCCTCCTCATGCTCGGATAGATAAGCAGGTTGAAAAGGGGTTCCATCGTTCTCATGCTCGGATGAATAAGCAGGTTCCATTTTCCAAACGCCTAAACGGATAGGCGGGTTCTGAAAAAAGGTTCTATCCTCCTCATGCTCGGATAGATAAGTAGGTTGAAAGGGGTTTCATCCTCCTCATGCTCGGATGAATAAGCATGTTCCATTCTCCAAACACCCAAACAGATAAGCGGGTTCTACTCTTCAAATGCCCGAATAGATGAGCTGGTTCTATTCTCCAAGTGCCCGAATAGATGAGTAGGGTTCCATTCTCCTTGCGCTCGAACGGATATGCGGATTCTATTCTCCAAATGCCCAAATAGATGAGCTAGTTCTATTCTCCAAGTGCCCGAATAGATGAGCAGGGTTCCATTCTCCGTACGCTCAAACGGATAGGCAGATTCTATTCTTCAAATGCCCGAATAGATGAGCTGGTTCTATTCTCCAAGTGCCCGAATAGATGAGTAGGGTTCCATTCTCCTTGCGCTCGAACGGATATGCGGATTCTATTCTCCAAATGCCCAAATAGATGAGCTAGTTCTATTCTCCAAGTGCCCGAATAGATGAGCAGGGTTCCATTCTCCATACGCTCAAACGGATAGGCAGGTTCTATTCTCCTCAAACCTGAATAGATAGGCGAGCTCGTTTGCTGGGAAAACTTTGATATACCTGTCAAAACTCAACAAAATGCTATGATTTTGATGAGCATGCCCCTAAGGATGCCTATCTCATGTATGCATGTCTCATTTCTTTTGCTTTTTAAATTGTTTTCCTCAGAATTAATTTTTCCTTTGGTTTTTGTATCCACGCGTTTGCTCACTCAATCTAGATAAACAATTGTGTTTTTTCATTGTATTTCTTTGACTCATGAGAAACGTCTGATCTTAGCAAATTTGCCCACTCAATCCAGTGATATTATACTCCTGGTTGGAAGGACAGACTCCTTCAATTATCTCTATTTTTCATTCTCATTCTTTGTACCTCTTTGCTTTATTGAAAACAATCTGATCTTCGTAGGCAAATGTCTCAAGATCTACTATCATTGTAGTTGATCCATCAATATCGAATGTAAGGCCTCCTTGAATAGTATTGAAATCTTCAAGTCTTCATATGCCCCTTAAAATAACATTAAGCATCCACAATGCTTCTTGTGAATTCTCAAATTCTTGCCCCTACAGAACATCTTGAAGCATTTGCATGTAAATACTTGTAGCAAAGCTTATTTCCACCTTGAATGATGTTGGCGCTTTAATCTCTTCCTCGCGTGCCTGTAAACTATCCCAATTAGTGGCGCAACATTATCCCTTTTTCATGCTTTTGGGATCTTACATATTATGTGTGGATCGTGCTTGACAACACAGTCCACTTAAAACTCTTTAACACATGTGCTTCTTCTTCTTCTTCTCATGCAAGGTGGTGCCCCTATTCAAACTGAGGTTCAATTGTTTCCTGAAGTGATGGAGAACATGCGTTCCTGGTTCCCTACAGTTGGGATCAATACCCAAAAAAATCTTTTGCTTTTTATAAATCTATGTCAGCCTACTTGTAAGATGCAAGGAAAGGCTAGAAAATGATAGTTTTAAAGGAAGAAGTCATGTCATATGCAAGAAAAGGCTAAAAATGGGTGTTGCGTGTAAATAAGACTATCGCAATTGAGTGCAAGTATACACGACGCAAGTAATATAGTGATACGAAGTATCGGATATCGTCTCCACAGGGATTGGAAATACTTCTAACTTTAAACCTTTGCACAAGAAAAGAAATAGATTTAATAAGATGTTTTGAGAATTCTTGAAGATAAACTAAAATAGAAGAGGAAATCAGATTGATAAAGTAGGCTGGTATTGATTTGTTCAGTAGTGCAGGTGTTGCATTGTTCTGAGGACTTATGTTCCTTATGTTGTCGAGCCTGTCGCGGCAGAGGTATGTTGTTGTCGCGGCAGCGATCAACAACTCTGTTACTTCAAGCTCGGCAAGAACCTATGTTGTGACTTGTCCTATCCCTAGATCCAAGTTCTGTCAGCGAACACATCTTGGATGATACCTCCCGGCATGAATCGAAGGATGAACACCGATGTTTGTGAATTCTTCTTTAGCTGCTTAACCTTGTACCTATCCCTAGGCCAAGATAGTTTAACCATAAACTGGAAAACTGTATTTACTCATTTCTTATACTTAACTCTCTCGATATTAAGTAAATAGATAACCTCGCAATGCTCTCCTGATACTCTTATGAGATGTTGAAACTAGAGTAAATAAACTTGAAGTTTTATTGATTGAACAGAAAAACCTAAGAAACAGTTTAACCCTTACAACTACTTTACAAGATCAACCCTCAGCCCTGGGGAAGGTTTAGAACATGATGAAGAAGAGAATAGCTAGGGTTTATGATGGAAGACGGCTAGGAACTAGGTTATCCTTTCCCTTGTCGAAATACAAGCATATATATAGGCCTTGGGTGTAAGCTTTCTTAATGGCGAAGAATACTAGTTTGAATTAAAGTACAATTTATTTAAAGACTAAATCTCTGAATAAACGTCCCTTAGTTTGCCCTATCTTCTTGCTTTGACTTTTCCTCAAACTTTGGGCAAGGCCTTCCTTGTGCTTCTGGGCTCCAAAAATTATGTGAGTGGTCTACAAAAATCAGGCCTGAAATCCTCTATCAGTCGAACTCCACTTTGCATTTTCCATCTCTGTTGTCTTCACTGTCGCCACTTCTGTCACGGAAGCTGTCACGACAGTGATGTATGAGGCAGTTTTCTTCACTCCTGCTCTGCAGTTATCTTCTGTTCCTCTGCTGCCCTGGATACTGCCACGACAGGTACCTGCAATAATTAACCGAAATCAGCAGTATTTGTGCAAAATTATCTATATGTGATGTTTATGCAAATTCTATCCTAAAATGCAACTAAACATGATTGAGTGCATCAATAATATGGATAAATAAGGGCTAAAATGTAGAACATTTATGCACTCAACACACCCTCAAACTCGAATTATTGCTTGTCCTCAAGAAAATGCAATCTAACTAAGAATGAAACTTTTTGGCTTTGGCTTAACTCAATGAACAACCATTACCTAGAGCACCTTCACCATCAAGATCAATATCTTTTCGGATGTTTACGGACTTATCTGGAGCAATACTATAATTCTCGTGTGAGTGTGTGCAGGTTTTTTGAACAAATATGAGCCTAGACTCTTTAGCAACCAGAATAGTTACTCAACTCACTTGGGTTTTACTTCAAAAATAATTCTTAACTAGAGCCAATTTCGGGCACCTCTAGTTTTCTTCCTAACTTAGATTGAAGTCTTTCTATTTCTACTAGAGCCGTTTTCGGGCACCTCTAGTTATCTTCCTAGAGCCAGTGTTAGGCACCTCTAGGAGTACCTCTAGTTATCTTCCTAGAGCCAGTGTTAGGCACCTCTAGGAGTAAACTGAGTCTAATTTTTTTTCTAACTCAAGTGGCTAAGCTTCCTATTCTAAGTTTACTAACAGAAGTCTTAACAACATATAAGTCACAAAAGTGTTTTAAGTGTTCAGAACTATAGTAAGGCTCTAAATACTTCCTAAAACATTCTAAAGCTACTGTCACGACAGTGAAGGCCGCGACAGGTAAGAGAAGTTCAAAAACTTAAGCCAAATTTTTTTAGACACAAAAATAAATAGTTATAACATAAAATATAAATAGTCTATTAATAATAGGAGGACTGCCTACCCCCAAACTCTAGGGTTGCATTGTCCTCAATGCATGACACATAAAAACAGAAAGATAAAAAAACATCACAAATAGAAAATCAAAACATAGAAGACAGAAGAGTAAGAAACTTAAGTTGAAGTGCCAACATTGATGTCGTCACTGCTGTCGTCTATGCGGAGCTGTCGGCGGTCAGTTACTTTTAAAGCTGAGGCTGCCTTCGTAGTTGGAGAGGATGAGGCTACCTTTTTTTGCCTCTCGAGGTGGCTGGATTCTGGTAGGTGAAATTTTTGGAGCTTTATCCAGAATCTCTAGCTCACTGTCACTTTTATTGCTGCTTTTGTTGCCGTCTCCATTGTCGTGGCAGGGTCCCTCTACATCGAGATCAAGCTTCTTTTTCTTAATAGGAGGGAATTTCTTGGCTATTTGGCATACGAAAGAAGGTTTAGAGTCTGAATCATCTTGCTAGACTGAAGAGGAGGAGAAATCCTCGAAATATTTTGGATCGATTTCTGGCACTGGTTCCTTTCTCTTGGCTCCTCAAGAGGGCTGGTCTTTCTCCTTGAGAGAGGTGGGAGTAACCAAGGTTGATTCAGACCTTCTGTCGAGTGGTCCTGTCGCGGCAGATGGCGGGGCGAAAGCAGCTGTCGGTGTGGCTTTCTTGGGGGAGGTGACAGGTGATGGGGCAGAAACAAGGTTTTCTGGAAAAGGAGGAAACTGCACGTTGGGAAAATTAAGTTCAACTTTAATAAAATTTACCGTTGCAGTGTGGAAATCCCTCATATACTCCATATATCCTTGATGTCGTGCCTCCATTCGTTGCAGTAGGTGGATGATGTGGCTGGAGAAAGTGCCTGCTGGTATGTCAGGTTCTGTCAGATCAGGCTCTGCCGGGGCAGGTTCTGTTGAGTCAGGTTCTGTCGTGGTAGAAGGGTCGATGTATGACATTGGTGTGGATGCCTTGAGCTCCATCAGGCTGTAAAGGTTTTGTTGTGTCCAACCCTTGCCTTGGATCTTGACATCCTCTTTAATTTCGGGGACGTTCTTTGCTCTACATAGGTCTGTGATCAAGTGAGGGAAGAAAAGGGGACCTTTATCTTTCTGTGCGCACTCGAAAATTCTATCGAGAATGTACTTCCCCATGTTGATCTGGCGTTCATTTATAATTGAATGAACGAGGGACGGCCTTTGTCTATCCACTCGTGTTGTGTGATGTGGGCATGAGGCGTTTCTTTACGAAATGGTTCCATAGCTTGGCAGCATATGTGAGTTGAGTCCTTTGAACAGTCCACCAATGTTTTGGATCATCATTCCAGCTAGTGCCTTCTGTTGTGAGGTCTGCCATGATGATGTTGTAGTCTGCTGGCGACATATTTTCAATGAACTGTCTGTGTTTTGGTAAACATCTGCCATTTCAGACCAATGATTCTTTTTGCAATGAACCCCTCTAAACCCATATCTCCTCTCTTCTTTTGGTAAATAAAGCCCCTCTCTTCCCACATTTCTCTCTATTGGAAAGATTCGTAGTATCTTTTCTCCGTTTCTGCAGAGTCGAACCTTCTTCGGATTCTGCTGTGTGTGGGAGTGGAGACTGCTGTGGCAGAGGTGGAGGTAGAGCTTCTAGGGGTTGATCTTATCGTCATTGTAAGGGTATTGTGGAAACAAAAGGAAAGAAAATATTGAAGCTAAAAAATATTCTGAAACACAATAGAGAGAGTAGAATGAAGGTGAAAATGAAATGGGAGTGATGGTTTATATAGAATGGGATTTCTGCCCGTTGAAGCTATAACGGTTGGCGTGGAAAACGGAGCCAGCTGTCACGCGGTTTCTGGATGCGTCTGTTACGCGTTTTCGTGTTTTTTTCGCGTCTATTGCGTGTCTGCCGCGACAGCTGGTGACAGTCTATCTTTGCGTGTCTGTCGCGACAGCTGGTGACAGTCTATCACGACAGCCTTGTTACCATTGAGCTTTTTGTCTTGGGCTTCTTGGGTTGAGGTGAGTGTGATGGGCTGGTTCATTCCTTCTCTTTCCTCTATTTCTTTTATTTGCCTGAAAACTAAAATAAACTAATATTAAATTCCTACTTCCTAAAGCAATTAAAATAAAAGAAATAAAAAAATAAATTAAGTTAAATTAGGAATTCCTTGAGGGGCATCTCCTAAAGTAACCACTTTCTGTTCTCTTGGGGCTTCAGTCCCCTGATACTGCTTGAGTCTCTGTCCATTGACTTTGAACTGGTGCCCGTCCTTGATAGATCTTATTGTGATGGCTCCATGGGGAAAAACTTGAACTACCTGAAATGGTCCAGACCATCTAGACATTAACTACCCTGGGAAGAGCTTCAGTCGGGAGTTGAACAACAACACATTTTGGCCTGGTGTGAACTGTCATGGTAGAAGTTTTCTGTCGTGCCACTTCTTTGTCTTGTCCTTATAGATTATGGCGTTGTCGTGGGCCATGGCTTGAATTTCTTCAATTTCGTTTAAATCCAAGAGACTTTTCTGCCCTGCTCTATCCCAATCCATGTTGACTGTCTTAATAGCCCAATATGCTTTATGTTCTATCTCGACAGGTAGGTGGCACGTTTTTTCATAGATGAGTCGATAAGGTGACATTCCCAATGGTGTTTTGAAAGTAGTCTTGTAAGCCCATAATGCATCATTCAAGTGGAGAGACCAGTCTTTCCTAGATGGCTTAACCATCTTTTCCAGAATGTTCTTCACTTCTCTATTGGAGATCTCGGCCTGCCCATTGGTTTGAGGGTGATATGATGTTGTGATTCTGTGTTTCACTCCATACTTCTTCAATGCGCTAGCAATCACCCTATTGTCAAATTGCCTACCTTCGTCACTATTGATTGCCCTTAGGATGCCAAACCTGGTGAAGATGTGTTTGTGTAAAAATCTTTGGACGATTTTGGCATTGTTCTTTTGTGTGGCGATGACTTCTACCCACTTGGACACATAATCTACTGACAGCGGTATATACAGGTTCCCACAAGAAGCTGGGAATGGTCCCATGAAGTCGATTCCCCAAACATCGAAAATGTCGACTTCGAGAATGTTCTGTAGGGGCATCTCATGCCTTCTAGAGATATTTCCTGTCCTTTGGCACTTGTCACAACGCTTGTAAAAAGCTTGTGCATCTTTGAACAGTGTAGGCCAAAATAAACAGGACTACAGAACCTTGGCAGTAGTTTTGTTTCCTCCAAAGTGTCATGTTGAGTGCCTAAAAGTCCTATATTTTACCCCTCATTTATCCTTATTTTTTCTACACTCAAGCATGTTTAACTGCATTTTAGGTTAAGTTTTGCATTTACATCACAAATAGATAAAATTGCATAGATGCTGCTGATTTCGGTCACTTTTTGCAGATATCTGTCAAGGCAGCATCCAGGGCAGCAAAGGGAGCAGAAGCGAAGTGCGGAGCTGGAGTGAAGGGCTGACGAACACTACCTGTCGTGACCGCTGCTATGGCAAAAGTGGCGACAGTGAAGACACCTGAGGTGGAAAACACGAAGTAGAGATCGACAGATAGAGGATTTCAAGCCGGACTATCGTGGGCCACTCGCATATTTTTGAAGACTAGAAGCAGAAAGAGCTGTACTGAAGCAGTTCTAGTTGCCACCAAGAATGCTGCCGCAGAATGTCGCCCGGACAGCAATACGCCGACATAGTCAAGATGGGTCTCGTTTGATAGAGGACATTTTTCTGAGTCCATTGAGCCCAATCTTGCATTTTTCTGAGGCCGGGAGCGGAGCATAGAGCTGATCAAGGATAGATAAGTAAAGTAACTTATCTTTACTTGCTGAACAAGGATTTCTACTCATATAAGGATTTATACTCCAAAAAGGACTACCACTCCAAGAAGGACTTAGACTAGATCTTTGCCTATATATACCCATGTATGTAAGGGTATAAGGAGATAATCACATCCCATACCTCTCATCTCAAAACCCTAGTCATTTCTCTTTCTTCACCATGTTCTAAACCTCCCCTAGGGCAAAGGGTTGATATTGTAAACTAGTTGTAAGGGTTGTTCTATTCTTAGGATTTTTCTATTCAATAAAATAAAACTTCAAGTTTGCTTATTCTGGTTTCAACATCTTGCAAGAGTATCGGGAGAGCATTGTAAGATTATCTATTTACTTAATATCGAGAGAGTTAAGTACGAAAGGAGTAAGTCCTGGTTCTCCAGTTTATGGTTGAACTATCTAGGACCTAGGGATAGGACGAGGTTAAGCGGCTAAG
Organism: Hibiscus trionum; assembly: GCA_030270665.1. NCBI lineage: Eukaryota > Viridiplantae > Streptophyta > Magnoliopsida > Malvales > Malvaceae > Hibiscus > Hibiscus trionum. The sequence goes on along the minus strand of BSYR01000027.1, from coordinate 11,874,945 downwards.
GAAGAATTCACAAACATCGGTGTTCATACTTCGATTCACGCCGGGAGGTATCATCAAAGACGTGTTCGCCGACAACAGCTTACCTAGGGATAGGCTAAGTTAATCCAGGGGTTCTTGTCGAACTTGAAGAAACTGAGTTGCTTATCGCTGCCGCGACAGCAACAGACCGCTGCCACGACAGGTGCTGTCGTGACAAGAGCCAGACACAGAACAGAAGTCCTTGAACAGTGCAATACCTGCACTACTGAGCAATTCAATTCCTGCCTATTTTATATTTCCGATTTATCTTTTTACTTGATTATTTTCGTGACAATCTTAATCAATTTAATAAATCTCCTTCTTTTCTTTGTGCAGATAGTTAAAGGATAGAAGTATTCCAGTCCCTGTGGAGACGATATCCGATACTCTAGTATCACTTTACTACTTGTTTCGTGTACACTTGCACTATTTGCGATAGTCTTATTTACACGCAACATGTCCTCCATAAGGAACAACATGGCAGTAGTGGAGTACTTCTTCCTGTTCTTCCTTCGGTATGCATCTCCTGATAATTTGATCTGCATAATGTTTGAACAGAAGGGGTTCGTCCTAATAATAATGTTTTGCATCATTTTAGAACCTCTTATTTGCTTGATAGTTAAGTTCATGAGGTAATAAACCACTAACGAGATAGTTTACTATGTCAGCATACTAAGAAACTTCAGAAAACTTACCTGTCGCGGCAGCGCTTTTATGTACTTCAATGGTAGTGAATAACTGCTAATCGAGGAAAGTCTCATGTATGTTAACCTTGTTTTTATCTTGGTCCTTTCCCATCTCCAGTCTTGACAAGTGATCAGCTACTTGGCTTTCTGTTCCCTTTCTGTCTTTGATTTCTATATCAAACTCTTATAGCAGTAGAATCCAACGTATCAATCGTGGTCGTGCATCCTTCTTGGTGAACAAGTATTTTATTGCTGAATGATCCGTGTGAACCACCACTTTTGTCCCAAGTATGTATGGTCTGAACTTGTCAAAGGCGAATACCACAGCTAGCAACTCCTTCTCTGTCATGGTGTAGTTTATCTGGGCATCATTTAGGGTCTTGCTGGCATAGTATATTACGTGGAAGAGTTTCTTCTTCCGCTGCCCTAGTGCTGCCCCCACAGCATAGTCACTGGCATCACACATTATCTCGAACGGTAAACTCCAGTCTGGTGGATGTACTATTGGGGCTGTTACCAGCTTCTCTTTCAGTGTCTTGAATGCTTCAGTACTTTCGGCATTGAAGTCAAAGGCCTTATTCTGTTCCAACAAAAGACACAGAGGTTTAGTAATCTTAGAAAAATTAGCAATAAACCTACGATAAAAACGTGCGTGTCCTAAGAAACTCCTAATGCCCTTGACTGTGGTGGGTGGCGGCATTTTTTTCGATGACTTCGATTTTAGCTCTGTGCACTTCTATGCCACGACATGAGACTTTGTGTCCCAACGCTATGCCCTCATCTACCATAAAATGGCATTTTTCCCAGTTCAGTACAAGATTTGCCTCTTCACATCTTTCAAGCACTTTCTTCAAGTTGCCTAAGCAGTTGTTGAAGCTATCTCCAAAGACGAAAAAGTCATCCAAGAAAATCTCCAGGAAATCTTCCACCATATCAGAGAATATAGCCATCATACACCACTGAAAAGTTGTTGGTGCATTACACAGTCCAAATGGCATTTTTCAAAAGGCGTATGTTCCATAGAGGCATGTGAAGGTTGTCTTCTCCTGGTCCTCTGGTGCAATGGCAATCTGATTGTAACCTGAATAACCATCAAGGAAACAATAGTAAGGTTTTCCCGTTAATCTATTTAGCATTTGGTCAATAAAAGGCAAGGGGAAGTGGTCCTTCCGGGTAGCTTTATTAAGCTTCCGGTAGTTCATACAAACCCTCCAATCGGTCACAGCCCTGGTTGGGATTAGCTCATTATCCTTGTTGGTTACGACAGTTATTCCTCCCTTCTTGGGTACGCATTGCACAGAGCTCACCCACTTGCTATCCGAGATGGCGTAAATAATTCCAGCGTCAAGCCATTTGATAATTTCCTTTCGCACCACCTCTCGCATAGCTTCGTTTAATCGTCTCTAAGCATCTATCGTCGGCTTATGATCATCTTCCAAGAGGATTTTATGCATGCAAATTGCCAGACTGATGCCCTGAATATCGGCAATGGTCCATCCAATTACCTTCTTATGCTGTTGTAGCACACCAATCAGTTGTTGTTCCTATTCCTGCATTAACTTGGAAGAGATGATCACGGGCAACATATCATTGAGACCGAGAAAAACATATTTAAGTTGCCCTGGCAAAGGTTTAAGATCTAAAGTAGGTGGTTGATCTATGGAAGGCTTTTGAATCATATGTTTGTTAGAGGTATAGTTCAGAGGTTCGAAGAACTTACCTGGATGCATGCCTACCCAATTTACCTCCTCAGGATCTTCAGTGTCAGATGTGTCATTGTCTGAAGAGTTGCTGTCACCAGTACTGTCGTGGCAGTCTTCTAGGTGGCTGTGGCGACAGTGACCAATTTGTCTGCCATGACAGCTTGATCTGATGCAGGGTTGGTCTACAATAACCTCTGATATTGACATACATTCTTCCTGTACATCAGCTTGTTTCATGACCTGGAGAACATTTAGTTTTATCTACTGGTCGTAGACTCTCATAGTTAGTTCTCCCTTCTCTACAACGATCACTGTTCTACCTGTGGCTAGGAAGGGTCGCCCTAGGATGATGGGTGCATTCTCGTCTGCTTCACAGTCTAGAACAAGGAAGTCAGCGGGAAATATAAATTTATCCACTCTTACCAGGATGTCTTCAATTTTTCCTTCCGGTTGTACGTAAGAGCGGTCTGCTAATTGAAGCATGACTGTTGTGGGTCTTGCTTGTCCAATACCTATTTTATGAAAAACAGATTTGGGCATTATATTTATACTAGCTCCAAGATCACAAAGTGCCTTACCTACATACTGATCACCGATTATGCATGGTATAATGAAACTCCCAGGATCCTTATTCTTTGGGGGTGTACGGTTATGTAGGATTGCTATGCAACCTTCTGTCATGACTACAGTTTCAAACTCCCCAAGTCGGGATCTCCTAGACATTGCATCTTTAAGGAACTTAGCATAACCAGGCATCTGCTTAATGGCCTCCAACAACGGAATATTGATATGTACTTGCTTAAAAACATCGTAGATCTTCATAAGCTGGTACTCATGTTTCTGTTTCTTCAACCGCTGTAGAAAAGGGGGTGGAGGACGGCAATCTTCGAGACGTCCTTCACATGGGATTCGGATCTGAGGAGGCTCACATTCTTCAACTTCTTCTGTCGTCTCCTTCAATTTTTCTGTTGTCGTGGCAGGGGAGGCGACAGCAGATTGTTTCACGTCTGCCGGGGTAGTGTTGTCGGCAGGTGTCTGTAGGGTCGGTTCTTTACTAGGTGATTCTTTAATTTTCGGCCCTTGTAGTTGTTTCCCACTTCTCGTTGTTATAGCTTCACACTGCTCATGTGTTGGTTTTCTAGTGACCTCAGTATCACTAGGGAATCCTACATTTTGTCTGGTGTTGATGAACTGAGCTACATGACCGATTTGTGTCTCTAGAGACTTTAAAGTAGCCTCACGGTTTATCATTCTCATCTCTGTTTTATCCATGAATGTTTCAGTCTTCTTGACAAAGTGATCCATGTTGGCCATATATGCTCCAGTTTGAGACATGAAAGTTGCTAGGGTTTGTTCTAATGTACTTGTGGATGATGTCGACTGCTATTGTGGCTGCTGTCGCGACAGTATTCTAGAAACTCCTTGATTCTGATTATTTTGGACTGGAGGATTCAAAGCATTTTCTGGGTTACTCTAGGAGAATTTAGGGTTCTTCCTCCAATTCGGGTTGTAATCGTTAGAGTCGTAGCCTTTATTCTTGTTGTAGTTTCCAACATACATTCTCGTTTCCAGTTGTAGAGGACACTCTTCTGTACCGTGGTTTCCACTACAAGTTTCACACATCTCCTCGACATAAAATATCGCCTTAGATTCGTTCTTCTGCTGCAGGTTTTCAACTACCTTGGTGATGTATGCTAATTGGGTTCTTACCGAGTTGTCAGATTCGTGTTCCTTGACAGATACTCCTCGTCTTCCTCATCTTCCTTCCGTGGGGAACTGATCGTCGTTCTTTGCCAACTTTTTCAACACAAGCATTGCATCTTCCGACTCTTTGTCCAGTAACAAACCATTAGCTGACGAATCTATCCTCATTCGAGTGGGTGCATTGGCAGCATTGTAGAACTTGACGACCTGATTCCATAAAGGGAATCCGTGCATCGGGCAGTTTCGTAAGAGAGTTGTAAAACGGTCCCATGCCTCATGCATTGGTTCATCATCTTCCTGTTGAAAAGTAGAAATTTTGTTACATAATATTTCAGTTAAAAGAGAAGTATTAAAACGAGAAAGGAATTCACGGCAAAGATCTGCCCAAGTTCTTATTGAACCCGACGTTAACTTATTCCACCAGGTTATTCATGGTTGTCTAAATGATCCACAGATCTCCTGGAAGGTTTTCAAATGAATGGGGAAATAGTCGGAGTCTCAACACTTCTGGGCTTATTCCTGGTTGTCTAAATGATCCACAGATCTCCTGGAAGGTTTTCAAATGTTCGCGTGCATCCTCTATAGCAGAACCACCAAATTTTCCGGCTAAATTTATCATGCTGAACATCACAGGTTTTAGTTCAAAGTGTTCAACTTCCACATCTGGCAGTGTAGTTTGTAGTTCAACTTGATCATTGTCCATATATTCTCGGCATGTCTGTCGTGCTACCGGAGCAGCGGGAGGTTGTCGGTTGTCTTGAGCATTAGCAGGATGAATAACATCAACCCTAGGGTTGTTGTTATTGTTGTTGTTACCTACCCCAACACCTTGTCCTTCTTTTTCCATTGCTTTAATTCTTTCCTCAAGATAGCAGTTTCTCTCTATCGGGAGTCGGGCTTGGTTCCTGAGATGGTACGTACGATCAATTTCCGGGTCTAGTTTGTATTCAGGATTTGTATTGCGTCTCGATCTACGCATAAGCAAGAGAAGAAAACTTGTGAAAAGCACGGGGAAATATAACAACTAGAAATAGAAAAAATTAAAAATAAAAAGTGCAGTAATTAAAGGTAAAGGTATGTTGCCAGTCCCCGGCAACGGCGCCAAAAACTTGTTGTGTGTAAATAAGACTATCGCAATTGAGTGCAAGTATACAGGAAACAAGTAATATAGTGATACGAAGTATCAGATATCATCTCCACATGGACTGGAAATACTTCTAACTTTAAACCTCTGCACAAGAAAAGAAATAGATTTAATAAGATGTTTTGAGAATTCTTGAAGATAAACTAAAATAGAAGAGGAAATCAGATTGATAAAGTAGGCTGGTATTGATTTGTTCAGTAGTGCAGGTGTTGCACTGTTCAGAGGACTTATGTTGCTTATGTCGTCGAGCCTGTTGCGGCAGCACTTGTCGCGACAGAGGTCTGTTGTTGTCGCGGCATCGATCAAGAACTCTGTTACTTCAAGCTCGGCAAGAACCCCTGTTGTGACTTGTCCTATCCCTAGATCCAAGTTCTGTCGGTGAACACGTCTTGGATGATACCTCCCGGCGTGAATCGAAGGATGAACACCGATGTTTGTGAATTATTCTTTAGCCGCTTAACCTTGTACCTATCCCTAGGCCAAGATAGTTTAACCATAAATAGGAAAACTTTATTTACTCCTTTCTTATACTTAACTCTCCCGATATTAAGTAAATAGATAACCTCACAATGCTCTCCCGATACTCTTATGAGATGTTGAAACCAGAGTAAATAAACTTGAAGTTTTATTGATTGAACAGAAAAACCTAAGAAATATTTTAACCCTTACAACTACTTTACAAGATCAACCCTTAGCCCTGGGGAAGGTTTAGAACATGATGAAGAAGAGAATAGCTAGGGTTTATGATGGAAGACGGCTAGGAACTAGGTTATCCCTTCCATTGTCGAAATACAAGCATATACATAGGCCTTGGGTGTAAGCTTTCTTAATGGCCAAGAGTACTAATTTGAATTAAAGTACAATTTATTTAAAGACTAAATCTCTGAATAAACGTCCCTTAGTTCGCCCTATCTTCTTGCTTTGACTTTCTCCTCAAACTTTGGGCAAGACCTTCCTTGTGCTTCTGGGCTCCAAAAATTATGCGAGTGGTCTACAAAAATCAGGCTTGAAATCCTCTATCATTCGAACTCCACTTCGCATTTTCCATCTATGTTTTCTTCACTGTCGCCACTTCTGTCACGGCAGCTGTCACGACAGTAATATATGAGGCAGTTTTCTTCAACCCTTCACTCCTGCTCTGCAATTATCTTCTGGTCCTCTACTTCCCTAGATACTACTACGACAGGTACCTGCAATAATTAACTGAAATCAGCAGTATCTGTGCAAAATTATCTATTTGTGATGTTTATGCAAATTCTATCCTAAAATGCAACTAAACATGCTTGAGTGCATCAATAATATGGATAAATGAGGGCTAAAATATAGAACATTTATGCACTCAACAATGGGGATTTTAATAAAATAGTCATGGCAAACATTGAAAAGAGGAAAGTCAGATGCCCCAAAATTCATAGTATGAATGATTCATGAATCCATCTACCGAATAGTGCCCCACTTTTTGGTGGCTCTTTTTTTCTTACCCACTCCCCAAATTAAAATTTTCCCACTTTTCTAATCTCAATCAGGCATTAGAAGTTTTGAGGTCCCTAAAGAAAGGTTAACTCAATAACGCGGGATGTTTTCTGAAGACAAACTCCTTTTCTCAAATATTCATGTGTGATCCAAATGGTCTTTAAAGGCTTGTAACGTAGGCTAGGCTCGGGTTGCCAAAGAAAGATATATAGGCTCAAATACATGTATTAAGGGTATTTAAACTAAGGATTAATCTTTCTTGATGAAATCTCATTCGTTTCTTCTTTGGATCACCCTAGACTGCCCATTTTGGGTTTTAACCCTAGAGTTCATTTCCTTTTCTTGCACACGTCTCATTTGAAGGATTCGTTTCAAATTTTCCTTCACACCTCAACTTTCTCTTCTTCCTTTTCTTTTTCCTTCTTTTTCTTTTCTTCTTTTTCTTTTTTTCCTTTTTCTTTCTGTTTTTTTTTTAATTTTCTTTCTCCTTATTGTGTCCTTTTCATTTTCAATTTAGGACATTCAACTTGATCTGACATGTTTTTTCCTTTGTATGCAAACATCTTTTCATTTTCTTTGCCTCCTTGTGTGGGGAGTGATCCTTGGTTGGGGTTTAATCACAAGAAAAATAATATCAAGCTCAAAGGGGGACAACAATGGATTTTTGTTTTCTTTTTGTGAAGGGAAATGAAGGAATGCCAAATGTCATTTCACACACAAACATCATCGAAGAGAAGTCTTCAGTTGGTAGATGTTTTAGAGTTATCACTTCATTCAAAGACCCTAACAACAATTTCTGAGAGGAAAATTCACTCATAATTTGTATATGGGATTTCCCCATTAATCTTGAACACACTTTTTGCCCCTCTATCTCGGGATTTAGATTCAAGAATCATTCATACAATCAATTGTAGGGACTCTACAAAGAATATGTATTCTAGAAGAGAAATGGAAAATGGAAGGGAAAATGAAATGTTTGCCACTTAAGAAAAAATGATGCATCTTTGAAACAAGTAGAACAACATAAAAGCCCTTACAAAAGATCCTTAATGCTCGCGGGTAAAAGCAAAAGGGTTGGTTCTAAGAATGATCCCAATACCGTCTAGGAAGATCTTTTACTGTATGAGCATTATTCCAGGAAGGTATAGGTGAATTGCGGCCAAGCTCGACCCATCCATTTTGCGACAAAATTCTTTAAGCGTTCGTCATATTCTTCTTCCTTGAGTCTCCCACTCTTGATGACTATTCTCTAAAGTTGTTAATTTGTCTTCCATGGCCATTGATCTGGACAGAAAGTGAGTACCGCATTTGTGGGAAGTTTTTTTTCTATTTTTTGAGATTCTATCATGCGATTATGTGAATGTATGCACAACATAAATGCAACAAACAATAAAAAAAGGACAAGAAAAAAATGCAAATGTATGAATGAAAATGCATGAATGCATGCGAGGGGCCATCAATTCCATTAAGATATTGCTCTAGAAGTAGCCTTCATTGGATGACGAAGGTCCTACGAATACGTCTCGGTCTGAGCACCCATTTCTTTGATCAATCTTTAGAGCCTTGGTCCTACCTCCCCTATCGGTTTGACGTGGAAGAAAAAATGTAGCTTCTTGACGTCACATGCTTAGCTACGTCTTCAATTTAGGATGTGATGCTTCTATCGAACTCGTCTCGCTCACGGGTCCTTTTGACGTTGCCCCTAAGTCGAGTAGACCAATGATCATCTTCAAATTTTGCTTGGTTGGACCGCCGAAGTGGTCCCATAGTACTTGCGACTTATGGTATTTTGCTTAGCGCTGATGTGAGCATACTTCAATATTTCATCCACGTGATCACTCGACAAATTCTCATTGCTTGCTGGTTGACCTCAGTCCGGTAGCGTACATCTGTGTTGTCTTCCTCCTTTAGGTACCTTCCATCCATGGCATAAGCTTTTTCTAATTGAGCAACAAGCTTTAGAATCGATCCCCTCTAAACATGAGATGTATGCAACAAATAAATATGCCAAAAAAAACAAAATAAAACACACAAAAAAAGGTTAGTACTCATTTTTAATAAAAAACAGAAATAAAACCTAAAAGGTCCAAAATAATTTCATTATACGAATAATTTTGGGCAGCACTTTCCAACACTCCAGGACATGTCTCCACAGATTATCCTTACGAAATAATTTTGACCAGACTAAAAGCCTAATGTTTTCCACATGACTCTATTGGGGTGGGACTCTAAATTCACACACAAAGGTTTGGTTCTAAAAAAGGGTACCCAAGTTGTCCTCGTCGTCCCCTACTAAGGGTAGCAAGGCCCCTGGTTCTCACCCATTATAGGCTTCAAACGAACCAAGTTCAACTCAAGAGCACTCACCACTTATGCATTCTCGAAGAATCGATATTCTTACGAAGGCAAAGGTCATGATTCCCGAATATACTTGCTTGGCTCATACGAAGAATCAGTATTCTTACATGAGCAAAGCATGTTCCCCCCACTTAAACGAACGGGACAAAGCTCAGGTATAGAGCTTTTTGCAATAATTTTAGAATGCGTAAAATAGAATTATATTCATTAGACGGACGAATAAATTGAACTCTTTGTGAACTTGCAAATTCCAATTTTTTTTAAAAAACCCTTTTTTGAAATCAATTCGTGGCCTGACCCTCTTTTATTTTTTAAAAAACAAAAAACAAAAACGTCCCCAGCGGAGTTGCCAAGCTATCGCAACCCTTTCTATCTCGACATTTTGAAAACTTTAAAAATACGGAGTCGCCGCCAATCTTTTTAGAAAGTGTGATTGGGTCACTTTAAAACGAGGTTATTTTAATAAAACATTTTATTAAAATAACGAATTCGGTCTGTGAAAATCAGAAAACAGGTTCGGGGGTCGATTACGCGTGGGGAAGGGTTAGCACCCCTCAACGCCCAAAATTGGTACCTCATTGATTTCAAAAACGTTTTCAAAATTGGAATTTGCAAGTTCACGAAGGTTCGATTTTATTTGTCCGCTCAATGAATATAAACCTATTTAACGGCCTTATCGCCCGGAAAATAAACTCCAATCACCGCCAACACTTCTGGCGCTAACTCGTCATTCCTGTTTGGTAAGACACCGCATTAATTAAGTTCCACTTTTCAAACAAACAGAGAATTTTTATTCGTTGAAGATTTTATTTATTCTAAATTGAAGTTTATTAATCCTAAGATGGTCTAAGTTTTTTATTCCTATTTGAGGATTTAAATTTTATTAAGTGTATTTTATTTTGTGAAGAGAGTTTTTCAACAAACAAGTCTCTAATCTAAGCTTATAGATCTTAATCCTAAAGTTTAATCTATCACTAAAGGCAAACAAGACAAGGTAATTTACAACTTAAAATTTTCTAATGGATTTGGATCAATTTTATTTTGGAGAAGATTTCCAACATTTTAAAACATCTTTTGTTTTTGTGATTTAAAGATTTTTATTTGTTTTCTATTTTTATTCGAAAATGTTTCTTAGTTTTAAAACTTTAATATTTTTTATGTATTTTGAAAAAAAAAATTCTTTAAATGTTTTAAAACCCTATTATTGAAATGATTGTTTTTTTCTTTAAATTTTTATTGCTTTTTCATTTAAGTCTTTATTTTAAAAAATATATTTAAATGAGTATTTCATTTTTATTTTTTTACTTGCAAAAAAGGTTTATTCCTTTTGGAACTTTGAAATGTTTTATATGTTTTTTATATATTTTTTTGAAATTTTATTTTTAATGAAATATCTCTTTCTTCAAAAAAAACTTGTTTTTTTAATTATTTCTAATTTCTCTTTTTTAAGGATTTTATTATTTAGGTGACATTTTTAGCAGTTTTCAAATTTTTATTAAAAATGAGGAAAGTTTTTTTCTTAAAAATTTATTCTTAAAGAAACATCCCAATTTTTAAAACTTTATTTTCAACAACACAATTATTTAATATTTTTAGAATGAGATGGATTGAAAACTTTTATTTTCAATAACACAATCTTTTAGTTTTTTTTATTAAAAATGGATCAAAATTTTATTTTCAATAACACGATCTTTTAGTTTTTTTTAAGAATGATATGGATTAAAAAAAGTTGAAGAACATGAGCAAACAATATCGAAAATCAAAACACAAACAGAAAAATTTACCGAACACAAATTATGATCTCTAATTCCAAATTGGAACCTAAAAAACATGAACAAACAAAAACTTAAGCAGGAAAATAAAATTAAAAAACAAAGAAATTAAAAGAAAAATTATTACCAGAAGTGTAGAAACCACGAGCTATCTCCACTCGAACTGATTCCAATTGCCACAAAAAAATCGAACCAAAGCTGCTCCAAACTCAAACTGACTTCAACAATTTCCAGTAATTTTTAGACAACTCTATCGAAATTTTTGGATGAATTTTTAGTGTTTTTTCTTGTCCCTTACAATGGGAAAATGGGGCTCAATTTATAGGATTTTGGTACTTGGAAAACAAGGAAATTTGGGGACACAATCCCTTGATGTCATCCAAATCAAACCAAAAACTAAACCTGATTATTTCCTTTTCAAACATGATTGAAAATCAATTCTGATTTGGCTCGAATTTAGGAAAATTTGGGCGTTCTTTCCTTAACCCGAAACTAGGTTTTTGACCTATTTTCCTTCTTGTTTGTAGGTGATTGGACGGCGGCAAGGAGCGGCGACGGCGGCGTTGGACTCGGCGGGCCGTGGCGGTTCAGCTGGCACCATCAGTGATGACCTCCGCGGTGTAACTCGATGGGTAAAGGGTTGCGGCAGCCTGGTTCGAAACAGGGGAGGATATTGGGGAAGAAACATTATGCCGCCACGTGCCTGACGCGTGAAAATTCAGTGACAATAGTAGGGGAGCATTGCTACAAGGCCAAAGCTACATGTCAAAACTGTAACGCCCTCGTCCCGGTCTGGTCGGCTGACCGGTCCGGGTAGGCTACACGGGGAAAACCGATGTGAAACCCGTTAAGGTCCCACCTCGGTTAGCAACCCTAGAAAATTTCTTTTAATTATATCTTGTCTAAAGGCACATTTATTTCCTATGTGATCACGACAACGGAAGACCCACGAAACAAAAGCAACCAACCTCAAACAACAAATTAAACAGCCCATTTTTAACCTTACACAGCAGGCCGTATCGATACACCAGTCAAGGGTATTGATACGCCTTGACCAAGTCAACTGCCTCAAGTCAAACTAGGAAGACCGTATCGATACAGCCCTTGAGCGTATCGATACACCCTTCTTGGTCAACATCTCGCGGTCAACGATACAAAACCGTACCGATACGCCAAAGTCTCACCAAAATCTCAGAATTCCAGTAAGTTTTGGGCGTATCGATACACCCCCGCGTATCGATACGATAGGCCAAACTTGAGTCCCAAAGGGTAGGACCGTATCGATACAGCCCTCAAGCGTACTGATACGCCCTGCACTGCAACACTCAAATTTGCAGCCTAGGACTCTCAAACACGACTCTAAATGCATTTTAAGACTTCCCTAGCCACGTACAAGCATACATACAACATTCCACAACCAAGGACTAACATATAGAGCAATTTAGATGGACAACAAGCATTTCTCACATGGCATTCATTCAAAGTTGGATATTTGCATTTCAAGCATACTTAAAAGCTTAAAAGCCAAAAAGGCACATGTTGTCACATACAAGGTTTCATGCTCACAACACACATAGCATCCAAGGCATGACCATACAGCATAAGCATTTAGCCAAGACATAACATGGTTTACAAATCCAAAGCATAGCATAAGCAACATTCAACATTTATGAGTCATACAACGCTCATACAAACACAAAGCTGCCCCATTGCTAAACTACTACTTTGTTTACTAAACCATACTTGAGCAGTTACAAAAGCTTGGATATGCCCCTTCCTTGCACCTTGCTAACTCCACGCTAATGATCTGCATTGTCGAAAATGAGAGCGTAAGCTAGAAGCTTAGTGAGGATGCTCTAAAACCAAAAACAACGACAATGCAGGGTTCAAGCATATCATCCTTAACATCACCCACAAACATACATAGGCATCAAATAGCAACCTAGATAGGCAACTCATAAAGGCAAAACATGGCATCTTACTTCATGTTAAGCTCAACAAGATAAGGAAATTATCTAAACATCATAACCACAAGAACAAGTATATTGGCCACTATTAGTTTACTCGGATATGCGGATTACTCTCAACAACAACATTACCTCGGTGGGATTACACTCATCACCGGACCTCGCATGGATGGGATTACACTCATCACCACATGCCCTACGGATGGGATTCCACTCATCATCACGTATAATATAAATATTTCCGGTGGAATATTACATCACCGTACTCCTCCTTGATGACTTAACGCCACCAAGGCCACGCGCTAATTTGACTCAACCGTGTGCACACTAACCCTAATGATCGATCATTTATACCCGGTAAGTTAACTAGTGCCAATCATACTATTAAAACCACATCATGTCAACCATCAAGCATATCACATAGCCATTACCACATACACCAATGTATACTCATACATAAACAATTCATGCTTCACAAATTCATAAAAGGCACAATCATTTAAAGCTTATAAACACACAAGAAGTTAAGCTACCAACTTAACTTCTTCCTTGGAATGGCCTACCAAGCACATTCCAAAACCTCAACCACACACTTGAACCAATTTTAAATAAGTTTGAAAGTTTCACTCACCACCCTTCCTTAAGCAAACCAAGCAAAGCTACTCAAGCCTCCTCAAATTACGGAATCGATCCCGAACCTTCTCCGGTGTTTCCCCTTGCTTCTAACCAATCAAAAGACAAGGTATTACTCAACCCACAAACACAAGCCAAAACTTCATAATTTCAACTCATGCTAACCCCCAAAAATCATATTTTCGTACACCATCTTTACCCAGTTGAAATCTACCATTTCCAACACCCAAAATACCTCTAAAGACTTCCAAAACACTTTCCTAACAACCCTACATCATCAGCCCTTCAACCCAACACAAACCCACACCAAAATTTCAAGTTTTGACACTTTCAAAAATGCCCCCAAGACCCATTTCGGGATTTTTGTCAAAATCCCTCCATTTCAAGATATGAGATGTATTAAGGTAAGGTTAACTCAAAACTTAACTAAACAACCCAAAAACAAGTCAAAAGCCACTTAAAGTTTCATGCTTTCTTCAAACTTGAAAAACTTGAAAAACTAAAATGATGATGGTTTTGAAATCTAAAACCATGGAAATGATTGGGATGGAAATGAGAATTCAAAAATGAAGTTACCTTGAAAGGAGCCCTTGAAATGGTGGAGAAAAGAGATGGAATGGTGATTTGGGGTTTTGGGAGGGTTTTCACGTTGGATAGGAATGAGGAAGAAGATGGCTCTTCTTTTCTTTTCATTTCTTTTTGTTTCAAAAAGTTTACCTTTCTTTATTTTAACTTATTTACAAAAATGCCATTGCTAGGATTTTAAGCTCATTTAAATTAAAACTAAGGTCTAATGAAATTAAACCGAAACTGATGACTCGAACCGAACTCACATACCAAACTCCCGACCCCAAAACACGGGTGTTACAACTCTCCCCCATTTAAAGAATTTCATCCCCGAAATTACCTGACTGAAAGAGATAGGGAAACTGCCTTTCCATAACCTCCTTCCTCTCCCAAGTGGCCTCGTCCACCCCTCGACGTTGCCACCGTACTTTGACTAACTCAATCGATCTACCCCACAACACCTTGCTGTCTGAAGTTAGGATCTCAACTGGTTCTTCATCATAAGTCAAATCTGGATTCAATTCAATCTCTTCTACGGGCATAACATGTGATGGATCTGACCTATACTTACGGAGCATCGAAACATGAAACACATCGTGTATCTTTTCTAGCTCGGATGGCAAATGCAACTATTAAGCAACTGGGTAGACCCTTTTCACAATCTCATACGGTCCTATGTACCTCGGACTCAACTTCCCTTTTCTGCCAAATATCATTACTTTCTTCCACGGAGACACTTTTAGGAATACCTTCTCACCCATTGAGAACTCAACTTCCTTCCTCTTCAAGTCGGCATAGGACTTCTGTCTATCCAAAGCTGTCTTCAAGCGATCGCAAATCAATTTCACCTTATCGGTTGTGCCCTTGAGCAAATCCGGCATAGGCAACAACTTTTGTCCCACTTCAGCCCAACAAACTGGAGTTCTACACTTTCTGCCATACAAGGCCTCATACGGAGCCATCTGAATGCTCGACTGAAAACTATTATTGTAAGCAAACTCAACTAGAGGCAAGTGCTTCTCCCATGTACCCTAAAAATCAATGACGCAACAATGCAACATATCCTCTAAAATCTGTATAACCCTCTCTGACTGACCATCTGACTGAGGATGATAAGACGTGCTGAAATTCAAACGGGTACCCAAAGCTGTATGCAGACACTCCCAAAATCGAGCTGTAAACCTCGGATCTCTATCGGACACAATCGACTTCGACACACCATGCAGTCTAACAATCTCACCAATGTACAGATCGGCTAATCTATCTAAGGTGTAAGTCGTATTAACTGCTAAGAAGTGAGCACACTTCGTGAAACGGTCCACTATAACTCAAACTGAGTTCTTCTTCGAAAGAGTCAAAGGCAAGCCTGAAACAAAATCCATGGTGATGTTCTCCCATTTCCATTCCGGAATTCTCAACGATTGCAACAAACTTGAGGGAACCTGATGTTCCGCCTTCACTCTCTGGCACACCATACATTGCTCACGAAGTTGGCTACGTCTCTCTTCAAACCAACCCAAAAGTACTCATTCTTCAAATCTCGGTACATCTTCGTACTTCCAGGATGCATAGCAAACGGACTAATGTGCGCTTCAGTCAAGATCGTACGTCTCAAGTCACTGTCTTCTGGCACAACTATCCAATTTCTGAAACACAAGACCCCATCGGTACTGAAACTATAGTCTGAAGGTCTACCCTCGGCTATGTCTTGCACGTGAGGTGCCAAAGATCTATCTAAGAGCTGTTTCTCTCTAATCAACTGACCTAGAGTAGGTCTAACCTGAAGCTCGGCCACTAAGCCACCATCTCCAGACAAGCTCAATCTAGAAAACATAGCTCTCAAATCTACATCTATCTTTCTACTCAAAGCATCGGCCACTACATTGGCCTTGCCCGGATGGTACTCAATCGTAAGATCATAGTCCTTTAGCAACTCTAACCACCTACGCTGTCTGAGATTCAACTCTCGCTGAGTCATGATATACTTCAAACTCTTGTGATCTGTGTACACTGTGCACTTCTCACCATACAAGTAATTCCTCCAAATCTTCAGAGCAAACACAACTGCAGCTAACTCTATGTCGTGGGTTGGATAGTTACGCTCGTGAGTCTTCAACTGTCTTGAGGCATAAGCCACCACTCTCTTGTCTTGCATGAGAACACAACCTAGGCCTACATAGGAAGCATCATTGTAAACTACATAATCCTTCCCTGACTCTGGCTGAACTAAGATCGGTGCTTGGGTCAAAGCTTCTTTCAACTTCACAAAGGCTTGATGTCTTGCATTTGTCCACTCAAACTGAACACTCTTCTGAAGTAACTGTGTCAATGGAGCGACTAACTTCGAGAAACCTTCTACGAACCTTATATAGTATCCGGCTAAGCCTAGAAAGCTACGAACCTCTGTTACTGACTTCGGTTGCTTCCACTCAACGATAGCTTCTATTTTCTTCGGATCAACTCTAATCCCATCGACTGACACTACGTGCCCTGGGAAGACTACCTCTAGGATCCAGAACTCACACTTACTCAACTTTGCATACAACTGATTGCCTAACAAAGTCTGTAAAACTAGCCTCAAGTGTCGGTCGTGGTCTTCCTCGGTACGCGAATACACCAAAATGTCATCTATGAAGACAACTACAAACCGGTCTACGTACTGATGGAAGATCCTATTCATCATATCCATGAAAGCAGCCGGTGCGTTAGTCAACCCAAAAGGCATGACTAAAAAATCATAGTGACCATATCTAGTCCTAAAGGCCGTCTTCGGTACATCAACCTCTCTTACCTTCAGCTGGTAGTAACCGGATCTTAAGTCGATTTTTGAAAAGACTGATGCCCCTCTCAACTGGTCAAACAAGTCATCAATTCTCGGCAACGGATACTTGTTCTTCACTGTTAACTGATTCAACTGTCTGTAATCTATACACATTCTCATGCTTCCGTCTTTCTTCTTCACAAACAAAACTAGAGCGCCCCAAGGCGAAGAACTCGGTCAGATAAAGCCTCTATCTGTTAACTCTTGCAACTGAGTCTTCAACTCTTTCAGTTCTTTCAGTGCCATTCGATATGGAGCAATCGAAACAAGAGCTGAATCTGAATAAGTCTCTTTAGCAAACTCTACCTCTCTATCAGGTGGTAAACCCGGCAATTCTTCCGGAAACACACTTAGAAAGTCACACACTGTCCGGATGTCTTGAGGTCTAACCTCACTCATGTTTGGATTCATCACATAGGCCAAATACGCCTCGCAACCCGTCTCAACTAGCCTTTTAGCCTCTAAAACTGAAACTACATTCGATAAGAACTTCACGTTCTCACCTACCACCACTATCTCATAGTCATCCGCGAGTTTCAAGGAAATCCTCTTAGTCTCACAGTCTATCCTAGCTCT
Source organism: Hibiscus trionum (assembly GCA_030270665.1). Lineage (NCBI taxonomy): Eukaryota > Viridiplantae > Streptophyta > Magnoliopsida > Malvales > Malvaceae > Hibiscus > Hibiscus trionum. The sequence goes on along the minus strand of BSYR01000027.1, from coordinate 11,857,523 downwards.
ATGCTCGGTGAGCCAGTCCATACCCAAAATCACGTCAAAGCCATAAAATGGTAGCTCCATCTTATCCACTGGAAACACATGTCCCTGAACCATTAGAGGACATCTTCTGTACATCTTCCTAACTACTATCGTATCCCCGAAGGAACTAGTAACACTAACTCCTACCTCTAATACCTCACAAGGCAATTTCAACAACTTTCCATGCTCACTCAGTATATATGAATGTGTAGACCTGGAGTCAATCAAAGAAAGCAAACCCAAAGACTGTATCGAGAAGTTACCTGCAATCACATCTGTGTCGTGCTGACCCTCACGCTGAGTGTAAACTCTGGCCTGGCCTCCGCCCTCTGGCTGGACAGCAACTACATGTGCTATGTTCCTCTGGCCATCATTTCTCGATTGGAAGTTACCTCTACCGCACCCGCGGCCTCTCTGGAAGTCATTGGCTCTAGCAGGAGCCTGAACTGGTGCCTGCCCCACCTGATGTGGATAGTCACGCCTAATATGATCCCTAGCTCCACAGCTCCAACACGAGTGAAAATTCCCCCAACACTCACCGGTGTGATTCCTTCCGTAGCTAGCACACGCGGGCAACCGCCCACCAGTCCTCTGGCCCTGATGGCCCCTACCGTGGTTACCACCACCACGTCTATGGTCATAGTGATGCTGGTTGTCTCAATGCCTCTTGGCATCACCTCTATCAAAGTCGCTAGATCTCTTCCTAGAACTAGAACCACCAGATCGTTTGGTCAAACCCAAACTGTGCTCTAAGTCCTTGGCCCTAGCGACCAAGACATCAAAATCTGTGTAGTCAGCAGCTAACGTGTACCTCTTGATCTCTTCGCTCAAACCATAGCGGAAACGGTTACAACATTCCTCCTCAGTAGGAACAAGCTCAGATGCATACTGACTCAGTCTGACGAATCGGATCTCATAGTCTGTCACTGTCATATTCCCCTGAAGCAAAGCCATAAATTCCCTCTTCTTCTCATCGAGATAACGGGGACCCAGATATTTCTTATGGAAAGCTGACTCGAAAAACTCTCAATTGATCTCAGCCTCTGCCATACCTGTAGTGATGGTGACCCACCAAGTGTAGGCATCACCCTGAAGCAGAGATACAACACACCCTAGCTTGCGTTCCCTGGTACATCCCATCTTTGCCAGAATATGAACGGTCTTCTCAAACCAAGTCTCAGACCTCTCGGGTGTCGACCCTCTAAACTCTTCACCTCCCAAACTGCGAAGTCTCTCTAACGGTAAACCAGTACCCTCTCCCTAGGGTTGTGCCACTGCCTGACCCCCAGCCACAGCAGCCTGAAAAGCCCCGGCTATCGCCTGAACTAGAGGACCTAAATCTATCTCGGCCGGTCCTTGGCCAACTTGAGGTCATACGCCCTCGGCTCCCGCCTCGCCTCCCTCTTGATGAGGAGGAGGTGGAGGAGGTTGAGGAGCCTACGCCTCACCAACTGGCTCAACTCCCGGAGCTGCTGCCCGTGGTTCCAATTGAACCATCCTAGGCCTCCCTCTTGGTCTCATGTCACAGCTAGCAAGATAACAACTACAAGAAGCAAACATATAAGGATTAAGTTAGCAAAGGTAAGGGTCCAACTGTGCTTAAGTATCTTTCTTCACAAAACTTTTTCAAATTAAGTAATAGTAGCAATGAGAACTCGACACTACACCAGACACAACAATCATGCTTCCAAACACTATACGAACGTACAAACAACAAGCATACATGGCAAATCATACACCAAGACATAACAATTACTTAACATTTCAACTTACCTCACTTACCTGCCCGAGGTCTCGGTAACCTCAGGCTCTGATACCAACAAATGTAACCCCCTCGTCCCGATCTGGCCGGCTGAACGGTCCGGGTAGGCTACACGGGGAAAACCGATGTGAAACCCATTAAGGTCCCACCTCGGTTAGCAACCCTAGAAAATTTCTTTTAATTATATCTTGTCTAAAGGTACATTTATTTCCTATGTGATCACTACAGCGGAATACCCACGAAACAAAAGCAACCAACCTCAAACAACACATTAAACAACCCATTTTTAACCTTACACAGCAGGTCGTATCGATACACCAGTCAAGGGTATCGATACGCCTTGACCAAGTCAACTACCTCAAGTTAAACCAGGAAGACCGTATCGATACAGCCCTTGAGCGTATCGATACACCCTTCTTGGTCAACATCTCGCAGTCAACGATACAAAACCATACTGATACGCCTAGAGCCCGTACCGATACGCCAAAGTCTCACCAAAATCTCAGAATTCCAGTAAGTTTTGGGCATATTGATACACCCCCGCGTATCGATACGATAGGCCAAACTTGAGTCCCAAAGGGTAGGACCGTATCGGTACGGCCCTCAGGCGTACCGATACGCCCTGCACTGCAACACTCAAATTTGCAGCCTAGGACTCTCAAACACGACTCTAAATGCATTTTAAGACTTCCCTAGCCACGTACAAGCATACATACAACATTTCACAACCAAGGACTAACATATAGAGCAATTTAGATGGACAACAAGCGTTTCTCACATGGCATTCATTCAAAGATGGATATTTGCATTTCAAGCATACTTAAAAGCTTAAAAGCCAAAAAGGCACATGTTGTCACATACAAGGTTTCATGCTTACAACACACATAGCATCCAAGGCATGACCATACATCATAAGCATTTAGCCAAGACATAACATGGTTTACAAATCCAAAGCATAGCATAAACAACATTCAACATTTATGAGTCATACAACGCTCATACAAACACATAGCTGCCCCATTGCTAAACTACCACTTTATTTACTAAACCATACTTGAGTAGTTATAAAAGCTTGGATATGCCCCTTCCTTGCACCTTGCTAACTCCACGCTAATGATCTGCATTGTCGAAAACGAGAGCATAAGCTAGAAGCTTAGTGAGGATGCTCTAAAACCAAAAACAACGACAATGCAGGGTTCAAGCATATCATCCTTAACATCACCCACAAACATACATAGGCATCAAATAGCAACCTAGATAGGCAACTCATAAAGGCAAAACATGGCATCTTACTTCATATTAAGCTCAACAAGATAAGGCAATTATCTAAACATCATAACCACAAGAACAAGTATATTGGCCACTATTAGTTTACTCGGATATGCGGATTACTCTCAACAACAACATTACCTCGGTGGGATTACACTCATCACCGGACCTCGCATGGATGGGATTACACTCATCACCACATGCCCTACGGATGGGATTCCACTCATCATCACGTATAATATAAATATGGGTAAATTACTGCAGTGGTCACTTTCGTTTCCCGTTTGTACAGATTTAGTCACCACTTTTGAAAAGTGCCAATAAGTGGTCATCTACGTTTTCGATGTGTAAAGACTTGGTCACTCCGACGTTATAGTCTGTTAATCCCCTAACGAATTGCTGATGTGGCGGAATTAATTTGGCTTTCAAACCCTAAAAGGGTTGTTTTCACGCCGTCGTCATCAGACCGGCATCTAGAGCCGCGCGATTTCGCCTCTTGTCGTCGGCGTCCGTCAATCCCCTCTCCTCAACGTCGACCAATCATCTAATGATATGGACAATATCTTTTCTAGTAAAGAAAGATAATAATCATATTTATTTTTGTAGATGTTCTGTTCATTGGTATTTTCTCTAATGCTCAATACATTTATTTTTATGGTTTTCCTTCAATGGTTTCTATTTTGTTTGTGGTTTTGCAGATTTCCCAATCTCTTTATATGCGATACATTGAGAATGTTCCTCTTTTCAAGGAATGCTCTTCAGAGTTTATTAATCAGATTGTAAGGTTTCTGTTCTCAAATAAATGCAAGTTGCTTAAAGATACAGATTTCTTTTATTGTTTCTGATTTGGTAATAAATGGTTCATATGTGCTATGCAAAGCTCATTTGTGCTTTGTTGTATTGAACTTACTCTGCATCATGTTTTATAAAAGAGAGTTGACATGATATAGCAAGCCAGGAGTGCTGTTCCAAATGCTTATTTGAAGCAGCATGATTTCATTTTTTCCCCAAAGTAAATCGGTCTCTTGGACTCATAATCGTTTTATATAACCAAAAAAAATCATCAAATGTTTGGCCTGTCTATTGCTGCATCCAGATTCCACCTTCACAATAACATAGAAAATGAGGAAAAGAAAGAAAGAACTTTTAGATATGAAGTTAACGCTTGATTCTTTTGATCTTGCAGGTTATTAGACTCCATGAAGAATTTTTTCTCCCAGGAGAAGTAATAATGGAATAGGGAAATGTTGTAGATCAACTTTATTTTGTCTGTCATGGTGTGCTGGTATGATTCGTTATGTTTTTCTTGTGCGGTCAATAAAATTTTGAACAATCTTTTGGAGGTAATCTAGTTGCCTCACATCTCTATTGCTTATACCATGTGTCTCCACTGCTCCTCTATGGCTTTATCAGAGAAAAGTGTACACAGGGTGTGTATTCCATTTGATCAGACATTCAATTAAATATACATTTGACAACCTAAATTTGCAGGGAAAGGAATCCAATCTTGGAGTTAAGCAACTGGAATCAGACATATCATTTCACATTGGAAGACAAGAAGCTGAACTAGCTTTGAGGGTGAATTGTGCTGCAAATAATGGAGATTTGTATCAGCTCAAAAGTTTGATACGAGCTGGAGCTGATCCTAACAAAACAGATGATTTGTCGATGTTGAGGAGAGGGGATTGACGGCCACCGACGACAAGAGGCGAAATCGCGCGGCACTAGATGCCGGTCTGATGACGACGGAGTGAAAACAACCCTTTTAGGGTTTGAAAGCCAAATTAATTCCGCCACATCAGCAATCTGTTAGGGGATTAACGGACTATAACGTCGGAGTGACCAAGTCTTTACACATCGAAAACGTAGATGACCACTTATTGGCACTTTTCAAAAGTGGTGACTAAATCTGTACAAACGGGAAACGAAAGTGACCCCTGCAATAGTTTACCCTATAAATATTTCCGGTGGAATATTACATCACCGTACTCCTCCTTGATAACCTAACGCCACCAAGGCCACGCGCGAATTTGACTCAACCATGTGCACACTAACCCTAATGATCGATCATTTATACCCGGTAAGTTAACTAGTGCCAATCATACTATTAAAACCATATCATGTCAACCATCAAGCATATCACATAGCTATTACCACATACACCAATGTATACTCATACATAAACAATTCATGTTTCACAAATTCATAATAGGCATAATCATTTAAAGCTTATAAACACACAAGAAGTTAAGCTACCAACTTAACTTCTACCTTGGAATGACCTACCAAGCACATTCCAAAACCTCAACCACACACTTGAACCAATTTTAAATAAGTTTGAAAGTTTCACTCACCACCCTTCCTTAAGCAAACCAAGCAAAGCTACTCAAGCCTCCTCAAATTCCAGAATCGATCTCGAATCTTCTCCGGTGTTTCCCCTTGCTTCTAACCAATCAAAAGACAAGGTATTACTCAACCAAATCATTGTCAAACTCATCCACAAACTCAACCCACAAACACAAGCCAAAACTTCATTATTTCAACTCATGCTAACCCCCAAAAATCACATTTTCGTACACCATCTTTACCCAGCTGAAATCTACCATTTCCAACACCCAAAATACCTCTAAAGACTTCCAAAACACTTTCCTAACAACCCTACATCATCATCCCTTCAACCCAACACAAACACACACCAAAATTTCAAGTTTTGACACTTTCAAAAATGCCCCAAGACCCATTTCGGGATATTTGTCAAAATCCCTCCATTTCAAGATATGAGGTGTATTAAGGTAAGGTTAACTCAAAACTTAACTAAACAACCCAAAAACAAGTCAAAAACCACTTAAATTTCCATGCTTTCTTCAAACTTGAAAATCTTGAAAAACTAAAATGGTGATGGTTTTGAAATCTAAAACCATGGAAATGATTGGGATGGAAAGGAGAATTCAAAAACGAAGTTACCTTGAAAGGAGCCCTTGAAATGGTGGAGAAAAGAGATGGAATAGTGATTTGGGGTTTTGGGAGGGTTTTCACGTTGGATAGGAATGAGGAAGAAGATGGCTCTTCTTTTCTTTCTTTTCTTTTCTTTTTGTTTCAAAAAGTTTACCTTTCTTTATTTTAACTTATTTAAAAAAATGCCATTGCTAGGATTTTAAGATCATTTAAATTAAAACTAAGGTCTAATTAAATTAAACTGAAACTGATGACTCGAACCCAACTCACATACCAAACTCCCGACCCCAAAACACGGGTGTTACAAAAACACATGCTACCTTGATAGTCGATGCTCAAGACACATGACCGGTGACAAAAGTAGATTCTTGGAGCTAAAGCCAAAAAGTGGAGTAATGACATTTGATGACAACTCCAAAGGCCATATTGAAGGAATTGGTTCCATCAGTAATTACTCTTCCATTCTCATTGGTAATGTCTTATATGTCAACGGCCTAAAACACAATTTGTTGTGCATTAGTCAATTATGTGATAAAGGTTTTAATGTTCTCTTTGATGTTAATGGTTGCAAAATCTTGAACATTGAAACTAACAAAATAGTGCTCATTGGTTATCATATAGGAAACATATACATGGTGCATTTAGATGACATACATGTTTCTAATGCATGCTTTGTTGGTAAAGATGAACATGACCCATGGCTATGGTATAGAAAACTAGGGCATGCTAGCATGAGAGTTTTAGAAAAATTGGTTTCCAAAGATCTAGTTAGAGGTTTTCCTAAATTAAAGTTTTCTCTAGATAAAATTTGTGATGCATGTGCAAAAGGCAAACACAAAAGAGTTTCATCCAAACCTATTAATGATGTTTCTACTAGTAGAGTATTACAATTGATCCATATGGATCTCTTTGGTCCTATTAGAACTTTGAGCTTGGGTGGTAAATCATATGCATTTGTACTTGTTGATGACTACTCTAGATACACTTGGGGTTCTATTTTTAAGTACTAAGGATGAGGCTTTAGAAAAATTCATCATATTTTAAAAATTTCTCAAAATGATCTTGGTCAATTAATTTCTCATATTAGAAGTGACCATGGAACCGAATTTCAAAATTTAGGATTTGATTATTTTGTAACTTAAATGGTATAAGCCATAATTTTTCCGCACCTCGCACTCCTCAACAAAATGAGGTAGTTGAGAGGAAAACCGAACTTTAGAAGAAAATGACTAGAACCATGCTTTGTGAAAACAACTTGCCAAAATATTTTTGGGCGGAAGCCACTAAGACGACTTGTTATATTATAAATAGAGTAATGATTTGGCTAATTTTGAAGAAAAAACCTTATGAGATTTTAAAATCCAAAAAGCCTAACATTAGTTATTTTTATCCATTTGGTTGTAAATGTTTTTTTAACAATGAAAAAGATAATTTAGGCAAATTTGATGCTAAAAGTGATGAAACTATTTTCTTAGGGTATTCCACAAACTCTAAAGTTTATCGTGTATTTAAGAAAAGAACTTTAGTTGTAGAAGAGTCAGTTCATGTGGTTTCGATGATAACCTCCTTCTGAGGAAGGATTCTTGTGATGATGATGATGTAGGGATCTTTGAAGCAAATGATGGTGGGCAATCATCAAAACCAAAGAAGAATAAACACAAGATCCACCCCTAGAAGCCTTGAAGGATATGAATCTAGAGGAAAAGGAAATGAGCTACCCAAGGGAGTTCAACTATGTCAAAGGTGGTTAGCTTTTGGGTGATCCATCCAAAGGGGTAACCACTCGGCCTTCTCTTAAACTTGCTAGCAATGTTGCATTTATTTCATGCATTGAGCCTAAAAATATCAAAAAAGCATTAAAATATGACTATTAGATATTGGCCATGCAAGAGGAATTAAATCAATTTGAGAGGAATCAAGTTTAGACATTAGTTGATAGGCCTAGTAATAAATATACAATAGGAACTAAATGAGTCTTTAGAAACAAACTAGATGAGAGTGGCAACATAGTGAGAAACAAGGCTAAGCATGTTGCTCAAGGTTACACTCAAGAAGAGTGAATCAATTTTGATGAAACCTATGCACCCGTAGCTAGGATGGAAGCTATTAGCATGTTTCTTGCATTTGCATGCTTTCATGAATTCAAGCTTTTTCAAATGGACGTTAAAAGTGCATTTTTAAATGGTTTTATTAATGAAGAGGTGTATGTAGAACAACCACCAAGTTTTTAGGATCCAAAATACCCAAACCATGTTTTTAATCAAGCTCCTAGAGCTTGGTATGAAAGATTATCGAGTTTTCTAATTGAAGAAGGTTTTAACAAAGGAAAGGTAGATACTGCACTCTTTATTAAAAGAAAAGGCAAAGACGTCTTAGTAGTACAAATTTATGTTGATGATATTATTTTCGGTTCTACTAATGAATTTCTTTGCCAAGAATTTGCTAAGTTGGTGCAAGGTGAATTTGAGATGAGCATGATGGGGGAGCTTTCATTCTTTTTGGGGCTCCAATTCAAGCAAATGAAGTGTGGCATATTCATCAATCAAGCTAAGTACATCAAGGATATGCTCAAGAAGTTTGGCTTGGAGAATGTTAATCCTCAAGCCACACCAATGAGCTCTTCTACAAAGCTTGACAAAGATGAAAGAGGTAAGTGTGTTGATTTAAAGCTTTATCACTCTATGATTGGATCTTTGCTTTATCTTACCGCAAGTAAACCTGGCATTATGTTTAGTGTTTGCTTGTGTGATAAATTTCAAGCTAGTCCTAGAGAATCACACCTTACAGCTGATAAGAGAAACTTTAGATACCTTAGAGACACACCTTGTTAAGGCCTTTGGTATCCTAGAGATTTCTCATTTGATTTACATGCTTTCTCGAATGTGGATTATGGAGGTTGTAAGATAGATAGAAAGAGTACCTCCGGTACTTGTCAATTCCTAGATAGTCTGTTTTTATCTTCGTTCTCTAAGAAACAAAATACTGTAGCAATTATCTAATACCGAAGCGAAATACATATCGATTAGAAGTTGTTGTCCTCAAGTTCTTTGGAAGAAGCAACTTTTAGATTATGGAATTGATGTAGTGTAACCCCTTTGACCCAACCTAGTCGTTAGACCCGAGCCAAGAAGATAACAGTAGGTTTGATGAAGCAAACCCGAACATTTTTATTCGAATTATGATCCTTTTTTTAAGTTGTCTATATGCATTATTAAGACCTAATGTGTGCATACCAGCACCGGTTCAATTTTCATTCGATTCGAACATCGATAAGGCACTCAATTGCAAAACGAGTACTTTAGGGACCAAAATGTAAATCTGAATAATTACATGAACTTACACAAGTTTCAGGTTACCAATTGTTAATTAATCATATTTCATGTTAGCATGTCAAATTCCAGCTTCAACGGATAACGAATAAGCATCGAATTTAGCCAAATACGAAATTAAGGACTAAATCATAAAACAGACAAACTACATGGACTAACACATTTTTAACAGCTTCTCACAGCAATTAGATACATTTAAAACATGCTTTCAAAAACTCAAATCAAACGGACATCATTTACCTATTCAATTGATGCAACATCATATGGTGACCAAATTGCAAAGAATCCAAACTCTATAAAATCCATTAATCGAATTAACCACCAGCCATTAAAATATACAAGGTGCACCTAATACAGTTATGGGAATTCGAATTCCAACACAACTTATCCAAAAAATTCCGAACAACATTGACATGCTTCTAATATTGAATCACCGTTAAACACATAGGCTCAAAAAGTTACATACCAATTAATCAACACAATTCATATCTATACAAGTAATCTAGAGGCATGCTTTCTAACAAGATAAATCATTATCCAATAAGCACCAAATGATCAAGACCTCAACCTAGGTCATATAATAATTAAGGGATTAAAGTATATGACCATAATTACTCACTAGACACAAGTAATCAATCTAATCATTATTTAAACCATTAAAATCATTTGATCATAACTATCAAGTATACAAAGCATTAAAATAAAATCAACATATTAATCATTACATACAATCATCGACTAACGTAATATAAAATCAATCAAGCTATCATTTCCTAAAAAAACAATCCATCCCAATATTCTACCCACATTGCCTTAATACAAACAATATTAATATCGTAACCATACCCTTTGTATATGTTTGTCTTGCAATCCACCTTGCCTCGGACCACGACCCCAAACTTGCTTTATTCACTGCATTGACGGGAGAAAAGAGAGCGTAAGCATATAATGCCTAGTGAGTGCACTCAAAAAGGATAAAACGTCAATGTAGTTTTAAAACCAAAACCAATAATAGAAACACATATTAGAGCAAGTCAAACACACCATTTCCAAAGCATTTAAATAAATCATGCTCGTTCGAAACATAAACATCATGCTTTCATAATAACCTTTTATTCACAAATGCTTGATCAAAACATAAGCATTTTCCCGTTTATTTTCAAAACAAATCATGCATAATAATCATATGCATCAAAACACTTTTCTCAAGTCTCAAGCTTACTCAAACCAAAGTATTTCTCATTTATTTCTAAGACATGTATTATAAATCATGCCCAAATACATCGCTTGCCTAAAATCTCTTCTAAAGCAAATTCAACAACCATTTATAAAACATGTATCACAAATCTCATGCATTAACCATAATGCAAAATCTCAATGCAAGCCTCTTATGCTTGAACATCATAAAAACATATATCAAAATAGAATCTCATGTATAAATCTCATTATACAAAAACCATTTAAAAACCATGATATATGTAATCTCATATATATTGGCATTCAAGTGACCCGGATGGAATCTGCCTCCATCCTTGGATAGCACTACCCCTATCCATTCATGTTCGGATATGCGAATTCCTTGATGGCACTACCCCATCAAGTCTCATGGTGAAATCTACCCTCACCATAATCTCACTTCGACCGGGATGACACTACCCCATTGCCCGTATGTGATAGCACTAACCTTATCACTTCACAATAGAATCTACCCCTATTATTTAACTGAAGAATTTGTCTCACATGCGAATTTTGTACTTTAGAGTGCACTTTAATCCTATTTGCCGATTAATCATATCCAAAAAAATTAAATCTCATCATCTGCCAATATACACTTTAAAACCATGTTACCTTAGTGTTTTTCAATGCATTTAACCAAAACATTTCCAATGCATTAAACCATGCATTCACAAGTATAGACCATACTTACATGGATCATTTACCAATGCATCCATCATCAATATATGATCAAAAATCAGTATATATCATACTCAAATTATGCATAAACAGTAGGTAAATTCATCCATGTTTTTAAACCAAAACATGTAAATTGAGACTCATATCAAACCGATATTCAAAAGACAAAAATAGGGAAAACTTACTTCTGAGCTTAGCTAAGCTTGCTAGGCTTTAACTAAACTTCTAAATCCATAATTCAAACCTCTTTATAGTACCAAAACACATTTGCACTAACTAACTTGATATCACCTTGGTGCCAACGTCTCAACGCCAACGCCTCAACGTCTAACCGAAACTCGTTCGAACACTTGCCATATTCCACAAAAAAAATGCAAGAATCAATACCAATAGGACCACATCAAGGTAACCACTTTATTAAAGTACCCCATTGCTCAACTCGATCACAAATAACCTCAAATCAAAACAATATCATTTACTTTTCTTTTACGCCACTGTAGGGAATTAAATTCCCTTTTATTTTCTTTTAACCCCACTGTCGCTCCAGCCCTCATTCTCACTTTATTTTTAATTCATGCACATGCCGCGGCAATTGCACACATACCCTTCATGCGCCTAGGGGTTGCACCATCGCACACCACTAGCCCTTCGAAGGGCAGGGCATGGTTGTTCTGTTCCGAACAACACCCATGTTCAAACACCACCTAATTCCCCTTTTATTTTCATACAAGAAATTCATCAAACACATATGGTGCATCCTTAAATGTAATCCAAAAATCCAATCCATACTCTACCAATTACCCCCATCCAAGAACCCAAATCTAAATTCAAACAATTAGATTAATTCCGGAATCAATTTCATAAAATTAAATTTAGACCATATCTAACCCACAAGAACAAATCATAACCCAATTAAAACATTTAAATTTTATCAATCAAATCATGATTCTAGAAATTAAATTAATCCATTAAAATTCATTTTTAACATCAAAAGACAATAAAATTGATAGGAAATCAACACAAAATAATTAGGAGATCATTAGAAAATCAAAACTCACCCAAATAAATTGGAAATTGAAAATGAAGATTGCTCCTCTAATCTTCCAACGTGAAATCCATTGAACAATATGAGAGAAATCAAAATCTCTTGTGTGGCTAATGATTAGAAATGGTTTAGAAAGAAAATGAATTGAAATTGGATAAGAAAATTCAAGAAAACTAAAATGGTGATTGGGAAAATCTTTAGAGAAAAAGAGAGATAAGTTTAGACATAGCTTTTTTTCTTAGGAAAATAATAACTTATGTCAAATTCTAATTGAAAATAGATAGTAAAATCCTTATTTAATAAATGGGTCAAATAATCCCATAAAACCACAACATTAATTATTTTTACAAAAACGTCATTAATAATATTTTACAACCTTTTGTGAAATAGTCACCATTTAATTACCCAATTAAAATTATTTCAAACTCAATTCATCCATTTATGAAACTTATTAAATATACTTTCCACAAATACTCATCACGATAAATTCATCATAAATCAATTTAATTACCCAAATTATTTCCGAAATTAATTAATTAGTTAAAGGCTAACCCAAAATTCCAACTCGATTCCGGTAATTCACCTGAATCTTCTAGCCCGTTTTTTGGGGCATTACATGTAGGTACCATACCCCTTAAGTGTGACAACACTAGTGTCATATGTCTCACTAAGAATCCCATCCAACATTCTAGAACCAAACACATAGAGATAAGACATCATTTCATTAGAGATCATGTTTTAAAAACTAATGTTTTTTTAGAATATGTAGACACCTTGAACCAATTAGCGGATATTTTCACCAAACCATTAAACAAAGAGCATTTTTGGTCTCTTAGGAGAGAGTTAGGTTTAACTAGCCTTTCTTGACCCCTTAGAGCCTTTTGATGTCAAAACTTGCTTGAATTTGTTTGATTGTCATGCTTTTGTGATTTTGCTCCTATATGCATCTTTGCTTGTTGCTAGGGGGAGTATGTATCTGTTTTAGTCCATACATGTTGTTTATTCTTCATACACATGCATTTCGATTTGATTGAAATCAAATTTTTGACCACCTTGTTGCCCAAAATGTCATTTCTGGCACAGGTGTAACGATACGGTCCATAGCGTATCAATATAGATTCTTGAATGCGCTTCGGTAATGGCAAGCCTGTACCGGTAGGGTTACGTGTTTCAATACAGCTTATATAGTGTACAAGTACGCAGTTTCGATACGCCACGTGGCATATCGGTACGCATAGCCACTGGGTCTTTAAAGAGTCATTAAAAGGGAGATTTTCACTTTAATTAAAACTCAACCATATTTTTCTCAAAATCCTAGTTCGAATTTACCTATAAATACCCATCAAAACCCTTTGATTTTTCACACAATTCATCAAATCTTTTGAGGTTTTTGTTTTTCTCATCAAATCTAAGCTCTGTCATCAAGTTGGTGCATCATCATACATTCATTCATCCGTAATTCCATAACTCAAGGTATAAAACTCTTTTTCTTTTTCTTTCAATTTCATTTAGATATATACTGTTTTAATTCAAATTTATGTTTTTAATACATATATACTATGGATTTCAAAGATTTTTTAAAAACTTTTCAAAACTGCAATTTTTATCTTCGAATATAAATTTATACCGTATATTTTTCTAAAATGTTTTTCAAAATTTATTTTCCCAAAAATTCTTTTTACACTTGTATATGTTTTTAACCTATGTTGTATACTTTTTTTTCAATACCTTGAATCATTGGATTGAATTTTTGGATCGAATGTGATGATTTAAGCATACATTGTTTTTGCCTTTGATTTGATTTTTCAGGTTTTACCATGGGTCCTAAAAAGAGATTGAGAAAAGATTTGGCATCTAGTTCTTCCAATCCTAATGCTGATAATGAGGGTACTACCAAACCTAATCTATCTCTTATTCTTCAAAAGAGTTTTCAAGCAACCGTCGCAATGGCTCACTTTAAACAATATCAAGCTTTTACAATTCGTCATGAGTGTGTTGTCTCTCTCCCGTCTTTAAATTTTGAGCATTTTAAATTTATATACCTTGGTTTAATGAAACAATGAAAATTTATGCAATTTTTAAGTTTACCTAGTTTTTTATACCGAAATCTCGTTCTCATCTTTTATGCTAATGCCTGATGTATCCACAATCCCGACAAAACTAAGGTTATTATCATTGAGTCCTACCTTATGTGAAAGAAGTTTCGGATTGATCAAACTACTTTAGCAAATGTTTTTGGTTTGAGAATAAGGGTATAGATGATGAACACTCTTTAGGACATGTTCTTTGTGGCTCTGTTACCGTAATCAATGTCCATGATTGCATCCTTCATCTCATGATCATTGTAACCCCCTCGTCCCGGTCCGGGCGGCTGACCGATCTGAGCGGGTCACACAGGGATAACCGAGGCGAAACCCGTTAAGGCTTCACTTCGGTTAACAACCCGAGAAAACTTTTTCATTTATTATCTTGTCTAGATGGATTTAATTAGACCTATGTGTGAAGCGACAGCGGAAACAAGACTTACGAGAAGCCTAACAGCAAACAGGGCCTAAGCCCAACCCTTGAGACCCCTTTAGAGATGTCAAAAGCCCATTCTCAGGCCTGTGTTTCGAAACAGGTTTTGCCCGTTTCGAAACACGGGCTCCAATTTAAAAAGCCAGACACCCGTACCAAAACGCATCCACCCCGTTTTGGAACAGGGGTCCATTTCGCCTAGACGTTCCGAAACACTTTCCGGAACAGGCATTCACAGTGGCCAAAGTGTTTCGAGACTCGTATCGGAACAGGGGCTCACAGTAGCCAAACCTTACCGGAACGTGTTCCGATACGGGTGTCCCTGGAACCACACCCATTCCGAAACAGTCTGAACCGTTTTGAAACACATGTAGTCTGTGAGTTTCCAAAACCAGCTTTAATCATCTCTAAACGATCCCAAACGCCCTCAACGACTTCAAGAAGCAAACACAACATGCACACATGAACTCTAGAGGCATACACCATATTACATACATGCTCAAAACACACAAAGGTACGTAATAAGGGCATTCATCTATAGATCATACATTCACCGCAAAAGAAGCATACATAGCCTTTTAAGGTTTCATACCTTAGAGCCAACAACACATAAGCATTCAAGGTAAGCAACATAAACATGGTTTACAATCAAAAACATTGCATCAACCAGCCACACCAACAACAACCTAGGTCCCCATTGCTCAACTATTACATCATTAACTTAAAAATTCATACTTGAGGATAGCAAAAGCTCAACTAGCACACTTGGAGGTCCTCTCCTTGCACAAGCAACCCACGAACTACGAATCTGCATTGTCGAACAAAAGAGAACGTAAGCATAAAGCTTAGTGAAGGTAAGCTTATAAAACAAACCTCGACAATGCAGGGTCCAAGCACGAACCACATAACCAAGGAACAATGCATGAGTTTTTACCTTCGAAACCACAAGAGTCAAAATATAAATGATGCATGAACACAATATCATTGTTATGCCATGCTCAACAAGTACTTTAGAGTGCACTTTAATCCTATTTGCCGATCAATCATATCCAAAAAAATTAAATCTCATCATCTGCCAATATACACTTTAAAACCATGTTACCTTAGTGTTTTTCAATGCATTTAACCAAAACATTTCCAATGCATTAAACCATGCATTCACAAGTATAGACCATACTTACATGGATCATTTACCAATGCATCCATCATCAATATATGATCAAAAATCAGTATATATCATACTCAAATTATGCATAAACAGTAGGTAAATTCATCCATGTTTTTAAACCAAAACATGTAAATTGAGACTCATATCAAACCGATATTCAAAAGACAAAAATAGGGAAAACTTACTTCTGAGCTTAGCTAAGCTTGCTAGGCTTTAACTAAACTTCTAAATCCATAATTCAAACCTCTTTATAGTACCAAAACACATTTGCACTAACTAACTTGATATCACCTTGGTGCCAACGTCTCAACGCCAACGCCTCAACGTCTAACCGAAACTCGTTCGAACACTTGCCATATTCCACAAAAAAAAATGCAAGAATCAATACCAATAGGACCACATCAAGGTAACCACTTTATTAAAGTACCCCCATTGCTCAACTCGATCACAAATAACCTCAAATCAAAACAATATCATTTACTTTTCTTTTACGCCACTGTAGGGAATTAAATTCCCTTTTATTTTCTTTTAACCCCACTGTCGCTCCAGCCCTCATTCTCACTTTATTTTTAATTCATGCACATGCCGCGGCAATTGCACACATACCCTTCATGCGCCTAGGGGTTGCACCATCGCACACCACTAGCCCTTCGAAGGGCAGGGCATGGTTGTTCTGTTCCGAACAACACCCATGTTCAAACACCACCTAATTCCCCTTTTATTTTCATACAAGAAATTCATCAAACACATATGGTGCATCCTTAAATGTAATCCAAAAATCCAATCCATACTCTACCAATTACCCCCATCCAAGAACCCAAATCTAAATTCAAACAATTAGATTAATTCCGGAATCAATTTCATAAAATTAAATTTAGACCATATTTAACCCACAAGAACAAATCATAACCCAATTAAAACATTTAAATTTTATCAATCAAATCATGATTCTAGAAATTAAATTAATCCATTAAAATTCATTTTTAACATCAAAAGACAATAAAATTGATAGGAAATCAACACAAAATAATTAGGAGATCATTAGAAAATCAAAACTCACCCAAATAAATTGGAAATTGAAAATGAAGATTGCTCCTCTAATCTTCCAACGTGAAATCCATTGAACAATATGAGAGAAATCAAAATCTCTTGTGTGGCTAATGATTAGAAATGGTTTAGAAAGAAAATGAATTGAAATTGGATAAGAAAATTCAAGAAAACTAAAATGGTGATTGGGAAAATCTTTAGAGAAAAAGAGAGATAAGTTTAGACATAGCTTTTTTTCTTAGGAAAATAATAACTTATGTCAAATTCTAATTGAAAATAGATAGTAAAATCCTTATTTAATAAATGGGTCAAATAATCCCATAAAACCACAACATTAATTATTTTTACAAAAACGTCATTAATAATATTTTACAACCTTTTGTGAAATAGTCACCATTTAATTACCCAATTAAAATTATTTCAAACTCAATTCATCCATTTATGAAACTTATTAAATATACTTTCCACAAATACTCATCACGATAAATTCATCATAAATCAATTTAATTACCCAAATTATTTCCGAAATTAATTAATTAGTTAAAGGCTAACCCAAAATTCCAACTCGATTCCGGTAATTCACCTGAATCTTCTAGCCCGTTTTTTGGGGCATTACATGTAGGTACCATACCCCTTAAGTGTGACAACACTAGTGTCATATGTCTCACTAAGAATCCCATCCAACATTCTAGAACCAAACACATAGAGATAAGACATCATTTCATTAGAGATCATGTTTTAAAAACTAATGTTTTTTTAGAATATGTAGACACCTTGAACCAATTAGCGGATATTTTCACCAAACCATTAAACAAAGAGCATTTTTGGTCTCTTAGGAGAGAGTTAGGTTTAACTAGCCTTTCTTGACCCCTTAGAGCCTTTTGATGTCAAAACTTGCTTGAATTTGTTTGATTGTCATGCTTTTGTGATTTTGCTCCTATATGCATATTTGCTTGTTGCTAGGGGGAGTATGTATCTGTTTTAGTCCATACATGTTGTTTATTCTTCATACACATGCATTTCGATTTGATTGAAATCAAATTTTTGACCACCTTGTTGCCCAAAATGTCATTTCTGGCACAGGTGTAACGATACGGTCCATAGCGTATCAATATAGATTCTTGAATGCGCTTCGGTAAAGGCAAGCCTGTACCGGTAGGGTTACGTGTTTCAATACAGCTTATATAGTGTACAAGTACGCAGTTTCGATACGCCACGTGGCATATCGGTACGCATAGCCACTGGGTCTTTGAAGAGTCATTAAAAGGGAGATTTTCACTTTAATTAAAACTCAACCATATTTTTCTCAAAATCCTAGTTCGAATTTACCTATAAATACCCATCAAAACCCTTTGATTTTTCACACAATTCATCAAATCTTTTGAGGTTTTTGTTTTTCTCATCAAATCTAAGCTCTGTCATCAAGTTGGTGCATCATCATACATTCATTCATCCGTAATTCCATAACTCAAGGTATAAAACTCTTTTTCTTTTTCTTTCAATTTCATTTAGATATATACTGTTTTAATTCAAATTTATGTTTTTAATACATATATACTATGGATTTCAAAGATTTTTTAAAAACTTTTCAAAACTGCAATTTTTATCTTCGAATATAAATTTATACCGTATATTTTTCTAAAATGTTTTTCAAAATTTATTTTCCCAAAAATTCTTTTTACACTTGTATATGTTTTTAACCTATGTTGTATACTTTTTTTTCAATACCTTGAATCATTGGATTGAATTTTTGGATCGAATGTGATGATTTAAGCATACATTGTTTTTGCCTTTGATTTGATTTTTCAGGTTTTACCATGGGTCCTAAAAAGAGATTGAGAAAAGATTTGGCATCTAGTTCTTCCAATCCTAATGCTGATAATGAGGGTACTACCAAACCTAATCTATCTCTTATTCTTCAAAAGAGTTTTCAAGCAACCGTCGCAATGGCTCACTTTAAACAATATCAAGCTTTTACAATTCGTCATGAGTGTGTTGTCTCTCTCCCGTCTTTAAATTTTGAGCATTTTAAATTTATATACCTTGGTTTAATGAAACAATGAAAATTTATGCAATTTTTAAGTTTACCTAGTTTTTTATACCGAAATCTCGTTCTCATCTTTTATGCTAATGCCTGATGTATCCACAATCCCGACAAAACTAAGGTTATTATCATTGAGTCCTACCTTATGTGAAAGAAGTTTCGGATTGATCAAACTACTTTAGCAAATGTTTTTGGTTTGAGAATAAGGGTATAGATGATGAACACTCTTTAGGACATGTTCTTTGTGGCTCTGTTACCGTAATCAATGTCCATGATTGCATCCTTCATCTCATGATCATTGTAACCCCCTCGTCCCGGTCCGGGCGGCTGACCGATCTGAGCGGGTCACACAGGGATAACCGAGGCGAAACCCGTTAAGGCTTCACTTCGGTTAACAACCCGAGAAAACTTTTTCATTTATTATCTTGTCTAGATGGATTTAATTAGACCTATGTGTGAAGCGACAGCGGAAACAAGACTTACGAGAAGCCTAACAGCAAACAGGGCCTAAGCCCAACCCTTGAGACCCCTTTAGAGATGTCAAAAGCCCATTCTCAGGCCTGTGTTTCGAAACAGGTTTTGCCCGTTTCGAAACACGGGCTCCAATTTAAAAAGCCAGACACCCGTACCAAAACGCATCCACCCCGTTTTGGAACAGGGGTCCATTTCGCCTAGACGTTCCGAAACACTTTCCGGAACAGGCATTCACAGTGGCCAAAGTGTTTCGAGACTCGTATCGGAACAGGGGCTCACAGTAGCCAAACCTTACCGGAACGTGTTCCGATACGGGTGTCCCTGGAACCACACCCATTCCGAAACAGTCTGAACCGTTTTGAAACACATGTAGTCTGTGAGTTTCCAAAACCAGCTTTAATCATCTCTAAACGATCCCAAACGCCCTCAACGACTTCAAGAAGCAAACACAACATGCACACATGAACTCTAGAGGCATACACCATATTACATACATGCTCAAAACACACAAAGGTACGTAATAAGGGCATTCATCTATAGATCATACATTCACCGCAAAAGAAGCATACATAGCCTTTTAAGGTTTCATACCTTAGAGCCAACAACACATAAGCATTCAAGGTAAGCAACATAAACATGGTTTACAATCAAAAATATTGCATCAACCAGCCACACCAACAACAACCTAGGTCCCCATTGCTCAACTATTACATCATTAACTTAAAAATTCATACTTGAGGATAGCAAAAGCTCAACTAGCACACTTGGAGGTCCTCTCCTTGCACAAGCAACCCACGAACTACGAATCTGCATTGTCGAACAAAAGAGAACGTAAGCATAAAGCTTAGTGAAGGTAAGCTTATAAAACAAACCTCGACAATGCAGGGTCCAAGCACGAACCACACAACCAAGGAACAATGCATGAGTTTTTACCTTCGAAACCACAAGAGTCAAAGTATAAATGATGCATGAACACAATATCATTGTTATGCCATGCTCAACAAGTCCATAAACACAACATATGGAACATATATATCAAACGTATTAGCAACACATTCCACAATCCGTATTGGCACCTAGCTATGACCCGAATACGCGGATAACCGTTGGAACTCACATCCAACAACACAACCATTACCTTAGGGTGGGATTACACTCATCACCGTTTCACGCAGAGGGGATTCCACTCATCCTCACGCCACGTTGATGGGATTCAACTCATCACCGACTAACATATATATGAAGATTTCCGGGCAAACCCGTACTCCATCTTGATGACTACCATCACCAAGACCACGCGCGCATTTTTGACTCTCGTGTGCACACTAATTATCCTAATGATCGATCATTGTACCCAAGCATACTAGTGTCAATACTAACATATTTCATTAATCAACCTCACAACTTTCTTACCAATTTCCATGCTTAGCACGTACTCACCATGATTTACCATCATGCACAAACCACATTCCATAACCACATGCATATAACAATGTATCAAATATCATGCCTCAACACACATGTATATCAAAATATACATAACCACATTAATCACAATTAATATGAAACAAGAGGCATAACAAGCGTTTAGAAGTTCAACCAAAGGTCTTCTATACTAAGCTTGAGATTAGGCTACCACTCTAATCCCAACTCTAGGTGGGTTTACCGAGCCCAACCTAGGTCCACATGGTTGAACCAACATTTGAAAACCAAATTAATCCAAGTTGAAATCATTAACCACTCACCGACTAATCCAAGCTCAACAACTCTAGCCGATCAAGCTCCCAACGGTTTCGGATTCGTTCCCGGGGCTTCACCAACACTATTCCTTGCTTCTAAACATCCCAACACAATCAAAACAACCACAATTCAGTCCACAAATCACTGTAGCAAACTCGGAACACAAACCAAGCATAAAACACATGAATTCAAGCTAAAGACAACCCCATAAGTGCCATCTAATACACCCAAAACAACCCTCAAACATAGTCTAACCATCAGCCCTCAAGATTTCACCCAAAACAGCCCCAAGAACCAACCTTAAACCCCTCTAAAACCTCCCTAAAACCCAAATTCGTGAATCATTGTAAAACCTTGTAAAAATTACATATGTTGGACCTTTTAGATAGCAAATAACTTGTATAACATCAACAAATCGAAAACTTAACTAAAAGCTAACAAAGATGACATTTTTAATCCAAAACTTCAAAACTTCAAAATGCAAAACCATGAGTTTTAATGAAAAATAAAGGTATAGACTTGTAAAGAACGATAAGGACAACTCAAAAATACGTTTACCTTTCAAAAACCTTCAAGGATGAGGAAGAATGGTGATGGAATAGTAACTCAAGGGGAAGAGGGTGTTTTTTCGTGGGATTTAGAAAATGGGTGGGGAGGAAGATGAGCCAAAAAGATATTTTTAATGTTTTGTTTTAAATTTAAAAGGCCAAAGACCATTTTACCCTTAATGAAATGAAGTATTCACAAGGGCATGACATCCATGGCTAAATGGGCTTGATTTAAAATAAGTCCAACATAAAATTTATTTGTTTTGGAAACACGAGGCCCAAAATAATATTTTATTATTTTAATTCACCCGACCCCCAAACCCGGGAGTTACAACTCTCCCCCACTTAAGGAATTTCGTCCCCGAAATTACCTGACGGAAACAGATACGGAAACTGCTCAAGCATATCAGCTTTCCTCTCCCACGTGGCCTCTTCCACGCCTCTATGTCTCCACAACACCTTGACCAACTCTATGGTCTTGCCACGCAACACCTTGCTATCATAAGCAAGTATCTCAATCGGTTTCTCATTATAAGACAAATTCGGATTCAGTTCTATCTCCTCAACGGGCATAACATGAGACGGATCTGATCTATATCTCCTAAGCATCGACACATGAAAAACATCTTGGATCTTCTCTAACCCAGAAGGCAATCTTAAACGGTAAGCTACTGGCCCAATCCGCTCAACTATCTCATATGGACCAATAAACCTCGGACTTAGCTTGCCTGTCCGGCCAAAACGTGTTACCTTCTTCCACGGAGATACTTTCATAAACACTTTCTCACCCACTAAAAACTCAATCTCTTTTCTCTTCAAATCTGCGTAAAATTTCTGACGATCGGAAGCTGCTTTCAAACGGTCACAAATCAGCTTCACTTTATCGTTAGTCCCCTTAAGCAAGTCCGGCATAGGCAACAATTTCTAACCCGTTCCGACCCAACAGATCGGAGTCCTACATCGCCTACCATACAATGCCTCATAAGGAGCCATTTGTATACTAGCCTGGTAACTGTTGTTGTAAGCAAACTCAACTAAGGGCAAATGCTTCTCCCACGAACCCTGGAAGTCAATCACACAACAACGGAGCATATCCTCTAATACCTGTATTACTCGCTCTGACTGACCATCTGACTGTGGGTGATATGATGTACTGAAATGCAAACGAATACCTAGGGCACTATGCAAACAACTCCAGAACCTCGCTGTGAACCTCGGATCTCTGTCTGATACAATAGACTTCGGAACTCCATGAAGTCTCACAATCTCGCGGATGTACAGATTTGCCAACTTGTCTAAAGAATCTGTGGTGTTCACTGCTAAGAAATGAGCACACTTAGTGAATCTATCAACTATCACCCAAACAGAATTCTTCTTCGAAGGAGACAATGGCAACCCTGACACAAAATCCATAGTGATTCTCTCCCATTTCCATTCTGGAATCTTCAAAGGCTGTAACAAACCTGAAGGAACCTGATGTTCTGCCTTTACTCTCTGACAAACCATGCAATGGCTCACATACTCGGCTACATCATTCTTCAAACCAACCCAGAAATAATCACTCTTCAGATCTCGGTACATCTTAGTACTGCCCGGATGCATAGAAAAAGGACTCGAATATGCTTCACTCAAAATCGTACGTCTCAACTCAACATCTTCAGGTACTACAACTCTGTCTCTAAAACACAACACATTTTCATCACTGAAATTATACTATGTCGGTCTACCTTTTGCAATTTCCTGAACATGTGAAGCTAAAGATACGTCTCGCATCTGTTTCTCTCTGATCATCTGAATCAACGAAGGCTTCACTTGCAACTCTGTAATCAGACCACCATCTCCTGATACACTCAGCCTAGCAAACATAGCTCGCAACTCAACTGCAACTTTTTTGTTCAACACATCGGCCACTACATTTGCCTTACCCAGATGGTACTCTATAGTCAAATCATAATCTTTTAACAGTTCAAGCCACCTTCTCTGTCTCAAGTTCAACTCTCTCTGAGTCATCAGATACTTCAAGCTTTTATGATCAGTGTAAACCGTGCACTTCTCACCATACAAGTAGTGTCGCCAAATCTTCAACGCAAACACAACTGTTGCTAACTCAATGTCGTGCGTAGGGTAGTTCTTCTCATGCACCTTCAACTGTCTCGAAGCATAAGCAACCACTCTTTTTTCTTGCATCAGAACACAACCTAAACCTACGTAGGAAGCATCGCTGTAGATCACGAACTCTTTCCCTGAAACTGGTTGTACTAACACTGGAGCATTCGTCAAAGCTTCTTTTAATTTCTCAAATGCCCTTTGCCTCGCATCTGACCACTCAAACTTCACTCCTTTTTGCAACAATTTAATCAACGGAGCAGCTACTCTAGAGAAACCATCAACAAACCTCCTATAGTAATAAACTAATCCTAGGAAACTCCTAATCTCTGTCACCGACTTAGGTTGTTTACAGTCAACAATGGCTTCAATCTTCATCGGATCAACACGGATACCTTCAGCTGATACAACATGGCCAAGAAACACAACCTCTTGAATCCAGAACTCACATTTACTAAGCTTAGCATACAACTGATTACTCATCAACCTCTGTAAAACAAGTCTCAAATGCTCATCATGCTCTTCTTCTGATCTCGAGTACACAAGGATGTCGTCTATGAAAACAACTACAAATCGGTCTAGATAGTCACGGAAAACTCTGTTCATCATATCCATGAAGGCTGCTGGTGCATTCGTGAGCCCAAACGGCATTACAAGGAACTCATAATGACCGTATCTAGTCTTAAAAGCTATCTTCGGAACATCACATTCTTTTACCTTCAACTGATAGTACCCTGATCTCAAATTTATCTTCGAAAACACTGAGGCACCTCTCAACTGATCAAACAAGTCATCTATACGAGGCAACGGATACTTGTTCTTTATTGTCAACTGGTTCAAGTGCTTGTAGTCAATACACATTCTCATACTGTCATCCTTCTTCTTCACAAACAACACGGGAGCACCCCAAGGCGAACTACTAGGCCTAATAAAACCACGGTCTAACAACTCCTGAAGCTGACTTTTCAACTCTTTCGGAGCCATACGGTACGGAGCAATAGAAACTGGAGTAGACCCTGAAACAGTCTCAATCACAAACTCTACATCTCTGTCAGGAGGCAAACCCGGTAACTCTTTTGGAAACACATCCGGATAGTCACAAACTGTCCTAATATCTTTCGGTCTAACCTCACTCATATTCGGATTCATCACATACACTAAATAAGCCCCACAACCGAAGTTCATCAACCTATGAGCCTCTAAAGCTGACACAACATTCGACAAGAACTTAACGTTCTCGCCTCCTACTACTACCTCGTAGTCATCGGAAAGCTTCAACGAAATTCTCTTTGTCTCAAAATCTACACTAGCTCTATGCTCAACCAACCAATCCATACCCAAAATAATATCAAAACCATAGAACGGAAGCTCCATCATATCAACAGGAAACACATGACCCTGAATCTCCAACGGTCACTTCCTATACATCCGTCTAACTACAACTGTCTCACCGAAGGAACTAGTCACATGAATCCCTATATCTAAAATCTCAACAGGTATGTCTAACTTCTTTGCATGCTCACTCAAAATGTAAGAATGCGTGGAACCCGAATCAACTAAGGAAAGCAAAGACATGGATTGTAACTCAAAATTATCTACTATCACATTTGTGTCATTCCCTACCTCTCTGTGTGCGTAGACTCTAGCTGGTCCACCGGCCTCTGGCTGGACTGCCACAACATGAGCAAGATTCCTCGGTGCCTCTATCCTAGGTGCATCAGCCCTCGGCTAGAAGTAATCATGACCGCGCCCATGGCCTCTCTGATAGTCGATCGTTCTCGCAGGAGCCTGTGCCTGAATCGGTGCCTGTGTCGCCTGATGCGGACACTCTTTCCTGAAGTGGTCTCTCGATCCACAGTTCCAGCAAGCATGATAGTTTTCCCAATACTCTCCTGAGTGTTGTCTCACACATCGGGCACACTCGGGCAAACGCCCTCCAGCTCTCTGGCCCTGATGGCCTCTACCATGGTGGCCACCGCCACGCCTATGATCAAACTGATGTCCACCGCCCCGATGCCTCTTGGCATCACCACGATCAAAGTTGTTGTGCCTCTTCCCTGAACTGGATCCTCCCGAACGCTTGGTCAGCCCCAAGCTATGCTCGATGTCCTTGGCCCTAGCGACCAAGACATCAAAATCAGAATAATTTGAAGCCAAGGTGAACCTCTTGACTTCCTCATGAAGCCCATACCTGAACCGATCACAACGGTCCCTCTCAGTAGGAACCAACTCAGGAGCATACTGACTCAGTCGGACAAAGCGAATCTCATAATCTGTCACTGATACATCTCCCTGAACAAGAGCCATGAACTCCCGCTTCTTCTCATCCAGATATCTCAGCCCCAAATACCTCTTCCTGAAAGTAGTCTCAAAGAAGTTCCAACTGATCTCGGCCTCAGGCACACCGGAAGTAATGGTGACCCACCAGGTGTAGGCATCACCCTGAAGCAACGAAACTACACAGCCCAACTTACGAGCTCCAACACATCCCATCTGAGCTAGAATACGGACTGTCTTCTCCAACCACAACTTCGATCTCTCAAGCGTAGATCCTCTGAACTCATCAGCTCCGAGGCTACGGAGCCTCTCTAAGGGTAAGCTAGCATCATCTCCTCTCGGCTGAGCTGCAGCCTGAGCTCCGGCAACTGCAGCCTGAAACGCTCCCGCTATAGCTTGAACTAGCGGAGCCATGTCTATCCCCGCAGGACCTTGGCCACCCTGACCAACCTGAGGTCCCGCTTCCTCAGCTCCAGCCTCGCCTCCCACTTCAGGCTGAGGAGGTGGTGGTGGTGGAGGAGCTCCGACTCCAGCAGCAGGCTCTTCCACAGGAGCCTCTACTCCAACCACAGGCTCATTAATAGGAGCCGCAACACGAGGTCCCTGACGAACCAACCTCGGTCAACCTCTAGGCCTCGACATAACCGCTCACAGATAACAACTACAACAACAACATACAAAACAGGGTTAGCAAGGGCAAGAGTCCAAGTGGCTCAAGTATGTTTCCCTCACTTAAAAATCCTTTTTCTGATGTAATAGAAGCAATGGGACTCTACTCAACATGCTTCAAACAACATATATATTCGATCAAATAAGCAAACACCAAAGCATACTTGTTAAACAATCAAACATACTTACATGGCAAGCAAACACCGTGCAATTGCAATACAAGAACTTAACTTACCTCACTTACCTGCCTGAGGTCTCGGAAACCCGGCTCTGATACCAACAAGTGTAACCCCCTCATCCCGGTCCGGGCGGCTGACCGGTCCAAGCGGGTCACACGGGGATAACCGAGGCGAAACCCGTTAAGGCTTCACATCGGTTAACAACCCGAGAAAACTTTTTCATTTATTATATTGTCTAGATGGATTTAATTAGGCCTATGTGTGAAGCGACATCGGAAACAAGACTTACGAGAAGCCTAACAGCAAACAGGGCCTAAGCCCAACCCTTGAGACCCCTTTAGAGATGTCAAAAGCCCATTCTCAGGCTTGTGTTTCGAAACAAGTTTTGCCCGTTTCAAAACACGGGCTCCAGTTTAAAAAGCCAGACACTCGTACCGAAACGCATCCACCCCGTTTCGAAACAGGGGTCCATTTCGCCTAGACGTTCCGAAACACGTTCCAGAATAGGCATTCACAATGGCCAAAGTGTTTCGAGACTCGTATCGGAATAGGGGCTCACAGTAGCCAAACCGTACCGGAACGCGTTCCGGTACGGGTGTTTCTGGAACCACACCCATTCCGAAACAGTTTGAACCGTTCCGAAACACCTATAGTCTATGAGTTTCCAAAACCAGCTTTAATCATCTCTAAACGATCCCAAACGCCCTCAACGACTTCAAGAAGCAAACACAACATGCACACATAAACTCTAGAGGCATACACCTTATTACATACATGCTCAAAACACACAAAGGCACGTAATAAGGGCATCCATCTATAGATCATACATTCACCGCAAAAGAAGCATACATAGCCTTTTAAGGTTTCATGCCTTAGAGCCAACAACACATAAGCATTCCAGGTAAGCAACATAAACATGGTTTACAATCCAAAACATGGCATCAACCAGCCACACCAACAACAACCTAGGTCCCCATTGCTCAACTATTACATCATTAACTTAAAAACTCATACTTGAGGATAGCAAAAGCTCAATTAGCATACTTGGAGGCCCTCTCCTTGCACAAGCAACCCACGAACTACGAATCTGCATTGTCGAACAAAAGAGAGCGTAAGCATAAAGCTTATTGAAGGTAAGCTCATAAAACAAACCTCGACAATGCAGGGTCCAAGCACGAACCACACAACCAAGGAAGAATGTATGAGTTCTTACCTTCGAAACCACAAGAGTCAAAATATAAATGATGCATGAACACAATATCATTGTTATGACATGCTCAACAAGTCCATAAACACAATATATGGAACACATATATCAAACGTATTAGCAACACATTCCACAATCCGTTTGGAACCTAGCTATGACCCGAATACGCGGATAACTGTTGGAACTCACATCCAACAACACAACCATTACCTTACGGTGGGATTACACTCATCACCGTTTCACGTGGAGGGGATTCCACTCATCCTCACGCCCAGTCGATGGGATTCCACTCATCACCGACTAACATATATATGAAGATTTCCGGGCGAACCCGTACTCCATCTTGATGACTACCATCACCAAGACCACGCGCACATTTTTGACTCTCATGTGCACACTAAACATCCTAATGATCGATCATTGTACCCAAGCATACTAGTGCCAAAACTAACACATTTCATTAATCAACCTCACAACTTTCTTACCAATTTCCATGCTTAGCACGTACTCACCATGATTTACCATCATGCACAAACCACATTCCATAACCACATGCATATAACAATGCATCAAATATCATGCCTCAACACACATGTATATCACAATATACATAACCACATTAATCACAATTAATATGAAACAAGAGGCATAACAAGCATTTAGAAGTTCAACCAAAGGTCTCCTATACTAAGCTTGAGATTAGGCTACCACTCTAATCCGAACTCTAGGTGGATTTACCAAGCCCAACCTAGGTCCACATGCTTGAACCAACATTTGAAAACCAAATTAATCCAAGTTGAAATCATTAACCACTCACCGACTAATCCAAGCTCAACAACTTTAGCCGATCAAGCTCCCAACGGTTCCGGATTCGTTCCTGGGGCTTCACCAACACAATTCCTTGCTTCTAAACATCCCAACAGAATCAAAACAACCATAATTCAGTCCACAAATCACTGTAGCAAACCCGGAACACAAACCAAGCACAAAACACATGAATTCAAGCTAAAGACAACCTCATAAGTGCCATCTAATACACCCAAAACAACCCTCAAACATAGTCTAACCATCAGCCCCCAAGATTTCACCCAAAACAGCCCTAAAAACCAACATTAAACCCCTCTAAAACCTCCAAAAAACCCAAATTCGTGAATCATTGTAAAACCTTGTAAAATTTACATATGTTGGACCTTTTAGATAGCAAATAACTTGTATAACATCAACAAATCGAAAACTTAACTAAAAGCTAACAAAGATGATATTTTTAATCCAAAACTTCAAAATGCAAAACCATGAGTTTTAATGAAAAATAAAGGTATAGACTTGTAGAGAACGATAAGGACAACTCAAAAATATGTTTACCTTTCAAAAACCTTCAAGGATGAGGAAGAGTGGTGATGGAATAGTAACTCAAGGGGAAGGGGGTGTTTTGTCGTGGGATTTAGAAAATGGGTGGGGAAGAAGATGAGCCAAAAAGATATTTTTAATGTTTTTTTTTAATTTAAAAGGCCAAAAACCATTTTACCCTTAATGAAATGAAGTATTCACAAGGGCATGACATACATGGTAAATGGGCTTGATTTAAAATAAGTCCAACATAAAATTTATTTGTTTTGGAAACACGAGGCCCAAAATAATATTTTATTATTTTAATTCACTCGACCCCCAAACCCGGGTGTTACAATCACTTGGTGGTTTCGACCATCTGGTGGGAAATTCTCAATGATCCGACAAGTTGATGACTTTTGGATCCGATGCTTTCGTGGGGGTAAGCGCCCGAATCTTTGTCAAATTATGTTTGCGAAACTTTTTTATCTTGTTCAACGTCGTCATACAACTCAAGTCTCATCCTTCACTTATGGCACGGCTTTGAGTCACTTGTTCCATGCTTTGGATATTGATTGTTCTCAAGATTATGTCAAGCCCCTCACCGATCCGATCAACGAGCGCTCTCTTGGTCGTTCTAAGTTCCATTATATTAATGGAGAGTGGATCCGTCTCGAGAGAACCCCTCAACAAGATCAACCTTCGGTGGGTCCTCAAGCTTCGATAGCCCAACCTTCTATGGATGCTCTCATGGCTTATCTCAATGAGCAATTTACTTCCTTGCACACAAATATTGCTTCCTTGTATACGACCATGAACTTGGGTTTTGCCACTATCGACACTCACTTTACATCATTGGAAGATAGAGTTGCTACCATTGAGAATCGAACTACTTCCATTGAGAATTAACAAGCCTCTATGGACATATCTCTCACCGCCTTTCATGGTGCTTGGCTTCAATCTCAAGCAAAACATGACAATGATGAAGATGTGGATGAAGTCGATGGACACGAGTCTTAGACTTGTGCATCTCATAACATATCATATCATATTAGGATTTCTATTTTATGCACCTATGTTATTTGCTTTTGAACCTATACTTTGATTTATGTTTTTAGGTTTAAGGTTGAATTTGAATTTGAATTATGTTGATTTGAACTTTATTTAAGTTTTTAATGATTATAATGGTGCTTTAGTTATTCTTTGTCTATGCTTAAATGTTTATATCTTGCCTTCCTTATTTCATTGATTTTGATCTAACAAAAATGGGTAAAATATTTTATTAAGCTAAATTTTTTAAGTTTTTCAAAATATAGCTTAAAATAAGGGGGAGTATTTTTCAAACTACTTAAAATTTTACTTTAGTTTTGTTATATCAAAAAGGGGAGATTGTAAAACTTATGTGTTTGATTTTGATATAACAAATCTTTTAAGGACCAAATTGCAAAAGTAAATAAATTTTTAAGTACTCAATAGTCTTAAAATTGACAAGGAATTTAAATCAAAAATTGTTTTCAAGTCAATACTTAAACCCTATAAAATTTTCTAAGTGTTTCAAAGCCAAACTTCACAAAATCACCCAGGCGTATCGATACACCTATAGCGTTTCGATACAGATTTTGGCTATTGGAATTTTAAATAAACATACTGTTTCGATACGGTTCTTTTATTTTAGCTTTAGCGTATCGACACGGTCAAGCCTGTTTTGATATTGCTTCATATGGGTTTAAGTTTATGCTTTAGTGTACCGATACAGCTTCAACCGTATCAATGCGGGGTCAAAAGATTTTCAAATCTTGCATTTATTAATATGACCATTGCCTTGTTAGTTATTGGAATAATAAAAATTCAAATGACCGTTAACCCGTACCGATACCTTTTTTGCACTCAAATTCTAGTGAGCAAATACTGTACCGATACGGCATAGCCATTTCGGTACGACCCCCATTTTAAACTAATATCATTTTGATATGCCCCTCCCGTGTATCGATACACCCTTGTTATTTATTCTGCAACGGCTCTTTCCTCTTTGAGACAGGTATCGATACGGGCCCGAGTTTACCGATATGGTAGGTTGCAGAAGTGTATTTATGGTGGGAAATTTGTAGCCCAACGGCTATATTTAATATCTCACCAACCCAAACGGTTAGAAATCAATGAGAAGGTATTTAAGCAAGCCTCCAAAGCTACAACAACAACTAATGATTAAGTGAAAAGCATTCAAGCACAAATTCAATCTCTTTGAGCCTTATAGAGTCAAACCCTTGTACCCAACTTGTGCAATTTCATTGTATTCTTTCATTTCAAGTTTGGGGAGTGTACACTTGTAATTGGGTAAATTATTTACCTATTGTGAGGTCATTTTTCATTTGCCAACAACTTCTTGTATAAGAGTGATCTTGATTAAGCTTTGGGTAGAAAGCTTGATCAAATTGTAAAGGTTTCCTCCTAAGCCTAGAAAAGGGGATGGATTCAATAGTTAATTGTTTGAAATCCTTGGTGTGGAGCTAAGATAGTGGATGTAGAGCTTGTTAGAAGCTTGAACCACTCTAAAATTCTTGTGTCTCAATTTTTATCTTTCCAGTTTCCTTCCTTCAATTTTTTAATAGCCAATTAATTCACCCCCCTCTTGGCCAATTACCATCGATTGACCATCTCAACAAACCCTTTGAGCTTTTATATTCATATCTTGTACCCAACTTGTATACTTCAAATTGTAATCTTTTGTTTCAAGTTTGGGGTTTGAGTGTGATTGTAACTGGGAAAAAATATTACCTTTGAGAGGATTTTCACTTGCCATTCCATTTCTTGTAGAAATAGTGAACCTTGATCAAGCTTTGGATAGAAAGCTTTGGTCGTTTGTGATGATTGCCTCCTTAGCCTAGAAAAGGAGAAGAATTCTTTAATGAATTATGTTGAAATCCTTAGTGGGAAGCTAAGGTAGTGGATTTAGAGCTTGTTAGAAGCTTGAACCATTATAAATCCTTGTATCCTTACTTTTCTCATTTTCATTGCTTCCCTTCAATTTTTTAATCACCAATTCACCCTCCTCTTGGTCTTAATTTTCGATTGATTATCTCAACAATTTCGATATGACATTCATCTGGGTTTAAGTTCTTGCTTAAGCGTACCGATATAGGGTCTTAAGATTTTCAAATATTTGCATTTATTCAATGATTCTTGCCTTGTCAGTTATTAGAATCACCAAACTTTAAAACTTGGTTTACCCATACCGATACGCCCCTTAGGTGTACCGATGTAATTTTCCCTTTAAATTCCAATGAGCAAAACCCGTACCGTTACGGCTATACTGTATCAATATGCCCTTATTTTTACTCTATATCCGTTTCGATACGCCCTCAAGAGTATTGATACGCTATTACACAACGACTCTTTCTTTTTTTGACAGTACCAATACGGGTCTTCGTGTAACGATACGGTTGGTCACCAAACAGCATTTATTGCGGGAAAAATGGTCCCCAACGGCTCTATTGATGACCTCAACCACCCAAACGGTTAGAAATAAATGAGAGGGTATAAATTCAAGTCACAAAAGCTACAACAACTATTGAATAAGTTTAAAGCAATCAAGCAAAAATCCAACTATTCAAGAGCTTTTAGAGTTAAATTTTATTGCAACCCACTTGAGTGTTATTCATTGTAATTTTTTGTTCAAGTTTGGGTTGTGAGAACTTGTATTGGGGCAAAATACTACCTTTGAGAGGAATTTTCTTTTGCCATTCCACTTCTTGTAAAAAAGAGTGAATCTTGATCAACCTTTAGGTAGAAAACTTTGATCGATTTGTAGCAGTTGCCTCCTTAGCCTAGAAAAGGGGAAGAATTCAGTAGTGAATTGGTTGATATCCTTAGTGGGGAGCTAAGGTAGTAGATGTAGAGCTTGTTAGAAGCTTGAACCACTATAAATCCTTGTGTCATCAATTTTTCTTTTTCCATTTGCTTCCCTTTAATTTTTTTAATTGCCAATTCACCCCCTCTCGGTCTTCCACCATTGATTGATTATCTCAACACAAAGGTGTAATGTTTATAGTTTTGGAAGCAAATCCCGAAATTTCAGTTAAGGAAGGTACCATCAGCTTGCAAGGATCTATCATTCAAGGTAAGTTTGAAGGTGAATAGTGAAGGTGAGAGAAAAGTGGGTTTTGTTGGGGGTTTAAGGAGATGAGCGGGAGTGCGGGTTTACAACTCTGTTTCCCGTTGTTGAAGCATATCTTTAGCTCCATTTAATCTCCCAACCGTGTTGTAACTCATCTTACAACATTTTCTTGTAGTTAAGGAAGTGGAGAGTTCTTTCAAGGAGCTTGGGAAGAAAAAGCTTGAAGGTTTGGCTTGAGGCTTCATTTCCAGTGCTAATCTTTAAGGTTAGTACACTTCTAACTCTCTTGTATTCTTGGAAATAATAAAGTTAGATTGTTTGTGCTTGGTTTGATGGTTTGGTTTGTTGAGAGCTTGGAATTCCATTAATGGTGAAATTCAGATTTGATATTAAAATGATGTAAAAATGATAGGAAACCACTTTAATCATCTTCCATACCTTGTAGGCAGGGGCGGAGACAGAAATTTATTTAAAGGGTGTCATTTTTCAACATTATTTAAGGATGATTAATTATTTATAAAGAGGTGTCATTTCATTAATAAACGAGTGTCATTTTATTTATAAAACGGGTGTCATTTATATATATTTATACTTTTTATATACAAATTATATAGGAAAAAATATTTGGGGTGTCTGATGTATAACGTCCCTCCGCCCATGCTTGTATGTGTGTTTTAGGGCTTAAACAAGAAGGTTAGGGGAGTTGAGGGCATTTTACAAACTCTAGAAACTGGTTTTTTGGTTCATGTACTGATACCAGATGAATTGGTATCGGTGCCCCTTATTTCTATGGTAAAACTCATGTAGAGTTTAAAGAGGGTATCAATACGCATAGGTGAGTACTGATACCCTCTGTTCCACCCAATTCTAGAAGCATTTTTGGGTATCGGTTCGCTAGGGGGCGTATCGATACATATGGGGGGTATCGATACATGACCTCATGTATCGGTACCAGGAGTTAGTAAACCCTTGTTGTATATATACAGGGTATCGATACTCATATGTGAGTAGCGGTACCCTTAGAAGTGTATCGATACCTTCATGTAGGTATCGGTACTCGCTGGGCAATCTGCATGAAATTTAGGATTTGAGTTCGATGAACCTATAATTCGAGGACTAGGGCCCAATGGGCCTCTAATGTGGTAAAATGAATAGTAAAACTGAGAAACTGAGAATCTAACCTCATATACGAGCATAATGAGTAATAACTTAGTAAATATTGGGTGACTTGTTTGAAATAGCAGCCATAGGGATCCTTGGTGGGTCACGTGTTGTTATGTGCCAAGTAAGGGCACTTGCGTGATTGAGTTACTTGATTGATGCGATCCAGATACCTAGTGAGAGTGTTGCAACACCAAGATATGAGCTTCTGGATGTATGTTCTTGAGGCTGTGTGACACCGGGCCTCATCCGATGTTATTCGATGAGAGATTCCAAGTACAAGTGTATGTTCCTGAAGTTGTGAGACACCAGGCCTCAATCTGAGTGTACGTTCCCGAGGCTGTATGACACCGGGTCTCACTCCATGTTTGTTGGTATGTTGTACTTTATGATGTGGAATTGGTTAATATCTTCTATTGGTTTTCTATGTGTTTAGGCGGCTAGAGGTAGCGTCAATGTTTTAAAGTTATGTCATGATATCATCGTGTTAGCTACATGCTCTTATTTATGATTTGCATGAAGCATGGTTGAGTAGAAGTGTATCCATTGAGCTTCTTTAGCTCAACGTTCAGAATTGTTGTTTCCGTTCATAGGTTAGTAGGCTGGCGTGCATCGTTGGGTCACCATCGGAGTAGGACCTCAACATCGACTTGTTGTCCGAGAATAGTACTTAGATTGTTTGAGCTATGTATTCGTAGGAACCTATGTTGTGTTGTAACTTTTATTTTAAGATTTAAATAAAGAGTCGAATGTTTTTAATTATGTATTTAAATGAAGCTCTTATGTAACGTTTTAAACCGGTTATGTATTTTGGAATACACAACTTGATGGATTTTATAAAATAGATGTGTTTGGGCTAAATCTAGTGTGAAATTTTATGGTTTTGGGTTGGGCTTGAGGCCCAATTGTGACATCCAGGTTTGGGGTGTTACAATAGTAGTATCAAAGCCTAGGTTTAGCCGGTTCTAGGAAGCCTCGGGGGTGTTTAGAGTGTCATATAGGTGTCTAACGAATATGTTTCTTATAACTTGAATTCGTACTTGTTTGAACTAAGTATTCGATGGTGTAACCTTAATTGTTTGCCTGTGCAGAAAAAGAAATCATGCCAAGGAGGGCACGAGACCATGAAAGAGAGTTGTGGCTCTCGAGAATGGAGCTAAGATGAGGATTACGTTCCCGGCACGGAGGAGATCTCGAAGGATGAGAGTAGCTTGGGGCTACCTATTTCTCTCATTTTCATCAAGCCCTTCACTAGATTGTGATAGCCATACCTAGGCCTTCAGCAACCTCTCGCGAGGCACTGATTGAAAGGGTACGTCGCCACGGTGCTACGAACTTTCTTGGATCGGGGCAAGACACTCTCGTTAAAGCAGATCAATGGTTGAGGGACACTCATTGGGATTTGAGGACAAGTTGACATGTGTTCTTTCCCTACTGAAGGAGAATGCTCGAGAATGGTGGGAGACCGTTGAGTTGGGTTGGTATCCTAACCAACCTACTTGGGATGACTTCTTGGATGAATTTGAGAAGAGTGTGTGGGAGAAGCCCACATCGATAGTTTGAGAGATTGGTTCAATCACTTGGTACAAGGGAACCAGACAATCTTTGAGTATGAACAAGAGTTCCTACATTTGAGTAGGTATGCTTTTGAGTTGGTCGCTACCGAGAAGATGAGGTGCAAGAGGTTTCTAAAGGGTTTGAGGAAAGAGATTCAGACGTACATGATTGCTGCTCCACCGAAAGTGTTTTCAAAGTTGACTGCTAGTGCCAAGTCACTCGAGCAAGTGCAAGGTTTGACCTAAGGCCCGTCTGGTGGGCAAGGGAGCTCGAGTGGGAGGACTCGGAACTTCTCCAACAACTTGCATTCATATTCTGGGAGGAATAGAAACCGTTGAAATCATGGTACAGGAGCTTTAAACCAAGATTCGAGATCAAACCGTATGTCGGAGTCGAATGGCCGCAGGAGGCCTTCATCCTCTTCTTCTATGAAGAGTTTGGAGGGCTCACAAAGGAGTGCAGGCGCACCGGTTTGTGATCAGTGTGGGCGTAGGCATAGAGTCGGGTGTTGGGAGGAGCAGTTACCGCTTGTTGAGTTTGCCTACAACAACAGTTTCCAATCGAGCATCAAGATGGCTCCTTTTAAGGTCTTGTACGGGCGTAAGTGTAGGACACCCTTTATGTTGGACCGAGCTTAACAAGAGAATGATTGTGGGGTCGAACTTGATTAGACAAACCGAGGAGAAGGTTTAGATTATCAAGGAGATATTGCAAGCGGCCTTTGATTTTCAAAAAGCTTATGCGGACCGGAAGCGTAAACACATCTAGTATGAGATTGGTGACAAAGTATCCCTCAAGGTTTCACCGTGGAAGAGGGTAATCTTTTTTGGGCAGAAGGGCAAGTTGAGCTCGAGTTTTATCGGACCATATGAGATTCTTGAGAAGGTTTGACCCACAACTTACCGGTTAACTATACCTCTGAAGATGGCACGCATCCACAATGTGTTTCATGTGTCTAAGTTGAGACGTTGTCGTTCCGATTCTTCGCATGTCAATCCGCTTGAAAAGATTGAGATTAACACCGACCTAACTTATGAGGAGGACTCAATAAGAATGTCAGACAAATGAGTTAAGGAGCTTCACAATAAGTGTATACCTCTTGTGAAGATGTTGTGGAGGAACCACGGTGTCGAGAAGGCTACGTGGGAGGTCAAGGATGATTTGAAGTTGCTTTATCTGCATTTATTTCCAAAATGTAAATCTCGAGGCTAAAATTTTATTTAAGGATAAAATAATTGTAATGACCTAGATTTCAGAATCTGAGGGTCGGCTTAACTTAAAGCACGGGCTTCGTGCTTGGGCTGAAGAGGATAGCTCGTTCGGTTATAAGGTAGCTTTGGTGGGTTTCCTACTTTGTTTCTTAAGCTTGGGTTCATGTGTGGGAAGAAGAATGGGAGGGCAAGGGAGTAATTTCCCTAATTTTAAAGAGAAAAGCTAAATCTCTTTAATTCTTTCCCCTACAAGTTTGGTGAATGAGATCGCCATTATCTTTTTGCTTCATCCCATTTCTTCCTCTTCTTACTTCATTCTTTCATGAGCTCATGCCATAGGTGTAGTTTTATAGTTTTGGAAGCAAATCCCGAAATTTCAGTTAAGGAAGGTGTCATCAGCTTGCAATGATCTATCATTCAAGGTAAGTTTGAATGGGAATGGTAAAGGTGAGAGAAAAGTGGGTTTTGTTTGGGGTTGAAAGAGATGAGCGGGAGTGAGGGTTTACAACTTCGTTTCTTGTTGTTGAAGCATATCTTTAGCTCCTTTTAATCTCCCAACAGTGTTGTAACTCATCTTACAACATTTTATTGTAGCTAAGGAAATGGGGAGTTCTTCCAAGGAGCTTGGGAAGAAGAAGCTTGAAGGTATAGCTTGAGGCTTTGTTTCCAGTGGTAATCTTTAAGGTTAGTACACTACTAACTCCCTTGTATTCCTTGAAATCATAAAGTTAGATTGCTTGTGCTTGGTTTGACGGTTTGGTTGGTTGAGAGCTTGGAATTCCATTAATGGTGAAATTCGGATTTGATGTTAAAATGATGTAAAAATGATAAGAAACCATTTTAATCATCTTTCATAAATTTTAGGTGTGTTTTGAGGCTTAAACATGAAGGTTAGGGGGAGTTGGGGGCGTTTTAAGAACTCCAGAAACTGGTTTCTAGGTTCGTGTACTGATTTCGGATGAACTAGTATCGGTACCCCCTTGTTTTTATGGTAAAACACATACAGAGTTTGAAGGGGTATCGATACGCATAGGTGAGTATCAATACCCACTGTTCCACCCAAATTCTAGTAGCATTTTTGGGTATCGGTACTCT
This sequence comes from Hibiscus trionum, assembly GCA_030270665.1. Taxonomy (NCBI): domain Eukaryota; kingdom Viridiplantae; phylum Streptophyta; class Magnoliopsida; order Malvales; family Malvaceae; genus Hibiscus; species Hibiscus trionum. Next base: position 11,818,791 of record BSYR01000027.1, on the reverse strand, counting down.
TGGAGGCGTATTTAGGGGTGAGTAAAACTCGACTTGACTCGAAAAAATTGATATTTTTTTCAATTTTGAGTTATTCGAGTGGAGTTATTCGAGTTGTTCAAGTTATTCGAGTCAACTCGATTAACTCAAAAAAATTTCAATTTCGAGTCGGTTTGAAATTTGCCCAACTCGAAAAACCGAATTTTACAGTTTTGCAATTTAGTCATTGATTTCATTTTTCTTCAATTCCTCCTTCATTTTAAGTCCATTTTTGACCAAATTTGAACCACGTATTCCTAACCAGCGTAGAATACGTATTTATCTTCAATTTATATTTTTGAAAATAAATTTCATATTTTTTTTCAATTCAGCCCCTTAACTTTGTATGGTTTCCTCGTTTCTTCAATATCTCCTTCGTTTTAAGTGAATTTTGACCAAATTTGAACCGCATGCTCCTAAACCAATGTAGAAACTAGAATACCTATTTAGCTTCAACTCATATTTTTAAATTAAATTTCCTAATTTTGTAATTTAGCCCCTCAACTTTGAATATTTCCCATTTATTCAATTCCTCTTTCGTTTTAAGTCTATTTTTGACCAAAATTAAACCACATGATTCACTAACACTATATAATATCTATATAACTTCAATTCATATTTTTAACAAATATATTCTTTTTTAAATTTAGCCTTTTAACTTTATATTTTATTTAATTTGATTATTCAGCTGAATTTTTTGTATTTTTTGCTTTACATCAATTTATTGACTCATTTATACCTCCATCAATACTTTATCCCCAAAATTTCCTTATTTAAAAATAATATTATAAGTATATTTTAGAAGTTTAGATGATATTTTTTTATTAAATAACATTACAAATCTTACTTATGCATGTGAAAATAATATGAAGATATATATATATATATATATATATATATATATATATATATATATATATATATATATATATATATATATATATATATATATGCATATCTTATATGATTAGAGAAATTCGTTTAAATTGGAATCAAATCGTACTATAACATGGTAAATAATTACAATTAAATTTTTATAGGAACTCGAAAACTTGACTCGAATTTCATAAACTCGACTCAAATCGAAAAAATTTCAAATTAAGTTCAAGTCGTAAAATATGACGCGCGTCAACTCGAATAACTCGAAATTTTTTTACTCGATTTGACTCGACTCACTCGAACGCTCACCCTAGGCGTATCGATACCTATGGGGGTATCGATATACAACCTCGTGTATCGGTACCAGGTGTTAGTAAAACCCTATTGCATATAGTCAAGGTATCGATACTCATATCTGAGTATCGGTACCCTTAGAAGCGTATCGATACCCTCATGTAGGTATTGATAGCCGCTGGGCTATCTGCTTGAAATTTATGATTTGAGTTCGATGAACCTATAATTCGGTGACTAGGGTCCAATGGGCCTCTAATGTGGTTAAATGAATAGTAAAACTGAGAAAGTGAGAATCTAACCTCATATACGAGCATAATGAGTAATAACTTGGTAAATATTGGGTGACTTGTTTGAAATAGCAACCACGGGGATCCTTGGTGGGTCATGTGTTGTTACGTGCCAAGTAAGGGCACTTTCGTGATTGAATTACTTGATTGATGGGATTCGGATACCCAGTGAAAGTGTTGCAACACCAAGAGATGAGCTTCTGGATGTATGTTCCCGAGGTTGTGTGACACCGAGCCTCATTCGATGTTACTCAATGAGAGATTATGAGTATGAATGTATGTTCTCGAGGTTGTGTGACACCGGGCCTCACTTTGAGTGTACGTTCCCGAGGCTGTGTGACATCAGGTTTCACTTCAGGTTTGTTGGTACGGTGTACTTTGTGATGTGGAATTGGTTAATATCTTCTATTACTTTGCTATGCGTTTAGGTGGCTAGAGGTAGCGCCAAAGTTGTTATGTTATGCCATGATATCATTATGCTAGATACATGCTTTTATTTATGATTTGTATGAAGCATGGTTGAGTAGAAGTGTATCCACTGAGCTTCGTTAGCTCGGCGTTTGAAATTGTTGTTTTCGTTCGCAGGTTAGTAGGTTGGCGTGCATCGTTGGGGCACCATCGGAGTAGGACCTCAGCATCTACTTGTTGTGCGAGTACAATACTTAGATTGTTTGGGGTATGTATTCATAGGACCCTATGTTGTATTGTAACTCTTATTTTGAGATTTAAATCATGAGCTGAATATTTTTAATTATGTATTTAAATAGATCTCCTATGTAACATTTTGAATCGGTTATCTATTTTGGAATGCTCAACTTGATGGATTTTATGAAATGGATGTGTTTGGGCTAAATCTAGTGTGAAAATTTTATGGTTTTTGGGTTGGGCTTGAAGCTCAATTGTGACATCCGGGTTTGGGGTGTTAGAGTGTGTGTGCGCGCTCGCGCGTGCGTGCGTAAACTCATTTTTAAGACTGGAAATCTGATGGTGGCTTCTCTTTTATAGGTTATGTGTGTGTGCTCGCGCGTGCGTAAACTCATAATCCCAACCTCCAATTAATAATTTAATATTAATTTTATAAAAATATATAAAAAACTATTTAAATATTTAATTTTATTCTCAAATAAAGAGATGAAATAAATTTAGTTTGATATTTAGTTTAGAAATAAATAACATAAATAAAAATGTTGGTGGCTTGTAAGTAAACTCTTCGTTAGCTCATTTGTTTGGTATTTTAGATTTTAGTAGAAAATTCAAGGTTCGAATTCTTGTGAAAGCTTTTTTAATTTATGGTGGGAACATTGTATAAGTTAAATATATAAATTTGTAGAAATGTATCAAGTAGAGTTGCCTGGCTTGGTGGTTCAATGCTTACCCTTTTTTTCAAAGGGCGTGGGATAACATCCCTATCGATACCATTTTTAAAACGGCGTAAAAATAGATTGACAATTACTCTTTGAAAATTAGGATTTTTCATTTAATTTGATTTTTGAAAAGACTAGAGTCGCCACCGATCACTTCGAGGTAGACTGGACATCATAAAACAACCAGAGATTCATTTTCTTAAAATTTGGGTTCAGGAGTCGGTTACGTGTGGGGAAGAATTAGCACCCCACAAACGCTTGTTATCAGTACCTTTTAATTTTATGTGGCATTTTGGCATTCCGGATAACAATTTGAATTTAATTTAACCATAATTATTAATTGGATTTAAATTGTAAATGGAGATATCATTTTATAAGGAAATATATTTTTATCCGAATATGAGATTAGAAGTACCCAGTCACGTTAGGACACCCCTATTCACATTCAAAAATAATTTCCAACATAAAAGGTTTTGAAATGCATGATTGATTATTGTCTTGTTTATTTTAAGTTCTAAATTAAAAAGGCTCTAATTAATTGAATTATTTAAGACTATGAATATTAGTAAATTTAGGGTATTTATGATATAACACCCAATTACTTGAGCACTATTCATATCAAAGCACTAAATTAAATAATATTTCTAATTTAATTGATGAATTTAATTATTTAAATATAAGCCCTAATTAAAGCTTTAATTTAATTAACTAGGCCAATTTGTCATTTTTTAAGTTTAAATGGGTATCAAATATTCTACTTAAAAGTCCCCTTGGGTAACATCTCATTGCAATGAGACACTATCCAACTTAGTACTTCAAAGCTTCCCTTTTAATACTCATTTATTTCTTACAATTATCTCTCATATTTTAATTATTTAATCCTAACAAGAACATAGAACTAAGGCTCTAGCAATTAATAAATCTAAGTGTCTAACATTAACTAACAAATATACTATATGCTTTATTTTAAAACATGCAACATACATATAAATTAAGCAATTAATTAAATTAGGCAATTCAAAGAAGGATTAAATTAAAAGAAAAACAAAGCAGATTCAATCTCCCTTTGTCAATATATTTAGCTTGAATTATTTTTCTCTGGCTTATGCCCAAATTCAATCTCGGATAATATCATGGTGGCATACGAGATCCTTCACTCTTTTCAATTAAAGCGCACGGGTCGATTAGGAAATTTTGCGTTGAAGTTGGACATGTCAAAGGCATATGATCGGGTTGAATGGATTTTTATTCAAAAGGTCCTTTCGAAACTAGGTTTTGCTGAAGAATGGATTGAAGGCGTTCCGTTGCATATCCACAGTTACGTATTCGGTGGTGCTTAATGGAGTCATGGGTGATAGATTCTCACCATCAAGGGGATTACGACAAGGTGACCCACTAAGCCCTTTTTTGTTCTTAATTTGTAGTGAGGGTCTTTCTTCGTTGCTAAGGCAAGGGTGTGTTGTTGGCCTTATGAAGGGATATCGTATTAATAGATATGCACCAGCTATTACTCATCTATTGTTTGCGGACGATAGTCTCATTTTTGGGGAAGCTACGATCAATGGTGCATTACAGCTTAAGCGGTTACTACATGAGTATAGTTTGTGTTCTGGGCAAGTGATTAATTATGATAAGTCGGGGTTTTTTTCTCCTCTAATGTTTCTGAGGAGAATCGCAATGATGTAAAGAGGATATTAGGGGTCGGACATTCTACTAGCCTTGAGAAGTATTTGGGCCTTCCGACAATGGTTGGGAGAAATAAGCGCGAAGCCTTTCAGAGCTTGTTTGATAGAGTGAAATCCCGGATACAGAACTGGTGTAATCACCCTCTATCCCAGGGGGGCAAGGAGGTTTTCATCAAGTCCATTCTCCAAGCCATCTCTGTGTATACTATGAGCGTCTTTTTGCTCCCAAAGTCTTTGTGCAGTGAATTAGAAAGGATTTTTGCAAAGTATTGGTGATAGAAGTCTTTTAACAAACGGGGAATGTCTTGGTGTTCTTGGGAATTCATGTGCAAGTCTAAAGAATGTGGTGGTCTAGGCTTTCGTGATCTAGCAAAGTTTAACATAGCGTTGCTGGCGAAACAAGCTTGGCGTCTCCTAACTCACCCAACATCACTTGTTAGTCGAGTCTTTAAAGCAAAATATTTCCCTGGTTCTTCTTTCTTGGATTCGCGACTTGGTTCACACCCTTCTCTTATTTGGCGGAGTGTATGGAGCTCTCGTGGTTTGCTGGAAAAAGGTATCCGATGGAGAGTTGGTGATGGTTGCTCCATCTCAATCTGGAATGACTGTTGGCTTCCGAGTTCAGTTCCCACACGTATTTCTACTTCACCTGTTCCATCGATGACCTGGGTTTCTGATCTAATCATTCCAGGTACGCAGACATGGAATGCTGATATTATTCTCAGTATGTTTACAGCTGTTGAAGCATAGCTAATTCTTAGTATACCTTTATCTAAAGAAGGCTTGAGAGACTGTATGGTATGGGGAGGAGATCCTACTGGGGTTTATACTGTACATAGGGGCTACCATTTACTTATGGATGATGCTCCAGTACCAAGCCCTGATTCGCTGTTATTCAAACGTCTGTGGGCAATTAAATGTCCCTATAAAATCAAAATTCAGGTTTGGAGACTACTATGGCATTTTGTTCCTACACGCTATTATCTTTACAATAGACGTATCGCCCCTAATCCTATTTGCCCTATATGCCATTTAGCTAACGAGTCTATTGAGCATACCATGTGTGATTGTCCTATTGCTAGCTTGGTTTGGACTACGCTGGGTATCTTCTGGCCTTCACAGGTAAGTACAATGCCTTTTAAAGAATGGCTATCTTGGCTTTTTGAATCGCTGCCAGCACATAAACATGGTCTAATTGTTATCACCCTATGGTCTCTATGGTATGCACGAAACAGAAGATTACATGAAGGAGTGCAGCAATCACATGAACAGATTTGCGTGTTTATTAAGTCCTATTGTAAAGAGTTGGAAACGTTGTTACCTAAGTTGCAGGTGGCTATATCGAATCCGCAACAACAGCTATGGAGGGGCCCTTCTCCTCTGTTGGTGAAGGCCAATTTTTATGCCTCTTTTTCAATAAATGATAAGTCCTCATGGTCTGGGGTTGTGATACGTGACTCAAAGGGGGAAGTTCTGGGGGCTTGTCGGCGGCTTACCAATCATGTGGCCTCGGCGTTCATGGCGGAAGCTTTCGCGGCACTCCATGTGATCGAACTTGTGGTGGATTTGGGTTTCGATTCTGCAATCATCGAGGGAGATTCATTAACGGTCATTAAAAAACTTCAAGCACCATCTCCTAATTTTTCGGTTTTAAGTGCATTTATCTTCGATGTGAAGTCGAAAGCTAGAGCACTGCGAAATTGCATCTTCAGTTTCACCCCTCGGGCTTCCAATCGGGTTGCCCACTTGATCGTCGGTGATTCCTCTCTGAATCCGATCGACCGGTACTGGGTGGAGGAAATCCCCTTTTCAGCTTTGCATGCAGCAGCTTCCGACCGTCAAACCCTAAATCGGGGTTGAGTTCTGGTCTTTGCAGGAAACTTTTTGCATTTCTACGGTCTATCATCTTGCTCCGCTTCATCTTCCCGTTCCAACATCGACAAATTCCTGGCTTGGCCTGTTGTGGAAGATTGAGTTTTCTTCACCGGCTTCGTGTTTTGTTTTCGATAGTGTGGTTTTATGACCGTTCGGTTTTTTTTTCTTTCTTTATGCCGTTTTGTGACTTTTGGAGTTGCTTTTTATTTGTCTGTTTTTTTTAAATTAATGCATTTTATCAATAAAAGAAGCACGATTCTAATCCAAAAAAAAAAGAAAAACAAAGCTTAATTTTGGTTTTTATTAAGAAAATGGACTTAATTGAGAAGTTTAAAAAATTTCCATCCTCAAAACTTAAAACCCTAAGAGTTGGTGCGCGGGTCTGATATCCACCCAGATTGAAAGTGCGTGGACCCTGAACCCGAACCGAACTAGGCTCACGAGTAGCTCCAACTCGGCACTAAAACAGTGTCGTGTTGACTTGGGTATAAAAAACCCCTTTATTTTATGCATTTTTCCGAACAAAATTAAAGATTTTTTAACCATTCAAATTAGGGGTGGGCATTGTCGGGTACCTGGTTTTCGGGTACCCGGTTCATCCGAGTACCTCATTAAGCGGCCCGTGTCTCGACCCATTATATCCGAGTATCCGAGATTCGGGTACCCGGGTAATCGGGTACCGGGTACCCGGTTCCTATTTTTTTATTTTTTATTCTAAAATTAAAAAAATCACATGTTAAACACAAAATATTTAAAAAAAATTAAACTTAAAAGAATATAATATAAACATAGAAAAAAATGTAGAGATTTAAACTTAATTTTAGAGTGAAAATATTAAGAAACATAAAATAAAAATATAATTTTAAATATAAATATATATATATATTAATTTTTATCGGGTCGGGTACCTGTTAAGGGGAAACTTTCGGCCCGTGTCTCGGGAAATTTGCCGAATCGGGTACCCGGCCCGGTCGGGTAATTTTTTTCGGGAATTACCCGACATTTTAGGTTCGGGTCGTCGGGTTTTCGGGTCGGATCAACCGGGTCGGGTATTTTTGCCCACCCCTAATTCAAATTAATATATATTTCAATTCGACACCTATAGGTATCAAGCTTCTTTATGTGATTTATGCTCCACACAAGGGATTGGATTTTAAACTAGCCTACACAACTATGACGGTGAATGAGACGAGACAGATCGCGGGTTATTTGACTCTGATTTGGTCAAAGTTTAGTTAATATTTGATTTGATTAGAATCGACTTGACCTTGAACTCGACTCGATACCCAATTCGAAAAGCCCACGAGCTACTAAAAAATATAATATATTAAATTTTTTAATTTAAAGTGAACTAAAATGTATGTTGTTGGATAATAATAATAATAATAATAATAATAATAATAATAATAATAATAATAATAATAATAATAATAAATTATCATTAATAGAACTGTAAATGAGACCACACGAATCGCGAGCTACTCGAGTCTGACTCGATCAAAGTTCAGTCAGCATTCTACCTGGTTGGAGTCGACTCAAACTCTACTTGAGTTCTTAACGTGTCGAGCCGAACTCTACTTGAGTTCTTAACGTGTCGAGCCGAACTCAACACTTCTCGAACTATGCTCATTTACGCCCTACACCCAACAACAATAATCAAATATCTCAATAAATAAATTTAAAAACTTACCATTTAAAGAGAAAAAAGCAATAACTTGGGGAGTTTCTGCTGTGAGGCGGTTAAAATACGGTTGATATACGGCGTGACCGGTTAAATAGGTGACCGATTAAAAGCGCAAAATAGGTAAATTATTTATTTTGTTGATAATATTATCAACATATTAGGTAGCGTCTATTATGTTATTAAAGTTTAGCTATAGGACCATGGAAATCCGACGATAACAAAATAGGTAAATTACTTATTTTGTTGATACTTTTGAGTAAATTACTTATTTTGTTGATACTTTCGAAAGTATCTATACGTTTTTAAAAGTATCGATACTTCTTTAAAAAGCAATGTAACCGGTTGCAATGTGGCTCGAAAGTATCTATACTTTTTTAAAAAGCATTGTAACTGGTTGCATAAAAGTATAGATACTTCCGAGCCACATTGCAACCGGTTACATTGCTTTTTAAAAAAGTATCGATACTTTCGAGCCAAATTGTAACCGGTTACATTGCTTTTTAAAAAAGTATCGATACTTTCGAGCCACATTGCAACCGATTACATTGCTTTTTAAAAAAGTATAGATACTTTCGAAAGTATCAACAAAATAAGTAATTTACTCAAAAGTATCAACAAAATAAGTAATTTACTTATTTTGTTATTGTCGATTTCCAAGGCCTCATCAGCTTAAACTTTAATAACATAATAGGCTACCTAATATGTTGATACTCTTATCAACAAAATAAGTAATTTTACCTATTTTGTTATTGTCGGATTTCCAAGGCCCCATCAACTTAAACTTTAATAACATAATAGACGCTACCTAATATGTTATACTCTTATCAACAAAATAATTAATTTTACCTATTTTGTTATGTTTGTATCCATACCCACCGATAACTTAAGTTTGCCGGTTACCAATTTTTTTTAATATTTCTTCATGTTTTCTATCGGATACATTATATTATGTCAACATACCAATTTTATTATTTATCTTATTATATTTCCGGTCACGCCATTTCTTAACCGTATATTAGTCCGTCTTTCATTAGAATTTACCAATAACTTGATTAGAAAAATTGTCAATAAATGGTATGAGAAATAAATATTGACTGCTAGACCATAAATGTATAGAACACGCGCGACCAGAAAGCGTGATGGAATCCTATTGTCGACGAACTTCCCCTATAAATGGCGGGAGCCTTACCTGGGTCGAAAACTTGACGCACCCAATCATCTCTGTGGCGTTAAAATCTCACTATATATCAAACTAATTAAACATTTCTTCAAAACCCCTCCAAATTCCAATCTTTAAAACCCAATCTCCCCCATTGTTCTCCACCTCTAATCTTTTTATCATTTATGATCCTTTCTTCTAAATTTATTCAATTCTAGGGTTTGCTTTGTATCTTTAATTGGAAATTGAAAATTGAAAAACCCTAGTTTTTCTTCTTCTTTGGCTCTGCCTTTTGCAGATAAAGAAAGTGAGAGAGTTGGTGTAGCGTGGGACATTCTCGAATCAATGGAAGCAGCGGCCAGTGGTGCCGCCGCACGGAGCGGCTCGCTCCCAATGTCATCATCGTCGCGTAAGGAGTGGCGTGCCATTTCCGACCATCACCCGGTTCGTAATCATGGGGATGAAGTGGTAATTTTATTTGTTGATGAATATGCCTTCGCCTTCTGGTATTACTTGGGTTCTTAGATATTGTTGAATTGAGAACGAAAATTCCCCATTGTTTGGGCCCTATGATCAAGTAAAAAGAGTTGACGGGTTTGATTTATTTTTTACTAGTGTTTGGGATTCTTCATTGTTCTCTGTTTGCACTTGGTAATGTTCTGGGTAACAAAATTTGGGATATTTTTTGGATGATTCATTAATGAACCAACCTTGTGCTCTAAATTGCAGCTTTTTGATGCATTGCCATTAACTAAAAAGCACGTGGTTTACTTTTTGATGCATTGTTTGTTGTAATAATTTACAATGTTAGGTGGGTTCACGTCAACTGGATTAACTGTTTATGTAATCCTAAGAGCTTAATTTTTTGGGTTTAATGCTATGGGGAAATTTCCAGCTTTGAGCAGCAGATTGAGCATCAAGATATGTTGATTAAGCTGTGAAATATTATTGTTGCTATTTTTAATAGACCTTTGCTGTTCATTGAAATGTTTTATTCAGTTTTCTTGTGACATGCAGGAAATAGACAGATCAAAGTTGGGACAATCAGATGAGAGAACCATATATGAGGTAAGGCTTTTTAATCTTGAAATTGAATGCTTTTTTGAGAATGATGAGAAGTGAACATTGTTGAATGCTTATCAAGGTGCAGCATGGGAGAGAGCCTGCTGATGTTAATTTCTCAATCACGGCCGATGGAAGTTTAGATGATGATATATTACAGCAGCAAATCCAAAATATTACTGGACAAAGAGAAGAGCTCCTGCAAATGGAGGTTAAACTCCGAGCACTGGCAATTGCAAGGTCGAGGGTCCTGGAAATGCAGAGCAGTTATGATGCTAAAATAGCTGCCCATGCCAAGCTTGAGGTTTGAATTTAGAATGTGATTCACAGTATGATTGTTCTGCAATTCAACCTTCAGAGAAAAAGAAAAGTTTTAATGACTTTTATGAATGATAATATGATCTTGATTTATGAACAAGAAAATGAAAGTAGATTTTCAGATCATAAACATTAAGTAATTTATGTCATCATGTGCTGACTGTTGAAGTCAACGAGTAAAACCTGTCCCTTCTTTCCTGGAGTTGTATCCAAGGCTTATTGTTATTTATTTGAAATAACATTTTGAATGTGTGATGTTTGAGTGATCTATAAAATACCAATCACATCCATTGACTCTTGAAATTATTTCAAAGTATGATACAACTAGGTTCTATGATGTTGCTGTCCTTTTGTGACTTCCAATCTGTATTTTTGCTTTTCTTTACTTGAATAGGAGCAACTCAATGAAAGAGAACAGACCATACATGAATTGGAAAGGAAAATTGAAGAGAAAGATAGAGAATTGCATGCCATCAAAGTGGATAAAGAAGAGGTTGGTCATTTTTTTATTCTGCTTTTTGACAAGCTTTGTTTTTCTTTTAAAATAAAGTGTGGTGTTTAGTAAGTTGTGTATAAATTAGCACTTCTTGGTTATCTTGGCAGGCCTGGGCAAAGGATGACCTTCTCAGAGAGCAAAACAAGGAACTGGCTACTTTCAGGTCTGTATTTGTGTTTTACTGTTAAGGCCTTTTTAATTGCGGTCAACATAAGGCTCAAAGGATTAACATTGATATGAATGCTTTATCTGTATTTCCAGTTGCTGTGAGACTGATAAAACTGAAATTTTCTAAACATATCCGAGGGTTGAGAATGTATTAGCTTAGTACTGGAATTCCCAACTGATTATCAGCTTCTTTTGTTGGTTACTGCTTTTAGTTACATTAAACCTGCAGCAGAGATCTGAATCTTCTGAAATTTTTATGGGTTTCCTGTTCTTTGTCTTCTGGCAGAAGAGAACGTGATCATTCAGAAGCTGAGAGAGCCCAGCATATAAAGAAGATACACGATCTTCAAGAGCATGTTCAAGAGAAAGAGAGGCAGTTTATTGAGTTGCAGGAACAGGTCTATACATTTTCTTGATTTTAGTGCACCTTTTACTATTTGTAATTCCAGTTATTAAGGTGTGATTATTGTTACACTGTCCTGGTATGCATCTGTTGGTTAATGAAAATTACAATGCTTACTTTCATATCAACTAAAATTACAATAAACAGATTTATTTTGTTGTATGTTTAAGCCATGTAACAATTTCAGTTAACTATAATTTTGATTTCTAGAAGGCGGCAAGCCTCATTTTCTAATGATAGTTGTATTCTTCAGTATAGGGCTGCTCAAGAAGCCATCCTTTATAGGGATGAACAGTTGAGAGAAGCCCAAACTTGGATTTCACGTGTCCAGGAGATGGATGCTTTGCAGTCAAGTACATTACAGGCTGAGTTGCGAGAACGTACAGAGCAATATAACCAGCTTTGGCATGGCTGTCAGAGACAGGTAGATGAGCTGTTAGCTTCTTGTTTACACATTTCTTGCATTCCTTGAATAAATAGATTGATGCCATTTTCAGCAATTTAAGTTGGCTTGTTTGTGGTTGATAATGTTAGTTTGCAGAGATGGAGAGACTTCATTTGCATGCAATACATCAGCTTCAACTTGAGTTGGCTGATGTTAGAGAGAGGAATGGTTCCTATACTGATGAATCACTTATGTCCCAAAGAAAATCAAAAGAATCATCTCAATTTGGTCAAAATAACGGACAACAATTGGATTCTAATGGAAGTGGTGCAGCAAATGTTAAGACTCCGGTCATTTCAAATGGAGCTTCAGACAATGTTCAATTTGTTTCAGCTAGCAATGCACCAAATCATGTAAGATTGCTGGCTCTTCTGAAGTGTCATTGCTGAATTGTGTTGCAATCTGAAATTTAATGTGGTTAAATTCTATTAGAAATTACTTGTTTATTTTAGTCTCTCTACTATACAAAGGAACATTTTGATCCTTGTATTAGACGTGAAAGTTCATTTTAGTCTCTCTAATATGAAAAGGGACATTTTAGTCCCTGTACATTTGAAAAGTAAAAAGGTCCAAAATTTTAAAGTTATAGGTAGCTTAAATATTTTGGTTTAAAGTCCCTGTCAGTTTTGAAATTAAACAAATTGATCCCTCTTGAAAAGAGGAGATTAATTTATTTGATGTACATTTTGAAAGTGAGTAAATAAGAACAATCTATGGTGGTGTTGACCTTTTCTGTTAGTACATGACACATATCCAACTGTGATTGGATAATTTTTTTAAATAAAACAAATCTAAAATTTTATATAACTTTATTCATAATTTTGAAATTTTAATGAAATTTTAAATATTTTTATGATATTTGTATCATCTTTTTCAATTAAATCAACACCTTTTGTAATTGTAATATTATTCTTAGTGAAGACAACAGGGTTAGAGTTAGAATAGAAATTAGTTTTGCATTTAGATTTCATGTGTTTAAAAATTTTATGTAAAAATTCACACAAAAAAAATTGTTTTGAGAGAGATTAATTGCTCAAGTTCAAAACTGAGAGGGATCTAAAGAGTGTTTAATCAAAAATATTAAACCAATTAACAATAACTTCAGTGTTTTGGACCAAAATGTTCACTTTTCAAATGTAAAGGGACTAAAATGTTCCTTTTTATAGTAGGGGGATTAAAACGAACGTTTAGGTAGAGTGCAGAGACTTCTACATTCTACAATAATTTAACCAATTTAATGTTTATAACCATCTATATTATAAGTGTACATCTTTCTTCATATGATAATTTATTTCATTGCCAAAATTTAATACACATGTTTCTTTAGTTTTATAGTTGATCCCTCCACCCCTCCCCTCCCTCCGTCTTTCTATGTTCGATCTAATTTATGGTTTGAGATGGTGCCTGTAAACTCATTTTGGAAGTTTTTAGTTCTAAAGCTTAGGCTTTTATTTAATGGTCAATTTGTGATCATTTTTGTCTTGTGTACAACTCTTTTTGTTCCCTTAAATGAATGTATTTACTGTCAGAATCAGAATGACCATGTTCCAAGTATTCCGGTTGCTCCAATTGGGATGCCTACATACTTCCCACCTGGGCAGGTATCTGCTTTGCATTCATTTATCATGCAACAACAGGAGGCTCCCCCTTCTGTGACATCTCATGTTGGACACTACACAATGCCAGATACGTCATCCATCCAACAGTGGCAGAACCAACTGGTATGGTCAAACCTATACATTATCAATTTTGACAAGGTTTTCTTTGTTATATGTAATGGTTTTTAATCATGTTTTCCAGACATCTTCAGAGGGTTTACAGCTGTCTGCACAGGATCATATTCCACTATCCCAAACTGATCAAAACTTTGGGAGCTCAGACGTAAAGCATGAATATGACATGTCTGTCAATGACCAAACCAATCGTCCTGACTATCTAGAGCATGTAAGCCAAGGGCCAGAGCCCGAGTCTGTGATATCATCTTCTCGGAAAGCACAGGTTCTTTAAATCAAAACCATTCTACTCAGTGTTGTTTTTGTCTGTTTTTGCAACTTACTGAGACCATTTCTCTTCAGGTTGTTCAGTCAATTAATGCAAGTTACCTTGTGAACTCCCAACCTGAGCCAACTTTGCCGCAGGTTTCTTCACAATTTCATGAGGCAATAAGATTGAGCTGTGAAGCCAAGGTTTGTCAGTTTGGTTAGTCTTCAAGCAGTTGGGAATCTTTCAGATCTAACCTCTACTAAAATTTGAACTGGACAGGAACAGAATGTTTTGAACATCAATAATCAAGTGCTGGAGGATCAAATTCTAACAGCAGAGGAAACAAGTACTGCTGCTGTTGCCAGTCCATCTCATGATACTTCAGTGCATTCTGCTGATTCCTGTGAAACAATTGTAAAAAATGGAACTGGTGCTATTTTGCCCGAAAAGCTGGTCTCAACTGGGCAGACTAATAACCTGATATCAGCCAAGACTTCAGAGACTGCTCTGCTTGATGAAAGGTCATTGTTGGCATGCATTGTTCGCACAATACCAGCTGGTGGCAGAATTCGGATCAGTTCTACGGTTGGTCTGCTAATAATTTTTCACAGGTCAGCTTACTTTGGTATTAGGTCACGAATGGGGTTTGACTTGTGTCTGTCAACTGCAGCTACCAAATAGGCTTGGGAAAATGCTTGCACCTTTACACTGGCATGATTACAAGAAGTATGGAAAGCTGGATGACTTTGTAGCCGGTCACCCTGAGGTTTGTTTCTTGCATCTTTTACATTTCTTTTTATAGGCACGTGGATTGCACTTTCTGAAGATCTGAAATTGTGATTTCAGTTGTTTCTGATTGACGGTGAGTATATTCAACTTAGAGAAGGTGCACAAGAAATGATAGCAGCCACTGCTGCTGTTGCTAAAGTTGCTGCAGCAGCCGCAGCCTCATCTCCTTACTCCCCTGTTTTGCCTTCTGTTGCTGTTACTCCAATGGCACAGCCAAATCGACAAAAGAGGGGTCTACCATCAGCTGATTCCAATCATGTGAAGAATGAGAATGCTGCGTTCAAGGGGTATGCAGTCATCTCCAAAAATGCAGCGGATGATCATTCACAGCGATTAGGGATGCAGAATCCACATCCAAATGGAGTTTCTTTCGGTGTGACTGGAAGTCTCTCAAATGTAAAAATATTGAGCAAATCTAATGGGGCAAATTTTGAGAGATCAAGTGTGACTAATGTTGAAAGCAAGGCCTCTGGTCTTGGAAGGTCTAATTCTAATTTTGCTGGGAAACAGCAGGGCAGGTATGTGGCTTAAAACCCTGCAGATTGATGGTCATTTAGAAGTGCACATTTTTATGCCTCAGTTTATTAAAGCTTAACCGTCTTGTACCATGGCAGGGCAACTGGTGCAGCATTATCTTCTAGAAGATAGTGAGTGCATTACCTCAATTGAATTATTATTTTTTGCTTGTTGCATTATATATATCCATTATATGTGCAGTTCTTTTCTAGTACTGTAAAACCGGTTAGTAAGAAGCTAAATTTGAAGCATCTAGTATAATGAAGAAACTGTGATTGTGCAATGTTTCTTCCTTTCTGGGATTAATTGAATGACATCAGGCATTTAACCAAAGTGAGTTGAAGATTTACTGATATCTGTTTGTTCTGCAGGATTACAGATTTGCAATCCTAATGCAAGCATCCTGGGATATGATTTGTAGTGAACTGTATCTCTCTGGGTATTGTTCATCACATCAGCAAACATTTTGGATCTGAGAAAATTCTGTGATTGGAGTATTTAAATTCTTATGGCCCTGCCTGTTGGAAACACAATGCATTTTGTTGTCATACTGATTACTGAAGCTGCTGCACATTTTATTTCCTACCTATATCTTACTTATCCCTTCATCCAGTTTTTGAGATTTCTTAAGCAACTAAAGCAATGGTGATGCCGCCAGCTGCTTGGTTTGCCTTTTTGGATTACTTGCGCTTAAATTACTGTAGAATCTAGACGTGGCAAATTTGACCAGAGATCCGAACACGATGACTCGAATTTTAGTTGAACTGAAACCTGAAATAAACTAAACCAAAACTGACTCAAATTTTAGTTGAATTGTAAATGAACCGAGAGCAACCCAAACCTAAGGCAACTTTGTTGTAGAATTCACCAAAAAAGTCAATTATATAGGTTATATAAAGTAATATATAGGGTGTAGAAATGCTTAAAAACTTGACAAAAACGATCGATTTCCTATTAACTCGATATTGACCTGACCTGAAAATAATCAACTCAATATTAACTGAATTTTAAGTCAACCGAACTGAAATCATCATAGACCAGAACTAAAATTAAATCAGACTCAAACCAAACTTAAACCGAATAAAACCAGACCTTAAATGGCCCAACATAAACCTTCCAAAAACTAGTCGATACAATCGAAAACAACATTAATCTTTGCTCTAACAATTCCCTACCTCAAACCAGCGATACTAACATTCAATCCACATCCAAACATATCTACAAACACCTTCTAAACATCCTTATATCTCCAACAACTTAAAAATACATAAAACAGCCCCTAAAACCATTAAAAATCTATCAAAAATTACCCAATCAAATAGTTTCAGAATTTCTTTTATAGATCTCATTCTAAAACATTAAAACACTTCCTCAATGTAATTTAAACTCACTAAAATCATACCAAATCAGATTCACAACAAAGCCCAATCAATTTTTTAATAAAATTAATATTAAACCACTAAATATTGATTTAATTATCAAAGCATCTCAAAAATCAATTACAAAGGATTAAGAACTTGGGAATTTCAATAAAGAACCTATGATTAGAGGAAAGAAACGAAAATCGCCTCTAAATGTAGACTTCTTTCTCAATTGTCTTAATTTGGAGAAATCACCAAAGTTAATATAGAAGATTTAATGTAAAATCAAATGAATCTATTGTTGAAAACAAAAGCAAGATGAAAAGATTGATTCCTCATTGTTTTAGAGAAGAAAAATATATTTTGATTGCTGAGAATTTGAGAGAAAAGGTAGTTACGTAAGAAAATAAATTTTAGTTTATTAATCCCAATTAACTATAACCAAATTAAAACCCACCTTTTAATCATTTTAAAACAATTTTAAAATAATAAAATTTAAGGGAAAATCTAATAAAACCAAGTGGTTTAATAGCTCCCTAAAGATTCTATGTTTTGACCTTTTCTCGATTTAGTTACCAAAATAGTTTTTAAACTTTACATTTTAGTCACTAGAACCAAAATGTTCATAAATCCAATTTCATTTTATCAAATTCAGCTTACCAAAACCTTTAATATATTATTAAACATTTTTCATCATTTTCCACAATTTTATCCCTTCAAAAACATTTGTTACGAATTAATCCCCGGATCTATGTCAAATTGACCGATCTGGTCCACCCGAACCGTCTAACTCAACAAGCTAACATCTAAGCTCAAATTTAGGGCGTTACACAACTGCCAACTCCAGTCACCCACCAGCCGGCCGTTACAACCTCCGACGACCGTCCTTATAGCTTCCCCACTTCTGTTTGGCTTCTCTCATACCCATAACGTTCCTATTACCACCCCATTCTGTTTTAAAACTCACCCCTGTTCATCTTATAACGGTCTGATTGACACCGCAAGCCCTATTGTTTGGTCCTTTACCCAGCCCGCCTCTCCTCGCGTTAATGGAGATCGTCGAACGACGCATCTAAGAGCAGTGACAGAAACTTGAACGACCAAGGGAGTTTTGATTGGTCGATGGAGGCCACGGCTAAATACATTACGGGCATAGGCAAAGTCGGATGAAAGTGGGAAACTTATATGGACGGTCGCTGGAGGTTGTAACGGCCGGCTGGTGGGTGACCAGAGTTGGTGGTTGGAAAAGTGTTAGAGTTTATAAGATTTGGGGTTTTAGAGTTTAAGATTTACATTTTAGGGTTTATAGTTTATGAATTAGGGTTAATGATTAATAATTTTTAAAATTTAGGGATTAGTTTTAAGGTTTAGGACTTTTAAACTTTTAATGTTGAAATTAAAAAATATAAACCTTGAAGGACTAATTCGGCTATTACGCCTTTAAATAAATTGTGATTTTTTTAAATGTCACATGTTCAAGTTTGATTCATCTGTACATGCCATGTCAGCTTCCGTGATTGAAGTGGGAAAACTCGTAAACGACGAAATACCCATTGTATGAAATCGAGAATTTTAAAATATTATGTATGAAACTGAGAATTTGGTATAGTTCAGGCAAGAATAGGGTAATTGACCCAAAAAATAGGGTAAACTACCTGGGTGACCACTCAACTATTGGGCCTAACCTATTTTGACCATCGAACTACAAAAATTCAAAATTCGACCATCAAACTATTTAATTAGACCTATTTTGACCACCGGCCGTTAAAATCTAACGGAGGGGTGACGTGGCTGTTAATAAAATTTTGTATAATTACACATTTAGTTCATGTTAGTTACTTATTTCTATCAATTTGATCATAATTTTAATTTAATTAAATACAAAAGGAGGAGGAGAAGGTGGGGTTGTTCTGTATTTGGGTTCGAATCATTTCCAATTTCATATCAATTTGTATTCAATTTTGTTAGCATTTTATGGTCGAATTGGATTAGGTTGATGGTTTGGAATTTCAGATTCTGGTCTATAATTATCCAACCAACTCAAAAAACATAAGCAAAAACCAGTCCATCCCCTAAGCTTAAAACAAACAGAAAACAGAAAAGTTTCATAATCTCGATCTTACTTCACTCTATCAGCAATCAAATAGAATCCTAAAACAACATTAAAAAAAGATTATATATATATATATATATATATATAATACAATAACAGAAAAGAAAGAGAAACCTATAGGAGTAGTAGAGCTGACAAAGTAAGAAAAGTAACGATTTTTCGGGCCAGGCCGGCGAGAGAGTATGTACGGACAAAGCGAGAGAACAATGGAAGCAGCCATTTTCGTTGGGCTTTCAGTGGCATGAAACAAGTGTGATGGAGTAAGAAACCTCCCTAAAACCCTTATTGTATCTGGTTTTTTTAGGTTTCGGAAACAACGAAAAACTAAAATCTTAAAGACTTTGCATGATTTTGATAAAAAGGGTTTAAGTTTTGGGGGAGATGATTGAGCTTTCGGGAGCGGGAAATTGAGCTCCAGAGTGAATGTCTGAAAGGATATTTTTCAAGTGCTTATCATTTCTTCTAAGGGATTAATTGCGTAGGACATCCCTATGTTATGGCTCAAATTTTAAAAGCTTAAATAGGCTAAAAGTTTGATAGAATAGGTAACTAACATGGACCAAATATGTAGTTATAAATTTTTTTTATTAACAGTCACGTCATTTCTCTGTTAAATTTTAACGGTCGGTGGTCAAAATAGGTCCAATTAAATAGTTAGATGGTTAAATTTTGAATTTTTGTACTTCGATAGTCAAAATAGGTCAAACTCAATAATTGGGTGGTCAACCAGATAGTTTACCCAAAAAAAAATATACATATTGATTTTCCAATTCAAAGGTTTTACTAGGGTTTTATCTCCCACTGTCTTGAACTGGGGAAAAAAGAGGAAAAAAATCAGTCAATTCTTGAGAAATCGAAATGGCTAAGATGTTGAGAGTGGGTTCCCTGAACAACGGCGTTAGAACTCTTAGATATCTCCAGGAATCCTCCTTTTCCACTGCCGTTATCCGCCAGCACTCTTCTCCAGCTCCGCCGTTCGGCACCACCGTCCGCCATCTTCGTACCGGCCGCGATCCTAGCTTCAGGTATATTTACAGTATACTTTATTATAAACCCCCAAAGATGATTTCAAACTTTTTTTATTCTTGGGGGGTTAAATTCCTAGGTACGAGACTTCACCTCCGGTAAACTGGGGCATTCGCATCGTACCGGAGAAGAAAGCGTTCGTGATAGAAAGGTTCGGGAAATACTTGAAAACGCTGCCGTCTGGGATACATTTCCTTATCCCATTGGTAGATCGAATTGCCTACGTTCACTCCCTCAAGGAAGAAGCCATTCCTATCCCGGACCAATCCGCTATTACCAAGGACAATGTCAGCATTCTCATCGATGGTGTTCTTTATGTCAAGGTCTTTCATTTTCACTCTCCTGCCCAGTGATTTAAATTGTGGTTGCAGCCGTGTTTTCGGTTGCGGTCTTTCATAACGGATGCTATTGCTGTCATTGCGGACGTCTATTTTCTGCAATAGTGGTTTCCGACGTGCCGCTATTATTTGAATCCTTGCTCGTGCCCTCGCCTCTTTGCTCAACTTTTAAATCTTTGCTCTAAAATTTGCTTTGGAATCTTGCAGATTGTGGACCCAAAACTTGCCTCTTATGGAGTTGAGAACCCAATCTATGCCGTAATTCAGCTTGCTCAGACTACGATGCGTAGCGAGCTTGGTAAAATTACACTCGACAAAACCTTCGAAGAGAGGGACACTCTCAATGAGAAGATTGTGGTTCGTTTTCTTTCTTTGATCCACCCATAAATAAATTGTCTTATAGTTATTACATGAATGAACCTGACCCGACATTCAATAATTCGAGTTTATGGTAAAATTCTGGTTCTAATCAATAAAAGGCTCAGTCGAAATAGGTTGAGGCTCTCTACAAATCATTAGTCTCTTTAGACGAGCTATAATTATGGTTCTGACTTTGTACCAACAGTTTGGGATGAGGCATTGTGAATAACTACACTATTTTCAATTTGTGTACTTTCACTTGGAAATAAGAATGTTTATTCTTCTGATGGCTCCTACCAATGGTGTCAAGTTGAAAATATAGCCTATATATTGCTTTTTCCCTCAGTAGTCAATTACTTATGATCAACCCACCGTCAAACCTTGTTTTGCCTGTTATTGGCAAGTTTATGCGTGATATGTTATATTTCTTTTAGCTAGTTTAGTAAATGTCTGATAATTTTTGACTCACAAGTGAATTTGGTGGTTCCAAGAAAGTTAGAATGAGACAATATTATTCATGTTCTCTCATATTGCACGATAAAAGTCTCAAATGTACACCGCACCTTGTTCACACTCAAGGAAAAAGATGATGATTCTTTTGAAATTATGTAAGCATTACAGGAGGCCATCAATGTGGCTGCAAAAGACTGGGGCCTGCAATGTCTCCGCTATGAGATAAGTGAGTATGGTTCAGCAATACTTCGATTTTGGCAATCTTTATTTACCAATACTTCCTTTGTATATATTTCACTTCTCTGTCATCCCAGGGGATATATCTCCACCTCGTGGTGTGAGGGCAGCTATGGAGATGCAAGCAGAAGCAGAGCGTAAAAAGAGAGCTCAAATCCTTGAATCTGAAGGTAATGCATTAATTTAGTCGTCGTACTTCTTTTCCCTTTTAGTTTAACTTGGTGTCTACAGCCTTCTGGCACCATACCATCTTATTTTAATAGTTGATTTTAGATGGTATGATTTATTCATAAAAGTTAATTCTAACAGGAGAACGGCAGTCCAATATAAATATTGCTGACGGTAGGAAAAATGCTGTGATTTTAGCATCAGAAGCTGCACAAATGGATCAGGTTAACCGAGCACAAGGTTAGTGATCATCAACCTGTAAACAGTCATTATGTTAAAAGATGATAGGGTTTTGTATGAATTGTAATACAACTATACAAGTTGATGCAGGTTATTAATTTTGATTATTCATTTATGTATATCATTATGAACTTTCCTCGTATGGTCAACACAAACTAATTGTGGAACCGTCTAATTTTGTTGTTGTTCTTTTCCTGTTTACTCACTTTGTAGCATGATTGCATCTTCAGTCTTCACTTGATGTCTTCAAATTTTCCTTCCTAACAAACTCATTAATCAGGTGAAGCGGAAGCCATCCTTGCTAGAGCACAAGCTACAGCTAAAGGAATTGCCTTGGTGTCTCAGTCACTGAAGGAAAATGGGGGAGTGGAGGTGAGCTTCTTTCATCTTGTCATTTCATGTGTACAAAATAAGTGCTAACATTTATGTAGTCCAACCTGAAGCTATTAGAGGAAGATTTAAACAATGTTTCCCAGACTACTTTTATAGCATCATGAATTTTCACATCTTAGAAGTTTGTAAATGCGTTGACTTGTGATAATACTTATAAATATCAAATTGTCCATGCGTAAGAGATCCGAGTAGTGTTGTTCTTGTGTAATTATTTGATACTCTTTAGTTGTCTGGATTT
This sequence comes from Hibiscus trionum, assembly GCA_030270665.1. Lineage (NCBI taxonomy): Eukaryota > Viridiplantae > Streptophyta > Magnoliopsida > Malvales > Malvaceae > Hibiscus > Hibiscus trionum. The sequence continues at coordinate 11,796,439 of BSYR01000027.1, read as the reverse complement.
CACAGATATAGAGAATATACTGAATACTTTAATTTATTTTTTCAATATACTCGACCCCATCTTCCTTCGTCTTTTCCAATCCTTTAAATAGCATTTCTTATTTGTTAGTGCTATATGTATCATGATTTGTTAAGCTGAAGTAAAAATGGGGCTCAACATCATGGTCTCTTTTGCAGGCAGCAAGTTTGAGGATTGCAGAGCAGTACATTCAAGCCTTCAGTAATATCGCGAAGGAGGTAAAAGGGAGATCTCGAACATGTGTTGCGAGTATTAATGTTATCACTGATTTTTCACTCTGTCTCTATCATCCTGCTTGAACGTGCCCTTTCTGCTCATTTGTTAGGGTACAACAATGTTACTTCCCAGTTCTGCTGCAAACCCTGCCAACATGATTGCCCAAACTCTAACCATGTACAAAAGCCTGGTCCGCAATGCTTCTACGGACGGTTCTCATCTAAACAGTTCCCTTGAGCTATCCGGAAGCACAAAGCATGTTCCTTCTGGAGACACTGAAGGTGAAATCCTGAACCCCAGAGCTGTGGAAGGAAGGGACTCGAGTCTCGTTGATCAACCAGGATTTTCACTTCAGAGCTCCAAGAAGGAATAGAACTGATACAACCAAAGTTCCCATTGCCTGAAAACCAGAATCTGTTTCTGGGTTCTGGTATGCAGACTACTTTTGTTAAAATGTTGTGAAAATTCCCAAAAGAAAGGCAATGATTTAGGGGATTTTTAGAATCTGATGAAAAGGATGTTCATTCATTTGGCAAGAGTGTAGAACTGCCATGTAATACTGGCCGGATATCTTTTACAGCCAACTAAGGTTAAGAAATTTTCAGGAAAGAAACACCTGTGTTGCCCTAAATAAAACAGAACTTGATCACTTCATTTCTTGTACTTTTATTTTTCAAAGGCTTAGTATAAAAATAAGTGTCTAAATTATATCTCCTTTTAATTTTAGGTGTCTAATTTTTTTGATAAAAATAAGCGTCTAATGTTTCATTTCGTTAATTCTAGGTGCTTGGTCGTTAACAATCGTTTTAAAAAAATTGTTATCTAATCAGAACATGATGTTGATTTTAATTTCTTTTTGATTTTTTTATTTCTTTTAACTCAATTTTAAAAAAATCTCTAATTTTTTTAAAAATTCACAAAATAACCATAAAAGCTCAAATCCGGCCACTATTGTCGTTGTTAATCACACCATCGACGACGAAATGAAGTCTCTTCCTTTCACCGTAAAACTCGCACATCGTTCATCTTTTAGTTAGTCGGCGTTCCCTGCTCATCGTTTCTTTTTTATCTTTTCACGAGTTCGATGTTAGACAAATATGTCCGTCGATGGGAGGGTGGGAAAAATGGTCGTAGAGTCCGACAACGGCAATGATTGGAATCGAGATTTGAGATTTAGAGCTTTGAGGATTTAGGGATTTGATGACCGTTTTGATAATTTTTTAAAATTTCGATTTTTTTTTAAATTTTGATTTTTAAAAGAATTAAAAAACATGACACATGTCATGTTATGATTGGTTAAAGAATTTTTTTAAAAAGGCCGTTAAAATCAAACATCTAAAATTAACGAAATAAAATGCTAGGTACTTATTTTTGTAAAAAAAACTTTAAACACCTAAAATTCAAAAAAAATAATAATTTAAACACTTACTTTTATATTAAACCCTTTTTAAATACTATAAGACAAGGGCAACATATTAATACCAAAATTTTCCTATTTAATCAATCGTGCTTGCTGTAAACCCATTCAATAATTTGCTATATATCTTGTGGTTTATTGATTGAATTTTCATGGGTGTTATTGGTGGCCCCCCATATATATATATATATATAGGATTAATATCCTATACACTGGCGGTGGAAATTTTTTATTTCTACAAGCGCCTCAATTATAGGGTTTAGGGTTTAGGGTTAGGGGTTAGGGTTTAAAGTTTAGGGGTTTTAGTGTAAATGTTTAGAATTTAGGGTTCATGTTTAAAATTTAGGATTTAGGGGTTAGGGTTATGGTTTAGTTTTAGGGTAATATGGGTAGAGATTTAGGTTTTAACCTATAAACCCTAAATTTTAACCCTAAACCCAAAATTCTATCAACAATCCCTAAATTCAAAACTACTACACTTATACCCCTAAATTTTAAACCCCAAACGTATTAGAGTTAGAGTGTGAATTGTAACTAGACTATGCTGAGTTGGCAGGAGTGGTTAGGGAATTAGGAAATGGTTAGACTGTTAAGTATGGTAGTTAGTGCCGTTCCTTGCCAGTTCACATAGTCTTCATATTGTATAAATAACCTGGTCTCTCTTTGAGATATTACAGGCTTGATTAATAAAATTTGTGAGAGCTTTGACTCCCTTCCTTACCTCCAGTTTATTTCTCCATTTTCTGTTTCCTTCTCTAAATCCTTTCATGGTATCTTTCGCCAAAATCCTGGTAGTTTCCGCTTCGCTCTATTCCGTTTGTGGTGTTTCTGTGGATTCCTGCTGAGCTGCGTCTACAAATTGTACCAGTGACTCGATAATCCATTCCTATTCTGGTTTCAGTTTTGGCGTTCTGGTTTTCATCGCGAACTGGCCTGAATTGGTGAGATTTCCGTCCTCACTGTTCTTTCAATCTGTCATTGATTCTCTGTTTTTCAGTTCAAGATATCTAATTCTGGTCATAAGCATCTCTGTTTCGTGTTGATTATTGGAATTAAACAGAGTAGTGATGTGTTGTGATATCTTTAAAATCAGAGGATAAATCTTGTGGTGTTTTTTACCTGAGATTTGAGTAGCTCTGCGGTTTTTTACCTGAGATTTGAGTAGTTCTGCAGTTGATTTGTGTGGTGTTGTTTTGCGTCGTGTTACCTGTTGAAGTTCTTTTGGATCTGTGATTGCTTGTTATAATTCGTTTGAGGAGGTTTCTGTTTGTTTCTGTTTGGAATTAGTCGTGTTACCTGTTGATTTGTGTTGAGGTTTCTTTTGGATCTGTCGTTGCCTGTTTTACTTGTTTACTTGGAGTGGTTGTGCACACAACGTGTTCGACGATTTGTCTGTTTGGAATTAGTTGCTTGTTTTCGTTTTCATGGCTGGTGAGACTACTTCCGAAGACTCTAGGGATTCTGTGACTGCAGAGGATGTGATGTCTTCTTTGTCTACTCCTCAACAACTTCCTAAGCTTGAAACAATCAAGCTCACCGAAAGTACATATATATTGTGGAAGCATCAAGTTCTTATTATTATTGAAGGATATGGTTTACTTGATTTCCTCTTTGAACATACAACCCCTCCAAAGGATATTACCAATACTGCTGGCCAGCGTGTTGTGAATCCTGTGTTCTCAATGTACTTGAAGCAGGATAAGCTTCTTGCTTCCTGGCTCATGTCCACTGTCAGTGCTGATGTACTTCCACATCTCACGGGCTTGCGCACTGCTAGAGCGATATGGAGTTCTCTTTCTCGACTGTATGCTGCTAGGTCCACAGCAAAACAGTCTTCCTTACGACATAGCCTGCATTCTCAAAAGAAAAGAGGTCTCACTGTTACAGAATATCTTGCGAAAATCAAGCTGATTTGTGATTCTTTGAATGCGTCTGGTAATATTGTATCTGAACAGGAGCAAGTGAGTGTGATACTTTCTGGACTCACAGCTGAGTTTGAGTCGGTTCTTGCCATTGCTTCGAAGGAACCTCAGTCTCTTGAAAACTTAACTGAGATGTTGATAGACTGTGAGATGCGGCAGAAGGATTTTTTGGCTGCTGATTTTTCAGTTCAAGCTAATGTTGCTGTTAAACAAGATTCGAAAAGGTTGACCACTAGTGAAGATTTGGAGGAGGAATATTCTGTGGCAAATGCATCTTTGACTAGTTCTGGGTTCTCTAAAGGTGATCAACGTGCTAGTAATTCTTATCGAGGAAGGGGGCGTGGTTGTTTTAACTCTAACCGACCCCAGTGTCAAATTTGTGAACGTTTTGGGCATCTTGCTCAAAAGTGCTGGTATAGGTATGAGCAGGGGTATCCAGGCAATGGTTCTGGTAATAATGTTTCGAAGTCGAACTATAATGTGTAACGTTCAGCGTCGTTTGGGACTCATGAGTCTGGAAATCAGTCTTCTCCTATGCTGCATTCTTCTGGGTTTTCACCTGCTCCAGCACAAGTGTTCTCGCACTCATTTTCTAGCCCTTCCCCTGGCTTTGTTCCATCGATGCCTTCTTCTACTTTTGCTTCTCCACACTATTCCTATGGATCTTATGGTTCTTCTCAAATGCAGCATCCTACTGCGTTTATTGCTTCTCCTGGTTCACATGGCGTTTCTAATACATCCAGTGTAGTTCCTTCTGCACCATTTGGTTCTCCTGCTGTGTTTGGTGCGGGTTCTTCCTTTTCGGGGAACTCCTCTGGTCAGTCTGGATCGCGTGAGGTGGTATGGTGTGCTGACTCTGGTGCGACACACCATATTACGAATGACAGAGTCAATTTGCAAACTACTACACCATACACAGGTACGAGTTCTGTTCTTATGGGTAATGGATCTTCAATTCCCATAACATATGTGGGTTCTGGGTTAGTTTCTTCTGCTGCTACACCTCTTTATTTGCATCATTTATTATGTGCTCCTGATGTTAAAAGAAATTTACTATCTGTGTCTCAATTTGCTCGCGATAATGCCGTCTACTTTGAGTTTCATTCTCATGGTTGCTTTGTTAAGGATGCCCAGACTTCAGCTGTACTTCTGGAAGGGAGGCTCACTCCTGAAGGTCTTTATGAACTTAGTTCTGTGTTGTCTGCTGGTGATCGAATAAAGGCTCCATTGTCTTCAGCTGTTTCTCCCACGGTTTTTAATGTTTCTTCGAAGCTGCTGTCCTTAGATGTGTGGCACAAACGCCTTGGACATCCGTCTTTGGCTACTCTTCAGAGTGCATTATGGTCAAATAATATTGTTGTAAATAATGATGCTTTACCTGCTGTTTGTTCTTCTTGTTTGCAAGGGAAAGCACACAAGTTACCTTTTTCATTGTCTTCGACTGTTTACACTAGTCCGTTTCAACTTGTTGTATCCGATGTGTAGGGCCCTGCTCCGTTAATCTCTGACGGTTTTTCCTATTATGTTACCTTTATTGATGTGTTCAGTCGCTTTACATGGTTATATTTGATTAAGAAGAAATCGGATGTTTTTGATTGTTTTGTTAATTTCTATAAACTAGTTGAAGTTCAATTTGGTGTAAAAATTAAGGCTCTTCAAACCGATGGTGGGGGCGAATATCAAGCCTTAGTTGCGTGGATGACTTGTAATGGGATTGTACATCGTGTTTCATGTCCGAGTACTTCGGAACAAAATGGCAAAGCTGAGCGAAAACATCGTCATGTTGTTGATATGGGACTTACGTTGTTAGCTCAAGCGGGATTGTCAACTAAATTTTGGAGTTATGCTTTTGTCACGGCCATCTTTTTAATCAATCGTCTACCTACTGGAGTGTTACACAATTCTTCACCTTTTGAAATACTTTACAAACAAAAACCGGATTATGGTTTTTTTACGAATTTTTGGTTGTGCGTGTTATCCCCTTCTTCGTCCGTTTAATACGCATAAATTTGATTTTCGGACTCGGTCTTGCATTTTTCTTAGTTATAGCCCGTGTCATAAGGGTTATCGTTGCCTTGATCAGTCCGACAAAATTATTATTTCTCGGCATGTTATATTTGATGAGACGGTGTTTCCTCGTCTACATTCTTCTTCTTCTGAATCCAGCACATGTCCTGATGACTCTAATCTGTGGCATAGTAGTAGCTTTCCGTTGGTGGTTTATCCATCTCTTAATGATTATACTAATTCTCCTTCAGTTGATACTTTTGGGCAGTCTGGTAATATGTCTAATGGGCAGGATGGTTCTCATGTGGAAGCCCAACCTGGTGGTTCTCATGTGGAAGCCCAACCTGGTTCTCATGTGGAGGCCCAACCTGGTGGTTCTCATGAGGAAGCCCAACCTGGTACTGATACCCACAATGGTCGTCTTGGGATCTTTGATGTTGGGCCTGTTTCTGGCACTAATGGTGATACAGCCCAGTCTTCTGAGCCGTTTCATATGGTGGAGACATCTGTTGTTCCAGAATGTGTTGTTGGGGAACCTAGTTCTGCTGGGCCGCTCATATCGTCCCAGGCTGATGGTTCGTTTCCTGGGCCACAGTCCACTGAGCCGGGTGTTAGTGTTTTTGATTCTCCGTCTGGGTCCCCTGGGGTGGTTGGTTCTGGTGGGCCGTCTTTGCCTGGTTCTCCTGTTCTTGTGCGTGATAATGGGCCTGTGCCTATGTGTGATCCAGTCTTGCCTGAGCTTGTGGGTCATCAGATAAGTGATTCGGTTATACCTTTGGGTGTGGGTCGTGAGATACAAGATCCGATCTTGCCTATTGCTAGGGTTTGTGCGGATGGCTCTTGTGTTGTTTCTGAATCTGTGGTTCTCTCTCCGCCGTCTTCATCACAGCCTGTCACTGATGGTTCATTGTCTCCTTCTTCTTTGCCTGCTTCTTGTCCCTCTTGTCCCTCCTCTCTCCCTCTGCCTTCTTCGAGTGTTCCGATTTCTCTTGTTGATCTTGACTCCTAGGATTCTGTTCCCTCTTCCGTTCCTATAATTTCTGGTGGGGTACCGTCATCTGTTGCTGCGAACACTCATCCAATGATTACTCGCAGTAAGAATGGTGTTCGCAAACCCAAGGTGTTTCACACTGCTGTTTCTCGGTCTGTGGAGGATTTTGTGGAGCCGCGGACTATCAAGGAGGCTTTGAAGAGTGATCACTGGCGACGGGCGGCTCAGGAGGAGTATGACGCTTTAATTCGGAATAACACCTGGTCTATTGTTGAGCTTCCCGACGATCGCCGTGCGGTTCAGTGTAAATGGATTTTTAAGGTTAAGAGAAATCCGGATGGTTCGGTGTCCCGGTTTAAAGCCCGATTGGTTGCGAAGGGGTTTCTTCAACAGGCTGGTTGTGACTTTCACGAAACCTTCAGTCCGGTGGTTAAACCCGTGACTGTTCTTCTGTTTTGTCTCTTGCTGTTACACGGCGTTGGGAGCTTCGGTAACTGGACGTCAACAATGCGTTTCTGAACGGTGAACTTGCTGAGGACGTCTACATGACTCAACCGCCGGGTTATGAGCAGGGGGACAAGTCTCGGTTTGTCTGCAAACTTAATAAGGCCATCTATGGCCTGAAACAGGCTCCTCGTGCCTGGTTTGAGACGTTAAAGGCTCATCTACTTTCGCTTGGATTTGTCATGACCAGGTCAGATTCATCACTTTTTGTCCGACATTCGGTGGATGAGGTAATGTATCTTCTCGTTTACGTCGACGATATTATCTTGACTGGTAATAATTTATCCTCTATTCAAGTTGTTATTGATGAAATGAATAGGGTTTTTTCTTTAAAAGATTTAGGGGTTCTGTCTTATTTTTTGGGGATTGAAATTACCTATGTTGCTAATGGCTTTGTTTTGAGTCAGCAAAAGTATATCCGTGATTTACTGCATCGGTGTGGTATGGAGTCTGCGAATGGGTTGCCTACTCCGATGATATCAAACTGTCATTTATCTTTGAATGATGGTAGTCCCATTCCTAATGTTACTGAGTACAGGAGCATTGTTGGTGCTCTCCAATATGTGGTTATTACTCGTCCAGAGATTGCCTTCTCTGTAAATCGTGTCTGTCAGTTTATGCATTCTCCTTTGGACACTCATTTTCAGGCTGTTAAGCGAATACTTCGTTATTTGTCGGGTACGGTTGATTTTGGTTTGCACTTTGTTGCTTCCTCTCGTCTAACTCTTACTGCGTTTGTTGATGCTAATTGGGGTTCTGACCTCGATGATCGTCGCTCTACGTCTGGATTTTGTGTCTTTTTTGGTGATAATCCTGTCTCTTGGGGTTCTAAAAAGCAGGCTGTGGTCTCCCGTTCCACTGCTGAGGCTGAATACCGTAGTGTAGCTTGTGCCACTACTGAACTATTATGGCTTGAGTCTCTCCTTCGAGAGTTGCGGGTTTCACTCGACGGGAGATCAACTCTTTGGTGTGATAACTCCAGCGCTGTTGCTGTCTCGGCTAATCCTGTGTTCCATTCTAAATTTAAACACGTTGAGCTTGATTTGTTTTTTGTTCGTGAACAGGTTGCTGCGGGTCGTTTGCTGGTAAATGAAATTCCGTCGTCTGAGCAGCTAGCAGATGTTTTAACCAAGCCTCTTTCTGCTTCTTCATTTTCTCGTTTTCGGGAAAGGTTATCAGTGGTTCAACTATCTTCTGTGCTTTGATTTTCTTTTTGTGGTTGTGGTGTCTTGTTTTTCTGTGCAGGTTTTCCAGTGTTCTTTCTGTTTGCTAAAGTCTCGCTCAGCAAGGTGACTATTAGAGTTAGAGTGTGAATTGTAACTAGACTATGCTGAGTTGGCAGGAGTGGTTAGGGAGTTAGGAAATGGTTAGACTGTTAAGTATGGTAGTTAGTGCCGTTCCTTGCCAGTTCACATTGTTGCGTGTAAAATAGTCTATCGCAATTGTAGTGCAAGTGTACACGACGCAAGTAGTAAAGTGATACGAAGTATCGGATATCGTCTCCACAGGGATTGGGCTAATGACTTCACCTTGTTTACTGCACGAAAGTAAAGGAAATAATTAAGAGTTGTCACGAGAATAATAAGGTAAAAACGTAAAATAAAGGATTGAGAAATTAAGATAGAGAGAATGGGCTGGTATTGAATTGCTCGGTAGTGTAGGTATTGAATTGCTTAGGATCTCCAGTTCTGTCGTCGCTCCCGTCGCCGACAGCACCTGTCGCGGCGTCTGTCCGTTGGCAGTCGTGGCAGCAGACACACCAACTCCGTACTTCAAGCTTGGCAAGAATCCCAGATCTGCCTTGCCCTATCCCTAGGCACAAGTCTTTCGATGATCACGTCTTTGATGATACCTCCCGGCGTGAATCGAAGGATGAACACCGATGTGTATGAATTCTTCCTTAGCCACTTAACCTCGCCCTATCCCTAGGCACGAGATGGTTCAACTATAAACTAGAGAACGCGCTCTTATCTCTTTCGTATACTTAACTCTCCCGATGCTAAGTAAATGGATAACCTCACAATGCTCTCCCGATGCTCTTGCAAGATATTAAAACCAAGATAAAAGAACTTGAAGTTTATTTTATTGAACTTGAAAAATCCTAAAACAAAGCAACCCTTGCAACTACTTTACAAAACAACCCGTAGCCCTAGGGGGAAATTAGAACATGTCGGTGACGGGTGGACGACAGGGGTTTTTTGGTTTCGGTTATGGGGTAGAATGAGGGATCATGTCTCCTAGGTTAAAACTTGCCCTTATATAAGCTTTGGGCTCAAGTATTTTAAGGTAACAAGGATTACAACTTTAATTAAAAGTAAGATTCTAATAAAGACTAAATCTCTAAAGTCTCCTACTTTCCAGCCGCCTCCTTGTTTCATGGAAATTCTCCTCCTTGAGCTTTGGCTTGACATATCTTTTGATCCGGGGCTTGGAAAAATATTTGGCTTTCACACGACAGACGAGCAGATTTTTCTCTATCTATCGAGGTCCACTTGACTTTTCCTCTTCATAAATCTGCTGTCACCATGCTGTCACGACAGGTCCATGACAGGTTCGTCTTCTTTGGCTACTTGTCCAGTTCCGCTCTCCTGCTTCTCTGCCCTGCGCCTGCCTTCATCTTCTACTATGACAGATACCTGCAAAAATAGCCATCTTTTAGTAGAATCCGTGCCTTTTATATAATTGTGATGTTTTATTGAAAACTAACCTAAATGCAATGCAATGATGCTTGAATGCAGCAGAAATATGGGTTAAAAAGGGTGTAAATAATAGAACTTTTACACACTCAACACACCCCCAAACTCAAGTTTTTGCTTGCCCTCAAGCAATGAAGAAAGAAAAATGAATATTTTTTTTGTGTTGGCCTTCAAACAGTGAACTGTCCCTTACCCGTCGCTCATTCTCTTTGGCGGCAGCAACCTGTCGGATAGGTTAGGATCTGTCCGGAATCTCCCTATATCTCTCGTGCAGTTAGGGCTGTAAACGAACCGAACGAACACGAACGAGGGTGTGTTCATGTTCGTTCGTTTAACTTTAACCGAACAAATGAACGAACACGAACATAAACGAACACAAAATTTTTTGTTCGTGTTCGTTCGTTAAGGAATGTAGTTTGTTCGTGTTCGTTCATGTTCGTTCGTTAAAATGATAAACGAACATAAACGAACATAAACGAACATAAACGAACGAACATAAACGAACATAAACGAACGAACATAAACGAACATAAAATTCATTAATATAAGCTGCAACTTCAAAGTTAAAGTCTTCAAATATGACAAAAATATGCATAAACGTAAATAGTCTACAATAATCTTCAAAGTTAAAGTCTTCGAGTACGACGAAAACATGCAAGTTCAAAAATAAAGTCTTAAAGTAAACATGTTACACAAAACAATCTTTTTAAAATCCAACCGTCTTCAATAACCTTCAAAACAGTCTTCAACTTGTATTCATGAACAATCTGTCAATCTTCAATTCATTATCCATCCTGATCAAAACCAAACAAATGAAATTATATTAAATTAAAGAAATTATAACAAAAATTGAAAAGTATACTAAATTAGCAAAAGTATACCAATCCACTCATCCACATTCATCAAGGAAGCTCAACAGATACAATATCTTCATTTTGCTACAACAAATAAAAAAAAAAACATTAGTCATCAGACATCTGCGGTTCTGATTTAACAAAAAAACAAAAAAACAATATCTTAATTCAAATGGCGAATAACTGTCTAAAAATTGATCGTCGTTAAAAGGAGATAGACCACTGCAAGAGACATCAGACATCTGCGGTTCTGATTTAACAATGAGTAAATGTTAGCATTAATAAAAAAATTCGAGATAGTAGATAGTAGTCAAGCATAACATTACTTCAGCTAATACATAAACCTAGCGAATACAAAGTCATCAAGACACAGCTGCATATGGTTTTCATAATATTAGAGATAGTAGTCTAAGTTTCAAAATGCAGAAAAAAATACAATTACCAATAAAAATAGAAGAAAATGTTAGAGATAGTAGTATAAGTTTCAAAATGCAGAAAAAATACAGTACCAAACATTCAAAATAACCAAAATAGATACGGAACCAACAAACTGCATAACCCGAATAACAAATAAAGCGCGGGAAGGTCACACCTAAAATTGAAGAGAATGTGATCACAATGTCATATGGTCACACCTAAAATAGATAGTAGTCTTAGAATTTATCAATCAAATAGGGGGAAATGCATAATCTTAACGAACTTGAGTACCGAACTTTCAATATAATCGTTACAGATACCTAAACAAAACGTTGGAGAGAATGTGATCACAATGTCATATGGTTAACAAGAGCATAACAATAAATGAAAAGAAAAATTGGGCCTCTATCAATTTATAAACTCAAATGGATATTGCAAAATCCTTTTCTTTAGTTGACCCCTCCAAAGTTTTCTTAAAGAAACAACAAAGATCATATTTTCAGCAAAACAAATCAGATTTTACTTTTAAAGCTTTCACTTCAAATTCCAAATCAGAACACCCTTAAACCAAAATCCACATTGAATGAATAAATATAATTCATAGCAAGAAAACAAACAAAAATTAAAAACAAAGAATCCAGCTCAACGACTAACTTGAATTCTGCCAAAAACAAAGGAACCGACAATTCAACAGAGTATTCGAGATTGCAGTAAAACTCAATCATATAAAAAAATGATGGCATATATCTCCTGCAGAACAATTGTTCAAAATTTCCCCTAAAATTACAAAGAAATGCACAAACAAATCATATAAAAAAATGAAAGCCCAAAAGTACCTTTGAATGTTCCCTCAGATCATAAACATACTTATCCTGCTTCATACACCATATCTGCATCAAGACTTTCTATAAGTTGAAATATATAAGAAACAAAGAATGAAAACTAATATACAAAGCTACAGGTACAAAAGAACCCCAGACATCACCAACAGAAACGGATGTATAACAATCCAAAAAGGTGGCATGTTATTTTAAAATTTACATGTGTGTGTGTGTGCGGGCCTGTATGTATTTCCAAAAAGGAAAAGAATCAGACGAGGTGCAACCAAACAAAAATGTATATTGTCATGAAGGATGTCTGCTAAGTAAAGAATAAAAAGATAGTATATACAACCTTTGCAGTAATATCATCAGAACAAGAGGCCAATAGTGAACCTGTAGGATCCCATTTGACACAATTTACTTCACCCTGAAAAGCAGAAAGTTCATTGTTGTAAAACTTTCCAAGCAATTTGTTTTGCAGAAAAACAAAAGAGAAATTAGTAAATGAAAAAATATGTAGAACTTGAAATATTCTCGTTTAAAGGAGAAAAGGATTATAGAATTTAGAGAGACGCTACCAAGATGTATAAAAAATAGGCGAAGCTCGGGTAGATTTGCAGGCGATGAAGCGGGACTTGCTTGCTGGTTGAGATTTCCGGCTTGCAGTTGCTGGTGCGGTGGTGCCTGGTTGCGCGCGCCTCCACTCCAGCCTCCAAATTGGGGGAAATCGCAGATTGCCTGGTGGCTGGTGCTAGGGCAGTCGGCAGAACGGGTTCAGCCGTGAGGGTGATGCATTTGCATTGCCTGGTGTGATTTGTGAAATGTGAATGCCCTAGCCCCTAAACGCATCGTATAATTAAACAAGGGAAGGGGGAATTTTTTTATAAAAAAATAATTATAAAACATCAAAACGCACCGTATAATTAAAAATAAACGAACATAAACGAACGTAAATAAACAAACATAACTGAACATAAATGAACGAACATAAACGAACGTAAATAAACGAACATAACCGAACATAAATGAACGAACATAAACGAACGTAAATAAACGAACATAACCGAACATAAATGAACGAACAAACCCTTTGTTCATGTTCGTTCATTTAAATAAATGAACAAAAAATCTTGTTCATGTTCGTTCGTTTATTAAATGAACGAACATAAACGAACTTCCCGCCGAACAGTTCATGAACAGTTCACTGAACGTTCAGTTCATTTACAGCCCTACGTGCAGTGTGTGCATGCTTGTGAACAGTTATATGCCAAGACTCTCTTAGTTTCACTAGAATATTCAACTTTAGCTTGCTTAGAGTTTTTCCTACGAGACTGTTTTCTTTATTTTTCTTACTAGAGCCAGAATTGGGCACCTCTAGTTATTTCCTTTTTTCAAACTTCTTCTCTTTTACTAGAGCCAGTATTTCAGGCACCTCTAGTTAACTGTCTAGAGCCGGTGATAGGCACCTCTAGAAGTTTTTCTCTGGTTATCTGCCTAGAGCCGGTGGTAGGCACCTCTAGGTTTCCTGAGATTCTAGTCTCTTTTCTACTCTAAGTGCTAAGTTTTCCTATTCTAGTTTGGCTAAAAGAAATCTAAGCAGTATAACAGTCACAATGGTGTTTAAGTTTTCAGAACTATAGAAAGGCTCTAAACTTCTCCTTAACCTGTCCTAAAGATGCTGCCACGACAGAGCTGTCATGACAGGTAAGTGAACTTCACAGTTTTAAGCCAACAGTTTAATCTTTTCTGATTTTTTTTTTTTTAAAAAGAGCTTTAAAATAAAAGACACAACAAATAATAAAAAAAATGTACTTAAGACTCCATTAATGATGGAGGGTTGCCACCCCCAAACTCGAGGGTTGCATTGCCCTCAATGCAAAATGACATGAATAATAAAAGAAAGATAGGAAAAAAAGTACATCACAAAATATAAAGGCAGGCAGCAATAAGAGAAAATAAAGACTTAAATTTTCACGTGCTGCTCTCACTGCTGCTGCTGACGCGGATCTGATGGTGGCGCCTGCGCTGAGGAGGGGGCTGGACAGGTTCAACCGCAGGTTGCTCAACAGGTTCATCGGCCTGTTGAGGGGTAGGTTCTTCAGCAGGTTGAAGGGCAGGTTGCTCCACTAGTCGGACATCGGAACTGCTGCTGCTGTCCCAGCTGTCACTCGTGATGGCTTTGGACAGCCTTCTTTTGTCGGCCACATGCTTAATACGTTTCACTCGTGTGAAGGCGCTGTCCAAATTCCTCCGGACAAGAGGGCTGTCATCAGTGGCAGCTCGCTTTGTTCCTCGAGGGGAGGTGTCTGCCGATGGGCTGCCGGCTTCCGTCGGGGATGGTGTGGAGGAGGCAGATTCTCCGTGGGGAGAGACAAGTGGTGTAGGAGTGGGGGAGGGGATATTGAAATAATGGGCGGGGAAGGTGGGGAAAATGACATCCGTAAAATTTAAAGTATTGGTAATGAAATTTACCGTAGCATTGGAGAAGTCACGGATGAAAGTCATTAAACCCATCTGGCGCTCCTCTATCCTCAAGATGGCAGCAAGGATATGGGCGTTCTGATCTGTCGGAGCGGTGTTGGTGGCAGCTTCTGGGGCAGGTTCGGTGGCCGGTTCATCATCGGAATTAGCAGAAGGGGCGTCTGGGTCGAAGGCGTTGATGGGAGTTGCAGCTACGACCTCCATGAGGCTGGAGATGTTGCTGTCTGTCCAGCCGCTGCCCTTCTTGATTTTGTCGGATGGCTCCTCTGGTACGGCAGCACAGCGGCAGAGGGCAGTGATGGTTGATGGTAGGCATAGTCGTGAGTCCGAGCGGAAAGCACAGTCGAGGATGCTGTCCCTCATGTATCTGCCCACATTGATGGGCCTGTCATGCATGATAGAATGGATGAGGGCCAACCGCTGCCTGTTGACTGTCGTATGGTGGGATGAGGGCAGGATACGCTTTTTGATAAACGCGTTCCATAGTTTTGCCTCAGGGAGTAGCTGCCCTCTGTTGACAGAGTGGGGGTTCTTCTTACTGGTGCTCCATGTCGTTCCCGCTTCTGTCAACTCCCTCATGACAGCATCATGTCCGGCAGCGTCGAGGGTGTCCCAAAATTGTTGATGAGCATCATCGTTGGGGCCAAAGAAGAGGCCGAATACATGGTTGATGCTGCTGGCGGTGAAAGGAACTGTCACTCCTCGGACGGTGACAGATGTCGCCGTCTTGCTGTCGATCGCCGCATAAAATTCCCTGACCAGAGTGTCATTAAGCTCTGCCGGCTGTTCGGCAAAATCCTCCCAAAGTTGTGCTGTTATGGCCTTCATTATGAACGGCCGGAGTCCCATATGGGGGGCATCTCTGTTATAGATGAAGCTCCGCTCCTCCCATAGTTCCTTGTTAGCGAACGGGGCTGCTGCTGCTGAAGAAGAAGCGCCAGCAGCGTTCTGACGGGTTTGTCGTGAAGACATTTTTGGTTGCAAGGGCTGAAAAAGAAAGAAAATAGATAAAACTAGAAGAGAATAACAAGAGGGAAAAATCAGAAGTGATGAAAAATGAAGAGGGGAAGGGGTTTATATAGCGGTCGAGTAGCTGCCCATTTAATGCCGCAACGGCAGGCGAGAATAACGGGGCGGCAGATTGAATATAGCGTGTCTGACGCGTCTGACACGTATTAAAGCGTCTGCTGTGCGTCTGCCGCACGCTTCTGCGTCTGCCGTGTCAGTCTGTTGACAGCCTGTCGTATCCGTCTGCGGCGGCAGCCGAAACGGCAGGCTTCAATAAATGGGCTTTAGTGGGCTGATGGATGGGCGGTTTGCTGGGCTCACTTCTTCTTTTCTTCTTGACTCCTTTATTTCCTAAAAAACTGAAATTATAAAACAAAACATTATTCGAATAAAATAAACCTGAGTTCCTAATAATAGTAAAATAAGTAAAAAAAATAAAAATTAGGTTAAATTAGTGATGCCTTGTGGGGCATCATCTAAAGTAACCACTTCCTGTAGTCCTGGGGCTTCAGTCCCCTGATAGTGCTTGAGGCGTTGTCCATTGACTTTGAATTGGTGCCCATCCTTTAATGATTGAATTGTAATGGCACCATGGGGAAAAACTTGAACCACTTGGAACGGGCCAGACCATCTAGATTTAAGCTTCCCTGGAAAGAGTTTCAACCTAGAATTAAACAACAACACAAGCTGCCCTGGGCAGAACTGTCGTGGCAGCAACTTCTTGTCATGCCACTTCTTAGTCTTTTCCTTGTAAATCCTTGCATTATCGTAGGCCATTGTCCGTAATTCTTCAATTTCGTTCAGATCTAATAACCTTTTCTGGCCGGCCTTATCCAAGTCCATGTTCACTGCCTTAATTGCCCAATATGCCTTGTGCTCGATCTCGACAGGCAAGTGACAGGTTTTCCCGTAAATCAGTCGGAATGGAGACATGCCCAATGGAGTCTTGAAAGCTGTCCTGTATGCCCATAATGCATCATTCAGAAGTAAAGACCAATCTTTCCTAGTTGGTTTAACCATTTTTTCAAGTATGTTCTTCACTTCCCTATTGGATATCTCAGCCTGTCCATTGGTCTGTGGGTGGTATGCTGTCGCGATCCTGTGCTTGACACCATATTTCTTCAAAGCGGCAGCAATTACCCTATTATCGAAATGTCTCCCTTCATCACTGATAATCGCTCTAGGGATGCCAAATCTAGAAAAAATGTTTTTGTGCAGAAACTTTTGGACCGTTTTGGCATCATTCTTTTGCGTTGTGATTGCTTCTACCCACTTGGAGACATAGTCCACTGCTAGGAGGATGTAAAGGTTTCCACACGAAGATGGAAAAGGTCCCATAAAATCAATCCCCCAAACATCAAAGATCTCTACTTCTAAAATATTCTGCAGTGGCATCTCGTTTCTCCTCGAGATGTTACCTGTCCTCTGGCACCTGTCACAGCTCTTGTAAAATTCCTGTGCATCTTTATAAAGTGTCGGCCAGTAGAACCCTGACTGCAGCACCTTGGCAGCAGTTTTATTGCCTCCTAAGTGACCTCCATATTGTGAAGCATGACAGTGATGGAGAATGTCTTCTTGTTCTTCTTGTGGTACACACCTTCTTATAACCTGATCTGCACACATTTTGAAAAGAAGAGGTTCGTCCCAATAATAATGTTTAACATCATTTTGGAACCTCTTCCTTGCTTGATAATTAAGATCAGTAGGTAATATTCCGCTAACTATATAATTAACGAAATCAGCATACCAGGGAAGGTTAGAAGACTTACCTGCCGCCATGGCTGTCGCGACAGCGACTGCAGCAGCAAAGAGCTGCTCATCTGGTAAGGTCTCCAGTATGTGTGTCTCATCTAACGGTAGACTCTGTCCCGTCTCCAACCTCGACAAGTGGTCTGCCACTTGATTTTCTGTCCCCTTTTTATCTTTGATCTCAAGGTCGAACTCTTGTAATAGCAAGATCCATCGTATCAACCTAGGCTTCGCATCCTTCTTTGCGAACAAATACTTGAGGGCAGAGTGGTCGGTGTGTATTATTACCTTCGTTCGAAGTATGTAAGAACGAAACTTGTCGATGGAGAACACCACAGCTAACAGCTCCTTTTCTGTGGTGGTATAGTTCACTTGGGCTTCATTTAATGTTTTGCTAGCATAATATATGACGTGAAACAGCCTGTCTCTGCGCTGCCCAAGTGCTGCCCCGACAGCATAGTCACTAGCATCACACATGATCTCAAACGGTTGTGTCCAGTCTGGTGGCTGTACTATGGGGGCTGTCACTAATTTTTCCTTCAGAACCTTGAATGCTTCAGTACATTCTTCGTTAAAGTCAAAGGGTCGGTTCTGTTCTAGGAGATGGCATAGAGGCTTGGTGATTTTTGAGAAATTTGCAATGAATCTTCTATAAAAACCAGCATGCCCTAAAAAACTCCTAATGCCCTTGACAGTTGTTGGCGGCGGCAGCTTCTCAATGACCTCTATTTTTGCCCTGTCGACTTCTATCCCACGGTAGCTAATCTTATGGCCTAAAACTATCCCTTCATCTACCATAAAATGGCATTTTCCCAATTGAGAACAAGGTTAGTTTTTTCACATCTTTCAAGTACCTTTTGGAGGTTGCTGAGGCAGCTCTCAAAATCGTCTCCAAAGACGGAAAAATCATCCATGAAAATCTCAAGGAAGTCTTCTACCATGTCGGAGAATATTGCCATCATGCACCTTTGGAAGGTGGCAGGTGCGTTACAAAGGCCGAACGGCATCCTCCTAAAGGCATATGTTCCGTAGGGGCATGTGAAAGTCGTTTTCTCTTGATCCTCCGGTGCAATAGCAATTTGGTTATAACCTGAATAACCATCAAGAAAACAATAATAAGATTTACCCGCTAATCTATCAAGCATTTGATCAATAAAGGGTAAAGGGAAGTGGTCCTTTCGGGTAGCTTTGTTAAGCTTCCGATAGTCCATACAAACCCTCCAACCGGTCACAGTCCTGGTTGGGATTAGTTCATTGTTTTCGTTGGTTATCACGGTCATGCCTCCTTTCTTTGGAACACATTGCACCGGGCTCACCCATTTGCTGTCGGAGATGGCGTAAATAATACCAGCATCTAACCATTTAATTATCTCTTTACGCACTACCTCCTTCATCGCAAGGTTTAACCGCCTCTGGGCATCAATAGTCGGCTTATGGTCCTCCTCTAGGAGGATTTTGTGCATACAGATTGCCGGACTAATGCCCTGAATGTCTGCTATCGTCCATCCAATTGCCTTTTTGTGCTTTCTTAACATGTCGACCAGCTGTCATTCCTGTTCCTGCGGCAGCTTAGCAGAGATGATTACGGGCATTGTGTTATCACAACCAAGATAAGCATATTTAAGCTGCCCTGGCAGGGGCTTAAGTTCTAAGACAGGTGGTTCAACAGTAGAGGGCTTTTGGATTAAATGGTTATCCGAAGTGTAATTCAAGGGTTCGAATAACTTACCTGGACGATGGTCTAACCAGTCGACCTCCTCTTGACCTGCAGTGTCAGATGTATCGGATGCAGAGGAGTCACTGTCATCGGTGCTGTCGTCGTTGCTGTCGTCATCACTGTCGTGACAGGTCTTTAAGTGGCTGTCGCAGCAGTGACCAAGTTTTATATCACGGCAGCCCGACCTGAAGCAGGGGTAATCAAAGGTCACCTCAATGATGGCCTTGCATTCCTCGTCCAAATCAGCTCGTTTCATTGATTGGAGAACATTCAATTTAATCTCTTGATCGTTTACTCGCATGGTGAGTTCTCCTCTCTCCACATCAATCAGTGATCTTCCCGTGGCTAAAAAGGGTCGCCCAAGGATGACTGGTGCGTTCTCATCTGCCTCGCAATCTAAAATAAGAAAGTCAGCAGGAAAAATAAACTTATCCACTCTTACCAAAATGTCTTCAATCTTTCCTTCGGGGTGAACGTAAGAGCGGTCGGCTAGCTGTAGGGTAACTGTCGTGGGCCGCGCCTTCCCAATACCTAATTTCTGAAAAACAGATTTGGGCATTAGATTAACACTAGCTCCAAGATCACAAAGTGCCTTACCCACAAATTTGTCACCGATTACACAAGGTATGAGGAAGCTCCCTGGATCCTTCTTCTTCTGGGGTGGCTGCCGATGAAGAATACTCATGCAACCATCTGCCATCCTTACCGTTTCAAATTCCCCAAGTTTATATTTCTTTGACATGACATCCTTGAGAAATTTAGCATAACCGGGCATCTCCCTAACGGCATCTAACAGCGGAATATTAATCTGAACCTGCTTAAAAATATCATAAATCTTTTTAAGTTGAGATTCTTGCTTAGCTTGCTTTATCCGTTGAGGAAAGGGTGGTGGGGGACGGTAATCAGCAACACGTCCTTCCCACTGTATACGAATCTGAGGACGATGTTCTTCATTTTTCTCCTCTGTCGCTTCTGCTGTCGTGACAGGCTCATCGGCAGCAGTCTGTTTGTCACCT
Source organism: Hibiscus trionum (assembly GCA_030270665.1). Lineage (NCBI taxonomy): Eukaryota > Viridiplantae > Streptophyta > Magnoliopsida > Malvales > Malvaceae > Hibiscus > Hibiscus trionum. The sequence continues at coordinate 11,776,605 of BSYR01000027.1, read as the reverse complement.
GTCGGGGCAGCTTCCTCGGCAGGTTTATCCAAGGCAGGTTCCTTTTCTGTTTCAGCTTCTTTTTCCGGCCCTGGTAACTTTTTCCCACTCCTAGTAGTAATCGCCTTGCATTGCTCATGTGGGGACGGTCTAGCATTTTCAGTATTACTAGGGAAACCTCCATTCTGCCTTGGCTTAATATGCTGGGACACCTGACCCATTTGTGTCTCTAGAGATTTCAAGGTAGCCTCATGATTTGTCATTCTCATCTTGGTTTCATCCATAAAGTTTTCCGTCTTCTTGACAAACTGATTAATATTCTCCATATACGTACCAGTCTGAGACATAAAAGTGGCCAGAGTCTGCTCCAATACACTACTCGTGGCAGGTGGTGGCTGCTGTTGCTGTTGCGGCGACAGGTTCTGCGGCAGGTTCTGCGGCTGCTGTTGCTGTCGCGTCAACAATCTAGGACCCCCCTGATTCTGATTATGCGCTTGCGGATTCAGAGCATTGTTAGGGTTACTCCAAGAAAATTTGGGATCTTTCCTCCAATTAGGGTTGTAGTTGTTGGAATTATAGTTCGGCTTGTAATTTCCAACATATTTTCCCTCTTCTATATTTATAGGGCATTCATCCCTACTATGATTTCCCTCACAAGTAGTACAAACTTCCTCGACAGCAAATCCTCGTAAGTCCTCTTCATTCAATAAGTGTTTCATGGCTTTAGTAAGGAATGCTACCTGTGATTTCATAGTGCTGTCGGCCTCATAGTCCTTGACAGCAAGTACCCGTTTACCCCCTCTTCTAGCTGTCGGAAACTGTTCTTCATTCTTAGCTAAATTTTTCAGAACTTGTAATGCCTCGTCCGGATCTTTATCCAATAGTAATCCATTTGCTGCAGAATCAATTCGGATGCGAGTTTGTAGATTGGCAGCATTATAGAACTTTGTAACCTGATTCCAGACGGGGAATCCATGCATAGGGCAGTTTCGAAGAAGAGTAGTAAACCTGTCCCAGGCCTCGTGCATTGGCTCGTCATCTTCCTGTTGAAAAGTAGCAATTTCATTACGTAATCGCTCAGATAAATGTGAAGGATTAAAACGAGATAAGAATTCACGAGTTAGATCTGCCCAAGTCATAATAGAACCCGGTGTTAGTTTATTCCACCAAGTTTTAGCTCTGTCCCTCAAGGAGTGAGGGAATAACCGAAGCCTCAGTATCTCCGGACTAACTCCTGGCAGTCTAAACGAACCACAGATCTCCTGGAACGTTTTGAGATGCTCCCTAGCATCTTCTGTTGCAGAACCACTAAACTGTCCGGCGTTGTTGATCATACTAAACATGACAGGTTTAAGCTCGAAGTTATCCACATCAATATCTGGCAGCGTGGTCTCCAGCTCTACATGATCATTCAGCATGTAGTCACGACATGACCGTCGTCCACCTGCTGCGGGCGGATCGGCGACAGGTGGGTTATTATTGCCAAGGGGTGGTATGAAACCACCAGCAGGTTGGTTATGGGCCATCTTCTCTAGCTGTTCTTCGAGATATTCGTTTCTGTCTAAAAGTCGGCGAAGTTGTTTCTTGAGATTGAAGGAACGTTCGATCTCCGGATCTAATTTATACTCAGGATCTTCACCTCTTTTGGATCTGCGCATAAACAAGAAAACCTCGTGAAAAGCAAGAGTTGAAAACACAAAAGAAAAATTAAAGAAAAAAAAAACGAAAATAAGAATAAAAGTAAAAAGTGCAATAAAAGAAAGATGTAGTTATGTTGCCAATCCCCGGCAACGGCGCCAAAAACTTGTTGCGTGTAAAATAGTCTATCGCAATTGTAGTGCAAGTGTACACGACGCAAGTAGTAAAGTGATACGAAGTATCGGATATCGTCTCCACAGGGATTGGGCTAATGACTTCACCTTGTTTACTGCACGAAAGTAAAGGAAATAATTAAGAGTTGTCACGAGAATAATAAGGTAAAAACGTAAAATAAAGGATTGAGAAATTAAGATAGAGAGAATGGGCTGGTATTGAATTGCTCGGTAGTGTAGGTATTGAATTGCTTAGGATCTCCAGTTCTGTCGTCGCTCCCGTCGCCGACAGCACCTGTCGCGGCGTCTGTCCGTTGGCAGTCGTGGCAGCAGACACACCAACTCCGTACTTCAAGCTTGGCAAGAATCCCAGATCTGCCTTGCCCTATCCCTAGGCACAAGTCTTTCGATGATCACGTCTTTGATGATACCTCCCGGCGTGAATCGAAGGATGAACACCGATGTGTATGAATTCTTCCTTAGCCACTTAACCTCGCCCTATCCCTAGGCACGAGATGGTTCAACTATAAACTAGAGAACGCGCTCTTATCTCTTTCATATACTTAACTCTCCCGATGCTAAGTAAATGGATAACCTCACAATGCTCTCCCGATGCTCTTGCAAGATATTAAAACCAAGATAAAAGAACTTGAAGTTTATTTTATTGAACTTGAAAAATCCTAAAACAAAGCAACCCTTGCAACTACTTTACAAAACAACCCGTAGCCCTAGGGGGAAATTAGAACATGTCGGTGACGGGTGGACGACAGGGGGTTTTTGGTTTCGGTTATGGGGTAGAATGAGGGATCATGTCTCCTAGGTTAAAACTATGCCCTTATATAAGCTTTGGGCTCAAGTATTCTAAGGTAACAAGGATTACAACTTTAATTAAAAGTAAGATTCTAATAAAGACTAAATCTCTAAAGTCTCCTACTTTCCAGCCGCCTCCTTGTTTCATGGAAATTCTCCTCCTTGAGCTTTGGCTTGACATATCTTTTGATCCGGGGCTTGGAAAAATATTTGGCTTTCACACGACAGACGAGCGGATTTTTCTCTATCTATCGAGGTCCACTTGACTTTTCCTCTTCATAAATCTGCTGTCACCATGCTGTCACGACATGTCCATGACAGGTTCGTCTTCTTTGGCTGCTTGTCCAGTTCCGCTCTCCTGCTTCTCTGCCCTGCGCCTGCCTTCATCTTCTACTATGACAGATACCTGCAAAAATAGCCATCTTTTAGTAGAATCCGTGCCTTTTATATAATTGTGATGTTTTATTGAAAACTAACCTAAATGCAATGCAATGATGCTTGAATGCAGCAGAAATATGGGTTAAAAAGGGTGTAAATAATAGAACTTTTACACACTCAACACACATAGTCTTCATATTGTATAAATAACATGGTCTCTCTTTGAGATATTACAGGCTTGATTAATAAAATTTGTGAGAGCTTTGACTCTCTTCCTTACCTCCAGTTTATTTCTCCATTTTCTGTTTCATTCTCTAAATCCTTTCAAAACAGAGTCTCTAACCCCTAAAACTAAGACGCTTGTATAAAAAAGTTTCCACAAGCGCTTGTGTATAGAACAATTACCCATATATATATATATATATATATATATATATATATATATATATAAAGGCAAAATCGATCAATATTTAGATATTATGTTTTGATTGATCTGAAAGTATTAACAAATTGATGTGATATTATTTTTTTGCTTAAGCGTATCATAAATTTTTAAATTTTTGGAGTAAAAAACACCAATTAAGCTCTTAAAATTTTTTCACCCAATTAAGTTCTTATACTCCAAAACATCATCAATTCAACTCTTTGACCAATATTGACAGTTAAATCTAACAATTTTTTAAATAAGTTGGTGCAACATCTCGTGTTATAGTATTGTCACTTGACACTATCAGAATTTTTTATTTTATTTAAAAATTATTTAAAAGTTTTAAAACTTCTAAAAACTTTTAGAAATTATAAAAATAGTTTTTTTTTAAAACTGTAAATGTCACAAAACTGTAGTATGTCAAATAGTGGTAAAATTTCAAGAAAAAACAGTCAAAAATTGATGGTCAAAATTGACCAAAGAGCTTAATTGATTTAATTAATTGGCTCAAAAGCTTTATTGAGTATAAAAAATTTCATAGGCTTAATTGGTTTTTTTTTAAGTTCAAGAGTTTAATTTTTTTCTCAAAAGTATAATGGCTTCAAGCAGGGACAGATGCGTAATTTTATGTTAGGGAGACGAACCTATAAAATTCTAGGGGCAAACTTATAATATTTTAGGGGTGTAAATAAATTTTTAATAAAAATTTTCTAAACCATACATAAATTTTAAATTTTTAAGGGTCGATTGCCCCTTTGAGTACATTCCTTAAACCATTTTGTGGAACTACTTTTATGTAAAAGATGATAGGTGTCGAGTGTATATAGAATTGCCACAAGCTTCCTCATGCTGTGAAATTAAAGATTTTAGTTGAAATTAAAGAAACTCAACGGGCATACGCTTCTGAATTGTGGTAACAAACTCCAACGAATAAACGCTTGTGAATTGTGACCCTGGCATGAAATGCGGCCCAGAAAACTAAGCCACACCGTTTATACTCCAATTCACATGGTCCAACATAACGATCGGAAATGCAATATTTCCTAAACATTACAAGCTGCTGCCTACTATAGTCTATATTAATGGATTGTCTCCCACTCCTTCCTTGCCTCAACCTCATCATCCTCCCCTATCTACAAACTTCAATCCGACCACCTCCGCACACTCGCCTGCCCGGCCCGACCCTCTCATTCCGCAACTTCCAATTCTATCATGGGAGGCTGTGCGAGCAAACCAAAGGAGTTGGTCAACGGCCCTGCCCGCGCCTCTCCTTTAAGCTCCGACAACCCTCAGGTTGAGGCCGCTGCTCAGGTATTTTATGCAATTTAGTTTACCACTTATATAAGCTGTTTATTCATTTCATTGTATAGTATTTGTTATCAACATCATATATTCAAATAGCGGTCCATTATTGCAATAGTGACCGCTATGTAATATTAATGATATTGTTTAAAATTGTTATTGTGAAAAATAATAGTTAACAATAACTGCAATAGTATCTGTTATGTTTACAACTACGATAAAAGATCGCGACGGCAATCCTAATTTAAATATTTGATCAACATGTGTATGTATAAATGCAGAGCACCACTAACGGAGGTGAGATTCAGATTGAAAAACCTGAACAGGAGGCAGAAAAGGAGGTTCAATCGTCGTCCTCCGAGGCTGTGTCTGCGGAGACAGACGTTCCTAAGATGGAGGACGAGGTTGAAGCCACCAACAAAAATAAGGAAGATAAGGTGGAGGCTGCCACAGAACAACCGGTAAAGGAGGTTGAAGCGGCTGAGGAAAAACCAGATGATGTGGCCCCAAGCAAGGAAGAAGTTAAAAGCGATGCCCCTCTCGCCTCACTTTGATGAGTGATCGAAAATCCAAACCAAGAAGGTTCGTAAAAATTTCCAACATTGAAGGCTTGGATTTGATCAGCTCAGCTTTTAAATTATTTGTAACATGATCATTCACATTTGAATTTAATTTGTATCCACGTATAACATTATCTGGTGATGAATAAATTATTACTATTTCTATTACAACAACAGTTTTACTTTACTTTTTTTGGTTTTATGAATCTAATGTGTTTACGAATCTGCATTGCCATAAAAGAAAATAAATTATTAAGGAGCCTACATAGCCTTAGATTCATCAACTAAGGTCAGAGGTTTAAATTTAATATTGTGTGTGAAGAAAATTATTAGAATAGGGAAAGATCGCCTTCACATTAATTGATCAATGAATCAATTACCGATAATTAAATAAAAAATATAGGTTATAGACCTGAGTGCAATCAGGGCAGAAGAAACATTGAATTGAGTAGAAGGGAAACATAACACCCGTATTCAACCCAATGACTTGATCGGATAAAAAAATATTATAACATAATTACATATCACAAACCATGTAAAGTGTAAGGAAATTTAGCTATAAGATTTTTAATATTTATTTAGTGTTTCTGTTTATCATAAATCTTGAAACACACATGAAGAAACAGTGATGGATCTTAACTTGGATGGCTTGAGAGGTTGTAATGAATTGTTTTTTAATAGTTTAAAAGTTATTATAAGATAGTATTTATTTATACATATTCTTAACTCAATATATATACGGACAAAGATAAACATTCTCAACCCGAATATGATAAACATCATATGTTTTTTCACGATCAATTGTTAGATTATGTTATTCACTGTTCTTATTACCATTCAATAGGAGAGTCATATATAAGATTGTGGGATCCAACAAAAATAATTATTTGATTAAATTCTAATTTACTAAAATAAATAATTTATTTAAAAATAATTATATAACTGCTCAAACCGGCCTCATAAAAGGATTTAAAAATTAATTAAATTAAAAATTTGTGATCTAAATTGTTGAGTTAATCGAATAATTGAAATATTCTAAAAAGATGGTGGATTAACAATTTTAAAAAATGGTGGAAGCTAACTGTAAAAGAAAAATGATTTGTAATGAAATTTAAAGTAGTTCGACCCTCCTAATGAAGTTTTCATCTACTACCTTAGCTACCACATTAAAGATTTTATAAGTGCACTAATTTTTTTTTCTTTTAAGAAGAAATATTAATAAAAACGATTAAAATATAAAAACCCTCTAAAGGAAAATGTTTGCAAAAATTTAAGATCACTGATTTTCCCAAACATTTGATAAATAAAGATTACAAAGAAAGCTCTCACAAGTATTTACAAGAAATTTGATAATAAAGCTCAAATAAACCTTTGGAGTTAGTTCAAATACTTTGGAATAATTGTTTGTTTAGAAGCCGTGGAGACTTGTTTATAAACACTCTCATTGATTTTTAACCGTTTGAGTTGTTGGAGACTTGATTATAATCATTTGGAGAGAGGTTCACATTAAATGTTGTTGGACAATTGTCGGTATTAGTATGCGAAACCCTGTATCGATACCTACTCAGTATAGAAGTAGCCATTATCTAATAAGTGCATATAGGTACTCAAGATCAAGTATCGGTATGGAGTAAGGGGTATCGATATAAATAGAGTGTACCCATACATAAATTATTCACTAGAATTTTTAAGAAAAAATTAGTATCGATATGCTGGGTACCGTACCAGTAGTCGTTGTGTGATTTTGAAAGATGACTTCATGACAAATATGTACGCTAAGTATCATACTGATATTGTCTGTTCATCGTAATAATAATTTTAAAAATCTCGTATTGACACGTAAATGGTCATACTAGTACTCATTGGTCATTCGTAATTTTAATTTTATAAGTTTGTACCGATACGCAAAGGACCGTATCGATACTTCATGACCAAATTGACCTTTTTGAGTACCATCGAACTTATAAAAATATTTGAAATTATTTTTGTTTTGACATAGAAATTCTTTTACTTGTTAAAACAAGTCAATTTTACATTAAAGGCTTTGTTAACTTAAAAATTGAGTAGTTTCATTTTCTTTAAAATTTATTTAAAATGATTTATAAAATTAAAATTTTTTGTTATATCAAAATCAAAACTATTTGTTTAACATAAATGAAAGTAGAAGGTAAGTTTTTATTGGTTTAACATAAATTAAGTTCAATTATTCAGAATATAAATTATCCTCTACAAGATTAGTAATTAACCTTTCAAAACTTTCAAGTGTCCTAATTTAGTAACAACCCTTCTTTTCTTCTTAAACTTTATTAATTAATCTTTATAAAATTAGTATTATGTCTTTGTTTGTGATAAATCAAGATTTTATGCAAAAATAAGTTTTTATTGATCGGAACTCAACAAGTGTCCCAATAGAAAAGCGAATGATGTTTATTATAAGAGACACGGGTTCAAATTACTTTGTCTACAAAGTGTAGGTCTATTGTCAAATAATTAAGAATATGTATGAATAGATACTACCTTGTAATCACCTTTAGACTATTAAAATTTTTTTTATTAATCAAATGCTTTTTGTGTTCGATATTGTATGTGATTCTTTAACATCTTGATTTTGTATGCAAAATTAATTTTATTTCTCTTTCACATCAAGTCTCAATGAGACTCTCCATCTCTGTGTCAGACATTATGTTATTACTCTCGCAAATACCCTTTCATGCATGAGTTTTAGGTCACCAAGTAGTATTTAAAGATTTTTTTACTTCAATTACACAGATTTTTTTCAAATTGGTATAACTTTTCTTATTCTATTAATTTAGTCCTTATTTAAAACAATTTAATAAATTTAACCCTTTATACTGAATAAAAATCATACCAATTTATCTTTTGTTTATTTCATAAATTATAATTTGTTCTTCTCCCAAAAATGTTATATTACTTTTTTGGTATAAACAAATTATAACTTGTTACTTTTATGGTAGAATGTAAAATCCAGCTGCTGCTTTGATATGAATACATAAGTTTGGTTTAACAATATCGCAAAATTGACTAAATTTATAAAACTTTTAAATATAAAATATTAAATTTATTAAATTATTTCAAATTATGAACAAATTGATACAATGCATAACAATTAAGAACTAAAATTGAAGCACCGAAATAATGGATAAGATTAAAGATTAATACCAATTTGAGATAAAAAAAATTATTTAAGTACCAATTTGAGAGAAAGTGTATAGTTCAAATATCAACTTGAGAGAGAAAAAATTTAGATACCAACTCGAAAGGTGTATCAAAAGGTATATCTAACTTAAAGAGATCTAGATTTTACACTAGCATATTAAAAAAAAAATTAAAACAAACAAAGACTTTCAATATGTCCTCTCCTAGTTTATCGGAAGTGAGAAACCCTAACGGGAAAAACCCTAATGTCATGCAGTTCAATAACTCTGGCGGCCAGCCACCGGGAGGGGGGCCCTCCGGCTGCCGTCCCATCTCCCCTTGCAAGGCCTGGGTCACCGCTGTCGCGGGAGGGTGTAACACCCGGGTTTGGGGGTGGGATGAAAATAATATTAAAATATTGTTTCGGGTTTATAATTAAAATAATAATATATATTTCTAATGGGCTTCGTGATTTCAAAACAATTAAAGTTATGTTGGGTCTATCTCCTAAGTCCAAAATCCATGGACTTTAGGGGATGATAGCTTTAGCCATTCATTAATGGCATTTTCGTAATTAAATGGTCTTCTATTTTTAAAACCCCTTTGTTTTACAAGACCACTTTAAATCCTATCTTCATCTTCTCCATTTCTCTTTTTCACGTCAAATGGCCTTTCCTCCCCAAATCTTCATTTCATCATCTCTTTTGATTTTTGTTGGTGATTTTTGCAAGGTAATCTCGTTTTTAACTTGTCCTCCTCTTCCTCTTCGAGATGATACCATTAGTTTTCACAAAGCTCATGGATTTTGTAGTTTGGGGTTTTGAGTTTTTAGATTAAAAATGTAAACTTTATTGTCTTTAACTTGAGCTTTCGATTTGTTGAAGTTATATATGTTGTTTACTACCCATAAGGTCCAACATAGTTGATTTTCACATAGTTTTATGCTAATTCCCGAATTTGGGTTTTGGTGGGGTTTTAGGAGGGTTTTTAGATGAGTTTTGGGTATGGTTTGTGTTGGAATTTGAGGGTTGATGTTAGGGTAATAGTTGGGGGCTGTTTTGGAAGCATTTGAATGTGTTAAATGTGTTGAAATCATAAGTTTTGGGCTGGGTATAAGGGCTGCTCGGGTTTGGTGATTTTGGGGATTGTTCATGGCTTGAATTCATGTGTTTATTGCTTGAATAGTGTTTCGGTTTGCTACATTAATTGGTGAATTGATTTGAGGTTGTTTTGATTGCGTTGAGGTGATTAGAAGCGAGATTTTGTGTTGGTGAAGCCTCTGGAACAAATCCGGAAACTTGAAGACCTTGGTTGCTTGGTAGTGGAGCTTGAAGGTAGAGGTGAGTGGTTAAAATGTTTTAAATGGTTTTGAGCAATTGGTTCAAGCATGTGGACTAGGTTGGGATTGGTAGACCCACCTATAGTTAGGATTAGGGTGGTAGCCTAATCCTAAGCTTTAGTTAAAGACTTTGGTTGTACTCTATTTGATGTGGGTGACTCATGTTTAATTGAGATCATGGTAGTTGTGTATATGTTGTTATACATGTATGTTGAAGCATGTTTTGAGGCATTGCCATATGCATGTTGATGATGGGTATAATGTGGATATACATATGTGTGAAATATGATGAGATAATTGTTTTGATGATATACATGTAGTGTTGACTTGTGAAATGATATTATGAGGTGGTTGCATGATTTCGAGGATCATGGTGAGTACGTGCTAAGCACGGAAATTATATTGAAATTGATGTTGTGAAAGGTTGTGGATTTTATTTAATATTGGCACTAGTATGCTTGGGTACAATGATCGATCATTAGGATTAGTGTGCACACGAGAGTCAAAGTCGCGCGTGGCCTTGGTGGCATTAAGGCACCAAAGAGGAGTACGGGTTCGCCCGAAAATCTTTATATTAGTCGATGATGAGTGGAATCCCATCGACGAGATGTGAGGATGAATGGAATCCCCTCCGCGAGAACCGGTGATGAGTGTAATCCCACCGAAGGTAATGGTTATGTTGGAATTGCGTTCCAACATGTTATCCGCGTATTCGAGTCATAGCTAGGTGCCAATATGGGATTATACATATATGCCTATATGTTATGAAATGTGATTTCCAATATGAAGCGATTAATGATGTGGTTAACACATTGAGTTATGTATCATTGTATGTTGAGCTTATGAGTTGTTGAGCATGGCATAATGTTGATTATATGTTCATGCATCATATACATTTTTGGCTCTCGAGGATCGAAGGTAAGATCATGCATTCCATCATGGTAGTTGCTCGTGCTTGGACCCTGCATTGTCGAAGGTTTGTTTTATGAGCTTACCCTCACTAAGCTTTTATGCTTACGCTCCTTTTTGTTCGAGAATGCAGATCAGTAGCTTGTGGGTGGCAAAGGCAAGGAAAGGTCTCCAAGTGTTGCTTATGGTTAGCTCAAGTATGATCTTTAAATTGTAAATTGTAATAGTCAAGCAATGGGATAGGTGTTGTTGATTTGAGCTTGATGTATGTTGATGTTGGCTTGGTTCTTGAATGCCTTGATTTGATTTGTACACATTGCTTATGTTGCATGTCTTGAATGCTTATATGCTTTGGTTGCTAAGGCATGAACCTTAAAGTGCTTAGTGTGTCATCTTTTGGTAAATGCATGAATCTTTTGGATGAATGATGCTTGTTAGTGTTGGTTGCCTCGTATGCTTAGATTATGGTTGTTAAAGGTTGTATGTATGTTGTTTGTGGCTAGGGGAGTCGTAAATCGCATCTAGAGTCGAGTCTTAGATCGTTTTGCTGAAATTTGGAGACTTGCAGTGTAGGGCGTATCGATACGCCTAAGGGCCGTATCGATACGGTCTTGCCCTTCAGGTCTCAGTTTTGGCTTAGTATATCGATACGCGGGGGCGTACTGATACGCCCAAAGCTCACTGGAAATCTGAGATTTTGGTGAGTTTTTGGTGTATCGATACGGTGTCGTGGCGTATCGGTACGGGTTCATCTCGTTGACCACGAGATGTTGACTGGGAATGGTGTATCGGTACAGTCTTCCTATGTTGACTGTTGAGGGTTGACTTTGGTCAAGGCGTATCGATACCCTTGACAGGTGTATCGATACGGCCTGCTTAAAAAGGATAAATTGGGCTGTTTATTAGCATGTCTTGTGGGTTTTGTATCCGTGTTTGTTCGCTGCGTGTCCTATCACATAGGATTTAATAAAGGCATCTAGAAAAGATAAAGAAAAAAAATAGGGTTGCTAACCGAAGGGGAGCCTTAATGGGTTTCGCTTCGGTTTTCTCCGTGTAACCTACTCGAACTGGTCAGCCGACCAGACCGGGGCGAGGGGGTTACAGAGGGACTGTGCGAGGAGCATGTGGCTCCTATGGAAGTTGTTGCTGACGATGGAGTGGAGGCTGGCGGTGTTGTGAGGAATATTCCGGAATTTGTAGGGAAGCCAACGGAGGTTGCGGTTGCAGGTGGGGTGGAGATGGACCCTTCTGGTCCGAGTAAGGGCTCCTACGCCGATATGGTGGCTCGGTTTTCGGGTACTGGTGGTCGTCATAAGTCATCCATGGCTACGGATGGAGTACAGGTTTTGGATACAGACTTCTCTATTGATCGCAGTGGTTCGTATCCAATGATAAAGTTTTCCGAACGAGTCCACGCCTCGATCGATGATAGTATGAAACGAGCAGTGATTGTCCGCTTGCTCGGTAGGGCTATTGGATACAAGACGTTGTTGGCGCGTATCCCTAGCTTGTGGTCACCAACTGGGGACTATCACGTTGTAGATCTTGATAACAACTATTTTTCTAGTGAATTTTGAATCATTGAGGATTATACTAAAGTTCTCTCTGCTGGTCCGTGGACACTATTTGGTAGTTATTTGACGGTTCAACCGTGGTCGCGGTCTTTTTCGACGTCTCAGAAGCATCCATCGCAGGTTGTGGTTTGGATCCGTCTTCCAGGACTTCCGTATAGGTAATATACCAAAGCCTTATTCAGGTTGATTGGAAGCATCATAGGAACTGTTATCAGGATTGATTATAATACAACAGCGGGAGAGAGGGGAAAGTTCGCTAGGCTTGCGGTCCTTGTGGATTTGCACAAGCCACTGCTTCCATGTATTGTAATTGACGGTTTTATTCAGAAGCTTGAGTATGAGGGGCTTCACCAAATCTGTTTTAAGTGTGGCACCTATGGTCATTCATTGGATGTGTGTGGACGACAGTCTGAGATGGTTTCGGACAAAGCCCATGGGGCAAGGGAATAGATTAGTGAGGGTGACAAGGATGTGAACGCTGATTCGAAACATTTATATGGCCCGTGGATGGTTGTTGATAATAGGAGACGGAAACCACGAAAGGTTGCGGGGCAGCATAGTGTTGAAGGTGAGACTGGTAAGGGGGGATCCCGATTCCATGCTTTGAAGAAGGTTGGTGGCAGTGAGAATGAGTCAGGCGAATCAAGTGCACAACATGATCAGGCTGGGGAGACGCGGGCCAATGCGAGTTCCGAAGTGAGGCCTAACGGTAAGGGAACTACTAGTGCAGCTGGGAAGGATGTAACCGGCAATGAACTGGGGAACTTGAAGGTTAGGGCGGGGAAATCCGCCTCGAGAAGGGTCCCTCTAATTGATGTTACAAACAAGGGTTCAACTCAGCATGAGGGGACACGAATTGTTTCAATGGCTTCCAATTCATCGGTACAAGTTAGAGCTCATGCGCCGACCCTTGTTATTGGTAACCATAAAGCCATCTCCATTGTTGAAGGAAACCATGACAAGGGTGCTGTGGGAGGGGAACGGAAAGATGGTGGTCGCGGGAAGAGCCTCCTACCTGTGAAGGTGGCCCTTAAAAAATCATCGAAAGTGTCTAAGCGTGCGCAGGCTGCGCGTGTACCATCGAAGCCTGTGTTGGCGAAATGGGTTCAATCGTTCTCGGGGAAGCTTCAAGACTTGCACGATCATGCAGTGTTGGGCGCAAAAGGGGCGAAGAGCGGGGATGGGGTCTCCCGGGATAGTGATCTGCGGCTGTCTCCCACATGTTTGAATGCCGCTGCAAATACACATCACGTTGAAGTTGAGGCAGATGCCTTAGACAAGGAGAATTCCACTCCCTCTCTTTAAGGTTCTGTTATTGCTTTCTTATCTTTGATGATTAATTTAATGTTCTGGAATTGTCAGGGTGCGGCGAGCCCCAAATTTTGCCGTCATTTTAAATCCTTTGTGCGACGACATGATCCTAAAGTTGTGTGTCTAGTTGAACTATGAGTTAGTGGTTTGCAGGCGGATAGGGTGATATGGAGTTTGGGTTTTGGTAATTCTTTTCGCGTGGAGTGCCGCGAGTTCAGTGGTGGTATCTGGGTCCTCTGGCGAGAGGAGGTGGATGTTGAGATTTTGGTAGCGTCAAATCAGTTTGTGCATGAGAGATTTTTTGAGGAGGGAACTAATCAGTGGGTTTTCTTCACGGCTGTTTATGCATCACCTTCGGTTACCACACGTAGGCTTGTTTGGGATTAATTACTTAAGATCCAACTAAGTGCGGGGCATGCGTGGGTATTAGGTGGAGATTTTAACTCTATCCTTAGAGTCGAGGAATTTTTAGGGAGCTCTTCTGGGATCACTGGAGTCAGTTCATTGTTTCAAGAGTTTGTTTACACGACTGGGCTCTTTGAAGTGGATTATAGGGGTGACGATTTTACTTGGAGGCGTGGTCGGCTGTATAAGAGACTTGATAGGTGCTTGGTGAATGGTACTTGGCAGGATGTCTTTCCGACTAGCTTGGTATTACATTTGGACCGCTTGGGATCGGATCATTGACCGCTCTTACTTATGAGTGGGACGTATACCCGGGCAGACGATGATAGACCATTCCGTTTCCTCGTGTCTTGGCAGGAACACTCGGAGTTTCCAAAGCTTCTTGGTGATACTTGGAAGCCGACGGACTCAGTAGAGTCGAACATAACCAGGTTTCAGGTTGCTATTTCGGAATGGAATGTAAAGGTTTTTGGCCACATTGGTACACGGAAGAAGAAGTTGTTGGCACGGTTAAGAGGGATTGATCGGGCCCTTTCGCAGGTATCATTCAGATTTTCTAGTGGATTTGGAACGGAACCTACGGGCGGAGCTTGATGTTGTTTTGGAACAGGAGGAGAGCTTGTGGTTTCAAAAATCAAGATGTCGGTGGATCATGCAAGGCGATAGGAATACGAAATATTTCCATGCATCCACGGTTAGCAGGAGGAAGAGTAATCTGATAACACAGTTGAGGGATGGTAGTGGTCGTTGGTTGGAGTCGCAAGAGGAGCTTCAGAATCATGCTGTGGAGTTTTATAGCCATTTATTTACTAGCGGGAATGTGGATGCCTCTCAATTTTCGATTCATGGTAGGTTCCCTCCTCTTAGTGACCCTGCGATTGATTATTTTGACAGTCATGTGTCCATGAATGAGGTACGCAGGGCCATGTTTCAGATGTCCGCGCTTAAGGCACCTGGTGTTGATGGGTTTCACGCTCATTTTTATCAGCGCAATTGGAATATCGTTGGGGCTGATGTATGTCGCCTAGTTCAAGATATTTTTGAGGGGGCTCCCTTTCCTGAAAATTTGAATGACACGTTACTGGTCCTGATTCCGAAAGTTAAATCGCCTGAGAATATGAGTCAGTTTCGGTCGATTAGCCTCTGCCAGGTCCTGTATAAGATCGTTACCAAGGTTGTTGTGAATCGGATTAAGCCATTTATTTTTGAGTGGGTGAAGGATAATCAGACTAGTTTTGTACCTGGACGACTCATCTCTGATAACATCATCATTGCCCAGGAAGTGGTCCATTCCATGCGACGTAAGACTGGGGCTAAAGGGTGGATGGTTGTGAAAATAGACCTTGAAAAGGCTTATGATCGCCTCGAATGGACTTTTATTGCTGATACGCTTTGAGACATTGGTTTGCCAAGGAAGTTGCGTGAGTTAATTATGCGTTGTGTATCTTTTATGTCTACTAGAATTTTGTGGAATGGGGCGCAGACGGAGCATTTTAGACCAACCAGGGGGATTGGACAGGGAGACCCGTTGTCTCCGTATCTTTTTGTCCTATGCATCGAGAGGCTTGGTCAACTTATTGATCACAAGGTGACTCAGGGTGAGTGGAAGGGCTTTCGAGTGTCTCGCCAGTGTTCGGTTATTTCTCATCTTATGTTTGCGGGCGATATGGCTTTGTTTGTTGAGGCATCCATGGAACAGATTGGGGTGGTGCATTCGGCCCTTGCAGAATTCTATGGTGCATCAGGGATGAAGGTGAGTGTCGCGAAGACTAATGTGTTTTTTTTCCAAGAACGTGCCAACTCCGTTGCGCCACTCTATTTGTAATGTTTGTGGTTTTATTGAGGTTCAAAATTTAGGGAGATACTTGGGCGTGCCTATGTTGCATCAACGAGTGACAAATGGTACATATGATTTTTTGATACAAAAGGTAAGGGATCGCTTGAATGGTTGGAAGGCACGATATTTATCGTTTGCTGGGCGCATTATTTTGGCAAAATCGGTTCTTTCGGCGATACCGTTCTATTCTATGCAAACGACTAGAGTCCCTAAGGGTGTTTGCGAGAAGATTGAGGGTATTATTCGTGCATTCATATGGGGGAATTCGACGCTCAAGAGAGGGATTCACCTTGTGAATTGGGAAGAGGTTACATCGCCTATTACAAACGGTGGCCTTGGATTCAAATGTTTGTCTCGGCAAAATGATGCATTCCTTATGAAAGTGGCATATAATATTGTTGCTAAGACGGATCAGTTATGGGTCAGATTCTTACGAGCTAAATATAAGTGTTATGATCTCCTCCCGTCTAGTATTGATCGACGTATTTGTTCGGTTTTATGGAGAGGGGTGAGCGCGGTGTGGAGCGATGTGCGGGATGGTATTGTTTGGAACGTTGGTAACGGTGAATTGGACTTTTGGAGGGACTGCTGGGTTAAGGATGTTGCCCCCCTTGTAGAGCGAAGGACAAGTCCGTTGATGACGACGACCTTCACGCATGTTCGAGCAATGGTAAATACTGATGGGGATTGGCTTTGGGAGGCGTTTAGGGATGTTCTGCCTAGGGAGGTGCTGGAGCACATTGCGGCAGTTAAGCCGCCTGGGGCGACAAACAGACCTGATTGGCTGGGATGGAGATGGAACCGGGCGCGTTCCTTCACGGTTCGGTCAGCCTATGAGGCGCGCTCGCACCCTATGGTGGTGGTCGAAGATAAGCTTTGGAAGCTGATTCAATCTTATAAAGGCTTACCGCGTGTTAAAGCCTTTCTTTGGCTCATCGGCAAGGGTCGTATTCTGACTAATGCTGAGCGGGTTCGGAGACATTTGGCGGATTCGGCGAATTGTGCAGTTTGTGGAGCGGTGTGTGGGGATATCGACCATATTCTTCGCTTCTGCCCTATGGCATTGGAGACATGGACTGCATTGGTTCGACCACAGCGACTTCCGGAGGTCCTTGCATTACCGTTGAGGGATTGGTTAGGGCGAAACTTGGAGGATGGTGAGTATTTTGTTGCGGATGAACCAAGTTGGGACGTCTTCTTTGGGGGGGTGTTATGGACCCTTTGGCGCGTCCGTAATGAACGGATTTTTTCAACGTGGAGAGTGCAAGGGGACACGGTTATTGATCACAGCCGACGCTTTCTTGATGGTGCGCAGCGCTCGATGCTTTCGAATCGTCAGTGCACAATGGTTAGTGAGTCGCGGCAGGATTGCAACATGCGGTGGTGGCCACCGAATAGAGGGACAGTTAAGGTGAATGTGGATGGTGCGCGAAGCGTTCTAGATGGGGCAGCATCTTGTGGAGGCGCAATCCAGGATTTTAAAGGCGGATGGATCACCGGTTTCACCAAGTATATAGGGAAGTGTTCGACACTTGAAGTAGAACTCTGGGCGGTGTTTGAGGGCATTAAATGTGCTATGGGAGTGGACGGTGTGAAGGTGTTGGTTGAATCGGATAACTTAGATATGGTTCATGCACTATCGGACCCGATGAATCAATCAATTTCTTCTTCTTTGATTGACCCCGTTAGAGATCTTGTTGCGACTCATGGTGGAGTGGAATTTCGACATATTTATCGAGAGGCTAATCGGGTGGCGGATGCGATGGCGAGGATGTCGTTGAGAGATAGTTTTGAGACTTGTTTTTACAATCACTCACCCGTTGGGGTGGTTGATCTTCTTAGGGAGAATTGTCCCTAGTTGTATTGTTTAGATTGTCTATCGGCCGAGGTTATCTCGTGGCTTTGTACGAGTTATATATAGGTACTCTTTTCCCTCTTTAGGTTAGGAGGGTTTTTAACGAGGCCTATTGTAACTCTTTCCTACTCTTCATAAAAAAAAAGGTATATCTAACTTTTACAAATCTAATGATATATAAAAATTGCTTATTAAATAAAGATGTTACATTCTTATGCCGGAATTTGAACCCATACAAAATGGGACAATATGAGTAACCTTAGCCACATTTTTAATATCATTATATTTTTATAGTTATTTTTAAACTCAAAAAAAAAATTCTAACAACCTAAATATATATATTTTTAAAATAATTAATTTTCACACAATAATCGTAATGCTAATGGTAATGCAAAATGCTAGCAGTTTAAAATTTCAAGGTTTGTACGAACCAACTTGACTCAGTGGTTAAGGGAACGGTTGTTGTTCCTAGAGGTTACGGGTTCGAGCACCAGCAGCTGCAGCAGAGTGATTGAGCATTCATTGTCAAATGGTTGAGAGTATATTTAGAACAGATACTACTTGTAATCACTTTAAATTCAAGGTTTTTGGGTGCATTTATTTTGACATTTTTACGTTGAAAGTTCATTTGCAGTGGCAAGTTCAAATCGAAATTCCATTAATAATTTTCAGGGGTAATCATGTCTACCATTTCACAATTCATTTTCTTATTACCGTCATTAGGTCTTTCAGAATAGAATGCGTTTAAAAGCAAATAGAGATTTGAAGTTATCATCATTCATCTAATGCTTACCAAGAATATTATGTTTCACAATTTGAACATCTTCTCATTTTCTGGCCTTGGGTTTCTTTGAAACCACCGTCTTCTTTCTTGCTTTCTTGGCCGGCTGTGACTTTCCTCCAACAGCTTTACCTCTCTTCCGCAATGCCATCTACACCAACCCACCCCTTTATGTCATATCAACATATAAACATTACAAGTTCTATTTAACAGAGAAAGCGGATTGAATGCGTACAGATGTTTTGTCAGCTCTTCCTTTGGATTTCACATTCATTTGCCCATCCAACTCCTCAGTTTGATGAGGAATCGCCTTCGGCATCTTCTCCACTTCATCTTCAGAATCAAACGAGAAGCCCTCTAGCGTACCTATTTGAACAGATTTGAGAAGAAATAATTTTCTTATTATTTCTCTAACAGCAGGTTACAACTTAAAGGAAGAATAAGTAGAAAAAAAAGGAAAGTATCCCTAAAAATTAGGAACTACAATTA
The DNA here is from genome assembly GCA_030270665.1 of Hibiscus trionum. Lineage (NCBI taxonomy): Eukaryota > Viridiplantae > Streptophyta > Magnoliopsida > Malvales > Malvaceae > Hibiscus > Hibiscus trionum. Next base: position 11,757,682 of record BSYR01000027.1, on the reverse strand, counting down.
GTGACATATATACACCTTAGTTTTAAGAGGCGCTAGGCGCTCCGAGGCGCAAAAGGTCTCCGGAGCCGAAGCGCTAGGCGCTAAGCGAAGGCGTGCGCCTTTCGTAGGCGAGGCGCCCCTTATATTAAATAGTATAAATATTGTTTATATTAATTTAAATATAAATAAAAAAATGAAATGAAAATGTAAAAAGTATATTCTTTATTAAGTGATGATGAAAATAGCCAAGTATATAATTGTAATGATTTTAGATGCTTAAATAAAAAATACTTTAATTAAATGTAGTTTTAAAAAATATTTATATTACTTAAATATGTAATTTTAATATTTTATTTAAATTAATAATTAGAAATAAATTTATTTTATTATATTAATTGACTTCAAGATTAGTATTAAAATATTATTCTCAATCTAGATTAAGTCTTTAAATCACAATACTAATAATAATATTAATAATAATAAATCCTAACAAAAAAAGTTAAGTAGTAAAAAAAAATCCTATTTTAAAAAAATAATAATAAAATAAAGAAGAAAAAGGCAATGGTTCAGTAAACCATGCCACAAAAACTATAATTAAAACATTTTATTGGGCCCACAAGAGCCATAAATAACAATTAAAGAAAATAAAATAAAAGGCTTTACTTTTTTAAGTTAAGTCATTTTCCTAGAGAAATGAAAAAGCACTACTTAATGGCCAACTGTACCACAAGTAATACCTAGGGAATCAAAACAAATTAAAAAATTATTAAAAAAATTTGCTTCTTCTTCTTCTTCAACAGGAAGAAGAGAACAGAAACTAAAGAACAGAGGAATAAGTGAAAAAACAAAAGAATGTTTGGGTTTCTTCTTCTTCTTCCCCAGAGGCGTAAAAAGCGCCGCGCCCAGCGCGTTCGAAAAAAGGCGCGCCTACCGGCGCCTCCTTACGCCTTCGGTACCTCGCTGCGCCTTTACAGGCAGAGGCGTTTTCCTCAGCGCCTCCATGTGCCCAGCGCTTTAGGCGCGCTTTTTAAAACTAAGATATACACTAAGTTAACTCCTAAAAATAAGGAAGAAGATTCAGTCCCTTAAATCTAGGATTTCCAACACTCCCCCTCAAGCTGGTGTGTAGATATTCATCAAACCCAGCTTGCCAATAAAATCTTCAAACATGTTCTTACTCAGACTTTTAGTTAGCAAGTCTGCAACTTGTTGCTTAGTAGGAAGATAGATAATACAAACTTCTCCTGCATTGACCTTCTCTTTGATGAAATGACGATCTATCTCCACGTGTTTAGTACGATCGTGATGAACTGGGTTATGTGCTATACTGACAGCAGCTTGATTATCACAGTATACCTTCATAGGTTTAACATAGGAAGCTTTTAGTTCCTTCATTAATCTTTGTAACCAAATTCCCTCACATATACCATGAGATAAAGCTCGGTATTCTGCCTCTGCACTGCTACGAGCCACAACGGACTGTTTTTTACTTCTCCATGTCACAAGATTACCCCACACATAGCTACAATAACCACTTGTAGATCGTCTGTCGCTCACTGATCCTGCCCAATCTGCATCAGTGTAAAGCTCTATGTCACGACCAGTGTTTTTCTTGAAATGAAGACCTTTACCCGGTGTTCCCTTCAAATACCTTAGTATTCTGTAAACTGCCTCTAAATGTTTTTCCTTTGGAGCATGCATATACTGACTGATGACACTCACACCAAATGCAATATCAGGTCGGGTATGAGATAGATAAATAAGTTTTCCCACAAGACGCTGGTATCTCCCCCTGTCCACTTCTTCCCCATCATCTTCGGTGCCTAGCTTCAAATTGAACTCCATTGGGGTCTCGACAGGTTTACAACCTAGCATGCCAGTTTCATCCAATAAATCAAGAACATACTTTCGTTGGGAAATAGAAATACTTGTCCGAGTCCTTGCTACTTCCATGCCAAGGAAGTATTTGAGATTACCCAAATCCTTAAGCTCAAATTCTGTGCTAAGGAAGTCTTTTAAGTTTATCAACTCACTCGAATCATCCCCTGTTAGGATAATATCATCAACATAGACGATGAGAATAGAGCATTTACCATCCCCCGAGTGTTTGTAAAACAGTGTGTGATCTGCTTGCCCTTGGGTGTAATTTCTGCTGGTCATAGACTTGGCAAACCGACTGAACCAAGCTCTTGGGGACTGTTTTAGTCCGTATAGTGACTTCTTTAATCTGCATACTCGCCCTTTTTCTTCTTCAAAACCTGGTGGAAAGTCCATATACACCTTCTCACTCAAGTCTCTGTTGAAGAATGCATTTTTTACATCAAGTTGTGTCAAGGGCCAATCAAGATTAACAGCTAAGGAAAGAAGAACTCGAACGGTATTGAGCTTTGCAACGGGGGCAAATGTCTCATCATAATCGAGACCATAGGTTTGAGTAAAGCCTCTTGCCACAAGTCGGGCCTTGTGCCGATCAATACTCCCATCAGGCTTGAATTTTGTGGTAAAAATCCATTTACAGCCCACGGTTTTCTTCCCTTCTGGCAGATCAGTAACTTCCCATGTCCCATTATTTTTGAGAGCACTCATTTCTAGGGGTGAGCATAACTCGATTCGACTCGAAAAAACCGATTTTTTTTTTCGAATTTCGAGTTATTTGAATCGAGTTATTCGAGTTATTCGAGTCAACTCGAAATTTCATTTCGGATTTCGAGTTCGAGTCGGTTTAGAAATTTGAAAAACCGAATATCCGAAAAACCGAAAATACTAATACTACGTCGTTTTAATTATGAGTAAATTAGACTTTTTTTTCAACTTGAAAATTCTAATTTCAAGCCCGTTGTTTAACACTTTAACTTTTGTTTAACACTTTAACTTTTGTTTTTCAACCAAATAGTGCTCCACTCCACTGGCAGTGGACCACTTCTAATTTCAAGCCCTTTGTTTAACACTTTAACTTTTGTTTTTCAACCAAATATCGAGTGCTCCACTGGCAGTGGACCACTGCTCCTTACTTTCTTTTTTTTCTCTTTTCAGTTTTCACGTTCGTAACCCTAAATTCTTAAAATTGAAAATCCTCAAATTGAATTTCTTAATTGCTTTGTTCCTCGTCGAGTCTTCATTCTAGACTTCCAGAATTTCTGTTGGGTGTTGGCGTGTCGTGGTTTTTCATTGAAGTTCAAGGGCGTTCATCGTAAGAAATTTTAACCTTTAAAATTTCATATTAGATTAAATGTTTCTGTAAAATCTGAATATGTTCCTTTCTTTATTTCTTTCTTGGTATAATTTGGTGATGATTCTGGTAATTTAGTATAACTTGTAAAAAAAGCTGCATTTTTAATCTAATATGAAATTTGGGTTTCGACTTGTAGAAAAAGCTGCATTTTTAATCTAATATGATTCTGGTAATTTGGTATAACTTGTAAAAAAAGCTACATTTTAAAATTCATAGAAAACATGAATTTGGGTTTCGACTCTTAACACTGTATTTGGTGATGTGGGGTTTTTTTCACCATTCCAAAGTGAGTTGATGTAGTCTGTAGATTTGGAAACGTAGACTGCATTGTAGTCTAATAAATAAATAAATAAATAAACATAGTATGGTAATTGGTAATTAGGATTAGGATGATAACATTATTGGTTATGTTTTTTTGCTGCCTGCACCTTGAGGATTTTGAGGTTATTAAAATGTTGTGTGCCTCAGTTGCTAAATATTATGTTCTTGCATATAATTCGGCATATTTCACTAACAACCATTATTTTTACATTTTAGATGAGTGAATCACAAGGTAGTACAAATAAAAAAACTGTCCGAAAGAAACAACAACCAAGATCAGATTGTTGGAAGCATTTTACCAAATATAAAACTGAAGATGGAGAGCAATCAGAGTATAGGGCGAGGTGCATTCATTGTGACAAAACTTACTCCATGGAAACAGGGGGTTCTACAACCAATTTGAACAATCATTTGAAGACATGCTTGAAAAAACCTGGAGGTAATACTTCGGATCATAAACAATCTGAATTGACATTTTCTAAGATTGGCTCTGAAGATGCAAATTCAACCTTTTCAACTTGGAAATTTGACGAAGATGCTATTAGAAAGGCGTTGATTCGCATGATAATCGTCGATGAGCTACCCTTTCGAATTGTAGAGGGAGATGGGTTTAAGTCATTTCTTTCTGTAGCATGCCCAAGGTTTCATCTCCCGTCCCGTTTTACAATTAGAAGGGATTGTCTCGATTTATTCAACTCCATGAAAAAAGTGATGAAGAATTCTTTTGGTAAAAGATGCTACGAGTAGAATTTGTTTAACAACTGACACTTGGACTTCATTGCAAAGAGTATCTTATATGGTTCTTACAGCACATTGGATAGATGATGAGTGGCTGTTGAAAAAGAGAATCATAAATTTTTGTCCAATATCTGCTCATAGTGGTGAAAGCATAGGCCAAACCCTTGAAAAGTGCATTCGAGATTGGGGGATTGAGAGGGTCTACACTGTTACAGTTGATAATGCGTCTGCTAATAGTGTTGGTATTGAATATCTGAGAAAGAAATTGAGCCATCGAAATACTTGTATAGCAAATGGGAAATATATGCACACGAGATGTGTTGCACACGTTCTTAATCTTATTGTGCAAGAAGGTGTTAAATATGCTTCTGTATCTGTTGACCGAGTCAGAGCTGCTGTGAGGTACATAAGAGCATCACCATTAAGGATGAAAAAGTTCTACAACCGGGCAGAAGAAGAAATGATAGACACTAATGCTCATTTGTGTTTAGATGTGCCTACTAGGTGGAACTTAACGTACATGATGTTAGAGGTGGCTGAAAAATACGAGCGCGCATTTGATTCGTATGGTCGTGAAGACCATAGCTTTTTTGTTGATCTCACAGCTGGAGATGGAGTCCCTACAATTGATGATTGGGAAAATGTTCGGAGAATTATAAAAGTTTTAAAGCCCTTCTATGATCTTACATTGAAGGTATCCGGATCTTTGTATGTTACCTCTCATTTCTTTTGGGAAATATTGATAGATATACATTGTTTACTTGATGGGTGGTCAAATTGTGAAGATTTAGATATAATCTCCATGGCTTCCAAAATGAGGGAGAAATACAATAAGTATTGGGGTGATGCCAAAAAGATAAACTTTCTAGTTTACTTGGCGATTATATTAGATCCGCGTCGTAAAATGGATTTTGTGAGCTTTGGGGTACATTTGCTTTTTCCTAATGTTTCTAGTGAGATTATGAAGGTGATTGATAAAGAATTGCATTGTTTGTTTGATGAATATTTTGCCCTTGCTGGGAAAGTTATGGTCCGCCAAGATCAATCTAGTGTTCCGACCAAATTTTTAGATCCTACAGATCAATCAAAGATGAGTTTGGCCGTGCAACAATTTCTGTTGAAGAAACAACGAGTTGGTTTGGAAATTAAATCCGAGTTGGATAGGTACTTGACTGAGGGGGAAGAAGCAAACAACTCGAGTTCATTTGATATATTATTATGGTGGAAACTGAATAGTCCAAGATACCCTGTTCTTGGACGTATGGCTCGAGATGTTTTCTCTACCCCTATCTCGACAGTTGCCTCAGAGAGTGCATTCAGCACCGGTGGACGTGTTCTAGATGGTTTCAGAAGTTCATTAACTCCGACGATGGTTGAGGCTTTGATTTGTACTCAAGATTGGCTTCGAAAATCTAAGGATCCCATCAACCTTGATGAGTATGTTGAGGAACTTCAAGACATGGAAGATGGTAATATTTAATTTTGATTATCGTTAATTGTCGACATTATTTATTTTTATCTAATACTTTTTATTATTTATTTTGTTAGAGTTATCAATAATACCTGAAAATCAAGAAGTTTCCACACAATTACCGACGTTGTACGAAGCGGAAGAAGTCTAAAGTATTCGACAATGTGACACAAAAACTCAAGAAGTATTTTGTTGCATTTTAATTTTTGGACTATTATCGCTTTGCTTTTCATCGGTTTGTTGCAACTTGTGTAGTTCACTGTTGTTGGATTTCCTAAACTATACTTTGTTTTTATTAATGTGTTTGAGGGTTTGTTTATTTAGCATGGATATTAGGTTAAAGTTCGAATAGAAACTCGAATAACTCGACTCGAATTTCTTCAACTCGACTCGACTCGAAAAATTTTCGAATGAAAGTTCGAATGATAAAATTAGACTCGTCAACTCGAATAACTCGAAATTTTTTGACTCGACTCAACTCGATTCATTCGAACGCTCAGTCCTACTCATTTCTTCAAAAACAGCATGTCTCCATTCAGTTGATTCCAGAGCATCTTTCACATTCCTTGGAGTCACTACACTGTCAATATTAGTTACAAAAGTTATGTAAGCTTTAGACAAATTTCTATAGGATACAAACCGAGAGATTGGATGCTGTGTACAGGTTCTTGTGCCTTTACGAATAGCAATGGGAAGGTTCATATTAGACGAACCAGAAGACAGATCTGGAATAGGACAGTCCTCGGAGTTGGATGAATTTGGCACTGCTGTTGTGTCTGTTTCAGGAGGGGAATGTCGCCGTGAATAAACAAGGAGTTCTAGAGGCTGTTGCTGGAGTTTTTCAGAGGGATTAGGCTGCGGAAGCTCAGTTTCAATGGGAATTTCATTGCTGGGAAGTTCATTCCTCTGCAGTGGAACACTCAAATCTGGAATTATGACTACAGTGTTATCTTGTGTGACAGTGGTGTTAGGGGTAGGCTCTGGAGGTATGATAAGAAGTGTATGAAGAGTCTCATCTTCACTAAGAGTCTCCCCCTGAAGATGAGTGGCAGAAAAATATGAATCGTTTTCAAAAAACGTGACATCACGAGAAATAAATATGCGACGCAAGGTGGGTGAGTAACATTTGTATCCTTTTTGTATGGATGAGTAGCCAATAAAGACGCATAGGTGTGCTCGGGGATCAAGTTTGGATTGATTAGGTTGATGATTATGTACAAAAGCTTTACAACCAAATATCTTGGCTGGTAGGATAGGAACACGAAATAGAGGGAAGGTTTTTTGTAGGACATGTAAAAGTGTTTGGAGATTAATGACTCTAGAGGGCATGCGGTTTATTAAATAGCATGCAGTAAGGACAGCCTCCCCCCATAGGTTTTTTGGAACTTTCATGGTAAACATTAAGGCTCGAGCAACAGCTAGTAGGTGTCTATTTTTTCTTTCTGAAATCCCGTTTTGTTGAGGTGTGTCAGGACAAGAGCTTTGATGAATGATACCTTGTTCAGAGAGACAGGGGCTTAAAGCAGAATTGAAATACTCTCTTCCATTATCAGTGCGAAGCGTGTGTATGTTTGAGTCAAATTGGGTTCGAATCATGGAATGAAAATTCTGGAATACTTTTGGGGTTTCTGTTTTTTCTTTGAGAAGGTAAACCCAACATACTCTAGTATGATCATCAATAAAGGTTATGAATCATCTAGCACCCGTGATATTTTTAACACGACTAGGCCCCCATAGGTCACTATGAATCAAGGAGAAAGGTTGCGATTGTATATAAGGCTTCAAAGGATAAGGAACACGGGTATGTTTTGACAATTGACAGATTTCACATTTCAAGGAATTGACTTTTTTATTTCGAAATAACATAGGAAGCAAATGCTTTAAATACAGGAAATTTGGATGTCCTAACCTACGGTGCCACATCATGACAATGTCCTCGTTTGAAGCAGATAGAGCAAATACTCCCTTTTTATTCTTATCCTTGTAGTCATCCCATATATAAAGTCCATCATCAACCTTAGCAGTGCCAATCATCCTCCCCGATTTCTGTTCCTGTATAATACAACCATCAGCAAAAAATTCAGCACAAACAGCCTTGTCTTCAGTAAGTTTACTTATTGACAGTAAATTGCAAGATAAATTAGGAACATGAAGGACTTTCTCGAGTGAGAATTCCTTAGTGAGTTGAACAGCTCCGATCCCAACAACAGGTGAGTATGAACCATCAGCTATCCGAATTTGAGATTGGTTGTGGCAGGGGGCATACGTATGGAATAGTGATAAATTACATGTCATGTGATCGGATGCTCCTGAATCTAGAATCCAGGATGGCTGATTACTAGACTCAGAAGTAATATTAAAGGCAGTACCTTGAATAGCCAAGGAACCATGGCTTATTGGTGCACCAAGTAACTTGTGAAGAGTTTCAAGTTGGGACTTTGTTAGGCGAACATCCTGGACGACTTCAGCAGGTGCAGGGGTGGCAGTGGATGAGTTGCCCAAGGACAAAAGAGCTTTATTTTCCTTCTGAATTTTTGTTGTACCAGGGTAACCGTGGAGCTTGAAACATTTCTCCTTTGTGTGACCAGTATGGTTACAGTAGCTGCACCAAACTCGATCTCCTGAGCGACTTTGTCCTGAATCATTCCCTACTCGATTCTTCTGAGATTGAGGGCCCCTTGAGACCAGGGCAGATGATTCAGTAGGACGATGACCAGAACTGGTCAAAAATTTTGGTTCCTTGAAATCTCCCATCATTACTCGGCGACGATTTTCTTCTCTCCGAACCTCTGCAAATGCTTCTCCAATGGTTGGAAGAGGGGTCCTACCCAGAATACGGCCACGAACTTCATCTAAGTCTCGGTTTAGCCCTGCTAGGAACTCATAGAGCCGTTCTTTGTTGAGATGTGACATGAACTTGGTGTGCTCCAAGCCTTCCCCCCAGTCCACTTCATAGTACATATCGAGTTCCTGCCATAGGATCTTCAAGTTGTTGTAGTACTGTGTAACTTCAAGAGTTCCTTGCTGAATGTCTTTTAATTTCAGCTTGATTTCAAAGACTTGAGAAGCATTTCCTAGATCAGAATAGTTCTCCTTGACTGCATCCCACATTTCTTTTGCAGTCTTGAATAAGAGGTAGGTTCGGCTTATGTGGCTCTCCATTGAGTTGATCAGCCAAGCCATGACAATTGAATTATTGAGTTCCCACGTAGCATACGTAGGATCAGTAAGGGAAGGACGTGGAATTTCTCCATTGATATACCCTAATTTCCCACGGCCTCGAATCACCATGAGTACCGATTGGGACCACTGTAAAAAATTCTTCCCATCTAATCGGTGATTAGTGATTATGAGGGACGAATTAACATCACCATGAGATGGTGCTTGATTGACATTCTGAGTTACTTGTGAAGTCTCAGAATCAGAAACATTTCCAGTATTGTTTGCCATGATAGGAAGACAAGACAGGGGAGAAATCTAAAGAAATAGAATGGATCGGAATTATCCCTATAGCTATGATGCCATGAACAAATTTGAGAAGAAATAATTTTCTTATTATTTCTCTAACAGCAGGTTACAACTTAAAGGAAGAATATGTAGAAAAAAAGAGGAAAGTATCCCTAAAAATTAGGAACTACAATTAGTGACATATATACACTAAGTTAACTCCTAAAAATAAGGAAGAAGATTCAGTCCCTTAAATCTAGGATTTCCAACACTATTAACGCCAGGTCATGAAATATCAACAACGGAGCAAATTCTTCATGGAAGTATGACAAAATAGGAACCATAATCTAATATTAGATTGAAGCACTAAATACAAAATAAATAGCTAAAATAAGGGTACCTTCCACCATTGTTTCTGCTTCATAAACATTGGATTGTGGCTTCAGCTGAATGAAGTCATTCATCATAGCCTCTATCTGATAACAGAATATGCAATTCAGAGGATCAATAAAGAAACTTAACCGCAACACATTCAGGAAACTAACAAACCTCTGACCGATCAATGCAATACCGAAGTTAAGTTCTAGGACAAACCTTAGCCTCAGTCTGACCGAAGCTAACCTGTAGTGTACAACAAAAAATATGGGTAAACATCATCAATACATCACAAATGTCCACAAACAAAATGCAAGATAGAATTTACGCACGATGCAAAATGTTCTGGAAGGCACTATTGTTGTTTTGTATATGGTTCCTGAAATAATAAGCCATTTAAAACCAGTCAGGAGAGATTAAGAAAGCTAAGGTCTTCAAACAGATAGAGTTTAACAGAAAATTCAGTAACTCGCTGAACTTGAGTGCAGAACCAGTCCAAGTATACATGAATATATCTATGTTAGTATGTCTTCGTTTACCCTAATGGTGTCAGTAACTCACCAACCATTCAGAGATGATAATTTACAAGTTAAAACATAAAATAAACAGATATATCATCTAAACCTAAGAAGAGCAGTTAAACAACACATGCCTTTTAAGTCTAAGAGCATCTCATGATTTTCAGATGCAGAACCAGAAACTACAATCCGACCAACAGCCCCCATATCGCCACTCAAATCTATTGAATCCCCTTCACACTCAACAAGTGCCTGCACAAACCACAAAATTTATTGTTAATCATTGGTTCATTTTCAACATAGACATGTGATCACAAGGCCAAAATTTCTTTAGTTAATTCTATAAATTTAAGATCTCTGTAACACAAAATATATTTTGTTTACTTGAGGCTTCCACTTTTGCAGACAAAAAAACAAACCAAACTAGAGAGTTTTAGATTCTGAATTAAAATAAAAGCATAAAGCAAAAATCCTAAAAAGTCCACAAGTAGTTACTAGAGAGACCAAATATACTAGTTAAGATTAGTTTCTAGGTTTTCCCAGGTTGTTTGCAGAGCTTTAGTCTAAAGGCAACCTTTCTGAATAAATTATTAATTTTAGGTTATTTCTGAGTATACTCTTAGGCATTGTCAATATAATCATTCTTGAAATTCACAGCCAATTCTCTAGGGAAGTTAGTTGTAAATAAGCTATAACTACGTCAATATAGATCCAACCTTTGAGCGTTGAACTTTCTCAGACATCACCAAAGGCAACCTTGAGGTGGAAACCTGCATATTATAAATTTTGAAGAATTGAGTAAATCAGAGGCTCAGATGACAAAAAAAGAAACCATCACAGTTCCGACCAACATTCTTACATGAGGTTCAATGTGCTTTTCCGATGCCGCATCCTCGGCAGTTTCCACATTACCATCATTTTCTGTAACAGAATCAGACATTGCATGTGAAGCAACTTTGGTAGCTTTATCACATAAATGGCTTTTGCATCAGCTATATGAATGTTTTAAGCTAGCCAAACGGACCCAACACAAGTTAAAATAAAATTTTACAGTACAAATCCAGTATCATACCTGTTACCTTTTCATCATCTTTCACATTCTTCTCCTTTTTGGGAGTCTGAACCCCAGTTTTTACCCCCTTTTTTGGTGAAATTCCTTTACAAGTCTTCTTTCGTGGAGGCTTTTCAATTCTGCCAGTCAGAACTGGATCACTGGTCTCACCACTTTCTTGAGATAAAGACCCTCTCTCCTTCCTTTTAGGAGAAGATTCAGAATCTGATGATAACGTCAAACCTGAATGATTCGCTCCCTGTTCAACACCCAACTACTTTCATCAGCACCGATATTAACAATATCCCTCCAATCTAATTAGAGTAATACCAGGATGATTATCTTATTATTGTATAAGTCTCAAACATATGAAGTAACATTAACATTATAAAGCTTTTATCATCCTGTTAAATGAATGAGAATGGTTTTGTTCTATCATAAAACGATTCTTTCCTAAAGCAAAAATGTCTTTATTTTCATAAATTCTAATACAGGATCCACAACCAACTTTTTAAGCTTGATGACATTTTTATAGACTATATAACAAAAGGAGAAGCCTGAATTAGGCAATCCGGAAAGGTAATGCAATGTGAAATCTTACATGATCTTTCTTGGACATTTCTTCCATAGATACCTTTCCATCCTTCTCACTTCCTGTATCATTGCTAAAAGTTCATAGTGCACAAGTTGTAAATAACAAAGTCAATTTCAAAGAAAGGGCTCAGAAACCAAAAGTTGATACATTATACTATATTTTTTTCACAATTCATTTAACATTCATAGAAGTATTACTTCTTTTACCTTCCTGTTTTTTGAAGACATCGTTTTTCTTCTTTTTCGAAGGTGTTCCATTATATACTCTATCGTTGTTTATATTGTTCTTTTCCAATGTTGATGATCTGTGTAGAACGATGCCTTCATCATCAGTTTTATCCTCCCTAAGCGGGCTACCATTCGGTAAAGAATCGGAATCCGAAGATAATGTCAAATTAGAAGACGGTGCCTGAAATCAAAGTTAATTCTCGCGATTCAGTAGAAAAAACAACGTGGAGATGCAAGAGTAAGCTAACTGCTATAGGGTTTACGAATGAAAACACAGAAAATAGAAAAGCGAAAAATCTGATTATACCTGAAAAGAGCGCAGCCAATCTGGAGAATCTTCCCTGGAGCTGTTCATTCCGCACCAATTGATCTTCCCTGGTATTAGATAACACAAATTATGAGTTGAGCAGCGCCTTATAAGCTGCGAGAACACAAATCAAAATCCAAACAAAATGTAAACAGGAAACCCTAAAAGCATAAAGCCAAACAAATTAAGTATAATGCAAAGGTGCCGGATGTGGAATACCAGAATCAGAATAGATCAAAGAGAGAAACAAAAGGCAAACGGAAAGTGAAGGGAAAAAGTGTAAATAACACCGCTGGTCGCTAAACTATTAACATTTTCTTGTTTAGGTCACCAAACTATTATTTTGACAAAATTGTCACTAACGTTACGTTTTTTTTCTTCTTATTTTGCTCACGCTCAATTAAAAGAATTACGCAAAAATCAATAGTTTGGCGGCCAAAATGGAAAAAAGCAGTAGATTTGTGGACAAAATAAGAAAAAGGTAACATTAGTGACCAAAATAAGAAAAAAACATAATATTAGTGATAACTTTATCAAAAATAATAGTTCGGTGATCAAAATAGAAAATAAAGAATAATTTATTGACCAATATTATTGTTTATCCAAAAAAAATAAGAACATAGGGCTCTCAATTATGAAGTTCAGGCCCAATGCCCTAAAGTTGGGTCTGTTTTAATTTTGCATTCGGTTGAGTTTGATTTTGGTTTTAAGTAGTATTTTAATTTGGAAATTCAGAATTATAATTCTACGCATCGAATTATGTTTGGATAGTCAATTTAGTTTGTATTACTTTTTGAAGTATTTTAACCCTCAACGTTTTATTTTAGACTAAAATGGCCCATCCGTGAATGAAAATTGTTAGTAAACTAATGATAAGTGGCTTGAAATGACGTGACAAGCCTACATGACAGTGCACACTGACATAGCAATGTTGATCGGTGAATAAACGTCACACGAACTATGCAAGCGTACACTGCCGATGCAAGTATAATTAACAAGTAGATTCTATTAGATATCAATCCCACGAGGATGCATATTTAGTTGTAATCTTATGTCACTACAAGCAATTATGAAAATCAAAGGATTGTGAGTGTAATTGTGGCTGTAAAAAGAAGAATAAAAAGATTGAATATAAGATCGGTGTGAAAGCAAGAAGAACAAATTAACGAAGGTAAAAGAAATATCAAATAAAGATCTGGATCTCATTGGCTTAACTCGGCAAATTACCATGTGCAATAAGGCAACAACATAAAATGATTCATTTGACAAATAAAATAATAACCTTACTTACTGTCTTTCATTCAACTCTCAACCGGTGACTTAAATATGTAGATTAAACACAACTCTCGTTGTTTGTCAAAATTACCTATCCTCGAACAAGTGGATCAACTCTCGTTGTTTTCTCATCCAACTTTCGTTGTAATGGCTTGTTAATCTGAAGTGTCATTGCATCTCTCAATGTCAGTGATTATGCTAAACATTTTCATACAAATCCAACAATTGAAATATGAAGAAAGCTAATAAGAATATATTGAACTTAAAATCTAAAATAATTCAAATTCAAAATCAAGCTAAAGAGTAATTCATCGTCAATCCATACAAAGAAATATATAAACTTCAATGAAAACTTTATTCCTAGTGAGCTTCAAGAAAAATTTACACATTTTCCCTTGTTTCAGCACATGGATCTTTGTTTTTACAAAAGATTTTACCTCATCTTGCCTCCAAAAATATCCTTTTATAACCTTCAAAGGGTTAAATATGATAGAGAATGAATAATCTAATTTTGTGTATTTCTCTCTCCTCTAAAAATATCTTTTTATATGCTAATGTGATAAAGACACTTGTACTTCAGGTGAATTGTGTGAAAGACTATTGTACTAAATCTGTTGTAACAGATTATACAGCTGACATATTCGTCCTTAACCCAGCGATCTAGACAGCTGGCTACTGCAGTGCCGAACCTGGCTGCAGTAATGGAACTTTCTCTACAAGAACATTAATAATACAACGATAAAACAACAAAAAGGCAAAAAGATGCATAAAAGAGCAAATATGACTTAAGTTAAACAAAATACAAAAATGAATGCATGAAATATTAAGGTGGGGACAAATTAATCCATAAATGAAGGAGAAAAATATGTTCCTTAAAGAGCTATGAAGTGTCATATAGACAAATGTGCTGACTTGATAGAATGATACATTAATCAAAAAAATAATTTTATAAAATTATAAAAAAATATATTTTTCTATTGATGTGCCATTTTGTCAAGTCATTTATCTTTAGTTAACTAACATTTTTTATTTATGGAGAGGTCATTTTGACCCAAAATAGAATGTTGAGTGTTAAAATGCTTCAAAAAATAAGGACCAAAATAACTATCCAGTCAAATATTAGGGATATTTTCTGACATTATATTTTTCTTAATCCTTATTGTCACTACGAACCCTATCTCGATCCGGTCAATTCACTCTCCATCTCCACCCAAAATATCAACATCATGGATTTAAATTGCAGTTGTAACTACATTTTTGGCCGTGTTGTGTTTATCGCAGTTGCAGACATAACTGATATTATTAAAAATATAACGGTTGTTGGTGTTGCAGTTTTGGACGGTACCAAAACCGCTATCTAACTGTCACTATTACGATTGTAGACCACTATTTAAATCCTTGATGACCCTCCCTTATTCTCATCCCTCAACGATATCTCCTTCACTCAAATCCCATTCAAAATCAAACGCTTGAATTCTATCCTCATCCCAAGCAATTCTACACTTAATTAAACCCAGAGGGAACCTACAAAAAGGCAAAAATAGGATATTCCAACGGTGAGAAAGTTTGCCGACAGTTGGAATGTTGTTCTTCAAATCCCAACAGTGAGGAAGTTTGTGATTCTCGACATGGATATTTTAAAGTTTTCCTTTGGTTAGCTGCACATGGCCGTCTCCTTGCGAATTGTGAGAGGTTTCGGAGATATCTTTTGCGGGACAATAGGTGCGCGGTGTGTGGTGCTGCACCAGGGTCGATTGATCACTTGTTTCGCTCATGTTCGAATGTAGTTGCTGCATGGCTGCGAACTGACATGAGTTTATGTCATTAGATCTCCTTAAATGGTTGAAACAGAATCTAGAGAGCAATGATTTTTCTCGGGAGAGTTGTGATGATTAGCAGTTGGTATTTGGATCTGTTATGTGGTTTATTTGGATTAGTCGTAACCTCCTTGTATTTGATTCGCTAAATATCGGACGTGAATTTGTTTTAGTAATGGCTCAACGACATATTGCGGGAGCTAATCTAGCTAATGTTTCAGCGGTTAGTGCTTCTTCTCTCAATGAGAGTACACACCGTGTGAATGCTCATTGAAAAATTCCTCTGTTTGGGTATTGTAAACTAAATACGGATAGTGCGCATTGTCGGTCTGCTGATATGACTTTTTTTGGCAAGGCTGGTAAATGGGTGTTCGGTTTCTCTAAAGTTTTAGTAGTGTGTTTGACCTCAGAGGCTGTGTTGTGGGGAGTTTATGAAGGCCTTTAACACACATGGAACCTTGAAGTACGACGATTATAGGTTGAGCTAGACAGTCCTGAAGCTGTACGTTTGCTCCATAGGCGGAACAGGTTTGGGGAAAGCTTCACTTTGCAGCTTAAAGACAAATCTAAGACCATTTTGTCCTATTTTCACCAAAATATGACCCAAAATTCTATATTTCCCGGACTAGCACCATTACAGTGAACTCTCCGCACATGCACGACGAGTTCCAAAATAATATTAATTTTTTTATTCAAACTCGCCGTAGGATCCCGAATAGTTTCGATTTTTTTAAATATCTGGTTTAAATCTTAATTATAAGATTAACCTAATCCTAAACTGAACTCGCTGTAGGGCCACAACGAGTTTCAACTGGGTTAACGACCATCGTGACATTTCAGCAAAAATCGTATCTTGAAAAGTATGACCGTTGGTAAACAGATAAAAAATGAAACTCGTTGGGATCCTACGATGAGTTTCATTTTTCTATCTGTTCACCAAGGATCATCCTTTTCAAGTTAGGGTTTTTGTTGTTTAGTATAAATAGGAAGTTTGGTGTAGAGTGTTAAGCACCTAAATATTCTTCAACCTCTTTAGTTTGAGCAAATTAAGCAAGTAAGATTGTTAAGCCGTGTGGTTTTCGTATAGTCTCGAAAAAAGAAACCACGCAAAAAATTTAGGAAGATTCAAGGTAACAGTTTTTTGAATTTTTAGATTATGGTGTTTGTAACCCCCCCCCCCCAAACTCGCCTAAGCGCCACAATGGATCCTATGGAGTCACATTAGGGTCACAAGAGCGACCCGCAATAAAAATACACATGAAAACATTTTTTTCCTCAAACACTTATTAAATCGAAAAAAATCAACTTCTGTTTAAAATACCATTTCAGGAAGTCATTTAAACTCATAAC
The DNA here is from genome assembly GCA_030270665.1 of Hibiscus trionum. NCBI lineage: Eukaryota > Viridiplantae > Streptophyta > Magnoliopsida > Malvales > Malvaceae > Hibiscus > Hibiscus trionum. The sequence goes on along the minus strand of BSYR01000027.1, from coordinate 11,740,979 downwards.
AAAAATTTCAGAAAGTGTTTTACAAACACTATCATAAAACAATATATGACATACATGCCCACTAACTATACATTACCGTACTCCAGATGCAACACCGAGAGAACTCCGAACACTGATGTCAAACATAATACCATGATATATTCTTTTAACCTGCGATGATAAAAACAACGTGAGCTTGGAAAAGCTCAGTAATACAGAACTACCAAAAGATGCTATAAGCTCATGCATATATATGGTAGGCATAACATTTTCATGATGTTCCATGTAGTAACAGTCTCCATTTTTGTTCTACTATTTTGAGGTAGCATTATACTTGAGAATAACGATATTTGTTATTTATTCAAACATCGAGATTTAGACGGGAATTATATAGGCTGGTTACATACGAAGGTGGAGTCAAAAAGTTTAGTGTCTAGTATGTTCCAATAAGCGTAGATCAAACAGGCGTAAATACATACCAATCATATCTTAAGAACACATAACAATTCAATGCAAATGTTCAAGTACACACAAGGGTTTACTAGTAACTACCCTCCAACCTTACTCCAAATATGCAGTTCCCCAAAACTGCATCCATAAGGACTTACCCTAGGCCCGATGGGTATAGGTGCCACCTAAGGGGCTGCCTTAGGTCCATAAGGATTTACCCGTGCTAAAGCATCGAAACCTACCCAAGGGGAGACCTTGAGTCTATAAGGATTTACCAGCTTGATCAGGGTTGTATCAACAAAGACTTCATAGCATAACCCAACAGTATACCCCAGATAATAATCGGTATTCAGATTTCAAACATGAGTAACATAATAATATGGAAGACATATCCCATTCAGGGCATCAGAAACATAAGTTCATGCTCCTTAGACACATATATGGGCATACTATTGAGCAAACGATATCATCATTCATCATGCAAACCGAGTGTACCATCATAGGAAAAGCTAACAAATTATACTATTACTTACATCAGGTAGATAGATAATATTATCACAAATCAAATAACCACATAGCACAATCATAGAAGGAGTAGGTAGAAAATGTTATCATTTGTCCAGTTCATCATTTTATCAAGCATATCATCGTTCATAAATAAGTCATTAGATTGTTTACTAACATGTAATAATCATATAACACATTCAACTGAATGTAGCACACATGGAACACACTAGATAGAACATTTTATTTCTTGAAGATACTCGGCATTTACGGAAGGGAACACATTAAACTTTTGACAATTTGAACGAATTTCATAAACGAGGTCCCGATTAAAAAGGGGGTTCGTATTAACGGTTCAAACTAGATATTCAGGAGTTGATACATCAAGATCTTTGAGAGTTTAGATATATCATGAGTACTTTAGTCATTTAAGCTTACAAGGGCATTATGGTCATTTTATCATACATGGGCGTTTTGGTAATTTATACCAACGATGCATAAACAGTCGCTCAGGAAATTCTATTTGCTCATCAGTTTTCCAGCCAGGCATTCAGAGATTTCTATGATAAGATCTTTCACGATATCGGATACATTCAGGGCTATTTTAATTACTTCGGCTAACGAGGGTGTTTTGGTCATTTAATTATCAGGGGTGATTTTGTAATTTAGCCCAATAATGATAAAATGATGATTTGCAATATTTAAGATTTCCAGAAGTTTTTCAAGCCTCCAAACCATTCGAATTAACATCTCCAACCTTGCAATACTAACTAACCCTTCTAATGCATCCAACTGTATCGTATATCTGAACGATTGCTTTCATATTTCACCACAGGACTTGCCACGAAATAGTCGAACTTATATTCTGGGTGGAAAAACTTCCAACCTTATACTAATATCAGCAGTGATTGACATACATGATTCATGCTCCAACCCTTAAGGGCATTTTAAACATTTTCAGCTTTATTGGCATTTCTAGAATTTTATCAAAGGCTATTTACTTATTCCAGTCAATGAGGGTATTTCAGTCATTTTGAAGCTTGGGATATCCATCGTTCCTGTCAATTGAACCATATATAGCATTTCTATTATTTAAGTACTCGTGGATGTTTCAGTCATTCAAGTAATCTCGGTACCCAACCATTTCATTCATTTCAGAATTCACAGGTTTATCCATCATTCCAGTTAACTTGCAAACCTCGGTGTTTGAGGATACTTCATCCTTTTAGGTTAATACGATCCTTCCGATTAATTTAACCATAACAGTATTTCCAATACTTTTAGTCATTTCAATCAATTCAATATTTTGAGTCACTTGATTAATTCAGAGGTATGGATAGTTTCCCGTAAATATATATTCGAAGATTCATTCCAAATTCAAGGAAACCTAACACCTTACAATCTCGAAGGTTTAAACCCTGTTAACATAACTTTCCAAGTATGTCGAGGTTTTTAGATGAATCAGGTTGTTTTACCATATTAGCGTAGATTTCTAGACCGCTTCCAATTCCAAGGGTATTTTAGTCGTTCTCATACCTTAAGGGCATTTTCGTAATTTCATATCCAAATATTTTTAACATTTAATCATTTGACACTAATGATCGGAATTTGAGATTAGTTGTCATATTATTTATTTATTGAACTCCAAATCCTTACATTTATTAGCTTTCTCATTCGAGCATTTCAATCTTATCCAGGTTATCATATTCAATTTCATATCCGATTTGACTTATACATAGTTAACATCACTCCTCATCAAATTTATGCATGCATTAACCGAATACCAACATGTTCATAAAGCATACAAGAGGTAGTAATGTATTACCTTAAATCATTGCTATATCGGCCAATCCTTGAAATTGACATTCAAACATTCTTGAACCCGGATTTGACATCCCTCAACAATTTGTATGTAAGGAACTGTGAGTACCTTCAATTACACAAATTCCCATTTTAGTACTTATTCACAGTACTCTTAACTGTATAACTACATACATATACTAGTTCGTGTTCAAGGTTAGGTTCGGAGGCTTTCAGGTTCGAATTTGACAAAAAGGGCTTCAAAAACGGGCTCGGGACGTCAAAAAACATAAAATAGGAGTTTTCGGAAAAGTTTACTTTTTGGTCAACGGTCAAAGTCAACGCTGACATCATCAGGTCAGAGGTCAACTAAGTTGACTCGACTGACTCACTGAGCTGACTCGGGTGAGCTGAATCACTGAGTCGACTCGATAGACGGGTCGGGTCGGACTCGGGCATATGGCTCGGGTCGGACACCAAACTGGGCTTGGTTGAGTTGGGCTCGGACCGAGTTTGATCAATGGGTTCAGACCAGTTTAATTTATACCGGTTCGAACCGGTTTACTTACCCAATGACAAACTGGTCATCGGACGGTCGCCGGGGAAGGTTGTCGGAGGCACCATTTGGGTCGATTCTGGCAAAAATCAACGGATCGTTAAACCCAAAATCATATTAACCCTAAGACTTAGCCAAACGGACCGGAATGAGACCGGAACTTACCCAAACAGTTCGAAAATGGTGGGATTATCGCGTATCCCCGATGAAGCCCTTACCGGCATCTCATGAGTGGTCGGGTGGTTGGGTTTTGCTCGCCGTCACGCCAGGAGCTCGGATCTGGTGTCCGTGTCGCGAACGAACGACAACCGAGGCCGAAAATGTAGGGAAACAGATTCAGCGGTTTAGGGGTGGTTTTGGCCGAACTTCAAACAAGATTTTGCCGATGAAGGGCAGCTCGGTTGCGCGCGTAGAAGCCAGGGGTGAGGTCGCGACGTCGTGGCGCTTCTGATGATGCTGGAGGTGATGGCAACGTTGTGGCGGTGGCCGGGACCGGAGCTGAACGGCGGCTATGGAGAAAGGTGGTGAGAGCATTCTAGAACCATTCTAGATTCGAATCATCTCCCCGTGTAGGTGAAGAGTCAAACCAAATTTATTATTGGTCCAGACTATACATAAAAAAATATTAAAATTTAATTGGTGTAGACTAGGAACAAGGATGGTCCTAGCTCAAATGGTTAAGCCTTAAGCACATTACCCAAAAGGTCATCGGTTCAAACCTTCATAGTCACACTTACCATTTTTCTTTTAACTTGCTTCCCTTTTTAGCCTATACTCTTTATTTTAGGGTGTTACAGTGTTTGTGAGTCTTTTTTGGTAAAAATATTTGATATTTAATTGTGTTGTTATGGTTTAAGGTATTTTGGCGCAAAATTTTTGGATTGGCGTTGTTAAGATGTGAAGAATCGCATATCACAAACAACATAGAATTATTGGTAGTAATTGTTTATTTTTTTTACGAATTTTAATTTGTTGTTTGTAAATTATAAAGTAGTAACTTAATTTAAATTTTGTGTTTGTAGACGGAAGGGACACTATTTCGACCTCGGTTTCTATGGAACGATTCGCAAAGCATGAAAATATGTGGATTCCTGGAGACAACCGAATTTAGTTACACGGAAAAGATTCATAACTTTGAAATAATGCCGCAGTTGATTAAAGGGTTGGTGGTGCATTGGAGACCAGAGACACACACCTTCCACATGCCATGTGGGGAGTGCACAATCACCCTCGAAGATGTTGCTATGCGTCTTTGTGTTCCAATTTTGGGCTTTATAGTTATTACGTGCAACAAGTACGTTTCTAAATGTTACTGCATGGAGTATTTGGGGAAGGCACCAGAGGCGACTGATATAAATGGCAAACGGGTGAGGATGACATGGCTTAGGAATGCGTTTCAAGTGGGTCAAATTTCCACAGTAGTAGAAGTTGCATACGTTGCTCGGACCTATATATTGCGCCTTCTCGTGGGATGCTACTGCCGGACAAGTCGACCCAGACAATCTTGGACGGCAGATTCATGCACGCCGATATTGGTGGGTGTGTGGTGCTGCTACAATCATGGGCCTAGTATAGGCTTCTACTCCTGGTTGCGATGCACCGTATGAATTCCCCCTAGCTTCAAGGTAATAATGTTCATTCCCATAATTATTTTAAATGTTGTTTAGGGAAACCGTGATGTATCTATGTATTTGTATTATGCAGATGGGCTTGAAAATTCAAAACGAATGCGATACAGACCAATTTAATCCTCGAAGTTAGAACGAAGATTGACCTCTACTGCCAAGATCAGGTAATGCAATTTTCTAATTTCTATCCCATTTCTAATGTCTAATTTAGTTTCCGTTGGTAGTTGCAAAATTATATTAATTTATATACGAATGATTTTCTTTAATGGACGAATTGTTGCAGTTCCAATAGATGCCATATTTAGATGATGGTTGTCAAGCGATGATTCTGAACCATGCGTACGAAGATGCTGAAAATTGGTGTTCTGTAATGTGAAGCAGATTGGCCTACCAAATTTTCATCATACATAGGATTGTGGCATGGAATGTCAAACACGTTGCCTCCTCATGTTCCCATTCGACCATATGATTTCAATTTCTCAATTTTTGAGTACCATCAGTGGTTTGGCGCAAACATCAAACCGTACTTGATGACCCAAGTCTAACGGGATGCTTTCCTTGTTTTGTTTCAAGCCCGGTAAACCCAGGAAGCATCGAGTGAGTCACAATCGAGTGTGGGGGCATCAGGAGGTAGATCCGGGGGGAGGAGAGGTAGAGGTCGATATGGAGGTAGAGGTAGACGTGACAGAAGAGGGGTTGAATCGGAACCTATATTGCCAGCGTTTGATGTCGGCTCTTTCCACCGTCATATGGGTCTCCGAGTTGGGATCAAGCTCTGTAAACCACACAAGGGTTCATGGAATTTGCATATTCCATATGAAGCAGACATGTGGAGAGGTGGACCTGGTATTTGGTCCAGTCAAGGACAAGGATCTACAGGTAATTCTGAAGGTGTTTATGTTCTTGACTTTGTGGTCTTACAAGCTCAATATCATGACCTGTAACAACATGATACGGAGTACATGACATCATTAATGTTGACAACGTCCATAACAGGTCATATATTCTTGGGTGGTGTTGGGGGAGTTGGTCCGAGTATGTTCAGTGAACCGCTTCGTATGACTCCAGATCATGAAGATGACACAGACGAGGAAGAGAGTAGAGATGTTAGTGGAGGAGGTGTCGATGATGATGAACAAACCCTGATCTAACCGCAAGTTCGACATGGGCCGCGTTTTTATGACTAGACGCACTCGGGACACTGCCAAAGCCTAATTCCCAAGAGAGGAAGAGGAACAAGAAGAGGAAGATAGATAAATTTAATTTTTTTGCAGCAATTATTATGTGTTTAATAAATTTCGGACAAATTTAATGGATAGTTTTTGGATATTTATCTTTAAATTTTAGATATATTGACCTTTTAATTGCAACTAATTTTCAAATATTAGTTTGGTAAAATTAATAACTTAGGTAATTTAAATGAATTGAATACATTTGTCATAAACAACGGTTACAAATTTTACACGCATTTCAATATATACATAGTTACTTTCAATATATTGACTTTCAATATATACACCCTTACGGAAGTCATCCTGGTTGCCTCTTCAAGGAAAGATTCAGAGAGTTTTTTAAATGCGCGAACAAACGAAAAACATGTCGTCCTATAGATAAACACATGTACGTAATGGTGGTGAAAAAACACGGCCTAAAAACCACTCGAACACGTTGAAAAATTTGCGAAAACACCCATATGAAAGTCATCTTTGGTAGGCTTTTGAACGTAAGATTCGGAGCGTTTTTTGAATGTGCAAACCAACGAATTTTTTGATATTCAAGTTCAATACTTTTGGCATCATACGAAAATGAAAGTACATATGAAATTGAATACATGTAATCTTTCACCATAGTACAAAACGGTTAAAATTATATCTCTCATGATGTAACTACATAACAAATTAATGAAATAAATCATTTTCACATGATGCTCACTTCTTTTATCTGTGGTGGGTTGTTTCTGTCAGAACAGGGGTCGTCAACATGAAATGCCACACGTAGTACCATCATTTTCATTATGGAAGCATATGGGTGCTGTATGGAATAACCATGGAGCCGTTGACCATGATCAGCTACATGTTTATAAAGTTGTGTAATGTTTCATCCCAAAATCATTTTCAAACAACTACCAAATCAAGCAACACTTTTTCCTTGACAAGTAAACATTCAAAGCATTCAAACTCTTGGCTAATCCTTGTGGAGACGATACTCAACTCACTACTATATTACTTGCAGACCTTGTATACTTGCACGCAAAAGACTCAACCTTTGGCATTGTTTTATTACTTTTCCAATACACTTTCTACCCCTTTTTCAAGAACTCACGCGAGTCAACACCTCCTCATCTGCCTCATAATCTGGAAAGATAAAGTTCACATTGATCCTCTTTACTACACCAAAAGATAGTATTGAACATGGCATATGCAGCTGTCAAGGCCGAGTTGTACTAATGGATGCTTCAGGTTGGTCCACGTAATAAATTTTAAGCCTTAACATCATGATCTGCTCCGTGCGCACATAATGTTGAAAGGAGAACTTCGTGAATTAAACTAAGCTTCACCAACACATGACATGACCACTGTTTTGATTGAATGCATTACGAGACAACAAAATTCAATTTTTTTACTTCTGTTTTATGCAATCGAACATCATGTTAGAAAGATATTTATAGTAGGGCTTTTAACATTAAACTCGATTTGCATGTAATTCGAGTTACAAACATCGTGTACCATTGTAGTTTGAGCCCTCCGCCAGAAAGTCAAAAGAATCTTTACCAAATTTTAAACAATCGAACATCATGTCATCCCCTACATATTTTGCAGGTGAAAGATTCGTCAAAATAACTATAAATACCAATTTTTTACCTACACTCTATTCCTATTGTTAACTCCTCAAAAGTACTATTTTTCACACATATAGTGTCATGCTATTTCTTGACTTTAGGTACATATTCGTGCATTTTGCTAGTAGATTCATGCATTTGCATCTAGGAGTTAAGGAATATTCTTGTTGTGGTAAGACAGGTTTGGCAGGACAAGAGCAGAAGAGAAATGCTGAGTTCTGTTGGAAAAAGCAGGACAAGGATTGCCAAGCTCAGTTTGCAAAATAAGGAAGATCGATGCCCAGTCAAATAGCCGTTAGTAAGAGCCATGTCAGCCCTAATTCAAAAAGAGGATAAGAGGATAACGCGCCTACATTGGTGCATAACAAAATTTTAAAAATCAAACCTAGACTAGGGTTTCCACGAGCGCCTGTATAAAGAAGACCTTTGATCGAGCAAAGGAGGTTGTGCCGTAAGAAGAAAGAGAGTATAGGGCAAACTGTTGTTTGACCAGACAGTCTAGCCAAGAGCTCTGGATCCATTGAAGGGTTGCATCGACATATCTCCTTCTTTAGTCCACTTCTCTTAGTTTTTATTTTTGATATGATGGTGGTGTTTAAAAACGACATGGTTTTGTTGGTTTCCCCAACCATGAACTAATTCTTTAAGTTGGCTAGGGGTGTTTTGCGATGAACGCTTAGCTTTAGGTATTTAATAAGTTTATGCATTGACATTATTGTTTGTTTTGCTTGCGCTTACATTTTATCATATTTTATGCCATACGATAGTTGGAATTGAATGCTCATTATCCCTTAATATCTTAACAGACTTAGGAGATAAAGATTAATTGCCAAATATTAAGGAGAGAAACTTTGACAAAAGATGTTCAAGTAGATGAGCTTACTTCGGAAGTGAATCTACCCCTTAGGAGTAAAGATTAAAATTTGCCAAGTTAATTATTTGAAAACATCACTATAGACATATATGTGTTAGAAGTAATTAACTTAGAGTACTGTCATCGATAGAGGTGATGCTACCTTCAAATATGCTCGGTAATAAAGCCAAGGTTGAACATTGTTAAACTCTGTCAGTGCTAGCGTGAAACCCAAGCATCCCTTGCCAATGCCAATCAATCATCTAGATACATTTGTTTGCCAATATGCCTGAATTCTTACTTCGGTTTCCTTGGTCATTTCCTTAATTAAAATTCAATCTTGATTACCAACGTATTTGTAGCACCCCCCTTCCCGGCCTGGTAGAGAACCGGGTCGGAGAGCGCTACCGGAAAACATAACGGAGATCGGAGACATAAATCCAAAGTTCAAAAATCATTTCGGATTATTTTTACTAATCTCTTTTAAGACTTAACACTTAACTTATTAACAACTTACTCAAATTGCATTATTAAACAATAAAACAAATCTAATTGTTCTAATACGAACAATGTGTATTCAATTAGGACCAATTTATAACTTTTACAAGTTTAAGGACTAAAACGTAAATTTTTACCAACTATAGGTCCTTATCTGAAATTCGTGATATTATACTGAAATTAAACTTACTAGTTATTAGCCTGTAAAATCTCATTACTAACGGAGGTCATTTACCTATCTGATTAGACTAGGTAATGTTCAGTGACTATTTTGTAAAGTATTCAAATCTATTTCTTTTTGAATTATCTTACTAAAATTCTTTACATATTTAAATGAGCCTAACAACTCACAAAAATCATAGAGTCCTTTAATCAATATTTTAATACCAATTATGTCAATTTTATTACTAACTCAATAGTCAATATAGCTTTTAAAACCTTATACAAAACATATGCAAAATTTCACAATAGTAGGCCCACAAGATTAGTATAATTACTTTAACTACTTTGCCACCATACTAGGAGTTCATAAGGACAAAACACATTACTCTTTAATTGTAGTGACTTGTCAATCTTCCAACTAATCCCGATCTCGATCTGTTACTTTCCTTAACCTGAAATGTTATGCAATGAATGCATTAGACTTACATAGTCTAAGTGAGGTAGCCAATGACAATGAATGAACATGTTATGTCATGTAGCATGCTTCCAAAAATGATCATAATGCAATAACATGGCATACTTCATATTCATAACAAAGCATAATAACATATCATGACCATAACATGGCATAACGTATCAAACACATAATATATCGGTACCATTGGATACGCGGATTCCCTGTACACCATATCATGAATCAATAATGAGCCGTAGCCCTGAGCCGTAGCTCCATATATCCCTTACACTTCCATCCTTTTATCTCCCACATATAGGCCGTAGCCCTGGACCGTAGTCCTCCCTTACATGGTGAGCTCGAATAATCCTATGGCATGCCAATTGTATCCAATGTCCATAAATACACACAATTTCACATAGTCCATGATTTTCAGATCATATCATATCAAATAGCAAGATGAGCCGTAGCTCCATATCAGATAGCATTTCATATTATTTTCATGTACATATAGCATATCATAATCATTTTTGAGCATATCCAAATAATGCAGGGTACTTACCAGATGCAGATAAATTCATAATTAATGCAACGGGGCAGCACCGAGCCTACCCCTGACACGACTATACTCACATATCAAGACATAAAAATATCGGAATGACACCGTGTCACCCGAGACAAATGCATCTACACTCACATATAAAAACAATGATCGGAATGACACCGCGTCACCCGAGACAAATGCATCTACACTCACATATAAAAACAATGATCGGAATGACACCACGTCACCCGAGACAAATGCATCCACACTCACCTCAATCCAAGCTTAGAGATATTTTCCTTATTCTCCAACTTTGTGGTTTCCTTCATTTCTACTCTTTTCTAACCAAACATTAAAGAAACATATCATTTAGTATATTAGGCAACTTGTATTGTCCTTAAAGAAATATTTATATAAAATGTTCTATAACTCAAAATCTGATTTCGTTTGTTTTAAACGAAACTAGACTGAATAACCTTTTAAACCATATAAATTATAGCTTTTAATTCCTCTTATACAATTTATAATGAATTTCTAAAATCGTTGTTGAAGCAGATTTAGGGGCAAACTGTTACCCTGTTTTTATGACATTTACTTACTCAAAAATTCATATCTTTTTACTCACAACTCCAAATAAGGAGTTCTTTACCATTCTGGAAATCTTATAAACACACCTTTATAACTATGTATGGCATATAATTTTATCATTTCCCTATTAATACAGTTTATTACTTGAACATAAGGCATTTTTAGAAACTTAATCTGTCTATGCTTAATTTGTGACTTTAGTGTATTTATAATCTATGTTTCACTACACTATTAATCTTGAGCTTTTAACCACGTTTACACTAATCTTATAACATTATTTTTATAATCCAGCAACCTCAAAAATAGGACATGTAAGTCCTCAATTTATCAATTTCCACAAAACAGTCCCCTTTTTATTCTTTAATAATCATATATGTGATCTAAATGGCTTTAACCTACCAATTGAGACTTAATTCAAGCTTGGCCATTTAATTTAATTCATTTCATGAATCCTCTGTTCTAATCATAAATTTTCAGAATTTTATTGGCATTATTTAAGCCCCTATAATTTTCGAATTTTACAATTTAGTACAGCAGATTCTAGATTCATTCAGTTTTAGTCCAGTAACTTCTAACAACAATTTAGAGACCTATACTTAACATTTTTGAGCAAATCATACCTCTATTTCATGTAAAATTTTGTCCTCTACAACTTTGTAGAAGAACACGTTTTCCAGAAACGACTCTAACATGCTCAAAAATGCAGTTTTCTACAGGACAGTTTACAAATCTGAATTTATTTATCCTTTCTACCCTTATCTTTTACAATCCTTTAATTAATCCAATTTCATGCTTAATATAAATACTAACATCAAATTATAGGTAGTTGAGACTCTAATCTCAACTTTAATTTATTTCACTCACCTTGATAGACCGGTTCTTTATTTTTATTTCTTGGGCTTGACGGTTGTTCCGAATCGACCTCGTATACCATGATAATTAATAAAAACTAATCAATAAAACATTATCGAATATATATAAAAATATTAATCAACTCGATACCGAAACTTAAACTAACTAGAGATTTGAGCTTACCCCGTCATCGGTAGAAATTCGATATTACTATATCGAAAATATCGGACTACCAATCGAACATTGGATCGTATGCTACTATTTTTTTCTTTCTTTCTTTCTTTCTTGCTTCTTTGCCGTGCATTTCTTCAAATTCTTCCCCTCCTATTTATACTAAATTTCCAGCCTTTAAACTTCATTTCTAGCCACAAATGGTGGCCAATTACACATGATTTTCCATTACACTAGCTTTACCTAAATTATTTAGGTGGATTGCCACTTTTGCATTTTTTATTATTATTTTCAATTCTCTCATGGTGGCTGCCACCGTTTCTTGCTTATTTGCCACATATAGTGGCAATTATATATATATATATATATATATATATATATATATATATATTTTATTTCATTTTTAGTGGTCTAATGGCCATTTAAATTTTGTTCCCCCTTTTTCTCAAGTGGGTTTGCTTTACACGGCAACCCACTTACTTTACTCCCTTTTTTTTTTAATAATAATAATAAACTAACTATTTAATCTATTTTGGGTACCAAATCGAACCAACCCTTAATCGAAATGATAATATTCGTTTGTTGGAACTTGACCTTAATTCATAAATTATCTCGAATAATCTAAATAAAATCGAATAAATTATAAAATCGATATAAAATACTCGGTCATCGGAACTTAATTCCGACTAGACCGGTTTTTGGGATGTGACAGTATTTGTTCTACTTCACAAGTAATTATCGTGGCAGTTAATTCCTGGATAATCCATGTGGATACGATACTCAACTTACTAATGTATTACTTGATGACCGTGTATACTTGAACGCAAATAGACCTAATCTTTGTATTATTTACTTGATTAATTACACGAAATCATCGATCTGTTGTTAAGCATTAGTCAAACGACAAGTTTTTGGCGCCGTTACCGGGGAGATCAATGGAATTTATTGTTTTGATTTTTACTTGTTTTTATTTCCTTTCATTTTTCTTATTTTGTTTTTTTTTGTGTATGACCAGAAGCCGCACTATGAAGAAAGATTTATTATATGATCCGGAGATTGAAAGAACCCTACGCAGGTTAAGAAGAAAATTTCGAGAAATGGCTCTTAATGGATCTGGTGGAGTCATAATTAATGCCAACAACTAGGAGAATCTGGCAATACATGATGAAATTCTGCCCACTCCTTCTGTTGCTGCAGAAGAGGAACGACCTATCAGAGAACACTTGGCACCAAACATAGATAATTTGATGCCAGGACTGATTGGTCTAGAGGTAAATACAACTAATTTTGAACTTAAACTGGTAATGATTCAGACACTATTGAATGTAGTTCAATTTGATGGATCAGCCACCAGAGACCCACGACAGCACTTGAAGCAATTCATGGAGGTGTGCCAACTATTTCAGTAACTTGGTGTGGCTGACGAAACAGTGCAGTTGAAACTATTATCTTTCTCTATAAGAGATAGAGCAAAAATGTGGCTAAGTTCTTTGTCACCTGGTTCAGTTACTTCGTGAGCAGAATTATGGCAGAAGTTCCTTCTGAGATTCCAGCCACCTAAACTTAATGCCAAGCTACAGAGTGAAATCATTACTTTTAGGTAGGCTGATGGCAAGACTTTGTTTGATGCCTGAGAGCATTTCAAGGACATGTTGAGAAGATGCCCCATGCATGCATTCCCTACTTGGACCCAGATAGGGACCTTTTATAACGAACTCAATGCTCATGCCAAGACTGTGGTTGACGCTTCAGCAAATGATTAGTTGCTAGACAAGAATTATACGGAGGCATTTAACATCCTTGAAAGGATTGGCACCAATGAACTTCAATGCCCTACTACCAGATTGTGAACCAAGACGAAAGACGCTAGGAAATTAGAGCTTGATGCACTATCATCTATCAATGCTCAAATTGCCAACCTCACTAATATAGTGAAGACGATGCAGAAGCCTACTAAAATCCAAGAAGTGAAGGCACTAGAACCATTATGCACTATTTGTGGAGAGGATCATAATGTGGATGAATGTCTAGCAAACCCAAAATCGGTAATTTTTTTTGGGAATTACAATCATAATACTAATCCACAATCCAATACTTATAACGCAGGTTGGAAGCAACATCCGAACTTTTCATGGGCAAATTAGGGAGGTAACCAATATAATACCCAACGTCAGAACAACAATGCACCGCTTAGTTTCAACCAGAATATGATGCCACAGAGAGCATAAAACAATTTCCATATAGGGCAGAGATCTACCTAGAGAAACACTTTAACAGAGTACATGGAGCAAAATGATGCCTCTGCCCAGAGTTTAGTAGCATCTATGCGAAACTTGGAGGTCCAACTAGGATAGATTGCCAATGCACTCAGTAACAGACCCCAAGGAACTTTACCAAGTGATATGGAAGATGCTCGGCAAAAGGGAATGAACAATGCAAAGTTGTCACTCTCAGGAGTGGCAAACAATGCGAGAAGGAAACACTTGTCATGTAGTCAACTATTTACCAGGACGAGAAGTTGGTGCCAACAGATGAGCCCAAGGAAGCAGAGAAAATGAGGAGAGCACTAACGATGCTAGACCTTAATTTGATTCCAACACCACGTCGAAAAAACCAGCGGAGCCAACATTTTCCTATCCACCGCCACCTTTTCCACAAAGACTCCAGAAACACAAGCAAGATCAGCAGTTTCAGTGTTTCTTGGAAGTCCTTAAACAACTACATATCAATATACCATTAGTGGAAGCTCTCGAGCAAATGCCTAACTATGTCAAATTCATGAAGGACATCTTGTCCAAGAAGAAGAAACTGGGTGATTTTGAGACTATCACACTTACTAAAGGATGTAGTGCAATGATAACCAATAGATTGCCACCAAACTGAAAGATCCAGGAAGTTTCACTATTCCCTACATAATTGGCAATAGATTCATGGTTAAAGCACTGTGTGATCTGGGAGCCAACATCAATTTGATGCCAATTTTAGTTTCAGGAAGCTTGGTATTGAAGCAAGGCCTACCACAATAACACTCCAACTGGCAGATTGGTCTTATGCACATCCTAAGGGTAAGATTGAGGATTTGTTGGTAAAGGTAGATAAATTTATATTCCGAGTTGATTTCATTATTTTAGAATATGAGGCTGATGTTGATATCCCAATAATATTTGGAAGACCATTTCTTGCCACGGGTAGGACTTTAATTGATGTTCAAAAAGGTGAGCTTACTATGCGTATGAATGACCAACAGATTACCTTTAATGTATTTCAAGTTCTTAAGTGTGTAGATGAACCTGAGGAATGCCAAACTATTGAGCTGGTGGAGTCCATCTTCAATGTGGACATAGCACATATTTGCCAAGGTACAAATGTTGATGCCAAGGAACAAGATGATGAAGATAGGATGAGTGAAGAATTTGACAAACCGACCATGTTGAACGAGGTCATGAGTTATTACAGGAGGCATGAGTCACTTGAGTTGGCTAGCAGAGAAATCAAGGCACTCGAACCATCTATTGAGGAGCCACCAGAACTAAAGCTGAAACCTTTGCCAAGCCACCTCAAATATGCCTACCTAGGAGACAACTTCACTTTCCCAATAATCATTGTTTATGATTTGATAGACGACTAGGAGGAAAGATTGTTGGAGACACTGGGCAATTATAAGCAAGCCTTGGGATGGACCTTAGCTGATATCCAAGGGATAAGCTCAACAATCTATATGGATCAAATTATTCTGGAGGATCGCCATGGCAGAACAATTGAGGCCCAGAGGAGATTGAACCCTAGCATGAAGGAGGTAGTCAAGAAAGAAGTCATAAAATGGCTGAATATCGGGATAATTTATCCCATTTCTGATAGCTCATGGGTCAACCTAGGTGCAATGTGTGCAAAAAAGGGTGGAATGATTGTGTTTCAAAACAACAAAAATGAACGATCCCCTCGAGGACCGTGACGGGTTGGAGGGTGTGCATGGATTACAAGAAGCTAAATAATGCCACCCAAAATGATCACTTTCCACTACCTTTCATTGATTAGATGTTAGACAGATTGGAAGGTAAGGCATTTTATTGCTTCTTGGAGGGCTACTCGGGCTATAATCAGATTACCATCGCTCCAGAAGTTAGGATAAGACTACATTCACCGGTCCATATGAGACATTCGCCTTCAAAAGGATGCTTTTGGATTGTGTAACGCCCCAACAATGTTTCAGCGTTGCATGATGTCGATTTTCTCGGATATGATCGAAAATAACTTAGAAGTCCTCATGGGTGACTTTTTCGTCTTTGGCAAAAGTTTTGAGTAATGCCTTCATAGTCTGGAACATTTTCTACGGAGATGCATTGAAACCAACATGGTCCTGAACTAAGAAAAATGCCACTTCATGGTGAAGAAGGGTATAGTTCTCGGACAAAAAGTGACCGAAAAGGGACTGAAAGTAGACAAAGCAAAGGTAGAGGTAATCAAACAATTGCCACCACCCACAAGTGTCAAAGGTATTAGAAGTTTCTTGGGACATGTAGGTTTTTATCATCGCTTTATTAAAGCCTTCTTGAAAATTTCTAAACCTTTATGCTTACTTTTGGAACAAAATACCACTTTTGCGTTTGATGATTCTTGTTTGAGATCTTTTCAGGAATTGAAAGACAGTCTAGTTAATTCCCCCATAGTCGTGGCACCAAATTGGAATAAGCCATTCGAGCTCATGTGCGATGCCAGCGACTACATCTTTGGAGTTGTGTTAGGAAAAAGGTGTGGAAAAATTTTCCACACCATATATTATGCCAGTCGTACATTGAACGAGACCCAACTTAACTACACAAAAAATGAGAAAGAGTTCCTTGCAGTTGTTTTTGCATTCAACAAATTCAGGTCTTACCTGGTTGGTAGTAAAGTTGTGGTATACAAAGACCACTCGACAATCAAATATCTTCTGGAAAAGAAAGATGCCAAGCCCAGACTGATCTGATAGACACTCTTGTTGCAATAGTTTGAGCTCGAGATAAGAGACAAGAATGGTAGTGAAAACCTAGTGGTTGATCATTTAACTCATTTAGAGGACCACATTGAGGGTGGTAATGCCACTGCCATTAGAGATTATTTCCCTAATGAATATTTTCTTGCGAACACTACCATTCCATGGTATACTGACATAGTCAACTATATGGTATGTAATATAATGCCACCAGACTTGTCGAGTAATGCCCGGAAATGATTTGTGAGGGATATCCGGCAATACTGTTGGGATGAGTCGTTCTTGTTCAAACAATGTGCCGACCAAATCATTCGTCGTTGTGTGCTAGAGGATGAAGAATAAAACATTCTCCAGCTTTGTCGTACAACACCATATGGAGGTTACTTTGCTGGAATGAAGACAGCAGCCAAGGTGTTGTAGTCATGATTTTTTTGTCCAACATTATTCAAGCAGCCAACATTATTGCCAAGTCATGTGACAGGTGCCAACAAACTGGAAATATTTTCAGCATGCATCAATTGCCACTTCAGAATATCATGCCAGTAGAGATGTTTGATGTGTGGGGATAGACTTTATGGGTTCTTTTCCCCCATCATTCGGAAATTTATACATACTTGTGGCAGTAGATTATGTCTCAAAGTGGGTTGAAGCTGTTGCTCTCCCAAAAAATGACGCCAATGCAGTTGCCAAGTTCCTACATAAGCACATCTTTACCAGATTCAGTGCCCCCAAAGCTATCATACATGATGAAGGTACCCATTTTAAATTCCATTTAATCACTAAAGCTTTGCGCATGTAAGGAATCACACAAAGAATTGCAACTGCCTACCACCCTCAAACAAATGGCCATACAGAAATCTCAAACAAGGAAATCAAGAATACCTTGGAGAATATTGTGTACCCAACTCGGAAGGATTGGTTTTTAAGGCTAGATGATTTCTTATGGGCATATAGAATAGCTTTCAAAACTCCATTAGGGACTTCCCTATACAAGCTTGTATTTGGAAGTCACACCATCTGCCAGTAGAATTAGAGCATCGAGCTTATTGGGGAACCAAACAGTTGAATATGGAATGGAAGGTTGCATGTGAGAAGCGTTTGCTAGATTTAATTGAGTTGGGGAGTTTAGAGCCCAAGCATATGAAAATGGAAAACATTATAAAGAAAGAACAAAGAGGTGGCATGATAGTAGAATATTGCCAAGACAGTTTGAAGTTGGGCAAAAACTGTTGTTCAATTTGAGGCTTAAGCTATTTCCAGGTAAACTTGAGTCCAGATGGTCAGGAGCATTTGAAGTTGTCAAGCCTAATGCTCATGAAGCAATAGATATTAAGGACTTGAAAACGGGGACAACGTTCAAGGTGAATTGCCAAAGGTTGAAGCATTATTGGGAAGAAAGTCATAGAAATGCCAAGGAGATTATTCTCCTAGTAGAGGTTCAGTAATTTTTGTTATCTTAATTTGCTCATTGTAAATATTTAGGATAAATATTTTATTTCTAGTATTTCAGTTTATCTATTTTAGTTTTTCTTTTTCTGTTTTGAAAGGTTTTTGTGGTTGTTAGTACATGTTATTTTGCCAAGGCAGTATGCTAGGATAAGATGGCATTCGGATACACATCATCATGAGGCGTGGTAACACGTGGACATTATTCAAGATCATGCCCAAGGGAGAGTAACTTTTGCTGAGCGAGAAATCCTAGCTGCCGCCCAAGTAAAATTTCAAACTTTGAAATTTTTACCCTAGGTAAGCCGTGCTTTCTTTTCCCATGCCTCAACTCCCACTCGCTCAAAATTATCATTATCCTACTCCCCCACGCACGTCATAACTGCCATGATATCATTACCTCCACTAAATTCACTTTAAACCAACCCAACCGTTCTCATTAATCCATATTTAGCTCCCATTTTCCCATTAATCAATAACTTTTCCCCTTTCATTCTTTCAAACCTGCAAGAAAATAAAGAACCCAATTTTTTTCATCTCTTACTCCGATCATACATACTTCTCCAAATCTTTAATGGAATCTTCATCAAACTTGCCCCTAATCTTCTTCAACTATGAGATGAAGAAGAATTATGATGAGAACTACGTTGCGCGTACCTTTTTCTACGAAAAAGGGTTCAAATTCAAGAATGAACCCAACTTGGGGTATTCACTAGAGGTGGTTGCCATCATCAAGAAACACCATTGAGCTGTCTTTTTCCTTCATCTTGGAGAGGCCCACTCAACCATTGTCTGCAAATTTTATGCCCACATCACCACCAAAGCCTCGCCTTTTGTGTTCGTACGAGGTATGTGTGTTCAGTTTGATGAAGGGTATGTTAATCACATGTTTAGTTTGGATGGTACAAGGGAGGAGCATTCGGTATCCATCGAATCCATTGATGCTACCAAGAGATAGCTGCTATTGAAGGATTTGTGCGAACCATGCTCAACTGGAACATTTCTTCCAAGGTCAAGAGGGCGGTGAAAAGGATGGCATTGAAACCACAACCGAGAGGATGAAACCATTTCTTGAAGGCCAATCTGATGCCGACTACACACAATGCCACAATTTTAGAGGAAAGGATGAATTTGTTGCACTTGATCATGATGGGAAGAAAGATCAATGTGCGTCGTCTGATCATTGATGAGACCTACAAGTGTGTCGGTAAGAGTTGTGGCAGTTTGATTTTTGCTTCGCTAATTTCCAAAAATTTTATGCAGCATAAGGTGTCAACGCTCGACTCCGACAATGTCCAAAAATGCAAAGGAACCATCACTCCTGCTCTGTGGGGGCAATTGATTGCCAGGGAGGTAAAAAAGAAGGGAAAAGGAAAAGCTGCCCAGCCAGCATCTACTGCCAAGACACCTAAGGCAAAACCTTCCACACTAGTGTCGGCTGATACGATGGCATTGCTTTCCCAGATCTATCAACGCCAAGAACACATTCTGCAGAAGTTAGAGAAGGCTGATGAACAAAAATTGGTGCTCTAGAAATATGTTAGAGCCAGGGACCACGCCCTAAAGACGACTCTCAAGGGCAAGTCCAATAATTCTTTGCCACCATATCTAGAGTTCCTAGCTGAGCTTCATGCGCTAGAAGGAATGCCAGCCAGCCCCTAGACTATTCATACTCCCACCCAACAATCTGATCCCACAGTACTAATATCTCCTGTCCACGTAGAATTTGCCAGAACTGAGACTCCGTAAAAGTCTGAGGATAATGTGCATACTGATAACTTGCAAAAATACCTATATTTCATGCCTTTCTACTTAAGTATTTGCTTGGTTTCAAGATCATTTCATAGCATATAAATGCATTTAGGACATATAGTTGCATATGGCTTTACTTGTTTGGTGGTTTGGTTTATTTTACAAGATCTGATGCTGCTGGAAGGGTATGTTCTGGTGCGGTGATGTGCAGGTGAAGTAGGAGTGAAGTTGGGGAAATGAGGAAAATGTCGCAGCAGTTCTGGGCGTAAAAAAGGAAAAAAAAACATCGAAAACATTCTCTTTGACCCACATGTGTGAACCCCCTATTTGTCTTTTGTGCCCCACATTAAGAGGGAATATTCCCTAGGACCCTCTAGGAATATTAGGGCACTAAACCCTAGAAGCCCCACTATATAAAGGACAAGAAGCCCACATTAAAGAAAAAGGAGAGAGAATTGAAAAGAGAGCTTTTTGGGCAAGGAAATAAAGAAGGGGAGTCAGCCGATTTTTTCATCTTCTTCACCTTGTTGTCCTCCATAGCTGAAGATCCAAAGGGTGATCTTGCTCGCGTTCGAGAGAAGCAACAAGCTTAGGGCAGTTCATGGCAGTCCAAGATGTCGTTGGGAGTTTTTCCTTCCTTTTTAGTTGTTATGCTTTATTAATTCTTTCTAGAATGTGTTGTTTCAAACGAATGATGATGGATGTTTATTGCCCAGCCATGAACTGATTTTAAGTGGCTCAGGCTTTCTTTGGATGATTTTATTTTTGTTTTAATTGATATTTAGTTATTTTCAATTCCTTAAATGCTTTGTTCACTATTTTATTGCCTTAGGTTTGTAAGAGCTTTCAAGAGTAGCCTTAACCTAAATGTTGGATATGCTTAATGGTCGAGAGAGTTAAGCCTAGATCTACGTGGACAATGGGGTTGTGCTTAGAGGCAAACCCTAACTCACCTTAGAGATAAGGATAGAGTTTCAACAACTAAAAAAGTAGTACTTAAATGATAAGTAGCTTGCTAGGGTTCACGCTGAGAGGTATTGCCGTAGCATTCTGGCTGTCAGGTTTCTTGCTAGAGATAGTCTAGAAGCATCATAGTAAACTCTGTCGAGCATAGTTTGGGCTGAAAATAGTTAAACATGCATGAGACTTAAGTAAAGGATTCCTTAGAAACCCTAGCCAGTCATTCTGTAGAGAGTTTCACACACGTGAGAGGACGTTGAAAGTTCATTCAGTATACTCCAGTTTTTATATACTATTTTTGCTACAACATCTTATTTATTCATTCAAAACTAGCTTCTCAACGAATATTCATTCTTTGTTTTGTGTGCTTAAACTTAACTTGAAATACCTCAAATCCCTGTGGAGACAATACTCACTCATCACTTTACTACTTGTTCGACGTGTATAGTTGCACTATTTGCGTGTCAATTATTTTACATCATACAATGCAACAAGTTTTTGGCGTTGTTGCCAGGGATTTGCAATTGGTTGTTTTAAGTTTAGTCTTCGTTATAGTTTATTTCTTATTTTCTTGTATTTATTTACTTGTTATTTTTGTTTGTCTTTTTCAGGTGTTGTGCTAGTGCATGACCCGAGGAAGACCCGACGAACCCATACTACCGTTTATTCCAGAAATTGAACATCTTTTTCATCAACAGAGGCAAATACAAGAAGCACTTAGAGTCATGAACGGAGTTCAAAACCAATGAGGTTTACCAGCTCAGAATCAGGGGAACTCTAATGCTACAACAATTGTAAATCAAGGAGTAGAAGGTGCATCTCAACCACGAGCTATTAGAGATCACTTGAATCCTATCTTGGATGACCTCAACCCAGGGATTGTAGCTCTCGAAATTCAGGCAGCCCACTTCGAGCTTAAACCCTTAATGTTCAACATGTTGAACTCGATTGGTCAATTTGGAGGCTCGCCTCATGAAGATGCTAGGCAACACATCTTTGCTTTCTTAGAAGTTTGCGACTCTTTTCGACAACATAGGGTACACGAAGATGTGCTGAAACTCAAGCTTTTCCCTTATTCCTTGCGTGACCGAGCACAAGAATGGTTGAGTGGTGTGCCAGCCGGATTAATGGAAACATGGACAGATTTGTGCAAAAGTTTTTTTACTGCGGTATAATCCACCAAACATGAACACTCAGTTGAGGAATGACATTGCCTCTTTTTGTCAATCTGATAATGAATTGATATATGAGTGTTGGGACCGATTCAAGGGACTGCTGCATAAGTGCACTAATCATGGGTTTCATGATTGGACACAAGTAGTGATGTTTTACAACGGTGTTAATGCTCCCACCAGAATGATGCTAGATGCTTCAGCAAATTGAACTTTGCTGGACAAGTCACCATAGGAAGCATTCAAAATCCTCGATAGAATTGCTAACAACGATTACCAATTTCCATCTTCAACACTTGAAACGAGGAGAAGAACTCAAGGAACACGTGACACGGACACGGATGCCTCAGTTTCAGCTCAATTATCCGCCATTACAAGTATGTTGAAAAATCTCCAACGTTCTAATGAGGTGAAGGAAGTAAAGATGGCATCCACTTACCTTCGTTGTGATGGAAACCACCATTTGAGCGAGTGCCCAGATAATCAAGAGTCCACCAACTATGTGGGAAACTCCAACCGGAATAACAACCTCTACTCGAATACCTATAACCCAGGATGGCATCAACATCCTAACCTTTCTTGGGGGAATCAAGGAAACAACAACTATGGCAGCTCGAATCAGCAACAGAATCAGTCTGAACAACAAGGTTCTTAGTAGAATATGCCATGGCAAAACAACAGAGGTTCCGCATCTTCATCGACCAGCTACTCTTTGGAAGCTACACTCAAGGACTTCATGACATCCACTAAGGACTTCATGTCAACTACAAAGACACTACTTCAAGACCACACTATGTCTATTAAGAATCAAGGAGCTTTGCTACAAAGCCATAGCTCATCCTTGCGGTCTTTGGAAACCCAAGTGGGCCAGATTGCAAAAGCATTGCATGTGCAACCCCAAGGAAATCTGCCTAGTGATACTAAAGTCACTAAAAGCCACGACAAGGAGCAATACAGTGCACTCACTTTGAGGAGTGGCACCCAACTTAACAAAGAAGATAAGTTTGGGGGAAGAAGAAAGAAAACTCCACTCCAAAGGATGCGCAAGAGGAACCTAATTTGCAAGAGGAGTCATCGTGTGAGAAAGATAAGGATGAGGATTCGATGAATGAACCTATCGAAGGAGGACAAAATGCTACAACAAAGAAAGACCCCCAGTGGTAAAAAAGAAGTCAGACCCTTACCACCCTTCCCTCAACCACTGAAGAAGCAGAACGAGAATCTTCAATTCAAGAAATTTGTGGATATTCTTGAGCAGCTGCACGTCAAGGTCTCTTTTCTAGAAGCCATCGACCAAATGCCCACCTATGCTAAATTTCTCAAGGACATTGTCACCAAGAAGGGGAAGGTTGAGAGATATGAGATTGTTGCTACAACAAGCGAATGCTATTCTGTGTGGAGCAAGTTACCTCCTAAGAGAAAGGATCTTGGCAACTTCATCATCCCTTGCTCTATAGGTGATAATTATGTCGGGAAGGCCTTATGTGACCCTGGGTCTAGTGTGAATCTCATGCCCAAGTCAGTTTTTATGAAGCTTGGTATGGGAGACATAAGGCCAACCTCTGTCATCTTGCAATTGGCCAACCGATCTCATGTACGTTCGGAAGGGAGAATAGAAGATTTAGTGGTGAAGGTGGACAAATTTGTTTTCCCAGTCGACTTCCTCCTTCTCGATTGTGAAGCGGATGACATTGCACCCATTATTTTGGGGCGACCATTCCTAGCCACCGGTCAAATTTTGATTGACCGTGAGAAGGGTGAGTTCACCGTGAGAGTGGCTGATCAAAAGGTGACCATCAATATCTTCAACACTCTTAAATATGTGGATGAACATGAGAAGTGTTAGTATATGGAAGCTATAACAGAAAAGGAAACTACAGATCTTTGCTGCAGCAATCTCCTGGAGATGGAAGAATATGTGCAGTTCTATGAGGATGACCCTGAGGATGACTATGATGAGTTCGAGGACTCTTCCGAGGAGATGGAGCAATCAAGCTTGCTTGAAGCTAAACTGGGTACGCATATCCAACCTCTTGATTTTTCAGAATTTACCCTTCCTATGCCCTCACTCGAGCATGCACCCACATTAGAATTGAAACCTTTTCCATCGCACCTTAAGTATGCCTATTTAGGAAGTAATGAGACATTACTTGTGATGATTTCATCTAGTCTTACACCTAAGCAAGAGTCTAGCTTGATAAATATGTTATCTCAACTTAAAAAAGTTTTAGGTTGGACTATGGCTAACTTGAAGGGTATAAGCCCTACTATTTGTATGCAAAAAATTTTGCTTGATGATTGTCACAGCAATTCTGTCGAACCCCAAAGAAGTCTAAATTCAATCATGAAGAAGGTGGTGATGAAAGAGATAATCAAATGGCTTGACGCTTGTGTTATAAACCTTATATCCAACAATTCGTGGGTCAGCCCGGTACAATGTGTGCCCAAGAAAGGAAGCATGACCATGGTGAGTAACAAGGATAATGAGTTGCTACCAACAAGGACCGTCACGGGGTATAGGATTTTTATGGACTATCGAAATCCGAACAAGGCAACCAAGAAAGACCATTTCCCTCTCTCATTGATCGATCAAATGCTAGATAGATTGGCGAGTAAAGCATTCTATTGTTTCCTCGACGAAGATTCAGGGTACAACCAGATTGCTATAGCACCTGAAGACCAATAGAAGACAACCTTCACATGTCCATATGAAACCTACACTTTTAGAAGGATGCCCTTTGGACTATGCAATGCCCCAACAACTTTTTAGAAGTGTATGCTGGCTATTTTTTCAGACATGGTTGAAGAATTTTTGGAAATTTTCATGGACGACTTTTCAGTCTCCGGGGATGATTTTGATTCATGCTTAGGCAATTTGGGAAAGGTGATTAAACGGTGTGAAGAAGCCGATTTGGTTCTAAATTGGGAGCAATGTCATTTTATGGTTTCCGAATGAACGGTTTTGGGCCACAAGATATCGAAGAAGGGAATCGAGTTGGACAAGGCAAAGATTAAGGTGATCGAGAAGCTACCGCCTCCCACCATCGTAAAGGGTATACAGAGTTTCTTGGGCCATGCTGGCTTTTATAGAAGGTTCATCAAGGACTTCTCCAAGATCTCTAAGCCATTATGCAATTTGCTACTACAAAATCAACCATTCATATTTGATGACAAATGCTACAGTGCTTTCAAGGAACTGAAGGAGAAACTTATCTCAGCACCAATTGTTGTTCCGCTTGATTGCAACTCGCCTTTCGAGCTGATGTGTGATGCACGTGACTATTCAATAGGAGCAACTCTTGGACAACGCCGAGGTAAACTCTTTCATGTTATTTATTATGCTAGTCGCACCTTGAATGATGCACAAATTAACTACACCACTACCGAAAAGGAGTTATTGGCTATTGTGTTTGCCTTTGATAAGTTTAGGTCATGCTTGATAGGCACCAAGGTCATTGTTCACACCGATCATTCGGCTATTAAATACTTAGTGACTAAAAAGGATGGTAAACCTAGACTTATTAGGTGGATACTTCTCTTGCAAGAATTTGACTTGGAGGTTAGGGATAGAAAGGGGTGTGAAAACCAAGTAGCCGACTATCTCTCTAGGCTAGAAGTCAATGATGAAAAGCATGATGAACTAGAAATTAAGGAGGAATTCCCTGGTGAGAAAATATTATATGCTACAGCAATTCCTTGGTATGCTGATATTGTTAACTTTCTCGTTAGTGGTATTTTGCCTCCTGTTTTAAATAGCTAGGGACGAAGAAAGTTTAGACATTATGTGAGATTCTACTTCTGGGATGAACCCTATTTGTTCAAGCAATGTACCGACCAGATAATTAGAAGGTGTGTCCCCGAAGAGGAGATACTATTTCATTGCCATTCATCTCCTTGTGGAGGCCATTTTGGAGGGGCTAGGACAGCCGCAAAGGTCCTCCAATCTGGATTCTATTAGCCCACACTCTTCAAGGATGCACATGAATTTTGCAAGGCTTGTGATCGATGCCAAAGAACGGGGAACATTTCACGAAGGCATCAAATGCCATTACAAGGCATCTTGGAGGTGGAGCTTTTTGACGTATGAGGAATTGACTTCATGGGACCCTTCCCTTCCTCCTATGGAGACTTATACACCCTTTTGGTCGTGGATTACGTATCCAAATAGGTCGAATCAGTAGCTACTCCAAGGAATGACTCCAAGACTGTCATGAAATTCCTTCACAAGAACATCTTCACAAGGTTTGGAGTACCAAGAGCCATTATCAGTGATGAAGGAGCTCACTTTGACAACAAGCTTATTGCTAAGGCATTACAGAGGTACGGAGTGAGACACCAGATTGCTACAGCATATCACCCCAAGACCAATGGCCAAGGTGAGGTTTCCAATCGAGAGATCAAGCAGATACTTGAGAAAGTGATCAACCCTAAAAGGAAGGATTGGTCTCTAAAGCTTGATGAAGCTTTTTGGTCTTATCGCACTGCCTACAAGGCACCCCTGGGAATGTTTCCATTCAAGCTAGTCTATGGCAAGGCTTGTCATCTCCCCATTGAGCTCGAGCACAAGGCTTATTAGGCCATTAAAAAGCTCAATATGGATGCCCAACTAGCTGGAGAAAGAAGGCTTCTAGAGTTAAATAAGATGGAGTAGTTTAGAGCTCATGCTTATGAGAATGCGCGCCTAAATAAGGAGAAGACAAATAAGTGGCATGAAAAACATCTTTTGCCATGACATTTTTCAGAAGGACAACAAGTGCTTCTCTACAACTCCAGGCTCAAACTATTTCCAGGCAAACTAAAGTCCCGATGGTCAGGCCCTTTCTTAGTGCACAAGGTCTACTCCCATGGTGCCGTAGATATCAAAAAACTCGATGATGACATAGTCTTCAAGTTCAACGGATGGAACCAAAAGATATACAATAGAGCCCACATCCGGCGAGACAAATCTTCCCTATCCCTTCATGACCCTTGAGAGTTTGAAACCTTCACTTTTCTTTTTATTTTGTTGCGGCATTTTCATGATTTCATGTTCATAAATAACTTAGCACGTTTTTATCTTTGAGTTGTACTTCATCCTTTAATTTATTGTTCTTTATGTTGCTTTGTTTTATTTTATGCTTTTATCTTGTCTTCGTCTACTCATGCCTGAATAATCCCAGAGTTGTAGGTGGCATGCCAGGGTTTAGTGGACAAAGACGGCTTGTCCTAGAAGGATCAGGGTCTTGTCTTTATAAGAACAAAAAGAATTGGAAAAACCAACTTTTTCCAACATTGGAGGGAGTCGGCTCTTAAAAGGTAAAAAAAGAGGGAATTTATTTACCTTTTAACCCTTTTTTAAAAGAAACCCTAACCATCATTACCATACCATCTTCTATCTCTCACTTTTTACTTTTCATTAATTATCACTTACCTCTATTCTAAACCCACGCCGTACAAACATCCAAA
The DNA here is from genome assembly GCA_030270665.1 of Hibiscus trionum. Classification (NCBI taxonomy): domain Eukaryota; kingdom Viridiplantae; phylum Streptophyta; class Magnoliopsida; order Malvales; family Malvaceae; genus Hibiscus; species Hibiscus trionum. The sequence goes on along the minus strand of BSYR01000027.1, from coordinate 11,713,354 downwards.
TCCCTCTCTCTCTCTCTCTCTTAAATCGTGGCAGTTGCTTTCTTTTCAACTCCCATCACCATCATAACATCCACATTTAATCTATTCCCTAAATCCAAAACCCCTCCCCCTTCGTCTTCTCTGCTCGACAACCTACCATTGACAAAATACCTTCAACATCACAACCCTTACACCACATCAAACAAAACCAAAAATCCTACCAAAACTCTCCCCTCCGTTCTCCCTCTTCTTGCAAAACAATGGTTCGCTACAAGAGAGTCGAAGGAGAATCCAGCAGTGCCCAACAAAAATCAGTGCTACTCAAGTAGTTCCTCGATGATAAAGCCAAAGAACGCTTCCAACTTCTCAAGGACCGAAAAAAATTTCTTGAGCAAGGCTTCAAGTTCCCTACTGAAGGGGAACATGGTTTCGACAAGGACGTCCTTGAACATTTGTGTCCCCATCATGAAGAAGTTTTACGCTCACCTCACCAGTCCCACTCAGTCGAGCGTGTAAGTGCGAGGAGACCAGATTAATTTCACGGCCACCAAGATCAACAAATTCTATGGGCTGAAAGATTTGGCAGATCAACACACTCATTTTTCCGAGAATGCCGACCATAGACCATCAAGGAAGTCTTGGAAGATTTGTGTTTTGAGGGCATAGAGTTGGACGCGTCCAACAAATCCGTTGAGCGTGCACTCCTCAAGCCAGAGGCCAATAGATCCTGAATCTTATCATAGCTTTGTGCCTACATCCCACACATTCACAGTCAATATCCCTAGACTTCTCCTTCTACACTCAATCCTGAATGGTCAACCAATCGATGTTGGCAAGATTATTGTGGACGAAGTGTACGCTTGTGTAAAACGGAAATCCAACCCATTGATCTTCCCAAATCTTATCACAGCATTGTACCGCAAGAAGGAAGTGTTTGAAGACCCTATCACTGACGCACAAGAATAAGGCAAAGGCCCCATTACCCCAGAACTGATCCCCATCATCAAGGGATTTGATGAAGATGTCTCGGTGTAAAACCTAGATGGAGGGGCCAAAACTTTTGTTGCGATAAGAGTTTCTACGTTAGTAGCCTCCACCACTCACCTCCGGGAAGACATGGATCAGATGCGCGTAGACATGATTGCCTTTTTGCATATTTCATGGAAAGGGATGTTGACATGAACACTTATTTCAAGAAAATCCTGCCACACATCAGTGTTGACTTTCCAGCATTCCCTGATGCCCTGTTGGTACATACGAAGGACCCCCTCCCAATTCTGCATAGAAAACACCAGCCTCTAGCAAAAGCCCTGCACAGCCTCAACCATCCTCCCAGAACCAGGCCACTAATGCCACGTCATGTCCACAATTGAAAAAGCGCAAGAGAACGGGTAAAGCTCCCATGGCTCCACCAACCAAAGAACCCACCGTTGATCATGTGAGCATTGAGTCTGATGATGATGACACTATGCACTCTACTCCCACACCCTCACCTGCCCTAACGCCAAATCCTATCTCAGCAACAAGAACCCGCACAAAGTGCACTGTCGGTCGAATTTGGAACACACATGTTAAGGAGAACGAGTCAGATACTAGCTCAACCAATCAAGAGACACCAGCTGAATGAGTCTCTACCCCACCACCATAACAAGAAGGAAATGACCCCTCATCACCTCGTTCAAATCAACGAGCATTAAGCATCACGCCACCAAGACAACAAAAGCCAAAAAGTGAGGTACCCCATTCACTTTGCATTGCATGTAGAATAGGTGCATTTAGTTTTACTTTTATTGCATTGAGGACACTACATCTTTCAAGTTTGGGGGTGTTAGTGCCCATAGTTAGTCATTTGCATTTGTAGTTAGAAACAGAAATCTTGCTATGGCATTTTGTTTGATTCAGTGACAACTATATGAATAAATTGAGGATGTCCGATAATGAATACTTTTTTATAGCTATGGATTGATTGAACATGCATGACTATTGAGATTGGTAGAACTGACTTTAGGTCTTGATGCTTTATCTTTACATTGTTACACAATTGTATGCTCCTTAAGCTAATATTGTTAGAGAAGTTTTTAGAACTCATACATATCCTTATGTGAAAGAAGTTAATGAACTTGATTGATAAATGAAAGCAGTAAATGCTTGACTAAACTCCCTTGTGCCTATTGAATATATTAAATTGCGAATAAATGCTACGGCATATGTGTAGAAGGACACTCCGCTTTGTGTTTCATTGCTTGGAAACCATGCTTAAATAAATGGCAGCAACATCAAATGAGTGAATGAAAGTTGTCACGAGATGACTCTACCTACTAGCTCGGGGGTGAGAGGTATGCTCCCTGCTCACCTAGAGTGAGGGATGGTAGGTGTGATGAGCTGACACCCTTTTAAAAAAATAGTTGAATTATGGGAGTAAATTTGTGCTTAAATAGTTACACATTAGGATGTACTTGAGTTCTTGTTTAAATTTTTTCTAACTCTGTTAAGCATAAGTTGCATGAAATTACGCACACACCAAAAAGGGGTTTGGCCCTAAGGAACTATTCTTAAAATCTCATTTATGTCTAAATTATGAAAGCCTATATTTTTTTAGGACTGAAATTTTGCCATAGAAGCTGACTTGAATTAATTTTTTTCCACAGCATTTGTTTTCTATTTTTCTCTACTCATTGCTTAAGGGCAAGCAATAACTTAAGTTTGGGGTGTGATAACTTGCAAAAATACCTATATTTCTTGCCTTTCTACTTCAGTATTTGTTTGGTTTCAAGATCATTTCATAGCATATAGATGCATTTAGGACTTATAGTTGTATAGGGCTTTGCTTGTTTGGTGGTTTGGTTTATTTTACAAGATTAGATGCTGCTGGAAGGGTATGTTCTGGTGCGGTGATGTGCAGGTGAAGCAAGAGTGAAGCTAGGAAAAGGAGGAAACTGTCGCAGCATTTTAGACAGCAGTTCTGGGCACAGAAAAGGACAAAGCATTGAAGACATTCTCTTTGACCCACATGTGTGAACCCCCTATTTGTCTTTTGTGCTACACATGAAGAGTGAATATTCCCTAGGACCCTCAAGTAATATTAGGGCACTAAACCCTAGGAGCCCCTACTATATAAAGGACAAGAAGCCCACATTAAAGAAGAATGAGAGAGAATTGAAAAGAGAGCTTTTTGGGCGAGGAAAGAAAGAATGAGAGTCAGCCGTTTTCTTTATCTTCTTCACCTTGTTGTCCTCCATAGTTGAAGCTCCAAGGGGTGATCTTGCTCGCTTTCAAGAGAAGCTCCAATCTTAGGGCAGTTCGTGGCAATCCAAGACGGTGTTGGGAGTTTTTCCTTCCTTTTTAGCTGTTCTGCTTTAGCAATTATTTCTGGAATAAGTTGTTTCAAACGAATGATGATGGATGTTTATTGCCCAGCCATGAACTGATTTTAATTGGCTTGGGCTTACTTTGGATGATTTTATTTTGGTTTTAATGGATGTTTAGTTATTTTAAGTTCCTTAAATGTTTTGTTCATTGTTTTATTGCCTTAGGTTTGTAAGAGCTTTCGAGAGTAGCCTTAACCTAAATATTGGATGTGCTTAATGGTCAAGAGAGTTAAGCCTAGATCTACGTGGACAATGGGGTTGTGCTGAGAGGCAAAGCCTAACTCACCTTAGAGATAAGGATAGAGTTTAAACGACTAAAAGGAGTAGTACTTAAATGATAAGTAGCTTGCTAGGGTTCACGTTGAGAGGTATTGTCGTAGCATTATGGCTGTTAGGTTTCTTGCTAGAGATAGTCTAGAAGCATCATAGTAAACTTTGTCGAGCATAGTTTGGGAAGAAAATAGTTAGACATGCGTGAGACTTAAGTAAAGGATTCCTTAGCAAGCCTAGCCTGTCATTCCATAGAGAGTTTCACACACGTGAGAGGACGTTGAAAGTTCATTCAGTTTACTCCAATTTTTATATACTAGTTTTGCTACAACATCTTATTTACTCATTCAAAACAAGCTCCTTAATCAATATCCATTCTTTGTTTTGTGTGCTTAAACTTAACTTGAAATACCTCCAATCCCTATGGAGACGATACTCACTCATCACTTTACTACTTGTTCGACGTGTATACTTGCATTATTTGTGTGTCAATTATAGTACGTCATACAACGCAACACCTACCAAGACCGATGTGACGCTCGTTGCTCCAACTTCTTCAGTTACCCTTGTAGCTCATGTCGCATCTGACCCGACAAGGGTAATTGAAGAGGTCCTGCAAGATGTGAAGGCCTCTACTGCTACCTCGAATCTATAGCTGAAATAGAAGAAGTCCTTGGCACCAAATCGAGGGAGCTTCACCAAGAAAAAGACTCGCGTCACTCGTGTCGAACATTCCAAAGGGGAGTCGTCTTCCCCTTAACTCCTTAGTTTCATATTTTTCATTTTTATAGCATTCATTGCATTTGTATAAATGTGTTCTCATACATTGAAGACAATGCTTACCTTTGGTTTGGGGGGGTGTTGCCTCACATTTATTGCCATGACATACATTCATTTTTTATGTTTCTGTTTGCATTCTGTTATTGCCATATAGATTAGGTAGAAACATGCATACCAAACCATTAAAATTTTTTACCACAACTTGATTTTGGACTGATAATTTTGCCAACACATTACTAGCATGGTTAGAATTTGCACTAGTATGCCATGTTCGATTATGAAATTAGAATCTTTAGTTAGCATGAGCCAACAAATTTAATAATGTCAGGTTGCTTGGCAATTGATCTCTAGATTAGAGAACTTTAGTCTCACTTAAACACCTAGTATGCATCTAATTCCCAAGACAAACTTAGGATTCTTGAATCTAAACTCAAAAAATATATAAAAATAATATATAAAAAAAGAAGAAAAAATATGCTAGGGTAAAAGTAAAGAATAAGACAACAATGTTTTGCCAAAGGCTAAAAAATTAGGACACTCCTCTGCCTTAGAGACAATAAATAACTTGGGGCTTCGTAGTTTGCTCCCCCTTAGTTCTTAAGCCAATAAAAACTTTAGGGTATGAGTGTAATTGGCTAGCTTAGTGATGTAGTTTGGATTAACGTGGGGGTTCTTGGTATGCTCCCTCTTACTTCTCACGCCAAACAACGTCATGACGTGAACCCAAATTTAATGCCATAAAAAGAAACCCTTAGTTAATAAAAGAAAAAAAAATCATTTTTAAGTTTGGATAGTAAAGTTCCACTAAGGGGGTTGAAGGATACTTGTGCAAACCACATGCACTTCATGCACACTTCATGACCTTAGGTTAGAGTTATATCGTTGCGCTTGAATTTGTTTATCTGTTGGCATTACTACTCTAGGATATCTAAGGACAGAACTAGGGCCAGATTTTTCTTGCTAGCTTGTGTTGTTAATTATCAAAATTTTGCCGAGGTGCTTAATTTAATGTGTTCTACTGTTTTTAGTTGCATTTCTTGAGGACAAGAAATGAGCTAGGGTTGGGGAGTGCTAACTCCTAAAAAGTACTATTTTCACACATATATTGTCATGCTATTGCTTGACTTTAGGTATATATTTGTGCATTTTGCTAGTAGATTCATGCATTTACATTTAGGAGTTAAGGAATGTACAATTTTCGTTGCCATAGTGAAGGGGTAATTTTCTTGCTGTGGTAGACAGGTTTGGCAGGACAGGAGTGGATCTTTTTGAATTAGGGCTTACTTGGCTCTAACTAACGACTATCTGACCGGGCATCGATCTTCCTTCTTTTGCTAACTGAGCAAAGGAGGCTGCACCGTGAGAAGAAAGAGAGTATAGGGCAAATCGTGGTTCGACCAGGCAGTCTAGCCAAGAGCTCTAGATCCCTAAAAGGGCTGCATCGATGAATCTCCTTCTTTAGTCCATTTCTCTTAGTTTTCATTTCTAATCTGATGGTGATGTTTAAAAACGATATGGTTTTGTTGGTTTCCCCAGCCATGAACTAATTCTTTAAGTTGGCTAGGGGTGTTTTGCAATGGATGCTTAGCTTTAGGTTTTTAATAATTGAATGTCTTGGCAATATTGTTTATTTTTCTTGCGCTTACATTTTATCTTATTTTATACCATACGACAATTGGCATTGAATGCTCATTATCCCTTAATATATTAACAGACTTAGGAGATAAGGATTAATTGCCAAATAATAAGGAGATAAACTTCGACAGAAGATGTTCAAGTAGATGAGCTTACTTTCGGAAGTGAATCTACCCTTTAGGAGTAAAGATTAAAACTTTTCCAAGTTAATTATTTGAAAACATAACTATAGACATATAGGTGTTAAAAGTAATTAACTTAGAGTATTGTCATCGACAGAGGCAATGCTACCTTAAAATCTGCTCGGCAATAAAGCCAAGATTGAACATTGTTAAACGCTGTTAGTGCTAGTGTGAAACCCAAGCACCCTTTGCCAACGCCAATCAATCACCTGGATACATTTGTTTGTCAATCTGCCTGAATTCTTTCTTCAGTTTTCTTAGTCATTTTCTTAATTAAAATTAGATCTCAATTATCAACGTATTTGTTCCACTTCACAAGTAATTATCGTGGTAGTTAATTTCTGGACAATCCATGTGGATACGATACTCAACTTACTGTTGTATTATTTGCTGACCGTGTATACTTACACGCAAATAAACCTAATCTTGTCATTATTTACTTGCTTAATTACACTAGATCATCGATCTGTTTCCAAGCATTAGTCGGTCGACACCTAAATGCATCCACTTATATGTTATGTTCCATCAGGTCCAGGCCGGAGAAGGTAGTTCGTCTGCACCCAGAGAAGTTGGTCCATCCACAGTCACAGCGGCCACTAAACAAGCTCCATCTTCACCGGATATTGATGCAGCTGCTTATGCGTTGCAGCTTTTTATGTACAGTCCCAGATAAGAGAAACAACAATGGATCGAAGAGCTTAACTTCAGACGTCTCTACTGACTACGATGACACTGAGCCAGAATTCGATTAACCTTCCATTGCTGAAATCATTGTAGTTTCATGTATATGTGTTGGTTATTCATCTGATGTTCAAAGAATGTGCTACGCAACAGTCTACCCTGCTTTATGCTTTAATTCTGTGAAACATTTTTCGGTAGACATCATCCTCAATTATCTTTTCCAGCTCATTAAGGTAGAGAGATAAAATTTACCTACTTATTCTAACAACATTGACTAACATTAACATACATTATATACTGACCCAAATCGAACAAAATCGAAATTGTCCATCTTTGTGTCAACTATTTGTTAAAAAGTTTTGTTTCATAACTGCTACAAACTTAACTTTTTATATTTATTTCTTTTAAAAATTTATTATTTTTTAAACCAAACTCGTCGTCCAACCACAACCAGTTTCATATTAGCCCAAACGGTGTTATGTTGAAGCGTTACAACCGTTAACCCACTTGACACTCGTCGTTCGCCTACGACGAGTTTAGATTAAGATTACGCTAATCGCCTTGCTTAAAATTTAAACTGAAACTTGGGTATAGAAAAATTCGAACTCGCCAGGATTATGTGGCGAGTTTGAATAAAAAATAAATATTTATTTAAAATTCATCGTGCATGTGTGACAAGTTCATTGTAATGGTACTACTCCAGAAAATATAGAATTTGGTGTCCTATTTTTGTCAAAATAGGACTAAATGGTCCTAAATTTGTCTTTAGCCTCACTTTGCTGCGCCACATTTGGGATTTATTCTCTCGAGACTGGTAAGTCTCATTTTCCCATGTTTCCCAAGAATGTAACATAGTAGCAGGCGACATGACAAAAATGGCTCAAGTTCCTTTATCTGGTGGTGGAAATTTTTGACTCCGTCGTAAAATGTGCTGATGGCTCTTCATGATGATCTTGATACCCTTTTTAAGCTAAACTTAGTTTAGTTTTTATGTTAATTTGGCTGAATATTCGCTTCTAGAAATTTATTAAGAAAAATATTTTTTTAAATAACATTTAAAAAAATATCTCTTATCCAGACCACGGAGGACGAAGTCACGTTTTGTAAACCACAATTTCTGTGTAATAAAAATTTAAAAATTAATTTTTTTTACTTATTTACTCAACACGAAAGTTGTGTTTTGTAAAACAAAACTTTCAAAGTCGCGTTTTGCAAACCGCGACTTCCCCCTACGTGGCCTGAATGAGTATTTTTCAAATGTTATCTAAAGTGAGGTATTTTTCCCAATAAATTTCCAAAAAGGGAATATTGAGCCAAATTACCCTTTTTCTCATTGTTTTAAAAATAATAATCTTTGTTAACTTAGCATTGAGTTTTGGATTGGATGTTACTACGTTCTTGGTATTGTTGTTGTGGATGTTGCACCCTTAGTAGGGGTGTTTAAAAATATCTAATACAATCGATTCGATTATCTATTGATTCGATCAGAAATTTTAAATATTTGATCTAATTTTTATTTTTGGATTAGATATTTTATTCGATTTCTAATTTTTTGAAGTAGATATAGATCACAATATTTTAAATTTCTGATTATCTGGATATCCGAGTATCCTACAATTAAAAATTTCATAAATACTAATCACATTATATTTAACAAATTGATGCTTTTGAAAAACTCGTGGTTCAAACTAAACGGGTAGACATGGCTAACTTGCTTCCATACGCCAATATAAATTATTACAGTCGTTTCAAGGAGAGTAGATTATTGTATGCCAAAAGTCTTTGTTTATAAATTATAAATTGTGGTTAATTAATAAATAAAGTAGGTAGATATTTATTAATCTATTGAGTGATCAAGAATATTTATATAATTTTATTTTATATGAGTTAAAATTTTGATATTAACTTTTAATTATCTATCTACTCTACTTAAAAAAATAGGGTTGATAACTTGGGGCATTAATTAAAGACCCATTCAATGTTAAGTACCTGGACCACGCCAATAATACATCAATATGTAACAACGGGAGTCGCCACCAATCTTTTTTATTTTAGATTAGGTGAGATTGGATCACCTGAAAACTCGGTTATTTTAATAAAACTTATTTTGTCGTTTTTATTAAAACAACGAGTTTTGGTCTGCGAAACCAGAAAAACAAGTTCGGGAGTCGGTTACGTGTGGGGAATGGTGAGCACCCCCACAACGCCCAAAAATTGGTACATGTCGATTACTTTAGTGTTTTAATGATGAAAATTATGAATTCGAATTAAATTAAAAATTGTGATCCCTTAAAAGAATATTTTTTCATATAAAAGAAAATTTACACCCCAACACTCGGGGCATAATTTCCGTGTATAAAAGAAATTTACACCCCTACGCTCAGGGCATAATTTTCGCTAGACTCCCGAATAAAGAGAACTTATTTTGAAATTTATAATTTAGGATTAAAAATAATATTTTTGTAATAGGGATTAACGAAAAGCAACACCCCTTACGATTCGAGGTACGTTTTTCACGATAATCTATAATAAAAGATTTTAAATTTTAATTAAACAATATATGTTGTGAATAAAATAACGAAAAACAACGAACAATAATAAAAGAGCAAAGAGATGAGAGAAAGAGAGAGATTTGTATTATTCTCAAATATAGAATTGTGTGTACAATGCCTTCAGTAAATCATCTATTTATAGGCATAAGAAGTACATAATACATTAAACTTTAATTAATGTAAATAATATTCCTAAAGAGAAAGTAATTCAAATCTCTATGATAAAGTTCTTATCATGATAGACATCCACATAGATAAATATTCATAACACTCCCCCTTGGATGTCTATGAAGATAATGTGCCTCGTTAAAACCTTACTAAGATAAAAACCCATTGGGAAAAAAATCTTTAGTGAAGGAAAAAGAGTACACACATCTTTGATACGCATAACATGTTGCCTCATTAAAAACCTTATCAGGAAAATCCATTGGGACAAAACCCCGGTCAAGGGAAAAAGAGTGCAACGCGTATTTACTCTCCGTCATGAAAACACCACAGAAGGTCTTTGAATATTCATAATTTAATCTTGAATATTATTTTCTAAAGATAGTGAGGGATGAAATTTCGGAGTAATATGTTCCATGATATATCCACATTTCAATTGAGATATACATCTTGCATTATCTCTACACAAGATAGCTTTGTATCATATCTTGTGAAAGTAAATCTACATATCTTTTGGATATGTTGGGTCAATGGTCTTAGCCAAAAACATTTTTGGCTTGCCTCGTGCATAACAATTATTTCTACAAGATTTGAGGAGACATCAACGAATGTTTGAATATCTAAAGGTAATGATCTTTGTATATCCATAGATATTTCTTGACCAACTAATGTATGTGTTGCTTCAAGACCAAGAAAAATATAGTTATCTTTATTCACACCCAATAATCTTACAATTATTGGGATACTCAATGGATATGCTTTATTCATATTGAATCTCGATAAGATTCTTTCAGCATGTGTCTATTCATAGACAAAAACGCATATTTAAATGTCCAATCCTTAGGTGGAAACAAAACCACATCTCAAGATTCTTTTTCTCAAATCATTTCCTTAAATAAACAAATGCTTTGAAAGCTCTTAGGAGTTCTAATAATATTTAAATTATCGTAATGAATCTTGATCCAAACTCCTTTTATAAAAAGCATAAGAAAATATGATCATTCTTATAGTATTTCCTCAATTAGTACTCACTAAGGCGATTATACCAAATGCACCAAAATATTCGATGAGACATGTCTAAATAAATTTTTTCAGAAATTTCCAAATGCTTCTAGCATTCTAAGTCCGTCAAGGATAACTTTCTTTTTATAGGGATCCACAAAACGACTAGAAGTATATAAAATATTTCATAACTGCCAAAGTAATTGCATCCACCATGAGGTATTTAGAAATCTTCATAAATTATAATTATGTTGTATTTACGACTACTTATTTGTGCCTCACTTGCATTACACCTTTAGGTGTTTTGGACTGTTGGTCAAAATACTTCTCTTTTAGAATTTCAAAACATTTTTCTACATTGGTCAATTCAATATCTATACTTTTGGATAGATTTCTATACAATATCTTCATTCTACAATATCCTTATTTTTTTCTTTACTTCTATAGATGTATTCTACGTAAAATTATTTGCAAAATTGTTGTCTACAACTTTTCTATTTTGGTTCAATTCTCGTAGTGACATAACTCATCGAGATCTCTTCAAGATTTCAAACTTTATTTCAAGTACATGAAACTCTTCTAGAGTTTTATTATTAGTTATGTCTTGGGTCTCTTCAGAAGCACTCGCCTCCAATATATGACCATTTCATATTACTTTCCATTTACAAGAATTTTGATCATTGGAACCATTTCAACTATCATGCTTCAGGCATGATTTACATCCATTTGGTCTAACATGTAATTTAAACTTAGAGCATTTTCAGCTGGTATATGAGACTTGATTACTCTCATTAGGTCAGTAAATATGTCTGGCATTTGACATACAATAACTTGAATTATCTTATGAACTTTTAATTCATATTCGAGGATCTATATAATTATAATTCATTTTCCTTCTTTATCCAGCTGATTATTCTCTCCCCTGATGTTGAGAAAAATCATCTCATAAATGATTCTCCAATTAATGTTTAAGAGTTTAAACATAAAAGGAGACTCATACTCAATATATATTCTCAACCCTTTTATTTACCCATTTTGTGCGTTGTGGTGGAGCAATTCATATCACACATTCAAAAATTATAAAATAGGAAATGTATGGCTTCTGACCAAAAAACCAATCATAACGGGGAGTTTATTATAACTCGTTGCGTATAAGTTTTGCTATATGGAAACACCATATAAATAATAACTCTTTTGTTCTCATAGTTTAGCTATTAAAGAGGAGACATCCAATTAAAAGTTTGTTAAACTGTATTTTTTATAACTAATAGGCTTTGTAACTACTGATATAGCCTAAAATATAAACCCACAAGCTTTTGCAAGACGAATAGTCTAATTGCATAATATGAATCCTTTTAGAATCAATCTCACAAACTTCTGGTTGTAAGTTGATAAAACAATGTAGATGCATCTACTAAAATCATATAAAAATTTTCACATTTGTGGATATATGGGCTCATATTTCGTTTAGATATGCAAGACATGCAGTCTCAGCTTTAGTACAAAAACTTCAAGTTCTTTTGGTAAGTGGGATCTTAATCATTTCCTTTGAGAACAAGCAACACAAAAATTTTGTGTTCTTTCGATAAGTGAAATTTAATCAATTCCTTTGAGAGCAAGCACCACAAGAACTTTAGGTTCTTTTAATAAATGTGCATATAAATCTCAGTAGCTTTCGCATCATTATTGATCAGGATGGTCTAACCGATCATACCAACTATATACAAGTTTGTATATACATTTCTGAATTTCGTAAACTCCTGGTTTACCATAACATGTGATTCAATCTCACTCGTACATGTCAAGTACGACCATCGAAATTGTTCCTTTGAATAGGAATATATTTAGCTCTTTCAGAGCTTTCAATGAAAATTATCTTTTGGTAGCAATATATAGATCTTCTAGAGCTTTCAACTGACCTTTTGGCTACCGAACTTATATTTACATTGGTTTATTTCAAATGTCAATTGATAACATATGTTATCTATAATTCTCAAAGGGATATTTTGCGAACTCATATTGCTCTCTTAACTTCTAGTGGTGACGATATTATTACCATTAGCGGTAATTATTGCAATATTCGTAATTCTACACTTTTCATAATATGCTTTCTCTCAAAAATTTATTGCTCTTCTAGAGCATCAATATTTTCAGTACTTTGAGATATAGTACTCATATTATTCCCTTGTATTTAAATGGGAAAATATATCTTATGTTTATGTTGAGCATAAATCGTCACCATAGATTATATTTGACAACTAATCATGTTAAACAAAATAAATAAATAAATATCATAATATATAAATATAAAACGTAAATAATTAATGTGTGTAAAGTAAATAAACATAAAGAAAAATAAATAAAAAGATAAATAATTTTCTTTAAAGTTTTGAGAATAATTAGAAGATGATTTATTTCCTTCAAGGATTATAAGAAAATCAACAACGTCCAAATGGGTTGGACCAACAATGACCAAATAAAGTTGGACCAATATCATCTTCGTCATTTTTCGCAAACAAAATTTTCTTCTATTTTCTTCCCTTTATCATTCAATTATTGTTGATTTTTCAACGTACGACAAGTACGAGACCAATGGTTTATAACATCGCATTGGTATTAAAAAAGATTTTACTTCATTAGAATGATCTTTATCACTCTTGTCATCCTTATAACCTCACTACCGGTGGGTTGAAGTATCCTTAAAATGACCATATTTTCCATGCCTATATTCATGGTTTCAATCACGACCACAACTTCTAATGTGACTTTTATTCTCTCCATAATATTATCTCACATTCACTTCAGGGAATGGAGTAGAGCCAGTGGGCCTTTGAAACCTTTTTCACATATCCTTATCACAGAGAACAAAGATTTAATCCTCGTACGCGACATTGTTAAACCAGTCCACAAGGTCCTTTAAAAACCTCCTTTGAGACCAATAGCCTCGTAGAACTGGATGTCCAGCCAATATACTTGGATTATATCGAAGTTACTTTACCAATTAAGTAGTGATTTACCATGTTTGCATTCACTTCAGGGAATGAAACGGATTCAATAATTGCATAGAATAAACATCATGCTTGCATTCACTTCAGGGAATGCCTCCCACAATTTTTTTTTTGATCAAGACGATTTTTTCGTAACTTGAACTTGGGAGAAGTCTATAGTCGATTTTTTGACAAGGAAGAATGATTGCTTTTGAGAAAATATAGACTTTATAACAATCTTCTTGTAGATTCAAAGTCATCATGATTTATCGCACTTTAAAATCGTATTTTAAAGAATGAAAATAAAAGTAAAGTTTAACGATAATGAGTTTCCTCTCGAGGACAATGGAGACATAGCAAATGACTAATACAGCTTCTCATAATTTCTTTACGTCATATCTCTTACCACGCCATTTAAAGATATCATGTAAAACTCAAAGCACAATTAAAGATATCAATTTTTATCAATAGAAAAATCAAAAGCAAATATTGATCTTTAATTATAAACTAAAAAAATTAAAGAAATTTAATAACTCCCAATCGATAACGTTCTTCTTCCACGATTTTATTTGGGAACTTATTGGTATGAAAAACGGTAAATATATTTAGAAGGATAACATGATAGACTGAAGTGCATAAAATAGAACTATTTGGGATCAAAATAGAATTAAAGAAAGGTATATGATGACTAAATTGATCATACCAAAAACTATGGATGAGTTTGCAACTATTTTTTTTCAATGAAATCACGTGCACCATTAGAAGTAATGTCTGATGAATTATTAAAGAATAGTTCTAGTTTTATAACTTTTCTTTTCATTAAAAAAACACAAGAAGTAGTAAATGGTTTCAAATCGATAAGGGTGGTTTGAATCAAAATTATAGAAGTAATTATAAAGGTAAAGCATCAAGAGGAAAAAAACTTGCTAACCTTTGCTTCTTCACTTACGATTCTTGACATCAAATATTTTTCAAAAAATCAAACTAAGTGGTTGATGTGTTGTAGATGAATCTGATCTTCGATGTAATTAATTATTGCTTTGGAGCAAGTCGTGCTGATAACGTGTTGTGAATAAAATAACGAAGAACAACGAACAAGAATAAAAGAGCAAAGAGATGAGAGAAAGAGGGAGATTTGTATTATTCTCAAATATAGAATTGTGTGTACAATGCCTTCAGTAAATCATCTATTTATAGGCATAAGAAGTACATAATACATTAAATCTAATTAATGTAGATAATATTCCTAATGATAAAGTAAGTCAAATTTCCATGATAAAGTTCTTATCATGATAGACATCCACATAGATAAATATTCATAACAATATATAAATATATTTTATTCAATAAATAATTCATACAACTTAAAGTATACAAACATGACATAAAAATATAAAAACATACAAATAATTAAAGAACATTGTAAATAATTCATACAAAGATATTTATTACAAAAAAAACGACATTAAAATAAATACAAAGATAAAGATCAAAATTTATCTTACTAGAAGCTTGAATGAAGAACTTCGATCGACCCCTAACAAGATCTTCGCATCATCTGACTATAAAAACAACGACCCCAACAAATCTCAGCAGGACCCCGATTGAATAACTGATCGAACCATCGAAAGGGCACTGCCCTTGAGGTTCGAAAGGGGCACTGCCCGCTTTGCTTGCCATTTCTCCATGGCTTAATTATTTGTGTCTTGTGCAAAGCCCCCCCCCCCCCCACACACACACTGAGGAAGAAATGGGTATTACAACTGCCCCCTTTGCTCATTGTTATGTAACAGGAATAGAGTAAAGATAAAATAATAACCATTTTATGTTCGGTCAGGTCTGGGTTCCTTTCTATGGCCATCGTTTTTTTCCTGAACTCTGCTTGATCCGCTCGGCCGTTCTCATTGAAAAAATCTTCAAAATGCAATGATCCGTTGGAGAGAAAATCTTCAAACTATGGAGACCCGTGGAGGAAGCAAAATGAGTTCGGCTTGCTACGACTTTAACGACGGCGCAATACCTGGAAAAAACTTGACCTAGCTGCAATACTAATGAAGATGCAAGGTCTGCAAAACTTGATCCGGCTGCAACACTGAGGAAGAAACAGGATCGGATGATGAACGTTCTAGACAGTTGATCTGAAAAATACCTCCAGCTCGGCTTCTAGATTTCTTTTGCATTTTTCCTAAATGCACAGGGATCAACGGTTTTGACTTGCCTTTACCAGTAGCCGTTTGCTTTGGGCTAGTTGTACCATTCCCCTGGGTACAATCAGTTTGTACCAATCATGACATTGAATTTTTCCAAAGGATTTATTTTCCTTTGATCATTCGTAAAAATAGATTTTCGATGAACATTTAAATTATCCATTGTCTTAAACTTTACCGTGTTTAAGCATGTTGTGCCGACATTTCTGTTGGAATTACCAAAAATAACTTTGATTTAGCTGCAACTCTGACAAAGAGACGAGATCAAATGATGAAATTAAGAAATTCTTGTTTTTAGGAAAACTATCCTTATGAAAGGATGAAGTTAAGAAATTCCGGTTGTGAGAAGAACTATCCTTAAAAAGGATGAAATTAAGAAATACATATTTTGAGAAAAAATATCCTTATGGAAGGATGGGAATAAGAAATTCTTGTTTTCAGAGAAAAGTCCTTATGGAATGATGGGAGTAAGAAATTCTATTTTCAGAGAAAAGTCCTCATGAAAGGATGGAATTAAAAAATTTCGGTTTTGAGAAAAACTATCCTTATGGAAGGATGGGAGTAAGAAATTCTTGTTTTCAGAGAAACGTCCTTGTGAAAGGATGGGAGTAAGAAATTCTTCTTTTCAGAGAAAAGTCTTTATGAAATGATGGGAGTAAGAAATTCTTGTTTTCAGAGAACTTATGAAAGAATGGAATTAAGAAATTCGGGTTTTGAGAAGAAAAAAAACTATCCTTATGAAAAGGATGAAATTAAGAAATTCTGGTTTTGAGAAAAAACTATCCTTATGAAAGGATGAAATTAAGAAATTCCGGTTTTTAGGAAAACTATCCTTATGAAATGATGGAATTAAGAAATTCTTGTTTTGAGAAAAATCGTCTTTAAGAAAAGATGGATAATAAATTCCAAAAAGATTCTTAAAAAATGATGGAATTAAGATATTCATGTTCTGAGGAAAACTATCCTTAAGAAAGGATGGAGTTAAGAAACTCATGTTCTGAGGAAAACTATCCTTAAGAAATGATGGAATTAAAAAATTCCAGATTTGAGAAAAATGTCCTAGTGAAAGAATTGATTTTAGAAAATTTCTTTGAGTAACAAGTGCAAAGTTAGTTTCTAGAAATGTATTTATGCAAATGGTATGCATGCGCATGTTTTTGTGATGATGCAAAGATGCATGAAATTCTTGTCGGAATACTTAAGTGAATGCTTTATGACAACCAGATGCCATGATGTATGAACATGTTTGGTGTTGCAATGATGCATGTGTTTTCATATATGTTCTCATGGAGATGCGTGAATTTCTTGCAGAAGTCCTCTTTTTTGGCTTAGCTTAGTCTTCTAAATCATTTTTGTTCAACATTTGCCCCAACAAAAGTTTGCCTCCCAAGCTTCATTATCCACATTCTTTTTTGAATTTGAACTTCTAAGCTGAATGATCCCGATTTCATCTCATTTTTTTCTCTTTTCCAAGAAAATTGATTGGCTCACCACCACTGACGAAGGCGAAATCAGAAAAAGTTGATTCTGGAGCTTCATGGCATGGAGTTATGACCCTGAAAATGAAATGAAACATTAGTTAGTAATTTGTTCGGAAATATTTTACCGTTTTTATCTGGATGTTTGAGCTTTTTGCGTATTCGGCCTTCTTCAGGGATAAAGGTTGGTCATCATGTTGTTGCCTCCGTGTTGAGGTCTTTTAGTCTTCTTTTCAGGACCCTTGTATGTAAGGATACCCCTAACCTCTTTTGGGTTCGACCATCTTTCTGTGGAGTTAATTGATCGGTTGAATGCCTCATCATTTTCGTCTGAGACTACTCTTTGAAACGAACTCGAAGCTTGAAGTCTGTTTTCGCTTTTCCTTAAAGGGATTTCATTGTTCTCATGGTCGCGTTATGTTTTCCCCCGATCGGGTCTCTAAATTTGATTTTGGTTCATGGTAGCTCATCACTTTTAGCTCAGGTGAAGTGTTATGGTCGATGGTTGACATGGTCATTTAAGGTGCGAAAGTCTAACTCGGCATCGGAGGCTCGCTTTCTAAACTCGTCGGGGAATGCTCTAAGATTGGGGTCTTGTAGAGGCGTGGTGTCTATATGAGCGCAGAGGTTATTCGAAAATTCCTCTAGATCGGGCTCTTGCATAGGTCCAACATGATATTAGATTGGCCGACTTTGCTTTATCTGATATCTGCTGGCATGGGGCATCCTTGGGACCAGTTTCAAAATTTTGAAATGTAAATGCAGGGTGCATGTTGTGAAGGTATTGATTCATAAATGGTTCTCGTGGCCTGAATTCACAGGATTTATTCGCAAATTTTGAATGTTGCATTGATATCTAGGGACTAGATTTTCTCCCGATGATAGAATTTTTTTTCAAATTAGGAACCAGTCGCGAATCAATACTTCATGCTGGTGGAATGCAAAAATCAAATTGTTATAATGGTGTCATACAATTAATACGAAGTGAATAATCTAATGCAGTGTGATCACCAAAAAAGAAAATGGATTAGTTCATAATAAAAGAATTGAATGAATGAATCGAATGATGAATAAGACAAATTTAACAGTAAAGCACATTGTACATAAATGACAGATAAAGGCATCAAAACCTAAATAGTGTGACTGCTAACGGGCATAGTTTTACATTGGCTATAAGATGTTGGCTCATACGGCTCGCTATATGTGGTTTTGGTTTTAAAGTAACGGTACCCAAACTGTCGCTAGGACATCGATTTGGGAGGATATATTTCCTTAGGTCTACACGGAGATAAAATCTCACAAAAACAAAAGGACATATATTCCGGAAGCAATCCACATTCATGCACGGAGGGGTACCTTAAGAATGAGTAGTTTCTCGCTCCCACTTAGAAGGGACAAAGCTCGGTGTAGAGCTTATGATATGCAAGATCAGAAAAAATAGATTTTAAAAAACTTTTTGTAAAAAAAGGATCACTAAATAAATTGAATCGAAGTAATGATTTCCATTTATTAAAGCAAGAAATAATCGACTCTTGGCTTGACTCTCTAAAAGAATGGTCCCCAATTAAGTCGCAAAGCTGTAACAACAAGGAGTCGCCACCATTTTTTATTTTAGATTAGGTGAGGTTGGATCCCCTGAAAACCCGGTTATTTTAATAAAACTTGTTTTGTCATTTTTATTAAAACAACGAGTTTTGGTCTGCGAAATCAGAAAAATATGTTCGGGAGTCGGTTATATTTGTGGAAGGGTGAACACCGCCACAACGCTAAAAAATTGGTACATGTCGATTACGTAGTGTTTTAATGATGGAAATTATAAATTTGAATTAAATTAAAAATTGTGATCCCTTAAAAGAATATTTTTTTTCGTAAAAAATAAAATTTACACCCCAACTTTCGGGGCATAATTTTCGTGTATAAAAGAAATTTACAGCCCTACGCTCAGGGCATAATTTTCGTTAGACTCCCGAATAAATGGAACTTATTTTGAAATTTATAATTTAGGATTAAAAATAATATTTTTGTAATAGGGACTAACGAAAAGCGGCACCCCTTACAGTTCAAGGTAAGTTTTTCACGATAATCCCTAATAAAAGATTTTAAAATTTAATTAAACAATATATAAATATATTTTATTCATATAAATAATTCATAGAACTTAAAGTATACAGACATGACATAAAAAATATAAAAACATACAAATAATTAAAAGAACATCGTAAATAATTCATACAAAGATATTTATTACAAAAAGCTGACATTAAAATAAATACAAAGATAAAGATAAAAAATTACTCTACTAGAAGCTCGAATGAAGAACTTCGATCGACCCCTAGCAAGATCTTCGCATAATAATATTACTCGAGAGAATATGTGGTTATAATCCAGACATAAAATGGGTATTACAAATTAAACTGAGAATTTAATTAAAATGCAAAGGGAAAAGAGATATTCAGCCAAAATAAAACATTGGAAGATTAGAGAAACTATTTTTTTGGAAAATTCGTACCTAGGGGAGGGAGAAGGGAAAATTTGCTCCTACCGGGTCTAGAATGTAACGCCCCAGTTTTGGGCCTAGATGTTTTAGGCATCGGTTTGGGTTAGTCGAACCTAGAGTTGGAGATTCGAGTCTTTAAGGACGGTTCAGGGAAATTATGGTTCGGGATAAGGTAAAAATATGGTAAAACTTTTTAAAATCATCTAAAATGATATAGATGGGTTTGGTAAAATCAATTTTATAAAATGGATTTTGGAACAAGTATATTTTGGGCAGTGACCAAATTGTAAAGATTTAAAATTATGTAAAAGGTATGATTTTCAAAAGAGAGTCAAATTCTTAGAATCTTTAGGGAGCTTAATGGAAATTAAGACTTTTCTTTAATTTGCATGTGATTTTAATGTTTTAATTAAGTGGAAGAGGGTGATTTTATTAAAAGAGGTGGTTAAATTGTTAAATCATTTTTGACGTAACTTCTCTATTTCTCCGTCTCTTCAGCCAAACATTTCCTCTTTTCTCTCAATTTCCAGAATTCTTTTCATCCTTTTTCTCTTTTGATTCACAACTCTTTTCCAAAGATTCTACTCAAAGGTTTGCAAAGATTTCTTAAAGCTTCTTGAGTTGAAAACTTGCCAATTGAAAGAGAAGCAAGGATTGGAGGTAATTCCGTGCTACTCCTCTAATCAATGTTCTTTATGAAATTCCAAAGTATTTGACTCTTGATTTATGTTTTAAATTGAGGTTTTAATGATTGATTTGGTAAAAGTGCATAAATCTTGCTAAAAGATGAGATTAAAGGTGATTTTCGGTTGGGCACTGTTTTTATTAATTTAAGAATGATTTTAAGGTTGATTTGGATGTTAAATGATGTTAATAATGAGCTTTGATCATAATAATCCCGAAATCATTGAGATCTCTAATTGTCTAGGTTGTTAGTTTTGGGGTTTTGGCTAGGAATTGTGAAATTTGAGTTGCTGGAGGTATAAGGATGATATTAAGGTGTTTTGGATGTTAATTTATAGTTAAAATGGGTTGAAAGTGTTGTTGATGGTTGGGTTAAGTTTAGTGATCAATCGAAGGTGATTTCGGTTGTTTCGTATGGGTATTTTGGTGCCTTTGGGCAGAGCTGTAGGATTTTAGTGTTTTCTAGTGGTTTTAATGCATTGAGATGCATTAATCATCTGTCCATGTGTGGTGTAAACAGGGGAGGATCTTTTGGAAGCAAACGGTGAAGATCCGGGGGCTTCAGACGCTTGATTTTCGTGTTGGCATTTGAGGTTTCGTAAGTCGGTGAGTGGAAATGGGATTTCGAGCTTTGAAACTTTATAAAAGTGGTTTGGAACTTAGTGTAAGTTTGAAATGCTTTGCTAATTTCGGAACTAAGTAAAGTGATTTTCTCCCTCGGATTGTGCTATTATGAGCTTATGGATGCACTTGTTTTTATATGTGTTTACCTATTGTTTTAAAGCATGATTTGAGCATATAATTTGTTGTTTATGATGCCATGTTGTTGAAGGATGCACTAGGTAAGTGATCCTTGTTAGTATGAGTTTATACTTGTTTTATGAAGCATGGTTTAATGCTTGGAATATGGTTTATTGTGAATGCTTTGAAAAACAGTGAGGTTGGTATTAAAAGTGAATTATATTGTCAAGTGATGTTGTGTAAAGTGTTTTGCAAATGAAATCGAATATAGTTAGCCGGCTATAGGATTGAGTGCACTATAAATAAGTCGCCTTGGATGTTGAGGGGTTGTGATTGTACCGGAAACTCCATCCAAGTACCCTAACGATTGAGGAATGTTTAAGGTGTCGCAATGGTGGAGGATAGCTCCCGTGTGTGAACCTTGTATGGTGTCTTGTCTCTCGTTAGTGGGATATACATCTACCGATGAGTGGTGTTGGAGGGGTTGTGATTGTACCAAATACTCCACCACGGGTGTCACAACGGTAGAGGGTAGCTCACGTGTGTGAGCCTTGAGGTGTCGATAGAGTGCATGAAGTGTTTGGGACAACACTTGGTAATTCGTGTATTCGATATGCTTTTTGAGAAATGAGAATGTTATTGATCACTTGAGAGACAATATAATTGATTAATTGTTATGGAAATGTTTATGGATGCATAACATGAAAAATGCATGTGTTACTTTAAAAGCTTTGCATATTGGTAGATATGCATGGAAGGCTTGATTTATTTGTTAGCAATGGATTTTGTTGTGAAGTATTTGATACTTGTTGCATGGTGTAAACATGCTGATTTTAATGATGAAGTGCACGGATTTCAAAGAGGGCATGATGGTTTTCAAAAGTGTGATAATGGTTTAAGCATTGATGGTGTTTTTGGTTCTTGAGCATTCCTCACTAAGCTTGTATGCTTACGCTCTCTTTAGTCCATCAATGCAGATAACTAAGTGTTAGGAGGCAACAACTTGCAAGGAGATCTAAGAAGACTTCACTTTGAAAGTATGTTTCGGTTATAAACTAGAGTAATAACGGCAATGGGGGATTTCAAGTTTTGTTTGGGTGATGTGTATAAACACCCTTTGAGCATGTTTACTATACATTTTTTTACTTGTAAAAGGCCTTTAACTATAGTTTGAAGTATTGGTTTGAGTTTTGACTCTTGAGTGGTTCTTTTGCTAGGTTGCATGCCACTAGATTTACATTGATGCAATTGGTCATGCTTTGATGCTAAAAATGTTGCATATGTTTGAGGAATAACGTTTATGTATGATGTACGCATGTTAGAAACATGTTGGATTGGTTTAAGTTGGAATTTTGGGAGAAAAACAAGCAAAATCTATCATTACAGGCCTAGGTGTTTCGAAACACTTGAGCCTGTATCGAAACGGGGTGCCTGAAATGGCCTTGGTGTATCAAAATGAGTAAGGTATGTTCCGGTACGATTTGTTACTAGAAACCATGGTTTCGAAACACTTCAAATGCATTTCAGTACGAGCATGTGTTTCGAAATAGGGCTTTATTGTTTCAAAACAAGTGACAGTTATGTTAGTTAATGGAATGTTATGTGTTTCGGAACAAGGCTTTAGTGTTCCAAAATAGGTGGCAGTTAAGTTGGTTGATGGCATGTTCTAGAGTTCTAATTCCTTGCGTTTTAGTCCCTAAATGTTGTGGATGTAATCGAATGTGTATGAATGATTATTTTGAGCTGAGTTTTGACAGAGATGCATGTAATGAGACAAATTAAATGATGGTAACACTAAAATGACTTAAGTCTCTGCGAATTAGAAAAATTACAAAATGGTCCCTAAAAGCGATAATCGGATGAAATTGATGTATGTTTGAATTTGCAAATGATCCACTGTAGTTTAAAACACATAGGAACCTAATTTTCATCAAGATAAAAAGAAAAAAATAGGGTCGTTTCTTGAGGTAAACCTTTCTGGTTTACTTTAATATTCCCCGTGTGACTCGTTCGGTTTGGTCTACCGGCTAGGCCGGGTCGAGAGGGTTACATTTGGTGGTATTAGAGCCGGGTTTCAAAAGAATGGGATGATGGTAAATTAATGGTAAGTCAATGTGATGTGTTTGTATGTGCTCGATGATGTTTGTTTTGCACGGTGAATGTCATAAACATGTTAATGTTATCAAATGATGGTGATGCTATGTATGATGATTGTGATATGAGTGTGAGTTGTTATATGTGGTGATAATGTGGGCTGAATCTTGTTGATTCGGATGCATGATGGTTGAGACATGTATGTTGTATGCTTTGTGCTATGTTTGGGGAAAATTGGGATGCCCATTGCCTTATTACTATAATGAAATGTTTTAAATTGAATTTCAAGTCTTGGATCCTTGCTAGAAGCTGGCCTGATTTCTTGTTTTGTTTTATATTCATGCCTTAATGATAATAGCACAATGGGACCGAGGTGAGAGCTACGTTCATGGTCAGTTGCTCCTCTTGGTGAGCAAAGGAATCAAGAGAACGAGGTTCTGCCTAGTGTGAATTTATCTAGTCCACCGCCACCACCACTTGGGGTGAGGAGCAAGTGCAACACGGACCAACTAGTCCGGTGTTGGGTGATGCACGCCTTTGGTATAGGTGATGACTGGAGCATTCCAGGCTGATGTTGCTGAAGTGAAAGTGCAAGCACCTGCTGCTGGGCAAGTGGGTTTGTCGTTGGAACGCTTGCAAAGTTTGGGAGGCGTTGAATATCGTGGAATGTTTCCTGAAGCATCCGAGGCTTGGATGGCTAGTACGATCCGGATTTTGGATCAGATGAGATGTAATGATGCACGCAAGTTAGAATGTGTTGTCTGTTTATTACATGGTGATGCATATGCTTGGTGGACGACTTTGATCGCGGCCATGGAACCCAATGAGGTGGATTAGGAGTTCTTCCAGACTTCCTTTAAAAAGACGTATCTGGAGTTAGATACTTGGATGATAAGAAGCGGGATTTCATGTCCTTGGTGCAAGGTAACATGACAATAGCTGAGTATGAGGTCCAATTCGTACGTTTGAGTCAGTATGCTTCGGAATTGGTGCCGATTGATAGGCATCGATGTGATCGCTTCCGTTATGGCTTGGTGAAAGAAGTGAAGACTTTCATGCTCGCTTCTGATTATACTGATTTTGATGTGCTGGTGATGTGAGCCAAGGATATAGAGCAGAGTTTGTGTTTGACCTCTCGCGTTGGTGGTTCTAGCTCGAGTAAGAGAGCTGCAGATTCTGGTCCTAGTGGTGGATAGAACAAGAGAAATCGTGATCGCAGATATCGGCCTAAGGCGAGGCGAGGTAATTTTGAGCGAGGTGCACCAGCTCAGGGTAACAGGGTGAGGTTTGAGCAGAATACTTGCTAGTCATGTGGATCGCGAGAGCATTTGAGGCGAGATTGTCCTCGCGTGGCTCGTAAGGCGCAGGCTCTTGTGGCTGGGGCTAATTCTCATTGGAACTGTGGATCAGCTGATCATATGAGGCATGAGTGTCCTTTGCTAGCTAGAGTTGGTCAAGAGCGAGCACCTGTTGTTACACCATAGAGAGGCCGTGGGCGCGGCCGAGGTAATTTCCAATAGAGGGAGGATGAGCAGAGAGGTGTAGCTCATGTTGTTGTTGTTCAACCTGAGGGTGGTGGTCCTACGAGAGTGTATGCACATCGCGAGGGACGTAACGACACCGACGTGATTGCAGGTACCTTCACCTTGCAATCACTATTATTTTTAGCTTTAATTGATTCTGGATCTACGCATTCATACTTCTTGAGTGAGCATGCACATTTGCTTGATATCCCTGTTGAGATGCTAGATGTAGGAATGCATGTAATAAGCTTTTTTGGTGAAATTGTTGTTACGAGAAAACTCTATAGGAGATATCATTTATCTGTTCAAGGCCATATGTTTTCATTTAATTTGATGGAGTTGCCTTTCAATGGTTTTGATGTGATTCTTGGAATGGATTGGTTGTCTGAGCATAGAGCTGTAGTTGATTTTGATGTTAAGTGAGTTATCTTGAAACTTGTTGATGACTACGAAGTAGTAATCGTAGGCGAGAATGTGAAGTTCCCGTCTAATGCAATTTCGGCTCTTGAAGCGAGTCGGATGATGAAGTTGGGTTGCGAAGCTTTTCTAGCTTATATGATGAACCCAGGTACAAAGGAGGTGTGAGTGCAAGACATATGAACAACATGTAACTTTCTGGGTGTCTTTCCGGAAGAGTTGCCTGGTTTGCCACCGAACAGAGAAGTTGAGTTTGGCATTGAGTTGTATGAAAATATGACTCGAGTGTCTATTGCTCCTTATCGGATGGCACCTAAAGAATTGAAGGAGTTGAAAACGCAACTTCAAGAGTTGCTTGATCGAGGGTTCATAAGGCCAAGTGTTTCACCTTGGGGTGCACTGGTCTTGTTTGTAAAGAAGAAGGATGGCATGATGCATATGTGTATAGATTATCGGCAACTGAACAAGTTGACGATTAAGAACAAGTACACTTTGCCAAGGATTGATGATTTGTTTGATCAGTTTCGAGGTGCTTTAGTGTTTTCAAAGATTGATTTGAGATATGGTATTATCAACTGAAGTTTAAAGATGTAGATGTACCCAAGACAGCTTTTCGGACAAGGTACGACCATTATGAATTCTTAGTGATGCCGTTTGGGTTGACAAATGCACCGACTGCATTTATGGATATGATGAATCGTGTGTTCCTTGAGTTCTTAGATCAATTTGTGGTAGTGTTTATCGATGATATTCTCGTGTACTCGCGTACCGAGGAGGATCATGATAAGCATTTGAGGATTGTGTTGCAAGTGTTGTTGGAGAATCAGCTTTATGCTAAGCCGAGAAAGTGTGAGTTTTGGCTCATGGAAGTAGTTTTTCTTGGACATGTAGTGTCGGCTGAGGGTATTCGGGTTGACCCACACAAGATCGAGGCGGTGATGAATTGGAAAACGCCTAAATCGGTGACAGAGGTGCGTAGTTTTCTTGGTTTGGCTGGATATTACCGAAGGTTTTTCTAAGATTGCTGCTCCTTTGACTAAGCTGTTGCAAAAGAATGTTCTCTTTGAATGGACGGATGTTAGGAAACAAGCTTTCGAGAGGTTGAAGGAAGCTTTGATGCAAGCTCCTATCTTGATTCAACCAGAATTGGGTAAGGAGTTTGTGGTTTACAGTGATGCGTCGTATATTGGTTTAGGTTGTGTGTTGATGCAAGGTTGTAAGGTTGTGGCATATGCGTCTAGACAGTTGAAGGTGCATGAGCACAACTATCCTACCCATGATCTAGAGCTTGCTGCAGTTGTGTTTGCTTTGAAGATTTAGAGACATTACCTTTACGGTGAAAAGTGTGTGGTTTACACCGATCATAAAAGTTTGAAGTATCTGATGTCTCAGGAGGAGTTGAATCTTAGGCAACGAAGATGGTTGGAGTTTCTTAAGGATTATAATCTGACGATTGAGTACCATCCTAGAAAGGCCAATTTTGTGGTTGATGCTTTGAGTAGGAAGGTGGTTATTGAGTTGAGAGCGATGTTTGCTCGGTTGAGTATATCGCGTGATGGTGGGTTGATAGCCGAGTTACAAGTGAAACCTTCCTTGATTCAGTTAATTAAGGATAAGCAGTTGCTTGATGATTCGTTGGTGACTCATGTTCAGGATATAGCTGATGGTAATGCAATAGATTTCCGTTTCAATGATGATGGTGTTTTATGCTTTAAAAGTCGGATAGTTGTGTCGGAGGATGTTGAGTTGAGGCGCACTATTTTGACTGAAGCTCATAGCAGTCCTTTTGCTATGCACCCTGGTAGTACCAAGATGTACCGTGGTTTGAAATATGAGTACTATTGGGTGGGGTTGAAAAAGCGTGTGAAAGCTGAGCATCAGTTTCCTTCTGGTTTGTTGCAGACTTTGAGGATACCGAAGTGGAAATGGGTAAGGGTTACGATGGATTTTGTGTCTAATTTGCCTATGAAACCATCAAAGAAGAACTCCATTTGGATGATTGTAGATCGTCTTATGAAGTGTGCACATTTCCTGGCAGTGCATACTGCGTATACGTTGGATAACCTAGCGGAGTTGTATATTGCTGATATTGTGCGTCTGCATGGTGTGCCTAAGTCTATAGTGTCGGATAGAGATCTGAGGTTTACAGTGAGATATTGGGAGTGTTTACACCAAGCGTTGGGTACGCGTTTGAATTTTAGCACTTCGTATCATCCTCAGACGGGTGGACAATCGGAGAGAGTTATCCAGGTGCTGGAGGATATGTTGAGATGTTGTGTGATAGACTTCTAAGGTTCTTAGGAAAAACAATTGCCTTTGGTGGAATTTGCCTATAATAATAGTTTCCAGGCAAGTATACAAATGGCTCTGTATGAGGCTTTATATGGAAGAAAGTGTAAAATGCCTCTTTGTTGGGCAGAGGTGGGGTAAAAGTTGGTTTCCTTGTCGGATTTTCTTAAGGGAACAACTGAGAAGGTGTAGCTTATCTGTGAACGGTTGAAGGCTACTTCGGATCGTCAAAAGTCTTACGCAGATTTAAAGCGTAAGGAGATTGAGTTTGCGGTTGGAGATTACGTGTTTCTGAAGGTGTCACCTTGGAAGAAGGTGATGAGGTTTGGACGTAAAGGTAAGCTTAGTCTAAGATTTATTGGACCTTATGAGGTTGTGGAGCGAGTTGGTCGTGTTGCATACCGGTTGAGGTTGCCTCCTAAGTTGGAGAAGACTCATGATGTGTTTCTTGTTTCTATGTTGCGAAGGTATAGATCGGATCCATCTCATGTGATGCATGTTGAGGAGATTAAGTTGAATCCGGATTTATCTCATGATGAGGAACAAATGAGGATCCTTGATTCTGGTAGCAAAGTTCTTCGTGGTAAAACGATTGAACTTGTCAAGGTGTTGTGGCGACATCGGGGAGTTGAGGAGGCCACGTGGGAGAGCAATGTAGACATGTTGAAGCAGTTCCCGAATCTTTTTCCTTCGGGTAAAATTTTGAGGACGAAATTTCCTAAGTGGGGGAGAGTTGTAACGCCCCGGTTTTGGGCCTAGATGTTTTAGGCATCAGTTTGGGTTAATCAAACCTAGAGTTGGAGATTCGAGTCTTTAAGGATGGTTTATGGGAAATCATGGTTCGGGATAAGGTAAAAATATGGTAAAATTTTATAAAATCATCTAAATGATATAAATGGGTTTGGTAAAATCAATTTTATAAAATGGATTTTGGAACGTGTACATTTTGGGCAGTGACCAAAAATTAAAGATTTAAAACTGTGTAAAAAGTGTGATTTTCAAAAGAGAGTCAAATTCTTAAATCTTTAGGGAGTTTAATGGCAATTAAACCTTTTCTTTAATTGGCATGTGATTTTAATGTTTTAATTAAAGTAGAAGAGAGTGATTTTATTAAAAGAGGTGGTTAAATTGTTAAATCATTTTTGACGTAACTTTTCTGTTTCTCATTTTCTCTTCAGCCAAACATTTTCTCTTTTCTCTCAATTTTAAGAATTCTTTTCATTTTTTTCTCTTTTGATTCACAACACTTTCCAAAGATTCTACTTAAAGGTTTGCAAAGATTTCTTAAAGCTTCTTGAGTTGAAAACTTGCCAATTGAAAGAAAAGTAATGATTGGAGGTAATTTCGTGTTACTCCTCTAATCAAGGTTCTTTAATTAAATTCCAAAGTATTTGACTCTTGATTTATGTTTTTAATTGAGGTTTTAATGATAGATTTGGTAAAAATGCATAAATCTTGCTAAAAGATGAGATTAAAGGTGATTTTCGGTTGGGCACTATTTTGATTGATTTAAGAATGCTTTTAAGGTTGATTTGGATGTTAAATGATGTTAATAATGAGCTTTGATCATAATAATCCCAAAATCATTGAGATCTCTAATTGTCTAGGTTGTTAGTTTTGGGTTTTTGGCTTGGAATTGTGAAATTTGAGTTGCTGGAGGTATAGGGATGATATTAGGGTGTTTTTGGATGTTGATTTATAGTTAAAATGGGTTGGATGTGTTTTTGATGGCTGGGTTAAGTTTAGTGATCAATCGAAGGTGATTTCGGTTGTTTCGAATGGGTATTTTGGTGCCTTTGGGCAGAGCTGCGGGATTTTAGTGTTTGCTGGTGGTTTTAATGCATTGAGATGCATTAATCCTCTGTCCTTGTGTGGTGTAAACATGGTAGGATCTTTTGGAAGCAAACGGTGAAGATCTGGGGGGCTTCGGACGCTTGATTTTTGCGCCGACAATTGAGGTTTCGCAAGTCGATGAGTGGAAATGGGATTTCCAGCTTTGAAACATCTTTAAAGTGGTTTTGGGAACTTAGTGTAAGCTTGAAACGCTTTGCTAAGTTAGGAAGTAAGTAAAGTGATTTTCTCCCTCGGATTGTGCTATTATGAGCTTATGGATGCACTTGTTTTTATATGTGTTTACCTACTGTTTTAAAGCATGATTTGAGTATATAATTTGTTGTTTATGATGCCATGTTGTTGAAGGATGCACTAGGTAAGTGATCCTTGTAAGTATGAGTTTATACTTGTTTTATAAAGCATGGTTTAATGGTTGGAATATGGTTTATTGTGAATGCTTTGAAAAACGGTGAGGTTGGTATTAAAAGTGAATTATATTGGCAAGTGATGTTGTGTAAAGTGTTTTGCAAATGAATTCAAATATAGTTAGCCGGATATAGGTTTGAGTGCACTATAAACAAGTCGCATTGGTTGTTGAGGGTTTGTGACTGTACCGAAAACTCCATCCAAGTACACTAATGATCGAAGAATGTTTAAGGTGTCGCAACGATGGAGGATAGCTCCCATGTGTGAACCTTGTATGGTGTCCCGTCTCTCGTTAGTGGGCTATACATCTACCGATGAGTGGTGTTTAGGGGTTACGATTGTACCGAATACTCCACCACGGGTGTCACATGGGTGGAGGGTAGCTCTCGTGTGTGAGCCTTGAGGTGCATGTAGAGTGTATGAAGTGTTTGGGACAACACTTGGTAATCCGTGTATCCGATATGTTTTTTGATAAATGAGAATGTTATTGATCACTTGAGAGCCAATATAATTGATTAATTGTTATGGAAATGTTTATGGATGCATAACATGAAAAAAATGCATGTGTTACTTTAAAAGCTTTGCATATTGGTAGATATGCATGGAAGGCTTGATTTATATGTTAGCAATGGATATTGCTAAGAAGTATTTGATATTTGTTGCATGGTGTAAACATGCTTATTTTAATGATGAAGTGCATGGATTTCAAAGAGGGTATGATGGTTTTCAAAAGTGTGATAATGGTTTAAGCATTGATGGTTTTTTTGGTTCTTGATCATTCCTCACTAAGCTTGTATGCTTACACTCTCTTTTGTCCATCAATGCAAATAACTAAGTGTTAGGAGGCAACAACTTGCAAGGGGATCTAAGAAGACTTCACTTTGAAAGTATGTTTCGGTTATGAACTAGAGTAATATAGGCAATGAGGGATTTTAAGTTTTGTTTGGGTGATGTGTATAAATAGCCTTTGAGCATGTTTGTTATATGTTTTTTTACTTGTAAAAGGCCTTTAACTAGTGTTTGAAGTATTGGTTTGAGTTTTGATTCTTGAGTGGTTTGTTTGCTAGGTTGCATGCCTCTAGATTTACATTGATGTAATTGGTCATGCTTTGATGCTAAAAATGCTGCATATGTTTGAGGAATAACGTTTATGTATGATGTATGCATGTTAGAAACATGTTGGATTGGTTTAAGTTGGAATTTTGGGAGAAAAACCAGCAAAATCTGTCAATACAGGCCCAGGTGTTTCGAAACACTCGAGCCTGTATCGAAACGGGGTGCCTGAAATGGCCTTGGTGTATCGAAACGAGTAAGGTTTGTTCCGGTACGATTTGTTATTGGAAACCATAGTTTCAAAACACTTCAAAGGCGTTTCGGTACGAGCCCGTGTTTCGAAACAGGGCTTTAGTGTTTCGAAACAAGTGACAGTTATGTTAGTTAATGGAATGTTTTGCGTTTCGGAACAGGGCTTTAGTGTTCCGAAACGGGTGGCAAGTTGGTTGATGGCATGTTCTAGAGTTCTGATTCTTTGCTTTTAGTCCTTGAATATTGTGGATGTAATCGAATGTGTATGAATGATTATTTTGAGCTGAGTTTTGACAGAGATGCATGTAAGGAGACTAATTAAAGGAAGGTAACATTAAAATGTCTTAAGTGTCTGCGAATCGGAAAAATTACAAAATGGTCCCTAAAAGCGATAATCGGGTGAAATTGATGTATGTTTGAATTTGCAAATGACCCGTTGCAGTGTAAAACACATAGAAACCTAATTTGCATCTAGACAAGATAAAAAGAAAAAAAAATAGGGTCATTTATTGAGGTAAACCTTTCCGGTTTACTTTAATATTTCCCGTGTGACTCGTTCGTTTCGGTCTACCGGCTAGGCCGGGTCGAGGGGGTTACATAGAACCCACAACCTAGGAGGAGGGGAGTGTGTCAACTTAGAGCTTTTAACCACTTGCTCTAACGATTGTTGACAGAGAAACTAGTTTTTATAAAGAGAATGATGAAAAACTGTCATCGACGGATGTATAATTCGAAGTAGTGGGTAATGGGTTTAACTTTTCATATTTTGTGATAGTCCTTGTGTTTGTATTATTCGAATGTCTATTAGAATTTATATCTATATATTCAAATACATTAAATCTAAATACGTTAAAAATGTAGTTTAAAATTTATTGAATTATTTTGAATTAGGACTAAATTAATAGAATATATAAGTTTCGAGAACTGAAAATGTCATTATATCAAGCCTTGTTAGATATCCGTTTCAATTTTAACTGAAAAGTGACCTTATTGTAACCAAATTTTAATTGAGTGACATGTTTGTAACTTCACTAATAATTAAGTGATATGTTTGTTATCCGACGACAACATTTTAACGTCCATTTGCATTTAGAACATGTGAGTGACTCAATCATAACTAAAATATTAATTAAATGACCCAATTATAATTTTTAATAATTAAATGATTCAATCATAATTTTACTGATAATTGAATGACTTTCAATGTAGTTTACATTTTATATGAATATATGGTTCGTATTCCAAAAAAAAACAGAAATCCCTGCTAGCAGTCTTTTACAAGTAAAAATAGAACTGCTAAAAAACTATACAGATCGTAGTTTACCTTCTATTTTTAACAATTTTTTAATTTTTTTTAAATTATATATTCAATCGAATAAAATTAATGTAAAATTTATAAAAAAATTAGAGAAAAGAGATTTAAATAAATAAGTAAAGTAAACAAATGGTCACTAAACTGTCCATAAAAAAAATAATTACTGAACTTTCAAAAGTTACATAATTATCATCAAATTTTAGTTTTTGTTAATAAATAATCACTAAGCCGTTAATTGGGAGACGTGGCAACGACGATTAAGTGCTCAGTGATCATTTTGTACCAAAAATTAAATTTTAATGCTCATTATATAACTTTACGACAATTAAGTGCTCAATGATCATTTTGTGCTAAAAACTAAATTTTAATGCCCATTATACAACTTTTAAAAGTTTGATGACCATTTATATACTTTACCCTAAATAAATTTATTTTTTATTTAAATTTCATCTAAAGAACTTAATTTTTGATAATTTTTATAATCTTGTTCTTATTTAATACACACGGTGTAAGTATACAAGTAAAAGTAAAAGTAAAAATTTAAATATATTTTATATTATTAAAAATATTTCTATAAAGTTTTTGATGCATTTAAGGAACACCGGAAAGCAAATTAAACACCAACTCCGATTAGCAACAATAATTTGGGATTATCATTGGAATTGTAGAGTACAAAAGAAAATAAGACTCCATACTGTACGGATTTAGACTCCCCAGCCCCAGGCCTTTGCTTACATACTAAAAATCATCAAACAAAAGTCGAAGCCATAAATCTAATAGTAAGAGTATATATAACATCAGAGGATGGAGATGGGCGCCGGGGAGCGGTGGCCGTGGCGGTGGCGGTGGTTGTTGACGAGTAGGTTGTTGTTGTTGTTACCCTTGGAGAGCTGGTCCATGAGGGACACTATGTGGGCGTTGTATGCACGGGCCTGGTTCACCGACTCCGCCTCCAGCTCCCCCAGCTGCGAGCACAGCCTCTCCTCCGCCTCTTCTGCCACCCTCAGCCTTTCCCATACCTTCCGCAGCTCCTTCCTCATCTGCTCCTCTCTTTCCCGGCTCTCCCTCAGCTCCTTCTCTAGCTCCTGGTTCTTCTTCCTCAACTCTTCTTCCTCCTTCCTGTTTGCTGCTACCACCGCCATTTGCTCTGTTTCTTCTTTGATTGGTGGAGAAATTGATTGTGCTAAACCGCACTTCCGGATCAACCAATGTACTTTCTTTTATAGGCCAATTACACTCTAACTAAATATGTCCAGGTTCAATGTACCTATTTTGCTTTGGTATTACTATTTTCTCCTCTTACTTTTTCTTTTATTTTGTTCATTATTATTATATATATGTGCTTACGTATTCGCTTTCGCAAATTCAATGTTTCAGCATTGAATATTTCTTTTCAAGGGTAAACTACATAAATGGTCACAGAACGTTTAGAGAATATTCATTTTGATCATTGTACTTTTAAAATATTTAATAAGATTATGCAACTTTTAATTCGATTTTGATACGGTCCCTCTCGTTGCCTTCGAATTGTTCAATTTTAATTCAACTATGACATTAGTTTTCATTTTTCTTTAATAAAAATAGGTAAACTGCATCAATTATCACTCAACTTTCTTCTCACTCTTATTTTGGTCACTAGAATTTATTATTTTTCAACTTAATAACTTAACTTTTGAATTGTTCATATTTTGGTCACTCTTAAATGACATAGTTATACAAATAGAAAATTTTGATTAATCCTTAAAAAAATTTAAGCAGTGGTTTTTTTTTTTACTTTGCTTATTAAATTTACCATGTTACCATATTTGATATTTTAATTAGCAAAGTAAAAACATATTACTCGAATCAAATATTCCAATTAATCGATCAATCGATTATCCGATTTAATTGGTACAATATAAGATCGAAAATTAAATAATCTGAATTCAGAAATCAACAAAAATATTTTTTCAGGATGAATCGAACACGATTCCGGTACAAAATTTTAAAATAAATTATTTCGAATCGATTACGATTCACGATTTTAAGAAAAAAAATGATTAACCGAACTGATATATTATATATGATATTGTTAAATTTTATGCATTACAGTATATTATAGTCTAGTGATTTTGATACCCTTTTGATTTTTTTTAAAAAGTTTTGGCTCTGGGTAGGATTAATATGGGTGAACTTTCAATTTTTGACTTTCTAATTTCTTTTACACTTTTATCAAAACTGAACAATTATTAAATTTATTATATTATCATATTTGATATTTTAATAAACAAAGTAAAAAATCATTTACAGAATCAAATATTTCGGTTAACTGGTTAATCGATTATCTGATTTAATTTGTACAATGTAAGATCGAGAATTGAATAATCTGAATTTACCAATTAATCAAAATATTTTTTAAGGATTAATCGAATTTTTTTATTTGTATAAACATGTCATTTGAGAGTGGCAAAAATATAAACAATTCGAAAGTTAAATTATTAGATTGAAAATTTTTAAACTATAGTGACCAAAATAAGAGTGGGAAGAAAGTTAAGTGATGATTGATGTAGTTTACCTATTTTTTATTAAGAGAAGACGAAACTAACGCCAACTTTTAACGGAATGTAACGTGAGGAACCATATTAAAAGAAAACTAAAAGTTCGGTAACTGTATTGAAATCGAACTAAAAAATAGGTTATTTTATCGAATATTTTAAAAATACAATAACCAAAATAATATGCTCTAAATGTTCGGTGACCATTTATGTAGTTTACCTTTTTCCGACTCTATTTTTTTTTTAAAAAGCCACCTTCATATATCACAAAAAGAAGTAAATACGGATAAAATGATCTGAAACGAATTAAAGACATTAAAAAAAGACTAAAGGCGTATTTTTTCTCTTGAGTTTGACTCAAAAAACTCAATTCATTTTCTCGCCAAAAAGCGCACCCAATTAGGCTCTTTAATTCACAAATTGCATCAAATTGACCCTTTAACAGTTATATTATTCACATGGCAGTTAATGGTGTTGATGTGATGGTTCATGTTATTGACGCGGCAGTCCACGATATTGACATGACAGTCAATGATGATGACTTAGCAGTACAAGTACGATAATAGCGTGGTGAAAACGTGTCATAAGGAAGCGGTGTGCCATAAAGATATAAGAAAATGCAGCATAGAGACAAATAAACTAAACGCAACAAGATGTGTGAAAGTAAGAATCTAAAACAAAAAAATTATTATTAAAAAGTTAGAAGAAAATCAAAAGTTTAATTGAATTTTTTTTACATTTACCCATATGTGCACTAGGGGTTACCAAACTCGATCAAAAAATAGAATTATTTGATTTGATTCAAAAAAAAATTCAAATACAGTTTGAGTTATAATATGAAAATTCGAATAACTCAAAATTTTTAGTAATTAGTTTATCAGTTTTTAAGTTTGAGTCGTGTTTTTCAAATATATTATGTATATCACATGCAAATATATATATATATATATATATATATATATATATATGTGTGTGTGTGTGTGTGTGTGTGTGTGTAGGGACGGAGCTAGGATTTGAAGTTGGGGGGGGCAAAACATAAATTTTGAAAGGTGGGAGGGGCAAATTCACAATTATCCCAATTTTTTTCAAAAAAAAATATAAGGAATCAAAGGGTAAAAAAAAATTCCCCCCTACCGGGGGGCCACAGCCCCTCCCATTGGAGCTGTGGCTCCGTCCCTATGTATGTATCACATATGGATATAGAAAGTCGTTTAAATTAGAATCAATATATATATATATATATATATATATATATTATAATATTATAAATAATTACAATTAAATCTGTAACGAAACTCAAAAACTCGACTCGATTCGAAAAAAATTCAAATAAAGTAAATCATAAAATATAACTTGTAAACTCGAATAATTTAAAATTTTTAACTCGATTCGATATAATCGAACGTCCAGCTCTAATAAGTAATTTAAATATTATAAATATAAAAAACCATATAAAATCTGGTTTTCATAATTGAGACGCGATGATGTCAAATTCCACTACTAATGGTGCCGGATGATACAAAATTACACTCAGGTCGTAAAAATATCTGTTTATAAAAGTAATTTTAAACTGTGGCTGTGAAAAGAAAAGCAATAATTGAGCTAAAAAACAAAAGGGTGGGACTGCATTTTAATTTATTTCTTATTATGATGAAGTAGGTCCGTATAAAATACGTGCGAATCCTCTAATACTTTTTAAAATGAAGCCTTTAAATAAAATAAAATAAAATAATAAAATATATTTTATTACATTTGTTTTTTATAAAATAAAAAAAAGTTTTAAACACATGAAACTAAGACAATATCACAAAGCAACTTTATATCTCGTTTCTTTTCTCTTATGTTTTTTTACATCTGAAATAATGTTTCCTAATTGCATGACCCATAATCAAATTCTCAAAGAAAGAGGCCGAATAATAAATTAAAAATTAAAAGGATAGAAAGAACCTGGAATTTAGAAGAATAAAAGTTTGGAACATTAATCATCAATCAAACAAGACTTCAAGAGCCTTAGCCATCCATTTTATCTCCCAATTAAAAATTTAATCTTCAATTAACGACCATCAAACAGACATAAAATGTGAGAGTACCGGTAAATTTACGATACTAAAAAAATAAAAAGAGTAATTTATATCCTCCAAAAAAATAAGAAGCACTATACCTTCAATAAAACCACCAACTTAGGGAAGAGACAACCTTCAAAATTCTAAAATCTTCAAATTTCTCAATTAAAAATTCAACCTTCAAAACACTAATTAAAATTAGTAGTAGGAACTTTTCTTTAACCTTTAGAAGATGAGTATCACTAATTAGTAGTTAAATCTAAAGTAATTAAAGAATATTGAAATTAGGATGGAGAAAAATAAAATAAAATGTCCGTTACACATCATAAATTTGATGAATTTTTTTAAAGAAATAATTAATTATAATTAAATTCTCGAGATAGTAAGGGAGACAATTGTAATTTTTTTTAAAAAAAAAATATTTATTTTTAAATTAGCAGATTTTTTATTATAAAATATCAAATCTTTGAATATTAAATTCTTGTAACGTATCACATGTTACATTTGTGAATGGACAAGCCTTTAATGAATGTGTTGGTGATTTGATACCGAATCCCTTTAGCCGGAAGATATAATAAAACGACAAATATGACGCCGATGCTCTCCTTGAAACTCGAAAGGCCAACTCTTCTCCCATATTTCTGGCGTATTATATTTGTCCTTTATCAAAATGGTATACAAAAACAAATACTATATACACAAGGACATTGGAATACAACAATCTACTCTCCTCCATACGGTATTAGTATTTTAATTTGGTTTTCGAGTAGAGCTGGTTAAACAGGTCCAAGCTCGAAAGTTGTCCGTCTGTTCAAGCTGATTCGAATCTGAAAAAATTTAAGTCTATTGTAATTTAAGTTTGAGAAATTTTGAGCTCATAACGATTTAAGTCCAAGTCCAATCCGATTCAAAATCTGAAAAAAAGCAATTCAAAATGAAGAACCAATCATTAACGCATTCATATAAAAATAAGCCTATAAAGTATTTTTTAGTCAAAATAAGTACATAAAGTATTTTTTAATCAATGTCTTATGTCAACTTTTTAAGAATCTATATTAACAAAAAATACTTCAGGTATCTATTTTGACCAAAAAAATATACTAAAAGTACTTATTTGACCAAATATTACTATTTTGATTCATGAAATTCAATTTATGCATATATTAATAAATACTTTATTACGCAACGGTACAATAAAAATACTAATTTTTGACAAATTCTAAATCTAATCATAATCCTACTTAGAGGGGAGGGAAAACTCTAGAGAAAGGAAGGAGGTGCTCCTAGTGGGTCTAGAACTTATGACCTAAAAGAATATGATGGAACAAAGGTGAGCAACTTGATAAACCGACTAAATATGCTTGCTCGATAAAAATATCGAATTAATTAAAAAAAGTAATCCATTTCTAATAAATTATATTAATAAAATTTAATGTTCAAATCATTAAAATAGCAACAATAAAAAAATTATTGAAATGTGTAAAGCATTATTTACACACTTCAATAACTTTTTGCATTGTTATTATTTTAACAATTAGACCGTCATATTTTATGCTACATTCATAATATTAATATTTATCAAGTTCTAAGTCAATTCATAATTTTTAACTATTTGCTTTATAAAAAAAATTTAGGAAGTTGATTTGTCGCGATTGGCGAGTGATGATCAATCATGTCAAGGGGGAAAGTAATGGTGTTGCCGACAAGTTCGCGTCCTTGAGTCGAGATGGGGGCCTTGATGCGTCCATTTACTTGGAGCCGCCTCTACATGTGATGGTGTTGGTTGCCGCGGAATGTGGCCTGTGCTTGCGAGGGGATTTGGAGGTGGAAGCCGAGCAACACTTAGGCAATGGTGCTGAGGCTCGGTGGCATGTTGATCCCGGTGGTTAAGGGGGTTGTTCTTGTTGCTTGTTCCGTAACGACCGAGTTTGGGGTCCGGGAGATATCCGGGTTAGATAGGCCGGTTCGGGTTAAGCAAATTTGGGGAAAACAATTCAAATTACCTATTTTAAAGGCTTTAAGAGAAAATGGAGAATTTTAAAAAGGGGTCTTTTGGTAAATGGGAAAATGTGAGTTTTGAGATAATTTCTGAATTTAATAAAATAACATATTAAAAAAAAAGGTCATCATCCCATCTTCTTCCCCAAAACCCCATTTTCACGTTAAACCCTTCAACACCATAGCCAAACCCAATTTTCCACCAAGCTTCATCATTTTTGAAGATTTCAAAGAGGTAAGCACTTGGTTTTGTTCCCCTCTTCATTCTAGTCTTGTTTTTAACAATATTCTTTCAAGTTTTGGAGATTTTCTCAAGTTTCAACATTTGGGTAAAAATGAGGTTTTTGAAAGGTTTAAGCTTTTTGGTGAAAACAACGTTTTGGGTTAGTAGTAAATCATATTTTGGTGTTGATAAAGTGTTGAAATGAGGTTTTAATCAACCAAACCCGAAACTATGCTTAAGAGTGGTGTTTGAAGTGAAATTTCTTAAGTTTTCAGTTTGAATATGTGAGGAAATGAGGCCTGATGGTTTACCAGCTTCGAATTGATACTTTTAGGTATATTTAAGAGTGTTTTGGATGTTTAAATTGATGGGTTATTGCTGGGCTCTGCTTAAGAACGAATTTGATGATATTTTGGTGCATTTCAGCTTTGAATCGTTGAGAGAATGTTGTAGATTTGTGAACTGATGTTTGACAGTGAATTTATGGAGGAGTATGAGAGTAATACTTTGTTTTTGGTTGATTAGAAACAGGGGAAATCAATTTGGGAGTTTTGGACGAGAACCCAAGAAGTTGCGGAAGCTTGAAGGAGGATCGTTAGCGTGTTTGGGTTTTGAGCTGGTGAGTGGTAATGTTTGAAGCTTTAAAATGATTCAAAGAGGTTTTCTTGGGGGTTTGGGTAGAGCCAACCTAAACCCAAGTGTAAGTTTGTCTAATTTGCCTTGTTTCGTTAATTGTTGGTGTATGCGGTTATTCGTGCTGTTGTGTGAAATACGAATTGCTTTTACTCCATGTTTTCATGTTGTTGTGTTGTCGTAGTTGATGTCAAGCCTCACGTGATAGTTAGTCGTTGTGTACGTGATGTGTAGTCCCACCGGTAGTGACTAGTAGATGAGTACAGTGATGTGTAGTCCCACTGGAAAAATGCTACTTGTTGTGTACGGTGATGTGTAGTCCCACCGGGGATGGTTGTGCATGTGCAAACCATGTTTTGTTTATGCTTCCATTTCATTGTATCTCTTTCTTAAGTGGTTTCGTTTTTAAAACTAAGATATATGTTTTGAACTGCATTGTTGTTGTGTTTTAGAGCTCCGCTCACTAAGCTTTTAAGCTTACGCTCTCTTTTTCCAACAATGCGGATCGTTAGAGGCTCCAGGAGGCAAGTGGTCAAGAGAGTTCTTGGAGTTCCTTGCTAGCTCAAAGTATGATTTTCTTAGTTGTAATAATGCTCATGCAATGGGAATGCTAGGCTTGTTGTTAGGGAGTTGGTGTTCAAACTCCTATGTTTGGCTTTTGTTAATGTTGCTAGCATGTTTTAAATGTTGTTACCATGATATGTTGAGGCTTGTTATGGCATTGGGTTAATTATTATGTGTTTTGACTTGTTAGTGTTTTTGAACTAAAGTGTTCTTATGAGTTTTATGGTTTGAGATCCATTTTCGCGTGTATGCATGCTTGAAGCTTTGTCTTTAGGGTGTTTTGCCTCTATATTGTTTGTTTAATAAGTTGCCATGTGGTTGGTGATGTTTCGGGGTACGTTTGGAGATGCTGAAATGCATTTTCGGGCCAAACTGTGTCTAGGCGTTTCGGAACGTCTGATATGGTTTCAGAACGACCAAGCTCCAAGGGTACCCGTATCGGAACGGGGGTGGTGCCGTTACGGTACGATTTGCCACTGGAGGCTCCTGTTTCGGAACCATGAGGTGCTGTTCCGGAACGGCCTGATGTTGCTTTTTTAATGAAGCCCGCGTTTTGGAACGGGTAGCCTTGTTTCGAAACGCATGTAGTTAAAACGGTTAAAGAGCATCTTTGAAGGTTTCCAAATGTTACGTTTTAGTCCCTAATGCTTGTATGCTTCCTATATGAGTTTATATGTGTCCTTTGTGATGGTTTTGCCTCGTGTGCACAAAACTTGACTAATAAATTACTCGGTAAGTTTAAATCACCGTATGCCATCTGCTTGATTCGTATCCGTGTTTGTTCTTCTGCAGTTTTCCATCTCACATAGGTTTAAACATGGCATATATACAAGATTAATAAAATGAAAAAAATAGGGTTGCTAATCGGATGATGTGAGCCCGTTTATGCCACCCAACGATGCAACTTCAAACTTTCAGGGAAGTTTGCTTTTTCATTTGTTACATACTGATATGTAACATTTCTTATACTTATATTATTTATATCAGTGTGTTTACTATGTATATAGTATGTTTGGTGTGTTTTGAATAAGTTTGATATAACTTATGGTGTGTTTATATTTGTTTGTGTGTTAATAAATAATTGTGCACTTGTTTACGATTTGTATTATTGTTTCCATTAAGTTTAAAATGCTTTGATGGAAGTTTGTTGCCTTTTGACATAGGTACGTAGGAGGACACTAGCTCAAGTGAGTATATGTAGCTCCACTCCAGCTCAAGTGAGCATATGCAGCTCAAATCCAGCTCGGGAGAGTGCAACCAGCTCATTTTCAGCTCATCACACTTTCAGCTAGTTCGTTTCAGCTCAGCTCATTTCCAGTCAGCTCAACTTTAGCTCCACTAGCTCAACTTCAGCTGACAAGTCCAGAAGTAGCTGAAAAGCGTCTTGCATATCGGGGAGTGTGCTAGTGCACACGTGGCAGCCTAGGTGGCATCCGGTCATCTCCAGCATCCACGTGGCAGCTTGACACATGTGTGTGAATATGCAGCCGAATCAGCCCGTTTTCTCCTTCAGTATGCGCCATTTGCAAGAAAGGATAAGCCCGAGTGGTTATGTTTGAATTTCAAACATAAAAATCACATGTTAAATGTGATTTTCATGTGTTTTGGGCGCCTAAACTTGTGGCTTCCAATTGAGTCCGCCCAAAAGGAGTTATTTTCACTCAAATTTAATTTTTAAACTCCTTTTAATATCAGCCACACAACATAAACGAATTTGGCAGCCCTTGTACCTATATATATGTGTTTAAACAATGTAATTTGCGTAGACATTTTGGAAATAAAATTTTTGAGAGAGTTTCTCTTGCTCGGTTCTTTTTAGAACTATCTTTTGACATTTCAGACTTTGTTTTGATTTGTAGAATTTACTTGATACTTCGGGTTCCTAGATCGCTATCTAGTGGGTCCAAGTCCTCCGACGTGAAGCATATTCGATTCGGGTTTGCTTAGTAGATTGTGCAGGTTCTTTCGAGCTTTCCGTCTTTGACGTTAGACAAATTCGATTCGGGTTCGTTTAGCAGATTGTTCGAGTTCTTTCGAGTTTAACGTTGCCAAACTTTCGCTAATTTTCCAGCAACGTATCTGCCACAATTTGGTCACCGAATCAGCCTTGAAAGCCCGTTCAAGCCTTCATCTTTGTTCGATTCCAAATTCATCCAGAAATTTCTACAGTTTTATTCTATCCTTTTTTTTGTTTGTTTTTTTATTCTTTTTTTAACTATCTAAAAACGTCCATTCTTGTGTTTTATTGCAGAGAAATGTTTGCTACAATACTAGATCCGTTTACGAACAAGGAGCGTTGTTTCTGAAACAACGTACCCTTTTATCATAATGATGTGAGCACGTTTTTGCCACCCAACGATGCAACTTCAAACTTTCAGGGAAGTTTGCTTTTTCATTTGTTACATACTGATGTGTAACATTTCTTATACTTATATTATTTATATCAGTGTGTTTACTATGTATATAGTATATTTGGTGTGTTTTGAATAAGTTTGATATAACTTATGGTGTGTTTATATTTGTTTGTGTGTTAATAAATAA
Source organism: Hibiscus trionum (assembly GCA_030270665.1). Classification (NCBI taxonomy): domain Eukaryota; kingdom Viridiplantae; phylum Streptophyta; class Magnoliopsida; order Malvales; family Malvaceae; genus Hibiscus; species Hibiscus trionum. The sequence goes on along the minus strand of BSYR01000027.1, from coordinate 11,670,388 downwards.
TTGTGCACTTGTTTACGATTTGTATTATTATTTCCATTAAGTTTACAATGCTTTGATGGAAGTTTATTGCCTTTTGACATAGGTACGTAGGAGGACACTAGCTTAAGTGAGTATATGCAGCTCCACTCCAGCTCAAGTGGGCATATGCAGCTCAAATCCAGCTCAGGAGAGTGCAACCAGCTCATTTTCAGCTCCTCACACTTGCAGCTAGTTCGTTTCAGCTCAGCTCATTTCCAGTCAGCCCAACTTTAGCTCCACTAGCTCAACTTCAGCTGACAAGTCCAGAAGTAGCTGAAAAGCGTCTTGCATATCGGGGAGTGTGCTAGTGCACATGTGGCAGCCTAGGTGGAATCCGACCATCTCCAGCATCCACGTGGCAACTTGACACATATGTGTGGATGTGCAGCCGAATCAGCCCATTTTCTCCTTCAGTATGCGCCATTTGCAAGAAAGGATAAGCCCGAGTGGTTATGTTTGAATTTCAAACATAAAAATCACATGTTAAATGTGATTTTCATGTGTTTTGGGCGCCTAAACTTGTGGCTTCCAATTGAGTCCGCCCAAAAGGAGTTATTTTCACTCAAATTCAATTTTTAAACTCCTTTTAATATCAGCCACACAACTTAAACGAATTTGGCAGCCCTTGTACCTATATATATGTGTTTAAACAATGTAATTTGGGTAGACATTTTGGAAATAAATTTTTTGAGAGAGTTTCTCTTGTTCGGTTCTTTTTAGAACTATCTTTTGACATTTCAGACTTTGTTTTGATTTGTCAAATTTACTTGATACTTCGGGTTCCTAGATCGCTATCTAGTGGGTCCAAGTCCTCCGACGTGAAGCATATTCGACTCGAGTTTGCTCAGTAGATTGTGCAAGTTCTTTCGAGCTTTCCGTCTTTGACGTTAGACAGATTCGATTCGGGTTCGTTCAGCAGATTGTTCGAGTTCTTTCGAGTTTAACGTTGCCAAACTTTCGCTGATTTTCCAGCAACGTATCTGCCACAATTTGGTCACCGAATCAGCCTTGAAAGCTCGTTCAAGCCTTCATCTTTGTTCGATTCCAAATTCATCCAGAAATTCCTACACCTTTATTCTCTCCTTTTTTTGTTTGTTTTTTTTTCTTTTTTTATTTTAACTATCTAAAAACGTCCATTCTTGTGTTTTATTGCAGAGAAATGTTTGCTACAATCCTAGATCCGTTTACGAACAAGGAGCATTGTTTCTGAAGCAACGTACCCTTTTATCATAATGATGTGAGCACGTTTATGCCACCCAACGATGCAACTTCAAACTTTCAGGGAAGTTTGCTTTTTCATTTGTTACATACTGATGTGTAACATTTCTTATACTTATATTATTTATATCAGTGTTTACTATGTATATAGTATGTTTGGTGTGTTTTAAATAAGTTTGATATAACTTATGGTGTGTTTATATTTGTTTGTGCGTTAATAAATAATTGTGCACTTGTTTACGATTTGTATTATTGTTTCCATTAAGTTTACAATGCTTTGATGGAAGTTTATTGCCTTTTGACATAGGTACGTAGGAGGACACTAGCTCAAGTGAGTATATGCAGCTCCACTCCAGCTCAAGTGAGCATATGCAGCTCAAATCCAGCTCAGGAGAGTGCAACCAGCTCATTTTCAGCTCATCACACTTTCAGCTAGTTCGTTTCAGCTCAGCTCATTTCCAGTCAGCCCAACTTTAGCTCCACTAGCTCAACTTCAGCTGACAAGTCCAGAAGTAACTGAAAAGCGTCTTGCATATCGGGGAGTGTGCTAGTGCACATGTGGCAGCCTAGGTGGCATCCGGTCATCTCCAACATCCACGTGGCAACTTGACACATATGTGTGGATGTGCAGCCAAATCAGCCCGTTTTCTCCTTCAGTATGCGCCATTTGCAAGAAAGGATAAGCCCGAGTGGTTATGTTTGAATTTCAAACATAAAAATCACATGTTAAATGTGATTTTCATGTGTTTTGGGCGCCTAAACTTGTGGCTTCCAATTGAGTCCGCCCAAAAGGAGTTATTTTCACTCAAATTCAATTTTTAAACTCCTTTTAATATCAGCCACACAACTTAAACGAATTTGGCAGCCCTTGTACCTATATATATGTGTTTAAACAATGTAATTTGGGTAGACGTTTTGGAAATAAAATTTTTGAGAGAGTTTCTCTTGTTCGGTTCTTTTTAGAACTATCTTTTGACATTTCAGACTTTGTTTTGATTTGTCAAATTTACTTGATACTTCGGGTTCCTAGATCACTATCTAGTGGGTCCAAGTCCTCCGACGTGAAGCATATTCAACTCGGGTTTGCTCAGTAGATTGTGCAGGTTCTTTCGAGCTTTCCGTCTTTGACGTTAGACAGATTCGATTCGGGTTCGTTCAGCAGATTGTTCGAGTTCTTTCGAGTTTAACGTTGCCAAACTTTCGCTGATTTTCCAGCAACGTATCTGCCACAATTTGGTCACCGAATCAGCCTTGAAAGCTCGTTCAAGCCTTCATCTTTGTTCGATTCCAAATTCATCCAGAAATTCCTACACCTTTATTCTGTCCTTTTTTTGTTTGTTTTTTTTTTCTTTTTTTATTTTAACTATCTAAAAACGTCCATTCTTGTGTTTTATTGCAGAGAAATGTTTGCTACAATCCTAGATCCGTTTACGAACAAGGAGCGTTGTTTCTGAAGCAACGTACCCTTTTATCATAATAATGTGAGCACGTTTATGCCACCCAACGATGCAACTTCAAACTTTCAGGGAAGTTTGCTTTTTCATTTGTTACATACTGATGTGTAACATTTCTTATACTTATATTATTTATATCAGAGTGTTTACTATGTATATAGTATGTTTGGTGTGTTTTAAATAAGTTTGATATAACTTATGGTGTGTTTATATTTGTTTGTGTGTTAATAAATAATTGTGCACTTGTTTACGATTTGTATTATTGTTTCCATTAAGTTTACAATGCTTTGATGGAAGTTTATTGCCTTTTGACATAGGTACGTAGGAGGACACTAGCTCAAGTGAGTATATGCAGCTCCACTCCAGCTCAAGTGAGCATATGCAGCTCAAATCCAGCTCAGGAGAGTGCAACCAGCTCATTTTCAGCTCATCACACTTTCAGCTAGTTCGTTTCAGCTCAGCTCATTTCCAGTCAGCCCAACTTTAGCTCCACTAGCTCAACTTCAGCTGACAAGTCCAGAAGTAGCTGAAAAGCGTCTTGCATATCGGGGAGTGTGCTAGTGCACATGTGGCAGCCTAGGTGGCATCCGGTCATCTCCAACATCCACGTGGCAACTTGACACATATGTGTGGATGTGCAGCCAAATCAGCCCGTTTTCTCCTTCAGTATGCGCCATTTGCAAGAAAGGATAAGCCCGAGTGGTTATGTTTGAATTTCAAACATAAAAATCACATGTTAAATGTGATTTTCATGTGTTTTGGGCGCCTAAACTTGTGGCTTCCAATTGAGTCCGCCCAAAAGGAGTTATTTTCACTCAAATTCAATTTTTAAACTCCTTTTAATATCAGCCACACAACTTAAACGAATTTGGCAGCCCTTGTACCTATATATATGTGTTTAAACAATGTAATTTGGGTAGACATTTTGGAAATAAAATTTTTGAGAGAGTTTCTCTTGTTCGGTTCTTTTTAGAACTATCTTTTGACATTTCAGACTTTGTTTTGATTTGTCAAATTTACTTGATACTTCGGGTTCCTAGATCGCTATCTAGTGGGTCCAAGTCCTCCGACGTGAAGCATATTCGATTCGGGTTTGCTCATTAGATTGTGCAGGTTCTTTCGAGCTTTCCGTGTTTGACGTTAGACAGATTCGATTTGGGTTCGTTCAGCAGATTGTTCGAGTTCTTTCGAGTTTAACGTTGCCAAACTTTCGATGATTTTCCAGCAACGTATCTGCCACAATTTGGTCACCGAATCAGCCTTGAAAGCCCGTTCAAGCCTTCATCTTTGTTTGATTCCAAATTCATCCAGAAATTCCTACACCATTATTCTGTCCTTTTTTTGTTTGTTTGTTTTTTATTTTTTTATTTTAACTATCTAAAAACGTCCATTCTTGTGTTTTATTGCAGAGAAATGTTTGCAACAATCCTAGATCCGTTTACGAACAAGGAGCGTTGTTTCTGAAGCAACGTACCCTTTTATCATAATGATGTGAGCACGTTTATGCCACCCAACGATGTAACTTCAAACTTTCAGGGAAGTTTGTTTTTTCATTTGTTACATACTGATGTGTAACATTTCTTATACTTATATTATTTATATCAGAGTGTTTACTATGTATATAGTATGTTTGGTGTGTTTTGAATAAGTTTGATATAACTTATGGTGTGTTTATATTTGTTTATGTGTTAATAAATAATTGTGCACTTGTTTACGATTTGTATTATTGTTTCCATTAAGTTTAGAATGCTTTGATGGAAGTTTGTTGCCTTTTGACATAGGTACGTAGGAGGAACTAGCTCAAGTGAGCATATGCAGCTCCACTCCAGCTCAAGTGAGCTTTTATTATCAGCCACACAACTTAAACGAATTTGGCAAACCTTGTACCTATATCGCTATCTAGGTGTTTAAACAATGTAATTTGGGTAGACATTTTGGAAATAAAATTTTTGAGAGAGTTTCTCTTGTACGGTTCTTTTTAGAACTATCTTTTGACATTTCAGAGTTTGTTTTGATTTGTCAAATTTACTTGATACTTCGGGTTCCTAGATCGCTATCTAGTGGGTCCAAGTCCTCCGACATGAAGCATATTCGATTCGGGTTTGCTCAGTAGATTGTTCAGGTTCTTTCGAGCTTTCCGTCTTTGACGTTAGACATATTCGATTCGGGTTCGTTCAGCAGATTGTTCGAGTTCTTTCGAGTTTAACGTTGCCAAACTTTCGCTGATTTTCCAGCAACGTATCTGCCACAATTTGGTCAATGAATCAGCCTTGAAAGCCCGTTCAAGCCTTCATCTTTTTTCGATTCCAAATTCATCCAGAAATTCCTACACCTTTATTCTGTCCTTTTTTTGTTTGTTTTTTTTTATTTTTTTATTTTAACTATCTAAAAACGTCCATTCTTGTGTTTTATTGCAGAGAAATGTTTGCTACAATCCTAGATCCGTTTACGAACAAGGAGCGTTGTTTCTGAAGCAACGTACCCTTTTATCATAAACGGATCTAGGATTGTAGCAAACATTTCTCTCCAATAAAACACAAGAATAGACGTTTTTAGATAGTTAAAATAAAAAAAGAAAAAAAAAACAAACAAAAAAAGGTCATAATAAAGGTGTAGGAATTTCTGGATGAATTTGGAATCGAACAAAGATGAAGGCTTGAACGGGCTTTCAAGGCTGATTCGGTGACCAAATTGTGGCAGATACGTTGCTGGAAAATCAGCGAAAGTTTGGCAACGTTAAACTCGAAAGAACTCGAACAATCTGCTGAACGAACCCGAATCGAATCTGTCTAACGTCAAAGACGGAAAGCTCGAAAGAACCTGTACAATCTACTGAGCAAACCCGAATCGAATATGCTTCACGTCGGAGGACTTGGACCCACTAGATAGCGATCTAGGAACCCGAAGTATCAAGTAAATTTGACAAATCAAAACAAAGTCTAAAATGTCAAAAGATAGTTCTAAAAAGAACCGAACAAGAGAAACTCTCTCAAAAATTTTATTTCCAAAATGTCTACCCAAATTACATTGTTTAAACACATATATATAGGTACAAGGGCTGCCAAATTCGTTTAAGTTGTGTGGCTGATATTAAAAGGAGTTTAAAAATTGAATTTGAGTGAAAATAACTCCTTTTGGGCGGACTCAATTGGAAGCCACAAGTTTAAGCGCCCAAAACACATGAAAATCACATTTAACATGTGATTTTTATGTTTGAAATTCAAACATAACCACTCGGGCTTATCCTTTCTTGCAAATGGCGCACACTGAAGGAGAAAACGGGCTGATTCGGCTGCACATTCACACACATGTGTCAAGCTGCCACGTGGATGCTGGAGATGACTGGATGCCACCTAGGCTGCCACATGTGCACTAGCACACTCCCCGATATGCAAGACGCTTTTCAGCTACTTCTGGACTTGTCAGCTAAAGTTGAGCTAGTGGAGCTAAAGTTGAGCTGACTGGAAATGAGCTGAGCTGAAACGAACTAGCTGAAAGTGTGATGAGCTGAAAATGAGCTGGTTGCACTCTCCTGAGCTGGATTTGAGCTGCATATGCTCACTTGAGCTGGAGTGGAGCTGCATATACTCACTTGAGCTAGTGTCCTCCTACGTACCTATGTCAAAAGGCAACAAACTTCCATCAAAGCATTGTAAACTTAATGGAAACAATAATACAAATCGTAAACAAGTGGACAATTATTTATTAACACACAAACAAATATAAACACACCATAAGTTATATCAAACTTATTCAAAACACACCAAACATACTATATACATAGTAAACACACTGATATAAATAATATAAGTATAAGAAATGTTACACATCAGTATGTAACAAATGAAAAAGCAAACTTCCCTGAAAGTTTGAAGTTGCATCGTTGGGTGGCATAAACGTGCTCACATCAGAGGCCTTAGCGGGGTTCTATTCGGTTTTCCCCGTGTAACTCGTTCGGTTCGGGTCTGCTGGCTAGGCCGAGACGAGGGGGTTACATGTTCCGTGGTGTTCAGAGGCATGATTATGGTAGTTTTGTGATTAGACTTATGTAGACAAGGTTTTGCTCGCGTTGTTCTTTTTCTTGGTATTCCGATAAATACTCTTTTCCCCATTTAGGTTTAGGAGAGTTTTTAACGAGGCCTATAGATTTATCCAACTCCTTTCTATCAAAAAAAATTTTCAACCGTTAAACATGTATGAATAAATAATGGATCAAACTAATGGAATTATCAAATTGATATAAAAATATACATGCATGACAAATATACTTATACTAATAAATTCAACAGTTCAGGCATTACTAGAGGGACATGGCCCCTTGGGAGTCGTGCACACCGTTTTTTACTTGAATTTTTTTTAAAATGAAAAATAGGTGTTAAAAATATTTTTTTGTAAAAATAAATGCCCAAAGTTTTAACAGTTGCAATTTTAAGTTTCCGACAGTTAAACGATGTTATTTTTTATAACCAATCAGTGCTTGATACATGGCACTAATTTATTTTATTTTTAATTTTTTGAAGAAAAACACCCAAAATTTTTTCTTCAGATTTTCGTAAAATCCTAAATATTTGAAAAATTTATAAAACAATCCTCAAATCCCTAAAATCTCCCAAATACAAACATCAAAATCATTGCTGCTTCCACCGCCTATCGTCGCCACTGGTCAAACCCCTTTGGTCGCCGGACCAAGGCGGTCATTTCCCCCAACACGACGTTGTCGGAAACGGCGAACGACGTGCCAGTTGAACGTCGATTTCACGTTTGACGTTTGTCTGCACGTCGCTCGCCGTTTCTGGTGACGTCGTGTTGGGGGAAATGACCACCTTTGTCCGGTGACCACATGGGTGTGCTCAGGCGTGATGATCGGCGACAGAAGCGACTGCGAAAACGGCGACAATTTGAGGGTTTGAAAAATTTTAGGGCTTTGGGGACTGTTTTGTAAAATTTTTAAAATTTAGGGATTTTCTAAAAAGTTTAAAAAATTATAAAAAAAGTTTTAAGTTTTTAATTTTGAAAAAAGGGTAAACTACATAAATGACCGCCATACTATTGCAAAAGTCGCGATTTGACCACCTTACTTTTTTTTCGAAGCAATTAAACCATCATACTATTAAATTGGGTGCAATTTGACCACCAGCCGTTAGAGGTTAACGGCAGGGTGACGTGGCAGTTAAAAAAATAAGGGTATAATTACACATTTGGTCCTTATTATTTACACAATTTTTCAATTTAGTCCTAATTTTAATTTAATAAAATAAATTAATTATTTAATTAGGTGATGACACGTGTCACTACCTTATTGGAGGGATTTAATTATTTATATTTGATTAAATAAATTTATTTTCATCCTCCAATCAGGTGGTGACACGTGTCACCACCGATTAAAGGAAGAAAATGGTAAAACTCTCATATGCGATTAAGGGGGATCGAACTTGTGTCACCCAGCAACAAGGAGGGCTGGTTTAGCACCACGCCAATAGCTGTAATATGATCTGATTCCTGGCGAAACCTACAAATACAATTACTCAGTGACCTTCTCTTTCCTTGCGGCCAACCCAAAATTCAGGGCGGCAACAGAACTTGAGGAAACTGAGAAAATTGAAAGAGAGAACCGAGGAGAGTGCAAAGGCAATCGGAGATGCCCTGAAGCAAAGCTTTGAGGGATCATCGGAGACTAACAAATCCGGTGGATATACACAGGTTTAAACAACGACAACTCTTCCCTTTGTTTCTTTCATTCGTTTTAAGTAATATTGAACAAGTTTCCTACTGACATAACAAATTTGTTAATTATTTTGGACAATTTGAGGAAACTGAGAGGCGACGCCATGATCAAAGAGAGAACAAAGAATTGGAAAGAGGAGGAGATGAAAGTGTGTTGGGAGCCATTGCCGAAACTAAAGTCGAAATCGCCCAGAATACGACCAACCTTGTTAATATTGGACCCGACGATGATGGCGGCCAACCCAAAATTTAGGGCGGCGGCCGACGTGACTGACCATATCGAGCATGGGGCACATTCCCACGTGGGAACCAAAACGAATGTGATTGGCACAGTTTGTTTCAGTTTGCTGCTTTGTTAAATAAGTAGGAATCCTGAATTCTGAACGAATGTTTTATTTTATACAAGTTCTGTTGTCTGTTGATTCTTTGTTAAACGTACAAACCATCGCTAATGGTTTGGGTGCTGCACACAGATGGTTCAGCGAGGGATCAACTGCTGGCTTCCTCAAGTTATGTTGCCGTCCTGAATTTTGGGTTGGCCGCAAGGAAAGAGAAGGTCACTGAGTAATTGTATTTGTAGGTTTCGCCAGGAATCAAATCATATTACAGCTATTGGCGTGGTGGTAAACCAGCCCTCCTTGTTGCTGGGTGACACAAGTTCGATCCCCCTTAACCACATATGAGGGTTTTACCATTTTCTTCCTTTAATCGGTGGTGACACGTGTCACCACCTGATTGGAGGATGAAAATAGATTTATTTAATCAAATATAAATAATTAAATCCCTCCAATAAGGTAGTGACACGTGTCATCACCTAATTAAATAAATAATTTATTTTATTAAATTAAAATTAGGACTAAATTGAAAAATTGTGTAAATAATAAGGACCAAATGTGTAATTATACCCTTATTTTTTTAACTGCCACGTTACCCTGTCGTTAACCTCTAACGGCTGGTGGTCAAATTGCACCCAATTTAATAGTATGATGGTTTAATTGCTTCGAAAAAAAGTAAGGTGGTCAAATCGCGACTTTTGCAATAGTATGATGGTCATTTATGTAGTTTACCCTTGAAAAAAAACATACCACGTGTCAAGCATTGATTGGTTAACAATTTTTAACACATTTTTAACGGTCAAACACCTAAAATTATAACATTGTAAACTTTAGGCACTTAAAATTATAACGGTTGAAACTTTGGGAAACTATTTTTACAAAAAAAAAACTTTTGGCACCTAAAGTTAAAAAAATATACTTTTAGCACTTATTTTTCATTTAAGCCTAAAAATTAATAGGTTTTTACTTATTTAGACCTCCCATTTTCAATTCATTTAAACTTTGGCTCTTCTATTTTTTAATGATTAATTATACCTTGCTTATTTAATCTTCATTTCTGACTTCTAATTATGGGTTTCTTGAGCACTCTTCTTCTTTTTCTTAAGTCTCCATTCTCCTCCTCTCTAGGTAGGATTAAAATTAGAATTAGTACTTGTCAAAAAATTGTTATATTTGAAATGTAAATATTTATTAGGGTAAACTACAACGGAGGTCACTCAACTATGGGTAATGTTATATTTGGGTCACCCAAATGTTAAAAATTATATTTGGGTCACTCAATTATGGGTAAGGTTACATTTGGGTCACTCAATTATGGGTAAGGTTACATTTAGGTCACTCAATTATGGGTAAGGTTATATTTGGGCCACCCTTCATATTTAAAAAAAATATCAATGTAGTCTTTTTTTCATATCCTTGTATACCCTCGTTGACACTAGTTATTGCTGCCACATAATTTTCTAGTTATTGCTTTTATTGAATTTTTATTATAAAATAGATTTCCTAAGTTCTCTGCAAGTCTGTTTTATAATAAAAAAATTACCACTACAAAAATTATACTTTTTAATAAAAATACATAGACTTGCAAAGAACTTTAGAAATCAATTTTATAATATAAATGATTAAAATAATATATATTTTTAAATACGAAGGGTTAAATTTATTGAATTATTTTGAATTTGAATTAAATTGATAAAATATAAAAACTTTGATGGCTAAAACTGTCATTATACCCAATTAAATGACATCATTTAATGGTTGAATGACTCAAATATAACCATAATATCGATTGAGTGACCCAAATATAACTTTACCCATGAAACTTGAAAATACCTTAAAATCATTTAAGCTAGCTCTCTCGACTGATCTGAATAATCCGATTTTGAGAAAAATCAAACTGACATGCTTAAAACAATCGCCCAAGATATCAGCTAATTCAACCACCGATGATTAGGAGTAGTGAACGGTTAGAACTAATTCAACAAATTATTAGCTAACCCAATAATGGTCCAAACTATCACCTACTTTGTAATCTTATAAACTTATGAATTTCTCGAAGCTGATTGTCGAACAAAAAATCTGATTCGAACAAAAGAACTGATAGTGTTTTTTTTTCTTCTTCTCATTCCTTGAGTAGTATCTCAACATTTTCCTTTCTTTAAACATTTGATCCGTCATGTACATATGTTGTTTGAGAGTGTATCAAAAAGAAACTTTCTTTATGCTTTCGTACAGTTTTTTTTGGTATACCGTCAAACATTAAACAACATGATAATAATTGGTTTACAAACAAGTATCCCACATATCCACTAACGTGGATTGCATTTCCTCCTTGATTGGTTTACAAACAAGGGGTAATTATTACAATGTTAAATACTGTTTAATTTCCCCACTGTGAAACTGTTTAGAGCTGTTTAATTTCACTCTCAAGTAACCATGGTCTAGCTACTTGGATCACTTCCATGGTTGGGGTTGTGGCTGGCAGGGGCTTGGCCTCTGCGGGCCACTCCCATGGCCCATTGTTTTTTTAATTGGGTTCATGCAGAATTTTAAGTTATAATTTAAGGTAAATTATGTAAATAATCACTGAACTTTACTCTTGAGCTTATTCTGGTCACTTAAGTTTTTAAACGTTTAATTTACTCACTGAAGTTTAGACAATGATCATTTTTTGTCACTCCTCTGTTAACTTTTTAACGATGTTTATTTACCGACGAACGAATGAACTTTTCCAAGATTCGAACGGTGAAAAACTTCACCGACACGAGAGAAGCAACATACTAAGAAACATGCTACATCTAACGGTGGGAGAAGGAGATCGATGAGAGAGAAACCAGAAAGTTTTTGGTTGATTTGTGAACTTCGTAGCACTTTCCAACAAAATAGAGGTCGAACTCAAACTCGGGGGTGGGGGGGGGGGGGGCGAGACGAAGTGACTGGTGAAATTTGAGACTGAACGGCCATCATTTATATTCGTTTGAGATTTAAGAGTGACAGAAAAAGTTCAATATCTAAACTTTAGTGACAAAAAACGTTCAATGTCTAAACTTCAGTGGGTAAATTGAACGCTTTGAAATTTCAGTGACCAATATAGGTTTAAGAGTAAAGTTCAGTGATAATTTACGTAATTTATCCTATAATTTATTTTACTTTCTGAGATATTAAAAGAGCTCAAGTGTATAATTGAAAGTATGTTTGTCTTACTTGAAAGTCATTAAATAAAATCCTATAAGTGATATTTTTAATCTTTAATTTTTTAATTTATGGCCTCATTAGTTTTTAATTCATGGCTTCGTCCCCGGATAATAGTCAAATGCTGGGTTCTTATTTGCTTGCTCACTAGCAGGAAGCTAGATTAGTCCTTTTTGGTTGGTCGAATTTTGTTCTTGATATTGCTTTCCTTCTTTGTTGGCTTGAGATCGCTTCATTTTTTTCGTTCATTTAGTCTTCGTGCTAGGGTAAGGGAACCATGTTTTCCCATGTATTTTAATTAGGGTTCGGCGTTCAATCGAGTCAGAGTTAAAAAAATTAAGTTATTCGAGCTTGCAAGTCTTATTTTACGATTCAAACTTTATATAATTTTTTTTCAAATCGAGTCGAGTTTTTAAGTTTTTGTACAAATTTAATTGTACACATATATTTTTATATGCATATACGTAGCAGTGCACATATATATTTCTATATGCATATACTTATAGCTGGGCGGTGCACATATTGATTCTCATATTAACGGCTTTCTACATGCTTATAATATATATATATATATATATATATATATATATATATATATATATATATATATATATATATATATATATATATATTTTCACATGTGATGTACATAATATATTATGCATAATTGACAGACTTGACTCAAATATGAAAACTGATCAACTAATTACTAAAATTTTTGAGTTATTCGAGGTTCTATTTCATAACTCAAACATTATTTAATTTTTTTTTCGAGTCGAAATAAAGCGAGCCGATTTTTTTACCCTTAATTCGAGTAAAATAATTCATTTTTTTCAAATCGACTCGAGTTTTGCTCACCCCTAATTTTAACCATGTTTGAGTACTCTGGTTTATATCTACATAAATCACATCTAGATTTCTTGAGATAAAGTTCGACATATTTCTGTCTTATTATATTTAGTTGACGAATGTTGTATGGTATGATTATCAGACTGTAATACACGATTTTTATCCGGGTATAAAAATATACTATATTCTCGTAAATAAATAAATAAATACCCAATTATTCCATAAAAAGTACCAAATATCCATTATAACTGTCCATCATACACAATTTAACCCAAACTCATTTGAAAGCCCAAATACAAATCCAAAAGCCCATATATAGTTGTTTACAACCTTTTCCCGCCCATTTATGATAATATTAGCCTAAAAGAAACACAAATATGTCAGAAACCGCTGTGTATTTGGGATGTCACGCTGACATCATATCCCACTATCACTATAAATAGTGAAGAGAGAGAAATAGATTAATTAATGGGCAATAATTGAATGTCATAATTATTCAACTAAAGGAGCATAGAGAAAAGTGTTGAAGGGAATACTTTGTCACAACCCATCATTTTTTCCGAAAATCTAAACCGAGGTTCTTACTATTCTTTGTGCACTTTTGAGGCAAGCAAGCATTAAGGAGGACTCTATAAAGGCCTAGGATGGCCATGAAGCATCTAAGGACATGCCACAACGTTCTAGAAAGGTCCTAGACGTTCTATCCAAGTCTAGACACACCCGAGAGGACCTAGAAGGCTCAGGAAGACTCGAGAAAGCTCGAGACTACTCCGAAAGACCCTGAAACTCTCTAGAACCTTTTTGGATATATGTAGATATGTATACACATATGTAGAATTCTCTAGAATAATGTAGTCCCTTAGAAGATATTTTGGGAGGCAACATATGGACTGTTGGATCAAATCGATCTCAACCGTCCATTGAGGAGGTGGGAGCCTATAAATAGGACCACCCCCTTCATTTTGTACTCACTCAAGAAGTGATCTTGTAAAGCATACTACAAAGCTCTCTTGTAAGCTTCCTTATTTAGTTTAATACAAGTCATTTACTTGTAAACTATCTTGCCTTCTCTTGTGTTCCTTGTTTAGCCATTGCGTTGCGTGAGAGATCAAGGTTGGTTAGCATCATTGAGGCTTGCTAACGCCGCACGGATCAGTTTGTGAGAATAAGTCTGTGACAGTTGGTATCAGAGCGTGTTACGAGACTCGAGAGATGGCGAAAACGGGCAAGAGTCAAGTAGTTAGCTCATCCGACACGAAAGTTATGCATGAGCGTCGAGGGTTCGAGGAGATGGTTGAGCCTGGTGAGACGAGGCCTAGGGCCAAGTCCAAGGACATGATCTCTAGCTTGGAGACTCGTCTTACCCACATCGAGGAGAATGTGGTGGGTGTGAGCACCCAAGTGGACGACCTTACCAACCGAGTGGAAGGCCTCGAGGCGGAGGACACCGAGATCCACACGGCCATGAAAGCCATGATGGTGAAGCTAGAGGAAATCATGCGCGCGAAAATGGGGCAAATCCGCGATCTCCTAATGGGGGAGCTCTCGAAGGTACGTAACTCTTTCCAACGAGAACTTGCTCACTCCTAAGCTCCAATTGAGGCCTTGCAAGGCGACCTTGCCTTGTGCAAGCAAGCCATGGCCGTCGGGCCAAGCACCACATATGAGTCTAGGAAGGTCGAGGTGCCCAAACCTAAGACCTTTGCGGGTGCACGCAATGCAAAAGAAGTAAACAACTACTTGTATGGCTTGGAACAATATCTTGTTGCGGTGGGAATTGTGGACGAGGCCGCCAAGATCCAAACCGCCTCACTCTACCTCACCGACACAACTATGCTTTGGTGGAGGAGAAGGCATAGTGACGTGGAGAAGGGCACGTGCACCATGACTAGCTTCGATGACTTCAAGAAGGAGCTTAAAAGGCAATTCTACCCAGAGAATGTCGAAGATGAAGCGAGGGCACGTTTGCGAAGGCTCAAGCAATCGGGGAGCATACGTGACTATGTAAAAGAGTGCACTACCTTAGTGCTCGAGATCCCCAATCTTTTTGACAAAGACTCCCTTTTCAACTTTATGGATGGCCTCCAACAATGGGCCAAGGCCGAGCTTAGGCGCCGATGAGTTCAAAATCTTGCCGATGCCATTGCCGTAGCAGAAAGCCTTGTTGACTACTCTAGCAACAAGGAGACCAACAATTCTAAGGACAAGAAAGGTGGCCATGCCAAAGGTGGGGGAGACAAAGGCCATCGCAAAGAGGGACACCATGAAGACAAAGCACCCAAGCACAAAGACTCGTCTTCATGGAAGAACAAGGATAAAGGCAAAGCTAAGGACACTCGAGGCCCGAAGCGACCATCATCCAACAAGTGCTTCATCTATGATGGAGATCATTGGGTCCGAGAGTGCCCGCAAAGGCAAGCTCTCAACTCGCTCCTCGCGAAGCATCGAGAAGGAGGTGACACCAACAAAGAAGATGAAGGTGTCCAAATGGGGTCTATGCAATTGCTAAATGTCATCCAATCCGCCCCAAAGACCGAAGCCAAGGGGTTGCTCTATGTAGACGTCACCATCAATGGGAAAGCATCAAGGGCAATGCTTGGCACATGTGCGTCTCATAACTTTGTCTCTTTAGAAGAAGCTAAGAGGCTTGGTCTTAAAGCCGTAGGAGGAGGCAGATCCATTAAGGCAGTCAACTCAGTCGCCAAGCCCATCCATGGGATCATACGAGGGGTCAAGATCATTGTGGGAAAATGGCCAGGGCACCTAGACTTCTCCGTCGTGCCAATGGACGACTTCAAGATCGTCCTAAGGCTTGAGTTCCTCGATCAAGTCAAAGCATTCCCCGTGCCCTTTGCCAATAGCATGTGCATCATGGATGGCAATCAAGCTTTGATGGTGCCAACTACCAGGGCCACCAAGCAAGATGCTAAGGTACTATCTGCCTTGAAATTCAAGAAGGGCGTCAAGAGAAACGAGGAAAACTACTTGGCCATCCTTAGTGAGTATGATGACGAGGAGGCCATGCCCGACGAAGACCTTCCAAGGGAGGTAGCTCAAGTGCTTGATGAGTTCAAGGATGTTGTACCACCTGAACTACCCCGAAGGCTACCACCAAGAAGGGAAGTAAATCACAAGATCGAGTTGGAACTCGGCACCAAACCACCAACCATGGGGCCCTACCGAATGGCACTCCCAGAGCTGGAAGAACTAAGGAGACAACTCAAAGAGCTACTTGATGCAGGGTTCATCCGACCATCCAAGGCATCATTTGGGGCACCAGTTCTTTTCTAGAAGAAGAAGGATGGTTCGCTAAGGATGTGCATCGACTACCGAGCACTCAACAAGGTCACCATAAAAAACAAGTATCCGATCCCCCTAATTTCAGATCTATTTAACCAGCTCGGGCATGCGCAATACTTCTCCAAGTTGGATCTTCGATCGGGGTACTACCAAGTGCGCATTGCGGAAGGGGATGAGCCCAAGACCACATGCGTCACGAGGTATGGGTCTTATGAATTCCTAGTCATGCCCTTCGGACTAACAAACGCCCCAACAACCTTTTGCACTTTGATGAACAAGCTTTTCCATCCCTACCTTGATCGGTTCGTGGTCGTCTACCTTGACGACATTATGGTGTATAGCAAGACCCTAAAGGAACATGTTGAACACCTAAGGGAAGTGTTCAAGGTTCTGCGAGAGAACCTACTATTCATCAAGAAGGAGAAATGCTCCTTTGCCAAGCCCGAAGTCATGTTCCTAGGGCATCGGATCAAGGATGGAAAGCTCATGATGGAAGATGGCAAAGTTCGTGCCATCCAAGAGTGGGAGCCTCCCACCAAAGTACATGAACTACGATCCTTCCTCGGATTGGTGAACTACTATCGCCGATTCATCAAGGGCTATTCAGCAAGGGCTACGCCTTTAACAGAGCTCTTAAAGAAGAACAAACCGTGGGTGTGGTCACCAGCTTGTCAAGAAGCTTTTGAAGACCTAAAGAAGGCCGTTTGTGAGGAGCCAGTACTGAGCTTGCCCGACCACACCAAGCCCTACGAGTTGCACACCGACGAATCAGAATTTGCCATAGGAGGAGTTCTTCTGCAAGATGGGAAACCGATCGCTTATGAGAGTCGGAAGCTCAATGATACAGAGAGGCGCTACACCGTGCAAGAGAAGGAGATGACTGCACTCATCCACTGCCTTAGGGTGTGGCGACATTACCTCCTAAGGGCTAAGTTCTTGATCCTAACCGACAACGTAGCAACTAGCTACTTCCAAACTCAGAAGAAACTTAGCCCAAAGCAAGCTAGGTGGCAAGACTTCCTAGCCAAGTTCGACTACACTACAATATAAGCCGGGCAAAGCGAATGTAGTCGCCGAAGCGTTGAGTCGGAAGGCGGAGCTAGCTGCGCTAAGCCAAGTCACCAGTCCACTCCTCGATTGGATCCAGGAAGGCCTACACCAGGAGCCCCTTGCCCAAAGTATCATTGCCCTAGT
This sequence comes from Hibiscus trionum, assembly GCA_030270665.1. Taxonomy (NCBI): domain Eukaryota; kingdom Viridiplantae; phylum Streptophyta; class Magnoliopsida; order Malvales; family Malvaceae; genus Hibiscus; species Hibiscus trionum. The sequence goes on along the minus strand of BSYR01000027.1, from coordinate 11,653,104 downwards.
CAATGAGGGCAAGACCCGATGATTTTGGGTGAGTGACGGATTACTCTACACCAAAGGCAACCGTCTATATGTACCAAAGTGGGGTAATCTACGCAAGGAGTTGATCAATGAGTGTCACGACTCCTTATGGGCCGGTCATCCAGGTATGCGCCGTACCCTTGCACTCTTAAAGTCCAACTACTATTGGCCCCGGATGCATGAAGGCGTGGAAGAGTATGTGAGAACTTGTCTTGTGTGTCAACAAGACAAGGTTGTTCAACAACATCCAGGAGGGCTCCTAGACCCTTTGCCCGTGCCCGACAAGCCTTGGAAGAGTGTCTCTATGGACTTTATCACTTGCCTACCCAAGTCTGACGAGTTTGGAAGCATAATGGTCGTGGTGGACCGATTCAGTAAGTATGCCACCTTCATTGCAGCATCCGCCGATTGCACAACAGACGAGGCAACAAGGCTCTTTCTCCACAACGTAGTCAAGTTGTGGGGTGTACCAGATAACATCGTTAGCGATCGGGATCCAAGGTTCACGGGGAGGTTTTGGACCGAACTCTTCAAGATGCTAGGGTCCGACCTTAACTTCTCAACAAGCTTCCATCCCCAGAGTGACGGGAAAACTGAGCGCATCAATGCTCTCTTGGAGCTTTACTTAAGGCACTACGTTAGTGTGAATCAAAGAGATTGGGGCAAGCTTCTCGATGTTGCACAGTTCTCCTACAACCTACAAAGGAGCGAGGCCACCAACCGAAGTCCCTTCAAGATTGTCTTGGGACACCAACTGACCACACTGCTCTCCCTTGCCACACGTTATGAAGGGAAGAGCCCCGCAGCCTACAAGCTTGCCAAGTCGTGGCATGAGCAGAACGAGCTTGCTTAAGCATCCTTACACAAGGTTGCCAAGAGGATGAAGAAGTGGGCGAACAAGAAAAGAAGGCCCCTAGAGTTCAAGGAAGGAGACCTTGTCATGCTTAAGCTCCCACCCCAGCAATTCAAGACCCTACGAAGAGTGCACAAGTGACTAGTCCGCAAGTATGAAGGACCATTCCCGGTGATCAAGCGAGTAGGCAAGGTGTCTTACCAACTTCAACTTCCACCGAGGCTTAAGATTCATCCAGTCTTTCATGTGAGTTTGTTGAAGCCTTATCATGAAGACTTGGAGGATCCATCGAGGGGAGTCTCCACTAGAGCACCCACAGCCGTGGTCATTTCCTTCGACAAAGAAGTTGAAGAAGTGTTAGCTGATCGAGTGATTACGCGAAGGGGCGTGCCAGCTTACAAGGAATACTTCATCAAGTGGAAGGGTCTGCCAATTTCCGAGGCGAGTTGGGAAACTAAAGAAGCCCTTTGGCAATTCAAGGACCAACTTCGAGAGTTCAACGAAGGCGCGACGAGGGCGTCGTGAGCTTAGGTGGGGGAGAATGTCACAACCCACCATTTTTCCCGAAAATCCAAACCGAGGTTCTTACCACTCCTTGGGCACTTTTGAGGCAAGCAAGCACCAATGAGGACTCTATAAAGGCCTAGGACGGCCATGAAGCATCTAGAGACATGCCACAACGATCTAGAAAGGTCCGGGACGTTCTATCCAAGTCTAGACACACCCGGGAGGACCCAAAAGACTCGGGAAGACTCGAGAAAGCTCGGGACTACTCCGGAAGACCCTGAAACTCTCTAGAACCTTTTTGGATATATGTAGATATGTATACACATATGTAGAATTCTCTAGAATAGTGTAGTCTCTTAGAAGATATTTTGGGAGGCAACATATGGACCGTTGATTCAAATCGATCTCAACCGTCCATTGAGGAGGTGGGAGCCTATAAATAGGGCCACCCCTTCATTTTATACTCACTCAAGAAGTGATCTTGTAAAGCATACTACAAAGCTCTCTCGTAAGCTTCCTTCTTTAGTTTAATACAAGTTATTTACTTGTAAACTATCTTGTCTTCTCTTGTGTTCCTTGTTTAGCCATTGCGTTGCGTGAGAGATCAAGGCTGGTTAGCATCATCAAGGCTTGCTAACGCCGCACGGATCGGTTTGTGAGAATAAGTCCGTGACAACTTGCTGAATACTGAGAGTCGCCGGAAGAGATGACCAGAGCTTTGCCGAGGCTAGCTTTACACGTCGGAAAAGTAAATTAGCACCTATATTCTTCAATTCCTTACAAAAAAGCCAGTAAAACATTAGATCTAAACCTAAAAACTAAAAAATAGTAACTAAGTGAGTTAAAAAAGAAGAAGAAAGAACATATCTAAAAATATAGAGATAGATAGTCCTATCTTGTTATCAAATGTTTAGAGAGTGGCGGCTGAAATGTTTTAACTAACGGAGTTGAAAATGATAGGTATAGGTTTGAGTAGATTTAGGTCTTAGGATGGGGAAGATGGTTGAATTTCGTTGAATCCGGGTTTAGATCTAGATTTAGGGTTAAAAATTTAAGGATTTGAGAGGTTTTAGGGTTTTTGTATAGAAACCGAAGATGGCGGCGGACGGTGGCTGGAGATAAGTTAGCGGTGGAAGGAGTTGCAGAGGTGACCGAAATGAGGTAGGAGATGACCGAGGATGGTGGCCGACACCGCCTCTAGCGGTCGGCAAATGAGCCGGAGTAGATTAGTGGTGGTGGTGTTAGATCGAAATGGAAAAAGGATATGAACACGGTTTGATTCATAAGGATTTACGATGTTTGATCCAAAATAAACATGAATTGATAAGGTTTTAGTGTTTGTGGCGGATTGAAATGATGAATGAGAATGAGTTCGATATGAATATGGGATAAACATTGATGTTTGATCAATTCTGGGTTAAAAAATCTGGGTTTAGGTGTTTGAGTTGAGAGAAAACGGGAGAGGAGTGAGAGAGGAGAGAGAGAGCTCGGTTATCAAATGGTCGAGTTGGCCATGTCAAAGGGTTTTTATTCCCTGAGTCAAACGATGCCATTTTGGCACCGAGTTAGCTCAAGGTCTGCGTGTTTTGATCCGGGTTGATCCGAGATCCGCGTGTATTTTAAAATAGGGTTATTACTCATTTAGTCTCCCTAAAGTTTGAGTTGTAATTCAATTTGGTCACCTTTTTAATAAAATTAGAGTCATAAAGTCTGTGTTTCTTGCAATTCGGTCCTCAATCTGGTATTAATTTAATTTTAATTGTTCAATTAATTTAATTGTTTAGTTGTTTGTTTGATACATGTTTATAAATAACATTGTAGTATTATGTGTTTGACAATGTAAACATTTAATTAATTAGGATAGTGTTAAAGCCTTAGTTTTAAGTTCTTAATTAGAAGTTAATTAATTAAATAAGAAAAGGACATTGTAGTAAATTAATGTATATAAAATAGAAACCTTGTGGTTCAAATTTGGATGATGTTCCATTTTCTTGCAATGAGATGTTATCACAAAATTGGCCCTAAGGAGGTATATTTAATATACATTACAACGTAGAATTAAACAAATCCCTTAGTTAATTTAAATAGAACTTTAATTATGTTAGTACTTTAATTAATTAGAATGACCATTTTAATTAGAGAATATTATATGGCATTTAAAGACTCCGAAATGGACGATATTCAAGAAATTAGTACTGTCTCATAATGACCTTTAAATTAATAAAATTCATAGTTTAATTAATTTAACTAAACAGAGCCTAATTAAGTTTAGTACTTAAAATGAACAATATGATAAAAAAAATCATGCATTGAAAACCTTTGTGTTGGGAAATATATTTTATGGATATGAATGAGGGTGCTTCTTAACATGATGCTTTTAGTCTCAGATTCGATTTTAAAATGTATTTCCTTATAAAATAAATATCTTCATTTGGACTTAAAATTTATTTAATAATTAATGGATTAAATTAAATTCAAAATGTTATTCTTAAATGTCAAAATGCCACGTAAAATTATGTAAGGGTGCTAATAATTCCCCACACATAACCGACTCCTGAACCCAAAATTTTAAAATAAATAATCTCTGGTTATTTTTATGGTGTCCGGTCTACCAAAGTGATCGGTGGTGACTCAAAATTTGTTTTCAAAATAAAATAATGAAAAATCAAATTTAATACGGAAAACCCTAATTTTCAAAATTAAATTAAAATGAAAAAAACTAATTTTCAAAACTTTAATCGTCAATCTATTTTTACACCCGGTTTAAAAATGGTCACGATAGCTTGGCAACTCCGTTGGGGAATTTAAAAACTCGAGAGTCAGGCCTAGTCAATTTTATGTGGCATTTTGGCATTTAAGAATGATAATTTGAATTCAATTGTCCAATAATTAGTGGATGGATTTTTCGAAAGAATGGCGATAGCTTTTTCTTTGTGTGATATAAATTGTCATTCATGCATAGCCTTCTACCCGAGCTTTCACCCTTAAGTGGGAGCGAGACATTATCCTACGTTGAGTTATTCAGTCCCATGATCAGATGTTTGTCTTTCTTCCTGTATTTTAATCTTATACATTGTGAGGTTTCGCCTCCACTATAAGGGGTTGTATACTCCTAAATCAATGTCTTGCTGTCGCAGTAAACGATAATGGCAGTTCGAGTACCCAGAGTCTGAAACAAACACCACATACTGTAATCTAGAAGCCAACCCATTAGAACCAGACATAGACCTATGATAGGTGCCGCCGATTTAAATACATTTCTATGGTTACTTTCGTTGCTTTATATAACATGTTTTGTTGTGTATATTAATTTTAAGTTTTTGCTTCCAATATTATTTCATGAACACCGACACATTTTCTTTGTGATTTGTTTTCTTTGTTGTTTTTCTCCTATATGTCATCATATTGCATTCAAAAGGGGCTATTGATTTGAAAGCTAGCTGAATAGGAAGTATCACATATGGCTGAAGTGTCCGATAGACATGGAGAGGATAATACCGCAATATGGACATGGTCAGAGGAAACACAATTCAGGAAGGGTGATAGTATCTGAGCATACCACATGACACAAACAAAAGACAAAGCTAAAATTAACTCGGATAAAAATAGTTGTTTGCCAGAGCTCAAGGCAATATGGCAACAGTGGAATGAGCCTATGAAGGTAGAGTTTCAGAAGGAATTCGGAGATATAGTAATGCTATTGTAAATTTCAGTAGACCGTGAGCTTATTAGAGCCATGACACAATACTAGAACCCAACATATAATTGTTTCACGTTCGGAGATGTAGACATGACACCCACATTAGAGGAATATGAAGCTTTGATACACTGCCCAAGAGTTGAAAGAGACAATGTCTATACGAGACCCCATAGTGTTCCAACCTTCAGAAAGATGTTGAAGGCAATTACGAGAAAAAATGAACCTTGATTTAGTGGGAAGACAAAGCAGAAAGGAAATGAGAAGGTAGCCGAAGATAATGGGCGGATGGGTTGGACAGTTATTAGAGACTTGATACTGACAAGTGATAAAGAAGATAAGAAAAGAAGTTTGTTTTCCTTGTGCATTTATGGGTTAGTTTTATTCCCAAGAACTTCGGACCTCATAGATCCATCAACCATGATGTTATTCGAGCGCTTAGAGGACAAGGTTAATCGAGTACCAGCTATCTTAGCTGAAGTATATAGAACATTGTCCGCTTGTAAGAAGTTAGGAGACGGGAGATTTTGAGGTTGCGCTCAACTGTTGGAGTTCTGGTGTAGGGGACATAGATGGGTTACACCTCATAGGGCTCGTAGATGTTGTATTGATTACTCACCATTAGAGGAATACCTAGTTGTGTACCAGGTTGAGAAGAAGACAGAAGAAGAGTGGAAAGATATTTTCTTAAACATGAAGGATTCTTATGTTGTTTGGAAGGCTACTTGGTTGAACTTGGTCAATTACCTATACCAATGTGGAATTTTTGATTGGGTTCCATTACCTGGGGTTTGGGGAGGAACAACTTATTGTATGTTTCTAGTGTCTCGCCAATTTGGATCAAGACAGTTTATTCCCCCATTGATGGTATGGAAAAGTTTGAGTACATGCACAAGATGAAAGGATATAAGATAAAGGTGAAAGATACTTTAGACGCTTGGAAGTCACCAAAAAGAGTAAAGCTTCAAGATGCGACAAAAATCATGCCAAACTATAAAGAACGGAAAACTCGAAGGGTAAACGACAATATTCCCCGAAAGGACTCGGTTAACACCCAATCGACTAATGAACGTGCAAGAGACGCACCATCAACATTGGAAAAATTAAAGCACGATCACGAGAAGGAGCTGAAAGGGTATGGAAAGAGAATTAGTGAACTAAAGCATAAGCTCTCCATGACCACACTAGAGGTAGATGTATAGAAAGGCAAGGAAAAGATTCTTCGAGAACTAAAGAGAAAAGTTAGTCAAGAACTGAAGGACCTAAAAGAAATTCACACGAATTACAGAGAGCCACGAAAGGGAAGCTCGGGCAAGGTAGTGGAAAATCTGAATACACAGTTGGATACAATTACAAAAGAAAGGAATGACCATAAAAAACTGTACGACGAAAATTTTAGCGCTTCAAAGAAGAAGATTCGAGACTTGAGGGAATCATATACTCGTTCGAAAAAGAGGCTCGAGGAAGAAAAGGCTCAGAATTTAGAGTTTTCAACTCAGAATTCAGAATTAGCATCACAAGTGTCGCAAATGGAGAAAGTCCTCACGGGGTGTTATAATGAGGGAAAGGTTACTATCGAACAAGAGAATGCGAGTCTAAAGGAAAAGGTAGAAGAGCCAAAGAGCGCAATACAAGACTTGAAGGAAAAACTTGCAAGCTATGAAGGAGCATTGTATCAAGAAAGCAGTACATGGAAAAGCAAGTATGAAGCAACGCAACGTATTGTTCAGAGTTAGAATGATGAATTGGTCAATTTCAAGAAACAAGTGAGGAATATTGCTATGTATGTACAGATCTTGTCAAAAGAAGCTACGACTTTATTGCAATGTTCAGATATTGAGATCAAACATGGAGAAGCCATTACTCGATTGCTACATAAATTAATTAATTTAGGGGGTCCGATCTAGTAGTTTTATGTAATTGAGGTTATCTATTTCTTGTATTCGACTTTTCCAGCTAATGGATGTTTCTCTAAAGACTATTTTTTAAATTCAATACCCCTTTTGCATTCATGCACTCAAACATTCATACATTCAATCACGTTGTATTTTATTATGCAGAATAAATGTATTTTTAATAAGGAAAGGTTCTATGGCAGTTTGCTTTTAAATCACAATAATTCTGCATTCATACGGAACACATCTACGCTCCAAGATTATGGTTGTAGAAGACATGATTACTAGTCTTAATAATGATTGTGTTGAGATGAAAAATAGGTTTGACAGAATGGAGCAATCAATGAAAGATCATTTGGCTCAAGCGCAAAGGGATATTATCAGCCATCTGACTACTTTGTTGGGACCGAAAGAATATGGGAAAGCTAAAGTACATGAAGGTGCTTCGAATGAAATGACTGACTAGGCATAAACTACATCTCACATAAGGGCGCAACCTGAGGGACCTCCCTATGTGAAGAAGGTTCAAATCAACCTAGCTGGTGCAACAACTAGTCACCCAGTCCATGTTGGGGTAAATTTAGGGAGTGGCGAGGAAGTCCCAGATCTGAATACCCTCAATGAGATTGAAAAGATTCACGCTGAAATTGAGAGAAATTATGAAGAGCGTTGTAAGGCTCTAGAAGACCGATTGCTAGAAATACAGAAAGTGAATGAAATAGGACCTTGTGCTGCTGATATGAGCTTGGTTGCTGATCTGATTGTTTCACCCAAGTTCAAAGTACCAGATTTTGAGAAGTATGATGGGATAACTTGTCCAACGACCCATCTCACTATGTACTGTCGTAAGATGGCTGCTCATCTGAAGGACGAGAAGCTATTGATTCATTTTTTTCAAGATAGCTTAACAGGCTCAACAGTACACTGGTACACTCAGTTGAATTGTGTGAATATGCGGTCATGGAAGGACCTCTCTAGAGCTTTTGTTGAACATTATAAACATGTGATAGAAATGGTCCCAAGTCGTGTATGTTGCAGGGGATGGAATAGAAAACTAATGAAACCCTTCGCCAATATGCTCAGAGATAAAGGGATGTGGCAGCACAAGTACAACCACTGTTAATGAAAAGTGAGGTTGCCCACATGTTTGTACAGACTCTGAGAGGTCCTCTTTTTGAGAGACTAATTAGCAACGCAACATAAAACTTTGTGGATATAGTGATGACAAGTGAACTGATCAAAGCGGTAATCAGGAGTGGGAGAACTGAAAGTGGAGACGGCTCTCGCAAGAATTATAAGAGAAAAGATAGTGAGATAAATAATACGAGTGTTTATGAGGCTCCAAAAAATGTTTCCATTACGCCACTTGGTGCTGCATCGAGAAATTCTCAGAATTAAAATAAGAAAGATCCTCGAGGTTCAAGAAATGACAAGATGAATTTCACACCCATACCAGTGTCGTATGCTGAAATCTACCCGTAGTTATATGAAGCAGATCTGGTTAGGTCGTACTATCTTACTTCTCTACAACCTCCTTACCCTCTGTAGCATAATCCAAATGCTCATTGTGAGTCCCATGCTGAAATACTGGGGCATACTATTGAAAGTTGCACAAAATTTAAGAGGTAGTTCAAAATTTGATTAAAACTAGGGTGTTGAAATTTGATGAACCCAATATAGAGATAAACCCGTTGCCAAACCACGGAGGAAAAAGAATGAATGCCATAGAAGAAGATGATGAAGCTAAGCGGTCAAAAATTGATGTATCAGAGATCATATCTCTCTTGAAATGGGTGTTTGAACAATTATTCAATGTCGAGATGATTCAAATAAGCATGATGGTCGAAAAAGAAGTACAATTTGGTACATATTGTGAGTATAATCAAGAGGATAGCAATGAGATCCAACAGTGTTCTGAGTTTAGATACTTGATTCAGAAAATGATAGATAACAAAGAGATCAAGTTCTTTGAAAAGGTAGGAGAGAGAAAAGAAGTAGAGGTGTGCACTTCTGAATATTCTAGAGTCAGATATAGGGTGAACAAGCCGTTGATCATCTATGCAAGGACAAAGTATGGAAATTCAACTAATTATAGAAAGCTGATAGCGATTCAGTAGAACTAATGTTTTGATATAATAATTGAAAAATGTTTTGGACTAATTTGAAAAGAATTTAAAACATGTTCTTAAGTCCAAACATCTTGAAAATATGTTTGATGCATTTAAAAGGGTTTTTGGCAAAGTTTTTCATGCTTTTAAATAGCCAAACTTGAATTTTCAGGTTGTCCATACCGATACGGTGTACCCCGTATCGATACCTTTTTGCCCAGGTTTTTTCATTGCCAAAGCCCGTATCGAAACAAGCTTTGTCGTTTCGATACGGTGAGGGATCGTTTCGATACGCCTGGTAAGCGTACCGATCCCCATTTTAACAACCCCAACGATTAGTTTCCCAACGATCTTTTAAATGACATACCGTACCGATACGCCCTCAAGCGTATCGATACACTTAGGCTGGCAAGAGCCCAACAACTAGTTTCTGAAGAAGGCCGTACCGATACGAGTCCACACGTATCGATACGGAAGGCTGCAGAACATCATTAAAGATGGAAAATAAAGTCTCCAACGGCTCCAATTCATCCCCAACGGCTAGTAACAACTACAAACTCAAAGAGGAGTATAAAAGAAACCTCCAAGCATCTAGTAATGGTTAATGCTTCAATTGTAATACACCATATGATCAAGAAATTGTCTTAATGCTTAATTGTCATTTCCTTGTATATACAAACACTAGTGAGCCAAAATTGTTAGATTTGCTCAAGTGTTTTTACGATTGGGTGAGAGCTTTATTGTGCAAACAAATACCTATTAGAGGGATTTGAGTTTCCTTATCTTTTATCTCTTGTAAAGAGGGTTTGATCAAGGCTTTGGGTAGAAAGCTTGATCGGTTTGTAAGGGTTTCCTCCTAAGCCTAGAAAAGGGGACGAATCAATAGTGGATTGATTGGAAATCCTTAGTGGGAAGCTAAGGTAGTGGATGTAGACCTTGGTTAGAAGGTTGAACCAATATAAATCATCTTGCCCTTATCAATTTTAGTTTCCACACCTCTTACACCCAAAATTCCACTTCTCCACCACTTGACGAGCAAGAACGATAGAAGGAATCGAGCACCGAATAACCCAACAGATTCTGAAAGTTGTGATCTCTCCTCCGGCAACATTCACTTTCAAAGATATGCACAAGGTCCCTTGGAACTACGTTGCTAGTGTGACTATACTTTAGGAATCAAAATCTCAGGAGGAGGTAAAACCATTTGCTGAAAAGAAGATGGAACTGGAAGAAAAAGCAGTAGAAAAGCATGATACTGAATCAATGAATGAAGTTGGGCATTTTACCAGGAGTAGTAGATGTTATTCACTGAAAACATCCAAGGAAACCAAAAAAGTGAAAGGAAAAGTTGTGGCAGTACCATAAAGAAATTTTGAGGAAGAGCATGTTCCTAAAATAAATGAGCCCGTCACAGAAGAACATGCCAAGGAGTTCTTGAACTTTTTGAAGCATAGCTAATAAAGTATAGTTGAGCAGTTGAAGAGACAACATGCCAAGATTTTTGTCCTCAAATTACTGTTATGTTCAGAAGGGCACCATAATGCTTTAATCAAGGTGCTAAATCAAACTTTTGTTCCAAACAATATATCAGTGCACAAGTTGGATAGGATTGTAAACCATATCACTGCCGACAAATATATCACTTTCACTGACGATGAATGTTTTGCTAATGGTTACTCTATAGATATGTGAAGTTGGAGGAATATGATATGTGAAGGCCTTAAACATCACCACTCACTGTAAAGGTCATGTATTTCTAGGAGTATTGATTGATAATGGGTCATCGCTGAATGTTTTGCTAATGGTTACTCTATAGAGGTTACTGATTGATTACTCGCACATGAAGACCTACAAAAACATTGCGAGGGCCTTAGACAATACTACTAGAGATGTGCTTTGGAAAATCATGGTGCCACTGTTGATTGGGCCTCTAATCTATAATGTTGACTTTGTTGTTATGGATATAAAACCAACTTACAATTGCCTATTGGGAAGATCATGGATCCATTCCACTGGCGCGGTACCATCGTCCCTGCACCAGAAATTGAAGTTTGTGATAGAAGGAAAGCTAGTTAGTATTAGAGCTGAGGAGGATATTATTGCCTCTATGACTTCTGATGCCCCCCACATTGAGGCAAATGAAAATGCTCTTGAATGTTCGTTTAGGGCCCTGGAATTTATAAATGCGACTTTCATTACTGAAGGGAAGCCAATACCTTGACCAAGTTTACCAAATTGCACTAAGATAATCGTCCGCGAAACACTCGGCAGAGGTGCGAAAACAGGAAATGGACTTGGAAAATATCTTCAAATATGTCTGCGTCCGAAGCCTGTCATCATGAAGAAGGATCATTTTGGACTTGGGTTTAAACCCAACATTTAGCAGAGACAAAAGGATATGAAGAAGAGATAAAACCAAATGAGATTCCTATTTTTGGGTACTGAGACTTCTTTTGAGCCCATGACATTCTTTGACTTGACCAACATCTTCAAGTCTCGCGGGTTTGAAAATGTGGAGAAACAACTTGAGAAAGACAATCAAGAGACTGTGAAGCTTTAGGAGGAAGAGATTTTTGGCAATAACATGGAGGGTTTGTACGTCAATGGCATATTTGAGGGATCTCAGTCCGACTAGTTTCTGGAAGGAATTCGTCCATACCTTTCTGGTGAAGCACTCAATAATTGGATAGCCGAGGATCTTCCCCTAGTTTTTAAGAATAAAACAGAGTAATGCCATGAACCACCATGTACTTTTGCCTATGAGTACAGGGGATTATCTGTAAAGGGCTATTGTGTAAGTTCATTTCAATAAACATGCTTTTCACTTTGATTCTCAAATGGCAAACATGTTTCTGTTGTCACTAAATTTTTACCTAAATCTATCGTTTTAGCATTTTATTCGTGAATTATGCCATTGTTATTGTTGTATTATATTATGTATAGTTATTATTATTATTATTGTTATGCATACTTTTATTATTAGTAGTAGTATAATAGTTTGTATAATTATTAAAAACCAAAAATATATGAAATGTCCATTATAATAAATAGTCAATTATATTTAGAAAATATGATGGTCCATTACAATAAGGGCCCGATCAGACCAAGATAAATCCAAAAACCCTATGGCCCTAACTGCTTTCTTTCTCTTGCGCAGCCAACAAGGTTCGTTGGATCAAGGGCTGATCTAACGACGCAGATCGTACGAGAAAAGCCCTAGTTGAAGAAAGATCAAGCGTCGCATTTCCCAACCGTTATATCAATGTTGTCACTAGATTTTTCACCCTATTTTATTTAATTATTGTATTATTGTTACTATTATTTATTTATTTATTTATTATTATTATTATTATTTTATAATATAAGTATTAGTGCTTGTTAAATAAAAACCCAATAAAAATAATAAGGGTCCACTTTTATTAAATAAAAACCCATGTACATTGTAAGCCCAACTAACCCATTTTCCCTTATATGTAGGCATTAATATCAACCGTTAGATCTAGGGCTGAGATCTAACGGTCCAGATTGGACCAAGAGAAAAGAGGGACCCATTGGCGCCGCCACTCACCTCCCTCTCCCGCGTGCATGCGAGCCACTCACCCGCAAATAAGCAGCCAAGCTGCTTGAGTTCGGTTGCCGCAGTTACTGTGCTGTGACCGGCAGTCGACCAACCATCATCAACCAGCACTGATGATGCCTGCAAGTTCACGCCATCGCCGTCTTCTTCCCCCTGCCATCCGAGCATCTGCGACAAAGCGAAAAGAAAGGACATAGTCTTGGTTCAATAATGGAAAAGAGGGGAACAAATCCCAAATCAGTGCGAATTTGACCAAAATAAAAGAGATTCAGAATCCAAACATAAAGGGGCAAGAAATCGAGCATAATCAAGCAAATATATCAAGAAAATCAAACAAATTTTCTAAGATTTTTATTATTTTGAATTCTCTTGTATTTTTGGTATGAAAAATACCTATTTAAACCCCCGACCCCCTCTTGTAATACTCACTACACACACAATTGAAAATATCACTACTACATGAAAAGAATCCAAATTTAGCATTAAGGTTGTGGAGAAAAGCTTTCGAATCGGCTATCGTTGTACTCAAAGTTTTTGGAATAAGAAACAAGCTTTTTGGTATTGTATTTTTCTCTATTTTGTCTTTTTTGTTCATATTTTTTTAATTGTTTCGAATCTAACATGTATAAAATGGCGAAGTTCTTACCTCGAATCGTTTAAAAAATGTTGTTGTAATCGGATTTCCTCCATTCAAATCTAAAGTTTTTTTTACTATTTTTTCGAAATAAAAAATATAAGTCATCGTCGTTAGAGGGCGGCTGACGCAGGTGGAAGGCGGCCGACACGGTGGCTCATCCCTGGTGTTCTTCATTCTTGAAGAACACTTGAAAGGATTTGAAAAAGGGGTTTTTGATCCAACTTTGTTGAAAAGTTAAAATGGAAAGCGTTTTAAATTATTTTCATACTCAAGGCAAAATGGGTTAGTTTCACTCATTAAAACCTTCCGTGTTTATCCTTTTACCCTGTGAGATGCCATATTTTTAATTGTTTCGAAATGGTCACTCTTCTCTTTAAAATTTGGTCCTAAATTTCAATAGTTTTATTAATTTGGTCATCTTTTTTAATTTTCCTTTTTAATGTGTTTGTTTAAAACCCTTCTCAAAAAGTTTCATAATTAAGTTTTAATAAAACCGGTTCTTACACTTTTTTAAAAGATTCGTGATTTATTTTTTATTTAACTACTTTCTTGTATATATTTAATTTTGCAATTTAATTTCATGTTTTCTTATTTAATCTTTTAGTTACTTCTTTGCATGCTTGTTTAATAAAAATGGAATATAATTAATGCGGTGTCTTACCAAATAGAAATAACGGGTTAGCGCCAGGAGTGTTGGTGGTGATTGAAGTTCATTTTCCGAATGGTAAGATCGTCAAAATAGATTCATATTCATAAATGAACAAATAAATAGAATTTTTTATGAATTTGCAAATTCTGACATTAAAACATTTTGTAATCGACTAGGTACCAATTTTGGGAGCTGTAGGGGTGCTAATCCTTCCCCACGCATAACCGACTCCTGAACCCGTTTTCGTGTTTTCACAGACCAAATCCACTGTTTTAATAAAATAAAATGTTTTATTAAAATGACGCGTTTTTAGGTTATCCAATCACACCTTTTACAAGATTGGTGGCGATTTTTTTTGTTTTAGTTTTTTTAAAAACATCGGGCCTGAGAAAAAGGTTGCGATAGCTTGGCAACTCCACTAGGGAATTCTTGTTTTTACAAAAAAGAGAGTCGAGTCACAAGTCGATTACATTTTGTTTTAATGTCGGAATTTGTTAAGTTCATGTAAAATTCAATTTAATTGTCCATCTACGAATATGCTTCTATTTTACGCATTTAAAAATTGGTTAAGCTCTGCATTCGATCTTCGTCCCATTCGATTAAGTGGGGGAAAACGCTTTGCTCATGTCAGAATAATGATTCTCCGTATGAGCCTAGCAAGTACCTTCGAGACTCATATACCCAATGTCTTTGTAAGGATACTGATTCTTCGTAAAGGCGTAGGAAATGAGTCCCTCTGAGTTTTTATTCATTTGTAGCCTATAATAGGTGAGAATCAGGGGCCTTGCTACCTTTAGTAGGGGACAACGAGGACAACTTGGGAACCTTTTTAGAACCTAACTTCTGTGTGAGATTCTAGAAAACCCACCCCCAATAAAGCCACGTGGAAACCTTAGGCTTTTAGTATGGTCAAAATTATTTCGTAAAGATAATCTATGGAGACATGTCCTAGAGTGTTGGAATGTGCTGCCCAAAATTATTCGTACAATGAAATTATTTCGGACCTTTTATGTTTTATTTCCATTTTTTAAGAATACTAATCCTTTCCTTTTCTTATCTTAATTTTGTTTTGCATTTTTTCTCTCTCCCTGCATTTGCATCTCATATTTAGAAGGGGTCGATTCTGAAGCATGTTGCTCAATTAGAAAAAGCTTTTGTCATGGATCGAAGGTACCTAAAGAAAGAGGAAGACAATGCGGATGTACAGTGATCACGTGGACAAAATAACAAAGTATGCTCACATCAGTACCAAGCAAAATATCGTGCATAAGCTACAAGTGGTATGTGACTACTTTGACCGTGAAGCCAATCAGTTATTGCAAAATGAAGAATTTGAAGATGATCATTGGTCCACTCGACTTAGGGGCAATGTTAAAAGGACCCAGGAACGAGACGAGTCCGACAAAAGTATCATAATTTAAATTGAAGACGTAGCTACATGATAGTTAGAGAAGCTACATTTTTCGCCCCTATGTCAGACCGATAAGAGAGGTAGGATCAAGGCTCCAAAGACTCACTAAAGATAGAGGAACTGGGTGCTCAAATTGAGATGTATTCCTAGGACCTATATCATCCAATAAAGGCTATTTCTAGAGCAATACCTTATTGGAATCGATGGCCCTTTGCTTGCATTCATGCATTTGCATTTTTATTGTTTCTTGCATTTATGTTGTGATTGATGCATACATTCACACATGATAAGAAACTAGTTAAAAAAAATCACATGAAAAAATTTCCAAAATAGTAAAAATCTCACAAATACGATACTCATTATTGGTCCAGAGCAATGGCCATGGAAGACAAATTGACAACTTTAAAGAATAACCATAATGGTACCCAAGACAAACTCGATAAAATGGAGAAAGAATTGAAGGAAGAAATTGCACGAGCCCAAAGAAACACTGTCAGCCAGATAGCGGCTATGTTAGGTTTCAAAGACCCAGAAAGAGGAAAGACAGTTGAAGTCGTTGATGTTTCGTCGCCCTAGCCCTGGATTACTAGTCATACATTTCCACCGAATAAGAGGTTTCAAATCTGTACAGCAGAAACCTCAGCTCATACTCCGGCAAGGTCAAGGATAAATCTGGAAGGAAATCAAGGCATTGAGGTGTTGGATCTCCATAAGGTAGTCGATAGATCCAAAATGAAAAAAGAAGCTAGAAGATCAATATGACAGGCTTGAAGAGATCATCATAGCGCCACAAGGAGGAAATTTCTATGGTGGCGTAGATGCTAGAGATCTAAGTCTAGTGCTTGACTTGGTAGTTCCTATAAAATTCAAAGCTTCTGACTTCGAGAAGTATGGCGAGACTACTTGCCCTTGGTCACACTTGACCATGTACTGTCGAAAAATGTCATCGCATGTAGAAAACGAGAAACTACTCATCTTCTGCTTCCAAGACAGTCTATCAGGGTCTGGTTCTCGAAGGTATACTCTACTAAACCGGGGCAACATACACACTTAAAAAGATATGTCAAGAGCATTCCTCAAATAGTACGAGCATGTGACAGATATGGTCCCAAGTAGGATCGTACTGCAAGATATGGAACAAGGGCCTGACGAGAAATTTTGCCAGTATTCTCAGAGGTGACGAGATGTGACAGACCAAGTACAACCTCCATTATTGGAAAACGAGGTTACTCCAATGTTTGTGGATACTTTAAATGGTCCCTTCTACGACCATATGTTAAACCATGTCACTGAAGGTTTTGCAGACATGGTCATAAAGAGAGAGTTGATATTGGCAGCCATCAAAAGTGGAAGACTAAGAGAAGAAGAATATAGCGAGCGCTAATAACCTGAACTACTCCGACAATGGATTCTTGTCGCGAAGAAGACAAATTGAGCTTGGCTGAAGTTCGTCTTTGCCTTCATGGAATAATGCTTAATTTTCTTAGACGATGTTGGGTTCATACCTAGAATCTACCCTTTTGCTTTTACCCACGAGCATTAGGGATCTTTTTTAAGGGCTTCTATGTTAATCTACTTGTTTAAAGATGCATTCCATTTGTTTTCTCAAGTGGCAAACATTTCTCATTTCTTTTCATTTTCATCCATTTCTCTTCAAACATACGTCTTTTTGGCAGAGTCTTTATAATTGATTGTATGAATGACTTTTGAATCTAATCCCGGGATAGAGGGGCAAAAAGTGTGTTCAGGTTTAATGGGGGAGATCCCATATACAAATTATTAGTGAATTTTACTCTCAGACATTGTTATTAAGGACCTTGAATAAAATAATAACTCTTAAACAGCTACAAACTGAAGACTGCTTTTCTTCGATGATATTTGTGTGTGAGATGACATTTGACATTCCTTCATTTTCCTTCACGAATAAGAAAATATAAAAAATTCCTTGTTTTCCCCTTTTGAGCCTGATATTTTTTCTTGTGTTTGAACCCTAACCAAGGATCACTCTCCACACTAGGGGAAAAAAGGATGAAAATTGCAAGCAAAGGAAAAAACACAACAGATCAAGCAAATGCCCTAAATTCGGTATGAGAAGGACACAAAATGAAAAGAAGAAAAAAAGAAAGAAAAAGAAAAAAATGAAAGCTAGAGTGCGAAGGAAATTTGAAAAAAAATCCTTAAAATGGGACATGTGCCAGAAGAAGGAAATGAACTCTAGGGTGAAAACCCAAAATGGGCAGTCTAGAGTGATCCAAGGAAAAAAGAATGAAGATTTCATCACGAAAAGTTGATCATTGGTTTAATTACCATTAAAACATGTATTTGAGTCTACATATCCTTTTCTTGGTAACCTGAGCCTAGCCTACATTACAAGCCTTAAAAGACCATTTGGATCACACATGAATATATAAGAAAATGAGTTTGTTTTTAGAACACATCCGCCTAATTGAGTTAACCTTTCTTCAGGGACCTCAAAATTTCTAATGTCTGATTGAGATTAGAAAAATGGGAAATTTAAAATTTGGGGAGTGGATGAGTTAAAAAGAGCTATCGAAAAGTAGGGCACTATCCGATTGATAGATTCATGAATCATTCATACTATGAATTTTGGGGCATTTGACTTTTCTCTTTTCCTTGTTTGCCATGACTATTTTCTTAAAATCCCCATTTTTAGCCTTCTCTTGCATCTGCATGGCTTCTTCCTTTGAACTATCATTTCTAGCCTTTTCCTTTTCTTGCACCTTACAAGTAAGCTGACATAGATTTATGAAAAAACAAAGGATTTCTTGGTATTGATCCCAACCGTAGGGAACCAGGAACGAATGTTTTCCATCACTTCCGGAAACAATTGTACCTATGTTTGAATGAGGGCATCGCCTTGCATGAGAAGGTAAAAAAATAAGAAGAAGCACACGTGTTGAAGAGTTTTAAGTGAACTGTGTTGTCAAGCAAGATCCATACATAAGATGTAACATCCCTAAAGCATAAAAGGGATAGAGCCATTCTCAGTGCACAAATTGTGCCATCAGATTGGGGAAAGTTATGTCGACCAAGGGTTCAAGATCCCTGCCTTTGATAGGCATGAGAGGCAAAGATTAAAGCTCCAACATCATGCAAAGACATTCAAGGTGAAGGTTTAGCGTATAAACGCTTTAAGATGTCTTGTAGGGGAAAGCATTTGAGAATTCACAAGAAGTGTTGAAGGTGCTTAATGTTATTTTATGGGGCATATGAAGACTTGATGTAACACCCCAAATTATGAAACCTTAATTTGAATTTAAATGCCTAATTTTAAACCCTAAAATTTGGGAAATTTTGAATTCAATTTTTAAATTGAATTTCAGTGGCTCATTTATAATAATCATAAATTTAGGTGACATAAGTGTGAGGCGGGAAATTGTAGGGGGTCCTTATGATGTAATTTACCCTAAAATAGGGTAAAACACTTATCCCTTCAGATTATGCACCGTTTCAGTTTCCAGTTCCCATTTTTCCTTCGTGATTTCATCGTACCAGAACCTACCATTTTCAAACACCGTTCAAGCTCCGTTCGTGACCAAATTGGCGGCCGTTTGTCGCGACAAGGCCGACCATCACTTCCCCTCAACCGTGCGAACATAACCCCAGCAACCACACTTCGTTTCCGGCCACTGTTGTTCTTAAACAGACCAAAAACTGTTCGATAAATTGAATGAGAGGTTGATCGATTTCATTGTTTTTAGCCGTGATTTGAGTTGGGTAAGTGCGATTTGGGCTTGCGTTAGTTGTGTGTGTGTGTGGGTTACATAAACTCATCGAATTATGGCATGAAAAGTCACCAGTAGTGGGGAAATTGGGAAGTTATGTGCCCTAAATTTCAATCGGTGGAATTGGGGATTTTTGGGGGTTGGACCAGACTAAACCGATCCATTTTGGCTAGACCGGGTTGAACCGATTGAGTTTAACCAAACCGGATATATTCAAAGAAAGGTTGACGTTAGCGTTGACTGTTAACTTTTCCAGAAAAGGCCTATTTTATATTTTTTGACGTCTTAATTCCGATTCCACTGCCTGTTTTCCCAAATTCGAACTCGAAAGACTGTTTTGATCACTTTTATTCTATTATACTTAGTATTTAAATATTTGAATATCGAGAAATTAATTGTATTTATTCTTATTTTCAGACGACGTTGACTCGGATAATGAGATCCTTCCTCCTTCTCTACCTAGATGACCTCCTGTTGCTCAAACATCGGGATCAGCTCGTGAGTTTAATTAATAATATATTCGATATTTATATTATCAGTGTCTTGGCATAGTAGTAGTATCTTTGATGGTGTATTTAATTATTATAGGAGCTGACTCAAACCGACCTTGAGATAGAGCTGAACGTGGGAGATGTCATCGTCGACGTTGAGTGTTAGCTACCTGAGGTGTGTTCTCTTATGTGCTATATGTCTGCAGTGCTTTGTATGTATATGTGTTAATGGATTGAAGTGTAAATATGATGTGGTCTGATGTTGTATGGTAATAACATTTTGATGATCTGTGATATTTAACTTGTTTAGTATGTTGTTACATCATCCAATACATATATATATGTTATCAGATTCAGATTATTGTATATCAGAATATATGATTATGTATTTTTGTTGATAAACAATGCATTCAGATTCAGAACTCAGAAAATTATGTCATCTCATTTTGGTTGGGTTTCTTTTCGGGGAAGTTTAGTAGCTTCATTCTTCAGGTTGAAGTTTTCTTCGGATTAGTGGTTTCACTCTACGGACTGAATTCCACTTCGGATGGTGACGAGGTAGAGAATGGTTCTGAGGAACCTTACTCTTCGGATGTTGATGTAGTTGGGTGCATGTCATCCTGTGTTGCATATTCATTCATACCTGTTTATGTGATTGAATTGATTCTTGGTGGAAAATAGTATTCTGATAATGTATGGTTGACTCTGTTAATATGATGATTCTGTTAGTTCTATTTGCACTGTAGAGACACACCGAGCGTTTTCGCTGACTCCCCTTAGTTTCTATTTCATATACTCAAGTCTAGGCTACGGTACTTGGGGGACCTTGTTTTTCTAGCTTAATTTATTTATTATTATCAATATGATTCTTGGTTCTATTGATATTATATGTTTTATCATATTGTATTTAATATCAGATTTTAGACATTTTATTTGGGTTATTACGTTTTATCATGCATATATATTTTGGATATTTAATACTTTCAGGATGATTTTATAAATCTGTATTTTGTGTTTTTACTATTATCTATTTTGGAATTAGAGTTTGAATTAGATTACTTCATTTGAGGGTCAAGCATTGGACTTGACTTCCTATATTCGACCCAATTCTTCTAGGTCGGGTTTAGGGGGTTACAAATAGTGGTATCAGAGCCAGGTTCAACACTCGGCCTGGGTTATCAAATGTTTTCGGGTAAAACGAAAATTTCAGAGAAGTTCTAGAGTTGCGGCCAGTCGAGGTTGTGGCAGAGGCCGTGGTCGAGGTAAAGGTCGTACCTTGGCTACAGATAGTGACGTTCCACCTCCTGAGGGTTCGATACAAAACCAGGGTGAGGTCCAGGGTGCGATTGTGGAGGAACATCATGTGGATCAGATTCAGGCTCAGCAGACTGGAGCTCATCAGACTAGTGGAGGAGAATCACATGTTCAGCCTGCTCAGAGTAGTGGTCCCCGTGATTCAAGGGATAGTGAGACAGTGGGCACGGATGTCGTTACTGTTCAGAGAGAGCTATTGAGATACCTTCGTCAGTCTGAGGGTGTTCGGAGACCCATATCCACAGAGTTTCTAGCTGCTGGGATGACTATGTTAGATGGAAAGACGGGTACAGACCTGGCAGATGCAGAGTACTGGCTGAAGAAGCTTCAACGACTATTTGTTGATATGGATTATCCTACCGACCGAAAACTCAGGGTTGCCGTTTCACTGATGTAGGGTGAAGCCCAGAATTGGTGGGAGGCTGAGGAGCATGTTACTCTAGCTAGTAAGGTTACTTGGGATCATTTCAGACAAGCTTTCTGTGATCGATATGTCGGAGCTGAGTATATAGCTAAGTGCAGAGATGATTTTATGAATTTGAGGCAGAATGATATGTCTGCGAATGATTATGAGATCGAGTTTATGAGATTGATTTAGTATGTCTCTGGATTAGTGACCACTGAGAAGGACAAGTGTGAGTGGTTTCTAAAGGGATTACGTCCTACGATAAAGGCTGGTGTTGCTCTACATATGGACAAGGAATACGAGGATATTACTCGAAGAGCTAGGACAGTTGAGCGTAACGAGGCAGGGTTGAGATAGCTTGAGTTGTATGGATCTGATAGAGGAAAGAGACCATTGTCAGTGCCAGTTCAGCATTGTCAGGGGAATCAGTCTAGAAAGAGAGCTAGAGATGAGTCAGGCTATCAGAGTTATTCGAGAGCTAGACTAGTGACTTCTTCTGTTTCGACTGCTAGTGTTGGTGGTTCGACTGGTTCTCGAGGGGTGCCACAGTGTCCTTTTTGTAAGAAGTGGCATTCGGGTGAGTGTAGGAGGTAGACTGGAGCTTGTTTCAGATGTGGTTCATTCGAGCACCGTTTCAGAGATTGTCCGGTTCCACTTCCCTCAGCTTTTACTACTACTCAGTCCCAAGCATCAGTACAGACTCCCTCCAGGGGGAGAGGTCAAGTCAGATCTATTACTACGGGTTCTGCTAGCAGAGGTAGACCAGCTCCAAGTAGAGGATCAACAAGATTAGGGGCCAGACAACCGGGGTTAGTTTATTCTACCGGGAGGCACGAGGATCGTGATGAGCCAGATGTTATTGCCGATACATTCTCTATCCATTCTATTTCGTACTTTGCTCTGCTTGATAATGGTTCGACTCATTCCTATGTTGCGAGTTCTGTGTCTGGGGGTCTTGAGATTTCTGTTGAGGATACTGTTAGTGCTGTTACTGTACACAGTCCAGTGGGTAATCATGTTGAGGTTTCTAAAGTATACAGGAATTGTCCTCTTGAGATTCAAGGGGAGATCTTTCCAGCTGATTTGATGGAGTTATCCTTTGGGGAGTTTGATCTTATCCTAGGTATGGATTGGTTGTCTGCTCACCGTGTTACTTTAGACTGTAAAAAGAAAAGGGCTACACTAAGAACTTCTAATGATTGTGAGGTGATTCTGACTGGTGAGCGCAGAGGGTTCCTATCTAATATCGTTTCAGCTCTCAAAGCTGAGAAAATGATCATGAAAGGGTCTATTGCTTATCTTGCCTATATCCTTGATTCGAGACAGTCTAATTTTGGATTAAATAAGATTCGAGTTGTGAAAGACTTTCCAAACGTGTTTTCGTAAGAATTACCTGGGGTACAGCTGAAACGGGATGAGGTTGAGTTTGGCATCAATGTTTATCCGGGTACAGCTCCTGTGTCTATGGCACCTTATCAGATGGCACCGAAAAAACTTAAAGAGTTGAAGATTCAGTTGCAAGAACTGTTGGATCGAGGTTTCATTCAACCCAGTGTTTCTCCTTGGGGAGCTCATGTTCTATTTATTAAGAAGAAGGGTGAGACACTTCGACTCTGTATAGATTATCGGAAGCTGAACAAGCTGACGATCAAGAACAAATATCCTCTTCCTCGTATTGATGATCTGTTCGACCAGGTCTGGGGAGCTACGGTATTCTCTAAGATAGACATGAGATCGGGTTATTACCAACTCAAGGTTAAGGATTCTGATGTGTTCAAAACAGCTTTCCAGACACAATATGGTCATTATGAGTTCATTGTGATGCCTTTTGGGTTGATTAACACCCCTTCTACTCTTATGGATATGATGAATAGGGTGTTTCAACCCTATCTTGGCTAGTTTGTCGTGGTATTTATTGATGATATACTAGTATATTCTAGATCTGAGGCAGAGCATGAGGAACATCTTCGAATTTTGTTACAGACTCTGCAAGAGAAATAATTTTATGCAAAATTCAACAAGTGTGAATTCTGGCTTTCTGATACTATGTTCCTGGGTCATATAATTTCTGCTCAGGGTATTCAGGTTGATCCGAAGAAAGTCGAGGCTATTATGAGTTAGAAACAGTCCAAGAATGTTCCTGAGGTTCGAAGCTTCATGGGTTTAGCAGGTTATTATCGGAGATTCGTTGAGGGTTTCTCTTCTATTGCAGCTCCGTTGACTAAGCTTCTGAGGAATGATGTTCCCTTCATTTGGACTGAGGCTCAACAGTCTAGTTTCGAGAAGCTTAAGTCTGTGTTGACTGAAGCACCGATTTTGATTTAGCTTGAGCCTGGTAAGGCTTATACAGTTTACAATGATGCTTCATACAGCCGGATTGGAGTGTATTCTGATGCAGGATGGAAAGGTAGTGGCTAATGCGTCTCGACAGTTGAAACCGCATGAGTGTAACTATCCTACCCACGATCTAGAACTTGCTGTTGTTATTTTTGCGCTTAATATCTAGAGACACTATCTCTACGGAGAGAAATGTTATATCTATACAGACCATAAGGGTCTAAAATACCTCCTTACTCAGAAAGAGCTTAATCTGAGACAACGTCGTTGGTTAGAGCTTCTCAAGGATTATGATTGTGAGATTGAGTATCATCCAGGTTAGACATTATCTCGGTATTGTGTTCCGAGAAATTTTAAGCTGAAACAGGTTATTCTCCGTTAGACCCATGACAGTCCTTATTCTGTGCATCATGGTGGTGACAAGATGTATAAGAATCTTCGTGAAAGGTACTGGTGGAAAGGTCTCAAGCGAGACATCGTCGGATTTTTATCGAGATGTTTGACTTGTCAGAAAGTCAAAAGAGAGCATCAACATCCATATGGGTTACTTCAGCATATTGAGATTCCTCAGTGGAAGTGGGAGCGCGTGACTATGGACTTTTTAGTGGACTTCCTTTGACTCCATCGAAGAAGGATTCCATTTGGGTTATTGTTGATCGCCTAACGAAGTCCACACATTTCATCCCTGTTCGAGTTGACTATTCTTTGAGTAAGTTAGCTCAGTTTTATATTTCCGAGATTGTTCGATTTCACGGGGTACCATCATCTATTATTTCTGACAGAGATCTGAGGTTCACTTCAAAATTCTGGGGCTCTCTTCATTCTGCTTTGGGTACTCGGTTGAACTTCAGTACATCTTATCATGCGCAGAAAGATGGTCAGTCTGAGTGTGTGATCCAGATTCTTGAGGTTATGCTGAGGGGCTATATTCTTGATTTCAAAGGCATTTGGGAGGATTTCCTGCCGCTTGCAGAGTTTACTTATAATAACAGTTATCAGGCCAATATTAAGATGACGCCGTATGAGGCTCTGTATGGACGTAAATGTCGATCACCTATTGGTTGGACTGAACTTAATGAGCATAGATTGTTGGGACCGGATATTGTTTAGGAGGCAGAGCATACTGTTAGAATGATTCAGGATCGGCTTAAGGCTGCTTTTGACAAACAGAAGTCTTATGCCGATTTGACATGTTGTGATCTTGAGTTCAAATTTGAATTCAATTTTTAAATTGAGATTCAATGGCTCATTTGTAATAATCATAAATTTCGGTGACATAAGTGTGAGGCGGGAAATTTTAGGGGTCCTTAAGATGTAATTTACCCCAAAATAGGGTAAAACACTTCTCCCTTCAGATTATGCGCCGTTTCAGTTTCCAGTTCCCATTTTCCCTTCGTGTTTTCATCGTACCAGAACCCACCATTTTCAAGCACCGTTTAGCTTCATTCGTGACCAAATCGGCAGCCGTTTGTCGTGACAAGGCCGGCCATTGCTTCCCCCTCAACCGTGCGAACATAACCCCAACAACCACACTCCATTTCTGGCCACTGTTGTTCTTAAACGGACTGAAAACTGTTCGATAAATTGAACGAGGGGGTGATCAATTTCGTTGTTTTTGGCCGTGATTTAAGTTGGGTAAGTGCGATTTGGGCTTGCGTGAGTTGTGTGTGTGTGTGGGGGTTACGGAAACTCGCCGGATTATAGCATGAAAGGTCGCTGGCGGTAGGGAAATCGGGAAGTTATGTGCCCTAAATTTCAATCGGTGGAATTGGGGATTTTGGGGGTGGAACCGGACTGAACCGGTCCTTTGTGGCTAGACCGGGTTGAACCGATTGAGTTTAACCGAACCGAATATATTCAAAGAAAAACCAGTTTGGCTGATGTCAGCGTTGACCATTGACTTTTTCAGAAAAGGCCTATTTTATGTTTCTAATTGTCATGATTTCGATTCCGCTGCACATTTTCCCAAATTCGAACACGAAAGACCATTTTGATCACTTTTATTCGATTATACTTAGTATTTAAATATTTGAATATTGGGAAATTAATTGTATTTATTCTTATTTTCAGACGACGTTGACTCGAATACTGAGATCCTTCCTCCTCCTCCACCTGGACGACCTCATGTTGCTCAGACATCGAGATCCGCTCGTGAGTTTAATTAATAATATATTTGATACTTATATTATCAATGTCTTGGCATAGTAGTTTGATGGTGTATTTAATTATTATAGGAGCTGACTCTGACCGACCTAGAGATAGAGCTGAGCATGGGAGACGTCACCGTCAACATTGAGTGTTAGCTACCTGAGGTGTTCTCTTCTGTGCTATCTGTTTGCAGTGCTCTGTATGTATATATGTTAGTGGATTGAATTGTAAATATGATGTGGTCTGATGTTGTATGGTAATAAAATTCTGATGATCCATGATATTTGACTTGTTCAGTATGCTGTTACATCATCCAATATATATATATATATATATATGTGTGTGTGTGTGTGTGTGTGTATGTGTGTGTGTGTGTGTGTGTGTGTGTGTGTGTGTGTGTGTGTTATCAGATTCAGATCATTGTATATTAGATTATATGATTATGCATTTCTATTGATAAACAATGCATTCAGATTCAGAACTCGGAAAATTATGTCATCTCATTTTGCTTGGGATTCTGTTCGGGGAAGTTTAGTAGCTTCATCCTTCGGTTTGAAGTCTGCTTCGGTATAGTGATTTCACTCTATGGACTGAATTCCACTTCGGATGGTGACGAGGTAGATGGTGGTTCTGGGGAACCTTACTCTTCGGATGGTGATGTAGTTGGGTGCATGTCATAATGTGTTGCATATTCATTCATACATGTTTATGTGATTGAATTGATTCTTGGTGGAAAATAGTATTCTGATAATGTATGGTTGACTCTGTTAATATGATGATTCTGTTAGTTCTGTTTGCACTGTAGAGACACACTGAGTGTTTTCGCTGACTCCCCCTTAGTTTCTATTTCAGATACTCAGGTCTAGGCTACAGTACTTGGAGGACCACTTTTTTCCAGCTTAATTTATTTATTATTATCAGTATGATGCTTGGTCCTATTGATATTATATGTTTTATCAGATTGTATTTAATTTCAGATTTCGGACGTTTTATTTGGGTTATTACATTTTATCATGCATATATATTTTGGATATTTAATACTTTCAGGATGATTTTATAAATATGTATTATGCGTTTTTACTATTATCTATTTTGGAATTAGAGTTTGAATCAGATTACTTCATTTGAGGGTCAAGCTTTGAACTATTTTTTATATTCGACCCAATTCTTATGGGTCGGGTTTAGGGGGTTACATTTGAAGCTTTCAAGAGCATTCAAGGAAGCCTTTCACTCGATATTAATATATCAACTACAATGATAGTATATCTTGAGACATTTGCCTACGAAGATCAGCTATTTTTGATGAATCAAAAAGGTATAAAGAATGAGAATAGACAAGCAGAGACAATTGAAGAAGTCTGTCCATCCAACCATGAGTATAAGATCACTGGATTGAGTGAGCAAATTTGCAAAGATCATATGTTTTCCATGAGTCGAAGAAATACAATGAAAAAGCACAACTGTTTATCTAGGCTGAGCGAGCAAACTTGTGGATTCAAAAACCAAAGGAAAAAATAATTTTGAGGAAAAGAATTTTAAAAGTAAAAGAAATGAGACATGCATTCAAGTTTTAGACATCCTTAGGGGCATGCTCATCATAATTGCATCATGTATCAGATTTTTACAAGTACGAAAGCTTTTTCAGCAAAAGAACCCTCCTATCTGTTTAGGCGTATAGAGAATAGATCTTGCTTATCTATACAAGCTTGAAGAGAATAGAACCTACTTATCCATTCGAGCATGAGGAGGTGGAACCTTTTTTTTCAGTACTTGCTTATCTATTCGAGCATTAGGAGAATAGAACCTGCTTATCTAGTTGAGCATAAGGAGGATGAAACCCTTTTACCTATTTATCCATTCGAGCATGAGGAGAATGAAACCTTTATTTTTCAGCATCTGCTTATCCATTCGAGCATGATGAGGATGGAACCTTTTTTTCATAACCTGCTTATCTGTTCGAGCATGAGGAGAATGCAACATTTTTTAATATGCTTATCCATCCGAGCATGAGGAGGATGAAACCTTTTTAGAACCCGCCTATATATTCGGGCTTGAGGAGAATAGAACCCGCCTAACTGTTCAGGCATAAGGAGAATGAAATCCGCTTACCCGTTCAGGCATAGGGAGAATGGAACCGACCTATCTGTTCCAGCCTAAGGAGAATGAAACCCTGTTTTGATGTCCAACTAGTTTGCGATTGGTGTAAATCAGTGCCTTTTGGTCTGTGCTCTATCCCTGTTTCACCAGAATGAAAGAATAGGGGTAGTTGTTGCCACTAGATTTTCACCCTATTTTATTTGATAATTATATTATTGTTACTATTATTTATTATTATTTTATAATATAAGTATTAGTGCTTGTTAAATAAAAACCCAATAAAAATAATAAGGTCCACTTTTATTAAATAAAAACCTATGTACATTGTAAGCCCAACTAACCCATTTCCCCCGATATGCAAGCATTAATATCAGCCGTTAGATCTAAGGCTAAGATCTAACAATTTAGATTAGACTACGGGAAAGAGGGAGGGCAGCTCCCACTCGTGCCGCCACTCACCTCCCTCTCCCACGTGTGTGCGCGCCACTCGCCCGCAAATAAGCAGCCAAGTTGCTCGGGTTCGACTGCCGCAGTTGCCGTCCTACGACCGACAGACGAACAATCATTAGCAGACAGCATCGACGAGACTCGCAAGTTCACGCCATCACCGTCTTCTTCCCCCGTTGTCTGAGCATCTGCGACAAAGCAAAAAGAAATGGTAAAATCTTGGTTCAAATATGGAAAAGGGGGAAACAAATCCCAAATAAGTGCAAATTTGACCAAAAATAAAAGAGAATTGGAATCCAAACTCAAAGGGGGCAATGAATCGAGCATAATCAAGCAAATATATCAAGAAAATTAAAAAGATTTTTAAGGATTTTTATTATTCCGAATTCTCTTATATTTTTGGTATGAAAAATACCTATTTATACCCCCATCCCCTCTTGTAATACTCACTATACATGCAATAGAAAATATCACTAGTACATGAAAAGAATCTGGATTTAGCATTAAGGTTGTGGAGAAAAGCTTTCGAATCAGCTATCGTTTTACTTTAAGTTTTTGGAATAAAAAATAAATGTTATTGTTGTTAGACGGCGGCCGACGCTGGTAAAAGGTGGCTGGAACGGTGGCTCGTTCTCGGTGTTCTTCAAGAATGAAGATCACCAAGAACACTTGAAGGGGTTTTTGATCCAACTTTGTTGAAAAGTTAAAATGGAAGGTGTTTTAAATTGGTTTTATACTCGAGGCAAAAATAGGTTAATTTCACTCATTAAAACCTTCCGTCTCAATCCTTTTACCCCGCGAGATGCCATATTTTTAATTGTTTCGAAATGGTCATTTTTTTCTTTAAAATTTGGTCCTAAATTTCAATAGTTTTTTTTTTAATTTGGTCATCATTCTTTAATTTTCCTTTTTCAATGTGTTTGTTTAAAACCCTTTTCGAAAAGTTTCATAATTAAGTTTTAATAACATCAGTTCATACACTTTTTAAAAAGATTCGTGATTTACTTTTTATTTAATTATTTTCTTGTATATATTTAACTTTACAATTTAATTTCTTGTTTTCTTATTTTTCTTTTAATTATTTCTTTGCATGCTTGTTTAATAAAAATGACTGGTTAGCGTCAGGAGTGTTGGTGGTGATTGGAGTTCATTTTTCGAATGGTAATACCTTTAAAATAGATTCATAGTCATAAATGGACAAATAAATCGAACTTTTCGTGAACTTGCAAATTTCGACATTAAATTTTTTTGTAATCAACTAAGTACCAATTTTTGGGCACTGTAGGGGTGCTAATCCTTCCCCACGCGTAACTGACTCCAGAACCCATTTCTGTGTTTTCGCAGACCAAATCCGTTGTTAGGTGATCCAATCACACCTTTTACAAGATTGGTGGCGACTCCGTTGTTTTATTTTTTTAAATGTCAAGCCCGAAAAAGGTTGCGACAATTGATGAGTGATCTAACGGCCCATATTGATCAGATGTAAAACACAAGGATCACAACTCGCGCATGGCAGCCACGCGCATGAGTTTTTAGCTTCTGCAGAGCGATTCGCCTTCTTCAATGTCACCTTTGCTCCAATTTGCTCCCGCCAGATTGGTTGTTGTCATTTCCCGATCATTAGAAACATACAAAAAGAAAACAAAAGGGTAAAATTCTCAAAAATAGAGCTCGGCCAGCTAAAAAATCCCTAATTTGAAGCCCTACCAAGAATTAAGCAGTAACTGAATTCAGACAGAGAGCAAAAGGCAACCAACTTAAAATCAGAGCCAAGATCGAAGCAAAGTCAAAGGAGCAGGCCCCTAAAACGAAGCCATGGCTAGAATCGGGCTTAATCCGAATCAAATTAGAGACGATTCAGGGGAGGAAATCTTGGATTTGAGATTGAAAACAAGAAAAATTGTAACTATAAATACCATGTAATTCTACACACAACACGATTCATACACAATACACAAGAAATACATACAAAACTCAGTGTAAAAAGCAAGCAAGCATCTATAATCAGAGTTTCAAGGGAATAAAGAAGCAAGCTTTGTCATTTCTGGTAAATTCTTCTTTCTTTTTTATTTTCGAAGTTTAAAATAAGGAAAAAGGATGAGTTTTTTTACCTTTTTACAAAATGTCTCCGTGCATGTGTTTTTGGTAGTGGCTTCGATGATGAATATGTGACTCGAGGTCTACCGAATTATGGAAAATCAGTTTTAAAAGAAAGGGAAATGAGGTTTTGGTTCGCCATTTGACCGAAAGCTTTTAACAGGGATTGGAAAGCTTCTTCTTTTCGCTGCCTACAACGGCGGCCGGCATGGCGAACATTCGTCACCATCTCTAGACGATGGAGAGGACGAGAAGAGAATTAAAAGGGGCAAAGTTTTGATCGTTTTGAAAAGGGTTTAATATTTCTTTTTTTAATTTTATACTAACCGAATATCCTGACCCGTACCCGCTTTAAGACCCGCGTCCTTCTTTAACGGATCTTTTACCGTGGCACTTCAACTTTCAATTTTGCCCTTTTATCATAATTTAACCATTACATTTTATTTTCCTTTCCATTTGGTCACCATTTTTAAAAAAAAAATAAAATAAAAGGTTTTTATTTGTCCATTTTCTTTATTTTTCGTACTTATTTAATTTTCTTGTTAGACCAAAATATAGTTTTATAGATTTTTTGCTTTAAATTCCATTTGCTTGTTGAAAGTGATCAATTTTGATCCTTAGGCATAGGTTCTCAAAAGGCTTAGATTAGAAACTTTGCGTGTAGTAAAATTTTCTCAGTATTTAAATAAAGTACACTTAATTACACTTGAACTTTAATAGATAAAATAAGTGTACACATTTCCGAGGATAATAATCACTAATTAGATTTAATTAAAAACTTCAACTCACTTAATTGTTTCTTGTTGGTTTGTTTAAAAGGTGAGAACTAATTAATGTGGTGTCTTACCAAATGGAAATGACGAGTTAGCATCTGGAGTGTTGGCTGTGATTGGAGTTCATTTTTTGGGTGGTAAGACCGTTAAAATAGATTTATATTCATTAAACGAATGAATAAATTGAAACTCTTTTGAACTTGCAAATTCTACCTTTGGAAAATACCTTTTGAAATCAATAAGGTACCAATTTTTGGGCGTTGTGGGGGGTGCTAATCCTTCCCCACACGTAACCGATCTCCAAACTTTTTTTTTGTTTTCGCAGAGCAAAAATGTTATTTTAATAAATAAAGCGTTTTATTAAAATAACCCTTGTTTTAAATGTGATCCGATCACACTTTTTTTTCAAAAGGATTGGTGGCGACTCTGTGTTTTAGTTTTCAAATAATGCCAGGCTCGAAAGGGTTGTGGCAACTTGGCGACTCCACTGGGGACAGTTTTTGTTTTAAAAACAAAAGAGGGTCTGGCCACAAATTGATTTAAAAAATGTTTTTAAAGGCAAATGAAATTTACAAGTTCACAAATCTTTCAATTTATTCGCCCGTTTAATGAATATAGTTCTATTTTACGTATTCTAAAACTTTTCAAAAGCTCTATACCCGAGTTTTCAATTATTTGGACCCTTTTTGTCTTCTTGTTTCTAATCCTTTCCCTATAATCTGTTGTTTTGCATGTTAATCTTGCATCATCATTCCATATCAAGAAGGGATTGGGTTTTTAGAATATTTGCTCAATTTGAAAAGTTGTCATCATGGATGGAAAGATCCTAAAGAAGGAAGATAAAAATGTGAGGGTATGTCACTGGTCTGAGATTAACCAGCAGAAATATGGGGACAGTTTGGCCATCGATCATGAGATAGAGACTTCAAAGTATGCCCATATTAGTTTTAAACAGAATAACGTACAAGAGCTACGGGAAATCTGGGAGCAATTTGATTACAAGACTAAGTAGTTATTCGGTGAGTCTTATGGCTACATAGCGTACCTACTGTATATGAAGATAGATGAGCAATTCTTGAAGGCCTTGGTTCAATTATGGAATCTTGGGTACTGTTGTTTCATTTTTAATGGAGAAGACATGATGCCTACGTTTGGTGAGTGATGGATGGGTCAAGAGTTTGATAAGGAAAAGAGGAGGTAGTTTTTCTTTCCCATGGTGAAGCATCAAAAACATAATACATGTTCATCCAGACAAAGAAAAGAGGGAAGATCTCCTGGCTATTGCAATCTACGGTTTGGTCATCTTTCCTAGGGTCTTAGGAAACATTGATGTGGCCTTGCTTGATTTCTTTGAGGAATTGAAGAGGGAAGTCAAGCCGGTACCTGTAGTGTTAGCTAAAACCTTCATCTTGCTGAATGCATGTAGAAAAGTGGAAGGTGCGTGTTTCAGAGGGTGTGCTCCTTTACTTCAGGCATGGACCCTCAACCACTTCTGAAAGTGCCCAACCTTGACTCTATCTAATGTGTTCTCCCCCAATTTTTCTCCACTCCAAGAATTTTTAGCCAAGGATTGGCCAATTATCAAGAAAAGCAAATGGGTTGATATATTCAGAGACTGCCATGACGAAGACATCAAATAGAGGGTTTCGTGGATGGGTCATGCCAAGGTTCTGTACAAATGTGGAGATTACAAATTCCTAATGCTGTTAGGTTTATGAGGAGGAATTGGGTGTGCTCCCTTGTTGGTATCACGTCAGTATGGATCTTGACAGTTCGTTCCTTTC
Source organism: Hibiscus trionum (assembly GCA_030270665.1). NCBI lineage: Eukaryota > Viridiplantae > Streptophyta > Magnoliopsida > Malvales > Malvaceae > Hibiscus > Hibiscus trionum. Next base: position 11,620,112 of record BSYR01000027.1, on the reverse strand, counting down.
ACCACTTAGTTCATCAGAGTTCGAGTTTCAAGGCGAGTTTAGAGGGAAGATACAAACCATTAGTGATTCATGGAATAACTGCTATTATATGAAGCTAAAGTCTGATAGACACTACATGTTCACCCCTAACTATGATATTCGGAGGCATACAAGAATGAAAGACAAGATCATGCTACCTACTCTTGGACAGGCCAATTCTTTAGAAGAACACTTGAAGGTGGTCCCCTCTGAGGCTGACATTTTGAGAGAAGAATTGAGAAGGGCCAAGATGGAGATAGAAGCCCTGCGAGAACAGAACTAACAAGACAAGTTCGAGTCAAGCTTTGATGTGGAGAAGTATAAAGAGGAAACCAATCGAGTAACGAAGTTGTATATGGACCTGAAAGAGAAATATGAGATACAAAGGGTTGACTTCCTCAAATTTCAAGCCACTGTTCAGAATGCTGATTTAAAAAAGAGTTTAGAGCAATGAAGACAAGAGATTGAACAAGCTATGGGCAAAGAAAGAGAGCGCGACAGAAGGGAAATTGAGAAATATAGGTGGGCAGTTGTAGAAGAGAAAAAGAAAGGTAAGCAAGTGGCAGAAAATGGAAGGGGCAAACAAACCCTTGAAAAAGAGAAGGAAAGTGTAGCTTCTTAGAAAAGGAAGGCCCACGACAATAAGATCCGTTTGTTGGAACTGCAGTCAGCCTATGATGAGACTAGTGAAAAGTTGAAGCAAAGCCAGGCTTCCGTTGCTGAATTGCAAGCTAAGATGGAGGACTTGAACCAGACTTTTCACAAGCTTCAGAGTGATCAAACCTATGAGGAGCTTTAAGCTAGTCTGTATGAAAATGATTTCATGAAGGAGGGAGTGGAAAATATGGACAACATAATCCAAGAATATAGAAAGAAGATCCTAGTCCTTGAAGATATTGGTGATGGAGGAAATGACTACTGGTTCACTCGTCTCAGAGACAATGTAGGAGATTCCAAGAACGAGATGAATTCGATAGGTTAATGATGGCTTAAATTCAAGATGTGGTTAAGCACGTAATGATGTTAGTAACTGAAGCCACATCCCTCTGTCTATACATTAAGCCAGTAGTTAAAATAGGACCAAGGCTCATGTGGTTAATAGAAGAGATCAAGGACTTGGGTACTCGGGCTGAGATGTACACGTAGAAAAATAAAATTTCTTGTAATAAAATACCTTTGGCATCTAATTGAAAGGTGTTTCTTGAGAAAATATTTAATGAAATTAATGACCCTTCACCTGCATCCATGCATTTGCATCATTCTTGTTTGGTTGATTGCTTGTTTATATTTCTTTGTTGCATGCATTCATGACATGATAAGAAACTAACTTAAATAAAAAATGACATAAGTAACATTCAGAACAACAAAAACAACTCACAAGTATGGCACTCGTTCCCAAACTAGAGCGATAGACATGGAAAATAGACTGGCAGCTTTGGAAATCAACCACAAAAGCACCCAAGATAGGATGGAAAATATTAAAACCGACCTGAAGCAAGAAATAGAGTCAGCTCATCGAAAAATAGTTAGTCAAATTGCAACCATGTTGGGGTTCAAAGATCTAGATGCAACTGACGCAGAAGGAGACACCAGTGTACTGCTGCGATTCCCTAGAATTACTTTTGGGATACAAAAGGAGGTTGCTTCCAAGTCTAAAGCCCCTTTCCATTTCGATGAGTCCTCTGTTCACGCTCCAAATGAGAAGGTTCATAACTATGAGGTGTCTGACCTCGATGAAATCGCTGACAAAGCCAAGGTTGAGAAGAAATAGGAGGACCGATATGAAAAGATTGAAGGAATGATCAAATCCTTCCAAGAAGGAAGCACCCATGGTGGAGTGGATGCAAGGGACCTGAGTCTGGTGACAAACCTAGTGGTGCCCCCAAATTTTAAGATTTCGAATTTTGACAAATACAATGGAATCACAAGCCCTTCAGCACATCTAACCATGTACTACAGGAAAATGTCAATGTACCTAGATAACGAGAAGCTACTCATCCAATGCTTCCAGGATAGTTTAGTAGGGTCAGTTGCACGCTGGTACACGTAGTTGAGCCGGGTCAACATCAAATCATAGAAAGATTTATCTAAAGCTTTTAGCGAGCATTACAAAGACGTAACAGACATGGTTCCAAACCGACTGGTCATACAAGGGATGGAACAAAAGCATCATGAGAGTTTCCGCCGATACACGGAAAGGTGGAGGGATGTAGCTGCTCAAGTTCAACCACCAATGCTGGAGAATGAGATTACCCCAATGTTTGTTGAAACCTTGAAAGGTTCATTTTATGACCGTATGATAAATCATGCAACCAAAAGTTTTGCAGATATGTTAATGAACGGTGAGTTAATTTTAACGGCTGTCAAAAACAGAAAGTTGGATAGAAGATAAACGAAGAAACCTTACGAGAAGAGGGAAAGTGAAGTCAATACAACCAATGTCTACAACCCCAATTATTCTAAGGGTGTGGTTTTCAATAAGCCCAATGTTTCAACTCCATCCCCTTTAGCAACAAGCTTGCCGAAGGAAGAACGAAGATATTAAGGGGGTTCTAAACCATACTTCCCTCCTATCCCAATGACATACGCAAAATTGTTCGTTGAATTAATCAAGTCTTAGATGGTGCTTCCACACCATGTTCCTCTATTTTCACCCTCATACCCACCTTGGTATGATGAGAAGGCACAATGCGAATACCACGCAAGAATTAGGGGCACACTATAGAAAAATGCACTGCATTTAAAAGGGTAGTGGACGATCTAAGGAAGTCCGGCATGTTATCTTTTGACACGTCTAAAGAAAAAGGGAATCCTTTGCCAAATCACCAGAAGGTAAGAGTGAATGCAATCATTAAGGAAGAAGATAGGATGGTCATGTCATGTTTTGTTGAGGTCAAGGCACCCATGAAATGGGTATGGGCCCAAATGATTGAAGTTGGGAGGCTAGAAGGAGAAGCCCAAGAAATGAAAATGGCAGAAGGGCCATATTGTGAGTACCACAAAATAGAAGGACGTGAGATTGAATGATATTTGGAATTTAAATGTATGGTCCAAGCCAAAATAGATAGTAAAGAACTTGAGTTTTTCAAGAAGGGAAACAAAAAGCACATGAGGGAAATATGTGCAACAGAAGAGTCAACTAAAAGGAAGGATTGTGCAGGAATGAAGCCATTGGTTATTAAGGCCAACGAAAGAGTTAGTGAGCCAATGAGGGGTATAACCCCACGACTTATAATCAAGGAACCAACCTCATTTCCATACAAAGACATTAAGCAAGTCCCCTAGAACTACGCTTGCACGGTGGCAGCCCCAAGAGAGTTACCTAGTGAAGGAAAGAAAAAGGATGAACCTGTTAAGGAGGTGAGACGTTTCACTATAAGTGGGAGACTGTATTCCCCACCATTAGTAGAAGATAGGGACGCGACACAGAGAAGGGCTTCTGCTAAAGAGCCAAAAAAGAGAGGGTGAAAGAGATATCTTTAAAAAGAAGCCACCAATATACCATGAGCAAAGGAGTCAGAGGCTCAAGAATTTCTAAAGATACTCAAACACATTGAGTATATCGTGGTGGAACAGCTTCAAAAGCTCCAAGCTCAAATATCTATGTTATCAATATTGCTAAGTTCTGAGGGCCACCGTGATGCCTTGCTAAAGATTCTAAATTGCACATTTGTGTCGAAAGAGATCATTACCGACAATATGGACATGGTGGTCAGTAACATTGTTGTTAACAATTTTATTTCATTCAATGATGAGGAAATACCAGAAGGAGGGAGGGGAACATGCAAAGCTCTGCACATTTCTACAAGATGCAAGGGATACATGATGCCAGGTGTCCTTATTCATAACGGGTCGGCCCTGAATGTTCTCACTTTAGCGACATTAAAGAAATTGCCAATGGACAGCTCATACATAAGAGCTTATCAAAATACTGTGAGAGCATTTTATGGAACGCAGAGAGATGTGCTAGGAAAGATTGAAGTGCCTTTGCAGATCGGACCATTAACTTTCAATGTAGAATTTGCGGTCATGGAAATAAAGTCTAGTTATAACTGTTTGCTAGGGCAACCATGGATCCATATAGCAGGAGCGGTCCCTTCTACCCTTCACTAGAAGTTGAAATTTGTGATTGACGACCAGTTGATAACAATTGGTGTAGAGGAGGAAATTATTGCATTAGTGACTATTGACGCACCCTATATCAAGATTGACGAGGGTGTGCTCGAGTGTCACTTCAGAACAGTGGAGCTAGTCAATGCAACCTTTGTCGCCGATGGGAGTAAAGTACCAGAACCAGAACTATCCAGCTGCACAAAGATGCAAGTGAAGCAAATTCTCGGAAAAGGAGCTAAAGTCAGAAAATGATTTGGGAAAAGACAACAATGGAGGCTGTGCCCCATGGTTATCCCAACAAAAATGATCAATTGGGCCGGGCTTCAAGCCCAACCATTGGCAGAGAAAGGTAGAAATTAGGAAGCACCAAGAAAAGAGAAGGACAAGATTGAAAGGGGAGGAAATTGAGTGGGAGCCTATGACATTCCCACCTCTGAGCCATAATTTCAAAATTGAAGGATTTCTGGACCCCAACGCCCAAGTTAATGAGGAAGAGAAAGGAAAAAATAACTTGTGTGAAGCATTTGAGAAGATGAATATTAACACTATGACGGACGAGGAAGGAGAGAGAAAGTACTTGTCCATGATTAACCCCTACTCTGAACTTGACAACTGGACTGCTGAAGAAATTCATGTAGTCTTTAAGATAGTTTTAGAGTAATTCTCAAAAACCATCCTTTTTGCCCTAGGCCGGGAGACAATTAGTGATCTTAGGTAAAGGACCTATGTCGAACTAATAATTTGAAATTCAATAAAGATGCATTTTTCTTCTAACAAATTTCATGTGGCAAATTTTCCCATAAACGATAAATAAACATCAAAGTAAAAATGAGAACTAAAACAAATCATTCCATTCATTGGTTCATCTCTCTTTCCTTTGTATATATATTCCTTGTTTTTTTGCCTTTGCAGGTCTTCAGATATCGGTGGCTTAAATGATTCTGAGTCAGAATCCGAAGTTAACTTTGAACTGCCTTTATGCCTAGGTGAAATTTAAAATGTTGATGATGAGGAAAAGTATGATCCACTCAATGACTTGCTCAGGATGGTAGAAGGAGAAGAGAAACATATTCTACCCCACAAGGAAAAATTGGAAATTCTAAACCTTGGCACAAAAGAAGAAAAACACAAGGTAAAGTTTGGCACCACCATTACAGCTATTACTTGACAAAGGCTGGTCAAACTACTAAATTAATACAAGGATATTTTTGCATGGTCATACCAAGACATGCCCGGTCTTGACACTAACATTGTTGTATATCGGCTGTCAATAAAGTTAGGATGCGAACATGTGAAGCGGAAGCTTAGAAAGATGAAAGCTGAGACACTCCTGAAGATTAGGGATGAAGTGAAAAAGAAGTACGACACAGGGTTCCTTGAAGTGGCCAAATATCCAGAATGAGTAGCAAACATCATCCCACTTCCTAAAAAAGATGGAAAGGTACAAATGTGTATGGACTACAGGGACCTAAAGAGTGTGAGCCCCAAGGATAATTTCCCGCTATCACACATTGATACATTAGTGGATAACACAGCTGAACATTCCCTCTTTTCTTTCATGGATGGGTTCTCCGGATATAATCAGATTAAGATGTGCCTAGAAGATATGGAAAATACCACCTTTATAACACTATGAGGCACTTTTTGCTATAAAGTAATGCCTTTTGGCTTGAAGAATGCTAGGGCAACTTACCAAAGAACCATGATCACCCTTTTTCATGATATGATGCACAAGGAAATAGAGGTGTATGTTGATGATATGATTGCTAAATCCCAATCTTAGGAGGAGCATCTAATGAATTTAGAAAAACTTTTTCAAAGGTTGAGGAAATTCCAACTAAAACTTAATCCAAATAATTGTACAATTTGGGTTAGATTCAGAAAATTGTTAGGCTTTGTGGTAAGTAGAAAGGGAATAGAGATTGATCCTGACAAGACTAAGGCCATACAAGAGCTTCTACCGCCATAAACACAGAAGGAAATTCGGGATTTTTTAGGAAGATTAAACTACACTGCCCGCTTCATTTCCCAATTAACAGACAAATGCGATATGATGTTCAGGCTACTAAGGAAAAATAATCCAGGCACATGGAACGAAAAAATGCCATGAAGGTTTAGAGAAGATCAAAGAACAGTTAACTAATCCTCTTGTTCCGGTTCCGCCAGTTTCTAGAAAGCCATTGATCTATACCTAATGGTGTATGAAAACTCTATGGGTTGTGTGCTGGGGCAACATGACGAAACTGGAAAGAAGGAAAAGACAATATATTACCTAAGCAAAAAGTTTACTGATTGTGAAACCATGTACTCCTAAATTAAAAAACTATGTTTGCACTAGTCTGGGCAGCTAAAAGGCTTAGGCAATATATGTTAGATCCATTAAAGTTCATGATGGAAGCTCCAATCCTATCAGGAAGACTAGGACATTGGTAAATGTTACTATCTGAGTTTGACGTTTAATACGTGAGTCAAAAAACAGTAAAAAGGGAGTGCCATAGCTGACTTTCTGGTAAGTCAAGCTTGTGACGACTATGAGGCACTGAGTTTCGATTTCCCCGATGAAGAACTAATGTATATTTCAGAAGATAGCGAAGACCCGACAGAGTTATGGGTCTTGAACTTCGATGGTGCAGCAAATACTTTTGGATGTGGCATTGAAGTACTCTTGGTTTCTCCAGAAGAGGATTACTAATCCTTTCACAAGTCGTTTGAATTTCTTCTGCACCAATAATATGGCAGAATATGAGGTCTTCATATTGGGATTAAGGGAGGTTGTTGAAAGAAAAATACGTAGCTTGAAAGTTTTCGGAGACTCAGCGTTAGTGATCTATCAAGTATGTGGTGAATGGGAGACGGAAGATGCAAAGATGGTAGAATACCACAAGATGGTTCTCGAGTTAACTAAAGAATTCGATGAAATCACATTCAAGTATCTCTCTAGAGAAGAAAATCAAATGGCAGATTCCTTGGCCACTTTAGTTGCTATGTGGCAAGTGAAAATTCAAAGATGGTGCCCATCAAATTGCAAATGGTAGATTCCACGACTCACTGCTATGGCGTAGAAGAGGAAGCATGTGGCTTACCTTGTACCATGATATTCTACTGTATATAAAGTCGCAACAATACCCACCCCAGGAAACTGAGAATGAAAGGAAAATGATAAGAAAATTAGCATCGAGGTATGTTCTAGATGGAGAAATTTTATACAAGAGAAGTTGAGATCAGGTGCTTCTAAGATGTGTGGACGCGAAACAGTTCAATTGATTTTAGAAAAAGTTCACGAGGGAGTTTGTGAAACCCACCCTGGAAGCTTTACCATGGCTATGAGAATCACGCGCTTTGGGTATTATTGGTCAACCATAGAAGGGGGTTGCATTAATTATTCTCGCAAATGCTACAAGTGTCAAATTTATGCAGATGAGGTTCATACACCCCCCTCAGTCACTCCATGTAATGTCAGCTCCTTGGCCATTTTCCATGTGGGGGCATAGTTTTCATCGGTCAGATTCATCCAAAGGCGTCAAATGGTCATCGATTTATTTTGGTAGCTATCGACTACTTCACAAAGTGGGTTGAAGCAGCCTCTTATTCAAATGTTACCAGATCTACGGTTTGCAAATTCTTTAAAAAGGAAATTATTTGTCGGTATGGTTTGCCTGAAAGTATCATTATTGATAATGCTTCCAACCTGAATAACAAGAATATAGTTGGGGTTTGTGAGCAGTTCAATATCAAACATCATAATTCAGTAATATATCGCCCAAAGATGAATGAGGCAATAGAAGTTGCAAATAAGAACATTAAGAAGATAGTCGGAAAAATGGTTGATACATATAAAGATTGGCATGAGAAGCTATCGTTTTCCTTATATGCATACCGAACTGTGGTACGGACATCCACAGGGGCAAGGCAATTTTCGTTGGTGTATGGAGTAGAAGCAGTATTACCAATTGAGTTAAAGATATCATCATTCTGTGTCTTAATAGAAGCAAAATTGGAGGAAGCAGAATGGGTTCAAGCAATATACGACCAGCTGAATCTAATTGATGAAAAGAGGTTGAAGGCATTGTTTCACGGGCATATGTACCAAAAAAGGATGATAAGGGCTCATGAGAAGAAAGTTCGCCCGAGAGAATTCTAGGAAGGTGATTTGGTGTTGAAAAAGAAGTTACCAAATAGAGTGATTCCCGAGGAAAATGGGCACCAAATTGGGAGGGACCATACATTGTAATGAAGGTTTTCTTAGGTGGGGCATTAATGTTGGTTGAAATGGACGGAGATAAATTTCAGAGCCCGATAAACTCTGATTCAGTCAAGAAGTATTATGTCTGAAAAGGAATAAAGAAAGAAAAAAGGAAAAGGAAAAAGAACGAAAACGAAAAGAAAAAAGAAAAAGAAAAGAAAAAAGGGATGCAAAATGGAAACCCATAAATGTCGTTTTGAACCAAAGGAGAATTTGAGTTGAAAACCCACAAAGGGCGGCTCAAGTAGTTGATACGGCAAGTGATTCTCTCGGGACGTGACAAAGATAAATTATATATCTTCTTACAGTGTTACCCGTTTCGAAGTCTACTTGGCATGAGCAGTATTCAAGTCATCTTATGGCATTTTGATTGGGAGAAGTTTCTGCTATTGATATATGTGTACTTGTTCTTGTGATTCCTTTCCTGTTATCCTCAATATGAATAAAATTCCATTGACCTTCCTCTTTGTTGATACCCTTCCCTTTTTCATAAGCATCTTGCATTGAAATAAGAATTAATGATTTTGACATCTTTTAAAACGTGCAAAAGATTTTTGAGCACTACTTTAAAAGAGTTTTAAAAGTACAGGGACCATGAGGCGTTCTGTGGATTAGTTTAGAACTTGGGGTGGAGCATTAACACATAAGGACGTTCAAGGTGGAAATAAGTTTTGTTGCAAAGATTCCCGTGCAAGCAATCCAAAGTATTCCGGGTAGACAAGAATCTAAGACCACTCAAGGAGCTTTGAAGTTTCTAGATATCCTTAAAGTTGCATGTTCTCTCGATCTCCAGTCTTTCTTCCATGATAATGAGAACAATTTTACAGATATTGGAGGTGGCATCCAAAGATGTAAGGATTCTAATTCACGTTCTAGAGGCACTCGAGAAGGCTTGTCTCTGAATATTGATGCATCATCTACAATGATAATAGATTTTAAGACGTTTGCATACGAAGTTCAAATGTTTTCAATGAAGCAAGGAGGTACAAAGAATGAGAATGACGAAGTAGAGACAGTTGAAGAAGTCTCTCCTTTCGACCAGGAGTATAAGATTACTAGATTAAGTGAGCAAAGATCAAATGTTTTCAATGAATCAATGAGGTAAAGAAGAATGAGAATGACGAAGTAGAGATAGTTGAAGAAGTCCATACATCTGACCAGGAGTACAAGATTACTGGATTAAGTGAGCAAAGATCAAATGTTTTCAAAGAAACAAAGAGGTATACGAAGGCTTTTCCAGCAAAAGAACCTACCTATCCGTTCGGGCGTATGGAGAATGGAACCCGCTTATCTATTCGAGCATAAGGAGAATAGAATCTGCCTATCTATTCAGGCATAAGGAGAATAGAAACCGCCTATCCGTTCAGGCATAAGGAAAATGGAACCTGCCTATCTATTCAAGCATAAGGATAATACAACCCGCCTATCCGTTCGGGCGTATGGAGAATGAAACATTCTTATCTATTCAAGCATAAGGAGAATATAACTCGCCTATTCGTTCAAGTGTATAAAGAATGAAACCTATTTATCTATTCAAGCATAAGGAGAATAGAACTCGTCGATTCATTTGGGAGTATGGAGAATGGAACTTGCTTATCCATCTGAGCATGAGGAGGATAAAACCTTTTTCAGAACCTACCTATCCGTTCAGGCAAAAGGAGATTGGAAATTGCTTATCCATCCGAGCATGAGAAGGATGGAACCTTTTTCAGAAACAACCTATCTATTCGAGCATTGAGTTTTGACAGGTTTAGTAATTGGTGAAAATCAGTGACCTTTTATTATTTATTCTATTCCTGTTTCACCAGAATGAGCAAAGAGGGGCATCTGTTGTCACTAAATTTTCACTGAAATCTATCGTTTTCGCATTTTATTTGTGTTTAATGACATTGTTATTGTATTATTATTATTATTATTATTATTATTATTATTATTATTATTATTATTATTGTTGTTGTTGTTGTTGTTGTTGTTGTTGTTGTTGTTGTTGTTGTTGTTGTTGTTGTTGTTGTTGTTGTTGTTGTTGTTGTTGTTGTTATTATTATTATTATTATTATTAGTAGTAGTAGTAGTAGTAGTAGTAGTAGTAGTAGTAGTAGTAGTAGTAGTAGTAGTAGTAGTAGTAGTAGTAGTAGTAGTAGTAGTAGTAGTAGTAGTAGTAGTATAATAGTTAGTATAATTATTAAAACCTAAAAAATATATAAAAGGTCCATTATATATAAAAAAACAATCCATTATAATAAAGAGCCCATAATATTTAAAAAATATGGTGCTCCATTACAATAAGGGCCCGACCAACCCAAGACTAACCCAAAAAACCCTAAGGCCCTAACTGCTTTCTTTCTCTTGCGCAGCCAACAGGGGGTCGTTGGATCAAGGGCTGATCCAACAGCGCAGATCGTACGAGAGAAGCCCTAGCTGGAGGAAAGATCAAGAGTCATACTTCCCAACCGTTAGATTGTAGAGTGATCTAACAGCCCAGATTGATCAGAAGCAAAGCACGCGGATCACCACTAGCGCGTGGCAGCCACACGCCCAACTTTTCAGCTTCCGTCGAGCTATTTGCCTTCTTCGATGTCGCCTTTGCTCTGATTTGCTATCGTCGGTGTGGTTGTTGTCATTCCCGATCATCAGAAACATACAAAAAGGAAACAAAAGGGTCAAATTCTCAAAAAATAGAGCTCGACCAGTAAAAAAATAATTCCCTAATTTGAAGCCCTGGCAAGAATTAAGCAGTAACTGGATTCACACAGAGAAAAAGGCAACAAGCTTAAAATCAGAGCCAAGATCGAAGCAAAGTCAAATGAGCAGTCCCCTAAAATGAAGCCATTGGCTATAATCGGGCTTAATCCGAATCAAACCAGAGATGATTTAGGGGAGGAAATCTGGTATTTGAGCTTGAAAACCAAGCAAAATTGTAACTATAAATACCATGTAATTCTACACACAACACGATTCATACACAATACAATAAATACATACAAAACTAAGTCTAAAAAGTAAGCAAGCATCTATAGTCAGAGTTTAAAAGGAACAAAAAGTAAGCTTTGTCATTTCTGGTAATATCTTCTTTCTTTTTTATGTTTGAAGTTTAAAATAAGGAAAAAGGATGAGTTTTTTTTACCTTTTTACAAAACGTCGTCGTGCATGTATTTTTGGTAGTGGCTCCGATGATGAATTAGATTTTGAGCGGCCAGTGTGTCTAATGAAAGTCAATGAGGTCAAAGATAAGAAAAATGTGAAATCCTTGATGAACTACTGAGGTTGGTTGAAAAAGAAAACAAGCAGATCTTACCTCACAAAGAAGAAATAGAAAGATTGAATATGGGAACGGATGAAATCAAAAGAGGGGTGAAGATAAGTACTGATTTCTCTCCAAAAACCAAACAAGAGTTGATCGATTTGTTGCAAGAGTTCAAAGATATCTTCGTCTGGTCCTATTAAGACATGATAGGATTGGATACAAATATTATTTTACACAAATTGCCCATAAAACCAAAGTGTAAATCGGTGCAACAGAAGCTTAAAAGATTGAGACCGAAGATGTACTAAAGGTTAAAGAAGAAGTATAGAAATAGATTGATGTTAGCTCTCTTAAAGTGTCACGATATCCATAATGGGTGGCCAACATAGTCCTGGTGCCGAAGAAAGATGGGAAAGTATGCATGTGTGTGGATTATAGAGATCTAAATAGAGCCAATCCAAAGGATAATTTTCCTTTGCCCCACATAGACATTTTGGTGTATAATACATCAGGACATTCATGGTTTTCTTTCATGGATAGCTTCTCGGGATACAACCAGATAAAGATGAATCCAGAACATATAGAAAAGACGACATTCATAATCTTGCGGGGCACATATTGTTACAAAGTGATTCTCTTTAGACTGAAGAATGATGGGGCAACATACCAGCAAACCACAATGACTCTTTTCCATGATATGATGCATAAAGAGATTGAGGTGTACGTGGATGATATGATCGCCAAATTCCAAACTGAAGAGGAGCATATTTAGAACCTAAGGAAGTTGTTCCAGAGATTGAGGAAGTATCAGTTGAAGCTCAATCTGAATAAATGCACTTTTGGGGTTACATCAAGAAAACTCCTAGGTTTCGTTGTCAGCATGAAAGGAATTGAGATTGATCCAGACAAGGTGAAGGCAATCTAGAATCTTCCATCCCCTCGTTCACAAAAGGAATTCCGAGGATTTCTCGGGAGATTGGGATGAAGAATGCCAAGAGACGCTGGACAAGATTAAGAATTACTTGACAAATGCTCCGATTCTAGTAGCACTGATCCCAGATAGCCCACTCATTCTTTACCTGATGGTCTACGAAAATTCAATGGGGTGCGTACTGGGGCAACACGATGATACGGGAAAGAAAGAAAGAGCCATTTATTATCTAAGCAAGAAATTCATAAAGTGTGAAGTATGGCACCAATCGATTCACAAACTATGTTGTGCTTGGTTTGGGTAACTCGTAGACTTAGATAGTACATGTTATACCACACTACTTGGTTGATATCTCGACTTGATCTCTTAAAGTTTCTAATGGAAGCACCAACGTTGACTAGAAAATTGGCTCATTGGCAAATGTTGTTGTCAGAATTTGACATTGTGTATGTAAGTCAAAAAGTAATAAAGGGAAGTGCAATAGCATATTTCTTGGCCAGCCGTGCTTCAGATGACTATGGGCCTCTGAACTTTGATTTCCAAGATGAGGATGTGATGAATATCTCTACTGAAGAAAATGAAACTTGGAAATTATACTTTGATGGGGCAGCCAACGCCCTGGGACGTGGAATTGGAGCAGTGTTGATCTCCCCAATTAAAGTGAGTTATCCTTTCACAAGCAAATTAGAATTTCTTTGTACCAATAATATGATAGAATATGAAGCTTGTGTCATGGGGTTACGAGCTGCTATTGAAAGAAAGATAGAAGTCTTGAAAGTATATAGAGACTCAACATTAATCATCTATCAGCTCTGCAGAGAATGGGAAAAATGATTTAAAGTTGATCGAGTACTAGAAGTTGATCCTTGATTTGATGAAAGAATTTGAGGAAGTCACTTTCACATACATCCCTAGGGAAGATAACCAAATGGTTGATGCCTTAGTTACACTGGCAGAGTGAACTCTGATTCAGTTAAAAATTATTACATCTGAAGAATACAAAAAGATATTGAAAAAGGAAAAAGAAAAAGGCAGAGTGAAAACCCAAAAAGGGCTAAAATTGGAGGATTTAGGAGGTTTTAGGGTTTATGTACGGTGGCGCACAGCGGCCGGAGTTGGCGACAAACGGTGGCGGAGATAGGTTAGTAGTGGCCGGAGTTGCAGAGGTGACCGGAGTGAAGCAGGAGATGACCGGTGACGGAGGCCGATGGTGGCCGGCACCGCCTCTGGCGGCCGACAAATGGGTCGGAGTAGATTAGTGGTGGTGGTGGTGGTGGATCGTAATAGAAAAAGGATATGAACACGGTTTGGTTTATAAGGATTTAGGGTGTTTGATCTAAAATAAACATGAATTGATGAGGGTTTAGTGTTTGTGGCAGATTGAAATAATGAATGAGGATGAGTTTGGTATGAACATGGGATAAACATTAAAGTCTGATCGATTTTGGGATAAAAAAGTTTGACCCGAGATCTGCGTCTTTTTTAAAATGGGGTTATTACTCATTTGGTCTCCGAATGTTTGAGATGTAATTCACTTTGGTCACCTTTTTAATAAAATTAGAGCCATAAAGTCTATTTTATTGCAATTCAGTCCTTAATCTAGTATTAATTTAATTTTAATTATTCAATTAATTTAATTGTTTAATTGTTTGCTTGATACATGTTTATAATTAACATTGTCGTATTATATGTTAGACAATGTAAACATTTAGTTAATTAGGATAGTTCCAAAGCCTTAGTTCTAAGTTCTCAAGTAGAATTTAATTAATTAAATAAGAAAAGAACATTATAGCAAATTAATCTATATTAAATAGAAACCTTGTGGTTCAAATTTGGATGGTGTTCCATTTGGTTGCAATGGAATGTTGTCACAAAATTGGTCCTAAGGATGTATATTTAATATACACTACAACCTAGAACTAAATAAATCCCATAGTTAATTTAAATAGAACTTTAATCAAGTTAGTACTTTGATTATTTAAAATGACCATTTTAATTAGAGAATATTATATGGAATTTAAGGGCTCTGGACGGTATTCAAGAAATTGGTACTTTCTGATCATAGTGGCCTTTAAATTAATAATATTCATAGTTTAATTAATTTAACTAAATAGAGTCTAATTAAGTTTGGTACTTAAAATGAACAAGATAATAAAAATTCATGTATTGAAACCCTTTGTGTTAGGAAATACATTTTATGGATATGAATGGGTACTTCTTAAGAGGGTGCTTCATATTTGATTTTAAAATGTATTTTTTTATAAAAAGAATATCTTCATTTGGACTTAAAATTCATTTAATAATTAATGGATATAATTAAATTTAAAATATTATTCTTAAATGCCATGTAAAATTAAAAGGTATCAACAACGGTAGTTCGTGGGTGCTAATTTTTCCCCACACGTAACTTACTATCGAACCTAAATTTTAAAATAAAGAATCTTTAGGTGTTTTATGGTGTCCGGTCTATCAAAATGATCGCGGCGACTCTAAATTTGTTTTCAAAATAAAATAATGAAAAATTAAATTTAATACGAAAAACTCTAATCTTCAAGATCAAATTAAATGAAAAAAAAAACCTAATTTTCAAAATTTTAATCGTCAAGTTTTTTACACCCGATTAAAAAATGGTCACGACACATACAGTAACTATTTGGCTTGCAAACTCCAACCAAGTTACGACAATGAATGCACACGGCGATTAAAATTTAGGACGTGTAAAATTTAACTTGACTCATAATTTTATAAATTTGAATCGATTTGAAAAAAAATTTAAGTTTGAGTTATAAGATGAAAATTTAAATAATTCAAATTTTTTAGTAATTAATAGATTAATTTTCAAGTTGGATTTGAGACTCTCAATTTTTTTCTTATATATATATATATATATATATATATATATATATATATATATATATATATATATATGGATTAATATTTGATACACTGCCAGTGTAAAAAAAGTTTACACAAGCATGCCTATTTTCAAGTCTAAATTTAAAATCTAAAATATTAACCTTAAAACCCTAAAAATCTAACCACAAACCCTAAGCCCTAAAACTTAAATTCTAACCATGAATCCTAAATTCTAAACCTTACAACCTAAACTCCTAACCTCTAAACCCTAAATTAAAACCTTAAACCCCTAAATAACCCCGCTTGTGGAAACTTTGTTTTCCACCGCCAGTGTATAGGATATTAATCCTATATATATATATATATATATATATATGAATAAAAAGTATATGTGTATTGTAAATGGTTATAAAAAAACTATTCAAATTGGAACTAATTATTATCATAACATTACAAATGATTATAATTAAATTTAAATGTAAACTCGAACAACTCGACTCAAATTTTATAAATTCGACTCGAAAAAATAAATAATTAAAGTTTCAATTATAAAATAAAACACTTTAAATCAATCAACACGTAGTTTTTTGACTCGATTTGATCGAATAGTCGCTCCTAATTAAAATTGTTATGTGATCAGATAATTGAAATTTGGGAAACATGTAATTAGAAGCGGTTCTTTTGCCAATAAGAATAACTTCATAAGATAGTTACCGATTTGTTAAGGTTTTGAATCAAGCGTTTAAGCTTCTACGCGTATGTTTTTATCAGAGTAAGACAAAAGGGTTAAGGAATAAAGGAAATTCTTCTTCTTATTATTATTATGGTTAATACATGGTTTAAATACTAAAAAAAATTAATTACTAGTTATCAATATTTCTAATTAACAAACTAAACTAATTCCTAATCTTGAGCTGTTAACACAACTATACAATCTAATAGCCCCTTCAAGTTGGAGCATACAAGTTTTGAATGTCCAACTTGAAGATTAATCACCGAAACAGTAAAAGACGCAAAGCTTTTGTGAAGCAATCAACAAATTGGTTGTTTGTTGAAACAAGTAACAGTTTGCAGAGTCCTTGTTGTAGCTTCTCTCTTATAAGATAACAATTAATCTCGATGTGCTTTGTCTTTTCATGTTGTACTGAATTTTCTGTAATTCTGATTCCAGACAAATTGTCACGGTAAATATTTGCTGGAGGAAAAATAAGCTGACGATGAGAGAGGAGATATGTTAGCAATTGTATTCCACAAGCAACAGAGGCTAGGGCTCTATATTTAAGTTCACTGGATGATCGAGAAATAGTTTGTTGCTTCTTTAACTTCCAAGATATTAAAATTGTTCTTAAGAAAATACAAAAATAAATAGTGAAGTTTCTCGAATCTAAAAAATGCCCAATCAGAATATAACATTAACCTGAATAGAATTATCAACATGAAAAAACAGGGCTTGTCTTGCAGTTCATTTTAAATACCTAAGAACTCTATTAACCGATGGAATGTGAACATCAGTAGGGGCAGACAAGAATTAAAATAATTGCTAAACAACAAAAGCAATGCTTGGTTTGGTATTAGTGAGATAAAGAAGCTTTACTATAATTCTTCTATACAAAATTAAATCAGATATATGGGTTCCATCTAACTTTGAAATTTTATTTTCAGCAAAAATGGGAGTTGAGACTAGTTTAAAACCAGTATATCCAATTTCTTCTAATAACTCTAGTGCATAATTTTTTTGACATAGGTTAATTCTTTTGGAAGACCTAGCAACCTCAAAACCTTTAAAAGTATCATGCAAAAAATTTGAATTTTATTTATTTTATCCAGATTAGAACTTGCAAGGACTATATCATCAACCTACACTACCAAAGCAATAAACTGGAACCGATGTCTTTAATAAACATAGAAGTATCATCAGAAGTTTGTTTAAAACCATGGCTAATCAAGGTAATTGTTAATTTCTCATTCCATTGTCTACTTGCTTGTATTAGCCCATACAAGTTTTTGTTTAGTTTGCAAACTAAACTAGATTCTTTAGTAGAAAAATCAGGAGGTGATTCCATATAAATCTCTTTTTGAAGGAAACCATGCAAAAAACATTGTTTATGCTAAGGTACTGTAATTTTTAGTTTTTATAGCAATAACAATTATTAGAGTTCTTATTGTGGTAATCTTTGCAACAGGACTAAAAGTGTTAAGAAAATCTATTTCATTCTGCTGAGTATATCTTTTAGCAACAAGTCTAGCATTATACCTTTCTAAGCTACAATCAGATTTCAGTTTGGTTTTGTAAACCCACTTACAACCTATAATTTATTTATTTATGGAAAGAGGAACTTAAGTCCATGTATTATTATTTTTTAAAGCTAATATTTCTTCAGCTATAGCCTTTTTCCAACAATCATGTAAAATAGCTTGTTTATAATTTTTAAGTTCCTATAAAAAAATCAATACTATTAATGCATCCTTGGTAAGTAGTAGAAATTTTGTGAGAGAATGAAACATGAGCAATACTGTGTGGTGTAGATCTGGATGAGTTCTTAACTCTAGGTAAGATAACCTAATAGTCCTTAAACTTCTGTGGTAGCTGAGTATGCCTTAAAGGTCTTGCTGGTCTAGGAGAAGAAGATGCCATTGAATTAGAAGGTACATGAGGTGCAATTGAGAAAAACAAAGTATAGAGTCTCTATTTTCCACAAAATCAGTGCTGAAAACATCTCTTGAACAAGGTTCATTAGAAGAACTAACAAAATTTGTTTGAAAAGGAAATTTATTTTTAACAAAAACGTCTCGTGAAACAAAAACAATTTTAGTGTCTAAATTAAAAGGTCTAAAACCTTTAACAGATTTGAGATATCCAAGAAATATACACCTGTTAGCTCTAGGATGTAGCTTAGTCTTAGGCCGAGGTAGAATAGATGCATAAGCTAAACAACCAAAAATTTACGATTTTCAAGTTTAAGTTTTAGTTGAAATAACTCTTCAAAAGGTGTTTTATTATGAAGCACATGAATAGTTGTCAAATTAATCAAATAAACTGTAATTAGTCAGAGTAATCCTCTCTCTCTTGATTCATTAGAAAAGATATGTTACATATTTATATATAAGATATAAATTTATCTTAGGAAACTCTAAATTAGGAAAGAGACTAATTCTAGGATAATATATAATCCCTTAAAGTAAGGGATTCTAATTACACGAAATATTCCTAAATACATAACCTACACTCCCCCTCAAACTGGTGTATACATGTTGTATATACCCATTTTGGATGACAGCTCATCGAAAGTTACTCGTGGAAGAGCTTTGGTGAAGATATCTGCCAGTTGTTTCTTTGTCGGAATGTACTGTAGTTTTGCAACTCCATTGTTAACCTTCTCGTAAATAAAATTTCTGTATATCTCAATGTGCTTCATCCTATCATGTTGTACTGGGTTTTTTGCTATACTCATAGTTGACTGGCTATCACTAAATATCTAAAAATCATTCTTGCCATCTAAGTCCAGTTCTATAAGGAGTCTTTTAATCCACATTCCTTCGCATATTCCAAGAGCTAGTGCTTTAAACTCTAACTCGGCACTACTTCGAGAAACAACTGCTTGTTTCTTACTTCTCCAAGTCACCAAATTACCTCAAACGTATGTACAGTAGCCACTAACTCACCTTCTATCAGTTAATTCACCTCCCCAGCTTGCATCCGTATAAACCTTCACTGTTCTGTCTTTATTTTTTCTAAATATAAGTCCAGCTCCTGGTGTAAACTTCAAGAACCTTAAAATTCTGTTAGCAGCTTCCAAATGTTCTTCTCGAGGGTCACTCATATGTTGGCTGACAATGCTAACTGAGTATGCAATATCAGGCCTGGTAAGAGAAAGATAAATCAATTTCCCAACTAACCTTTGGCAGGTTTCCTTGTTTACTGGATTTCCACTTCCTTCCTTGCAAAACTTCAAGCCCGGCTCCATTGGAGTTTCAACTAGTTTGCAATCGAGCATTCTCGTTTCTGCAAGAAGATCCAAAACATACTTACGTTGTTTATGACCAGCCCTTCCTTGGACCTTGCGACTTCCATACCCAAGAAATATCTCATACCCCCAAAATCCTTGGTTTCAAACTCCTTTGCAAGATCCATCTTTAGTGTTGAGTTGTAGGGTGCTCGATTCCTTCAACCAATCTTGCTCACTAAGTGGCGGAGAGGTGGAAATTTGGGTGGATGTAGTGTGGAAGCTAAAATAAAGATGACACAATGATTTTAGAGTGGTTCAACCTTCTAACCAAGGTCTACATCCACTACCTTAGCTCCCACTAAGGATTTCCAATCAATCCACTATTGATTCGTCCCTTTTTCTAAGCTTAGGAGGAAACCCTTATACACCGATCAAGCTTTCTACCCAAAGTCTTGATCAAACCATCTTTACAAGAGAAAAGAAATATGCAAACTTAAATCCCTCTAATAGGTATTTGTTTGGTCAATAATGCACTCACCTAAAACCTAAAACACTTGAGCAAATTTGACAATTTTGGCTCATTAGTGTTTGTCTATACAAGAAATGACAATTTAAGTACAAAGACACTTTTTGATCATTTGTTGATTGACAATTGAAGAATTAACCATATCTTGATGCTTGGAGGTCCCTTTTATACTCCTCAATGAGTTTGTGGTCGTTACTAGCCGTTGGGGTTGATTTGGAGCCGTTGAGGACTTTGTTTCCCGCCATAAATGCAGTTTTGCTGCTACTCATATCGAAACACTCGAACCCGTTTCGATACGCTCTTCAAGTAGAAATAGCCGTTGCAATCTGACGAGCATCCGTATCGAAACGCCATGGGCCGTATCGAAACGCTAGGCACCGTATCGAAACGCTCTGCACATAAATGTTAGTTGGAAAATAGTCGTTGGGGGTTATGATCGTTGTGGTCGATGCCATGTAAGCGTATCGAAACGACATAGCCCATATCGAAACGCTGGGCAAAAATACACATTCAGAAAAGACCTGTTTATATACTTGTATCGAAACGTTTTTGACACTGGAAGACACCGTATCGAAACGCCTAAGGGTGTTTCGATACACCTGAACGGTTTTGTTAAGTTTGGCTTTGAAAACATGTAAAAACCTTTAAAGATATCCTCTAAACATAGTTTCAAGTTATTTGGACTTTGGAAATACTTTTGAATTCTTTTTAAATCAGTCCAAAACATTTTTCAATTATTATATCAAAACATTAGTTCTACAATCTCCCCCTTTTTGATATAATAAAACTTACTTAAAAAATTGTTTGGGATTCTCCCCCTTTAAATTTAAAATTGTGAATAAGAGATCAAAAATTTTAAATCAATTTGAGCTCCCCCTTATTCATTTGAAAATTCAATTTTCAAACAATTTCTCCCCCTTTTTGTTATATCAAAAAGAATTCAAAATACTTGTAAGTTCAAAAATAACAATAGATGTAAAAAATGACAAAATAAGAATTTGGTTTAAAAATGGCTCCCCCTTATTCAAAGCATCAAAAAGTGTTAGTCCAACAATATACGATCATCTAGTTGAATTAAATGAAAAATAAATCTAAATAAAAACAAAAACAACTAGATTTTACCACACTTGAACTCAAGGGAGGATGTGAAGCCTTCATTCTTCAAGTGTTTTTCCTTAGTGTGCATGTAGCTCCCCCTCATTAATTGGACTTGTTGATCACTCTCCATCACACCTAGCAAAAGACAATCAAGTGATTTTTGGTATCCAAATAGCTTTGGATCAATAAACATTAGTAGCACAAACTTTAGTCCCCTTTGGAATCCATTTTTCAATTTCATCCTTTTTAATTGAAGTACCAAGTCCTTTTGGGACTCAAATACTTCTAAAACATTTTCCTTTAACAAATCTAGGGGCACTAGATTGTCTTACATAAAAATTTGATTTTCCTAAATCATTTTTCTTTTGAAGTTCATTGGAAATCAAATCTTTTTCTTTTTGAACTTTAAGAATAAAATTTTGTAAATCAAAACATTTTTGTTCAAAATCTTTCAATTTTGCTTCAAGTTCAAGATTTGTTTTGGAAAGCAAATCATTCTCAATTTTTATTTTTGAAATCAACTTTTTGTTTTTGGAAAATGATGCCTTGAATTCCAAAAGTAAATTATCATATGCATCTTGCAATTCATCAAATGTATATGAATTTGAAATAGATGAGTTAGAAGTTACCTCGCCCTCATTGAGGGCCATCAAGCATAGGTGGGCTACTTCATCACTCCAAGTGGCCACATATGCTTGCTTTGAAGATGATCCCCTCTTGTTGGACTTGTGGGAATTCTTCATCTTCTTCCTTGATTCATGCTTGGAATTTTCCATTTCACTCTTCATGAACCGGGAAAATTTGTTGAAGATATATGCCATCTCTTCATCTTCACTTTCCCCCTCACTAAAATCTACATGATGACAAGTGGAGGACTTGAGAGCAATGTCATTTGTGTTGATGCCAAGCCCTTTGATCTTCTTCTCTCCCATAGCTCTAATTTCTTCCCTCTTCTTCTCATCTTATTTCTTCTTCATGATTTGATGAGTAAGGAGTGACCCCATGAGTTAATCAAGCTTCAAGGTCTTCAAATTTTTGGCTTCGATGATGGCGGTCCTCTTTGAGTCCCAAGACTCAGGAAGTGAGTAGATGAGCTTCCAGACAAGTTTCTCCTCCTGAATAGCTTCTCCATAACCCTTGAGACCATTGGTGATTGTGGAGAACCTATCAAACATCTTCTCGATGTTCTCTTCCGGATCCATCTTGAAGTTCTCATACTCTAAGGTGAGGAGCCCAATCTTGGTATCCTTAACTTCATTGGTTCCTTCGTATGTGACTTCAAGCTTGTCCCATTCCTCCTTGGCACTCTTACAAGAAGACATCTTCTCATAGATGGTCGGGCCAAATGCACAAAAGAGGATGTGCAAGGCTTTGCAATTTAGCTCTATCTTCTTGCGATCGTCGGCACTCTACTTCGCTTTGCTTCTTTGAGGCACGAATGAACCATCTTCAACTATGTCCAATATATTGTAGTCTCTTGACTTTATGAAAAACTTCATCTTGGTCTTCCAATGGGCATAGTAGGTTCTGTCGAAGAAAAGCGGTTTGTCGATGGATTGCGCTATTTGAGCCGGTTGGTGAAATGATGATCGAGCTTGCCGGATCTTCTCAATAGGATGTTAATCCTCTTCGATTGAGCCAAGTTCTGATACCAATTATTGAGTTGTAGGGTGCTCTATTCCTTCAACCAATCTTGCTCACCAAGTGGTGGAGAGGTGGAATTTTGGGTGGATGTGGTGTGGAAGCTAAAATAAAGATGACACAATGATTTTAGAGTGGTTCAACCTTCTAACCAAGGTCTACATCTACTACCTTAGCTTCCCAATAAGGATTTCCAATCAATCCACTATTGATTTGTCCTCTTTTCTAAGCTTAGGAGGAAACCCTTATACACCGATCAAGCTTTCTACCCAAAGCCTTGATAAAACCCTCTTTACAAGAGAAAAGAAATATGCAAACTTAAATCTCTCTAATAGGTATTTGTTTGCTCAATAATACACTCACCCAAAACCTAAAACACTTGAGCAAATTTGACAATTTTGGCTCACTAGTATTTGTCTATACAAGAAACGACAATTTAAGTACAAAGACACTTTTTGATCATTTGTTGATTGACAATTGAAGCATTAACCATATCTTGATGCTTGGAGGTGCTTTTTATACTCCTCAATGAGTTTGTGGTCGTTACTAGCCGTTGGGGTTGATTTGGAGCCGTTAAGGACTTTGTTTTCCACCATAAATGCAGTTCTGCTGCTACCCGTATCGAAATGCTCGAACCCGTTTCAATACGCTCTTCAAGTAGAAAGAGTCGTTGCAATCTGACGAGCATCCGTATCGAAACGTCATGGGCTATATCGAAAAACCTGTATCGAAATGCTAGGCACCGTATCGAAACGCTCTGCATTTAAATGTTAGTTGGAAAATAGCCATTGGGGGTTATGACCGTTGTGGTCGATGCCACGTAGGAGTATCAAAACGGCAT
The DNA here is from genome assembly GCA_030270665.1 of Hibiscus trionum. Taxonomy (NCBI): domain Eukaryota; kingdom Viridiplantae; phylum Streptophyta; class Magnoliopsida; order Malvales; family Malvaceae; genus Hibiscus; species Hibiscus trionum. The sequence goes on along the minus strand of BSYR01000027.1, from coordinate 11,596,654 downwards.
AGCCCGTATCGAAATGCTGGGCAAAAATACACATCCAGAAAAAACCCGTTTCGATACCCGTATCAAAACGTTTTTGACACTGGAAGACACCGTATCGAAACGCCTAAGGGTGTTTCGATACACCTGGACGGTTTTGTTAAGTTTGGCTTTGAAAACATGTAAAAACATTTAAAGATATCCTCTAAACATAGTTTCAAGTTATTTGGACTTTTGAAATAGTTTTGAATTCTTTTTAAATCAGTCCAAAACATTTTTCAATTATTATATCAAAACATTAGTTCTACATTTAGCTTTTCTATTTCTTCTATATTATTTCCAATGATAATCATATCATCTACATAGACAATTAGGAGAGTTATCTTACCACTTGATGCAACTTTCCTGAATAGTGTGTGATCCGCTTGGCTTTGTTTGAAACCATTCCGGGCCATAGTCTTAGCAAATCGATCAAACCACGCTATGGGAGACTGTTTTAAGCCATATAAGGATTTACTAAGCTTACACACAATTTTCTTAGTGACCTTTCCTTCTAATCCCGGGGGACCTCTATATATACTTCCTCCTCAAGGTTCCCATTCAGAAATACATTCTTTATGTCTAGCTGATGTAATTTCCAGTTCATGTTAACAGCCACTGACAACAATATTCTGATGGTATTCAATTTTGCAACCGGTGCAAAAGTCTCCTGGTAGTCAATACCATAGGACTGAGAAAAACCTTTGGCAACCAGCCTTGCCTTGTATCTTTTTACACTCCCATCTGAATGATATTTCACTGTGAATATCCACTTGCATCCAACAACTTTCTTCCCTTCTGGAAAATCTGCCAAACTCCATGTCTTATTCTTTTGCAAAGCTTTTATCTCCTCTTCCATAGACTTTTTCCACTAAGGAGATTGAAATGCTTTTGTCACAGTTCTTGGGACTTTTACACTGTTAATACTGGCAGTGAATGCCCTGAATGAGGCTGTAATTTCGCATATGCAACATACTTATTTATGCTATGAACAATACATTTTCTTACCCCTTCCTAATAGCAATAGGAAAACCATCAAGGTCAATAGCAGTAGCCTCTTGGGAACCATTATTACTTTCTGTTTCTGCTGTAGCAGGATCCGAATCTGGTTCTCGGCAAATGCTAGGTTGACTGATTTCTTCAGCAACAGCTTTCCTCTTTCTTGAGTAAATAGTGAGTTGCTTTGGTCGGGGTGTTATGGGTTCAAGGTCATTGTTAGGTGCAGTTTTAGTAGTGGTGGAAGGTGTTTTGCATAGAGTAGGATGTTGAGATAATGGGGAAGGTAAATCATCATCAGAATTGTTTAGGTTATTCCCAACGCCCTCACTCAGACTTTGAAATGTGCTAGCTAGCTGTGGAGGAACAGTAATAGGTAAAGAAAGGATTGGTTGTAAAGAAATATTGGTTTGAACATGCTGAAATTCCTTGTAATTCTCCCCCTGAATTTTTGTTCCTAAAAAATAAGGTTGGTTCTCAAAAAATGTAACATCAAATGAGACATGGGTCTTTTTCGTTGATGGTGAGTAACACTTGTAACCCTTCTAACTCGAAGAATAGCCCAAGAACACACACTTTATGGACCTAGGATCTAATATCCCCCTATTATTATTGTGGGTATGAACAAATGTTGTACACCCAAATACCTGAGGAGAAAGACTTGAGTTTAACGGTTTAAAATGGGGAAAATGTCTAAATAGAACCTCAGTAGGAATTTGGAAACCTAAGGTCTTACTTGGAATTCTATTGATGAGGTAAGTGGCCGTAAGAAGTGCATCTTCCCAAAGATACTTAGGAGCCTTAGCTGCAAACATAAGAGACCTAGTAACCTCTAAAAGATGTCTATTTTTCCTTTCGGCTACCCCGTTTTGTTGAGGTGTATTGACACAAGAAGTAAGATGAACAATTCCTTTTTCCTTAAAGAAATACCCAAGAGATTTATTCAAATACTCACTCCCATTGTCACTCCTTAAATTTTTTATTTTTGTGTCAAATTCGGTTTCAACCTTTTGATAAAAAATTTTAAAGATAGGCTCAACTTCAGACTTTTCTCTCATTAAGAATACCCATGTTGTCCTAGAGTAATCATCTATAAAAGATACAAACCACTTATACCCAGAAATATTTTTTATAGTAGAAGGGCCCCAAATGTCACTGTGGATGATGGAAAAAGGTGCTGTTGGTTCAAATTTGGCTACAATATATGGTTTTTTGGTGTGTTTAGCTAAATGACAAATTTCACAGGAAAACAAAGAGGGATTTTTATTTATAAATAATTCCGGTAACATTTTGGAAAGATAGAAAAAACTAGGATGACCTAATCTAGAGTGCCATAACATAATGTTATTGGTATTGAGATCAGAAGATAAAATTGGTTTCCTAAATTCACTGGATAGACCATGATTCTGAGAAGCTCGCCTCCCAAGTGTGTACAATCCTTAGCCCATCCTAGCATTACCAATCACCGTCTTCGAGCTATGTGCCTGAAAAATGCAACCACCAGTACCAAACACTACATTACAACCAGAATCTTTGATCAATTTGCTGACTGACAATAGATTGCATGCAAGTCTAGGAATATAGAGAACATTATGAAGTAGCAGATTTTTGTTTAATTTAACAGAACCACTCCTGTGAAACCGATATTTTAATTTTGATATAACTAAAGAACATAATGACTAAATTGAAAATGTGAAAACGAATTTTTAAGTCCTCAAACATCCCTATATGATTTAAAGAATATGCCTAAGTTAAAAACTAAGTTTATCAAATATTTTCTAAGTGTTCTTAAAGCCAAAACAATGATTTTCGAGTCCCTGTTTCGAAACGGCCTAAGGCGTTTCGAAACTGTTTTGAAACTATCAACCCATGTTTCGAAACGGGTATCGAAACGATCTCAACACTACCAACCCGTGTTTCGAAACAAGTATCGAAACGACTTTAGAACATAGAGAAACCATATCGAAACGATATTCAGTGTTTCGAAACGGTTCTTAAATTGATTTGAAAAATATGACCGTTAAATGTTTTTAACTGATTTTTAACAAACCATTAAGGCGTATCGAAACGATTTCAAGTCGTTTCGATACGACCCTTGACAATGGCAAAACGTTTCGAAACGACTCTTAGCGTATCGAATCTGGTCAGACCGTTTCGATACGGGCTCTTTAATGCACCCCAACGACTCTTTCTATTTTGGTCTGTTTCGAAACAAGGTCGGGCGTTTCGAAACGGTTGGTTGCATACTGCATTTATGGAGGGGAGATAACACCCCCAACGACTCTATTGATGATTGCAACAACCACAACGGCTAGAATTCAATGAGAAGGTATAAAAGGGACCTCTAAAAGCTTCAGCAACAACTATTGATCCTAAAGCAAACATCCAAACATCAAATCCAAGCATTTGTGCCTAAATCTCATTATTGTCTAGAAACCCCAATTGTATTTTTCATTCTTATCATTTCAATTGGGTTGAGTGCTTGTAATTAGGCTAGTTTATGTATTGAGAGATACTTGTTTAGCCAACAAATTCTTTGTTTTAATTGTGTGAGGATTGGGTCAAATTTTGGGTAGAAAATTTGACCGAAAATTGTAAGGGTTACCTCCTTAGCCTAGAAAAGGGGAAGAGCAATTAGTGAAATTGTTGCAAATCCTTAGTGAAGCTAAGGTAAAGGATGTAGAGTTCATTTGGAACTTGAACCACTCTAAAATTCCTTGTCAATCTTTTTATTTGCAATTTCCACCACCAAGAACATTAAAAATCCAATTCACCCCCTCTTGGTTTAGTTCGATCATTCGATCCACTCAACAATTAGTATCAGAGCCTACCTCTTTGAGGATTAAGAACCACAAGAGGAGTTCCTAGGAAGAGTGTGATCATCCAAAAATTAAGAGATGGTTTCTACCTCCGGTTCGGGCATGTATGAGTCTCAATCCACTACAAAACCACCCTTCTTCAATGGTGACAACTATCCGTTTTGGAAGAATAGAATGCGTCTCTTCATCAAGTCTAATGACTACTTGGTTTGGGATGTAATTGAAGATGGCCCCTACATTCTATTGAAGCAAGATAGTGAAGGGAATATGGTTTTGAAGAAAAAGGTGGAGATGAGTGAAGAAGAAAGGAGAAAGATCCAAATAAATGACAAAGCTCTCTACATGTTCTTTTGTTCATTCGGTCTGGACATCTACTCCAAAGTATCATCCATTGCGAGTGCCAAAGAAGTGTGGGACACTCTTGAGACTACCTATGAGGGAAACAATGATGTCAAGGAAACTAAGATTGGAATTCTCAATCTTAGTTATGAAAATTTCAAGATGGAGCCCGATGAGACGGTGTCCAAGATGTTTGATCGTTTCTCCACCATAGTCAATGGGCTCAAAGGATTTGGAGAGACAATACTAGAAGACAAGCTTGTCCGGAAGCTACTTTATTCACTTCCTGAATCTTGGGATGGGAAGAGAACCGCTATCATAGAAGCTAAAAATTTTAAAGCTTGATGAGTTAGTGGGTTCTCTCCTTACTCATGAGATTATGAAGCAAGGAAGGGAAGAAGAGAAGAAGAAAGAAGAGAAGAGAGTAGAAAAGCTAGAGGTTGAAAAGAAGAAGAAAATGAGAATAGCTCTCAAAGCTTCACTACTTGAGGAGAGCTCTTCTAGTGAGGAGGATGAGCTAGAAGAATTGGCTATGATAGCCAAATGATTCTCACGCTTTATGAGGTCCAACCAGGGAAGAAAAATCCAAAGAAAGATGGACTTAAAAGGTAAGAACAAAGAAGAAGCAAGGGATCAAATCATTTGCTTCGAGTGTAATAAACTCGGCCACAAACGTTCGGAGTGCCCTCAACTCAAGAAGAAGGGCTTTGAGAAGAAGAAGAAGCTCAAAGCCAAGCTTGCTACTTGGAGTGATGAGGAGTCATCCGAGGATGACGAACAAGAAGTGGCCAACCTTTGCCTCATGGCACTTGAGGAAGATTCCTCCATGGTAACCTCTAACTCATCATCTTTAGATTTTACATATGATGAATTAAATGATGCATATGATGAGTTACAAGAGGTCTATGATGAATTAGTTGAGAAATATAAGGAGTCAATCATTAGGAATAAGAAAATCATTTTGGAACTAAACGATAAAAATGACTTACTCTCTCAAGCTAATTTAAAATTTGAGAAAAAGATATTAGGGTTGAAAGATGAACTAATTTTTTTTCAAGATGAAAATATTAACCTTAATAATCTTTTATCTCAATGTAATAGTGAACACCAAAAGGTGTTAGATGAGCTAAATAAGCTCAAAGAGTCTTTTAAAAATATTGGTAGTGTCAAACATGAAATAGGTGAATCTTCAAAAACAAACCAACCTAAGAAAAAGACTAATTACTACAAACAATGTAGCTTTCCTAGACATAATAGAACTAAAAGGATTAGAAGTGTATGGGTTCCTAAGGAACTTGTAAAATCTAATAACATTGTTGCTATGTCATCTTGGATTCCTAAGGGAACCAAGGTTTTGGGAGCTAACACTCATGGACCCAAAATGTTTTGGGTACCAAAAACAAAAGCTTAATATCTTTGTTTGTAGGGGAGCATTGCTACAAGGCCAAAGCACAAAGTCAAAACTCATGGTACCTTGATAGTGGATGCTCAAGGCATATGACCGGAGACAAGAGTAGATTCATGGATCTAAAGCCAAAAAGTGGAGGAGTGGTGACATTTGGTGACAACTCCAAAGGCCACATTAAAGGTATTGGCTCCATAGGTAAATCATTCTACTATTCTCATTGAAAATGTCTTGTATGTCGATGGTCTTAAACATAACTTATTGAGCATAAGTCAATTGTGTGATAAATGATTTAATGTTTTATTTGATAAAAATGGGTGCAAAATTGTTGACATTAAATCTAATAATATTATGCTCATAGGTCATCGCATAGGGAACATATATATGGTGCATCTAGATGACATACATACATCTCATGCATGCTTAGTAGCACAAAATGAAAATGATGCATGGTTGTGGCATAGAAAACTAGGACATGCTAGCATTAGTGTTTTAGAAAAACTAGTTTCTCTTGATCTAGTTAGAGGTTTACCCAAGATTAAATTTTCAAACGATAAAATTTGTGATGCATGCTCTAAGGGTAAACAACATAAGTCTTCCTTTAAATCCATTAATGATGTTTCTACAAGTAGATGTTTACAACTTATCCATATAGATTTATTTGGGCCAATTAGGACTATGAGCTTGGGTGGTAAATCTTATGCATTTGTACTTGTTGATGATTTTTCCAGATTTACTTGGGTTCTATTTTTAAGTACTAAATATGAGGCTTTAGAAAAATTCATCACATTTTCAAAACTAACCCAAAATGATCTTGAACTTAGAATTTCACACATTAGAAGTGATCATGGAACCGAGTTTCAAAATTTAGGGTTTGAAGATTTTTTAAATGAAAATGGTATTAGCCACAAATTTTCGGCTCCTCAAACTCCTCAACAAAATGTGGTAGTTGAGAGGAAAAATAAAACTTTGCAAGAAATGGCTAGAACCATGCTTTGTGAAAATAATTTACCTAAATATTTTTGGGTAGAAGCCACAACACCGCTTGCTATATTGTTAACCGAGTAATGATTAGGCCAATTTTAAAGAAAACACCTTATGAGATTTTAAAATCTAAAAAGCCTAACATTAGCTATTTTCACCCTTTTGGTTGCAAGTGTTTTGTTTTAAATAATGGAAAAGACAACTTAGGTAAATTTGATGCAAAAAATGATGAAGCTATTTTCATAGGATACTCTTTAACCTCTAAAGACTATCGAGTATTTAACAAGAGAACTTTAGTAGTAGAAGAATCTATACATGTTGTATTTGATGATAACCTCCTTCCAAGGAAGGATTCTTGTGATGATGATGATGTATGAATCATAAATGCCTTTGATGGAGGACAAACTTCAAAGGAGGATGAGATTCCAACAAAAGAAGAGGACACACAAGATCCACCTCTTGAAGCCTTGAAGGACTTGGCTCTTGAGGAAAAGGAAGTGAGCTACCCAAGGGAGTTTAACTATATCAAAGATGGTGAAATCTTGGGTGATCCATCCATGGGGGTAACCACTCGATCTTTTCTTAAATTAATGAATCATGTTGCATTTATCTCATGCATAGAGCCTAAGAATATAAAAGAAGCATTGAAAGATGATTTTTGGATTATGGCTATGCAAGAAGAGTTAAATCAATTTGAGAGAAGTAACGTTTGGACATTAGTTGATAGGCCTAGTAATCAATCTACAATAGGAACTAAATGGGTCTTTAGGAACAAGCTAGATGAGAGTGGTAACATCGTGAGAAATAAAGCTAGACTAGTAGCACAAGGTTACACTCAAGAAGAGGGAATAGATTTTGATGAAACCTATGCACCCGTAGCTAGAATGGAAGCCATTGGGATGTTGCTTGCATATACATGTTATCATGATTTTAAGCTTTTTCAAATGGATGTTAAAAGCACATTTTTAAATGGTTTTATAAATGAAGAAGTGTATGTGGAACAACCACCGGGTTTTGAAGACTCAAAATTTCCAAATCATGTTTTCAAACTCACTAAAGCTCTTTATGGTTTAAAACAAGCTCCTAGAGCTTGGTATGAAAGGCTTTCAAACTTTTTAATTGAAAAGGGTTTTGAAAAAGGCAAGGTGGACACTACACTTTTTTATAAAAAGGTATAAAAATGACATCGTAGTAGTTCAAATTTATGTTGATGATATTATTTTTGGTTCTACTAACGAATGCCATTGCAAAGATTTTGCTAAGCTAATGCAAGATGAATTTGAGATGAGCATGATGGGGGAGCTCTCATTCTTTTTGGGACTCCAAATCAAGCAAAAGAAGGATGACACCTTTATCAATCAAGCAAAGTACATAAAGGATATGCTCAAGAAGTTTGGCTTGGAGAATGCAAAGCCTCAAGCCACACCTATGAGCTCATTTACAAAGCTTGACAAAGATGAAGGAGGTAAGTGTGTTGACTCTAAGTTTTATCGTTCTATGATTGGATCATTGCTTTACCTTACCGCAAGTAGATCGGATATCTTGTTTAGTGTTTGCTTGTGTGCTAGGTTTCAAGCTAGTCCTAGAGAGTCTCACCTTATAGCCGTTAAGAGAATCTTTAGGTACCTTAGAGATACTCCTTGTTTAGGTCTTTGGTACCCTAGAGACTCCACCTTCAACCTTCATGCTTATTCGGATGCGAATTATAGGGATGTAAAGTCGATAGGAAGAGTACTTCGGGAACTTGTCAATTCCTAGGTAGTATGCTCATATCTTGGTTCTCTAAGAAACAAAATAGTGTAACCTTATCTACCACCGAAGCCGAGTACATATCCTTAGGGAGTTGTTGTGCTCAAGTCCTTTGGAGGAAGCAACAACTCTTAGATTATGGTATTAAAGTTGAAATCATACCCCTTAAATGTGATAACAGTAGTGCTATATGTTTGACAAAAAATCCCATCCAACACTCTAGAACCAAACACATAGAAATAAGGCATCATTTCATTAGAGATCATTTCCTTAAAGAAGATGTGGTTATAGAGTATGTAGACACCTTAAATCAATTAGCGGATATATTTACAAAACCTTTAGACAAAGAGCGTTTTTGGTCCCTTAGGAGAGAGTTAGGTCTAGCTAGCCTATCTTGACCTTTTAGGACCTCTTTTGTGCTTAAAATTGCTTGATCTTGTGAAATGCCATGTTTATGTGTTTTTACTCCTAATTTCATCCATGCCTATAGCTAGGGGGGTATGTTTATGTTTGCATATGTTTTTTTCTGCTCATTCATGTCATTCATGCAAGTTAGGCCTTAGAAAAATTCATTTTTCTGCACTTTTAGAGCCTCATCTGCACTTCCAGGTGTATCGAAACGGTCAACCTGTTTCGATACGGATACTTTAAATTCCTATTTGGGAGAAGGGCGTTTCGAAACGCCTTAACAGGGTTTCGAAACGTTTTGGCTACTACCAAGGGGTGTATCGAAACAAATTTCGATACGAGTCAATGGAGATTCGATACGGTCAAACCCGTATCGAAACGGTCAGTTGGAGTTGAAAAGTCAGTCAATCTTTCGTGCTCGCGTTTCGAAACGGTCGACACCGTTCCGAAACGGGTTTGCGGACTGCTTTAAAAAGGGCTTTTAATGATAAAGTTATACTTTAATTAAAACTCTCCCAAACCCTAAAAACTCTAGAATTGATTTTTCCTATAAAAACCCTCTAAACCTCATTGTTTTTCACCAAATCTTGATGGATTTTTCACTTAAACACAAGTCTAAGCAAGCTTCAACAATCTTGTGCAAGGATTTTCCTACATTCATCCAAAATCCCAATTTAAGGTATATTTTCATCTTTTTCTTTTTCTGTAACCCCCTCGTCCCGGTCTGGCCGGATGACCGGTCCGAGTAGGCCACACGGGGAAAACCGAAGCAAAACCCGTTAAGGTTCCCCCTCGGTTAGCAACCCTAAAAATTTCTTTTTTTAATTTAATCTTCTCTAAATACACATTTAAATCCTATATGATCACCACAACGGAATAAAATGAGGAAGACAAACATCTGAACACAAAACAACAATTAAACAGTCCAATTTTAATCCATTAGGCAGGCCGTTTCGAAACACCATTGAGGCGTATCGAAACGCCTTGACCTGGTCAACTGCCCCAAGCCCATACGAGGAGCTCGTATCGGAACGGTGGTCAACCGTTCCGAAACACCCTCAATGGTCAACTTCTCGTGTTCAACGAGATATTGACCGTTTCGAAACCCTTAGAACCGTTTCGAAACGCTTTCATCTCGGCAATTTCTCAGATTTCCAGTAGCCAAAGTGTTCTGATACTCGTTTTGGAACAGGGGTTCACAGTGGCCAAACCGTATCGAAACGAGTTCCGATACGGGGTCACTGAAGCCTTACCCATTCCGAAACGGCTCAGCCTGTTTCGAAACACGGGCTGTCTGCAACCTTCGATACCCAGACTAAAACATTTCTCAACAATTCTAAAGGCCCTAAACGACCCAAGAAGCACTCAGCACAAGCATACATGAACTAGAGGCATGGAACCTATGTCAAACATGCTCAAACACATAAGGCGTAAGATGAAACATCCATCCACGACATTTACACAAAAGGCAACATTACATATAAGGGCATGCTTGAAGACTTAAAAGCCAAAAGGCACAATTCATCACAATAGGGTTTACATGCCATTCAAAAGCAACTTAAACATTCATAAGGCATGCCATCACACAAGCATTTGACAAGACATAACATGTTTACAATCAAAGTCAATTCATAAACATCAAACACATATATGAGTCATACATCGCTCATACAAAACACACTCTTGCCACATTGCTAAACTACTACATAATTGTTAAACCGTACTTGAGCAACAAAAACTTGGAAAGCCCCTTTCGCCTTGCTCCGTGCTAACACCACGCTAATGATCTGCATTGTTGAAAATGAGAGCATAAGCTAGAAGCTTAGCGAGAAAGCTCTAAAATCGATAACATCAACAAGATGAGACATCGGGTGATGATGGTGACGACGAGGCCTAGGATATTCATGACATATCATATTAGCTATGCATTTTAGGATTAAGTTTGCATCTTTATTTCCATTATGTTTTATGAACCTATGCTTTTGATTTTATTTGGGATTATGCTTTGAACTTATTGTTGAAGATTTATGTTTTGGATATTTTAATTTTATGAATTAATATTATTGTTGCTTATTGCTTATTGCTTAATGACTATTGTTATTAACCCTATTTCTTCTCTATGAGCCTTGTTTATTATTTTTGATCTAACAAAAAGGGGAGAAGTAATCTAAGAGCCAAAAATTCGTTTTAAATGTTTAAAGTGTTTTTAAAGTTTTAAAACCTTGAATTGAAAATTTAAATCCTTTTAAAACTTTAAAAACCTATCTTAAATTGGGGGGGAGTTAGAATGTATTCAAAATTTTCAAAACTCTTAAAAATTCTAACTTTGGTTTTGTTATATCAAAAATGGGGAGATTGTGAAACCGATATTTTAATTTTGATATAACTAAATAACCTAAGGACTAAATTGAAAATGTGAAAACGAATTTTTAAGTCCTCAAACATCCCTATATGATTTAAAGAATATGCCTAAGTTAAAAACTAAGTTTATCAAATATTTTCTAAGTGTTCTTAAAGCCAAAATAGTGATTTTCGAGTCCCTGTTTCGAAACGGCCTAAGGCATTTCGAAACAGTTTTGAAAATGTCAACACATGTTTCGAAACGGGTATCGAAACGATTTCAACACTGCCAACCCGTGTTTCGAAACAAGTATCGAAATGGATTTAGAACATAGAGAAACCGTATCGAAACGACATTCAGTGATTCGAAACGGTTCTTAAATTGATTTGAAAAATATGACCGTTGAATGTTTAATTGATTTTTAACAAACCGTTAAGGCGTATCGAAACGATTTCAAGTCGTTTCGATACGACCCTTGACATTGGAAAAATGTTTCGAAACAAGTTTCGAAACGACTCTTAGCGTATCGAAACTGGTCAGACCGTTTCGATACGGGCTCTTTAATGCACCCCAACGACTCTTTCTATTTTGGTCTGTTTCGAAACAGGGTCGGGCGTTTCGAAACTGTTGGTTGCAGACTGTATTTTTGGAGGGGAGATAACACCCCCAACGGCTCTATTGATGATTGCAACAACCACAACGGCTAGAATTCAATGAGAAGGTATAAAAGGGACCTCTAAAAGCTTCAGCAACAACTATTGATCCTAAAGCAAACATCCAAACATCAAATCCAAGCATTTGGGCCTAAATCCCATTATTGTCTAGAAACCCCAATTGTATTTTTCATTCTTATCATTTCAATTGAGTTGAGTGCTTGTAATTGGGCTAGTTTATGTATTGAGAGATACTTGTTTAGCCAACAAATTCTTTGTTTTAATTGTGTGAGGATTGCGTCAAATTTTGGGTAGAAAATTTAACCGAAAATTGTAAGGGTTACCTCCTTAGCCTAGAAAAGGGGAAGAGAAATTAGTGGAGTTGTTGCAAATCCTTAGTGAAGCTAAGGTTGTGGATGTAGAGTTCATTTGGAACTTGAACCACTCTAAAATTCCTTGTCAATCTTTTTATTTGCAATTTCCACCACCAAGAACATTAAAAATTCAATTCACCCCCTCTTGGTTTAGTTCGATCATTCGATCCACTCAACAACTCCCTTTGAATGTAGTAAGAGAGTCATCTACCAATTTGATAGAAGCTTGGAGGTTGATGTCATTATATTCCTCCAAGAGATCAATGTTTCCTGTCATATGATTAGATGCACCCGAGTCTACTATCCATTGTACCGAGGAAGCATATGGATTAGTACATTCAGTAGCAGTATAAGCTATGTTGGTAGGCTTGGCTGTCATACTACTAAAAATCTGTTGTAGCTCCTCTATATGCTTCTTGCTAAAACTGTTGGAGGACTCATTTCGGATGCTGGATGAATCTGAAATCTGAAAATCAGATTGAGTAGGGCTGTTCTGGGAACTGATTTTGGATGCTGAGGGTTCGAAAACCATGGGAAAAAATAGAGATGACTAGGGATTGAGGAAAAAGAGATCAAAATTTGGATGGATCGCTCTAACCTGATACCATGTAATTAGTTAGAGTAATTCTCTCTCTCTTGATTCATTAGAAAAGATCTGTTACATATTTATATACAAGATATATATCTATCTTAGGAAACTTTAAATTAGGAAAGAGACTAATTCTATGATAAGATATAATCCTTTAAAGTAAGGGATTCTAATTACACGGTATTCCTAAATATATAACCTACATAAACAGAGTGCAAAAACACAATCCATCCAAAACTCTAATGGTAAAGATGCTTGAATTTTTAAAGCTCTAGCAACAATAAGTATGTATTGATGTTTCCTTTCAATTATATTGTTTTGTTGGGGAGTATGAATGCAAGAGTTTTGATGAATTATATCATGAGATTTAAAAATGTCTATCATTTCAAACTCCTTAGCATTGTCAGTTCTAATGCATTTTATTTTCTTGAAAATTGAGTTTCAACCAGTTTACACAATTCAACAATAATCTTTCAAACTTCAAATTTATACTGCATAGGGTAAAGCCAAACATATCTACTTCTATCATCAACAATAGTTAAAAAGTATGAATGATCATATATGTTTTTATGAGAAAAGGCCCTATACATTCATACATACATACAAGATCAAATACAAATTCACTAAGTGAACTAATAATAAAAAAATGTAGTCTTTTCTGTTTTGCTAAATGGCAGATATCAAAATCAGGAACTAGACCAGTTGGAATGCTATTGTGTAATTGAGAAAAAAATCATCCTCCCTTGAAAAGGGTGACCTAGCCTAGCATGCCATTTATTTAAAGAGATGGTAGAACAAACTAGGGGTGGGAATTATCAAGTACCCGGGTTTCGGGTACCCGGTTTTTCGGGTACCTGGTTCATCTGGGTACCTCAAATAACGGCCCGTGTCCCGGTCCGCCTTTTCCGGGTACCCAAGATTCGGGTACCCGACACACCCGGGTACCCGTGTAATCGGGTACCGGGTACCCGCCAGTAAGTTTAAAACCATATCAGTAAGTTTAAAACTGAAAATTTACAAGTTATAACAGAAAAAAACACTGATATGTCAACACATTTAAGAATTTATCATCACTAATAATGAATACATCTTCAGAAACAAAAGAAACAAAATTTTCTGAATTATGAGAATTAAATTGAGCAACAATCAACTCGAAATCCCATTTATATTGGAACACCCAAAACAAAAGCTCAATGTAAAATACAGATACAACAGTAGTAAATTCCATTAGAAGAAAACAAAATGTTTTACTCAATTTGCCTTTCATGCTGCAACCGACGTAAATTGGTGTAGGACACATCAGTTAACTAACCATCTTCCTTTTCCTAATACAAAGGAATCCCTCATTTATATTGGAACACCCAAAACAAAAGCTCAATGTAAATCGTAAACATGGACAACAAGCTATGATTAGATGAATAGCAAACAAATCCTTCATCCCACTTTAAACATTCTAGTAAAGGCAAGCAAGCCTATGATATTGCAGGCCACATCAACTTAGCTTTATCTGCAAAATTATCTAAATAAGCAAGAAACCCTCATCCATATTGCAAATTATCATAAGAAAAGATAGTAGTCCATAAGCAAGCAACATTCAACAAGGACAACAAACTATAATTACATGAATCTAAATCAAACGATTCACTCGACAACTGAATAAACTCAGAATAATGTTGTACTTTAAACACTGCAAATGATAAAAAAAATTAGCTCATACAATGCATAGCTTCTGCTCACCATTCGGCGTCCAAACTGCAAAACTGTAAATTTTAAAGTGGCTATAAAATTAAAGTACCTTTTGTGAAAATTCAACGGCGGGCGAACGACGAACCGGCGGGCAGCGGCAGGCTTATGCTCGACTGCAAACTGCAAAGTGCAAACGTGAAACGAGTGGAACTTTCGAACGTTTATTGGTGACTGCCGACTGGTGAGGGCGAACGACGGACCGGGGCGGGGAGTGTGGACTGCTGAGTGCTGAAGCCGGCGGCGACGACAAGGAGGTGGAGCCGTGGAGGACCGCCGGGGACTGCCTAGATTAGGGATTTGACTAATATTTGGAGGAAAAAAATGAAAAATGTCGGGAGGGAGTCAGGGAGATAGGGCAGAGATGCTGAGATGGGTTAATTTTTTCCCTATTTTGATTTTTTTAATTAAAAATAATAAAATAAAATATATATATATATATATTATAATTATAATTAAAATAAATATATATATATATATCTAATCGGGTCGCCGGGTACCCGACTGGGACCATTTTTTCGGCCCAGTCCCGACCCGAGTACCCGGGATAAAAACCGGGCCGGGTACCCGACCCGAGAAAAAAAATTCTCAAGGTATTACCCGTCTAATTTGATTCGGGTTATCGGGTATTTGGGTCGGGTCAATCGGGTCGGGTAATTTCTCCCACCCCTAGAACAAACAGTGGAAGTAAAATCTGATGAAGAAGTTGTGACGTCAAGAACATATAAGCCATTTGTTTCTCTAGCTAAACCAATCATCTTCCAGTGAATGGCATATTGTATGCAACAAACACCAGAAGTAAAAATTAGAGAAATTGTGTTGCTCTAGTTAATTGTGAGACTGGTATCAAATTCAAGTCAAAAGTTGGTATGTGAAAAAAAATTATGTAAGACCAAAGATTCAGTAATCTGAATAGTACCTACATGAACTACACTGACCAACTCATTATTAGGCAGTTTCACAAATTTATCAGTTATAATGTGACAAAATTTAAACAAGCATAGAGAATTCACAATGTGATCGATAGCTTTAAAATCTATAATCCATGGAGTAAAAATATGTTTAAAAGAAAAACAAGAAAGAATAGTAGAATTAACAATACTTGTATCTTTTTGTAGAGTAGTGTCAAAGGTGGACAAAAGCATATTCACCTTGGAGTCCTTTGAATTCTGAGCAAAATTATTGACCAAATACTTTTCTTGTAACAAATGTAGTAAGCTTTCATATCGTTCTTTAGTAAATTGAACATAATGAAAATCCTCTTTGGCTAAAGACTCATTATTAACCAAATCCTCATTAATTGAAGAACCAACTTGGTTCGATCTGCTATTATAACTTTTGTTCCTATAACTAGGAGGGAAGACATGCTTTTTAGAGCATTTATCAATGTTATGCCCAAACAAACCACAGTAAGTACACAACAGTTTTTTGGTGCTAGGGAAAAATTTCTTAGAATTAGCATACCTACTTTCTTGCCTAGTTACATTATTTTGATAAGGATTCTTGCAATTATATCTATCAGCCATCAAGATTTAGAATCGGTAGAAATGATAGAATTAATAGACCTTTCATGTTGAATCACGATAGAAAAGACTTCATTGATCTTAGGCAGAGGCTTCATCATTAGAATTTGGGATTTCTGGATTGAAAATTTTTCATTCAATTCTCTAAGAAACCTAAGCATAAAGTCTTGTTTTCTATACTTAGCAGCAGCACATTCACATGAAATTAAAGACTGTAAATTACACATTTCATCCCAGATAGTCTTCAATTGTGTGTGAAAAGTGATAACTGAAAGATTACCTTGATTTAGGGAGTATAAATCCTGAAGTAGATTAGAAACTCGAACTAGGTCACCTTGATTGAAGCGGTCGAACAAATCAATCTATAATTCCATAGCGTTGTCAATCCAAATGACGCTTTGCGCAATTTCTTGATTTAGGCTCGTTGAATCCAGGATAAAATCATATTTTTGCACTTAATCCAAGCTTGAAAACAAGGATCACCACTTCTGGGTTGTTTGATGGGGCCCTCCACAAAGCCAAATTTGTTATCATAAATGAGAGACATGTGCATAGATCTAGCCTATTCGTGATAGTTGTTGCCGATCAACAGGGAAGACGTCAAAACAAGCGCCGGATTCTCACTAGGGTGGATGTAGTAAGGATCAGTTGGATCATCATTCTTGAAAACTTGATTGGTCTCGAAAGAATGAGAAGCGGAAGAGTTATCTGATACCATGTTAAGGTTTTGAATCAAGTGTATAAGCTTCTATGCGTGTGTTTTATCAGAGTAAGACTAAAGGCTAAAGGAATAAAGGAAACTCTTATTATTATTATGGGTTAACTACTTGAATGGTCACTTATGTTTTCCCCTAGTACAAAGTTGGTCACCGGTTTTCAAAAATGACCAGTAAGGTCACTTACATTTTCAGGGTGTAAACTTTTGGTTACTCAGTCATTTGTTGCCGTTAAACATTAACGAGAGCTTGATCTAAAACAATAAAAAGGGATAAATTATCTAGACAGTCCATAAACTATTACTTCACTCTTATTTTAACCACCGAAATAAAAAAACAATTTGTATAATTGCACATTTAATCTTCCATATTTACAATTTTTTATTTCTTCTCTCCTCCACCATCTTCCATATTCTTCTTCATCTAACTCAATCTCTAATTTTCTACTATATTAATCCTCAATTCACACCTTATATTATAATCCATCACCGTATATATATCGATGTTTCAAATAATATTTGTAATTCTTAATATGGTTCAGTACAAAATAATGTCTAATGAGCCATTTTACGTGTAACAATGTTTACATAGCATATTCGAAAGGATTAAATGAAAATAGGTGCCTAAGTATACATTTTTTTAACTTTAGGTGCCTAAAGTACTTTTTTTTATAAAAATAGGTGCCCAGAGTTTCAACCGTTATAATATTAGGTGCCTAAAGTTTACAATGTTATAATTTTATGTGTCTGACCATTAAAGAGGTGTTAAAAAAACTATCAACCAAACAATGCTCGGCATGTGACACTATTTTTATTTTTTAAAAAATTTAATGAAAAAACTTAGAATTTTTAATCTTTCAAAAAATCTTGAAATTTTGGACATTTTACAAAACAGTCCCCAAATCCCTAAAATTACTCAAACCCCCAAATCGTTGTTGCTTCTGCCGTCGCGGCGCTTGATGTTCGGTTGCACGTCGTTCGCCATTTTCGGTGACGTCATGTTGGGGGAAATGACTGCCATGCTCTAGCGAGCAAAGGGGTGTGGTTAGGGGCAGCAATCGGCGGCGGAAGCGGTGGCAATTTGGGGGTTTGGGTAATTTTGGAGATTGGAGGATTGTTTTGTAAAATTTCCAAAATTTCAGGATTTTTTGAAAGATTAAAAATTCTGAGCTTTTTTTTCATTAAATTAGTTTTTAAAAATGAAAATAGTGCCTTATGTCGAGCATTGATTGGTTGATAATTTTTTAACACCCTTTAACGGTCTGGCACCTAAAATTATAACGGTTGAAACTTTGGGCACTTATTTTTACTAAAGTTTGAACAAGGTATACTTTAGGCACCTATTTTCATTTAAGTCTTTTGAATATGCTATGTAAACATTGTTGCACGTAAATTGGGCATTATTTTCTACTGAACCATATGAACAATTACAAACATTATTTGAAACATAGATATATACGGTGATGGATTATATATACGGTGTGAATTGAGGATTAATATAATAGAAAATTACAGATTGAGTTAGATGAAGAAGAACATGGAAGATGGTGGAGGAGAGAAGAAGAAAAATATAAATGTGGAGGATTAAATGTGTAATTATACAAATTGTTTTTATGTCGGTGGTCAAAATAGGAGTGAAGTAATAGTTAGGGACTGTCTAGGTAATTTATCCTTTTTATTGTCTCAGATCAGCCTCCCGTTAACTTTTAACGGCAACAAACGGCTGAGTGACCAAAAGTTTACACCCCGAAAACGTAAATGACTTTACTGTCATTTTTAAAAACCGGTGAACAACTATGTGCCGAGGAGAATCATAAGTGACCATTACGGTAGTTAACACTATTATTATCATGGTTAATACATGGTTTAAATACAAATAAAAATTAGTTACTAACTCCTAATCCTTAGTTGTTAACACAGCTGTACAATCTAATGCGATTCTAATGGGATGTTGGTTTTGAGGGGGGTTTTGTACACAGAAATTTTCGTGTCACGGACATGTCGCAACTTCTTAAAATTATTGAAGCAAACTCTATTTAATGTAAAAATACGACATAGGTTGTGAGATTGAAATTTCTTTCAAGCTTCCAAGTATCTATGTGTCCACGTCATTGCAACATGTTTACGTGCAACAGCCAATTACATGATATATGTGGATCATGTATACTTCAATACAGGGGCAGATTTAAATGGATTTTAGTGAGTTAAATTTACCCCACTTAATTTTAGAGAATTTTTATAAAAAATAGAAAAGTTTGTGGGTAAAAGAGAAAATTAAATATATTTGAACTTACTTGACCCCACTTAATTCTTTTTTTATTGTACCCACTTAGTTCGTTTAACTTTGGCTATCTTGAACCCACATAACACGAAGTCTAGATCCGTCACTGCTTAAATAGTAGATTAATTTTCGATTTCGAGTCGAGACTCTCAATTCTGTCATATATATATATACAGGGGCGGATCTAGAAATTTAAGCTTGGTAGTTCACCCACCGATAATAAATACAATCATATGTAAGTAAGATAAGAATAGATTGAATAAGTCATCAAGAATAGATTTAATTCTAATGTAGATACTAATTATAGATCTAGCATTAAAAATAATTATAAATATATTTACATTTATAAATTTGTGTACTAGATTAATTAATAGTTTTAAATGAAGTACTCTAGTGTTAACGAATGTATACATGTGATTTGGAGAAGAAAATGACTAAATTGATGTCTTTTGTAAGTATTAATGGTTAAATTTTTTGAATTAATTTGAATTAGGATTAAATTGGTAGAATATATAAGTTTTGAGGACTGAAATTATTATTATACCAAATCTTGTTAGATGTTCATTTGTATTTTAACGGAGGAGTGATCTGAGCGTAACTAAAACTTGAATTAAGTGACCCAATTGTAACTTTTAATAATTGAATAACTTAATTGTAACTTTATTAATAATTAAATGACATCTAAAGTAGTTTATCCATTTTTTTATGGTAGGTCGAGTGACCTACCTTGACCTATGGTAGATACGCCCCTGTATATATACACAACATATGAATAAATGTATATGTGTATTGTATATGGTTATTGAAATTGTTTTAAATTTGAATTAATTAGTATCATAAAGTTATAAATGTTTACAATTAAATTTGAATAGAAACTCGAACAACTCGATTTGACTAGAATTTCATAAACTTGATTTGACTAGAAAAAATATCAAATAAAGTTTAAGTTATAAAATAAGACACTTTAACTCGACTAACTCAACACTTTTTGACATGCCTCAATCGAATAGTCACCCTAATTAAAATTGTTCTGTGATCAGATAATTGATAATTGGAAAACATGTTATTAGAAAATGTTCTGTCGCCTTCATAAGATAGTTACCGATTCTAATGCCCCTAACTATTTTTTTTCTATGTCTTACACTAAAAAATACTAAAAAAATTAAATTTTAAATTCTAACCTACATGTTAAACCCTAAAAAATACTCTTTATCCCTAATTTACTAAACCTTAACCCTAAACCCATTTTTAAAGTAGGGCACCAAAAGGGCATAGCGAAGGGGCAGATGATTTGTCCCCTAAGTATGCCCATTTTTATGCCTCACACTAAAAAACATTAAAAATTGAATTCTAAACCATAACCTTAAATTTTACATCCTAAACCCTAAATCCTACACCCTGAAAAATGCACCCTACCTCTATTTCCCTAAACATACTTTTTAAAAGTGGAACACTAAAAAGAGCATAGTTAAGGGGCAAATAGTTTCCATCTCATTCTAATGGGATGTTGGTTTTGAGATTTTTTTCCGTAAACTTGTTAGGGGCGTTTAGTCACGAAAAAAAAATCATTTCTTGGGAATGATCTTTTCTGGAATCACATACTAACGTTTGGTTGGGAGCATTCCTTCTAAGGGGTAATATTGTATTCTCAATAGTAGAGTTGTTTTCATTAAATGGTGAGAATGTGATTTTCTTGGATTTTTTAGGTATTTGTCGGTCCCCACCCCTTTGGACCATATTGTCCTTAAGTTAATAAATTTTGGTCACATAAATCATTTATTGAATTTAATTAGGTGATTAAATATGTGTTGTAAATTAATTAAATATTTTTATTCAATATTAATTTAACATTCAAATGGTGTTACACATCTTTAAATATTATTTTAATATTTAATGTATTTTTATTAATATTATATTTATGATGTTTATAGGTTATATGATGTGATTGCATATTTCTTGAAAATTAATAAGTTAAGAGTTGATGCTTTTAATTTTATTCATCGATTTATAAAATGTTTATCATTTTATAAAACATTTTAGGTGTTTAAAAGTATAATAGAAATTCTTATCAGTATTATATTGTTGGGTTTCATAGAAAATAAAAACTGATTTAATCATGAAAATAAATGCAATGGAAAATTATCCTATAAAAATTTTCAAGATATCGTGCAATCATATTAACGAATGACAAAGATAGTTATAAAATTACCTCGTTCTAAGATTATGTGATCCTGTTGTGCTGAGGCGTTGCCTTTCTGAAAGGCAACCGCCCTCTATAAGTATCCACGCGCGAATGGACGACGAACGGCTATCAGAATGCTAATCGATGCCCAATTGAACTGAGTAAACAAATGAGATTGATCTCTATTAACTCATTTGAGCACGATCATGCATTTTTCGGTCATAATCATCGAGCCCCCCCAGAGACATCTCCTTATGTTAAGAGGGATAAATTTCATCTTAATCACTCACATCTCACTGCATGGTTTCTTATTATGTTCAAGCATAACTTTTATAATCGTTCGATTAAAAATGATGTTTGATTATGTCAAAATATAATAGTCATCATGTTGAGAACCGTAGCAATTTCAGATCTAAGGATTTAATGTCGCAACCGTTGAAGATTAATATATAACTTTAATCCATGTATTAATCTCAAGACGAGTCGATCCTAATATTTATTCTCAATAAATAAATATGTGAATTTGATTTGAATCTCATTCACATATTTATCTTATGAATATCTATCAAACTTCATACTAATCTTATCTTATTATTTTTCCCACAATAATAACTGGTTAGTGATATTTAGAATAATTAATAATATTCAACGATACAAAAGCATGAAAATTTATTATAATAATAATTTCAATAATCAAAATATCATTTCCATACAATAGGCCCTAAGGCACTATAAATAACATATACAATTTTAAGATTTATTTTATTATTTATTTTGATTTACTTGACAATCTGTCACAAATAATAAAAATGGAACATATTAAAAGGTTAGCATTTAAATCACAATTTTTTTAATAGATGGGTAAAAAGGGTATGTAAATATAAATTATATTTTTTTAAAAATAGTTAATAGAATAATTATATTAATAATATAATAAATATATAGTTTTTGCAAATTTTAGATAGTGTAACAAAAATAATTCTATTACTTTTTTACCGATGTTTTTAATTTAATGTTGAAAGTTTAACATGTTAAAAAGAAAGTATAACACAATGTGTGTACGGTGTGTGTGCTTTATTAAAGGGCAAAGAAAATTGAACAGATACTACCGTGTAATCACACCAGCATATTGAAAAAAGAAGAAAATATAACACATGGCTAATTTTGTAAATTTCACTTTCAGATAATATTATACTCCAACCAAACACAACAATCTTATATTCCTATCAAATAAATCAAACAAGATAATGTAACATTTCCAGTAATATGTCAGATAATGTTACATTCTAAAAATCTTATTCTTAAAGATAATCTTACATTCCGTAAACCGAACGCACCTTTAAAGATATTGAAACAAACTTTTTCAGTCATAGTAACATGTTTACATGCAACAATCAATTACATGATATATGTTAATGGTGTGTACTTCATTTCGCAAGTCATCGAGGTCTATGAATTTGAGTTCAGTCACATTAGTACCGAAAGAGAATGGAATAAGATCCAAACTTGGTCTACAATTCTGTGGAATCTTACATTACACAAAGACTCGTCTCTACAGGTCGTTCGACATGTATCATGATTCGTAGTGATATGGATCGACATGTATCATGATTCGTAGTGATATGGATCCCGTGGATAGGGATGTAAAACCAGGTAATCGTTTAGATTTTAGGTCAAATCATGTCAGGTCAGATCAAATCAAATACGGATTATGTCGGGTCAATTTAATGTTTCGACTCAGATCAGGTCAGGTACTGATCAACTCAGATTCAGGTCATTATTAGGTTGATTTCAAATCATATTGAGTTCGCGTTCGAGTCGGGTTAATTTCAGGTCGTGTAAGTTTTAGTTCAGGCCAAAACGGTTCAGGTCTGAATCAGTTAATTAACGGGTTAATTCAGGTTCGGATGGACTTCAGGTCGGGTCACATCGTTGACGAATGAAATTCAGGTCGGAGAATATCAATTTCGGTTGAAGTTCAAGTTGGGTCTTACCGTGTACAAATAGACTTCGGTATGGTAACTTTAGGTAAATTTCAGATAAAAATAAAATTTTATGGATTAATATAAACTAAAATATTCCTAAGGATGTCGAAATATTTTACAATATATACATATATATATATAATTATGATTAAATTGAATTAAACTAAAATTTTAAAGTGAATGTTAGGACTAAAATGAAAACTTAAACAAATGATGACCTAAAAGGTAATTAATCACTAAGCAAAAAAATAGGAGGCAAATGTCAAACGGGCAATTAATTATTGAATCAAATTTAAAAAGATTTTATTTGAATTTTGGAAGGAAAGAACCTAAAGTTTAGGGGTTAATTCCTTTCAAATTTTTGTCCTTCCCTCTACCTATTATTTTTTTCATGATTTTAATTAAAGCGAAACAATGGGGATATATATGAAAATATTTAACTCGGTTATAAATCAATTAGCAGATATCGAAAATTAATGAGTCTTTCAACAACAACTCTCAAAACTAATGTCTGAATTAAAGGAAACTTTTACAACTAAACATTCTGGTCTCGTATGAGTCCAATAAAAATGGGGCGATCGGAATATTTCCAAGGGAGAGGGCGATCAACTCAGAATCAAAGGAGTGGACAATCGGAGCAGACCCGAGAGCGATCTCAATACCAGGTATGGACATTGTTTGTGATGAATCTCCCATTACAATTGCATTGGAAGGGTGTGTGGCAAGTGTTTGATAGACATGGGAGAGTGGTGGATGTCTTTATTCCCAACAAGAAATTGAGGGAAGGAAAAAGATTTGGTTTCGTGCGAATGGGATCCAAAATAGATGCGGACAGAGTTATTGAGAGGCTGAATGGGTTCAGATTGTATGGGTCTTGGATTAGGGTTTCGTATGCAAAAAGGGAGGCGAGATCAGAATATTGGAAAAAGAAACCGATGGAGCAGCAATCGAATTCACAGAAATCAATTGTGAAGGAAGTGAATTCCGCAAAGCGAAAGTCGGATACGGCAAAGTAATTAGTCGAGAACAAGGGGAAGAAAACTATGAACAGCGATGATAGAAGTGTGGAAGGTGTGGTGGATGACGATAAATTGGAAATACTTGGTTGTTGTGCCGTTGGATTTTGTAAATCGCCATACAAAATTCGTGACCTTGCGATGGAATTTCGGAGAGCAAAGCTGGACGGTTTATCGATAATGAGAGTGGCGGGATCCATGGTTTTGTTGATGTTTGAGAACGTCGATACTCGAGCGAGACTCCTAGCAAAATAGGCTTTTTCGGACTGGCTGGAAAATGTGATGCCATGGAATGAAACTTTGGGACTGCCGAATAGAAGAGTTTGGTTATCCGCTAGTGGAATCCCTATACACGCTTGGTCCGAAGGTACTTGCCGGAATATTGCTGAGTTATGGGGTGAATTCATTCAATTGGATGGGGATACGATTGCGCCGTCGTCGTTTGAACGATGTCGATTCCTAATTGAGACAGATTTTTTGGAATCAATAGACGAGGTGCTAACCTTGAATGTAGGGGACCAATCGTTTAGGGTACGTGTTATGGAGTCAGAGGAAATAATGGGAATCAAGTGTGATTGTTGCTGCGGGATGGAGGTGGCGTCTAGGGATGTATCGACGGACAAGGACGGTGTCTCGAGTGAGATGCAATTGACTTGCGAAGGTGTAGAAGGCAGTGAACGCACGGAGGAGGAAACATTTGTGCCGGACTCAATTTCCAGGGCTACTCCAACGGTGATGCACTATAACGAACTATGGAAGGAAAATCAAGTCGGTCCGTTAGAAATTAAGGAGGCTTCGAATAAGGATAATTCTGGGGTAGCGGATGAAGATATAGGGCTGGTCTCACGATATTCAGCGGATCAATTACAGATTGTGGGTGACGAATATGCACGAGCCTTGAGCGAGGAGATCCATGATACACCGGTGGAGATGGGAGATGATGATCATCGACGGCAGCAAGTGATAAGATCGGAAATTGATAGAGTTGGAAAGGCAATAGTGGTTGAAAATAATGGGGAACTTAGAAGGGTAAGGAACCTATCAGAACTCTTATTAGATGACTTATCCCCTGAAAAAAGGATAGAAGCTGAGAAAAAAATGGTGAAGAGGGGTAGAGGCCGGCCAAAAAAGAAGGTAATTGATTCACAAGATTTTGCAAACATCTCCCTCTCGGATTCTGATTTTGAAAATAGAAAGAGATCGATAATTAAAGAGGCGAGGGAGACATTAGCGTTAGGGAAGTACATTGGCGTGGAGGCAATTGGCATCGAAGATCACATAGTCCAGGATTTGGCAAGGTTAATTGCGAATCGTGAGGTAAATCAATAGCAAATAGAGATGCGGATGTTGTCGTGGAACATAAGGGGTTTGGGTTCGAGTGTGAAGCGGAGAGCAGTGCAAATTTTGGTTCGACAACATCGTTGTGAATTGTTGATTTTACAGGAAACAAAAATGGAGGAGATCTTGGGTGATACGGTAGGTCGATTTTGGCCATCGGATGAGTTTGAATTTGCTTATGCTCCAGCTAGGGGCAGATCCGGAGGTGTGGTAGTGATTTGGGACACGAAGCGGTTCAAGGCTGATTTGGTACGAATTGGTGATCGCTATGTAATGGTGGAAGGTGAGTGGATCAACGAAGATTGGCATTGTGGCGTGGTTGGTTTATACGCACCTTGTGTGGTTGCTGAACAAGGAGAGTTGTGGTCCCGTTTGTCGGAGGATTTGAAGAACAAGTCAATCCCATAGGGTGTGGGAGGAGATTTTAGTGAAGTGCTGCATCCGACTGAGAGGCGAGGTGGTGTCGTACGAACGAGGGGTATGATTCTGTTCCAGGAGTTTGTAGAATTGAACGCATTGCTGGATATACCGTTGCGGGGGAGGTGTTATACATGGTTTGGACCGGGTAAGCAGTGCAGCCGGCTTGATAGATTTTTGTTGTCCCTGGATTGGTTAGACAAATTCCAAGAGTTACAATTGAATGGTTTATCAATGGGAGTGTCGGACCATGTGTCGCTGTTATTGATTAGCGATCCTAGGGACAGTGGACCGAAGCCATTCCGCTTTATGAATGCTTGGTTACTATTGAAGGATGCGTTGGACAAAATGGGACATGAATGGGAGAGATTAGGATCTTCGGATGTGGGGTGGGGGAGCTTGAGTATTTCGGCAAAATTGAAAGGGATGAAATCCTATTTAAAGAGATGGAATGAACAATCATTTGGCAACATTGATGGTCGTATCAAAATGTCGACTGTTAAATTGGATGCTATAGACGATATGGTAGAGAAGGATTCGGCTTCATGGGAGGACATAGAGGAACGATGGAAGCTTAATTCGGAGTTGTGGAGGCTATCGAAATTACGTGAGGTACATTGGCGCCAAAAATCGAGAGGGGCATGGTTAAAGGATGGGGACCAAAATACTCATTTTTTCCACCGGGCTGCTAAGATACGCATGATGCGTAACTCGATTAGAGGAGCATTGTGGCATGGCCGTTGGGTAATGGAGCCGACGCAATTAAAATCGTATTTTTTCAGTGAGTTTCGGAAGCATTTTCAGTGTGTTGAGATGGCGGGATCGATGGAAGCGATGCTTGATTTTCCTTGCTTGAGTGAGTTTGATGCGTCATGCTTGGAAGTGGATTTCGCTGAAGTAGAAATTAAAACAGTAGTATGGAGTTGTGAAGGCTCAAAAACACCAGGCCCGGATGGCTTCACCTTTGAGTTTTATAAAAAGGGTTGGGCATTTTTAAAGAAGGATGTGATGAAATTCATAGCGGATTTTGTACAAACGAGCAAATTGCCGTCGGGGGTTAATTCCTCTTTTGTGGTATTAATTCCAAAAAAGGAGAATCCGATAGTGGTTAGTGATTATAGACCTATTTGTCTCTTGAATTCGCTGTACAAAATTCTAGCTAAATGTCTAGCAAAAAGATTACAGGAGGTGTTGTCGAAGTTAATTAGCGATGTGCAATCTGGTTTTGTAAGAGGTAGGCAGATTTTAGATGGAGTTCTATTGGCTAATGAAACGATTCATTCGATGCAACGAAGACGAGGTGATGAGGGGGGATTTTTCTTAAAACTGGATTTTTTGAAAGCTTATGATTGCATTAAGTGGGAATGTCTAGATCATATTTTGTGCAAAATGGGGTTTGGTGAATTGTGGCGTAAGTGGGTGATGGAATGTGTCACTACAGCAAGGTTGTCGATCCTTGTAAATGGCTCGCCGACGGGAGAATTTGAAATGCAGAGGGGATTACGACAGGGTGATCCGCTATCGCCCCTCTTATTTGTTATTGTGGCTGAACTTCTTCATCAATTTTTGAGTAATACGAAGAGATTGGGAGTGTTTGATGGGGTTGTAGTGGCCGAGGGATGTGTTGTGTCACATTTGCAATTTGCGGATGACACAATCCTTTTTTTCCCGGCAAAGATTGAGTTTGCACGTGATTTGAAGCGTATATTGACATGTTTCGAGTATACTACTAGTTTGAAAATAAATTTTGCTAAATCGCGGTTGTATGGAATAGGGGTGGACGATGGTTTGATGGCGCGAACTGCTGCTGTGTTGGGGTGTGACCGTGATACGCTTCCTTTTGTTTACTTGGGACTGCCTTTGGGAGTCAATCCGCGCAGCATACAGATGTGGGATCCACTTATACATCGTTTCAGAGATAGTTTGGCGGGGTGGAAACGTGACACGTTGTCCTTTGCGGGGAGGTTAGTGTTGATTAATTCCGTTTTTTCCGCTTTACCTCTTTATTATATGAGTTTGTTTATGGTGCCAAGGGGTGTATTAAATAAGATAGATCGGATCCGACGGAGATTTTTGTGGGGTGGTTCGGATACTAAAATGAAATTGAGTCGAGTGAGTTGGTCAATTGCTTGTCGACCTCGTCGGTTTGGGGGATTGGGCATGGTGAATTTGCGAGTAAGAAATCTTGCGCTTTTAGCGGAATGGAGGTGAAGGTATGCGAAGCAAGAGGATTCTCTTTGGAGGGCAATTATAGATGCGAAATATGGTTGTGATATTAGGAAGTGGTGGCCGAGAGAGGTGGGATTACAAAAAATGTCATTCGTTTGGCGTCAAATTGTTAATCTTAATGAAGCGAATGAGATGCATGGCTTAATGGGTAGAGAGGCTTTTATGTGGCAACTGGGGGATGGCGAAAAAATTATTTTTTGGCACGATGTGTGGTGTAGTGATAGGCCGTTGGCTGAGTTGTTCCCAAGATTGTATCGTCTTGTGGTTGAGAAAGAATTGACAGTGAAGAAGTACACGAAAGGAGGTAATTTTGAACATGACGACTGGGATAAATACTTTGTTCGATCATTGCGATCTTTAGAACTTGAGCAGCTTCAGGAGGTCCGTGCGCTATGTTGGAGCTTCCATCTTTTTCCTTCTCAAGGTGATCGTCTAGTATGGTTGCATTCCACGACGGGGGAATTTTATGTTGCGAATTTGGCGAAATTAATGCAATCGTTTGGGTTGGTAGTGAGTTATGAACTGAATATGATTTGGAGGCTGCCGATACCTCCGAAGGTGCAACATTTTTTATGGTTTGCGTGGCTGAATCGGTTACCAACTAGACCTGGCAAACTTGACCCGAGAACCGAAACCCGAACCGAATTAACCGAACCCAGACCCGAACCGAAACCGAAAATCAACCCGAAATTGACCCGAAATCTGATCCGAAATTTGATCCGAAACCCGAAATAAACCGAACCGAAACTGAACCGAATTTAGTTGAACCGAATGGACCCGAACCGAATGGACCCGAACCGAATGGACCCGAACCGAATAGACCCGAACCAAATGGACCCGATTAATAGAAATAAAGAAAGATAAAATATGAACATCCGCACAAATCACTAAAATGTCAAATATATTGACTTTATAAAGTCATATATATGGTGTAAAAATCTGACCAACCTAAAAATTTGATTAAAAACGACTGATCTCTCATTGAACCGAAAATAACCGAACCGAAATCAACTGAACCGAAATTAACCGAACCGAAAATAACCGAACCAAAATCAACCGACCCGAAATGACCCGAAACACAATAGACCCGAACTAAAACCGAACTGAAACCGAAACCGAATCTGAACCGAAAATATCAGACCCGAAATAACCGAAACCGAAATGACCCGAACCGAACCCGAACCGATTGACCCGTTTGCCACCTCTATAATACCAACGATGGAGATGTTGTGCGCACGGGGGATGCCGATCACGGGGGAGGGGGCCTGCTGTGTGTGGTGTCGGACGTGTGAAGAGACACTCGATCACCTCCTGCTTCACTGTCCAGCGGCTTGGGCAGTTTCGACTGAATTTTTTCGATGGTGGGGAATGGATATGGTACAGCCTTGGCGTGTGGAGAATTTACTGGAGATGTGTTTTGGGTCCTTGTTTATGGGACACGTGCGTGATTGGTGGATGGCGGGATGTGCAGCGACGTTTTGGTCTCTATGGTTAGCGCGTAACAATGCGTTGTTCAATAGTATTCGGGCGTCAACGGGGGAAATTGTTTTCCTCATCAAGTTGAGGTCGATGTATTGGGTGCGGATGTTGCATAATGAGTGTGTGATTTTGGAATCGGCGTGGTGGGATTCTCCTTTGAAGTGTAAGGCTAGTGTTCCGAGTCATGTAACACGGGGGAATTTATAGTGGGAGAGGCCACCGGTGGGGGTGTTTAAATTCAATGTCGATGGGTCATCGAGAGGTAAACCGGGTAGTGCTGGATGTGGGGGCGTGCTTAGAGATGAATTTGGCCGTATTTTTGCATTATTTTCAGGACCGATAGGGGTTGCGGATTCGAATGAAGCTGAGTTGCAAGCTATTTGTCACGCATTGGAGATGGTGGTTGGCTCGGGGTGGGAACATCGTCCATTGGTGGTGGAATCAGACTCCACTACGGTCGTGGCTTGGGTCATGCATTTGGAGAAGCGACCGTGGAAGTTTTGGCGCTGGTTCCGGCGAATTGACGAAGCGTGTGCGGCGTTAAATGATGTATGTTTCCAACACGTTTTCAGAGAGGCGAATAGACTAGCGGATGTCTTGGCTAAAACTGGTGTCGATAGACCGAGTTGGTTCAAGCAATGTGCCTAGCATGATGTATATTTTATAATTGGTGTTTGTACTGGGTACACGCTCACGAGTACTCTTTTCCTCTGTAGGATTTAGAGAGGTTTTTAACGAGGCTCGTGAGCGTGTTGGTCATGTATGTTATCTTATCAATAAAACATGCATGTTGCCGATTAAAAAAAATTAGCAGATATCTTCACCATACCTTTAGACAAAGAGAATTTTTGGTCTCTTAAGAGAGAGTTAGGTTTAACTAGCCTTTCTTAAACCTTATAATCTTTTGGTGTTAAAATCTTTCTTGAATTTGGTTGATTGCTTTGCTTATGTGTTTTTGCTCCTATATGCATCTATCCTTGTTGCTAGGGGGAGTATGCATGTATTTTTTTTTTATCATACGTGTTGTTCACATATCATACACATACATTTTGATTCGAGTAAAATTGAATTTTTGAGCATCTTGCTGTAAAAATGACATTTTTCGCACAGAAGTATCAATACGGTATATCGTGTATCGATATGGGTATCTTGGAACAGCTTCGGTACAAGTTTTCCTATATCGGTACTTGTTTAGGATCGGTATGGGGTATCTCTGTACCGGTACGTTGTTTCGATATGCACATGTGACATATCAATATGCGTAGCCGCTATACTATAAATAAGTCATTAAAGGGGAGTTTCCTACTTTAAATCAATTTCTAAAAACCCTAAATATAAAAATCTTCCATATAAACTCATCAAAACCCTTTGTTTTTCACACAAATCATCAAATATTTTGAGGGATTTTGGGTTTTTCATCAAACCCTAACAAAATCATCAAGTTATATGCATCATCATCTCCTCATTCATCCACAATCCCATTCAAGGTATAAACCTTATTTTCTTTTATTTTCAAATTTTTTCTTACTTATATATTGTTTTTGCTTCAAAATAACATATTTACAATGTATGTAACATTGTTTTCAAAGATTTTGCAAAAAAATCTTTCAAAACTGGAAATTTTTTATTCGAATATAAAATTATACTTGTATATTTTTCAATACTCTTTTTCAGCTTTTATTTTACCAAAAAATTTATACTTGTATATGTTTTAAAACTATACAATATAGATTTTACAATACCTTGATCATTAGATTGAATGTGATGTTTATGCATACATCATTTTTTTGTGGTTTGATTTTGTTTTTTGGATTTTATCATGGGTCCCGACAAAAAAGCAAGAAGAGATTTGGAAACTAGTTCCAATGCTCATAATCCTAATCCCAAAAACAATGGTACTGAATCGAACCTTAGCCATATTTTTTCAAAATTGTTTTAATGAACCTAGATATCCAAATACCATGGATCGTTTTAAACATTACCAAAGTTTTAAAATTCGCCGTGAGCGTGTGGTTTCTATTCCCTTCATGACTTTCGAACAATTTAATTTTAGATACCATGAGTTAATGCAACAATGAAAGTTCATGTAATTTTTTAGCATACTCGACATTATTTACTGAAACCTTGTCCTTATTTTTTACTTCAATCCCCGGTGTATTTATAACCAATATAAAACCGCAGTTATTGATATTGAATCTTATCTTATGGGTAAGAAATTTCAAATTGATTTCTCGATTTTAGCAAACTTTTGGGTTTTGAGGATGTGAGAATTGATGATGAGGACTCTTTGGGACATGTTCAAAGTGGCTCCGTGACCGTGCTCGATGCTTATGATTGCTTTCTTCAGCTCCTTATTACTTGGTGGTTTTGACCATCCGGTGGTAAATTCTCTACGATTCGCCAAGTCGATGACTTTTGGCTTCGTTGCTTTCGTGAGGGTAAGCTTCCTAACCTTGCTCAAATTATGTTTGTCAAAATAGTCTTCCTTGTGCAAAATCATCGTACAACTCTTGTCTCATCCTTCACCTGTGGCACAGCTTTGAGCTATTTGTTTCACAAGATTGGTGTTGATTGTTCATATGATCTTGATGAACCTCTCACTGATCCTATTGATGAGTGATCTCTTCGCCAAGAAAAGTCCACTCTCTATAATGGACAGTGGATCTGTATTGAGGATCTTCCTCAAGATGCTCAACCCCATCCCATGGAGGCTCTTCAAGCAGTTCCGGTTCCGAAAGCTTCGGTTGCTCAACCTTCCCTTGATGCACTTATGGCTTATCTTGATGGGAAGTTTGATTCTTTGGATACTCGTTTAACTTGTTTGGAAACAAGTATGAATTTCGGTTCCACAAACATTGATAATCGTTTGACTTCCTAGGAGAATAGAGTTACCTCTATTGAGAATCGTCAAGCTTCGGTGGATATAACTCTTGTCGTGTTTCATGGAGAGTGACGTGGACATTCTATTGGAAACAACGACGAGGATGAAGAGGATGAAGAAGAAGACGATGAAGGCGCTCCTTAGGCTCTTGCATCTCATGCATATCATATCATATTAAGATTTAAGTTTATGCACCTATGTCTTTTGATTTCTTAACTCCTATGTTTTATGCCTTTGATTTGGTTTATTTTTTTAGATTTTGAGTTGGATTTTATGTTGCTTTGAATATTTTATGCTTTGATCTTTACTAATATTTATGTTATTTCCTTTATGCTTGGAGTATTTAATTGCTTATATCTTGCTTTATATCATATTGATTTTGATCTAATAAAAATGGGAGAAGTAAAAGAGCTTAATTTTTTTAAAGAGCTTAAATTTTTTTAAGTGTTTTAAAAATCTATCTTTTAGTCTTAAAGAAAGGGGAGTATTTTTCAAACTTACTTAAAAATTTACTTTGGTTTTGTTATATCAAAAAGAGGGAGATTGTAAAACCTATATTCGATTTTGATATAACAAAGAGTTTAATGACCAATTTGTAAAATTGGATAATTTTTTAAGTATTCAAAAAGTCTTACAAAATGACAACGATTTGAACTTAAAATGTTTTCTAAGTCAAAAACTTAAACACCAAATACTTTCTAAGTGTTTTTGATACTCAAAATAACCAAATATGCTTAGGCGTATCGATACGCACATAGGTGTTTCGATACGATTTTTAGCTACTAGAAAATGAAATTAACTTTATAGCTATATCGTAACGATACGGTAATGTCCGTTTCAATACAGCCTTTAACCTGGGAATTTATTTTGGTTACGAGTATCGATACAACTTCACCTGTACCAATATGGGGTGTTAAGATTTTCAAAATCCTTGCATTTAATTATTGACCATTACCTTGTCAGTTGTTGGAATCAAAAAACTTTGAAAATTTGTTACACCAAACTGATACGCCCCTACGCGTACTAATGCAATTTTCCTTGAACCTTTTCCTCAGATTCCAGTGAGAAAAATATGTATTGATATGGTCCTATCAGTTTCGATACACCTCTATTTTATACACTACTCGTTTCCATACGCCCTCAAGCATATCGATACCCCTTTGTACAACGACTCTTTCTTTTTATGACATGTACCGAAGCAAAAGCTCGTATACCGATGCAGTAGCCTACCAAAGAGCATTTAATGCGGGAAAAATACAGCCCAACGGCTCTATTGATGATCCAAACCACCCAAACGGTTAGAAATCAATGAGATGGTATAAAATCAAGTCTCAAAAGCTTCAACAACAACAAGTCAACAAGTCTTAAGCATTCAAGCAAAAATCCAACACCTTTGAGCTTATTAGAGTCAAATTCTTTGTAATCTACTTGAGTGATTTTCATTGTAATCTTTTGATTCAAGTTTAGGGTTGAGTGTACATGTAATTGGGCAAACACATTCCTTTGTGAGGATTTTTTTGTTTGCAAACCACTTCTTGTAAAAGAGTGTTCTTGATCAAGTTTGGGTAGAAAGCTTTGATAGTTGTAACATGTTAAGATGATCAATCGAAACCAAATGGCCAAGATGGGGTGAATTGGAAATTAAAAAATTTAAGGAAGCAAGTAGGAAAGATAAAAATGAAGGACGGGAGATTTATAGCGGTTTAAGCTTCTAACAAGCTCTACATCCACTACCTTAGCTCCCACTAAGGATTTTCAAACAATTCACTACTAAATCCATCCCATTTTCAAGGCTTAGGAGGAAACCGTTACAAGACAATCAAGCTTTCTACCCAAAGCTTGATTAAAATCACTCTTTTATAAATGATAGTTGGTAAACTTAAATTAACCTCTCAAATAGGCTTATATGTTGCCCAATTACAAGTGAACTCCCCCTAAACATGAAATAAAAGATTACAATGAGAAATCATAAGTTGGGTACAAGGGTTTGACTTTAAAAAGCTCAAAGAGGTTGGATTTTTGCTTGAATGCTTCTCACTTGATGAATAGTTGTTGTTGTAGCTTTTAAGTCTTGCTTTTATATCCCCTCATTGATTTCTAACCATTTGGGTAGCTGAGATCATAAATAGAGTCGTTGGAGACCATTTTTCTGCAATAAATGCACTTCTGGTGCAGGGTGTATCAGTACACGGGAGCCCTGTATCGGTACCTGTAAGACATAAACTAGCTGTTGCAAGAGTAAATGCATGAACGTATCGATGTGCGGGAAGGCGTATCGAAACGGTCTTAGTGTAAAATGGGGGTCGTATCGAAACGGCTAGGTTGTATCGGTGCGATATTTGCTCACTAAAATCCAATGAAAAAGTCTTGGGGAAAAGGTATCGATATGCTTCAAGGGTGTATCGGTACAAGTTAACTGAATTTGAAGCTTTAAATTTCACTCAACGATCAGAAAATTTAATGCAAAGATTTTAAAAATCTTAAGACCCTGTATCGGTATGCTAACATATTGTACCGAACTTGAGGATTGGTACGCCTAAGGCCTATACCAAAACTCATTTGTATAAAGCCCAGTTTGAATGTCGTATTGAAACGGACAAGCTCGTATCGCAACACCGTATCGAAATAGGGTAAATCGTATCAAAACGTTGTGCTCAATTAAAATTCCAATAGCCAAAATTTGTATCGAAATGCTCTAGGGTGTATTGATACGCTTTGGTGATTTTGTAAAGTTTTGCTTGAAAACACATAGAAATTTTTTGGGGTTTAAGTTTTGACTTTGAGTGAGACTTTTGAATACTTAAAATTTATTTACTTTTGAAAATTGGTCCTCAATTAATTTGTTATATCGAAATCAAACATAGGTTTTACAGTTTCCCCTTTTTTATATAACAAAACCAAAATACATTTTTAAGTGATTTGAAAAATACTCCCCCTTACAATAAGCTAGATTTTGAAAAAAAACTTTAAAAATTTTGGTTGTTTAAGTATTCTCACTCCTATTGTTAGACCATAATCAATGGGATAGGCATAGGTTCATAAGCAAGATATAAACATCGAAGCAATATAAAGCAAACAACATAATTATAAGTAAGCATTTAAAGTGTTGAAGGTTCAAAGCAACATAAATCCAAACTCAAATCCTAAAAACATAAATCAAAGCATAGGTTTAAAGACAAATAACATAGGTGCCTAAAAACTAAAATCCTAATAAGATATGAGATGGCATGAGATACATAAGCCTAAGATTCGCCCTCATCATCGTCGTCCTCTTCATCTTCATCTTCATCTTTATCATTGGCTCATCTTGATTGAGATTGGAGCCATGCACCATGAAAAACGGTGAGAGAGACGTCCATTGAGTTTTATTGAGACTCAATAGAAGTGACTCGATTTTCAATAGTGGTCATTCTTTCCTCCAAAGAAGTGAATCGAGTGTCGATGGCGGCAAAATCGAAAGTCATGGATGTATCCAAAGATGCAATAGTGGTGCCCAAGGAAGTAAATTGCTCATTAAGATAAGCCATAAGAGCATCCATTGAAGGTTGGGCCACCTGAGCTTGAGGAGCTTCTTGAGAGGACACCAGATTGGCTTCAACATTTTGAGGAGGGACTTCAAGACGAACCCAATCTCTATTAATGTAATGAAACTTGGAACGACCTAAGAAACGTTCGTCAATTGGATCGGTGAGGGGCTCGGCATAGTCTTGTGAGCAATCAATCTCCAACTTTGAGAACAAGTAGCTCGAAGTAGTGTCATATGTGAAGCATGAGAGAAGAGTGGTGTGGCGATGTTGCATGAAGTAGACAATCTCCGCGAACATGATTTAAGCTAGATGTGGGCGCATTTCCTCACGAAAGCATCAGATCTGAAAATTATCAACTTGTCGGATCATAGAGAACTTGCCACCAGATGGACGGAACCACCAAGTGATCATGGGCATCAAGAACGGTTACGGAGCCGCTAAGGACATGGCCTAGGGAGTTTTCATCATCTATTCCTACGTTCTCAAACCCAAAAACATTGGTTAAAATAGTTTGGTCAATCCTAAACTTCTTCCCCCATAAGATAGGATTCTATGGCTATAACCTCGGTTCGATCGGGACTATAGATACACCGGGCATTGGCATAAAAAATGATAACAAGGTTATGGTACAAAACTTTGGGTATACTTCAAAAGGTCATAAACTTACATAGATGCAATAAACCAAGGTATTTGAATTTAAAACGCTCGGAATTAAGAAAAGGGATATAGGTAATATGCTTACGACGAATCTTATTGTTTTGGTATTATTTGTAGTGAGCCACTCCGTCGGGTGTTTGAAAATACTTTTGGATAATAAGGGTGAGGCTTGGTCTCGTAATATCGTTCTCAAAAGTTTCTCCAACCTCACTAATTCTTGGTCGTTTTTAGGTGTCATGTAAAATCCTGAAATTAAAATCAAACCAAAACAAATGTATGCATAAATCATCACATTTGATCCAAGTAATTAATCCAATGATCAAGGTATTTAAAGAAAAACATATACAATATAGTTTAAAAATAAAAACAAGTATAAAAAGAATTTTCGGTAAAACGAATTTTGAAAACGGTTTAGAAAAAAATACGATATAATTTTATATTCGAATCAAGAAATTTCAGTTTTGAAAAAGTTTTTACAAAACTATTGAAACCCATGATATATACATACTAAAAACATAAATTTCGATTAAAGACAATATTTAAATCATAACGAAATTAAAAAGAAAAGAAAAAGGGTTTATACCTTGAAGATGAGATTATGGATGAATGGAGGGATGATGATGTGCCAAACTTGATGATATAGCTTAGACTTAGTTTGAAAAACAAAATCCCTCAAAGAATTGTGTGAAAAAAACTAAAGGATTTGAGGGGATTTTATACGGAAAATCGGTTAGGATTTTCAGAGAAAAGAGGGGTGCTTGAATT
Source organism: Hibiscus trionum (assembly GCA_030270665.1). NCBI lineage: Eukaryota > Viridiplantae > Streptophyta > Magnoliopsida > Malvales > Malvaceae > Hibiscus > Hibiscus trionum. Next base: position 11,559,244 of record BSYR01000027.1, on the reverse strand, counting down.
AAAGTGAAATTTGGTCATTAATGCTCATTTAAACTCACATCGGCTATGCGTACCAAAACACCATGTGGCGTATCAGAACAACGTATCGATACGCTATGACTCGTATCGATACTCTATTGCCAGAAAAAGCATGTTGGGCAACAAGGAGCTCAAAAGTTCAACTTTAATCGAATATAAATGCATGTAATAATATATGAACAACATGAATGGACTAAAACATATACATACTCCCCCTAGCAACAAGCATAGATGCATATAGGAGCAAAAACACAAAAGCATGGAAATTAATCATATTCAAGCAATTTTTTGTACCAAATAGGCTCTAAAGGGTCAAGGAAGGCTAGTCAAACCTAACTCTCTCCTAAGAGTCCAAAAACGCTCTTTGTCTAATGGTTTTGTAAAGATATCTGTTAATGGGTTCAAGGTGACTACATATTCTAAAACATCATTTTTCAAAACATGATCTCTAATGAAATGATGTCTAATTTCTATGTGTTTGGTTCTACAAATTGCACCAATATGATCACACCTAAGGGGAATGGTACCTACATCAATACCATAATCTAAAAGGTGTTGTTTCACCCAAAGGACTTGAGCACAACAAATTGCGGCTGATATATATTCTGCTTCGGTGGTAGATAAGGCTACACTATTTTGTTTATTAGAGAACCAAGATATGAGCATACTGCCTAGGAATTGACAAGTACTAGAGGTGTAACCCCTTAAACTCGCCTATGTGTTACCACAACTCCTAGGAAGTCACATTAGGGTCACAAGAGCGATTCACAGTAAAAATCCACATAAAAACATTTTTCCTTAAAACACTTTTAAACTGTAACATTAATTTATGTTTAAAATACCCTTCTAAGAAACCATTTAAACATATAACAATAATTTTAGAAAACGTTTTACAGACACTATTATAAAACAATACATGACATACATGCCCACTAATTCTACCAGTCCCGTACTCCAAAATTGACACCGAGAGAACTCCAAACACTGATGTCGATCACTATATCATGGTAGATTTCTTCTAACCTATGATGTTAAAAACAACACGAGCTTGGGAAAGCTCAGTAATACAAAACTTCCAATAGATACTATAGGCAACATGCAAGTATAAGGCAAAGCATAAAGCTGTCATGAAATTCCAAGAAACTACATATTTCGGTTATGATTCGATATTTCAGTGAAGCGCTATATTTGAATATAACAAAATTGTTCTTATTCAATCACTGAGTATTAGGCACGAAGCATACAAACCGTATAATAGGAAGGGAGATAGATTACAGAAGTTGAACCAGGGAGTTTAGTGGGTTTCATTAAACACAGATTGAAAGCATGCTGAAAGTTTCAGACTTTAATAAATTAATTCAGCATGGTAGAATTATATATAGGAATGGAAAGTTTTATTTTAATTTTCTGACTACCCTCCAACCATATACTGATATGCAATATCCCAGAAAGGCTTACCCTAGGTCCATTGGGTGTAAGAGCTTATGTCCAGAAGGACTTACCAGCGCTAAGCCTACAAATCTTTCATCATATCCCAGATAATATACCCCAAATAAAATTAGTTTTTATCAAGTAAACAGTAATATTAGAATACATATGACGTATATATTTTTATATATCAGAAGACAAATGTCAGATTTATTTTGTATTATAAGGCGAATATCATATATATTTCTATATTAGAAGACAGAAGCCATAGATTGCTTTCATTTCGAATAACAATGTCATACTTTTAATTCAGATCATATAGTCTTGGTTTAAAACAGAGAAAATATTCATGGACACATGGAACACTCTATATCGTCTAATTTATTCCCTGTAGTTGATAATTATCAAAAAGAGAACATTGAACATCTAACAATTTTGGACTGATTTTAGAATGGGTCCCTATAAAAAAGGGGTTCGATACTAAAGGCTAAAACCAGACATTTAGAAATTGATGTATTAGGATCATTGAAATTTCAAATATATCATGAGTTATCCAATCATTAAAGTCTATAGGGGTATTATGGTCAATCTGATCTTCAGGTGTAATTTGGTAATTTAAATCAACAAGGTATAAACGATGATGTACAAATCAGGAAATCTAGTTGCTCATCAGGTTTTCGAGTCCCTTTAAACTAATCGAAACCCATCAATACAGTGTTTATTATTTAACCGGACTTGTACACCTTAAGTATTCATTTCTCAGAACTGACTACAGTGTATAACAAAATGGTTCGCCTTCACCAATCAACCACTAAACGTACTACAAGAAATCGAACATGTATTCGAACGGTATTTTCCAAGTATTCGAACATGTGCATTGCACCCGAACTAAATCCATAGCATCGAATGTACCTATGAAGAACAAGTTACTCTTACTATTAACTACGTACTTTCTCCCAATAAATCGAACACGCCTTCATATGGTATTATCCCATTATCACATTAGTATTAAAAATGACCAATAAATATGAGTCGTGTATTACCACTTTCAGAGCCACCACATTTGTTTAGATTTATTGGTATTTCTTATTCCAAGTCTTAGAGGTATTTTCAGTTATTTTAATATTCAAAGGTACTTCAGAAACTTCGATGCTCGAATGTGTTTCAATTATCCAGAGCCTTTCGATCCTTCCAACTATTCATTCATTTCAAAACTCGAGGGTATAACCATTATTTGGGTTAATTTGGCAATTAGTGCACGAGGATATTTTAGTCTTTTGGTCATTACGATCATTCCAATCAATTCAACCTTATTAGTATTTTCAATCCTTTTAGTCATTTCAATCTATTCAATCTTTTACACCACTTTGACTAATCCACACATACGAATAGTTTTCCGTAAACTTATCTTCAGAGTTTTATTCAGAATTCAAGAAAATTTAAGTACTTTACAATTTCGAAGGTCTATGCTTTGTTACCATAACTTTTTAAGCAAATCGAGGTTTTCAAATGAATCAATTGTTTTGCCAGATCTAGTGTAGATTTCTAGATCGCTTTCATCGTTAGGGGTATTTTAGTTCTTATTATACCTCAAGGGCATTTTTTTATTTCTCATCCAAGCATTCTGAGCATTAAATCTTTTATCAAGAAACAATATGGATTGAAAGTTTCGAGGTGAACTGATTTATCGATTATACACTGAACTTGGATTCTTACCGATCATTAGTTTCTTATTCGAGTCATTCAGGTCTTATCCAAATTATTATCTTTCTATCGTAATTAGTATGACTTTAAAATATTCATGCATTAATCAAATTCATTCATGCATTAACCAATAGCAACAAGTTTCGTAAAGCATACAAGAGGTTGTAGAGTATTATCCTCAATCCTTTCTAAATCAGTCAACCCATGAAATGACGTTCGAACACTCTCGAACTTGAATTCGACATCCTCTACCTCTAAAATACGAAGACATGTGAATACCTTCAACTACACATAAAAGACATAATCGATCCTTAGCTTGATCACACTCTAAAACTGAAAAACTATACACATGCATTCTCGGATTCAAGGTTAGATTCAGGTCAGAATTTTGTGAAAGAAACTTCAAAAACGGACTCATGATGTCAAAAAACATGAAATAAGGGTTTTTTTATTTATAAAATTTAACTTTTTGGTCAAAATCAACAGTCAACGGGTCGAAGTCAACAATTAATGGGTCAAAGTCAATCGAGTTGACTCAACGAGCTGACTCACTCGATTCGGGTCAGAGAGAAACGGTTCGGTTCAAACTCGACTCGGGTCAGACTTGGGTTGGGTTTGGGCCGAATGTAACCCGACCCACTAACCTAAACCTAATCTCACCGGCGAAATGCCAAAAAACCTCACTGGAGACCCAAAAAGGTACATTTGGCCGAAAACATAACGAAATTTAAACTCTACAACTCCAACACAACATTACACATCGAAAATCGGTCGAAAACTCACCGTTTTTACCTGAAATGCGAAGGGACGACCATAATAATGCGTAGCTCCGATAAGGGCTCTCTTGGTGGCGGATCGACGATCGACCATAAGAGTTTCAATTGCACCGACACTAGGAGTTCAGATTCGGTGGTCGCGTCTCGAACGGGCGTAGAGGGTGGCACAAAATTGAGAAGAGCGAAAAGGCGACGCTTGGTTTTCCTCGTCGGACCTTCAATCGGCTTTCTACGGCAAATGATGACCGTTCACTGTGAGTGATGGTCAATGGAGGAATCATGGTGTGGTTCTAGTCATGCCAACGCTAGCGGTGAGGACTACGGTGTTGCGGTGGCCAAGATCGGGGCCAGACGGTTAGGGATTAGGTGAGAGGAAACGTTTGAAATCTGAGATATTTCCATATTCGAAAAGCTACCCAGGTAGGTGGGGAGTCAGGTTATCATTTATTACCAATATATCCAAACCATAACATGTTAAATAAAAAACCAAACTAGGCAAAGACCAATAGTGGCCTTAGCTCAGATGGTTAACCTTTCATTTCACATGCAAGGGGAATGTGTTCGAATCCCTTTGGCTGCAAACTCTCTCCTTTTCCTCTTTTTTTCTAGCTTCAGGGTGTTACATGAGGTACTTTTCTATCTATCTTACAACCTTCATAATCCGCATCCGAGAAAACATGTAAATCAAAGGAGGAATCTCTAGAATACCAAAGGTCTAAACAAGGTGTGTCTCTAAGGTATCTAAAGATTCTCTTAACGACTATAAGGTGTGATTCTCTAGGACTATCTTAAAATCTAGCACACAAGCAAACACTAAACATAATGTGGGTCTACTTGCGGTATGATAAAGAAAAGATCCAATCACAGAACAATAAAGCTTTAAATGAACACACTTACCTCTTTCATCTTTGTCAAGATTTGTAGAAGAGTTCATTGGTGTGGCTTGAGGTTTCACATTCTCCAACCCAAACTTCTTAAGCATATCTTTGATGTACTTAGCTTGATTGTTGAAGATGTCATCCTTCCTTTGCTTAATTTGGAGTCCCAAAAAGAATGAGAGCTCCCCATCATGCTTATCTCAAATTCACCTTGCATCAACTTAGCAAAATCTTGGCAAAACATTTCATTAGTGGATCCGAAAATTATATCATCAACATAGATTTGGACTACTAAAATGTCTTTACCATTTTTTTAATAAAGAGTGTAGTGTCCATCTTTCCTTTGTTAAATCCTTTTTCAATTAAAAAGCTAGACAATCTTTCATACCAAGCTCTAGGAGCTTGTTTCAAACTATATAGAGCCTTTGAAAGTTTGAAAACATGGTTTGAGTAATTTGGATCTTCAAAACCAGGTGGTTGTTCTACATACACCTCTTCATTTATGAAACCATTTAAGAATGCACTTTTAAGATTCATTTGAAAAATCTTGAATTCATGATAACATACAAATGCAAGAATCATCATAATAGCTTCCATCCTAGCTACGGATGCATAGGTTTCATCAAAACTGGTTCCCTCTTCTTGAGTATAACCTTGAGCAACAACTCTAGCCTTGTTCCTCACTATGTTACCACTCTCATCTAGTTTATTTCTAAAAACCCAATTAGTTTCTATAGTAGACTTATTACTAGGCCTATCAACTAATGTCCAAACTTGACTCATCTCAAATTGATTTAATTCTTCTTGCATGGCCAATATCTAAAAAATCATCATTTAAAGCTTCTTTGATATTCTTAGGCTCTATGCATGAAATGAATGCAACATTATTCATAAGTTTAAGAGAGGATCTAGTGGTTACCCCCTTGGATGGATCACCCAAAATCTCACCACCTTTGACATAGTTGTATTCCTTTGGGTAGCTCACTTCCTTTTCCTCTAGAGTCATTTTCTTCAAGGCCTCTAGAGGTGGATCTTATGCTTCTTCATATTTTCTTAGAACCTCATCCGCCTTTGATGATTGTCCACCATCATTGGATTCAATGATTCCTACATCATCATCATCATCACAAGAATCCATTATCAGAAGGAGGTTATCATCAAAAACCACATGAATAGACTCTTCAACAACTAAATTTCTTTTGTTAAATACACGATAAGCTTTTGAGTTTAAAGAGTAACCTAGAAAAATAGTTCCATCACTTTTAGCATCAAATTTGCCTAAAATTTCTTTTCCATTATTTAAAAAAACACTTGCATCCAAAAGGATAAAAATAGCTAATGTTAGGCTTTTTAGATTTCAAAATCTCATAAGGTGTTTTCTTTAAAATCGGTCTAATCATTACTTGATTTATAATGTAACAAGAGGTATTTGTGGCTTCCACACAAAAATACTTAGGCAAATTATTTTCACAAAGCATGGTTCTATCCATTTCCTCTAAAGCCCGGTTTTCCCTCTCAACTACCCCATTTTGTTGAGGAGTGCGAGGAGCGGAAAATTTATGGCTTATACCATTTGAATTACAAAAATCCTCAAATCCTAAGTTTTGAAATTCTGTTTTATGGTCACTTTTAATATGAGAAATTAATTGACCAAGATCATTTTGAGTGATTTTTGAAAACGTGATGAACTTTTCTAAAGCCTTATTGTAACCCCCTAGACCCATTTATACATTACATCAAGTTCTAGGAGATCACATTTGGGGTCACAAGAGCGACCCACAACAAAAATCCATATAAAACTGTTGTTCTTTAAATGTATGTAAACAATGAACAAATTATGTTTAAAATACCATTTCATAAAATCATTTAAACATATAACAATGGTTCAGAAAATACATTACAGACACTAACATAAAATAATACACGACATACATGTCCACTAACTGAACCAGTACCGTACTTCAAAAGCAACACCGATAGAACTCTAAACACTGACGTTGGACATTAAACCGTGATGGATTTCTTCTAACCTGCGTTGGTAAAAAAACAACGTGATCTTGGGAAAACTCAGTAATAGAGAACTACCAAAAGATGTTATAGGCAACATGCATATATAAGGCAAAGCATAAAACTTTCATGAGATTTCGGACAACTATAGACTCTGGTCATGGTTCGATACGTTAGTGAAGCATTAATTTTGAATATAACAATTTTTTTCTTTATTCAACCACTAAGTATCAGGCGGTAAACCTATAACCCGAAGATTCAGAAGAGATATAGATTACAAAAGTTGAGTCAGAGAGTTTAGTTGTTTCATTAAGCACCGATCAGAAGCATACCGAGAGTTTTAGACTTTGGTACATTAATTCAGTATGATAGATTTCAGAAGAGGTCATAAGTTGTATTTATAATCACTTAACTACCCTCCATCTGTATGCCAAGATGCAATATCGCGGAACTATATCCAGAAAGACATACCCTAGGCACATTGGGTGTAGGATCTTAGAGAAAGACTCCCCTAAGCTCGTTGGGCGTAAAGGATATCTTAGGTCCAGAAGGGCTTACCAGCGCTGAGCTTACATATCTTCAATCATATCTCAGATGAAATTAGCTTTTATCCAGTAAACAGTAATATCATAAACAAAATTCCATATACATTTTCATATCAGAAAACGGATGTCAGATTTATTTTTGTATCAAAAGGCAGATATCATGTATATTTTTGGATTAGAAGACAAAAGCCATAGATCATTTTGATTTCGAATATTAGTGTCGTACTTTTAAATTTTAGAACAGACAATCTTGGTTTAAAAATACAAAGAATGTTCAAAGACATAAGGAACACACTATATGGTCTAATTATTCCCCAGAGACGCTTGGTAATTATCAGAAAAAGAACATTGAATGTCTGATAATTTTGGACTGATTTTAGAATAGGGTCCCTATGAAAAGGGGGTTCGATACTAACGACACAAACCAGACATTTAGAATTTGATGCGTCAAAATCATTGGGATCTCAGATATATCGTGAGTGGTTCAATCATTAAAGCCTATGAGGGCATTATGGTTCTTTTGACCTTAAGAGGGTAATTTGCTAGTTTAAGCCAACAATGTATAAACGACGATGTACAAAATTTAGGAATTCTAGTTGCTCACGGAGTTTCTGAGTCCTTTTGAACTGATCAAAATCCATCAATACAATGTTTATTATTTAACCGGGTAGGTACACCTTAAGCATTCATTTCTCAGAACCGACCATAGTGTATAACAAAATGGTTCGCCTTCACTAATCAACCACTGAACGTACTACAAGAAATCGATCATGTATTCAAACAGTATTTTCCAAGTATTAGAACATGTGCATTGCACCCGAACTCATTCATAACATCGAATGTACCTTTGGTAAACATATTACTCTTACTCTTACTATTAACTATGTCTTTTCTCCAATAAGTTACACATGTCTTCATATGGTATTTCTTCAATATCACATTTGTATCAGAAACGACCTACAAACACGGGTCATGTATTATCACTTTCAGAGCCATCACATTTGTTTGGCTTATTGGTATTTCATTTCCCATGTCTTAGAGGTATTTTCAGTCATCTTAGGATTCAAAGGTATTTCAGACACTTCGATGCCCGAAAGTGTTTCAATTATCCAAAGCCTTTCGGTCCTTCCAACTATTCCTTCATTTCAGATCTCAAGGGTCTATCCATCATTTTGGTTAATTTGGCAATTGGCACTGAGGATATTTTAATCTTTTTGGTCATTATGATCATACAAATCAAAACAGACTTATCAGTATTTCCAATCATTTTAGTCATTCCAAACAATTCAGTATTTTACACAACTTTAACTAATTTAGACATACAATAGTTTCCCATAAATTTATCTTCAGAGATTTATTCAAAATTCAAAAGAATGCAAGTACTTTACAATCTCTAAAGTTTAAGCCTTGTTACTATAACTTCCAAAGAAATTTCGAGACTTTCAGAAGAATCGGCTGTTTTATCAGATTTAGCGTATATTTCAAGATTGCATCATTACTAGGGGTGTTTTAGTCATTCTACACCATAAAGGCATTTTCGAAATTCATAAAAAGGCATTCTAAGCATTAGTTCTTTTATCAAGAAATAATCTGAATTGAAAGTTTGAGGTGAACTATTTTATCGATTATTCACTGAACTTAGATTTCTTACCGATCATCAATTTCTTATTCGAGTCATTTGGTCTTAACTAGTTATTATCATTTGGGTAAACTACACAGATGACCATTGAACTATGGGTTTAGTGTCAAAATGACCACTATATTATTTTTTGCCGCAAATGCCCCACACAACTATTTAAATGGTTCCATTTTAGCCACACGCCGTTAAAGAAAATGAAAAAGTTCACGGAACTGTTAAAAAAATTGGTATAATTACACATTTGGTCCTCTATATTTATACAATATATCAATTTAATCCTAATTTTAATCTAATAAAATAAATTAATTATTCAATAAGATGGTGTCATGTGTCACCACCAGATTGGAGGAAAATTGTTAAGATGGAGATTGCACCAAATGTAACCCCCTTAACCCGGCCTAGACGGTTGACCCGAATTAAGAAAGTCACACGGGGAAAACCAAAGTCAACCCGAAAGTCAACCTTGATTAACGACCCTTTTTTTTTCTTTTTAAACTTGTCTAGATGCACATTAAGCCTAATCGTGATCACTCAAACATCATACCAAAAGTTTGAGGTGAACTATTTTATCGATTATTCACTGAACTTAGATTTCTTACCGATCATCAATTTCTTATTCGAGTCATTTGGTCTTAACTAGTTATTATCATTTGGGTAAACTACACAGATGACCATTGAACTATGGGTTTAGTGTCAAAATGACCACTATATTATTTTTTGCCGCAAATGCCCCACACAACTATTTAAATGGTTCCATTTTAGCCACACGCCGTTAAAGAAAATGAAAAAGTTCACGGAACTGTTAAAAAAATTGGTATAATTACACATTTGGTCCTCTATATTTATACAATATATCAATTTAATCCTAATTTTAATCTAATAAAATAAATTAATTATTCAATAAGATGGTGTCATGTGTCACCACCAGATTGGAGGAAAATTGTTAAGATGGAGATTGCACCAAATGTAACCCCCTTAACCCGGCCTAGACGGTTGACCCGAATTAAGAAAGTCACACGGGGAAAACCAAAGTCAACCCGAAAGTCAACCTTGATTAACGACCCTTTTTTTTTCTTTTTAAACTTGTCTAGATGCACATTAAGCCTAATCGTGATCACTCAAACATCATACCAAAAGTTTGAGGTGAACTATTTTATCGATTATTCACTGAACTTAGATTTCTTACCGATCATCAATTTCTTATTCGAGTCATTTGGTCTTAACTAGTTATTATCATTTGGGTAAACTACACAGATGACCATTGAACTATGGGTTTAGTGTCAAAATGACCACTATATTATTTTTTGCCGCAAATGCCCCACACAACTATTTAAATGGTTCCATTTTAGCCACACGCCGTTAAAGAAAATGAAAAAGTTCACGGAACTGTTAAAAAAATTTGTATAATTACACATTTGGTCCTCTATATTTATACAATATATCAATTTAATCCTAATTTTAATCTAATAAAATAAATTAATTATTCAATAAGATGGTGTCATGTGTCACCACCAGATTGGAGGAAAATTGTTAAGATGGAGATTGCTTCCAAGGGGAATCGAACTTGGGACCTTAGAATGCAAGGGGAAGGTGCTTGCCACTAAGCCAAACACTTTTTTGGGCTATGAGATACACTCTTTGATATATATTTAAATAATATTAGTGCCCAGAAAAATTGTATATCAAAGAAGTGGTTCGTGACAAAACAAAAACAATACCGAATGTATCAAAGATATAAGATATTAAAAATGGAATGTATAGAATTACTGAAACTAGTGTGATGAAAGCGTTTCCCCATATTAGTTCTGCTCTAACCTATAATTAGCTTGCATGTCCTGAAGATGGATTGTATTCGCTTTGAGACACCCTTGGCAGCAGATTGTAAAGGCCGAAGGGGGAAAATGAGAGCCAAAACTTCTTCACCAACTTTGTAACTGCCTTCAATTGAGTGTCTATGCACACGAGGATATTAGTCTCCTCCAGTTTCCTACTAAAACTGCTAAGGTCATTGTTGTATGGCATCTCTTTGCATGACTGTTGCAAAATCAGTCCCTAGACCCTCAGAATTGGCGGTTAAAGACGAAGAGTCGAAGATGACAGTACTGTAAGTTAATTCCCCCTGCAGATTTATCTCGATGAATAGTTAATGGCAACATTGATGAAGACTGGCTCCAAAAACTTTCTTCGGGTGCAATAGTTCATTAGCAAAAACATTACTGATAGACATAGTAGTAGAAGAAGAAGAATTTGGCCCTCAAGAATTTCTTGTTTAAGAAAAATTCGAGCAGTCGAGATTTGAGTGCTTCATAAGAATTAAAGAGGCATGCAACTGTAAGTTATTTTCACAAGTATTTTGCTTCTTTGATATACAATTTTTCTGGGCACTAATACTATTTAAATATATATATCAAAGATTGTATCTTATAGCACAAAAAAGTGTTTGGCCTAGTGGCAAGCATTTGCCCATTGCATTCTAAGGTCTTGGGTTTGATTCCCCTTAGAAGAAATCTCCTTATTAACATTTTCCCACCTCCAACAAATAAATTAAATAAAAGTAATTAAAGACTTCTAATAAGGTGGTGACACGTGTCACCATCTTATTGAATAATTAATTAATTTATTTTATTAGATTAAAATTAGGACTAAATTGATATATTGTATAAATATAGAGGACCAAATGTGTAATTATACCAATTTTTTTAACAGTTCCATCAACTTTTTCGTTTTCTTTAACGGCGTGTGGCTAAAATAGAACCATTTAAATAGTTTTGTGGTGCATTTGCGGCAAAAAATAATATAGTGGTCATTTTGACACCAAACCTATAGTTCAGTGGTCATCTGTGTAGTTTACCCTTATCATTTTACTGTAAACAATATAACCATAAACTAATCAATGGAAATAAAATGACCAATCGCATTTGTTCATGCATAAACAAATTACCAACATGTTCCATAAAGCATACAGTAGGTAGTAAAGTATTACCTCGACTTTGAGCGACATCGATTGATCCATGATACTTCATTCTATTACACTCTTGAACTCGAGTTCGACGTCACTCGATAACTCGGATACATAGAAATGAGAATTACATCAGAAACAGAACTTAAACGCGATAGTCGAATTTATCCAAAAAGTCATACATTGAAAACGGCTTATCGGGTTCAAATTTGGAAAAATGAATTGTGCCAATGGATCTAGAACGTCGAGAAACCCCCGTGTAGGGTCCTCCAAAAAAGTAAACTCTCGTCAAAAAGTCAACGGTCTATGGCTCAGTCAAACATCTCAACGACTCGGTCAAACGGCTCAACAAAGGTGGCCTCGGATTTTCAAAATTTAAACTCAAAGTTCAAATACTAACCTTTCAAGTTTTCTGACGTTACACACACACACCCTCTAACGGTGACTCCGATGATGATGTCATTGGTACCGATGAACTCTTCTCGACGAGATGAACGCAATGGTAGTGGAGGTATCGATAACGGACGGTCGAATCTTTGTAGACCGGAGATTGAATCTCCCTCAATTTCTTTCTTTCTCACTTTCCTTTTCCTTTCCTCAATAATTAAAACCCCTACCCCTTTTTTCCAACATGTTAACTTTGGGTCGATTTAATGTCCTTAAAATGGTCAAACCACACTCCTAGCCATTTAACCATTGGGAGTTCACACTTTTGTCTCCAAACTTTATTTCGTTTTCATATTGGTCATAAATTCCTTATAAATTGAGCTTCCCAAATCTGAATTCATTCAATTAAGTCCTAAAACTTATTATTTTAGAAAAAAGGGATTAAATCTCCCAAAAATTCTTAAAACTTTACTAGCCCCATTTGTGATTGTTACACTCATCCTTAGTACTTAAGAATACAACCCAAGTGTATCTAGAATAATCATCTACTAAAACAAAAGCATATGATTTTCCACCCAAGCTCAGTGTCCTAATAGGTCCAAAGATATCCATATGGATCATTTGTAATACTCTACTAGTTGAAACATTATTAATAGGTTTAAAAGATGCCCTTTTATGTTTTATAACCTTTTATGTTTACCTTTAGTACAAGCATCCCAAATTTTATCTAGAGAAAATTTTAGCTTAGGTAAACCTCTTACTAGATCTTGGGAAACCAATTTTTCTAAAACACCCATTCTAGCATGTCCTAGTTTCCTATTCCATAACCATGAATCATGTTCATCCTTAGCTACAAAGCATGCATTAGAAATGTGTATGTCATCTAAATGCACCATATATATATTACCTATGCGATGACCTATGAGCATTATTTTGTTAGTTCAATGTTTAAGATTTTACAACCATTTATATCAAAGTGAACGTTAAAACCTTTTATCACATAATTGTCTAAAGCTCAACAAATTATGTTTTAGACCGTTGACATATAAAACATTATCAATGAGAATGGAAGAGTGATCACCAATGGAGCCAATTCCTTCAATGTGGCCTTTGGAGTTTTCACCAAATGTCACTACTCCACCACTTTTTGGCTTTAGTTCCAAGAATCTACTCTTGTCACCGGTCATATGTATTGAGCATCCACTATTAAGGTACCATGTGTTTTAACTTGAAGCTTTGGCCTTGTAGCAATGCTCTCCCTACAAACAAAGAATTAATTCTTGGGTTTTGGTACCCAAATCATTTTGGGTCCATGGACGTTAGCTCCCAAAAGCTTGGTTCCCTTAGGAATTCAAAAAGCAATAACATTAAGGTTGTTAGAAGGTACTAGTTCTTTAAGAACCTAACACTTCTAACTCTCTTACCTCTAGAGGGCCTTTGGAAGCCTCTTTGTATGTGGTTAACAAAGTTTCTTTTCACATAGTTGGTTTTAGAAGATTGTCCCTTTTCAAAGTAGTTGAACCAACTTTTCTCAAAAAAACTTTGAGATAATTCACCTCTTTATGGTGAAGATCATGAAACTCGGAAAGAATGTTGTTCAAGTCAATATTTTCTTTCTTAAAATATTTTTAATTATCTTGTAAAACCAAAACCTTCTTTTCAAGCTCCGAATTGGTTTTAGATAAGGAATCTTTTTAGCTATTTAACTCGGAAATGATTTTCTTGTTATTCAAAATTTATTCCTTATATTTCTCAACCAAATCATCATATACCTCTTGTAACTCATCATATGCTTCTTGAAGCTCATCGTATGTAAAATCAAAATTGATGAGTTAGAGGTTACCTTAGGATCCTCCTCCAAGTCCATGAGACAAAGGTTGGCAACTTCTTGTTCCTCCTCATCAGATGATTCCTCATCACTCCAAGTAGCAACGTTTGTCTTGAGCTTATTCTTCTTCCAAAGCTCTTCCTTTTGAGTTGGGGATATTTGGTTCTTATGTGCCCCGACTTCTTGAACTCATAGCATATGAGTTGATCCTTTTCATCCTCCTTGTTCTTGTTTTTGAAGTCACCTTTTCGGTTCAATTTTCTTCCTCTATTGAACTTCATGAACCGAGTGAATTTTTTGGCTAGCATAGCCATCTCTTCGTCTTCCTCCTCACTCGAATCGCTCTCTTCTAAAGAAGCTTTGAGAGCAACTTCGAGTTTCTTCTTCTCTACCTCTTTCTTCTCGACCTTCTTCTCTTCTCTTCTCTTCTCTTCTCTTTTCTTCTTCTCTTCCTTGTTTCATAATCTAATGAATAAGAAGAGAACATAAGAGCATCAAGCTTTAAAGTCTTCAAATCCTTTGCCTCGACGATGGTGGTTCTTTTCCCATCCTATGACTTGGGAAGAGAGTAGAGGAGTTTCTGGACAAGCTTATCTTCGGGGATGACTTCTCTAAAACCTTTGAGATTGTTGACGATGACAGAGAAACGATTGAACATCTTTGTGACATTCTCATCGGGTTCCATCTTGAAATTCTCGTAGCTCAAGTTAACAAGTCCAATCTTGGTCTCCTTTTTATCGGTGGTTCCCTCATACGTGGTCTCGAGCGTGTCCCACACCTCCTTTGCACTTGTACACAAAGAAATCTTCGAGTACATATCCGATCCAAGTGCACAGAAGAGCATGTGCAAGGCCTTATCATTGACTTGTAGCTTCCTTCTTTCTTCATCCATCATTTCGTGCTTTGTTTTTAGAACTTGCCTATCTCCTTCTTGCTTCATCAGAATGGATGGTCCATCTTCTTTTACATCCCAAAGAACATAATCATTTGACTTGATGAATAGCCTCATTCGATTCTTCCGATAGGGATAGTTGTCTGCATTAAAGAAAGGCAGTTTGGTGATCGATTGAGACTCGTACAAGCTATTGTTGGAGGTAGATGCCATGGCTTAATTTTTGGATTGATGTATCTCTACTAGAATCGACTCAAGAGGGTGTTAATCCTTCCAATGAGTGAAACTTTGATACCAATTGTTAAGATGATCAATCAAATCCAAATGGACAAGATGAGGTGAATTGGCAATTAAAAAATTTAAGGAAGCAAGTAGGAAAGATAAAATTGAAGGACAATAGATTTATAGTGGTTCAAGCTTCTAACAAGCTCTGCATCCACTAATTTAGCTCCCACAAAGGATTTTTAAACAATTCACTATTGAAGTCGCCCCCTTTTCTAGGCTTAGGAGGAAACCGTTATAAGACAATTAAGCTTTCTACCCAAAGCTTGATTAAAATCACTCTTTTATAAAGGATAGTTGGAAAACTTAAATTAACCTCTCAAATAGGCTTATATGTTGCCCAATTACAAGTGAACTCTCTCCAAACTAAAAATAAAATATTATAATGAAAACTTAAAAGTTGGGTACAAGGGTTTGACTCTAAAAAGCTTAAAGAGGTTGGATTTTTGAATGCTTCTCACTTGATGAATAGTTGTTGTTGTAGCTTTTAGGTCTTAATTTTATATCCCCTCATTGATTTCTAACCATTTGGGTAGCTAAGTGTTGCGTGTAAAAGAGTCTATCGCAATTGTAGTGCAAGTGTACACGACGCAAGTAGTAAAGTGATACGAAGTATCGGATATCGTCTCCACAGGGATTGGGCTAATAGCTTCACCTTGAATTACTGCACGAAAGTAAAGGAAATATTTGAGAGTTGTCACGAAAATAATAAAGAAGACGTAAATAAAAGAGTAGAAATATCAAGATAGAGAGAATGGGCTGGTATTGAATTGCTCAGTAGTGCAGGTATTGTATTGCTTAGGAACTCCAGTTCTGTCGCGCGCCTGTCGCGGCAGCTGTCCGTTGGTCGTCGCGGCAGCAAACACACCAACTCCGTACTTCAAGTTTGGCAAGAATCCCAGATCTGCCTTGGCCTATCCCTAGGTCCAAGTCTGTCGATGATCACGTCTTGATGATACCTCCCGGCGTGAATCGAAGGATGAACACCGATGTGTATGAATTCTTCTTTAGCCACTTAACCTCGCCCTATCCCTAGGCACGAGATAGTTCAACTATAAACTAGAGAACTTGCTCTTATTTCTTTCGTATACTTAACTCTCCCGATGCTAAGTAAATAGATAACCTCACAATGCTCTCCCGATGCTCTTGCAAGATATTAATAACCAAAATAAGAGAACTTGAAGTTTATTTTATTGAACTTGAAAAATCCTAAAACAAAACAACCCTTGCAACTACTTTACAAATCAACCCGTGGCCCTAGGGGGGTTTTAGAACATATCGACGGCGGGTAAACGGCGAAGGGGTTTGGTTGTCGGTTATGGGGTATATGTCATCCTAGGTTAAAATCTATGCCCTTATATAAGCTTTGGGCTCAAGTATTCTAAGTTAACAAGGATTACAACTTTAATTAAAAGTAAGATTCTAATAAAGACTTAATCTTCAAGTATCCTACTTTTCAGCCGCCGTCCTTGTTTCTTGGGATTTCCTCTCCTTGAGCTTTGGCTTGACATATCTTTTGATCTGGGGCTTGGAAAAATATATGGTTTTCACACGACAGACGAGCATAATTTTCTCTATCTATCGAGGTCCACTTTGCTTTTCCTCCACTGACTTGTTGTCGTCCTCTGCTGTCACGGCAGGTCCATGGCAGCATCGTCCTCATCGTCTGCTTGTCCAGTTCAGCTCTTCTGCTTCTCTGCCATGCGCCCGCCTTCTCCGTCTACTATGGCAGCAACCTGCAAAATCAGCCCTTTTTTAGTAGAATCTGTGCCTTTACTATATTTGTGATGTTTTGCTGTAAACTGACCTAAATGCAATGCAATGATGCTTGAATGCAGCAGAAATATGGGTTAAAAATGGTGTAAATAATAGAACTTTTACACACTCAACACACCCCCAAACTCAAGTTTTTGCTTGCCCTCAAGCAATTAAGACCTAAAAAATGAATATTTTTGTGTTGGCTTTCAAGCAGTGAACTGTCCCTTACCCGTCGCTCATTCTCTGTGACGGCAGCAATCCTGTCGGAAAGATTAGGATCTGTCCGGAATCTCACTATAGTCCTCGTGCAGTGTGTGCATGCTTGTGACCAGTTATATGCCAAGACTCTCTTAGTTTCACTAGAATATTCAACTCTTAACTCGAATTTTTATGCCAAAGTTTATCTTTTTGAAGGCACATTTTCATGCTTCTTTGACTTTCTGTCTTGACTTGATTTTTTTTAAGCTAAAGTTTCACTAGAGCCAGTTTCGGGCACCTCTAGCTAACTTCCTAGAGCCGGTTTCGGGCACCTCTAGGGCTATTGAGTCTATTTTGCTAAACTTCTTTCCTAGAGCCAGTGTTAGGCACCTCTAGGGGCTATTCAAGTGCTAAGCTTCCTATTCTAGTTTGGCTAAAAGAAATCTAAGCAGTATAACAGTCACAATGGTGTTTTAAGTTTTCAGAACTATAGAAAGGCTCTAAACTTCTCCTTAAACTATCCTAAAGATGCTGCCACGACAGAGCTGTCATGACAGGTAAGTTCGGTTCACAGTTTCAAGCCAACAGTTTTTTTTTATCCTTAAATAAATAAAAGACACAACAAATAATTAAAGATGTACTAAGACTCCATTAAAATGGAGGGTTGCCACCCCAAAACTCGAGGGTTGCATTGCTCTCAATGCAAAATGACAAAATAAAAATGAAGGCAAGTACATCACAAAATATAGATAAAGCAGGCAGCAATAAAAAGAAAATAAAGGACTAAAATTTTAAGCGTTTTCTTCCTTGCTGCTGCTGACATGGATTTGGCGGCGGGTTCTGGTCCTCGGGGCAGGCTGGGTGGGTTGCTCTACGACCTGGATGTCAGAGCTGCTGCCGCTATCCCAAGTGCTGCTGCTGATGGTGGTGGTGCTGGCCTTGGGCATTAGCTTTCTGTCGGCCATTCGTTTCTGCCTCTTGACAGGCGTTAATTCCTTCTCCAAATTCCTCCGAGTAGGAGGTTCTGCCTCGTTGTCAGCCCAGACAGAGGAAGGGGAGAAACCAGCAACATAGGCATCGATGTCATCCGAGGGCTGTCGCTTCGTTCCTCGGGCGGAGGTGTCTGCCGGAGGACTGCCAGCTGACGGCTGAGTAGGTGATGGGGTTGAAGCAGTAGAATGTGTGTGTGGGGAAACAGGTGGTGTAGGTGTGTGGACAGGGGTGGGGATGGTGAAATAGTGGGCAGGGAAGGTGGGGAAAACAACATCAGGATAATTTAAAGTATTGGTAATGAAATTTACCGTTGAGTTGGTGAAATCCCTGATGAATGTCATCAGCCCCATCTGTCTGTCTTCCACTCGCTGTATGGCAGCAAGGATCTGAGCAGATTGGTCTGTCGGAGCGGCTGCTGCGGCATGTTCATGGGCAGGTTCCTCGGATGATTCTGCTGGAGTGGCAGCCGGGTTGAAGGAGGAGAGGGGGTTGCGACTATCAGCTCCATGAGGCTCGTAATGTTGTTATCGGTTCAGCCTCGTCCCTTGACCAATTTATCGGTGGTGGCTTCTGGTACAGCAGCGCAGCGGCAGAGGGATGTGATCATGAATGGTAGGCAAAGGCGGGCGGTTGATCGATTGGTGCAGTCCAAGATTCTCTCTCTCATATAGCGGCCCACGTTGATAGGCCGGTTGTTCATGATCGAATAAATGAGGGCTAGCCTCTGCTGGTCCACCGTCGTATGATGAGAGGACGGCAGGATGCGCTTCTTGATGAAAGCATTCCATAACTTGGCTTCTAGAAGTAGCTGCCCCCTTTTTACAGTGTTAGGGTTCTTTTTGCTCTTATTCCACTCCGTCCCTTCTTCTGTCACCTCTGCCATGACAGCACCGAAAGCGGCAGAGTCCAGGGTGTCCAAAAACTGCTGATGGGCATCGTCGTTGGGACCAAAATAGAGGCCATACATATGGTTGATGCTATCGGCTGTGAATGGTACCTCTGTCTCTCGGACTGTTACTGATGTTGCCGTCCTGCTGTCGATGGCAGCGTAGAACTCCCTTACCAGCGTGTCATTCATTTCAGCTGGCTGCTCGGCAAACTGCTCCCATAGCTGAGCCTTTATCGCCCTTGCGATGAATGGTCTAAGCCCCATGTTCTTTGCCTTTCGGATGTATATGAAGCCTCGTTCTTCCCAGATTTCCTTAGTTGGGAAGGATTGCGGGGTGGGTGCTGCCGCTGAAGAGGTTGAAGCAGCACTGCGGCGGGTACGTCTGGAAGACATGTTAGTTGCAAGGGTTTTGAAAGTAAAGAAAACAAAGAAAAATGAAAGGGGAGAGCAAATAAGAATAAGCAGAAGTGAGGAAAATGAAAATGAAACGGGGTTTTATAGAGGTAGAGTTGCTGCCCGTTTAATGCTGTAACGACAGACGTGAATAACGGAGCAACTGTTGAGTTTTGGCGTGTCTAACGCGTCTGACACGCATTTATGCGTCTGTTACGCGTCTGTCACACGCTTCTGCATCTGCCGTGTCAGTTTGTTGACAGCATGTCTTATCCTTGTCTGCGGCGGCAGCTGGAACGACATGCATCAATAAATGGGCTCTTTTGGGCTGATGGATGGATGGTGGGCTTGGGTCACTTCTCCTTTTCTTCTTGACTCTTTTATTTCCTAAAAACATAAAATATAAAAACATTATTCAAATAAAATAAACCTAATTTCCTAATAAATAATAAATAAAATAAATAATTAAAAATAAATTTTAGGTTAAATTAGGGATGCCTTGCGGGGCATCTCCCAAAGTAACCACTTCCTGTATTCTTGGGGCTTCAGTCCCCTGATAATGCTTGAGGCGTTGTCCATTGACTTTGAATTGGTGCCCGTCTTTTAATGATCGGATAGTGATGGCACCATGGGGAAAAACTTGTACCACTTGAAACGGGCCAGACCATCTAGACTTTAACTTTCCTGGGAAGAGTTTCAGTCTAGAGTTGAATAACAACACAAGCTGCCCTGGGCAGAACTGTCGTGGCAGCAATTTCCTATCATGCCACTTCTTAGTTTTCTCCTTGTAAATTCTTGCATTGTCGTAGGCCATTGTTCTTATTTCGTCAATCTCGTTCAGATCTAAAAGCCTTTTCTGGCCTGCCTTGTCCAAGTCCATATTCACTGCCTTGATTGCCCAGTATGCCCTGTGCTCTATCTCGACAGGCAGATGACAGGTTTTCCCATAAATCATTCGGTATGGAGACATGCCCAATGGAGTCTTAAAAGCTGTTCTATATGCCCATAATGCATCATTCAGGAGTAAAGACCAATCTTTCCTAGTTGGTTTAACCATCTTCTCAAGAATGTTCTTAACTTCCCTATTAGATATCTCAGCTTGTCCATTGGTCTGTGGGTGGTATGCTGTCGCAATCCTGTGCTTGACACCATATTTCTTCAATGCGGCAGCAATAACCCTATTGTCAAAATGTCTCCCTTCATCACTGATAATCGCCTTAGGGATGCCAAATCTAGAGAAAATGTTCTTGTGTAGAAATTTTTGAACTGTCTTGGCATCATTCTTTTGAGTGGCGATAGCTTCAACCCACTTAGAGACATAATCCACTGCTAGGAGGATGTATAGATTTCCACATGAAGATGGAAAAGGTCCCATAAAATCAATCCCCCAAACGTCAAAAATCTCGACTTCTAGTATGTTCTGCAGTGGCATCTCGTTTCTCCTCGAGATGTTACCTGTCCGCTGGCACCTGTCACAGTTCTTGTAGAAGTCCTGTGCATCTTTATACAGTGTCGGCCAGTAGAACCCTGACTGCAGCACCTTGGCAGCAGTTTTGTTGCCTCCTAAGTGACCTCCATATTGTGAAGCATGGCAGTGATGGAGAATGTCTTCTTGCTCTTCTTGTGGTACACACCTCCTTATAACCTGATCTGCACACATTTTGAAAAGAAGAGGTTCGTCCCAATAATAATGCTTAACATCATTTTGGAACCTCTTCCTGGCTTGATAATTAATATCAGAAGGGAGTATTCCGCTAACTATAAAATTAACGAAATCCGCATACCAGGGGAGTTCAGAAGACTTACCTGCCGCCATGGCTGTCGCGGCAGCGATTGCGGCAGCAAAGAGCTGCTCATCTGGGAAGGTCTCCAGTATGTTTGTCTCATCTATTGGTAGACTCTGTCCCATCTCCAATCTTGACAAGTGATCTGCCACCTGATTTTCTGTCCCTTTTTTGTCCTTGATTTCAAGGTCAAACTCTTGCAATAGCAGGATCCATCGTATCAATCTAGGCTTTGCATCCTTCTTTGCGAACAAATACTTCAGGGCAGAATGGTCTGTGTGCACTATTACTTTCGTCCCAAGTATGTAAGAACGAAACTTGTCAATGGAGAACACCACAACTAATAGCTCCTTTTCTGTGGTGGTGTAGTTCACTTGGGCGTCATTCAATGTCTTGCTGGCATAATATATGACATGAAACAACTTATCTCTGCGCTGCCCAAGTGCTGCCCCGACAGCATAGTCACTAGCATCACACATGATCTCAAATGGCTGTGTCCAGTCTGGTGGCTGTACTATTGGGGCTGTTACCAGTTTTTCCTTCAGAACCTTGAATACTTCAGTACATTCTTCATTAAAGTCAAAGGGTCGGTTCTGCTCTAAAAGATGGCATAGAGGCTTGGTGATTTTCGAGAAATTTGCGATGAATCTCCGATAAAAACCAGCATGCCCTAAAAAACTCCTAATGCCCTTGACTGTGGTCGGCGGCGGCAGCTTCTCGATCACTTCAATCTTAGCCCTGTCGACTTCTATCCCACGTCAGCTAATCTTATGGCCAAGGACTATCCCTTCATCCACCATACAGTGGCATTTTTCCCAATTCAAGACTAGATTGGCTTTTTCACATCTTTCAAGTACCTTTTTTAGATTGCCGAGGCAGCTCTCAAAATTTTCTCCAAAGACAGAAAAATCATCCATAAAAATCTCAAGGAAGTCCTCTACCATATCGGAGAATATGGCCATCATGCACCTTTGGAAGGTGGCGGGTGCATTGCATAGTCCAAACGGCATCCTCCTAAAAGCGTATGTTCCATAGGGGCATGTGAAAGTCGTCTTTTCTTGATCCTCCGGTGCGATAGCAATTTGATTGTAACCTGAGTAACCATCAAGAAAACAATAGTAAGGTTTACCCGCTAATCTATCAAGCATTTGATCAATAAAGGGTAAAGGAAAGTGGTCCTTTCGGGTAGCTTTGTTAAGCTTCCGATAGTCCATACAAACCCTCCAACCGGTCACAGTCCTGGTTGGGATTAACTCGTTGTTTTCATTGGTCACCACGGTCATTCCTCCTTTCTTGGGAACGCATTGCACCGGGCTCACCCATTTGCTGTCGGAGATGGCGTAAATAATACCAGCATCTAACCATTTGATTATCTCTTTACACACCACCTCTTTCATCGCATGGTTTAGCCGCCTTTGGGCATCTATAGTCGGCTTATGGTCTTCTTCTAAAAGGATTTTGTGCATGCATAACGCCGGACTAATGCCTTGAATGTCAGCGATCGTCCATCCAATTGCCTTTTTGTGCTGTCGTAACATGTCGATTAGCTGTCGTTCCTGTTCCTGCGATAGCTTAGAAGAGATGATTACGGGCAACGTATCATTTGAACCAAGAAAAGCATATTTTAGCTGCCCTGGCAGGGGCTTCAGTTCTAAGGCAGGTGGTTCAACAGTAGATGGCTTTTGGATTAAATGGTTATCTGAAGTATAATTTAAAGGTTCGAATAACTTACCTGGACGATTGCCTAACCAGTTTACCTCCTCCTGATCTTTATTATCAGATGTTTCGGAGTCAGAGGAGTTGCTGTCGTCGGTGCTGTCGTCAATGCTGTCGTGACAGCCCTGTATGTGGCTGCCGCGGTAGTGCCTGATTTTTATTTCGTGACAGCCCGACCAGATGCAGGGTTGATCAAGGATAACTTCAGTGATAGCCTTGCATTCCTCGTCTGCATCAGCATGCTTCATTGCTTGGAGAACATTCAACTTAATCTCTTGGTCATTCACTCTCATGGTGAGTTCTCCTTTTTCCACATCAATCAGTGATCTTCCCGTGGCTAAGAAGGGTCTCCCAAGGATGATTAGTGCGTTTTCGTCTGCTTCACAATCTAAAACAAGAAAGTCAGCAGGAAAAATAAATTTATCCACTCTTACCAGAATATCTTCTATTTTTCCTTATGGATGAACGTAAGAGCGGTCTGCAAGCTGCAGGATTACTGTCGTGGGCCGTGCCTTTCCAATACCTAATTTCTGAAAAACAGATTTTGGCATTAAATTAATACTAGCACCAAGATCACAAAGTGCCTTACCCACGTATTTATCTCCGATTACACAAGGTATGATGAAGCTCCCCGGATCCTTCTTTTTCTGGGGTGGCTGCCGATGAAGAATACTCATGCAACCATCTGCCATCCTTACCGTTTCAAATTCCCCCAGTTTATATTTTTTTGACATGACATCCTTGAGAAATTTGGCGTAACCGGGCATCTCCCTAACGGCATCTAACAGCGGAATATTAATATGAACCTGCTTAAAAATATTATAAATCTTTTTAAGTTGAGATTCTTGCTTAGCTTGCTGTATCCGTTGAGGAAAAGGAGGTGGGGGACGATAATCAGCAATACGTCCTTCCCACTGCATACGAATCTGAGGAGGTTTGGGTTCATCATTTTTCTCCTCTGTCGCTTCTGCTGTCGTGACAGGCTCATCGGCAGCAGTCTGTTTATTACCTGTCGTGGCAGCTTCCTCGGCAGGTTTGTCCAAGGCTGGTTCCTTTACTGTTTCAACTTCTTTTTCCGGCCCTGGTAGTTTCTTCCCACTCCTAGTAGTAATGGCCTTACATTGCTCATGTGTGGGTTGCCCGGCATTTTCAGTGTTACTAGGGAATCCTCCAGTCTGCCTCGGCTTAATATGTTGGGAAACCTGACCCATTTGTGTCTCTAGAGATTTTAAAGTAGCCTCATGATTTGTCATCCTCATCTCTGTTTTATCCATGAACGTCTCTGTCTTCTTGACAAACTGATTCATATTCTCAATATAAGTACCTGTCTGAGACATAAAAGTGGCCAGAGTCTGTTCCAGTATACTGCTTATGGCAGCTGGTGGCTGCTATTGCTGCGGCGGCGGCAGGTGCGGCGGCAGTTGCTGTCGCGTCAGCAATCTAGGTCCTCCCTGATTCTGATTGTGTGCTTGGGGATTCAGGGCATTGTTAGGATTACTCCAGGAAAATTTGGGATCCTTCCTCCAATTGGGATTATAGTTGTTGGAATTGTAATTCGGCTTGTTGTAATTCCCAACATACTTTCCCTCTTCTAACTGTATTGGGCACTCATCCCGACTATGATTTCCCTCACAGATATCACATACCTCCTCAACAGCAAATCCTTGTTGACCATCATCATTCAATAACCTTTTCATTGCTTTAGTAAGGAATGCTACCTATGATTTCATGGTGCTGTCAGCCTCATAATCCTTGACAGCAAGTACTCGCTTACCCCCTCTTCTTGTAGTTGGAAACTGCTCCTCATTCTTGGCCAGATTTTTCAAAACTTGTAATGCCTCGTCCGGATCTTTATCCAATAATAGTCCATTTGTTGCAGAATCAATTCGAATGCGAGTTTGTAAGTTAGCAGCATTATAGAACTTTGTTACCTGATTCCAGACGGGGAATCCATGCATTGGGCAGTTCCGAAGAAGAGTAGTAAATCTGTCCCAGGCCTCGTGCATCGGCTCGTCATCTTCCTGCTGAAAAGTAGCAATTTCATTACGTAATCGCTCAGATAAATGCGAAGGATTAAAACGAGATAAAAATTCACGAGATAAATCTGCCCAAGTTATGATTGAACCCGGCGTAAGTTTATTCCACCAAGTTTTAGCTCTGTCCCTCAATGAATGGGGGAATAACCGAAGCCTCAGTATCTCCGGATTAACTCCTGGTAGTCTAAACGAACCACAGATTTCCTAGAACGTTTTGAGATGCTCCCTAGCATCCTCTGTCACAACACCACTAAACTGCCCGACATTGTTGATCATACTAAACATTACAGGTTTCAGCTCAAAGTTATCAATATCAATATCCGGCAGCGTGGTCTCCAACTCTACATGATCATTCAACATGTAGTCACGACAGGACCGTCGTCCGGCTGCTGCAGGCAGGTCGCCGACAGGCGGTATACCATCACCAGCGGGCGGGTTACGGGCCATCTTCTCTAGCTGCTCCTCAAGGTATTCGTTCCTGGCTAAAAGGTGACGAAGTTGTTTCTTGAGATTGAAGGAACGTTCAACTTCCGGATCTAATGGATACTCGGGATCTTCACCTCTTTTAGATCTGCGCATAAACAAGAAAACCTCGTGAAAAGCAAGAGTTGAAAGCACCAAAGGAAAAAAGAAAAATAAAAATAAAAACAAAAAGTGCAATAAAAGAAAGGTAGAGTTATGTTGCCAATCCCCGGCAACGGCGCCAAAAACTTGTTGCGTGTAAAAGAGTCTATCGCAATTGTAGTGCAAGTGTACACGACGTTGGTAGTAAAGTGATACGAAGTATCGGATATCGTCTCCACAGGGATTGGGCTAATAGCTTCACCTTGAATTACTGCACGAAAGTAAAGGAAATATTTGAGAGTTGTCACGAAAATAATAAAGAAGACGTAAATAAAAGAGTAGAAATATCAAGATAGAGAGAATGGGCTGGTATTGAATTGCTCAGTAGTACAGGTATTGTATTGCTTAGGAACTCCAGTTCTGTCGCGCGCCTGTCGCTTGCAGCACCTGTCGCGGCAGCTGTCCGTTGGTCGTCGCGGCAGCAAACACACCAACTCCGTACTTCAAGTTTGGCAAGAATCCCAGATCTGCCTTGGCCTATCCCTAGGTCCAAGCATGTCGATGATCACGTCTTGATGATACCTCCCGGCGTGAATCGAAGGATGAACACCGATGTGTATGAATTCTTCTTTAGCCACTTAACCTCGCCCTATCCCTAGGCACGAGATAGTTCAACTATAAACTAGAGAACTTGCTCTTATTTCTTTCGTATACTTAACTCTCCCGATGCTAAATAAATAGATAACCTCACAATGCTCTCCCGATGCTCTTGCAAGATATTAATAACCAAAATAAGAGAAATTGAAGTTTATTTTATTGAACTTGAAAAATCCTAAAACAAAACAACCCTTGCAACTACTTTACAAATCAACTCGTGGCCCTAGGGGGGTTTTAGAACATATCAACGGCGGGTAAACGGCGGAGGGGTTTGGTTGTCGGTTATGGGGTATATGTCATCCTAGGTTAAAATCTATGCCCTTATATAAGCTTTGGGCTCAAGTATTCTAAGTTAACAAGGATTACAACTTTAATTAAAAGTAAGATTCTAATAAAGACTTAATCTTCAAGTATCCTACTTTTCAGCCGCCGTCCTTGTTTCTTGGGATTTCCTCTCCTTGAGCTTTGGCTTGACATATCTTTTGATCCGGGGCTTGGAAAAATATATGGTTTTCACACGACAGACGAGCATAATTTTCTCTATCTATCAAGGTCCACTTTGCTTTTCCTCCACTGACTTGCTGTCGTCCTCTGCTGTCACGGCAGGTCCATGGCAGCATCGTCCTCATCGTCTGCTTGTCCAGTTCAGCTCTTCTGCTTCTCTGCCCTGCGCCCGCCTTCTCCGTCTACTATGGCAGCAACCTGCAAAATCAGCCCTTTTTTAGTAGAATCTGTGCCTTTACTATATTTGTAATGTTTTGCTGTAAACTGACCTAAATGCAATGCAATGATGCTTGAATGCAGCAGAAATATGGGTTAAAAAGGGTGTAAATAATAGAACTTTTACACACTCAACACTAAGATCATAAATAGAACCGTTGGAGACTATTTTTCCCGCAGTAAATGAACTTCTGGTGCAGGGCGTATTGGTACACGGGTGCCCCGTATCAGTACCTGTAACATAGAAACTAGTCGTTGCAAGAGTAAATGCAGGAGCGTATCCATACGTGAGAAATCGTATCGAAACGTTCTTAGTGTAAAATTGGGGTCGTATCGAAATGGCTAGGCCGTATTGGTACGGTATTTGCTCACTGGAATCTGATGAAAAAGTCTTGGGAAAAAGGTATCGATACGCTTCAAGGGCGTATCGGTACGGGTTAACTGAATTTTGAAGCTTTAACTGACACTCAACGGTTGAAAATTCAATGCAAAAAATTTAAAAATCTTAAGACCCCGTATTAACACACCGACGTGTTGTACCGAACTTAAGGATCGGTACGCCTAAGGCCTGTACCGAAACTCATTTGTATAAAGCCCAATTTGAAGGTTGTATTGAAACGGACAAGCCCATATCGCAATACCGTATCGAAACGGGATAAGCTGTATTGAAACGTTTTGCTCAATTAAAATTCCAGTAGCTATAATCCGCATCGAAACGCTATAGGGCGCATCGATTCACCTGGGCGATTTTGTAAAGTTTGACTTGAAAACACTTAGAAAATTTTTGGGGTTTAAGTTTTGACTTTGAGTGAGAGTTTTGAGTACTTACAAATTTATTTACTTTTGGAAATTGGTCCTCAATTAATTTGTTATATCAAAATCAAACATAGGTTTTACATAACGGTTTCATCCTAAGCCTAGAAAAGGGGAAGAAATTCTTAGTAAATTTGTTTGAAATTTTTAGTGTGGAGCTAAGGTAGTGGATGTAGACCTTGTTAGAAGGTTGAACCACTATAAATCATTTTGTCTCTTTTTATATCTTTTCATTTGCTTCCCTTCACATTTAAAACTGTCAATTCACCCCTCTTGGCCAAATCAAGTTGATTAATCATCCTAACAATAAGTATAACATTTCAATTGTGTGGGTAACATTTTAGGTTACACGTTTTCTAACATTTCGACTGTGTTGTATTTTAACTTTAAATTAAAGTACCGCACTTTAGACTCACCGCTACGATCTTTGTTGGGTTTTTGTGAGAAAAAATTATAAAATATGAAAATATACATTGTAACACCCAGTTAAAATAATAATAATAATAATAATAATATTTAGAAACAAAAGAAAATGAAGGTGAGGGTGTGGAGGCTCGAACCTGAGACCACAGCCCTCACCACCCTGTATGCTAACCATTTGAGCCAAGTGCTCTTTCTGTCAAATATTACCAAAGATAATATTTGTATGTTAATCAAGGGGTTAGCTTTATTTTAACTCTGACTTTTCACCTACCCAAAATTATATGCTCATACATTTTTTTCCTGTTTCGAGAGCCATTATTTTTCTCCCAACTCCCTCCCCAAAACCAGATCTGGCCACCGCCCTAGTTCCTTCACCGCCGCTCCGTGGCGTTCACCGCCACCACCGGCGTGTGCATCGTGTCACTCTGAACCCCAAGCCGCCAGTCACGCGCGCAACCGCGCCATCATTCGCTGTGAAGTGTGGGTTGAAGGTTCGGCGAGAACACCCCTTTTCCACCTTCCGTTTTCTGCATTTTCTGGCCGGTAGAGAGCTCTGTTCGGAACGTGGGTGTGGCCGTTGAACTCCCCTCGTCGTACGGTGCAAAACCCCTATAATCTTGTGTCCAACCGGCGCCGGCGAGGCCTCCATCGAAGCTACGCGTTTTTCCGGCCGTCGTGGGTCTTTTTAGGTAAAATTCGGCGATATTCCAACTTGTTTTTGGTATATTTATGATGGGTTAAGACTTTGGGCTTACGATCTAACTTTTCTCGGCAGAATCACGGCTAAACGTGTCATCAACGACTTTTCCGGCAGCTTCCGGCGACCATTTCCGTCGACCAGAAAATTTGGGTAAGTGAACTGGGTCCAAATTGGTCTAACCCGGTCGGAACCGGCTGGACCGGTTGAACCGGTCAGCTCGGTCAAGCTCGCCGACCCGACCCGTCCGACCCGACCCGTCAACCCAAGTCAACTCGTCCGAGTCAGCCGAGTCAACTCGTTCGAGTCAACTCAGTTGACCCCTGTTGACTGCTGACGTCAGCATTGACTTTGACCAGTTGACTCTGACCCCGTTGACCGTTGGCCTGCTAACGTTAGCGTTGACCTGATGACGTCAGCGTTGACTTTGACCGTTGACCAAAAAGTCAATTTTTTTTGAAAACTCATATTTTATGTTTTTCGACATCCTGAGTTCGTTTTTTTGAAGCCCGTTTTGCAAAATTCTGACCCGAAGGCCTCCGAATCTGACCTTGAACTCGAAAGTGTTTGTGTGTCTAATTTCCTTAAGAGCTCTTTGGATAAGGACTGAAATGTGAATCTATGTTGTTGAAGGTATCAAAGTATCCTTGAAATTGAGATGTTGAGAGCCATCAAATCTTGGGATCGAGTGCGATCGAATGAGGTGTCATGAATCTACCGTTGTAGCTCGGAACTAAGGTAATACACTACTACCCCTTGTATGTTTTATGTACATGTTGATATCTGGTTAAAGCATGCATGCTTATGATGAGTGTTTTGTGAACTATGCTTAAGCCGAATTCGATACGAAAAATAAGTATGAGAGTCAGTAAGATCAAAATACTCGGATAAGAATATTAATATACCAGGAGTGTCGAAAGTGCTAATAATAATACAGTTAAATATGAAAAATTCTATCAATGGTGTCTAAGAACTAGTGTTCAGAATGCGAAGTATGAGATGTTGTATATGAAATTACGAAAATGCCTTTGGAGCATAAGTATGACTAAACTACCCCTCTGATAAAGGAAATGACCTAAAATCTGCATTCGACCTGATTATGCAATTTACACTACCCAAGATGTATGTTTTAATGGAAAGACTTCGACATCATTATGCAATACGTGTAATACAAACTTGGATAATCCCTCTAACTCTGTATAACACATGAATGAGAATTTCCTGGAAGTATCTAGGGCTGATGGGGGGGTTTCGACGAGGGTTTCCAAAGAGGACAAAGCAGCGGCTAGTGGTAGGGTTTCCAAGGAGAACAAGACAACGACTAGTGATAACACAAAGGAGGATCAAATAGCGATAACGAAAGAGTATCGTAGGGTGGAGGGTGTAATTGATGCGGACAAAATGGTGATACTTAAGAATTGTGCAGTGGGATTCTGTCGACAGCCGCGAACAATAATGGAACTGGCATCGGATTTGCGAGCAACCAAGAGGGAGTTTTCTTTAATGCGCATTGCGGGATCGCTTGTACTTTTAATGTTTCCCAATGGGGAAACAAGGGATGAGTGCATTAAATCTGGATGTTTTACGCCATGGTTAGAAAATGTTTCCGAATGGTCACCTGATTGTGTGATTCCCAATAGACGCGTATGGGTGTCGGTGTGCTGATTGCCAATACATGCCTGGTCCGAGGGCACTTATCGAAACATCGCAGCACTGTGGGGGGAATTGATTTGTGTAGACGAGAAGACTGACGCTCCTGTATCATTTGAGAAAGCACAATTTCTTATCGAAACGGACTGGTTCTTGCCGATAGAGGAAACAATTGATATTGCGATTGGCGATAAACAATATAGAATTCGGGTACATGAGATATCTGACCACAATTTGATGAATCGGAATGGGGATGAAGAGGGAAGTATGGAGAATTCGGAGGGGGGGAACATTCGATGGATATGGAAGATAATAAGCTGCCAAGGGTACAATTACCAACTAAGGTAGGTTGTGACGATGAGGAGGAGACAGTGGTCCCAAACTCGATTAGTATGCCTTCACCGAAAAGTTGGATGATCAATAAATTATGGGACGACAATAAAAGGCGAGATGATAGGGTAATTGAACCAAATTCGAGTGAGGAAGTAAACTCAGGAAGGGCAAATTTGGGAATGGCGGATGAGGAGGTGGGCATCGTTGCAAGGGAGATAGTCGACCATCGTAGTATGGACATTAGTGAATGTGAATTGCGTGACGGCAGCGGCGATAAAGTATCGGACAGAGCTAATAGTGAAGGAGAAGTGCCCGTTGGCAGTGGGAATAAGGGTTTGGAGACGGTGATGGTGGCGATGCAACATGAAAACACAGTGGAAAATGGGCCTAGTTCTAGGGCTGGAGTTGCCGCACTAATAGAATATAAGGGTAGACAACGACGAGTTCGACACCTTTCGGAGATTTTAAACTCGTCGGGGAAGGAGGATAACGCGGAGGAAAAAAGTGTGGCAGTGGAGAAGAGGGGAAGAG
Organism: Hibiscus trionum; assembly: GCA_030270665.1. Taxonomy (NCBI): domain Eukaryota; kingdom Viridiplantae; phylum Streptophyta; class Magnoliopsida; order Malvales; family Malvaceae; genus Hibiscus; species Hibiscus trionum. Next base: position 11,527,746 of record BSYR01000027.1, on the reverse strand, counting down.
GCCGCCCACGAAAAAATCCCAAACCACCGTCGACAGAATTGGCTAACGGATCTCTCTCAGATTCGGATTTTATATAACAAAAACGGAGTATTCTTAGAGAGGCACAGGAAACGTGGGAGTTGGGAAAATTGTTGGGGGCTGAAACAATTGGGAACGAAGAGAACGTCATCAAGGACATTGCTCGCCTTATTGAGGCGAGAGAGCCAATTCAATTGTAATCGAACGATGCGGATGTTGTCGTGGAATGTGCGGGGATTGGGTACTGCGGCGAAGAGGAGAGGGGTACGAAATCTAGTACGACAACATCGGGGGGAATGTGTGATCATAGTAGAGACAAAGCTGGAATATATCAAAACAGTGCTGGTGAGAAGTATTTGGGTATCGGACACGTTTGATATTGTTTTTTCGCCATCAATAGGGCGATCGGGGGGAATTTTGTTATGTTGGGAGACGGCTAGATTCCAAGTTAATAGGAAGCTTGTGAGGGAAAGATATGTGGCGATTGAGGGTTGTTGGACAAATGAGGGTTGGAATTGCGGATTGGTAGGTGTGTATGCACCATGTGATGCAATGCAACAAGGGCTGTTGTGGTCCGAAATTGAGAGGGAGATTCTATCGCATGACATTCCGTGGTGCCTCGTTGGTGACTTTAATGCGGTGACGAGGATAACGGAGCGACAAGGCTGCATATCGACGGATAGAGGTATGGATTTGTTTGTGAATTTCATTCAAGATAATGGTCTTTGTGATTTGCCTTTGCATAGATTATCATATACATGGTTTGGTCCGGATAGCAAATGTAGCCGAATTGATAGGTGTTTGGTGTCAATGCATTGGGTGGATAAATTCACTAATTTGAGGTTGTCATCTTTACCGAGGGGTTTATCGGATCATACGCCGTTACTACTTGTGAGCGATATGTTGGATTGGGGACCGAAACCGTTTAAATTTCTTAATGTTTGGATGGAAGATAGGGGCTGTTTAAGAGAATTGGAGGAAGAATGGGGGAGATAGTCGAACATGTTGGAGGGTGAGGGTGTGGTTTCAAAGCTGCGAGGTATGAAAAGTTTTTTAAGGGATTGGAACAAGAGGGTCTTTGGGAATTTATACAATCGGATTGAGACAACGACAAATGCTATTTCTGTACTTGACGGGTTAATAAGCACAATGGCAGTTTCGGATTCACAATTGAAATAACGCCGCAGCTACCAACAGGAATTGTGGTCTTTAACACGGATGAAGGAGTCGATATGGAGACAAAAAGCAAGGGTGAGATGGCTAAGAGAGGAGGATGGGAATACGGCATATTTCCATCGTTCGGCCAAAATGAGAGCATTAAAAATGGCATCACGGGGTTGCTTGTTCATGGCGTTTGGGAAACAAATCCGGATCGTCTTCGACATATTATGTATGAAGAATTTAGGAAGCACTTTGCTGCTCCGCGTTGCTTGGGGGATGTCGATATGGCAGTGGTGTTTAAACAGATACCAGGGGAGATGGCAGCGAGTTTAGAGGTGGAGTTCAGCGAGGAGGAAGTACGGGCAGTGGTATGGAGTTGTGATGGGTCGAAGGCGCCGGGCCTTGATGGTTTCACTTTTGATTTTTTCAAGAAGGGCTGGAATTTTCTGAAGAATGATGTGATGCAAGTGTTGCATGAATTTCATGTGTCGGGGGAGCTACCAAAGGGTGTGAATTCCACTTTTGTTACCTTGATTCCGAAGAAAGACAATCCGAGAGAAATTGGAGACTTTCGACCAATTTGCCTTTTGAACTCTATTTATAAGATTGTGGCGAAGTGCTTAGCTAAACGTTTACAAAAGGTGCTGCTGTTGAATATAAGCGATGTTCAATCCGCCTTTGTCCGAGGACGTCAAATTGTCGATGGGATTATGCTGGCGAACGAGGTGTTGCACTCGATGCAGCGAAATGGTGACGGCGAGGGTGGTGTCTTGTTGAAACTTGATTTCGCCAAAGCCTATGATTGTGTGAAATGGGGATGTTTAGAGAAAATTCAACAGCGGATAGGGTTTGGTAAAGTGTGGATGAATTGGATGCGCACATGTTTTAGCACAGCACGCTTGTCGATATTACTCAATGGCTGCCCGACCAAAGATTTTCCGATGAAGCGAGGAGTGCGACAAGGTGATCCTTTATCACCGTTGTTATTCGTGATGGTGGCTGAGTTTCTGCACGTCCTATTGCTAGAGGCGGAGAAGGAGGGATTGCTAAGGGGTGTGCGTGTGGTGGAGGAATGCTTTGTGTCGCATTTGCAATTTGCGGACGACACAATTTTGTTCTTTCAGGGGGATTTATGTATGGCACAAAATTTGAAGCGGATTCTTACTTGCTTCGAATATGGTTCAGGCTTGAAGATCAATTACACCAAGTCATGCTTGTATGGAATTGGCATGGAGGAGGGTTTGTTAGGTGCGATGGCCGTTGTTTTGGGATGTGGTTTAGGGAGCTTACCGATGACATACCTTGGATTGTCGTTGGGTGTAAATCCACGCAGTATTAAAGTGTGGGAACCGTTGATACAGAGATTTCGGAAAAACTTAGCAGGGTGGAAGAGGGATTCCTTATCTTTTGCTGCTCGTTTGACTTTGTTAAATTCAGTTTTATCGGCTCTTCCCATATACTACATGGGTGTCTTTGTTGTGCCTAAAGGTGTTATTAAACGTTTGGATCGTATCCGTAGAAGCTTTCTATGGGGGGCACGGAGGAGAAGCGTAAGATGAGCAGGGTGAGCTGGAAGGTGGTATGTCGACCGCGACAATTTGGCGGTTTGGGAGTGGTCGATCTGAACAAGAAGAATTTGGCTCTTTTGGCAAAATGGTTGTGGCGATTTAAGGTGGATGAGGGATCATTGTGGAAGGATATTGTAGCTGCGAAATATGGGAATGACATGTTACAACAAAGGATGACAATAGCCCAGAAGCATGCCATGTCGACTGTGTGGCGACAAATTATGGAGATACAACATGAGGTGAGTGTAAATCATTTTATGGGGCTGCCTAATTTCTTATGGCTGATTGGAAATGGGAAGAAGGCTCTATTTTGGCGTGATAGATGGTGTTTGGAGGTTCCGTTATGTGAGGCATTTTCGCGTCTATATCGGCTTGCGGTGAATAAGTGGGCGTTGGTATATGATTATTTCGTTGATCAGTCATTGGGACATGCGAGTTGGGAGGGTTTCTTTTCACGACAATTGCGCGCGTTTGAGGAGGCACAATTGTGTGAATTGCGACGTGTGGTGGGTGCGCTACAACTTGTTGAGGAGGTGATGGACAAATGGGTTTGGAAACATACCCCGACGGGTACATTCTCGGTGGCAAAGTTGTCGCGCTTAATGGCGACATTTGGATTGGATGGGGAAACCGAATGGAATAATGTAGGTATCTGGTCGTTGTTAACACCGCCGAAGGTACAGTGCTTCGTATGGTTTGTACTTCTTGATCGACTACCGACTTTATGCTTGCTGCGTGACCGTGGGGTGCATTTAGAGGCACATGATTTTTCTTGTCGTTGGTGTGGGGAGGGGGAGGATGAGGCGAATCACATTTTGCTTCATTGTCGTTGGATGTGGCAGGTGTGGTCACTGTTTTTTGATTGGTGGAAGGTGGAGATGGTTCGGCCGGTGTCGGTAGTGACATTTGTGCATATGATACTTGATGGACAGTTTCGAGGGGTGGTTAAACATTGGTGGATGTCGAGCTATGCAGTGGCTTTGTGGTCGATGTGGCTGGCTCGCAACGACCTATTGTTCAATGGTAAGAGGATTTCAGCGTCAGATTTATTTTTTACCATTAAGTTGCGAGCATTCTCTTGGGTGAATGTACTGGATCACACCGCAATGCTTGTGGAATCGGTGTGGTGGGACTGCCCATGGTGGTGTGAGCATAGGGGACGGGCCATTGGACCTCGGATAGGGGTGAGGTGGGTGCCGCCATTGGCAAATATGGTCAAATTAAATGTTGATGGTTCAGCTAGAGGAAAACCGGGACTTGCGGGCTGCGGTGGGGTGTTACGCGATGAAGGGGGTAAGATGTTGGCGATGTTTGCTGGCCCTTTGGGGATTCTTGACTCGAATGAAGCTGAAATTCATGCGATTTGCTATGCCCTTGAGGCATTTAGTGGATCGCAATGGAGGGCGTAGCCTTGCGTTCTTGAATCGGATTCGTTAGTAGCTCTTTCTTGGGTATTAAATATGGAGAGTAGACCATGGAAATATAATTGGTTGTTTAGGAGGATTGATAGCGCATGTCGTGTAGTGAATTGCACTTTTCAACATGCGAATCGTGAAGCGAATGGTATTGCGGATATGCTAGCCAAGGGAGGTGTCGATCGGAGGGATTGGGTGTGTGTGGGATTGTAATTGATTGCTGGAGGAGCAGGACGTACGTTTGGCATTTGGGCATGGGGGTCGACGGTGAGACAGGGTGCATGGGAGCTGGATGCGAGGTAGTAGAAGGGATGCGAGGTAACAGACCTATTAGGGGCCACGTTTCAAAAATCTGTTCAAGTTGTCAAGAGTTCAATATGTCCCATTCCGTAAATACCAAGCATCTCCAAGAAATGATATGTTCCACCTAGTGTGTTCCATGTGTGATATATTCTGTTGAATGGATTGTATAATTATTTCATCATGAATAACATTATGTTTGATGAACATTTCAATTGTTATTGAGATTGCATCACTATGTTAGAAAATGAGATAAAATGATGAACTTGATATATGATGACATTCTCTGCCTACCTGATATATGTCTGATCAATCTGTATACTTGGTATGTGATCGTTTGATCTGTGATGGTATTGTCTGACTGTTTGATGAATTTGTTAGCATGATCTGTTAGTTTGACCTAGGATGGGATAATATGTTTGCATGATGAATGCTGAAAATGTCTGCTCTGCTCAATAGTATGCCCATTTATCTGTCAAAAGCATGAACTTCTGTTTCTGATACTCTGAATAGAATATGTCTGTTACATGTATTATGTTACTCATGTCTGGAATCTGAACATCGATTACTGTCTAGGGTATACTGTTGGGTTATGTTATGAAGTGTCTACAGGTACAGCCCTGATCCAGCTGGTAAACCCTTCTGTTAAGCTCCTACGCCCACGGGCCTAGGGTAAGTCTTTCTGGACCTAAGGCATTTCCTTAGGTAGGCTCCTACGCCTCAGGCCTAGGATAAGACCTTCTGCATGCAGTTCTGGGGGACTGTATATTGGTGTAAGGTTGGAGGGTAGTTCTTGTAAACTTCTGTATGAACATTTAATGTTTTCATTTAATCTGTTATGTGCTCATATGATATGATGTTAAGTACTTATGTATGTTGATTTGCAACTTATTAAAACACACTAGGCTTCGTGGTTTAACTTCTCCAACCCGCCACTCTGTTGATTCTCTGAACAATAAGCTCTCTTTTAATACTCAGTAACTTAGAAAGAACAAACCTTGTAGTCCTCAAGGATAGTGCTTCATTAAATTAGCGAAACATAAATGGTGACAAGTATTGCTTGGAACATCATAAAAATGTTATGCCTACCATATGTCTGCATGAGCTTATAGCATCTTTTGGTAGTTCTGTATTACTGAGCTTTTCCAAGCTCACGTTATTTTTATCATCGCATGTTAAAAGATTATAGCATGATATAATGGTTGGCATCAGTGTTCGGAGTTCCCTCGGCGTTGCCTCTGGAGTACGGTACTTTATAGTTAGTGGGCATGTATGTCATGTATTGTTTCATGTCAGTGTCTGTAAAATGCTTTCTGAAATTTTTGTCATGTGTTTAAATGATTTCTGAAATTTTTTATTTTAAACAGAAGTTGATTTTACAGCTTAATAAGTTTTCGAGAAAAAATGTTTTCATGTGTATTTTTCACTGTGGGTCGCTCTTGTGACCCTAATGTGACTTCCTAGGATCCGTTGTAACGCATAGGCGGGTCTAGGGGTTACATTTAGTGGTATCAGAGCTTAGAGTTGCGTCATTCTGGGTAGATCGGCCGATCGTCTGTCATAGGTTGTTTGGTATGTGCATGCCCCTAGATTCTGACCGTACTCCACCAAGTTGGGACTCTGATGTCGAATCCTTTTTCTGAAATATTTGAATCTAAGCTTTTTGTCCGTTGTATCTTAAATCGTAATTGTAACCCCCTTAACCCGGCCTAGACGGTTGACCCGAATTAAGAAAGTCACACGGGGAAAACCAAAGTCAACCCGAAAGTCAACCTTGATTAACGACCCTTTTTTTTTCTTTTTAACCTTGTCTAGATGCACTTAAAACCTAATTGTGATCACACATACATCATACCAAAAGATCACAAACATCAGAGATCAAACAGGGACTCAATTGAACAAATTACAACTTTAGGGACCAAATTGTAAATTCTGATAATTATAAGGATTTAGCCCAAATTAAAGTTACCAACTTGAAATTAATCAGGTTTCATGCTTCTCTGTGAAATTTCAGCTCAAAAGGACTTCCCAAACTCATACAATTGCACAAACAAGTTTCAGGACCAAAACGCAAACATTCCAAAACATATAACTGCCAATGTCAGCCCCCAACGATCACCCGTTCCGAAACAGGCATAGCCCGTTTCGAAACTCGGGGCCGTTCCGAAACGCGTATCGAAACGGGGGTCTGGCAGTGGCCTTTCCGTTTCGGAACGGCCCCTCCCGTTTCGGACGCCTGGGCACAAATAAGGCACCCGTTCCGAAACGGTAGGTGCTGTTCCGAAACACCCTGCACAGATTGCCTAAAAATGCATACTTAAACATGCAATTGACCAACCAATCATGCTCCAAATGCCACCAAACTTTGCCAACATGCAATTCAACATATATGAGACATACTTGCATCAACAATTCATCAAAACATCTACATATATGAAAAGCCCCAAATCTATAGGCATGCTTCCTACACAAGTAAGCCATTCAAGCATAAACTTCCAAATCAAGCATATAAAGGCCAACCACAATAACCAGCATTCTCAACAACATTTAACATACTTAGGGAGTTCAAAACATCTCCCAAAACATATACATTGGTCCCCCATTGCCAAATTACCAAAAGCTAAAATGTACTTAGAAAACCTTCCATACTTAGAGCTTTGTTTCCACTTGGATGCTTGCCCTCCTTGCTGCCCTCAAGTACTCTAATGCTCTGCATTATTGAATTAAGAAAACGGAAGAGAGCGTAAGCAAAAGCTTAGTGAGGAATGCTCAATAAAACCATCCAATAATGCATTAACAAAACATTTATAAAACATGCTTCAAATCATCATTTACACATGCTCAAAAGCATACTTTTACAAGCATCTCATGCTTCATTTCATTACATGTCATATTGGCCACAAGTGATACAATTCATTTCTTTGAAAACAAGTTCATCAACTTTCACCCCAAGGACTTTTAAACACCTTGGACCCCAAGGACTTTTAAACACCTTGGCCATAGACTTTTAAACACCATGATATAAGTTACCTCAAGGACTTTTAAACACCTTGACCCCAAGGACTTTTAAACACCTTGGCCATGGACTTTTAAACACCATGAATAGAATCACCTCAAGGACTTTTAAACACCTTGAGCCCAAGGACTTTTAAACACCTTGGCCTATGGACTTTTAAACACCATAGAAAGGACCACACAAGGACTTTTAAACACCTTTGTGTCCGTAACAAGAATCATCCAAGGACTTTTAACCACCTTGATGTTCTTAAGTAACAAGGCTCACTCAAGGACTTTTAACCACCTTAGTGACCTCAACCTTTTCAAAACATCACTTGCCAATATACATCATTTTCATCAATTAATCCACTATTTTAAAGCATTAAACCAAGCCATATTCATCATGCACTTAAAAGCATCAAACCACATTTAATCAATGTTCAAAAACAAGGAACTCTTACCATGAGCTTCCTTCAACATATGGCTTATCAAAACAGCAAATACCATGCTAAATCATGCTTTCAAAACAGTAATCAAAACATGCAATAAACCACATTGCATCACAACAAAATCATGGCCACCACTAGAGAGAATTTCCGAAAACTTACACTCGAGCTTAGCAAAGTTGTTTAGACTTAAACTAAGCTCCCAAGACATTGGTTTCAAAGCCGAAAACCCAATTTCACTCACCGATTCCACTTCGCCTCAAGCCAAAGCACCAAAACAAGCCTCCGGATCAACAACTCTTGGATCCAAAGATGCCTCCCCTCCAAACTTGAGTTTCTCCTCTTTTAGAGCCAAAAAGCTTGATGAATCAAGTAGCAAATACAAAGGTTTTGATGAGAAGATGATTAGGAATCAAATGAGGATTGAAAAGAAGTATTTAGGTGATAAAAATCAGAGGAAAAGATCTGGAGAGAATGTGTTTGGTTTGAGAGAAAAATGAGAATGGAAAATTTAGAAAGTTAGTTAAAGATGACTAAAAATATCTTTCCCTCCTTTTTACTTTTATTTTAAACCATTATTAAATCATTTAATATTCTAGAAAATCTGGAGAAACTCCCCTTTGGGTAAATAGCTCCCTAAAGATTCAAAGTTTCAATCATTTTTAAAACAGTCACAAAACTTTCAAAAATTACATTTTGGTCACTAGCCAAAATGTCGCTCTTCCAAAACCCATTTTTCAAAATTGATTTCACAGTTCACTTAATTATATTAAAAGATGATTTTAGAACATTTTTCCATATTTTTAATGCAACCCGAACTAGGCTTTCCTAATTTCACCTCTTTAGATTCGAACAGCACTTTGACCAAACCGGTCAACGCCCAAAACTTCTAAGCCCAAAACCGGGGCGTTACAAATCTCCCCCCCCCCCTTAAGAAATTTCGTCCTCGAAATTTACCTGAAGGAAAGAGATAAGGAAACTGCTTCAGCATGTCTTCCTTCCGCTCCCACGTGGCTTCCTCAACACCGCGATGCTTCCACAGCACCTTCACCAACTCAATGGTCTTGCCACGAAGAACCTTGCTATCCGAATCCAGAACCTTCACCGGTTCCTCATCATAGGTCAAATCCGGATTCAAAACCACTTCCTCCACAGGCATCACATGCGAAGGATCAGATCTATACCTCCGGAGCATAGAGACATGGAACACATCATGAATCTTCTCCAACTCCTGAGGTAACCTCAACCGATACGCAACAGGACCCACACGCTCAACCACCTCATATGGTCCAATGTACCTAGGGCTCAACTTACCCTTTCGGCCAAACCGCATCACCTTCTTCCAAGGCGAAACCTTCAAGAACACACGGTCACCCACCGCATACTCTATCTCCTTACGCTTCAAATCCGCGTAAGACTTCTGCCGATCAGAGGCAGCCTTCAACCGCTCACAAATGAGCTTTACCTTCTCTGTGGTCCCTTTCAACAAAGCCGGCATCGAAACCAACTTTTGACCAGTCTCAGCCCAACAAAGAGGAGTCCTACACTTCCTCCCGTACAAAGCCTCATAAGGTGCCATCTGTATACTTGCCTGATAACTGTTGTTATAAGCAAACTCAACCAAAGGCAGATGCTTCTCCCAAGAACCTTGGAACTCAATCACGCAGCACCTCAACATATCCTCCAAAATCTGAATAACTCGCTCAGACTGACCATCCGACTGAGGATGATAGGATGTACTGAAATGCAACCTTGTACCCAGAGCTTGATGCAAACACTGCCAAAACCGCGATGTGAACCTCGGATCCCTATCCGACACAATCGACATAGGCACACCATGCAGCCGCACAATCTCAGCAATGTACAGCTCTGCCAGCTTATCCAAAGAAAACGTAGTATGTACAGGCAAGAAATGCGCACACTTCGTCAGGCGATCCACAATCACCCAGACCGAGTTCTTCTTCGATGGAGACAATGGTAAACCAGATACAAAATCCATGGTAACCCTCTCCCACTTCCATTCAGGGATTTTCAACGGTTGCAACAACCCTGAAGGAAACTGATGCTCAGCCTTAACTCGCTGACACACCAAACACTTGCTAACAAACTCTGCAACATCCTTCTTCAAACCCACCCAATAGTACTCATCACGAAGATCACGGTACATCTTAGTACTACCAGGGTGCATAGCAAAAGGACTACTATGACCTTCAGTCAGAATAGCACGCCTCAACTCAGCATCATTGGGCACTACTATCCGACTCCCAAAACACAGCACACCATCATCATTGAAACAGAAATCCGAAGGTCTACCCTCCGCGATATCCTGAACATGAGATACCAAGGAATCATCCAACAACTGCTTATCCTTGATCAACTGAACCAAAGAGGGTTTCACTTGCAACTCATCAACGAGACCACCATCTTGCGATATGCTCAAGCTAGCAAACATAGCCCTCAGCTCAACAGCTACCTTCCTGCTCAAGGCATCCGCAACAACATTAGCTTTTCCAGGATGATACTCAATCGTCAGATCATAATCCTTGAGCAACTCCAACCAACGCCGCTGCCTAAGATTCAACTCCTTCTGAGACATCAGATACCTCAAACTCTTGTGATCCGTGTACACAGTACACTTCTCACCATACAGATAATGTCTCCAGATCTTCAGAGCAAAAACCACTGCAGCCAGCTCAATATCATGCGTAGGGTAATTGCGCTCATGCACTTTCAACTGCCGCGATGCATAAGCCACCACCTTACCCTCCTGCATCAGCACACACCCCAAACCAACATAGGATGCATCACTGTAAACCACAAACTCTTTCCCTGATTTAGGCTGAATCAAGATAGGAGCTTGCGTCAAAGCCGCCTTAAGCTTCTCAAAAGCCTGCTGTCTCGCTTCCGTCCACTCATACTTAACATCCTTTTGCAACAGCTTCGTCAAAGGAGCAGCAATCTTGGAAAAACCATCCACAAACCTTCTGTAGTATCCCGCCAAACCAAGGAAACTACGGATCTCATGAACAGACTTAGGAACTTTCCAATTCATCACCGCCTCAATCTTCTGAGGATCAACACGAATCCCCTCAGCTGAGACCACATGCCCAAGAAACACCACCTCCCTTAACCAGAACTCACACTTACTCAGCTTAGCATAAAGCTGATTCTCCAACAAAGCTTGCAAAACAATCCTCAAATGCTCTTCATGCTCCTCCTCAGTACGCGAGTACACGAGGATATCATCAATGAACACTACAACAAACTTGTCCAGGTATTCATGAAACACACGATTCATCATGTCCATGAAAGCAGCAGGAGCATTTGTCAACCCAAACGGCATCACAAGAAACTCATAATGCCCATACCTTGTCCTGAAAGCTGTCTTAGGCACATCCACATCCTTCACCTTTAACTGATAATACCCTGACCTCAAGTCAATCTTAGAGAACACAGCAGCTCCCCGAAATTGATCAAAAAGATCATTAATCCTCGGCAAAGGATATCGATTCTTGATAGTCAACTTGTTCAGCTGACGGTAATCAATGCACATTCTCATAGTGCCATCCTTCTTCTTCACAAACAAGACCGGTGCTCCCCAAGGTGACACACTCGGCCGGATGAACCCACGGTCAAGCAACTCTTGCAACTGCGTCTTCAGCTCCTTCAGCTCCTTAGGTGCCATTCTATAGGGAGTAATGGACACAGGAGTTGTATTCTCATACAGCTCAATTCCAAACTCCACCTCGCGGTTAGGAGGTAAACCAGGCAACTCCTCAGGAAAAACACCAGGAAACTCCTTCACAACTCTGATATCTTGCACCCTCAACTCTTTAGAGCTAGGATTCATCACAAAAGCTAGATAAGCTTCGCAACCTTGCCTCAGCATCCTGCTCGCCTCCAAGGTAGACACCACATTGGCAAGAAACTTCACATTCTCGCCAACCACAACAACTTCATAATCATCCGCAAGCTTAAGCGAAACCCGCTTGTTCTCACAATCCACAACAGCACGATGCTCAGCAAGCCAATCCATACCAAGGATCACATCGAAACCATAGAAGGGCAACTCCATAAGATCAACATGGAAAACATGTTCTTGAACAACCAAGGGACACCTTCTATAAAGCTTCCTAGTCACAACAGTCTCACCAAAAGAACTAGTGACTCGAACACCAACATCCAAAGACTCAACAGGCAAACCAAGCAATTCAGCATGCTCACGCAAAATGTATGAATGCGTAGATCCAGAATCAATCAAAGAAAACAATGACAAGGACTGCAAAGTAAAGGTACCTGCAATCACATCCGCATCATTCATGCCCTCTCGCTGAGCATACACCCTCGCTTGGCCTCCACCCTCAGGCTGAATAGCCACAACATGGGCCACTCCACGACCACCTTCCTCTCTCCTCTGGAAATTACCACGGCCGCGCCCACGACCTCTCTGCGGTGCCGCAACAACAGGAGCACGCACCTGATTACCAGCCAACCTCGGACAATCCCGCCTCAAGTGGTCTGTAGAACCACAACCCCAGCACCCGTTACCAGCAGCCGCAACAGGAGCTTGCACCACTCTCTCGGCACGAGGACAGTCACGTTTCATGTGACCACGTGAACCACAGATCCAACAAGCACTCGGATCAGTTCTAGCATTGCCTCCTCTAGCAGGTGCACCACCACCTCTCTTAGCTGAAGACTGATACTTCTGATCACGTCCCCTCTTGTTCCGTCCACCTCCGGAACTAAACTCAGCCGATCGCTTCCCCGCACTTGCTCCAGCACCTCTCACAGATAAACCCAAGTTCATCTCAACATCCTTGGCTCGGCCCACCAACACGTCGAAATCATCATACTCGGCAGCCAGCAAATACATTTTCACATCCGTCTCTAAACCATAACGGAACCTCTCGCACCTTGCCCGCTCATCAGGTACCAGCTCCGGTGCATACTGACTGAGTCGCACAAACTGCACCTCATACCCAGCCACACTCATGCTCCCTTGGGTAAGAGACATGAATTCACGCTTCTTCTAATCTAGATATCTCACACCAAGATATCTCCGCTTGAACACATTCTGAAAGAATGTCCAAGTCACATCAGCTTCTGCCATCCCAGCAATAGTGGTTGTCCACCACGTATACGCATCCTTCTGCAGCAAGGACACAACACAACCCAGCTTCTGCACATCAGTGCAACTCATCTGGCCCAAGATTCGCTTGGTACTCTCTAGCCAAGCTTCAGAACTCTCAGCAGGCATACCCCTGAACTCAGTCCCACCAAGACTGCGCAAACGCTCCAAAGGTAGTCTGACACCAGCATCTTCCTGATGCCCCGCTCCACGAGCCCCAGCTACTGCTGCTTGAAAAGCACCAGCAATAGCTTGCACTAACATCGTCATATCAGGCATAGCTTGCCCCTGACCAGCCCCAGGTCCAGCAGCTCCAGCGCCAGCTGCAGCTCCAGCTTCCTCAGCCCCAGCACCACCACCACCAGGTGGAGGAGGAGGTAACACCGCACTACCCGTGTTTTCCTCATTCTCGTTCTCATTAGGAGCCGTAGCTCGCACATTACCTCGTAACTCTCTACGTGGTGCCATACTTTTACCATGCAATCACAACACAAATAAAACAAACTCAGGCCCAGCAAGGTAAGCAATCCAAGTATTCAAGCTCAATTTCATTTTCAAACAACATCTTTCCTTTAGCTTTGATTTGGCAATGGGTACCCACAACATGCTACATCACAGCACATACTTCAATTGCATCAAAATCACAAGCCACTAAACATGCTTTCACTCAACAAGCATACAAGGCATACATACTTCAATCATGCATACATACATTCCCAATTACTCGAGAACTCAGCTCTGATACCACCAAATGTAACCCCCTTAACCCGGCCTAGACGGTTGACCCGAATTAAGAAAGTCACACGGGGAAAACCAAAGTCAACCCGAAAGTCAACCTTGATTAACGACCCTTTTTTTTCTTTTTAACCTTGTCTAGATGCACTTAAAACCTAATTGTGATCACACATACATCATACCAAAAGATCACAAACATCAGAGATCAAACAGGGACTCAATTGAACAAATTACAACATTAGGGACCAAATTGTAAATTCTGATAATTATAAGGATTTAGCCCAAATTAAAGTTACCAACTTGAAATTAATCAGGTTTCATGCTTCTCTGTGAAATTTCAGCTCAAAAGGACTTCCCAAACTCATACAATTGCACAAACAAGTTTCAGGACCAAAACGCAAACATTCCAAAACATATAACTGCCAATGTCAGCCCCCAACAGTCACCCGTTCCGAAACAGGCATAGCCCGTTTCGAAACTCGGGGCCGTTCCGCAACGCGTATCGAAACGGGGGTCTGGCAGTGGCCTTTCCGTTTCGGAACGGCCCCTCCCGTTTCGGACGCCTGGGCATAAATAAGGCACCCGTTCCGAAACGGTAGGTGATGTTCCGAAACACCCTGCACAGATTGCCTAAAAATGCATACTTAAACATGCAATTGACCAACCAATCATGCTCCAAATGCCACCAAACTTTGCCAACATGCAATTCAACATATATGAGACATACTTGCATCAACAATTCATCAAAACATCCACATATATGAAAAGCCCCAAATCTATAGGCATGCTTCCTACACAAGTAAGCCATTCAAGCATAAACTTCCAAATCAAGCATATAAAGGCCAACCACAATAACCAGCATTCTCAACAACATTTAACATACTTAGGGAGTTCAAAACATCTCCCAAAACATATACATTGGTCCCCCATTGCCAAATTACCAAAAGCTAAAATGTACTTAGAAAACCTTCCATACTTAGAGCTTTGTTTCCACTTGGATGCTTGCCCTCCTTGCTGCCCTCAAGTACTCTAATGCTCTGCATTATTGAATTAAGAAACGGAAGAGAGCGTAAGCAAAAGCTTAGTGAGGAATGCTCAATAAAACCATCCAATAATGCATTAACAAAACATTTATAAAACATGCTTCAAATCATCATTTACACATGCTCAAAAGCATACTTTTACAAGCATCTCATGCTTCATTTCATTACATGTCATATTGGCCACAAGTGATACAATTCATTTCTTTGAAAACAAGTTCATCAACTTTCACCCCAAGGACTTTTAAACACCTTGGACCCCAAGGACTTTTAAACACCTTGGCCATGGACTTTTAAACACCATGATATAAGTTACCTCAAGGACTTTTAAACACCTTGACCCCAAGGACTTTTAAACACCTTGTCCATGGACTTTTAAACACCATGAATAGAATCACCTCAAGGACTTTTAAACACCTTGAGCCCAAGGACTTTTAAACACCTTGGCCTATTGACTTTTAAACACCATAGAAAGGACCACACAAGGACTTTTAAACACCTTTGTGTCCGTAACAAGAATCATCCAAGGACTTTTAACCACCTTGATGTTCTTAAGTAACAAGGCTCACTCAAGGACTTTTAACCACCTTAGTGACCTCAACCTTTTCAAAACATCACTTGCCAATATACATCATTTTCATCAATTAATCCACTGTTTTAAAGCATTAAACCAAGTCATATTCATCATGCACTTAAAAGCATCAAACCACATTTAATCAATGTTCAAAAACAAGGAACTCTTACCATGAGCTTCCTTCAACATATGGCTTATCAAAACAGCAAATACCATGCTAAATCATGCTTTCAAAACAGTAATCAAAACATGCAATAAACCACATTGCATCACAACAAAATCATGGCCACCACTAGAGAGAATTTCCGAAAACTTACACTCGAGCTTAGCAAAGTTGTTTAGACTTAAACTAAGCTCCCAAGACATTGGTTTCAAAGCCGAAAACCCAATTTCACTCACCGATTCCACTTCGCCTCAAGCCAAAGCACCAAAACAAGCCTCCGGATCAACAACTCTTGGATCCAAAGATGCCTCCCCTCCAAACTTGAGTTTCTCCTCTTTTAGAGCCAAAAAGCTTGATGAATCAAGTAGCAAATACAAAGGTTTTGATGAGAAGATGATTAGGAATCAAATGAGGATTGAAAAGAAGTATTTAGGTGATAAAAATCAGAGGAAAAGATCTGGAGAGAATGTGTTTGGTTTGAGAGAAAAATGAGAATGGAAAATTTAGAAAGTTAGTTAAAGATGACTAAAAATATCTTTCCCTCCTTTTTACTTTTATTTTAAACCATTATTAAATCATTTAATATTCTAGAAAATCTGGAGAAACTCCCCTTTGGGTAAATAGCTCCCTAAAGATTCAAAGTTTCAATCCTTTTTAAAACAGTCACAAAACTTTCAAAAATTACATTTTGGTCACTAGCCAAAATGTCGCTCTTCCAAAACCCATTTTTCAAAATTGATTTCACAGTTCACTTAATTATATTAAAAGATGATTTTAGAACATTTTTCCATATTTTTAATGCAACCCGAACTAGGCTTTCCTAATTTCACCTCTTTAGATTCGAACAGCACTTTGACCAAACCGGTCAACGCCCAAAACTTCTAAGCCCAAAACCGGGGCGTTACAGTAATGACAAGGAATGTCTGTAACATTCGACTGTGAATTGGATTAACTTAATGGATTTGAATCTGAGATAGTTCATATAGGTGAAATTGAAGAATCAAAAACAGATTAAGAGTAAATGTTGATCATGTGAGGTAACATATATAAGATTTCACGTAATGCTATTCGGTGATGATAATTATATTTGAGAATATTCTGATAGAAACTTGATAAAAGTATTATGAATTTGTAAGAAAGGTGCCAGTGAGCGTGAAGGAAGTGAAAATCTTGTTGTGATTCTATTATACACGAAAGAAATAGTTGTCTAAATATTACGATGAAGGTAAGTGATACCCATTAAAGACCTTAGTCATGTTCGATCAGTACGAAGAAACACATCCCCTGGAAGATGTGGTTTGGGGTAACGTTATATATCATCTCTGACTGAAATTTGATGTTTACATCCTGATTCTGGGAGTCGTTGTTAGAGTCTCAGAGTGCTTATTTGAACTGTAGTTGCAGTTTTTCATCTGAAAGTTGATGGTCAACCTAGAAGAGTAACTCAAACTCTGGAAGATATACCTTTGTGTGGTATGATTAACTTCTGTGGTAGATCAGAATGCCTCTTATCCTTGTCTGAGACCGTTTTTAATAAAAGTTATGAGACAAATGTTTGTTTTGTATTATATGAAGTTCGATATGAATTCAAATGTTATATTCTGATTAACTGGTCTGAAATGTATGATGGGATGATTGTTGGTCCAAAGTCAATTTGAGTTATTGAGGACACGACCAAATTGATATGTGACAAAAAAATTCATGAGAAGCAAGTATACTATAAAAGATGAGTTTCAGTACAAGTATGGATGAAAGAGTAGTTTCTGCATTTTTCCCTCAACTCTGATAAATTTCGAGGACGAAATTTCTTTTAAGAGGGGGAGAATTATAACACCCAGTTAAAATAATAATAATAATAATAATAATAATAATAATAATATTTAGAAACAAAAGAAAATGAAGGTGAGGGTGTAGAGGCTCGAACCTGAGACCTCAGCCCTCACCACCCTGTATGCTAACCATTTGAGCCAAGTGCTCTCTTCTATCAAATATTACCAAAGATAATATTTGTATGTTAATCAAGGGGTTAGCTTTATTTTAACTCTGACTTTTCACCTACCCAAAATTATATGCTCATCCATTTTTTTTCCTGTTTCGAGAGCCATTATTTTTCTCCCAACTCCCTCCCCAAAACCAGATCCGACCACCGCCCTAGTTCCTTTACCGTCGCTCCGTGGCGTTCACCGCCACCACCGGCGTGTGCATCGTGTCACTCTGAACCCCAAGCCGCCAGTCACGCGCGCAACCGCGCCACCGTTCGCCGTGAAGTGTGGGTTGAAGGTTCAGCGAGAACACCCCTTTTCCACCTTCTGTTTTCTGCATTTTCCGGCCGGTAGAGAGCTCTGTTCGGAGCGTGGGTGTGGCCGTTGAACTCCCCTCGTCGTGCGGTGCAAAACCCCTATAATCTTGTGTCCAACCGACACCGGCGAGGCCTCCATCGGAGCTACGCGTTTTTCCGGCCGTCGTGGGATTTTTTAGGTAAAATCTGGCGATATTCCGACTTGTTTTTGGTATATTTATGATGGGTTAAGACTTTGGGCTTACGATCTAACTTTTCTCGGCAGAATCATGGCTAAACGTGTCATCAACGACTTTTTCGGCAGCTTCCAGCGACCATTTCTGGCGACCAGAAAATTTGGGTAAGTGAACCGGGTCTAAATTGCTCTAACCCGGTCGGAACCAGCTGGACCAGTTGAACCGGTCAGCTCGGTCAAGCTCGTCCGACCCGACCCGTACGACCCGTCCGACCTGACCCGACCCGTCAACCTGAGTCCGACCCGACCCGTCAACCCGAGTCAACTCGTCCGAGTCAGCCGAGTCAACTCGTCCGAGTCAGCTCGAGTCAACTCAGTTGACCCCTGTTGACTGATGACGTCATGCTAATGTCAGCATTGACTTTGACCAGTTGACTCTGACCCCGTTGACCGTTGGCCTGCTGAAGTTAGCGTTGGCCTGATGACGTCAGCGTTGACTTTGACCGTTGACCAAAAAGTCAAATTTTTCTGAAAACTCATATTTTATGTTTTTCGACATCCTGAGTTCATTTTTTAAGCCCGTTTTGCAAAATTCTGACCCGAAGGCCTCCGAATCTGACCTTGAACCCGAAAGTGTCTGTGTGTCTAATTTCGTTAAGAGCTCTTTGGATAAGGACTGAAATGTGAATCTATGTTGTTGAAGGTATCAAAGTATCCTTGAAATTGAGATGTTGAGAGCCATTAAATCTTGGGATCGAGTGCGATCGAATGAGGTGTCATGAATCAACCGTTGTAGCTCGGAACTAAGGTAATACACTACTACCCCTTGTATGCTTTATGTACATGTTGATATCTGGTTAAAGCATGCATGCTTATGATGAGTGTTTTGTGAACTATGCTTAAGCCGAATTCGATACGAAAAATAAGTATGAGAGTCAGTAAGATCAAAATACTCGGATAAGAATATTAATATACCAGGAGTGTCGAAAGTGCTAATAATAATACAGTTAAATCTGAAAAATTCTATCAATGGTGTCTAAGAACTAATGTTCAGAATGCGGAGTATGAGATGTTGTATATGAAATTACGAAAATTCCCTTGGAGCATAAGTATGACTAAACTACCCCTCTGATAAAGGAAATGACCTAAAATCTGCATTCGACCTGATTATGCAATTTACACTACCCAAGATGTATGTTTTAATGGAAAGACTTGCATCATTATTCAATACGTGTAATACAAACTTGGATAATCCCTCTAACTCTGTATAACACATGAATGAGAATTTCCTGGAAGTATTGTTGAAATCCTAAGTCGATCCTTATGACAGTAATGCGTGAATTAAATGAGAATGTTCGTAATGACCAAAAAGACGGGAATGCCCTCGAGCACCGAAATGTCTGATTAATTTGAATGACGTTATACCCTCAAGTTCTCTAATGAATGAATCGTCTGTAAAGGGCCGGAGAGTTAGGATGACTTAATCTCGTTTGAGTACGTGAATGATGGAGGTACCAAATGGTAATTCGGAAAGAAATGGTAAGTATTGTCAAGTTGGGTTATGCCGAATTAAACAATTTCTGGAGGTATGATAAATTGTTAGAGCCCCTGAGAATTATAATTTTCGTTCGGATATGATTGTGCCATAGTATAAAATTTGTCATGACAGTCAAATAACTAAAAGGCCATGATTGCCTAAATAATCGGTACATTACTGAAAATATCTGATAACTTAAAAGACTTTAATTTAGAAATTCTTGATTGTCCGGTTAGAAAACTAATGAGCAAATAGGATACCTGAGTTCTGTGAATCATTGTTTTCAATGTTGGTATAATTACCAGAATGTCTATGAACGTCGAAATGACCATAATGCCCTTATATGCTTAAAGGACTAAAGTACCCATAATATATCTGAACTTTCTAAGATCTTGATGTATCACCTCCTGATTATCTGGGTTAAACTGTTAGTATGAACCCCTTTTTATTAGGGGCCACGTTTCAGAAATCCGTTCAAGTTGTCAAGAGTTCAATATGTCCCATTCCGTAAATACCAAGCATCTCCAAGAAATGATATGTTCCACCTAGTGTGTTCCATGTGTTATATATTCTGTTGAATGGATTGTATAATTATTTAATCATGAATAACATTATGTTTGATGAACATTTCAATTGTTATTGAGATTGCATCACTATGTTAGAAAATGAGATAAAATGATGAACTTGATATATGATGACATTCTCTGCCTACCTGATATATGTCTGATCAATCTGTATACTTGGTATGTGATCGTTTGATCTGTGATGGTATTGTCTGACTGTTTGATGAATTTGTTAGCATGATCTGTTAGTTTGACCTAGGATGGGATAATCTGTTTGCATGATGAATGCTGAAAATGTCTGCTCTGCTCAATAGTATGCTCATTTATCTGTCAAAAGCATGAACTTCTGTTTCTGATACTCTGAATAGAATATGTCTGTTACATGTATTATGTTACTCATGTCTGGAATCTGAACACCGATTACTGTCTGGGGTATACTGTTGGGTTATGTTATGAAGTGTCTGCAGGTACAGCCTTGATCCAGCTGGTAAACCCTTCTGTTAAGCTCCTACGCCCACGGGCCTAGGGTAAGTCTTTCTGGACCTAAGGCATTCCCTTAGGTAGGCTCCTACGCCTCAGGCCTAGGATAAGACCTTCTGCATGCAGTTCTGGGGGACTGTATATTGGTGTAAGGTTGGAGGGTAGTTCTTGTAAACTTCTGTATGAACATTTAACGTTTGCATTTAATCTGTTATGTGCTCATATGATATGATATTAAGTACTTATGTATGTTGATTTGCAACTTATTAAAACACACTAGGCTTCGTGGTTTAACTTCTCCAACCCGCCACTCTGTTGATTCTCTGAACAATAAGCTCTCTTTTAATACTCAGTAACTTAAAAAGAACAAACCTTGTAGTCCTCAAGAATAGTGCTTCACTAAATTAGCGAAACATAAATGGTGACAAGTATTGCTTGGAACATCATAAAAATGTTATGCCTACCATATGTCTGCATGAGCTTATAGCATCTTTTGGTAGTTCTGTATTACTGAGCTTTTCCAAGCTCACGATATTTTTATCATCGCAGGTTAAAAGATTATAGCATGATATAATGGTTGACATCAGTGTTCGGAGTTCCCTCGGCGTTGCCTCTGGAGTACGATACTGTATAGTTAGTGGGCATGTATGCCATGTATTGTTTCATGTCAGTGTCTGTAAAATGCTTTCTAAAATTTTTGTTATGTGTTTAAATGATTTCCGAAATTTTTTATTTTAAACATAAGTTGATTTTACAGCTTAATAAGTGTTTCGAGAAAAAAATGTTTTCATGTGTATTTTTCACTGTGGGTCGCTCTTGTGACCCTAATGTGACTTCCTAGGATCCGTTGTAACGCATATGCGGGTCTAGGGGGTTACATACATGTAGACAGAGATGAGTGCAAATAGAGCTATGTGCTTGGAAAGACTTTAGGATCTCGTAAGGCCATTCTCTTGTGTTACTGCAATTTGGATTTTGACTTAGGATGATTAAGGAATACATTAAAGATAATTATATTGTGCACTGTTAGTGAAAATATTTTGTTTTTATAAGAGTTTTAATTTTAGTAGTTAGAGATCTGGTTTAGATTTTATAGTTTAGGGGTTTAGGTTTATATGCTTAGAGTTTAGGGTCTTAGTTTAAATTTAGGGTGTTGGGTTAGAATTTAAGGTTTGTAGGTTAAAATTTAAATCTCTAACCTATTACCTTAAAACCTAAAACCTAACCTCTAAACCCTAAATTTTAATCTTAAACCCTAAATTATAATCTTCTTATGCATGTTTAAAGATTGGGTTACTGGTCCAAGTCCAAAGATTTGTCTGGAATCTTTATAATTATTAAAATCATTTATGATTCAAAATGAATTTTTGGATTCTTTAATAAATTTAACTATTAGTATGATCAATGGCGAAACTTGGAGTAAGAGTTTGGATGATTAACTTAAATTTTAAAAAATTTGGAGTCTTAAATGAAAACTTTAAAAAAATGAGGTTTAACTACCATTTTTAATAATTTTGAGAGATTCAATCATAAATTTTTAAAAATTTTGAGAGGAAATTTAATTAAAAATATTCAAAGTTTCGAAGCTTAATATGAATTTTTAAAAATATCGAGGGAGTAAAATTAAAAGTTTTAAAAAATCTTGAAGGACAAATTTTGAATTTTCCAAAATTTGAGGGAACATGACCCTAGTCCCTTAAAGGTTCCGCCTAGAGTGTGATTAACACAACTGTAATAAGAAATGCTTAATTAATTAAAAATTTTCAAATAAAGATTGAATTGATCCAAAACTAATAGTGAGAGCTTGCTTGATTTTTCGGTGCAATTAGAGGAAAAACATTTAAACCAGAAATAAATGGTAAATTGGGTTAAAACCATCATAAGCTTTGGGTATTCATAAAGCATAGAAATCTGCAATTATGTAATTGAAGAATCTTAAAACGTGATTTGATTCTCATCCAGAAAGACCATTAAAACAGTATCACACGTGATAACCTTTTATTATTGACAATGCAAAGGAAAATACACATGAAACCCATTATTAAAACAGACAAAAAAAAACAAAGCAAAGAGCAACATAATTCAACCAAAGTACTGTAGGCCGTGGACTTAAGGTCCCATCGCCTATTATTCACAAACCCTATTACTTCAATCAAACAAGCAACCAAGCAAACAAACACACATGAACTGAGGCAGACATTTAGAGGAAAGTATTAAACTTTTCTCCCATTGGTATGATTGGCTAGCGTCGGAAACTCCTGACCTGGCGCGGTGGTTCAGCCTCATCGTCGCGGAGCTTCACCAGAGTGTAGGTGGCGGAACCGATCACGGCGCCCAGCGTGGGAGCTATCAAGTAAATCCACAGTGCCTTGTAGTTTCCTGCTGCCACTGCTGGCCCCAATGTCCTCACCGGATTCATTGAACCCCCACTACTTGGCCTGCAATGCAAGGGTCAACCACTACTTTATACTTAATATTTTATTTTATTTTATCTAAATTGTTGTTATTTTGACCTTTTACTAGCTACTTTACTATAATAATAATAATAATAATAATAATAATAATAATAATAATAATAATAATAAATTTAGAAGCCATGTTGAGATATCTAATTAAATAAATAAGTGATATAAAATTCAACTTTAAAATGAACCCAACGAGTCTTTTTAGTGTAAAAAGGAATGATGTTTATCCTGAGAGATTTAATTTCGATTATATGTGCAGACATTGTCAAAAGGTTAAGAAAAATATGAATAAATACTTTCATATAATCAGACCAATATATTCAACATAAAATAAATTCAAATATGGCTAGTTTGACATTCCTTTTAGAAAGTGAAGTAAGAAAGTGCTTTTTCAGAAGTGATTTCGAAGAGTGTTTGGTATTGTTGTCAAACAAATATTTTTAAGTAGATAAAATATCTATTTCAGACACTTTTTAAAAAAATATATAAAAGAAATTGGTGATAAAAATAGGATAAATAAGTAATTATAATAAAAATGCTTTTGAAAAAATAAAATTTTAAATTCTGAAAATATACTTTTCCTGAAAAACCATTTGTTTTATATTGCTTTTGACCCAAAAATATTCTTTTGAAAAAACAATGGAGAAAGGGATTAGAAAAATATTAATAGAAATTAAACCTTAAACCAAGTTAAGGTAAGAAAAATTCACTTAATATCAAAATAAGTGATTAAACAATTTCATTTTTTTCTTTAGTTAAAATAAATGTCTCGACCCTCATTTTTAGTCTCTTTTAAAGTTAATTAATATATTTATTTTGGCTAAAAAGCAAAAATAAAGATATCTACTTTAACTAAAAATAATTTAAACACCTAAAAACAAAAATTACGAGATAGTGTAGACATTAAGCCACAAATTTCAACTATCTTTTACAATGAAATGTGTTTGGTGTGAGAGTGTGGAAGTAACGCCAACCTACTCTATCAAATCACTAGTAAATTAAGATTCGGATGACAAGTTGCAACCGACCTCGATGGCGTACTACGACGTGGTTGGTCGATTGCTAGCTCCAAAATACAAATGCTTCCAACGTGTCACGTCAAATTTAGTACAGCCCCAGTTCATGTCTCTTGTCTAATCTAATCTTTTATTTTGGCTCAATATTTTGTTCTTCTACTTTTTTTATATAAATCGGATTCTAATTTTAATAAATTATCGGAATTTGTTTTGATGATTATTTTAATGAACATTATTGTCATAGTTGGCAAATTAGTCACACTTCTTAAAATATATTTATCCCCATTATCTCCGTATCGATGTTATTAAATACAACATTTGACATTTGAATAAATTAATTATGGTGTATAAAATATATCTTATACCCATTTGACATTTCTTGTTCATTAATTCTTCATTTTTTAGCAATAATATAAGATATATTTATTAGTTTAGTGATTAAAAATGTTCATATTATCTTATTTTATATGAATTCAAATTTTGACATGAAAATATTATACTTTTATTTAATAGTAAAAAAACGTTTAGCGTTAGTATTAGAAATGGTGAGATAATCAAATGTTTATTTTTTCAATTTTTTTTATTCTGAGATGATTCAAAATAATTTTTAACTAAATTTAAATAACTTTGTATCTTATCACGTTAAATTAGTGACCACTGATAGTATGTTATTTGTTTTTAGGCATAATGTAAAAAAATGTCTCCAATGTTTGATTGAGTAGTCATTTTGTTCTTTTATTCTTTTTTTTTTTGAACTAATTTAACTCAATATTTTATTTTTCTGTCAAAATGGCCCATTCGTGAACAAAACTATTAGTGAACTGACGATAAACAACTTGAAATGACTTGACAGAGTAACACGTCAGAAGAAAAAAAAATATTATATACAATTTTATAAATTTATTTCTTCAGTGATGTGTCATTCTGTAAAGTCGGTATATTTGTCTATAATCACATTGTTATCGCGGTGTGTACTGTAATATAGTTTTATCACGTTATTTCAAGTTATTTATCGTCAGTTGACTAGTAATTTTTATTCACGGAGGGGTCATTTTAACCCAAAATGAAACATTAGAATTAAGTTGCTTAAAAATAGAGGGCAATGTGATTATTCACTCAAAAGTTAGGGACATTTTTGACGTTATGCCTTATTTTTAAGTGTGTATCTAAATGTTTTTAAATAGTTTTTTTGTTGAGACAAAATGTAGAAAAGAAAAAGAATTAAAACATGGTAACAAGAAAATGAATTTGGTAACGGTACTAACCCAGCAACGAGAATGTTGAGCATTACAGTTGCCCCAACAGCTATTCCTGCCAGCTCTCCGACCTGAAAGATAAAAACATGTTTAATTACTTTAATTTTGTTAATACGAATTGTTATATTTGACGGTATGAAGATGAACATACAGCGCGAGTGTCGGTGGCGACAGCGGTGACGACGAAGAGAAGATTAAAAGTTATGAGGAACTCGAGTGCGAAAGCCTGTCCGTAGTTGACGGAGGGGACGGTGACGCCACCGGACATGAAGGGATGAAAGACTCCCTTGAGAGCAAAGGAAGCGCAAATAGAGGCCGAGACCTGAGCCGCAATGTAGGCTGGAACCTGAGTCCAGGGGAAATGACGACAGGCAGCGAATGCAATGGTGAGGGAAGGGTTAAGATGAGCCCCAGAGATGTGTCCGGTCGATAAAATTATTATCATCACGGCCAGCCCCGCGCATGCGGCGTTTCCGATCAGTGTCTCGGCTCCGTTGTACTTCTGGTTCACTATAGGTCCCGCTGTTGCCGCAAATATTAGGATAAAAGTCCCCACAAATTCTGCCCCCAGCTGCATATATAAACCGATACACCATTGTAATTTGTGCTACTCAATTACTCATTGTTTCATAATATACTACTTGTTTCAAAAAAAAAAAATTCCTAGCGTCTGGCAATTTCGAATACAGAATAAAATTTGATTCGATTCAAACAATTTAGAAAAATGTAAAATCAAATTATTCAAATCGCTGTTTCTAAGTTTGAATCAAATTAAAATTTTCAATTAGATTAACAAACAAGGTTGTTTTGATTATATAGGTGTTACTTTTTCTCTTCTTTGAGTAAATGACAGTGTTCTAAACTAGTTAATACTTTTAACTTTTTTCTTCATGTTTTATTTGTTCTAAGCAATATATCAAAATTCATTAATTTCTACTCAATTTATAAAAAATTCAACTTAAATTTAGACAATTTGATTAACTAAAAAGTATTCACTCAATTTAATCAGATACCCCAATTCTTATGCAAAACTAACATTAAAAAAATTAAAGAATGATGATTATTGAGCAGTAAATTTTTTATTTAACTTACTGTATTCAACTCATTACTTAGTTAATCAGATCAGATTTAACAAAAAGACAATATAAAAATGAATCAGTCCAATCTCATTTCCTCATGAGTGTGGTAGAAATGAACTCATTTCTCTCAAGTGGGGCCCGTTCTGGCTTATATAATGCAGGGAAGTAGAGCAGACACCGGCCATATGCTATCAAATTTGACGTAATTCTGTCTTAATATATTACCATTTGAATTGAATATGAACCGAAACCATAAATTTAAATAAATAAATCAACGGAGAAAGAGAGAGGGCGGCGGCGCACCTTTCGGGTAAGGGAGACGTCAGGCATGGGGAAGTCGGTGAAGCATGTGTGAGGTTGACCCCACGTCGGGGCAGTCACCGGGAAGCATTTGCATCGAGGCATTGACTTCCGATCATAAGACAGCGAGTCCACCCTCATCGACGTGAAAAGCGGTCCACCCTGCGTCCCCGGCGTTGCCGGTGCCGACGCGTTCGGGGTTGCAGTCTCTTCTTCCGGCATTTTTTTTCTTCACTAAAACGAACCTTTTCTCTCTTTTTTTTTTGTTTTTTTAAGAATAGATATTCAAAGGCAGCTAGTAGAAAACGACTCTTACATGATTCGTAGGCTTTTATAAAGGTGTAGCTACACGGTTGTTCTAATTTCCGCCACGATCAGTAAGAATCAAGAACAAATTCTATGGAAACATTATAAACTACAGATCCTATGTTTTTTTTTTTGGTTTTTTTTTTTGGATTGGAAATTGAAGATATGGAAACACTAAACTTACATGCTGTGCAGGTTTTTATAAATGTTTGGCTAAGGAATAGTGGGGATGAAAGTAGCCAGATCAAAAACTACAGGTACCTAGATAGATAAACGAAGAAGTTCGACTACTTGCATAGAAATTCAAAACAATTTTTTTTTTTTGATTTTTTGGGACAGGATTTGAGCTACGAAAAGCAAAACTTACATGCTTGATATGTTTTTATAAAGGTATAGTTAAGGAAGAGTGGAAACGATCCGATCCAGCTTCAAGTGGAAGTGAAGTGAAAGCTCAGAAACAATGGCAGGTCATGAGCTTATAAGTTGCTGTTCGAAAGAAAAACAACCGAGAGTTTCGTAGATTATTACAAAAGAGGATGAGGAAATGAGGGAGACGAACCGGAGCGAAGGGTAGCTTAGTTTAGAGTGATGGGATAGAATTATAAATGCAATGCACCACGTATTTATAACACAAATCGAGGCTTGTAGGGTTTCCTTATTTGTTTGGTCAAATTATGGTTTTGGTCTCTGTATTATGATTCAATTTACGATTTCATATCTATACATTTATTTGACATGATTTCATCCCTCTATTTTTACAATGTTATCATTTTTTCCGTATAACCACCATCAATATACAATCCATTGGTGGACTAATCTAGATTGAGTATCGAGAGACTCATTAAGGAGTAATTCTCTCAATTAGGGACAGAGTCGTGTATAAATTGGGAGGGACTCTTGTTTCTCTCAAATTTTTTGGTATAATAGCATTTGGGGCCATTTTAGTTTAAATATTAGTTATGTAATGTCTTTGCTCATCCTAATTTTTAGATTTAAATGATTGATTGACTCTTGTCCATCTCAATATTTGATCATAGCTCTGCCCTACTCTCAATCCAACTTAATCCATTCACAAAATTATAATTTGAACACTAGATTTATAATGTTAAGGTTTAATCTGAATATATAAAACTGTTAACTATTTCAGTTTAAATGTTAAAAGCATGTTTTTCTTAGAATCATCATTTTCAACCCAAGTTTTATATGATAGAAGTTTTTTATGAATGAAAATCAAATAAGCATTTTAATTAGAATAGTTGACTATTAATGATATTATAAAAAAAATCAAATTACATAGGGACTAAACTCCAATTTCAATAATATTTGAGATACCAAAACCAGAATTGATCATTTTCATAAAAAAAGTCAATGCACATGCATCATTTGGAACACCCTCTTTAATAATATTGCTAGAGTCACCGCTTCCTTCAAATCACAAACTTGCCAACCCACCGTTGGATCATATTGAGTAAAAAAGAGTAGAGATCTGATGTCAAGCTAATAAAAAATGTCAATGCAAACATGGTTCCATATACCATCTTGTGACAGCTCTTTCGGCTTTAACAATGAATGCTAAAGGGACGGGAGCCTTGGCTCACAGACGTTGTAGAGCCATCCGATCTTTGGTTTTGATGGATGGGTTTCGTCAACAAATGTATATCCCACGAGCCCACCTTGATGACAAAAGACTCCAACCCCATATGCTCTGTCACCGCATCACTTTCACTTCTATTTTATTATTATTACACTACCCGTCCAATAATGATAATAATGTAGTATAATAAACAAGCATCTTCGGACCAAACCCAAACAAGTGATTAACCTAATATTAAATTATAATCGTAACGCAACATAACGATTGTATCGTAATGATTTTAAAGATTATAATGAAAACACAATTGCAATTATAACTATAATTTAAAATATATTTTAAAAAAATCACGACTTAACATTCACAACAACAATATCCGTGCTGCATCTATAACCACATTTTAACACCATATTAATTAAACCACAGCCACCCACTAAATAAAATAATGAACTTTATTTAGGCCTTCTCTCCCAATAATATATATATATATTATAAGTAAAAGTACAACTTTGTACCTCATCATTGTATTAAGACCACATTGTCTGAAAAATCAACTAAATTAAAATTTGGTTAAACTATAATAAGGAAAAGCAGTGGAAACAAAACATATATACATTTGTTGATGAGTTGCCCATATCATCATACATTCATTAAGGTTCACTGGTCTGTTGTCTAGTGTCTACCATTGTTGTTGTTTTAGGTAACCACAAATGTAATGCAGCAAATAATTGTGTTGGATTTTTTTAACCCCATTTGTCTCTGGATGAAGCAACACATAAAAATTCAAACAACGTAACGAAATTACCCAAAAACCAAATCCTAAGACCTAACTAAAGTCTTGGACAAGAACAAAGTTAAGATTAAACTAAGAGGGAGGCAAATTGATTTACTTTGAAATGAGCAAGGTCTTAAAAAAGTAATTAAACTATAAAAATTAATGGAGTTAAAGGTGTGATTTTACTAATTTTAAAATTAAAAGATCTTAAAATGTAATTAAACCAGAAAAATGATGGGTCAAAGTTTAGTTTCATTAATTTTAACTGAAAATGTCTTAAACAATAATAAATTAAAAAAATTTACGAGAGGCAAAGACTTAATTGTAACGATTTTAAAATTATTAGTGGCCCAAAATATAATCAATCCATCAAGATTTGGGGCAATTACGCCTCTCACCTTATATGTGGTTTCTTCCTAGTTTTCGGGTTTGAGAATCTAAGAATACAACAATGTTAAAATATTTAATAGGAGCGTTTTATCGTTTTTATAGTCCTACACAGTTCGATGAAAATAATATTTGTTTAAACCGTTAAAACGGACAATTGATTTGAAGAAGAAAAAAACATGACAAAAAGGCAGACCATAACCCAACCCTAAGACCTACTCTCTATGCACATGAAATGGGAGAAAAGGTTGGACATGAGAAATGAAACGCGGTGACCCTCCATCCCACGAAAGTGAATACTTTTTAATTAAACCTGCCAATAAAGTCGCATTAAGTGATTCTTTAGGATTAATTAATGCAACAAATTACTTCTTTTTAAGAATTATTGGATGGCACCACCAAGGCTGCCACTCTAAGTGGAGATTATGCCTTGCTAAATGTGTGGGGTTTGTGCACTAAATTCGAAAACCTACACTCTTAGTTATTCTTTAAACAACATGATTAGTTGGAGAATACTTGACCGACAATGTCACAGCCACCTTCTCATTTAACTTGATAGCATCAAACAAGTATATTTATTAGGCCTCAAAGCATGTCATCACATACGAATGTAAAATTTTATGTTAAAAATACAGGCACTTTCTCTCGAGACATATCGAAATTGCATTAAAACAATAGATCGTTGTAATCGACTCATGTCGTCAAAGATTGATCATCATTTTCATCACCGAAGCATATGATTACTTATCCAGTTTAGAACGACTTGAGAATCAGATTCCACAATGAAACTTGCTTTTTCGACCTATCCCGCTTCCATAAATAAATCAAAAGTTGTTATAATTGCTATAAGTTTAACATATTCAGCTCTGAGATTAGGCCCGAGATCTGAAATTTAGGGTTGTAGAATTACATAATTTTAGGGGATACAAATTGTTAGAGTTATATAAAAATTTAGGGGAGTGGAATTATAAAATTTTAGAGAATGTAAACTTATATCATTGATAATAAATACATAAACTATATTAAAATTTAAAATCTTTAGAGGTGCTAATGTCCCCTAGCACTTCTCGATCCATCCTACACGTGATCTACAGTGTAGATCGATCGGAATCATCGAAGGTAACTTGTCCCTGGTAGCTTAGTGAACGTGGTTTCGATGTTTTCCTTCCAAAACTAGGAAAGGGATCGAGTTCCAATAAAAGATAAAGAACTGAAGGTTCATTACACGAGCACTTTGTGGACAAAATGAAGTGGGGTTTCTTTTTGTTTAAGGGTTTCAATGATGATCTTTGAAACTCAACCAAAGACCACATCTCCACCTCTTCTTTTTCCCTTTACTTTCTCCAATTTGATTCGTTAGTTTACTCACCAAAACACAAAAGTAATTACATATGTGAATTTGCATCTTATGTTTGTTTGTTTTTTTCTGAAATATATGTCATATAAACACACAAAAGAAAATATTAATTGGACCGGAACCTGAAATATAAGATTTCTTTGTGGTACATTTTTTCTATTTTTATAGTATATTTTTCATTTTACTGAAGATTAGATTTGACGTCCTCTCTTCCATTACTGTTTATTTACGGATTAGTTCTTTTATATCGATAGATACTCACCATCACCAAAGATAATTTGTGGTTCAGTTGTGATAGACAATTTTTTGAACGTGTTGTCATTGTTATATATATTTTTTTCTATGCTTGTGTTGATGATATTTATCCTTCATCGATGACAGTTGTGTTTGCTTGTGTAAATTATTTTTTTCAAGTTGTTTGGTTGGGTCGTAACTCTTTCTTTATATGGTCCTATTTTATTTTTAGACTATAGTTTGTGCACTTTAATGCTTTCCTGAGAATTACCTTTTGATGTAATTAGTCTACTCTAATTTTATTATACTCTTATTGTAACTTTATTGTTTTCCCTCTTTGTTCAATAAAATTAGTGGCCATTATTCGTTCAAAAAATTAAATATAAGATTTGCATTTCATGTATTAACAATGTATACGTTCATACGCAGTCGATTGATTTAATGAATAATTTAAAAAATTGTATGAACTTTTACAATAGAAATTGTTTTAATTGTGTTCGTTACACGTTGATAGAGTATAATTCAGTTGACACCGTTATAGGTGCAATATACATGAACAAGACGTGAGATTGAGTATTCTTTTTTAATGATCGTAAGGTGATTACAAAGTAGTATATGTTCTTACTTTTTCTTAAGTCTTTGATAACGCATACACACTTTGCAGACAAAGCTGCTTGAACACAGGTCTCCTAGAATGAACATTATTATTTTTTCCACTGGAATAACGTGTTTATATAAAACGATTGTGTTTGTTATACCATTTTCATATTTATTAGCCTTGCCATGGACTATATATCGATCATATTTTTAATGGTGTCTAAAATTATAATATACCAATCAAATCCTTTTATTTTCCTCATTGGTTGTTCAAAAGTTGGGTTGAGTATCAAATTCTACCTGTACTAATGGCAACCACCAGTCCAAAACCAAAAAGGGACTAATTCTTGATTCCTAAATGTCATTTTCTAAGACTGCTTGAAAGATTTCTTTTTTGTTTTAATGGCTCGCACATTCCGGCAGCTTAATGTATGTTATATTCAATCAACAAGGGAGAAGAAAAAGCACAATTATTCTCATTTTTTAAATTCCATAATTTTGCCAACATAAAAAAAGCATATATTACGGATCATATTAGTGAGGTAGAGTGCGAAAGTTCCTGCAGATTGTGGAGAAATGGTGGCATGTGATGTTGAGTGGGTTTGACCATCGAATGCTTTTCAATTTTTATATTTGCTTTTATTTTTTGTGCCACAACCTTTGGGTAGAAATGAAGATACTCCACCTGATTCTCAATGAGAATAACCAAGGCCCTATCATTTTGCTTTTTAACCCAATACTCCTGCCCTAGCTACCTACCATTAATCTTTGGATAAACTACATCAAATGTTACTTTTGTTTCGGTTTTTCTTATTTGGATCACTAAAATTTTAGGAGACACGCTTCGGTCACTTACGCTATCGATTTGTTACAATTTAGTCATTGAATCGTTAACTCTTGATATGTTGATGATGTGACATGTTAACATATATAATTAATTTCTATTTTGATCCTGAACTTTGGACAAGCGAATATTAATTTTGTTACTTCCTAATTAGTGTTGAGCATTTGATCGAGTCGAGTCAAAAAATTACGAGTTATTCGAGTTTACAAGTCTTATTTTACAATTCAAACTTTATTTGAAAATTTTTCGAATCGAGTCGAGTTGTCTAGTTTCTGTAAAAATTTAATTTTAATTATTTATAATGTTATAATACATATTTACTTTAATTTAAACGACTTTCGACATTCATATATGATATACATGTTTATTTCTTCATATTTTCACATGTGACATACATAATATATCAACCATAATTGACAGACTTGACTCGAACTTGGAAACTGATAAACTAATTACTAAAATTTAGAGTTATTCGAATTTCTATTTTATAACTCTAACTTTATTTGAATTTTTTTGAGTCGAGTCAAAACGAGTAGGGTTTTTTCGCCTCGAGTCGAATGATTCGGTTTTTTTTCCGTGTCGAGCCCTAATCCTAATTCGACCTGGATGATCTAGAGAATACAAGATGCCACATTGAGTCACTGAAGCGACTGACAATTTTTTCAAACTTGTATAACCCAAAAACCATCAGATCGTTACTTATTAAAGTAATTGTTCTTAATATATATTAGAATGTAGTGACTAATCATTTCCGCGTTGAACGTTGAAGGTTAATTGCTCGACTAGTGATTTGGATGTTGTGTTCATAGGCACTGTTAGAGTTGTGATCCAAATTCATCTAGGATTTGGTTTAAAGTAAGAATCTTACTTTTAATATATCTTGTTTACTTTACATTAATTAAAAGTAAGAAACCTATGTTGAGTAGAATTGTAACGACCTGGATTTCAGAATCTGGGGGTTGGTTTAACCTGAAGCGTGGGCTTCGCGTTTGGGCCGAGATGTTTGGACCCTTGGGAGCCTTAATGGGCTTGTTTATGGTTGTTGGGCTTGAGTTTTTGGTTTGGGGATGAGTTAGGAAGACAATGGGGGGTAATGAGGTAATTTCATGATTATTTTAAAGAGGAAAAGTTGAGCTTCTTTAATTCTCTGCAGAAAAGCAAGAGAATGAGCTCACCATGTCCCATTGTCTTCAACATCCATCCATTATCATCCCCAAACCCCATAAAAAAGAGAAAGGTTGAATCTTTGTGTTTGGAAGTATGAATTTCAGATTGGTTGTTGAGGGAAGATTAATCATCATTCAAGGATCTATCTATCAAGGTAAGAATGGTTGGTTTTGGTGGAGGTTGGAAAATAAGTGTTTGGTGGAGGTTGGAGAGGAAGAACGAGAATGGGGGATTTGACTCCATTTCTTATTGTAGAATTCTTCCTTTTTCATATCTTAAGTTTCCAACAATGTTGGAAACTCGTCCAATGAGCAAGGGAAGAAGAAATCTTGAAGCTTGGGCTAGGAGCTTCACTCTCAGCTGTAGGAGTAAGGTTAGTACACTACTAACTCCTTTGTATTCCTAGAAATCATAAGTTTGATTGACTTGTTGCTTGGTTGATATTTTGGTTGCTTGAATGCATGAGACCTCTTTAATGGCTAATCCTAAGATTGGTGTTAAAATGTCTTAAAATGGTAGGAAACCGCTTAAACTACCCCCGTAACTTTTAGGTTCATTTTGGGGTCTTAACTTTGGGTCTTGGGGGCATGAGATGTGATTTACGAACTCTAGAAAACGAATTATGGGTCTGAGTACCGATACGAGTTGAACGTTTATCGGTACCTAGTGTTTTTGTTGAGGAACATAGACAATTCTTGAAGGGCATATTGGTATGCCTAAGGTGGGTATCAGAATTCCAAAAGTGAAAAAGTGTACCGATACGCTTGTGAGCATATCGATACCGATGGGGTATCGGTACACGGCCCCCGTGTACTGGTACGGGGTTGATAGTTAAACCCCTACGTGTGTGAAGTTGAGCATCTGTACGTTTTGGATGGGTATCAGTACTTAGAGAGGCGGATCGGTACGCGTTGGTGGGTATTGATACCCATTAGGCAATCTGCCTGGAAAATGCATTTTGAGTTCGAGGGGCCTATAATTCAAGGACTAAGGCCCAATGAGCTTCTAATGTGGTAAAATCAATAGTAAAACTGAGGAACCAAGATTTAACCCTCATATACGAGCATAATGAATAATAACTTGGTAAATGTTGGGTGACTTGTTGTAATAGCAACCATAGGGATCCTTGGTGGATCATGTGATGTTACGTGCTAAGTAAGGGCACTTGTGTAGGTGAGTCACCTTGGTTGATAGGATCCGAATCCCAATGAAAGTGTTGCAACAAAATGAGATAAGATTCCAGATGTACGTTTTTGAGGCTATGTGACACAAGACTTCACTCCGAGTGTACGTTCCCGAGACTGTGTAACACCAGGCCTCACTCCAGGTTTATTGGTATGATGCATATGTTCTATATGAGAGTAATGCATCCCTTTTTGTTTGATATGTGTTTAGGCGGCTAGAGGTAGCACCTATATTATTATGTTTCCATGATATCATTTTTTAGCTGCATGATCTTATTTATGATTTCCATGAAGCATGGTTAAGTGGAAGTGTATCCATTGAGCTTCATTAGATCAACGTTCAGAATTGGTGTTTCTGTTTTCAGGTTAGTAGGTTGGCGTACAATGTCGGAGAACCATCAGAGTAGGACTTCAACATCGACCTGTGTCCAAGTACAATACTTAAATTGTTGGGCCATGTATTCATAGGACTATTGTTGTATTGTAACACTTATTTTTGTATTTTAAATTACGAGTCAAATGCTTTTAATTATGTATTTTAAATGAAGCTCTCGTGTAACGTTTTTAACTATTTATCTATGTTGAATATTTGAACTTAATGGATTTTATGAAAATGAATATGGTTTGGGTTAAACTAGGTTGGAAATTTTATGGTAACGGGTTGGGCTTGAGGCCCAAATGTGACATTCGGGTCGAGTGTGTGACTAGTCCTTTGGGGGTATGATGTTTAGTAGATATGGTGTATCGAAGGTGTCCGATTGAGGTTCAAGGTTCAATCTTTCCAGCCGATCTGATGGTACTATCGTTTCAAGAGTCTGATGCTATCCTTGAGATGAATTGGTTGTTTGAGCATGATGCGCATTTTGGTTGTAGCGCGAAGAGCCTCAAGCTTCATGGTTTGGATGAGGCCAAGTTGGTGGTGATCAAGGGTGAGAGAAATCCTTACCTTTCCAATGTAGTGTCGGCCTTGGCAGCACAAAGGACGATCCAACAATGTTGCGAGGCCTTCTCATCTCGCGTGGTTGACACAAGTATTGAGAGTCTGACGCTTGAGAGTCTTCAAACTATTAGAGAGTTTGTCGATGTGTTTCTAGAAGAGTTGCTCGAACTACCTCAAGATCGTGAGCTAGAATTTCAGATAGACGTGATGCCAAGTATGGCACTAGTGTCTATTGCTTCGTATCGCATGGCACCCATGGAGTTGAGAGTTCTAAAGAATCAGATTCAAGAGTTTTTGGAAAGAGGATTCATCTAACCAAGCATACTACCTTGGGATGCACCAGTCTTGTTTGTCAAGAAGAAGGATGGTTCATTGAGGATGTGCATTGACTACCGCCAGCTCAATAAGGTAACAGTGAAGAACTGTTATCCCCTCCCAAGGATATATCACATGTTTGACCAGTTGAGAGGTACCCGTGTGTTCTCAAAGATTGACTTGAGGTCGGGTTACTACCAGTTGAAGGCAGCAGAAGAGGATGTTCAGAAAACCGCTTTCAGGACGCGGTATGGGCATTATGAGTTCTTGGTAATGCCTTTCAGGCTTACCAATGCACTTGCAACTTTTATGGTCCCGATGAACCGAATCTTTCAACCCTACCTAGATCAGTTTTTTTTTTGTTTTCATTGATGTCTTCAGACCTTGAGGGAAAGACAACTTTTTGCCAAATTCAGTAAATGTGAGTTTTGGCTATCTGAGGTGACGCTTTTGGGCCACATTGTTGCAACAGACGAGATCCGTGATGATCCACAAAGATTCAGGCTATAGTAGAGTAGAAGCCACCTAGGAATATCGTGGAGGTCCGTAGTTTCCTTGGACTTGCGACGGGCGGCACCTATGGCCAAGTTGTTGCAGAAATGAGTTTTGTTTGAGTGGAACGAGAGAAGACAATAAAGCTTTGAGTAGTTGAAGGCTTATCTGACAGAGGCTACGTTTTTTATGCAAATCGAGCCGAGAGAGGATTATGTTGTATTCACTGATGCTTCATTGAATAGGCTTTGTTTTTTTCTCATGGAAGAGGGTAAAGTGGTTGCTTACGCCTTGAGACAACTTAAGCCCCATGAGTAAAATTATCTTATGCACGATTTGGAGCTCGTCGTAGTTATCTTCGCGTTGAAGATTTAGAGGCATTATTTGTATAGGGAAAAGTGCTATATCTACACCGATCATAAGAGTTTAATGAACCCTACTCTCTCAAATAACCAACCTCACTCATCACCAACGAAGCTCTGATAAGCCACTCACTGTCATTCATTTCACACACCATCACCACTATCTTGACCGCTGTCGACCCGCGAGCGAACCCCCAACCTTTGGCACTTTCCCATCAACCACTGTTTGTGAGTCTTCAAAAGAGAAGACGTTCGAAATCCTTCAAGTTTCTTTTGCGCCACTGTTCGACGTTGTTCTCTGTTCCGTTGCTCACATCACTGCTTTGTTCTCTATTTATGTTTGGTTAAGCCACTTTTAGCCTCTGCATTTTCGAATAAATCCTTTGTGGGTTGTGTTGTGACTTTTGAATCTTCGCGTTCTCGTCGTGGTTGTGTTTGCGCCGCCGAGCACACCTAGGATCTGTCGTCGTCATTCGCAACATTGACCATCATAATTGGCCTTGTTGCTGTCACCAAAATATGGTATAAAACCTAATCAGAGTCTACATAATTCCTTGTTGGGCTATCCGTGATCAAACCGAGATGTTAGGCTTGATGTGTGGGTGAATATGGTTTGGGTTAGCCTAAACTGTGGCCCAATTGTGAGTAATCTATCTTGAGAGCCCAAATTGATGAGTATGAACCCAACCAAACCTGTAAATCGAACCGGTAATGAACCATGACCCAAACTAGACTAGTGAATCGGATCGAATCGGCAGAACCAACCCGAATCGGATTTGACCCTAAACCAAATTTGACCCATTAACCGATCCGATAGTAGACCAAATCAAACTCTTTGACCGTTGACCTTGAATAGTTGACAATTTGACCTTGACCGTAAAGGTTGACTTTGACCGCTTGACTTTAAATTTGACCAGGTTCGACTTTGACCAGAGTTGA
The DNA here is from genome assembly GCA_030270665.1 of Hibiscus trionum. NCBI lineage: Eukaryota > Viridiplantae > Streptophyta > Magnoliopsida > Malvales > Malvaceae > Hibiscus > Hibiscus trionum. The sequence continues at coordinate 11,489,538 of BSYR01000027.1, read as the reverse complement.
CTTTTTTGGACAACTTTCATTTTGACCTTTTTCGCCGTCCTAAATCTGAATTCGCTACACATTTTTGTCAAATTTGATCTCGAAAGTCTCATTTTTCTATTTACAATTGTTATACTTAGTAATTTCAAAAGAACTGAATATTGATTTGATCTGAGTTATTCTCATGTTCAAGTGATTACGTCTCTAAGGCTGATGAGTTATCTCCCACTGTTCAGTCTAACTGTGCACGTTCTTCGAGAAATACAGATGAGTATTCATTCAGATTAGTATTTGTTTTTAGTTGGTAGCTTAATGATAGCGTCAGATGCTAATAAATAGTTTTACCTCGTAGGTTCTGATTCAGTTAGACCAAGTGATAGGTCTGAATGCGAGAGGCATCCGTTTCAACGATAGAGCTATTGACCGCTTATGGTGTGTTTCTTCTGGTGCTATAAATAAATAATTTTTTTTGCCTGTTTCATACTATGCTACATACTTGTGTGAAATGAGATTTTTATATCTTGCGTGAATTGTTCTATGTTACGATTTGAGATATCATGCATAGCGTATCGAACTATATTTTAACTAAAAATTAGATTTATCGAATTGTGAAATATCAGATTTACTGAATTGTGAAAGATTTGAGTTACATAATTGAGTAACTTGAATTTTAATACTTCGAGTTTGCATTATGATTTAGATTTTTAAAATCAGAATCATATCATTGTGTGTACATGTGTTGGGAATTATACGGGGAAGTTTAGTGGTTTCACCCTTCAGATTGATCCACTGCAGATGGTGACGACGTAGAGAGTGGTTATGGGAACCTTACTCTTCAGATGATTTAACTAAATTAGGTATTGTGTTGGGCATGTACATCGGACATCATATCATTACGATTTGGATTTAATGTGTTTTCAAAAGTATTTATCAAAAACACAATAATATTGTTATGTTTTTTGGTTGCTTTCACTTTGTAGACAAACTAAGCTCTTTAACTTACTCTCCATTAGTTTCTCTTTCAGATATACTCAGAATCTTAGGCGACTCGGTACTTGGAGCATCTCGCGTTTAACTCGGATATTTTATCACCAGTTTGAACTATTTTAATTAGACACTCAGATTATTATTTAATGTTTTGGGACATTTATGTAATTCAGGCTTTGAGACTTTGTATTTTGAGACTATGTTCAGCATGCATTGTGAGTTTTATTTCATATGATTTTATTAAATAATCAGAATATGTTATAACGTTTCAGTTTCATAAGCAATTGTGGTATTTTGCGGTAATTATTGTTATTTAATTATTATTATTATTATTATAAATTATTTAAACCTAAAATCTATTACTTGAGGGGAAATTTTTCAACGATGACTTCCTAAATTTAACAATTTTCTTATAAGCCGTTTTTAGGGGGTTACACCCTCAATGACATACGACACATACCAAATTCGAAGAAGAATCTTATTTCTCTAAGTACCCTTGACTCAAAGGGGTATATGTACTCTGCTGAAGGTGGAGTTCTAAAGGTTAGCAGAGGTTCCTTTGTCAAGATGAAATGTTAGAAGAAGATTGAAAACTGTATGTTTTGTAGGTTCCACTGTCGTAGGTGATGCTATTGTTACCTTTTCTGTGTTAGAGGATATACATGCAAGACGAAAGTCATCAGCTTATATTAAGACAGTCTTTTGTGAAGATGCAAGCAAACAAGTGTTTGTTGTACAAGAGCATATGGAATTAACACACCAAAACATTACACGGATCCTAGTAAGAGTTTCTAATTGTAAAAGGTATGTTCATGGTAAATTGGTATTTCAGAAGAAAGAAAAGACTCTGAGAGTCAGAACCTAGAGACATAACAAAACTAGTGGCAAAAGGCTATAGTGCGATGCTAGACATTAACTTCACAAATTTATTATAGTCCGATGTAGGAATTACGATTATTACACATCCTATAGTCAAGTTTGAGCAATACTTGAACTTGGTCAAGTCTCATTATTGAAGATCACCCCTTGAAAGGATTTTATGGAAAAGATTTTTGACCCAAATTCTATTAGGATTTGGTTTAAAGTAAAAATCTTACTTTCATTAGATCTTGTTTACTTACATTAATTAAAATTAGGAAACCTATGTTGAGTATAATTACTTTATGCAAGTTTCCTTTGTAAGCAAACAACTTATCACTATAAATACATACTAGGGATTAGAGTTTCAGACACAAAATTAGATACAAGTAGAATATTCTATAGAGCGTTAAGACGCAAACTGCTTGTAATTTTTTTGTTATAGTTAAAGTTCTCATCCACTGTCTTTGGTTTTTCTCTTTTTGTCTTTTCACATAAATCTCGATGTTCTTTATTTTCTTATTTTTTTTGTGAACACCATCTTCTTTGTTTGTCATTATCGTTCGTCATTGGTATATTCTCGGTATAACAAACTATATATATCCAAAACCCAATGTAACAAACAATATATATCTTTGCAACTATTACATTTATGTTACGAAGATGAATATTGTAGAGATGTTTGGCTTATGAAAAAAAAAATTGAAGACTCAGCGCTAGTGCTTCAGCACTTGTTAGGAAATGTGCGGAAAAATAAAAAAGCGAGATAAACAAAAAACAAAACACGCAAGAGACCAGATTTAATATGGTTCGACCTTGCCTACCTTCACGGATGTGAGAAACGAATAGGCCACTATCAACATAGAGAACTTGAAGAATGCAAATACATGATATCCCATGTAGTCAATAACCTGCAATATATATATATCATAAAACCTAACGTATCAAACTTTATTACCAATTTGAATTTATGTCAATATCTAACAAATCTCTCCATTGACACAAATTCCGTCTGAGGATTGGTCTTCAAATCTTCAACAACTTCAATTCTTAAATAATATCTGTTGAAACACCATTGGAACAATTGAGAATTACCCCCACTACAAATGAAAACTAATCAGATCAAAACTTCTCTTGCATGTCTCCAATATCACTAACAAAATCGCAACAATAATTTCCTTCAAACTGCGCAACTCTAACCATAACTCTGATACCACTTGTTAGGAATTTATATGCGAAAAAATAACAAAGCAAGATCAACAAAGAAACAAGACAAGTGAGAGACGAGATTTAACATGGTTCAGCCTTAACTACCTCTATTGATGAGAGAAACGAATAATCCACTATCAACATAGAGAACATGAATTGTACAAATACATGATATCCTATGTGGTCAATAACTCAATATATATATACCCCAAAACCCAAAGTATCCCAAACACTTTTCCCAATGTCCCTACAATACCCATCACTGCAACGAAAGAACAATAATTGTAGAGATCCTAAAAGTGATTACATCTCTCTAGAATAATTCTCTCTCGTAATTCTAAAGGTTAAGACCAACTTTATATTTATAGAGCTAAATATTTAACCATCAAGAAATTTTACCCCATAAGAATTCATGCTTAATATAAATATAGAGGCCTAAAATGGTAGACACCGAACAAGGAAGGTAGAGAAGAGGACCAAGGTGGTTGGTGGCGGTTTCAGACGATTCACCATGGTAGATTTGGGCATAGAGCTGCAGTTGGTATGGTAATCGTTGATGGTGGTCAGAATAAGGAGGAATGAAGAATATAGTAAAGTGGGAGAGGGGGATTACCCATTTGTTCTCTTTATCTCGTTCTCTCTCTTCCCCCTTCATTCTCGATCTCCTAGGTATTTATAACCCCAAGTAATGTTGTTGATGGGATGATGTGAGGCCTAACGTCATGGTGGCTATTGATGAAATGATAGAGTAGGCTCGACTGTCGAATAATAGACTGAACTTTTGGGTTAAGTAGACTTGATAATTGTCACGTCAAGGCTCGATAACCAAGCATGGAGAATGATCCGGAGAATGGGAGCTCCGGAGTCCATGATGCCTTACATGTTGAAGAGTGGTGTGTAGAATAAGAGCTTTAGAGAAGCTGCGGCAGATACTTACGAATTCCGAAGGCTTTCAAATTTCAGGGTAGACCTTAAATTCGAAGATGTGCTTTCGAAGGAGGCAGATACTATAAAGCTTATCAAGAGTATAAATAGAAACATTTAGATATTAAATAAACCTAATTATCAAGTATTCTTCCATCACTAGAATTATAATAAAATTCAACTTTATCATGAACTTGAATTTATGTAAATATCTAATAGGCACTATGCCTTCTAAAATAAAATAACATGTCGATGGGATCTCAACCATATGATTAGGGGTCCTATATATCCTCAAAGAAACATTCACACTATGATATTAACTATTAAGACATCATGAACATGATGTTAAGACCTCATAGATAATCTATAAAACCTTTACGCATGATGTTAAAACCTTCAAGCCATGACTTTCAGGAGTGATGAAATTTATTTTTTAGGATGAAATACCACAATAATAGAGGACATTATATTCACAATGAAGAATTCTCTAGAAGGAGTTTAGAGAGAGTGGGAGAATTTTGGAAACTAGAATGAAAGAATTGAAACATAGAAAATAATGGATTTTTGAGGAAATAAAATCATTTTATAAATTGAAAAAAATCCAAAAGAATGGATTTTGCATCCATTGGAAGTAATATTGATGAATAAAGAGATTTAAGAATACAAAGTTTTGAGTTTTGAGAAAAGAGATGGAGTTAGAGTAAAGTTGAAATCTAAACAAAATGAAGAGGGAACTCCGACCAAAGAATGTGATCGGAGAGGTGGTGGTGAGGGAACGAAGGATTGTGGTGGTGTCGGGTGTTTAGGGGTTTGGTTGAGAGATCTTAGAAATTTTATGGGGTCAGATTATAAATTAATTCTTTTTGTTAATAATGTAAGCATAAATCGAGCAAAAATGTAGCGGAAAGATAAAAAATAAATACCTCTAGCCATTATAAAAAACCATATGACAAATTGAGATGTGGTTGCACCGCCGTCGAGCACGTCAAATCACCGTTGAACACTTGAAACAACCGTAGCAACGCCTCGAACCATCTTCTAAGCACTCAAAACTCACTTAGATAGAATATGTGATTCTTGTATTTGATGCTTAGGGACCTTAGGCTAATGGGGTATTTATAGTGATGGTACCCCATCAAAACCAACAATAATTACCCGTTAATGCCCCTTAACTCCCATATTTGAAACGGTAAAACCAACCCACGAACCATCTTAATCTCAACGTAAGTGAGATTGAGAGAGTGAAATGAAAAGTGGGAATGACCCACGAACCACAAAATTGTTATATATTCTCCCACTTAGTTTGTATTTCCCATGGATACTTTAAGAGAAAACATAATGCACGAATCATGGCGGCATTTCCCCTTAGATTTGAGTAGTATCTTCCATGTTTTACAATACATCAAGTCTCAACACATTAGCCTAAATACTTAATGAATAAACCCAATGTTTATTCTAGGTCCAAAATTTAGTGATATTTCTTGAAACAGTAAACTTGATGTGTACACAACATATATGAGAAATATCAAACTTTATTAGAGTTTCAACAGAATTGTTCTTACAACAAAAATTTACAAAGTGGGAACAAGTCCCATAGTGACAACATGATCCTTATATTTATGTGGTGGCATTCCCTTAGTCAAAGGATCAACTAACACTTGCTCAGTGTTAATGTGCTTAATGACCACTTTCTTTTCCTTAACATGTTCCCTTATGGATAGATACTTAATTTCGATGTGTTTACTTCGACTTCCACTTTTGTTGTTCTTAGTCATAAAGATAACATTTAAATTGTCATAATATATCCTGAATGGCCTAAAAATAGAATCCACAACTCTAAGCCCAGAAATGAAACTCTTTAACCATACTCCATGTGAGGTAGCTTCAAAACATGAAACGAACTCAGCCTCCATAATGGAATTGTCAGTTAATATCTTCTTGACACTCCTCCAAGATATAACTCTGCTGGCAAATATAAATATGTAGCCTGATGTTTATTTACGTGAATCAACACAACTAACAAAGTCTTAATCGGAGTAGCCAATCACCTCCAAATGGTCAGATCGTTTGTACGTAAACATGTATTCCTTTGTCCCTTTGAGATATCTCAAAACATTCTTTACAGCTTTCCAGTGGTCCATACTCGGATTACTTTGATATCTTCCCAACATCCCAACGGAAAATGGAATACAAACTTGAGCACACATCAGGCTTTCAACAGCAAAAGCATACAAAATATTTTTCATTTGCTCCCTCTCAAATTCGTTTTTCGGGTATTGATTCAGATTGAATTTATCACCCTTCACGATAGGAGCAACACTAGGTGAACAATCTTTTATCTGAAACCTTTCTAAAAGTTGTTGATATAGGTTTCTTGAGATAGACCTAAGACACCTTTATGTCTATCACGATGAATATTAATACCAATGACATAAGATGCATCACCCATATCTTTCATATCAAAATTCTTAGAAAGGAATTGTTTCACCTCATGTAGCATACCACTGTCATTTTTTGCAAGTAAAATGTCATCCACATATAAAATAAGTAAACAAATTTTACTCTCACTGACCTTCTAGTATATACATTGACCCATGGTATTCTCAACAAAATCAAATGAAGAGATAACTTCATGGAATTTCAAATACCACTGACGGGAGGCTTGTTTCAATCCATATATAGATTTCTTTAACCTACAAACCAAATTTTTACCATCACTAGAGGAAAATCCTTCAGGTTTTTTAATGTATACCTCTTCCTCTAAGTCATCATTAAAAAGGCAATTTTCAAATCCATTTGTTGTAACTCAAGGTCAAATTGAGCTACTAATGCTAACACAATGCGTAAGGAATCTTTCTTAGATACTGGACTAAAAGTCTCAGAATAATCAATTCCTTATCGCTGAGTGAATCCTTTAGCAACAAGTCTATCTTATCTTTCTATGTTGCCTTTTGAGTCTCTTTTTGTTTTGAAGACCCATTTACATCCAATGGCTTTTGCACCATCAGGCAACGGTACAAGATCCCAAACTTCTTTACTTTTTATAGAATTCATCTCATCCTTCATAGCATCATACCATAATTTTGATTCATTGTAGCTCATGGCTTGTGAAAATGACTAGGGATCATTTTCAGCTCCAATATTATAGTCAGATTCTTGTAAACACAAAATAATCACTAGAAATTGCTGATTTTCTTTCTCTAGCAGATCACCTTAATGTTGAACCAACATTTTCTTGTAGATCGTGTTGTTCAACTGGTTGTTCAATAACTTTTGTATTTTCTTGATCTGCTGGAGTGTTTTCAACAGGTTGTGGAACTTCATTGATTGGTTGTTCAACACCGATTGAGTTTGAGGGGTGTTATATATGATAACCAATCTCTCACTTGAAGTGGATGGTTAATATACGTGTATTGAATCCCGAGATAAATCACTCCCACTGATTGAGTCATTCTCAAGAAATCTTGCATTTCTTGATTCCACAATTCTAGTGTTGTTAGATGGAAAATAGAATCTGTAACCTTTGAACTTTTCAGCATATCCAATGAAATACCCACTAATGGTCCTTGGGTCCAGTTTCTTCTCTTGTGGGTTATAAATTCTCACTTCAGACGGGCATTCTCACACGTGTATATGTTGCAAACTCGGCTTCCAAGCTTTGAATAACTCAAAAGGCGTCTTTGGGACAGCCTTGGTTGGAACTCGGTTTAATATATACATAGCTGTCTTAAGAGCTTCAACCCATAAAGACTTAGGTAGCTTAGAGCTACTAAGCATACTTCTCACCATATCCATTAAAGTTCGGTTTCTTCTTTCCGCAACACCATTTTGATCAGGTGAGCTTGGCATGGTGTGTTGGGCAACTATATTGTTGTCTTGAAGAAACTTCGCAAATGGACCAGGTGCTTGTCCATCTTCAGTGTATCTACCATAATACTTACCACCTCTATCGGTTCTCACAATTTTTTATTTGCTTACCACATTGTTTCTCTACTTCAACCTTGAAAACCTTAAAGGCTTCTAATGCTTCACTTTTATGATGAAGCATGTAGAGATACATGAACCGTGAGTAATCATCTATGGAAGTGATGAAGTATTTTTGACACTGCACACCCATATCTAGGCAGCAGATATCCGAATGGATGATTTCTAATATGGTCGAACTCCTCTTGATACCTTTCTTTGACTTGTTAATCTGCTTGCCCTTAATGCAGTCTACACAAGTATCAAAGTCAGTAAAATCTAAGGTATTGATTGTCCCATCATTTACTAATCTTTTAATCCTTTCACCGGAGATGTGTCGTAATCTCCAGTGCCATAAAGTAGATGAATCTTCATTTATAACACAACGCATAGTACCAGTTTGAATGTGCATAACATTATGAGTGACATTATTTTGTAAATCAACAGAGTAAAGACCATCACTTAAAATATCATTTCCAACAATTTCAAATTTATAAAATAAACTGAATCTAATGTTTGAAAAATTAAAACAATACCCAAGGGTGCAAGTCTTGAAATGGAAATTAAATTTCTAGAAAAACTAGGAATATAAAAAGTTTTTTTTCTAAAATTAAAACAAAAGTCACTACTAAGCACTAATTCATAGGTCTCAATAGCTTCCACATGCGACTGAATCTTGTTTCCTGAATAGATGTGTCGCTCATCTCCTACTGGTTCACTTAGGTTTTTTAATCATTGTAAGGAATTTGAGACATGGATTGTAGAACCAAAATCAATCAGCCATGTGTTATAATTAACATCAACCATATTTGACTCAAAGCAAACAAGTGAGGTTGGTTTACCTTTCTTTTCAAGCCACCCCTTATGCTTGACACAATCTTTTTTCATGTGTCCTTTCTTTTTACAGAAGAAACATGTGAACTCTTTCTGTATGTTAGCTTGGGGTTGCATTTTAGCCTTCCCCTTTTGCTTGGCTTGGACTGACATCTTTTCTTGAGTAACCGTCAGCACACTCTCACTCATTTCTAGTATGAGCCTACCCTCTTCTTGATCAAACATGGTCAAAAGTTCATCAATATACCATTTATCTTTATGTGTATTATAAGAGATCTTAAATGACCCATATTGAGGAGGAAGGGTGTTCAATATATACTGCACCATGAAAGATTCAGACATTTCAACCTCAAGTGCCTTAAGTTGAGCTGCCGAATCTCGCATCTTATTGATGTGATCACGCACACCTTTCACTGTAGTGAGCTTCAATGATGTGAACTTCAATAATTAGGGTGCTAGCTAATGACTTTTGAGAAGTTTATTAATAGCTCTTTGACATTCTCATAATGCTCAATCGAGCCACGAACATCAGCAGGAACCTTGCTCTTAATGAACATAATACTTAAGCGATTGGATCGCTCTCATTTTTCATATAGAGCAAGATCAGCCTGATTGTTGGTGTCAGTGATATGTGGCTCAGATTTTCTTATGGCATAGTCAATATCCATACACCCCAAATGAAGAAGAATACCCTCCTTCCAAAACTTAAAGTTCTCACTGGTTAATTCAAAGATATCTATTTTATTATCAGACATATTCATATGTTGTAATGCTGCAAAATAAATTGACATACATGCTTAATATAAATTTAAAGCAAACATAAGTCATAATTTACCAATTCAAACTATGTAAATAATGAATCTAGTGACATAAAAATTGCATGTGGGCTAAATTTTTAATTTGATCAGATTTATTTTATGATAGAATTATTTTCTATCCCTTACATAAAAATTATTAAATTTATTTTCATAACTCTTGTTGGTAATTATAAAAACTCATCTAATAATTTTTAGGGTAAACTACATAAATGACCATTATACTATTGGAAAAGTCGCGATTTGACCACCTTACTTTTTTTCGAAGCAATTAAACCACCATACTATTAAATCGGGTGCAATGTGACCACCCGCCGTTAGAGGTTAACGGTAGGGTGACGTGGCAGTTAAAAAATTAAGGGTATAATTACACATTTGGTCCTTACTATTTACACATTCTTTCAATTTAGTCCTAATTTTGAACTAATAAAATAAATTAATTAGGTAGTGACACGTGTCAATACCTTATTTGAGGAATTTAATTATTTATATTTGATTAATAAATTATTTTCCTCCTCCAATCAGGTGGTGACACGTGTCACCACCTATTTAGAGGAGAAAAATAAAATCCACAAAATTGCTCTAACTAGGAATTGAACCTAGGTTTAGCAGGTTTAAAGGCAATGCCTTAACCATTGCACCAAACACATGTTTGTGCTAGAAATCACCAATTGTATTATATGTCTTATTGTTTGTTACCATTCAAACTCATCTTCTTCCTCATCACTTTTGTCCTGCTTCAGTCTTCCCATGTTTTCTCTTCTTCATCCTCCATAAACTATACTGAAGCTCTTTCGAATATGAAGTTTTTTCCTCATTCGAATTTATGGGTTTTGTTGGAATCCCAGAAAAAGATTACATTTCCTTGCTAGATCATAATGATATTAGTTAGATGGGCTGTCTGTGGTTGCATTATTTTCCATTTGATTGGAAAAGATTATTTGGCTTTTATCTTGCTCTGAATTATAGAATCAAGTTCTCTTTTTTGTTTGGTTAACTTTACTGGTTGGAAAGGATAACTGTGGAGCTGAAAGCGTTGTGTTTCCATCACTATGAACTCAGCCGTTTCACATAAAGTACCAGTTGATTCATAAGTTTCTTTGTTTCATTTCTATTATGTGTTTCCCTTTCAGTTCCAGTTACCAGTTGATTCATTTTCCTGTAGAAAATGATTGGAGCTGGGAAGATAAAGCAATACTCAAACATCCTTGAGAAGCCTCTCAGCAAGGGCAAACAAGAGGTTCCCTAACTCTCTATGCTTTGCTTCTGCTTCTGCTTATGTAGAGTTTGAATGGTAACAAACAATAAGATATATAATACAATTAGTGATTTTTAGCACAAACATGTGCTTGGTGTAGTGGTTAAGCTATTGCCTTTAAACCTGCTAAACCCAGGTTCAATTCTTAACTAGAGCATGTTTGGGGATTTTATTTTTCTCAAATAAGAAATAATTAAATTCCTCAAATAAGGTATTGACACGTGTCACTACCTAATTAATTTATTTTATTAGTTCAAAATTAGGACTAAATTGAAAGAATGTGTAAATAGTAAGGACCAAATGTGTAATTATACCCTTAATTTTTTAACTGCCACGTCACCCTACCGTTAACCTCTAACGGCGGGTGGTCACATTGCACCCAATTTAATAGTATGGTGGTTTAATTGCTTCGAAAAAAAGTAAGGTGGTCAAATCGCGACTTTTCTAATAGTATGGTGATCATTTATGTAGTTTACCCTAATTTTTACCTTAATAAGTAATATAATTAGATTTAATATCTAAGCTTTCCTTATGTGATTTCTAACCTTATTAATTTTATTTAACTAAAGATGATGTGGATAGTATTTAACTAAATAAAATTATGAAAATCACTTAGCTATATATTAACCCTAATCTTTATTCAAAGTTGTTGCTAATTCATTATACAACATTTTATGTCTAGTCCTTATGAGATCCTTACCGTGATTTTATTTAATTAAAGTTAATGTGGCTAATTCTCTAATTAAATAAATTATTCGGATCCCTAGACATATATTCTATAATTTTATTGCTTAATACTTTATGCAATAAGTCTTAAAGTTTTATGTATCTAATTTTATGTATATAACTAGTTATTGGATTTATTTTTCAAAAAAAAAAACTAGTTACTAGATAAGTTATATAGCATCTCTTAATTTAGGCACATACAAAATTATTTCTAAAATTTATTTTTAATAAAATTATTAATAAATTTTAGAAAATAATTTAATAAAATCTAACGATTTTGAAACAAATGTCTGCAACATAACTTTTCTCAAAATTTTAGGATTTAAAAATCAACATGACATTTTAATTTTGTGAAACATACAAACTTTAAAACGACATGGCAGAGATTTAACCATGCCCGGATACCACATGTAAGCATAAATCGAGCAAAAATGTAGCGGAAAGATCGAAAATAAATACCTCCAACCATTGTCAAAAACCGTAAGCCAAATTGAGATGTGGTTGCACTTACACCTCCGTCGAGCACGTCGAACAACTGTTGAACACTTAAAACTACCGTAACAACGCCTCAAACCACCGTCGAATATAACGAATTCGACTATGCAAAACTAAAATCGCCAAGGATTTTCTAAGCACTCAAAACTTACTTAGATGGAGTGTGATTCTTGTATTTGATGCTTAAGAATCTTAGGCTAATGGGGTATTTATAGTGATGGTTTCCTATGAAAACCAACACTAATTACCCGTTAATACCCCCTAACTCCCATATTTGGAGCGGCAAAACCAAACCAGTGAGATTGAGAGTGAAATGAAACGTGGGAATGACCCACGAACCACAAAACTGTTATGCAAACAATGTAACATGAAATAATGGTTAAATGATCAAATCGTCGCAAATCGATATGAAAATAAGAAAAAATCCAAACAAAAGTGACATTCAGTGTAGTTTACCCTTGACCTTTTTGTCTAACAAAATGCCACCAGACAGCCATATGCAGGAGATGTCCCTAGAGCCTTGTCTCAGATGCTTCAGTTTTACGTGTTAAACACATGGCTTCGGCTGTTTAGAACAGATTCTTCCTACATGGAGAGAGATATGCGGATAGATCTCAATAACAGTTTGATAGAAGTTACAACGCCATTTATATATTATAATCACAAAGCCAAGAAAAAGTCTATGAATGATGCATGTACAATCCGCATGCAGGAATAGCGTTTTCAGCGGTATATTCCGCATGCAAAACTTATTTCTTGTATGAGTTGGACTTTACTTAAAAAAAATCTCCTTCCAAAATAATAACCAGTTGGTTTAACAAGATGAGGTGCTAGACCCCAAGCAAGATCAGGAGTTTGAATCTCGACGTTACGAATAAGGAAAACTGGGTTGAGAGTCACCCCTTAAGCAAAATTTAATATGAATTAGTAGACCAATGAATCAGATAACAATAATTATAAAAATACTCTAGTAAAAGAAAACAAATTAGGGACCAACCAAGAATGTAAATAAGAAAGAATTAAGCATAGTATCAAACTCCAAATAAAATAATTAAATGCCACAAGCTAACCCTACCAATCCCTTACTTTTTAAGTTGTTTATTCAGGTGATGATATAGGCTATATGCCCAATTAAACAACTTCATCTCCCACTACCAATTACAACTAAAATCAACAACTTTTGCGCAAACAAAAAACCAAAGCTACCAACTCTTCATAACCATATGAAATTCATGATTTCATAATTTTAAACGACATTAGTGGTACAGAGCGGTTGTGGTAATTACCTGTCCTACTCCTCCCCGCCCACCATTTGAAATTATCGCTGTACCCTTATACATGTATAACGATTAGAGATAAGCGTAGAATATTGCATACTTTTAATATGTTTTATTCTTTATTTTGTTGATATATATACTCCTAAATTATTTCTTTTGGGCTTTGCTTTGGTAGGAGCTTTATTGGACTATGTCAGCTCAAAACCAACAATTGAAGGCAGAACCTAAATTTTCACTGGATGTTATGGCATGAGTCGTGGGCACGACCTGAAGCACGTTGCAGTCCGAGTCTGATGCAGCATAATTTGGTGTATAGTCATCAGCTTCTAGAAGGTTGATCAGCATTATCTTGAAGTCAAACTCGGAATTATCTTGAAGATAAGTGCATGGAAGATAAATATGAGGTTATCCAGAAGATAAAGCATAATTCAACCGGAGCCACATGATTTGAATTTATTATCTTTGTCTTTTGTGATAAACATTTAGATTTAATTTTAGGTTTTTAGTTTGAATATTTTAGCTTTATCTTTTATTAGGATTTTTTATTTTACCTTGTTAGAATTCTCAGGTATAAATACCCCTTAGGTTTAACCTTTAGAATTCAGTTTGGAATTTGTATTTTCCCTTGGTGAATTCTATAGCAGCCATTTCTTTTTCATCTTTTGCGTTATTTTATTTTTTTATTTTTTCATACCAAATGCTAAGCATGATCCAATCCATGCTTAGCTAAGTTTTCACTTAGCCTAAAGCTTTGCGATGACTCAATTCTAATAGTGAGAATTGAGTTGCACTTCAAAACTTCGAAAAGTATTCTTCAATTCTCTAGAAACAAGGAGTGGAAATCAGCCATTCCTTTAAAAGTTACTACATCTTCAACTCAAAAAGAGCTCGTTGCTTTGAAAGATGTTTTGACTAACAGTTTGAGAGATAGATCGGTTGGTCGTAATTCGTCTTCCTATGAACAAACTTAGCTGCGGTCTGCTAAGGGAAATCAAGATCGAGTTTGATTCTCTACGAGACACCATAAATCGAGTTGGGCTCTTCTTGTATTCAAAATAGCTTGGTGCTAACGGCGATAGACGTGGTTAGAACCAACAAGGGTCATATTTCGGAGATAGACATGGAAATCTCGATTAACATGAGAGAAGAGTTAGCTGCAGGGGTTGGGCCCTATTGACTGTAACCAAAGCACTATCCAAAAGGGAAAATTATTTCGATGAACGATCGAAATTGCGGCTAACAAAGCCTATGGCTAAACCATCATCATTGAATTCTTTCTTTTATAATATACTGCTTTCAATTACACTTCATTTTTTATCTCTGAAATCCCCCTTTTACTTTTTGCAGATCACTCAAGTCAAGAAATGAAGTCGTTAGTTTTCAATCAATGCGCCACAACAACCACATCTTGACGTCCGCCCAAGTTATATAAAATTGGGCATGCAGCCAAGAGGAACTAAGGCCTTCCATTCCCGGAACTATCACCACCCAAAAGCAAGAACAATACTTAAGCTCTAACCCAAGACGATCATCCCTACCACCGTCACACCACCGTCTCCGACCCCTGATCATTTTGATCATCAACAATTGGTGTGGTGAGCGTGGATCCTTCACCTTTTGATTTGATTCTCAAGAAGCGACGTAAAGCGACTCCAGCAAGAGAAATTATGGAAGAATATATGGAGGAAGAAAAGAGCCGAAAAGAGATGGAAGGGGAAACCCCTCCTTTTCAGGACAGAGGCGACCGACTAGCCAACATTTAGGACAGACTGAAAATCATGGAAAAGTATACCCATGCCGCACTGAAATAGCTTAGACAACAACAAGAATATATCAGAGAACGAATGCAATATTTGAAATGAGAGCACAACGAGGAGACTATGGAGAAATTCGGAGCCATTATAGCCAAAGCAATGGGGGATCAGTGTGTGCATGTAATAGAAGTCGACCGGGGAGCCACGCCAGTAAGTTTCTTAAGAGATTCAGCTAAAAGCATGCAAAGTTCAGAACCCATAAACCAGAACTAGGGGGAGGAAGCTTAGTATCCTATATGAGTATAGGAGAATCTCAAAAATAAGAAAATAATCACAGCATTACTTAGAAAGCAGAAGCAAGGGGCTCAAGTAAGAAAGAAGGCCATTCAGCCCGCGAAAAGCCAGGTCAGAAAAGGGCCACCACTCAGTTTCTAAACGTATCACACTCTAACGGACCCGCCATCGTGTACCCTACACCATGAAAAACATCTAAAAATTCTGAAGCCCCAACCGCAGATGAGGCCTAACGAAATCAGAGAAAAGCCGGACAAAGGGTGCGAATTTCATAAGGGGCAGGGGCACGACACAGATAAATGTATCCATCTAAAAAATGCGATAGAGTTTGTTGTTAGAAAGGGAAAATTAGATGAGTTCGTTAAAGATAAAGAGGGGATGTAGCCAACAGAAGTACAAACGAAGAGCAAAAAGTGTCCGGATGAGGAATCTAGGCAACCCTTATGACCATCTAGCTAAAGGAAAGTAGACAATCCATGCTGATTAGGTCTGAAGCCAAAAAAACTCGGCAAATAGAGCTCCCTCTCCCCAACTTCTTCGGCAGTCGAAATGAGAAGTCACAAACGACATTCAAAGTAAAGCTTTGAGCTATTCAGTAGCCGCGTCCAGTATCAAGGATATGAAAAATGGTGACTGGTCATCGAACAGAAACGCACCAAACAGGCAAAGGTATAACCTAACTTGTCTAATTCAACATGCATTTTGTTTTAACCTTTTACAAACAAATTAACTTGTGTGTTTAATATTATGTCCAAATATTTAAATTAAATAAATGTCTTTTCCTACTAATGTGTTTTTTTGTGCATAGAAAAGTGACCGCAAAGATGAGAAAAGTTAGCTAGCCGCTCCCAAAGTAAGCATGTATAGAAAAGCGACCAAGGAGATGAAAAAAGCTTGTTGGCTGCTCTTGAAGTGAGCATGCATAGAAAAGCAACCACAAAGATGTAAAAATTTCACTAGCCGCTCTCGAAGTGAGCGTGCTTAGAAAAGTGACCGCAAAAATGAAAAAAGCTCGCTAGCTGCTCATGAAGTGAACGTGCATAGAAAAACGGCTGCAAAGATGAGAAAAACTCGCTAGCTGCTGCCAAAGTAAACGTGCATAGAAAATTGACCGCAAAGATGAATAAAGCTCGCTAGCTGCTCCCGAAGTGAGCGTGCATAGAAAAGCAACCGCAAAAATGAAAAAAAAAGCACTCTAGTCACTCCCGAAGTGAGCATGCATAGAAAAGCGACCGTAAAGATGAAAGAAGCTTGCTAGCCGCTCCCGAAGTGAACATGCATAGAAAAGCGACCACAAAGATGAAACTTTTTCGCTAGCCACTCCTGAAGTGAGTGTGCATAGAAAAGCGACCACAAAGATAAAAAAAGCTCGCTAGCCGCTTCTGAAGTGAATGTGCATAGAAAAGAGACCGCAAAGATGAAAAAGCTCACTAGCCGCTCCCGAAGTGAGTGTGCATAGTAAAGTGACCGCAAAGATGAAAAAGCTTGCTTTTAAGAAAGTCAACAGAGTAAATCTTGCATCTATGAAAAGCTACTGCCCATTTGGACATCCAGTTAACCGATGCTTAGTATAACCCTTAGCGGGGTGCTACCCCCATTAAGAAAGCGTCAACCACTTTAAAGAATAGAGGAATCAGATCAACGATTGCTGCCTCCAAAACAAGTGAACCAAAATAAAATCCTCATTTAGAGGGAATGGATACCCCAATTCGCAATATGCTACACAATACCTTTGACTTTCAGAAGAAATGAAATCCCTTTATCTTAAAGGAGCATTCGAGTATCCAAAAAAAGATAGTTCGTTGCCCCCAAAGTATCACAAGCTCTCAAAATTGGAAATAGATACACACAACCAAATTCCTCGTATGACCATTTGAATAAGACTATTACAAAGTTGATTGCTAACATACTTTGAGATCGCGAACGTTCAAGATCCATATTACCGTACCACCACTCTCAAAGTAGGCAAGTAAAAAAATAAGCAATGCCCTAATCTAAAACAAACTTCTTGATACGCGAAAATAACATTTTCAAATCAAATAACAAGACACGGTCGCTGCTGATGCGACACACGATTCATGAGTAACGACATCTGAACAAACTTACTCCAACATAATAATCATGTTCGCAACTGCAAAATAAAAAAACGAACAAACAATCCAGCTTATCTTACAAATTTACAACCAACATCAATTTACATTAGTACACTGATGTATTAAAGAAAAAGAAATACAATACAAACACTGAAATTCAAACATAATTCCAATATTGTAATTTATCCCCCACAAATTCCTCATCACCAGGGGTCAAGAACCCAAATCATAAAAGAAAATGAACACGTCATCAATTTCTACGTCCCTCAAAGTCAGGCAATTCTTATTGCCAGCAAAATCCATCAAGAGAATCCCATAAACGAGCGACAAAGTTCGAAAAAGATGGGCTTCTTAATGTTGCAGACAGAGTACATGGAGATCAAAACCATCTCTCCCATTTCTGCTTTAGTTCCACTTTACATTTCATCTGGTGCGAACCGATTGTCGCCGTGGTTGCTGACACCACAAGCACCACAACTGGAAAATGAACAGACACTCCGATGACACACTTTAGGGAGCCTGTAAAAACTAAGCAAACATCAACAACATCAATGTCATGCCCAACAAAATGTCACCTCTGATGTAGTAACAAACACCAACAGACAATAATATTCGGAAAAGCCTTGCACCCAGGACTTTCCGAATACATTGACTATTGATACTCCTTACTACAGATGGTTAAGCATAGCCTTCCGAACACTATTGTCTGGCAATGCAAGTAGTCCAATCCACAAGGATACTCGCCCCCATCCCAAGACCTACTCATTCCTACAGGCATATTTTATTCTCCTCTTCTCAAGACGGCATAAGCAAAGTCGTACAAGAAAACCACACACAAAGCAAATAAACTACTCGTAAATTAGGTTGTGAAGATATTGACCAAAAGAGCCAAATTCATAGCAGCAAATGGGAACATCAGACGACGTCGTTTTATATACCAATAAGGAGACATTACAACAAACATGTTATTAGGGGCATATTTAGCGGCGTTTTTTGAGTAAACGCCGCTAATTTTTTACATTTTGCAGCGTTTAAATAAAAAATGCCATAACTGAAAAAAATCGCGGCATTTTATTTAGAAGCACCACAATTTTTATATACTTTTAGTGAAGTTTTATTAAAAGCGCGGCTAAAAACATATATATGTGGTGTTTTTGTAAAAAAAATGCCGCTAAAAATCATATATAGGTTGCGTTTGACTTACAAACAATGTAAAATCTCCTAATGTATTTATGAAAATTCGTTTAGCCCTTTTTAATCACAAGCCCTATCCCTTATTTTCCAAATATTTCCCGATCCTCTACTACTGCTCGTGCTCCCCTCATCTCCACCGTATGATCTATTGCTGCTTGTGCCCCCTCTTCTCCGTCGTCTCTGTTGTTGCATTGCCACGGCCTCTGCTCTTTGCCACTGCCTTTGTTTGTCGCTAAAGGTACTCTCCTCCTCTCGGGTTTTTGCTTTTCAATTAGGGTTGTTTTCTTTTGATTTGGTTTTTATCCCTGTTTGGAATCCACGTTTCGTTTATTTTCAACTTTGGGTGCTTGTTAGCTTCGATCTACGTTACGTGTGTTTGGATTTCAAAGTCAGAACCTTAGCTTCCTTTCTTTGTGGGTTTTGTTGGGTTGTTAGTAGCTTTCTTGCAACTCGGCTTGGCTTTTCTCTTGCTTGGAAGGTACAAATTTTTATTTCCATTTTGTATTGATTTCTTATGAATTTTGTTTCATTTTTCGGTCAATTTCTTTTCATTTAGATTTTAATTGAGGATTCTGCTATGCATTTTGACAAACACGTTGTTTGCTTGTATGAATATTACTACATAATTGGCCCTAGATTAGAACAGACATTACCATGGATCTTTTATCACAGGGCTATTGGAATTTCAACCTCTTTCAACTTTTTTGAGCAAAAGGCTGCCTCTCCTAATGTATCTAAAGTCTTAGAATCAATTCCAATGAGTATAAATCTTCGTTTCACCTTTCGATTTCTATACTTTGTTGTATGTTTTACTGTTAATTTCTCTTCGATTTCATTTCTATTTGCTAAATGATCTTGTACAGGGGGTGAAAGTGATATAAAGAACAAAAGAATTAGAGGAACAACAAGCTAAAAGGTTTATACATGATTGTGGTCTTCTTCTATAAGTTAATCAACTGGAGATGACCTGTAACATTTCTAATTTACCATTAGATTGTATGCCATCAACTTGAGATTCTCTTTCATTCTTTTTGTTTTATATTACTTTATTGAAAGATTCTAAAAAACATATAAGGTAACTGTTTTATGCATTAAAATCTGACTTGATGCTCTTGTATGCCCTTCTGCAATTTCATTTTGGTGCTTGTAGTCTTATATAGAACGAGACTTGGTTGGAAAGCTTCTTCTGCAAACCATGTAACTACGAGTTGTTTGTGAAGCAAACTAGTAACATGAAAATGTCTATTGTCATGGAAAGGGTATGTTATTAGTTATTACATTTTCATCTCCCTTGTAATTTATTTTCATGTCAAGGAACCTTTTACTGAGGTATAACTTTCTTCTATTAATTTCTCATGCTTTTCTTTGGTTAGATTTATTACAATTAGGCTAATATTAGTTTGATCTTCTATCTTGGCATAGGTCTCAATGATCAAGAAGAGCTCTGATCATCTCCCCAAGGATGTGTACTTTGGCAGTTTTAAAATTTTGTACTACTTTCTGTAATGCATTTGGAATTTATTCCAAAACATGTAAAGTTTTATCATTTAGTTTGTTTAACAAATATTTTAAGTTAATTGTGAAAATATATTTTTGGGATGCAATAAATGTTTTATTTAACAAATATAATGTTTATGTAATTTATTTTTTGACAAATAGAAACAATGAAAAAATAATTTTTATTGTAATATGTATTGTAACCCCCTCGTCCCGGTCTGGACGATTGATTGGTCCGAGTAGGCTACACGGGGAAAACCAAAATGAAACCCGTTAGGGCCCCACCTCGGTTAGCAACCCTAAAAATTTTCTTTTAATTATTATCTTGTCTAAATGCTTTCATACATCCTATGTGACACACGACAGCGGAGGACATCGAACGAGGCAAGCATGCAACACAAGCAACTTAAAACAGCCCATTTTATTCATTACAACAGGCCGTATCGATACACTAGAAGAGGGTATCGATACGCCTTGACCAGGTCAACTGCCCATAGTCAACCTAGGGGGACTGTACCGGTACAGTGGTTGATCGTACCGATACGCCCTCATAGGTCAACTTCTCACGGTCAACGATACAAGACCATATCGATACACCCAAGACCCGGACCGATACGCCAAAAACTAATCAATTTCTCAGATTTCCAGAGAGCTTTTGGCGTATTGATACACCCTCGTGTATCGATAGGCTAGGCTTAAACTGAGCCCCAAAGTGTAGGACCGTATCGATACGACCCTTGGGCGTACCGATACGCCCTGCACTGCAAGACTCAATTCAGCTGCAAAACGGACCAAAACTCAACACTAGATGCTTTTTATGACTTCCTAATCACAATCATACACTCACACCACATTTGACAAGCTAGATCGATCATGCGAGACTACTTAAATGAACTAACATGGCATACGTCTCAAGATAGGCTTTTGGGTAGAAAACTTGCATAGAAACATACTTGACTTTACCATTCCATACAAAGGCATTAAACACACAAATGGCATTTCATGGCAAGGTTTCACATGCTTCTAAAACAAACATAAACATTCATGGATCAAGGTCATAGGCCTTCAAACACAAGCATTTAAGCCACAATACAAACAAGGTTTACAATCCACAACATAGAAGCATAAACACATTCAACATTTGCATCATCCATCAACATGCTAGAACATCAACAAAACAAACTAAGGAGTTTGGAACCAACTCCGTACAAGTCTATACCCCCATTGTCTAGGCATTATTACAAATACTAAAATCATACTTGAGCTACTCGAGAACTCCAACAAGCTTCTCCCTTGCCCACTTGCCTTCCGAACTCTAACGATCTGCATGTTGGAAAAAAGGAGAGCGTAAGCTAGATAACTTAGTGAGCGAAGCTCTAAAACATCATCAATCATAAAGTTTTCAAAACACATTTTCGTAAATGACAATTATATCATTGGATGCACGAATGATATCACAACAAGACTACAACATGGTTTGCACATGCACAACCAACACACACGGTAGGACCACACATCACCGTTCGACTAGTAGTTTTCCGATGGGACCACTCATCACCTTACTCTACTACTAGTCACTACCGGTGGGACCACTCATCACCGTAGTTACGACAACCATCATGTGAGGCTCGACATCGACACTGACTATACAACATCAACGGATGTAATAACAATCCACAATGCACATGATAACACAACAATCAATTAGGCATCGTCACATAACCATTAAAGTAGGATTAGTATACTTACACTTGGGTTTAGGTGAGCCCTCAAGGCTCCACCCAAACCCCCAAGAACCCCTTTTCGAAAGCAAAACGAGGTTAAGCATTTCCACTCACCGTTGCAACCCAAATAGAAGCCGAACACCGGTCTCAATTCTCCAAATTCCCCGGAATCGTGCCTGAAGCCTCTCCGACGGTTTCCCTTGATTCTAACCAATAAAAAACAACACATTGCTCAGCCAAAACATCACAAAACACTGTCACAACTCAAATTTCAACAAATACCAATTTCCCTACAATTTCAAGCCAAACTAACAACCACAAATTCTATTTTCGTACTCCCATTAAACCCAGCTGAGAACTACCAATTCCAACATTCAAAATACCTTTAAAAACCTCCAAAACACCTCTTTAACATCACTATGTCATCAGCCCCTCAACCCATCACAAAACCACTTCAAAAATACAAGTTTAGACACTTTTAAAATAGACTCAAAAACCCATTTCGGGATTTTTTGTTAAAATCCCACCATTTCAAGATATAATGTGTCTTAGGGAAAGATTAGATCAAAACCTAACTCTACAAATCAAAATCAAGTCAAGAAGCCTTTAAAGTTTCATACTTTTCTTTAAACTTTGAAACTTGAGAAAAACCAAAAGATGGTGCTTTTGAAAATCTAAAACCATAGAAATGTTCGGAATAGAGAGGAGAAGTCAAAATGGTCTTACCTTGTTGAAACCACTTGAAATGATGAAGAAAGTGAATGGAATAGTAACCAAGGGTTTGAGAGGTTTTAAATGTCGTGACTTTTTGATTTTACAAAAGGGGAGGAAGATGATGAATAGTAAAAGCCCCATTTTCTTTTCTCATCTTTTCCCTTGTCTTAAAAATTACAAATTTTCCATTAATGAAAACCAAACCAATTTAATTTAAATCAAAGCTTAATTAAAATTTAAAACGAGCCCACGACTCAAACGCGATTTACCCGAGTAACATCCGACCCCTAAACCTGGGGCGTTACATGTATTTTACTATAAATTTCTCTTACAATTAAGTTTAGTGGCGTTTAAGAAATAAAACGCCACCACAAGTCAGTCTTTTGTGGCATTTGAGAAATAAAATGCCACTAAAAGTTAGTCTTTTACGGCATTTGAGAAATAAAACGCCACCACTAGTTATTCTTTTGTGGCGTTTTAACACAAACGCCACTATAATCGAAAAACATTTAATGGTGTATTGAATACCAAACGTCGCTATAGAACATGACTTTTAGTGGTGTTTTTCTTCACAAACGCCGCTAACTGTTGCAACGCTCGATTCAACGGCGTTGCTTGTGACCTTTTATTTAGCGCCGAGAATGTTTTTAGCGGCGCTTAAAAACACCGCTATACGGCTAAAAACGTCACTAAAAACCTGTTTTGTTGTAGTGAGAGCCACCAATATGAACATTTAACTCTAGGATTAAAACACGCACACGCGCACGCGCGTACACACACACACATATGTATATATATATTAACTAAAATAACCCCTAAAAAAAGTTCCTCCATCACGCGACAAAACAAAGAAGTAAATAACAGAAATAGTTATACACCCACGCTACAGTCACCAAAAGCACCACTACCGTCTACTCTATTCGCAACACCACTGCAGTCGTTCAGGGAAGAGGACACATCTAAACCAAGTGCAGAAGAAACTACAACACTTCTATATTTTGCAGCAAAACTTTCCCACAAAGGCCCATAGGGGTTTCTCACATCAAAATTTGCGCCTACCTCACAAAAAACACCAAAATCTACACCTCTAACATCAAAAGGACCCCACGCCAATTGAAAGCTAAAAATGGAAGCATCTCGGGACCTTTCCATTTCGTCAACCATAAAGGCAGAAGTGGTGTCTGCAACTACCTTAACTTTCTCCGCTACATCAACATCACGAGTAGCCTGCAGCACCAAAATCTCATTTTTTGTGATTCTTTAAGCTCTTTCAATTTCCTTGTAAAATTTGCAAAGCTTTCATCTGCCTCTTTCTTCATTTGCTCCAGCTCCTCTTTCAGACCTCGAATCTCGGTATTAAAACTCTACTTCATGGTCTCAAGCAACTTATTCTTAATTCTAAGAGTATGATCACTCTCTTTTTGTTTCTTAGCAATCTCCTCCGTGTGCTTCATATGCAAGTCCCCTAACAACGCCTAAACATCCGCCTCGTGCTTTTCTTACAACTCCCTCAGCTAAGCAGCATAACGTTCCACCTAGGAACACAAATTAGCACTCTCTTCAAGAAGACCCGAGTAACCATCCATGTAACACCCCAATTTTGGGCTTAGAGGTTTTGGGTTTGAATCGGGCCGGTCGAATTTCGGTTCGAATATAAAAGGTGGTTTTAGGGAAAGCCTAGTTCGGGATGCATTAAAAATATGGAAAAATATCTTAAAATCCTCTTTTATTATATATAAGAGAGTGGTGAAATCAATTTTACAAAATGAGGTTTCGAAATGTGACATTTCAAGTTAGTGACTAAAATATAATTTTTGAAAAGTTGGTGACTGTTTTAAAAGGATTGAAACTTTGAATCTTTAAGGAGCTAATTTACCCAAGAAGAGTTTTCTCCAGATTTTTCTTAATATTAAACATTTATTAAATTATATTTAATAAAAGGAAAAAGGGGAAATAGATATTTTTGAGTTCATAACTAACTTTTCTCAAAATTTTCCCTCTTCATTTTCTCTCCCTTTTCTCTCAGCCAAACACATTTCCCCAACCATTTTCCCTCTGATTTTAACACCTAAAGATGAGATTTCAATCTCTATTTGATCTCTAATCATTCCTACATCAAATTCTTATCATTTGCCTATTGGATTTTCAAGAATCTTGGCTTTAAACAATGAGAAACTCACATTTAGAGGTATGAACATCCTTCTCCTCTAAATACTCAGTTCTTTACTGAAATTCCCAAGTTCTCAATCCTTGATTTGAGTTTTATTAAAGGTTTTAATGTTGTGTTCTTGATTTTGGCTTAAAATGCAAATTTGGATTTAATTTTGATTAAATTCGTATTAAATGATTGGGCTGTGTTTTGAGATGTCTTTTTGATGTTTATTGGATGTTTGATGTTTACTAGATGTATAAATGATGTGTAATTGAGGTTTAATCAATGCAATCCCGGATAGGTTGATTTTCCTAAGTTTTTGATTGAGTTAATGGTGGTTTTTGGGGTGATTTTGATGTTCTGCTATAGCTGGAGGTATAAGGACGTGATTAGATCCTTTTTGGATTTTAATTGATGTATAAGTATGTTTGGAATAGATGGATCTTGGCTGGGTAAGGTTGTTGAGGTGTTTGGATGTGATTTCGGTTGTGTTTGGTAGCCGAAATGTGAGCGTTGATGAGAGCAGCGAGTTTAGGTGTCTTGGTTGAAGATATTAATGCATGATGACGCATTAATCCACTGCTTTGATGTGTTTAAAACAGGGGAGACATCATCGGATCCTTGTGGTGTTGATCCGGAGGCTTGATTGGTGTTTTGGCAAGCTTGCGAAACGGAATCGGTGAGTGAAGTTTGGTTTTCAGCTTTGAAACCAATGTTTGAAGGTTATGGGAGCTTAGTTTAAGTCTAAACAACTTAGCTAAGCTCAAGAGTAAGTTTTTCGAAGAAACTCTCTTGTTGATGAACCATGAGATGGTTGAATGCAATGCGTTTTATTTGCATATTTAAATTCTGTTTTGAAAGCATATTTTAGCATGTGTGATGCTGGTTTTATAAGCCATGTGTTGAAGGATGCTCAAGGTAAGAGATCCTTGTTTTGAACATTGATAAATGTGGTTTGATGCATTGTAATGCATGACTAATTAATGACTTTGTTAAATGCTTTAAAAGAGTGGATTAATGATGTTATATGATGTATATTGGCAAGTGATGTGTTAGTTTAAAAGTACTTGAATTGGATATAGTTAGCCGGCTATAGGATTGGGTGCACCGTGAATGAAGTCACCTTGGATGTTGAGGGGTTGTGATTGTACCGTAAACTCCATCCAAGTACACTAACGAGATGGTTAAGATCATCATGGTGGTTAAAAGTACATGAGTGAATCTTGTGTTAAGATCACAATGGTCGTTAAAAGTCCATGTGTGGATCTTGTGTTGTATGTCTCGTGTTCTCGTTAGTGATGTTATACAACTACCAATGAGTGATGTTGAGGGGTTGTGATTGTACCATAGTCTCCATCACGGGTGTTGAGGGGTTGTGATTGTACCATGCTCCACCTTGATATTGGTAGTGTGTATGAAGCGTATGGGACAACGCTTGTAATCCGCGTATCCGATTGTGTTTTGAGTTGAAAAATGTTATTGATTATCACTTGTAAGCCAATATGACATGATGATGATTTGAAGCATGAGATGCTTGGTTTGTATGCATAATTGCATGATAAATGTTGTTTTGAAACTAAAGGCCTTGAAAAGGGTGTTTTTGCAAATGCATTATTGTGATGTTTTAATTGAGCTTTCCTCACTAAGCTATGTGCTTACGCTCTCTCTTTCTTAAACCAATAATGCAGAGCATTGAAGTGCATAAAGGGCAGCAAGGAGGTCAAGGATCCAAGTGGAAGATTAAGCTCATGTATGGTGAATGTTTTCCTAACACTATTAGCTTTTGGTATTTGGCAATGGGAACCTAGATTGTGTTTTTGGGAGATGTTTTGGACTCCCTATTTTGGTTTAATGCCTTTGATGATGTTGGAACATGTAAATGGCCTTTTGGTATTTGGTTTTGGAGAATTGTTGGTTGCATGGTTTACAATATAGGATGCATGCCTATAGAATTGGGTTTTTCTTTGAATGATGCCATGATTGTGTTTAGTTGATGCTATTATGTTCCTTGAGTGTTTGATGACTTGCTGGTACGATTTGAGTGTCATCGGAATGTGTTTGATGGGTCAATTGCTTGTTAAACCAGCAAAATTCTGCAAATTCTGGGCATCTCGTTTCGGAACGGGTGCTACTGTTTCGGAACAGGTGGTCTGAAATGGCCTTGGCGTTTCGAAACAGGTAGAGCTGTTCCGAAACGGATTTGCCACTGCCAAGCCCTGTTCCGCAACAAGTTTCGGAACTGTAACCCCCTATTTTGACCTAGGGTTTTGAAATAAATTGAATTTGGCGAATTGGAAACTTTCCCCTCAAGTAAGATCATTTATGAAAAACTGTACCAAAACTATTATTTAATTATAATAGTTATCGTTTACTGTTTCGTTTTAAAACAAGCGTACTCAAAATAGTTATCAAATCCCAATAGTAATAAATGTCCAAAGTCCACGTTTACAATCAAATACTGAAAATACTTAAATAATTAAGTAAGTCCGAAACGAAACATACTGAGAAAAATATCAAATACTGATCGTACGTAGTCCTCCAAGTACCGTAACCTAAGTCTGGAATCTGAAACAGATACTAAGGGGGAGTCAGCTAAAAAGCTCAGTGTGTCTCTAAAGTGCAACTGAAAACAAAACAGAACTGTATTTTATTTTCTGATAAAAACTTTTCTGAAAACACAACAAAAACCGGATCATAATATATGATGTCTGATGCACATGAATCATAATACCCATCTCCGATACACCGAAAAGTAAGGTTCCCCAGAACCTACTTTCTCCATCGTCACCATCCGAAGTGGAACTCAGCCCGAAGGGTGGAACCACTAATCCGAAGCGGAATTCAGCCCGAAGGGTGAAACCACTGATCCGAAGCGAAGTTCAACCCGAAGGATGAAGTCGCTGAGCTTCCTCCGTACAATATACCAACCCAATGATATGACATGTAATCCGATTTCAAAGTCCGAATGCAATCTTGTTATATAACTAAGATGCATGTACATAAAAATCCGATTCCGATGTGTTACATAACATGATCATAAAATCCGAGTATACATTATTTATCAAATAACAAAGCAGGATGACATACCAATGAGTCATGCAATATTTATCATACAAATCACAAAATCATGTAACACATAAAAATGTAGCACAAAACAGAGAACACACCTTAGGTAGCTAAATAGTCAACGTCGATAGTGACGTCTCCCACGCTCAGCTCTAGCGGAAGGTCGGACAGAATCAGTTCCTAAAAATACAGGACACTAGGTAAGATTTCCTATTATGCCATATCCGAATAATTTACGCTTAATAAATATCTTACTGGCAGATCTCGAAGATTGTGCCACCGGAGGTCTGCCTGGCGGTGGAGGAGGTAAAATCTCGGGATCCGAGTCCACGTCACCTGAACACGAGATTATCTGAGTCAAATTCCGATTAAACACTTTACTGAAAATCTGAGCTCAATATATAAAATTGCTCCAAAACAGCACTTCGGGTTCGAATTTGCAAAAACGGACAGCGCCAATGGAACCGGAACGTCGAAAAACATAAAAGGGGCTCGGTCGAAAAAGTTGACCAAAAGTCAACGCTGACGTCATCGCTGACGTCAGCATGACTGTGATGACTGTGATGACGTCATCGCTGACGTCAGCATGACGTCATCAGTGCATCAGCCAACCAGACCGGTTTGGCTCAACCCAGCCGGCCGGTTCACTTCTCCCTGAACCGGTTCGGTTCATATACAAAATCCCCAAATTTTATAACCCTAATATCCTCACCCTAACCCTCCCCGACGGCGCCCGACCAACCCTGCACCGCCCCGCAAAATCAACGGCGGCCACGGCTCGACAGCCACAGACCGGCGACGGCACACCCGAAGCCCGACTGAAACCCCGACCGTCATTCACCTAGCTCGACGGCAGCGGTGGTGGGAGATTCGAACGGTTCGGTCTCTCCTTCTCTGGTGAAGACGGCGGCGATAAAGGACGTTGAAGGTTGGGTTTTGATCGGACGTCAGAGGGGAACGCAACGGTGGTGGTGGCGCAAAGAACCGGCGTCGAACGGCGCCGGAAAATACAACCAAAACGGCGGCCACGAAACCCTAGATCGCGAACCTTCAACGGTCGATTGCCGTTGAAGCAGACGACGGTTGAGCGCGTGGTCGGCATGGCTCGAACGGGAAGGGGACGGCGGTCACTCTGACGGTGGCGGTGAAGATCACGGCGCAGCGGTGGAGTAGATCGGTGGTGGCCGTGGAGGAGGAAATAGGAATATAAAAGATTGGTGTTTCTGCAGAAGAAAAATGGGGAATAATTGATCATCTTTTAATCATATTCGATAGTGGGGTGGTTGAGATATTTTTTATTATTTAATTATTATATTATTTTCGAATCTTAATAAAAATCAATTGGGTTGATTCTAAACCAAGAGCATACCTAGCTCAATTGGCTGGGCACCCAGCTGAAAAACAATAGGTTGTGGGTTCGATTCCCACAACTCTCAATCCATCCTTATATTTTTTTCTTTCATATAGAATTAGGGGTATTACAATTCTCCCCTCCTACAAAGAAATTTCGTCCTCGAAATTTACCTGAAGTAAACAAATGCGGATACTGAGCTTTGATGTTATCTTTGGGCTCCCAGGTAGCCTCGTCATGACTGCGACCTCTCCATAAGACTTTGACCATCTTGATGGTCTTTCTTCTGAGAACTTTCTTATCCTGAGCAAGAATCTCAATAGGCTCCTCCTCAAAGCGCAGATCAGGACGAATCTCAATCTCTTCCACAGGTAAAACATGAGACAGATCAGTATGATAGCGTCTCAATACAGAAATATGGAAAACATCATGAATACGCTGAAGTTCTGGTGGTAATTCGAGTTGATAAGCAACAGGTCCAACTCGACGAAGAATCCGATAAGGGCCAATATAACGAGGACTCAATTTGCCCTTCCGACCAAACCGAAGTACCTTCCTCCACGGAGATACTTTCAGGAAAACCTCATCACCAACCTCAAACTCAAGATTTCGACGTTTCAAGTCGGCGTAAGACTTCTGTCTATCAAAAGCAACCTTAAGCCGGTCTCGAATCAATTTGACTGTCTGTTCAGCCTCACGTATTAGATTCGGTCCCAACAATCTACGTTCATTAAGTTCAGTCCATCCAATCGGTGACCTACACCTACGCCCATACAGAGCCTCATACGGTGCCATTTTGATACTGGACTGGTAACTGTTATTATATGCAAATTCTGCAAGCGGCAAGAAATCCTCCCAACTACCACTATAATCCAGAACACAACCTCTTAACATGTCCTCGAAATTTATCAGAGTTGGGGAAAAGCAGAAACTACTCTTTCATCCTTTCTTGTACTGAATCTTACCCAATAGAGTACTAATGTTTCTCGGGTCTCGCAAACAATTACGGATCAATCTGGGAGTGTCCTTAGTCGTTCAACTATTCTTTAAACGCAATGTCATACTATCATACAACTCATACGAACTAATCATATTACAGTATTTGAATGCATACAGAACTTTGTACGAAGCCAAACGAATACTTGTCTTGCAGCTTTCATTATATGCGGTCTCAGTCAGGGATGTGAAACCTTTCCAACAATCACAGAAATAATCATACCTCCTAGAAGCATCTCCTCTAGGATATGAGTTAATCTATCAAGTCATCCATCAATTTACGGATAAGAATCTGTACCTGAAATCCAAGCAAGTAATTCAAGCTTCCAACAGAGCCTTCTAAAGTTAAGACGTAACACTGAATTTCAGTCAAGGATGATATGTATGACTATACACCATGCATATTTCCAGTGAATTCTTCCTCCAAGCCAATCCGACATAACCAAAGTTTTAAATGATTTGCACTTACCTTCAACGTAAAGGTCATACAATTGTTTTCTTTGTGTTTAACGGAGTAACTACCGAGTTTACTCTTTCGCTGGGTTCATAGTCATCTCTCTCTTAGATTCATACTGCATTTATCAAATTTTTTTTTTTTAGGATATTTTTGAGTATATCATTATCACCGAGCTAACATACATGCAGTCTTATATCGGTTATCTCATATGATCAAACATTTATTCTTAACCTGATTCAGATCTTCAATTCCACATGCATAGACCATCTCAAGTTCTCTATCCAGATTCAAATTCATTAAGTTAATCCAATTCATTGATAAACATTACCGATATTCCTTTCCAGTACAGATCAAGCTATTATGGACAGAAGGGTTAGATGCACTTATTTCAGAAAAAGAAATAATCACATTCATAATCCTTAAGAAGTTCCAACCAGCGATGTTGTCTCAAATTCAACTTTTTCTGCGTAAGGAGGTATTTTAGACTCTTGTGATCTGTGAAGATATATCACTTCTCTCCGTAGAGGTAGTTGCATCCAAAACCATTCGAACTAACATATCCCAACCTTCCATTACTAATCAACCCTTTGAATGTATTCGAGTATATCGTATATCTGAACGATTGCTTTCATATTTCATCACTGGACTTGCCGCGAAGTAGTCAAACTTATATTCTGTACGGAAAAACTTTCATCCTCATATTAATATCATGAGAGATTGATATACCAGAGTCATGCTTCACCCTTGAGGGCATTCCAGTCATTTCCAACTTTATTGACATTTCAAAAAAAAATTCATCAGAGGTAATTTACTTATTCCAATCATAGGGGTATTTCGGTCATTTCGATGTTCGAGATATCCATCATTACTGTCAATTGAACCATTTGTAGAATTTCAATCATTTAAGTACTCATGGGTGTTTCAGCCATTTCAGAAATTTCGGTACCTCCAACCACTTCATTCATTTCAGAACTCAAGGTTTTATCCATCCTTCCAGTTAATTCGCAAGCCTCGGTATCCGAGGATACTTCAGTCATTTTTATCAATACGATCATTCCGAATAATTTAACCATGACAGTATTTCCAATACTTTTAGTTATTACGATCAATTCAGTATTTGAGCCACTTGATTAATTCAGAGGTATGAGTAGTTTCCAGTAAATCTATACTCGGAGATTCATTCCAAATTCAAGGAAACCTAACACCTTACAATCTCGAAGGTTTAAATCTTGTTACCATAATTTTCCAAGTAGATCGAGGTTTTTAGATGAATCGGGTTGTTTTACCATATCCAGTACAGATTTCTAGACTACTTCCAAATCCAAGGGTATTTTAGTCATTCTCATACCATAGAGCATTTTCGTAATTTCATATCAAAATAATTTTAGCATTGAACTCCAGGTCCTTACATTTGTTAACTTCCTCGGTCGAGCATTTCAATCATATCTAGGTTATCATACTCGATTTCATATCTGGTTTGACTTGAGCAGGACTAACAGCACTCCTCATCATATTCATGCATGCATTAACCGAATATCAACATGTTCACAAAGCATACTAGAGGTAGTAGTGTATTACCTTTAATACTTGTTATATCATTTGACCATGGTACTCCGTTCGATCACTCTCGAACCCAATTGCGACATCCTCAACATCCTGAATACAAGGAACTTTGAATACCTTCAATCGCGCACATTCCAATTTCAGTCCTTATTCACATTGCCATAGAGATAGGAGTTGTACCCGAACATACATCTATGCCAAACTCAACCTCGTCACGTTTTGGCAGTACTCCTGGCAATTCCTCCGAAAACATCTAGAAAAATTCTTAACCACCCGGATCTTATCCAAAACAGAATTTGACTACCTCAAGTCAAAAATATAAGCAAGATAGGCAGTAGCTCCATGTCGAATCATCTTTTCTGTTTTGAGAACCGAACAACATTGGACAAGTAACCTCTACGCTCTCCCACTATAATCACCTCGTACCCATCAGAGATTTTCAGAGTCGCCCTTTTTTTTTTACAATCCAAACAAAATCGATGAGCGGATATCTAATCTATTCCGAAAATAAGTTTGAACTCTCTGAAAGGTAACTCCATCAAATAAACAGAGAATATTTTCCCTTGCATTTCCAAAGGGCAATTCTTGTACACCTTAGAAATCCTGACATGATCACCCACTCGGAGCATGTTTACCTTTACTAGCAGTACTAGAAGCAATTGGCATGAACTGCCTTCTACCTCGGTGAGGTGTCTGAATTGATGCATAACTTTGAACGGATGAACCAGTAGCTGAACGTGGACAATTCTTTAAGTAGTGATCATGAGAACCACATCTGAGACACGTTCTGCTCATCAACCTGCATTCCTCGTTACACTTTTTGTTGTAAAAACCACATACAGAAATAGGCCAACAGACTTTTGTATTACCCTGACTGTCAGACAGAACTGTCGATACTGCAAGTCTTACATTCTGATACTCTGAGGAACAAACTCATCCTAGATCTCTTTCCCAACTAGTTGACAAAACCTTGTTGTACAAATGTGTCTGGTTGCTTTCCGATTTGGTCAAATTCTGAAGTTTTTTTTTTTATTTTTTTTTTTATTTTTAAATCATACTTATTTTTCTCAATCATAACTAACTCAGTAGCATACTTGACCAACCTACGAAACTATATCTCATAATCATTCACTGTCTTGCTATTCTGATTCAAATTTAAAAAATAATCTTAACACTTCGATACGAGCTCGGCTCTTACATATCGGTCAGTGTTTACAATATCAAGTGAGTTATCACTTCCGATCCGATATCCTCCTAACGAATGGTTCTCTTCAACATGTAACTTATTCTGAATTTCTGCTTGGCCAACAGAATGCGAGTGACCACTACCAGAAGTAGTAGTACAGGCTCGATCACGACATCGAACAAACAATAGATTAAAACTCCTACACCGTGGCATACACCGTGGCATAATAGTCTATCTACAAAGAAGAGTCCTAAAGTCAACATTGGTACTTGGAGACTTTAATTAAATCATATATCACTTCTTTAAAATCCGGACATTTATCTGAAAATCTCATAATTTCCGAAAACATTTATGATGCTTGCAAATTTTTTTTTTGAAAACTTTAAAAATCAAATTTCCATTGAGCCGCACAGGCCGAGGGGTGTAACCTAAGCTCTGATACCACTAAATGTAACCCCCTATTTTGACCTAGGGTTTTGAAATAAATTGAATTTGGCGAATTGGAAACTTTCCCCTCAAGTAAGATCATTTATGAAAAACTGTACCAAAACTATTATTTAATTATAATAGTTATCGTTTACTGTTTCGTTTTAAAACAAGCGTACTCAAAATAGTTATCAAATCCCAATAGTAATAAATGTCCAAAGTCCACGTTTACAATCAAATACTGAAAATACTTAAATAATTAAGTAAGTCCGAAACGAAACATACTGAGAAAAATATCAAATACTGATCGTACGTAGTCCTCCAAGTACCGTAACCTAAGTCTGGAATCTGAAACAGATACTAAGGGGGAGTCAGCTAAAAAGCTCAGTGTGTCTCTAAAGTGCAACTGAAAACAAAACAGAACTGTATTTTATTTTCTGATAAAAACTTTTCTGAAAACACAACAAAAACCGGATCATAATGATATGATGTCTGATGCACATGAATCATAATACCCATCTCCGATACACCGAAAAGTAAGGTTCCCCAGAACCTACTTTCTCCATCGTCACCATCCGAAGTGGAACTCAGCCCGAAGGGTGGAACCACTAATCCGAAGCGGAATTCAGCCCGAAGGGTGAAACCACTGATCCGAAGCGAAGTTCAACCCGAAGGATGAAGTCGCTGAGCTTCCTCCGTACAATATACCAACCCAATGATATGACATGTAATCCGATTTCAAAGTCCGAATGCAATCTTGTTATATAACTAAGATGCATGTACATAAAAATCCGATTCCGATGTGTTACATAACATGATCATAAAATCCGAGTATACATTATTTATCAAATAACAAAGCAGGATGACATACCAATGAGTCATGCAATATTTATCATACAAATCACAAAATCATGTAACACATAAAAATGTAGCACAAAACAGAGAACACACCTTAGGTAGCTAAATAGTCAACGTCGATAGTGACGTCTCCCACGCTCAGCTCTAGCGGAAGGTCGGACAGAATCAGTTCCTAAAAATACAGGACACTAGGTAAGATTTCCTATTATGCCATATCCGAATAATTTACGCTTAATAAATATCTTACTGGCAGATCTCGAAGATTGTGCCACCGGAGGTCTGCCTGGCGGTGGAGGAGGTAAAATCTCGGGATCCGAGTCCACGTCACCTGAACACGAGATTATCTGAGTCAAATTCCGATTAAACACTTTACTGAAAATCTGAGCTCAATATATAAAATTGCTCCAAAACAGCACTTCGGGTTCGAATTTGCAAAAACGGACAGCGCCAATGGAACCGGAACGTCGAAAAACATAAAAGGGGCTCGGTCGAAAAAGTTGACCAAAAGTCAACGCTGACGTCATCGCTGACGTCATCGCTGACGTCAGCATGACTGTGATGACTGTGATGACGTCATCGCTGACGTCAGCATGACGTCATCAGTGCATCAGCCAACCAGACCGGTTTGGCTCAACCCAGCCGGCCGGTTCACTTCTCCCTGAACCGGTTCGGTTCATATACAAAATCCCCAAATTTTATAACCCTAATATCCTCACCCTAACCCTCCCCGACGGCGCCCGACCAACCCTGCACCGCCCCGCAAAATCAACGGCGGCCACGGCTCGACAGCCACAGACCGGCGACGGCACACCCGAAGCCCGACTGAAACCCCGACCGTCATTCACCTAGCTCGACGGCAGCGGTGGTGGGAGATTCGAACGGTTCGGTCTCTCCTTCTCTGGTGAAGACGGCGGCGATAAAGGACGTTGAAGGTTGGGTTTTGATCGGACGTCAGAGGGGAACGCAACGGTGGTGGTGGCGCAAAGAACCGGCGTCGAACGGCGCCGGAAAATACAACCAAAACGGCGGCCACGAAACCCTAGATCGCGAACCTTCAACGGTCGATTGCCGTTGAAGCAGACGACGGTTGAGCGCGTGGTCGGCATGGCTCGAACGGGAAGGGGACGGCGGTCACTCTGACGGTGGCGGTGAAGATCACGGCGCAGCGGTGGAGTAGATCGGTGGTGGCCGTGGAGGAGGAAATAGGAATATAAAAGATTGGTGTTTCTGCAGAAGAAAAATGGGGAATAATTGATCATCTTTTAATCATATTCGATAGTGGGGTGGTTGAGATATTTTTTATTATTTAATTATTATATTATTTTCGAATCTTAATAAAAATCAATTGGGTTGATTCTAAACCAAGAGCATACCTAGCTCAATTGGCTGGGCACCCAGCTGAAAAACAATAGGTTGTGGGTTCGATTCCCACAACTCTCAATCCATCCTTATATTTTTTTCTTTCATATAGAATTAGGGGTATTACAGGAACGGTCCCGCGTTTCGGAACGGATCTTCCCCGTTTCGGAACACTCGACCGTTGGGCACTGAATTTGATGGTTATATGTTTTGAAACTCTTACGTTTTGGTCCCAATCTTTGTTTATGCAATTGGTTGAGTTTGTGATGTCCGATTGAGATGAAATTTGGCAGAGAGGTATGAAATATGATTAATTTTATAATGGTAACTTTAAAACATGTTAAGTCCTCTAAATTTCCAGAATTTGCATTTTGGTCCCTAAATTTGTATGTTGTGCAATTGAGTCCCTAAATGTTTTCTGATGGCTGTGATTTTTGAGTATGTTCTTGTCAAGAGTTCACCTAGGGTTAATAAGCATCTAGACAAGTTTAAAAATAAAAAAAGGGTCGTTTATCAAGGTTGACTTTCGGGTTGACTTTGGTTTTCCCCGTGTAATCTTCGTAGTTCGGGTCAACCGTCTAGGCCGGGCTAAGGGGGTTACAATCCACATGTGAACGCAACCTCGCATTTTCCTCAAGAAAAACCTTCACATTCCTTTCCATGTTAAGCTGAACACAACCTAATTCATGAATGAGACCCCAACCCCCTCAACGCTCCTTCTGATATTAGTACAAGGTGGAAAAGTGCCACCACTATTCGCAAACAAATCATACAACCTTCAATAAGAAGATTCAGGATGGAACCAATTTTTTGACCCCCAACACCCCTTCCAAGGATAAAATGCGCTCCACGGAGCAAAGAGTTTTGTTTCCTTCACACAAAGAAATGTCACTAGACAAAGGTACCAGATGAGTCACCATATAATCTGAAAAGATGCGAGCCCAACAGATGCAACCACAGAGGATACGTCTTTGGTGGAGCAATAAATAACAATGGAATCAATAACAGTTGACCCTACAAACAAACCCACTAAATAAACTCTGTCACAAACTAAGTACCAAAGCCACAAAAAGCAACAATAATACATTACTTAAAATAACTGACGGCGCACAAACAGTAGACAAATGAGCACTCAAGCTGGCAAGAACAGCGCCCACAATAGCGCTCGTCGTAGCCTTGTGAGAGGAACTATGAAGTTCGAGAACAGATTGAGCATCACGGTTTAGCCTATACAAAACATCGGTAACCCCAGCATCGAGCACTAGCCTCTTTCCCAACATATTTTCCTCGACACTCAAAGGACGCTTTTTGAGCTATAAGCCGTCATTCGCATTGCCACACTTTCTTGTGCTGCATCTACGATGTTTGTTGGCACTCCTACAAAGGCATGCTGGCCGCGAGGGGAAATTCCCAAATAAGGAGTAGTAGAAGTTACATCTGTCAAAGACATCGCCATAGTAGCTAATGCCACCGAACAGGGTGAACTCACTTCTCCACTGTTAAAAGCATTTGACGGCGCCATTATTACCAGTCGTTCTGAAACCAATGGATCACTGCTAGCCACAAAGTGTGAAGTATCCAACACCACAATTCGATCTCTTGTTTCATCACTAATGACCCGCAAAGGAGAAATCACAGTCCTTAGGAAACATACGACAAAAAGGGGAAGATAAGGATAAAAGACCAATGAGCCACAACCCGCATATAACTAAGAAGGATTTATTATTCTTCTGAGCAACAACAAACTATTATCAGTATCCGTTCACCTCTTCAACTTGCGTTCCAAACGCAAACAACTCCCTTCGTCATCCGAACTAGAAACATCAAGAGAACTCGAAACTGCCCGTTTCTTTTCCCCCTTAATGCGATCAAAGTCAAACGGGCTTACATTAACAAAACCCCATGGAGACCCCGGGGCAACTTCCCCTCTAACCCTTCCTGGGGGAATCATCCTCATAATATTTTCAGGGATGAGCACGAACGCTAGTATGCTCCAAAAAGAAGTTGTCTGGTTCCTCCTTGTTACCTAGAAGAATCCTCGCGACCATTTTTTCACCCCATTCACCAAAGGGCCAAGCCTCCACATGAATAGGCACATTCGCTAAAGAACCCTCTTGAAATACATTAAAGTCCTCTTCGTCCCAACCATTGGGACTTTTCCCTTTCAAGCAATGTACCCAAACATTTCTAAGCGTACATACCTCCTCAAAACGATAGGGTGGATCACTTTCTAGCCTCATGTTAAGCCTCGGCTCAACTTGTGACATTTTCCTAATATTAGGCGGCACAACCC
The DNA here is from genome assembly GCA_030270665.1 of Hibiscus trionum. Lineage (NCBI taxonomy): Eukaryota > Viridiplantae > Streptophyta > Magnoliopsida > Malvales > Malvaceae > Hibiscus > Hibiscus trionum. Next base: position 11,451,236 of record BSYR01000027.1, on the reverse strand, counting down.
TATCCTTCGTTGGCCGATGCCATACAATAGGGAACGAAAAACTCCCAATGATACACTCTACTTTGATATAGTTTGCCCTATCCATGCGAAGATTGTCAGTTCGATTGCTCATTAACGACTTGGTGACAAATAGTAACGAAACCCTTCACATTCTTGTCATGATCATCCGTAACGTTATAAAAATAGCGAAATACATCAATAGAAGGTTCATCCCTATGAATCTTACAATTCAAGAAGTAAGTTACCAAAGTCCACCAACCATTTCTGCCTAAATGACCCGACGCTACATCAAACCAGTTTAACCATATCACGAAGAAAGGATACAACGGAAAATGGAACCCAGCTTCAAAAGCAAACATGCGGTAAAAAACCATGACCTTCCCTCGTTAGAACATGTATTCAGGAGAAATGTCCCAATAGGCATACTGAACCGATAACGAAAATGATCAACGACAAGAAGACCACGACACTCTATCGTCGTCAACAACTCATCTAGTTGGGTAGTACAATGAACCTCATCGCTCACCACAACGAATGATTCATCCATTAACACAAGATAAATTGTATTTATCCTCCCAACACTTTACTCTACTCTTCTCAAAAAGCTCAAAAACAACAAATAAGACAAACAAAGTAAAACCTAAGAATGCCTATTAAAGTTCATTTATAACCAAGAGCCATAACTTTCTCGACATGTGTCGCTACTAAAAAGATTCACCATGTGACGCTTCATACGCAACGGTTTACTCCCAAAGAAAACCGGCCAGTTCGTCAATAAATTCTATTTACATGACGTTTCATAAGATACTAACGTCTCCCTATTCAAATTCCTCAGGTTCGCCAAGGTCACTTTATAGCCTTCCCTCATCTGGGGGGAAATTGTTATCACATGTAAACACCTGCCGCCATGTGTCGAAACCAGATCGAGTAAGACCATGGCCGATATAATATAAGAGACGTCCGGTGATGAGCGTCACAACGCACAGGATCGCCCACGAACTATGCGATACCCTCCGCAATTTGCGGCGAACAGACAAAACCATGAACAACATCGCGCTTCATCTATTGGCCACATGACTACACGCGTGCCCATCATAGATGCCGAGGAGAACCTGGGACGTCAGGTCATAGCTAGTCCAATCAACGCGCCACAACAACCCCATCTTGACACTCGTCCAAGTGATATAAAAATGGGCATGCAACCAAGAGGAACTAAGGCCTTCCATTCCCGATACTATCACCACCCAAAAGCAAGAGCAATACTTAAGCTCTAAGTCGGGACGGTCATCCCTACCACCGTCTCCAACCCCTAGTATTTTTGACCATCAACAACTTTTATACTTTTTTAGACAGTTGGTTGATGATAATAAATGGCTAAGATTATTTCCTTATCTTTTCTTTTCTAAGTGATAGTCTTCACATTTTCTATTGTTAATCTCATCCATCCATTTATCTTCATCCAACGGTCCAAAAAAGTGTAAAAATTTCAAATTTTATATAGTGTAAGAGGATCATATCTCATTTAAATATATATATATATATATATATATATTATAAAATGATAAATTCTTATATGTTTAATATCTATGATTAGTTATTGTTAAATTATTGATCAAAGCATTAATGTTGTATCACGTCCCCGGAATCGTTATTTAAAATGAAATTGAAAGGTTATTTGATTTTTATTTTTGTTATCTCAATTTGTTTACAATTCTTTCAACGTTCGAAGTTAAATTATTATTTTATTTAAACTCAATGGTCCAATACTAACAATCATTTATACCCATCATACTATTACACAATACACATAAGTGTTTACACGGTAATTAACAAATTTTTATAACAGTTTAATTAACATGGGTACAATTGGAATATATTGATAGTTTGAGGATGAAATTGATATATTTAAAGAAAGTTTAGGATTAATTTAAAATGAGGGTCTTAGTTTGATGATGAAATTGAAATGTTCAAAAGTTTAAGATTAGTTTAGAATGAGATTCATAGCTTGGAGATGGAATTAGAACGTTTAAAAATTTATAGACCGATACAAAAAATCATAATTTAGGGACGTGTAACGTTACGAGTTACAACACATGTATAAGGAGAAAGGCATACGAATAGATTCATGTCATTTAGAGATGTAAAATAGCACATGAACCCATCAAATGATGAAGAACGCTCGAAGGCAAAGAACAAGCTGATCAGGAATGGACCCAGAGAGAGGTTGGAGGGGACAACCGTCCCCCTAAAAATTTGAGATTCATATATGATTTAAAAAATTTCGATGTATTTTCTATTAAAAATCTATTTTTGCTCCCCTAAAATATTATAAGATCGCCCCCTTAAAATTTTATAAATTTTCCCTCCTTACCATAGAATTCTATGTCCGACACTGAAGCTGATATTTGGACGCTAGTGAAACAGAAACAAGCTATTTATAGGTTTTTCCCTCCTTACCATAAAATTTTATGTCCGTCGCTGAAGCTTATATTTGGACGCTAGTGAGACAGAGACAAGCTATTTAATTTCAGCAGCTCATCCTAATCTAAACGGGAATACAAATATCATAATCAACTTACACTATTTACTCAATAATTTACATGGCATTGGGTGGTTGCTTTCACGCAGTATCATGCCAAACATTAAAGGACAATATTGATCAAAGACTATATGTCCACACAGAAACAGCAGCCAGCAAAAACGTTAGCCAAATGGAATCTAAATCTTAACCAGCAGCTGTAACAGTGTGCAGAAGACACGTATATTGAAACGCAAGTGAGACCGAAACGTATTATTTAATTTTATCTGCTGATATTGTCACGTTTAGAAAAATAAGAGACATTAATTTCATATAAAAAAATTTAAAATTATAGAAATAATAACAATGTACATCTTATCAGATATACTTTTTGTGAAGAATTATGTTAGGATAATATGTTACACACAACGTCTTATTAGGCATATTTTTTTGTGAAGAACATAATGACCCGTGATAATATGTTCAGATTGTTATAATACACACAACATCACAGCAACGCAATAATGCTAATAAAATTCACATCAATCAAAATAAGTGGATTAGAAGGAATGACAAAAGGAGATTCAGTTGGTCTGAAATGAAAGAAACGCCAAAAGCTTTGACAGATATCAGTAGAGATTGAGTTGAAAAGACTAAAGTAAAACCAGTCAAAACAATATTAGTAGGTCCAACACTGGCGAAGCTTGCATGTTTGAAAAAACTTTTAGTTAACACATTTCAGTGATGGAAAAGAAATATGTAAAGTTTTTCGCTTAAATCTGTTTTCAAAACATAAATTTTAAAAAATAAATTAATTTTTTTAGAAAACAAACTACAGAAAGTATTTTCTGGTGTTTAGATGATGTTGTATAATTTATTTTTCGTTGTTTAGTAGAGTTTTCTGATAATTTCATGAACAATCCAAAAACAAGCATTGATAATGCTAAAAACAAGTTCCAACCAAAACATGGTTTAGGTTAGGGTTTAAAATTTAGAGTAGTATTTAGGGTTTATATTTTAGTGTTTAGGTTAGCATTTAGGGTTTAAGGTTAGTGTTTAGAATTTAGGGTTAGTGTTTAGGGTTTAATATTTAGGGTTTAGGTTAGGTTTTGTGGTTTATGGTAATATTTAGAGTTTAAGGTTTATGTTAATGTTTAGGGTTTAGAAGTTAGGGTTTAGAGTTTACGGCTTATGATATAGGATTTATGGCAGCATTTAGAGTTTAGGATTTAGTATTTATAGTAAGATTTAGGGTTTAGGGTTAGTGTTTAGGGTTTAAGCTTTAGGATTTATAGTTTAGTGCTTAGTGTTAATGATTTAGGGTTTAGGTTAGCTTTTAGCGTTTAGAGTTTATGGTTTAGCATTTAGAGTTTAGGGTTTAGGGTTTAGCATTGAGACTGTAATTTAAATTCATTTGACCATGTGAAACTACATGAACCAAAAACAATGGCCATTTTCATTTTTATTTTCTTGGAAAATAGAAAACGTTGATGAAAACGTTTTTGGTTGTAAAGTTAGAAAATGATTTCTAAAAAATAAAAACAAAAATAGGTGAAAATTTAAAAATATTAAAAAGATGTTTTCACTATTTTCATTGAAAATGTTTTTGAAAAATAAAAAACATGAAAACAAAAGATTTTTAAAATTTTAAGTTTATTTAATTCGAGATCAAATCCTTCTGATGCTATTTTTTACATCTTTTTTCTTTTTTTAATATTTAAATATCAATTTCTTTTAGTTTTCAAACATAAACACTCCACTTTTATATATTGTTAATCATTTGAATTCTTCTTCTCATCTTCTTCTTTACCAGGTAAATAATTAAACATATCTTTATTTCTCATTTTTATTATTACTATTTGTAAATATGAGTATTCATTTTTACTTTTTTTTATGAATTTTTTGTGATAGGTTTGTTGTATTTTATTTTTAATGTTGGTGTATTTGTTTCATAGGTGTGTGGATATCCAAACATACCGAGATTTTTAGCATTATTTCGTGGACAAAGATACCATACACACTTTATAGGTAGGTGAAATATGATTGAGCAAAATATTATTGAGGAAAAGAAGAATTATTTAATATGAGACATTCTTTTGTTCGAAATGTGATTGAACGTAGTATTGGTATGTTGAAAAAAAGATTTGATATATTGAGAGATATGCTCAATTATCCTCTTAGAAAACAACGTTGTATACCGAAAGCATGTTTTTCTGTGCATAATTTTTATTAGGTTGAAAGTTGAAAAGGATGAATTGTCTGAAGAAGGTGAAAGAGAAAATGAACAAGATCTTGATGATATGGAAACAAATTCTTCTGGTTCGAACGAGAAACACGTCACATTTAATATGTTACAAATTGTTGAGATGACTCAAGTTATAGACAAAATTGCAACATCATTATGGATTAATTATAGGTAGAATTGAAAATTCAAAAAAATAGTCATTAGGAACACATTTTATACCATTCTTATTAAGAATGAAAATTATTTTTTATTGATTTAAAACTTATTTGATCCTATATTTTTAATATTTTAATTTTTCACGTAAAAATATTTTTATTTTAATTTAATTATTTGATAATTACTTATTTATTTTTATTTTGAAAAATTAGATACTAAACGCATTTTCACTATTTTTATTTTTAAAAACAAATTTTTATTTATATTATCCAAACATGTTTTCTATTTTGTAAAAACTTGAAAATAAAAATAAAAAATAAAAACAGAAAACATTTTTTAGAACTAAACGAACCCTTATCAAAATTTAAACTATATGAAACAAACACAGCCATAAACTCAATTTCCAACAAAGAAAGTCAGATTTGTGCTATGGAACAATGACAAAACAACCGCCCAATGGTGCTTTCCAAATGATAACAAATCACATAGCTCCTACAGTCTCAATGGTATTAGTATTACCATTATTTACTCGAAGTCACCCTTGTAAGAACAACTATCGGTTGGTCTAACTATATAAGACGTTAGGTATTTTAAGCAAGGTTAAAAGTTTAAATTTTGGCGTTTTAAATAAAAAAATGGGTTGAAAAAATTACCAACATATTGATCATTTGCAAAACGATCCGGATTAATCGACCAATGAATCGGATATCAGTTGTTAAACAAATAAAAGTTACCACCTAGAAGAGCAAAACTGAAGCATATCTGCATTATTGAAGGAGTTATAATGAAGCACAGTATGGTGGGATCTGTCATTCAATGAACACCACAACTCAGTTGAATGGGATGGACTGAACAAAATGTCTGTTTCCAGAAAGAAAGAAAAAAAGAGGGGTGTAGAGTTAATGGAACAGTGATACCAACCAAATACATGATGATTAAGATAGGGTCCATGTAAAAGCAGAAACCAAAGTCAAAATGGTTGATGAAGGAAGCAACCGCAAGCTCACAATCACACAAATATTAATAATTGTAACAAAAGCTTGAGTGAAGTGTGAACCATACTCTAGAAATTTAAATTGTGATTGCGGTCGTGTTTTAGGTCGTATTATATTTATTATGATTGCAGACACAACTGATGTTATTGCGACCATTACAGTATCGCAATCGTAATTTTTTTTTAATTTGCACACTTATCATAAAACATAGCGAGAATAATAGAACAATAACAAAAATAGCGATCTGCTATTAGTGCGATTTCGCTTTACACTGCTATTGCGATTATGGACTGCTATTTAAATCTTTACCCGTAACCATTAATAGATTTTGTATAATTTTTTTGACAAATTCTAATCCTAATCCTACCTAAAGGAAAAAAATCTTTTATCCCCTAACCATGCCCCTTTCTATGTCCCACACTAAAAACACACACAAAAAAAAATTTTAAATCCTAACCTTAAATTCCACATTTTACACCATAAATTCTACACCCTAAAAATACACCTTACTGTTGAATCTGCAATTTTGCGAAGAGGAGAAAAAATTGATTCTAGGGTTTTGTTATCGAATAAGAAATTTTGGGAGAAGAAACGACTAAGATGAATTTGGAAAAAATGAACGGTTGAAGGTGAGAGAAAAAATTTTATTTTTATTAATAACCCAAAAATTGAATAATACAATATCCAAAAATACATATATATAGCAATAAAGAAAATACAAGAAATTAAAGAACCTAACCGGCTAACTAACCTAAAACTTTACCTAATATCCTAACAGCCCCCTCAAGTTGGAGCATACACATTATAAATGCCCAACTTGAAAATAGACTCTCGAAATAAAGCTGGTGGTAAAGCCTTTGTAAAGAAATCATCAAGCTGGTTTGAAGAGGAAACATGTAAAAGATGCAGCATTCTTTGGTGAAGTTTCTCCCGGATCAGATGACAGTCAATTTTAATATGTTTTGTGCGCTCATGTTGGACATGATTCTCTGCAATTTTAATTACAGACAAATTGTCACAATAAATATTTACAAGTTGAGAAGGTAAATGCAAGTCAGAGAGGAGAAATAATAGCCATTGCAGTTCACAGGTTACAATCGCAAGAGCTCTATATTCAGCTTCTGTGGATGACTTGGAAATAGTAGACTGTTTTTTAGATTTTCATGAAATCAATGCAGAACCAAGAAAAATACAAAATTTTGTAGTTGATTTGCGGGAATCAAGACAGGATGCCCAATCAGAATTAGAAAAAGCATTTAATTTTAGATCATTGTCTGCAGAGAAAAATAACCCTTGGCCAGGAGTGCCTTTTAAATATCTTAAAACTTTATGTACAACAGAAAGATGAATATCAGTAGGTTCTGTGGATGAATATCAAGAGTGATTAACAGCAAAGGTTATATCAGGCCGAGTGTTAGTTAAATATAAGAGCTTTCCTATCAGACGTCTATAAGAGGTAGCATCATCCAAAGGAACACCATCTAACTTAGAAAGTTTAGTCCTATCATTAAAAGGTGTTGAAGCAGGTTTAGAACCAGAAAATTCAGTTTCTTCCAAAAAATCTAGAGTTTACTTTCGTTGGCAGAGGTTAATACCTTCTTTTGTTCGAGCTATTTCAAAGCTTAAAAAATATTTGAGATCATCTAGATCCTTAATTTTAAAAGTAGAATTTAAAAATATTTTAATGGTATTGATTTCAGCCAAACTAGGACTCATTAGTATAATATCATCAACATAGACAGCTAAAGCTATAAAATTATCACCCATTTTTTTTTAAAAATAAAGAAGAATCAGAAGAAGCTTGAATGAAATTCTATTTTTTTAAAGTTATAGTTAAACGCTCATTCCATTGCCTACTTGCTTGTTTCAGACCATATAAGCTTTTATTGAGCTTGCAAACAAGACCAGAATCACTAGGAAAAAAACCAGGTGGAGGATCCATATAGACCTCTTCATGCAGATAACCATGCAAAAAAGTATTATTGATATCTAACTGTTGTAGATGCCAATTCTTAGCAGAAGCAAGAGCTACAAGAGTTCTAATAGTAGTGATTCTAGCAAGAGGGATAAAAGTGTTCAAAAAATCTAGTCCTGATTGTTGAGTATACCCTTTAGCAACAAGTCTTGCTTTATATCTCTCTAAACTACCATCAGACTTAAGTTTGATTTTATAAACCCACTTACAACCAATAATTTACTTGCCACTAGGTAAAGAAATTAAGGTCTAAGTGTTATTCTTTTCTAAAGTAAGAATATCTTCATTCATGGCTTCTTTCCAACATATATGTTTGATAGCTTCTCTATAATTTTTTTGGTTCTTTTAATATATCAACATTATTAATATATACTTGATGATTAAAAGAAATATGGTCATAAGAGAGGACCTGAGCAATGCTATGTGGTGTTGAATGTGAAGAAACTTTGCTTCCTGGTAAAGCAATGTGATAGTCATCAAGCTTAGGAGGCATCCTAACTATTCTTGATGACCTCCGAGGATAAAGAACATTATTAGGCTTAACTGGAGACTGAGCATGCTGACTTTCAGCTGGAGAAACTTCAGCAAACTGACCCATTGGTGAATCTGGTGTACACTGTAATAATGGTGAATCTGATGTGATGCTGGTGCAGACTGTGAGTCAGGATTTTGAGTATCAATAGAACCTGAACTAAGGAAATCTTCAATAGAAGAATTAGATTCGATTACAAGAAAAATAGTTTCAGAAGAGGAATCAAGGTTTCTTGTTTGAAAAGGAAAAATGGATTTAGAGAAGAAAACATCTCTGGAAATAAAAATAATTCTGTTTTGAATGTCAAATAACATGTAACCTTTTATATGTTTTGGAAATTCAAGAAAGACACATTGAGTAGCTCTAGGGTGCATTTTGGTTTTAAGTTTGGGCAACACAGAAGCATAAGCTAGACATCCAAAAACTTTTAAATTATCAAAAGTTGATTTAGTTTGATAAAAAAATTTAAAATGTGTTTTGTTAGAAAGAATAGGAGTAGGTGTTCTATTAATTACATAGGCAGAATGAAGCACACAGTCCAACCAGAAATTTAAAGGTAAAAAAACTTGAATACGCAAGTATCTAGCAACAACAAGAAAATGTTGGTGCTTGCGTTCAACAATAATGTTCTGTTGAGAAGTGTAAGTGCAACTATTTTGAAGAATAACACCTTTAGATTTATAAAACTCTAGCATTTCAAATTCTCTAGCATTGTCAGTACGGATGCATTTTATTTTTGTATTAAATTGAGTAAGAATTAATTCATAGAAATCAGCAATCAATTTAAACACTTCAAATTTTATTTTCATGGGAAAATCCAAACAAAACGACTCTTATCATCTACTATAGTGAGAAAATAAGCATGGTCATAGGAACTCTTAATGAGAAAAGGACATCAAACATCAATATGAATAAAATCAAAAGTGGATGCAGAAACAGAACTACTGGAAGAAAAAAAGGTCTCTTTTGTTTAGCCAAATGACAAGTATTACAATCTAAACAGTCCACATCAGGTATTTTATTATGCAACGTAGAAAAGAAATGCATCCTTTACTTTGAAGGATGTCCTAATCTAAAATGCCAAAGTCTGGAAACAAAATTACAAATAGAAGCATTAGTATAAGCAGAATTGCAACTAGAATCAGAATCATTTCGAAAGCAGATATTTAATTTGTACAAACTAGTGGTCTCATTAGCTATACCAATCGTCATCCATTGATGCACATCCTGTATAAAAAAAATTTCAGAATTAAAAATCAAGGAAATAGACTTATCTTTTGTTAACCGACTAACAAAAATCATATTGAAACTAAAACCTGGATATGAAATACATCTTTGAGAATGAGGTTTTGAAAAACAGTAACAGTTCCTATATGGCTTACTAGAACTAACTGGCCATTAGGAAGTTTTACAAACTTATCAATCACCTTAGAATAAGTAGAAAACAAATCTAATGAACAGAAAATATGATCAGTTGCACCACTATCAATAATTCATGGTACATTATTAAGAGTAGAGCAAAAGAGAATAATACTTAAAGCATCAAATGGAGCAGCATCAAAAGACGAAGAAAGTAGATTCACCTTGGAAGCATTATTCACAGTAGGACCAGTTGGCAAAGAATTACCTTTCTCATTAAGCAAACTAATCAAGGCATCATATTGATCTTTAGTAAAGGTAAGGGAACCAGAACCATCTTCTTTAGACAAAAATTCAGTTCGAGAAGTGTCATTACCAGAACCAAAACCATAACTAGGACCCACTTGGTTCATTTTACTAACTTAAGGCCTATTTCTATACTCAGGGGGATACTCATGTTTCTTATAACATCTTTCGACAGTATGGCCATATAGACCATAGTGGACACACAGAGGCCTTTTAGAAACATTTAAAAAAATTTAAGAATATAATCCATAGAGTATTGTTTACCCGAATCAGAAGAACGACCAGCCAACATAACATGAGACTCATTATCAAAGCTAGCAGTAGACAATAGGGTCCGTTCATGTTGGGCAACAAGGGAAAAAACTTCATTAATATCTAGTAAAGGTTTGCGCATCAGAATCTGGGTTTTAGGAAGACTGAAATTTTCATTTAAACCATGAAGAAAGCGAAAAACTAAGTCTTATTTTCTATAAACAGAAGCAGAACAAGAACAAAATTTCAAAGGTAGTAAAACACGGATCTCATCCTAAACAATCTTTAACTAAGTAAAATGGGCAGAGACCGTGAGATTACCTTGACTCGGGCTAAAAAAAAATTCTGAAACAAATCAGAAATTCGCAGCAAATCACCTTGGCTGAAACGGTCGAAAAGGTCATCCCAAAGATCAGCCGCAGTATCAATTCAGAGCACACTCTGTGCAATTTCCGGATTCAACGCCCTTTGGACCCATGATAATACCAGATTGTTACACTTCACCCAGGCGGAGAAACGAGGATCGTCAGGCTCGGGTTCTTTGATAGACCCATCCACAAATCCAAACTTATTTTTGGATATCAACGCCATGCGGATCGAGCGCGCCCAAGGATGATAATTCTTGCCATCAAGAAGCGAAGATGTGAGAACCAGTGAAGGATTTTCACTCGGATGAATGTAAAACGGGTCACAGGGATCATCGTTTTTGAAAGAATTTCGAGGATTAACAGCGGAACGAGAACGAGAATTAGAAACATCATCAACTGATACCATGTTGAATCTGTAATTTTGCGAAGAGGAGAAGAAATTGGTTCTAGGGTTTTGTTATCGAATAGGGAATTTTGGGAGAAGAAACGACTGAGATGGATTTGGGAAAAGTTAATAGTTGAAGGTGAGAGAAAAAAGTTTTATTTTTATTAATAACCCAAAAATTGAATAATACAATATCCAAAAAATACACACACATATATATAGGATGGGATCAAGTTACATGGTGTAAAACTCATTTAGTTTTACACTAATCTAGGGCCATTGGATAAGGGAAATTGATGGATGAGATTAACAGTAAAAAATGTGAAGATTATCACTTGGGAAAAAAATATAAGGAAATAATCTGAGCCATTAATTACTATCATCCAATGGTCCAAAAAGTGTGTAAAAGTAATTGAGTTTTACACAGTGTAAGTTGATCCTAACCCTATATATATAACTTTAACCTAAAACTTACCGACTAAAGAAAATGAAAGAAAATACAAGAAATTAAAGAACCTAACCGACTAACTAACCTAAAACTTTAACTAATATCCTAACACTTACCCTTAATTCTCTAAGCCATAACCATAAATCCTAACCTTAGACCCTAAACATAAAGGAAAGATGAAAGAAAAACTTTAAAGGAAGGAAGGGAGTGCTCCTACCAAATCTAGAACCTATAATCTAAAAAATGTAAGAAAATAAACGTAAACAATTTAACTAACCTGCTAAATTTACCTACTCAAATTTTGTATAATTGAACGATGTATTGATGTTACGTCGAATTTTCATCTTACGAGACGATAAGTAATGGAAAGAAATAGGGAGGTACAAATGCCATAATAACAGCTTCAGAAGGATAACTTTTTAGATCCCACGTTTGATCTCGGGCATCCCCTTGTTCGAATAAAAGCCCATAAATGAAAAACCCAATAATTTTAGATCAGCGATAAATGAAAGAAAACCCAATAGAGAGATATTTGTTGAAACTTAAAAGTTCGTAAACGAACCGAATGTTTAACGAACCGTTCGTAAAGTGATTGACGAAAAGTTCGTTTATTTATTAAACAAATAGATATAAACAAAATTTTATGTTTGTTTAATTAAATGAACAAACACGAACAACGAGCTCATTCGTTCATTTACGTTCGTGAAGGTTTAGTAATCTGTTCGTTTAAATCTATTCACATATGTTAATTTATATTTATTATTTTTCATAACAAAAGTATTATATTTTAAAATTTTAAATTTATTTACATATGTTCGTCTAAATTTATTTACATATGTTCGTTCATTAGTGTTCATTTACGTTTGTTTATTATTTTAACGAACGGACATGAACAAGCTACATTCCGTAACGAATGAACACAAACAAGAAATTATGTTTATTTAGTTATTCTTGTTTATTCAGCTAAAATTAAACGAACGAACATGAGCATACTCTCGTCCGTGTTCGTTCGATTCACATACAGGCATAATTGAAACTAGACAATAAATATGTGTAAAGCGGAAGATTAAATCAAATAAAACTATCGATAAACTTGAATATTTTGAATTTTAAATTAAGAGTTAGAATTCAAAAACATTTCTTAAACAACTTAGAAAAATCACGGGAAAAAATAACAAAAGATTAAATAAAGTAATAACTGAAAAATTAGGTGTGTCGACTTTTCATCATGTCTTAGATAAATGTACGTCTGGTTTAAAAACGTCTAGCGACTTAGATGCAGGTCCGTCCTAAAAGATGTACAGACCATATGATACTTTTTAAAATGAAGCTTCTAAAATATTTTATAATAAGATGAAATTGTAAAATATCAACATTTATCATATTATGTTTGTTTCTTACAAAAAAAAATTAAACATAGGCCAGTTTGACGTTGCTTTTGAAAATCGCTTTTAAAAGTATTGTCAAAAAGTGATTTTGAAAAGTTAATTGTAAGATTTTAATATTTGGCATTGTCGTCAAAAATTACTTTTGAAAAGATAAAATGTTCGTTTTAGACACGATATTATAAAGTAAAGATAAATAAATAAAGGAGATGTTTTTATTATTTATTTTTATTTAAAATATTAAATTCTATTATTATTTTAATATTAATATTTAATATATTATTATTTTAGTATTAGTTAATTCATTACATTTATTATATTAATTTAATATAATTATTCAATATATTATTTGAGTATATTAGTGTTATTTTTATGTATTGTCTTAATGTATGAATGAAATTAGAGGTAAAAAATATTTTACCTCTAAATGCATTTCCAACCTTCAAAAGCTGGATTTTTCAGCTTATAGCTTTTGTCCATAATCAATTATATAAGCAGTTTTGAAATGAGTGTTTGACAATTATTTTTAATGTAAAAACACTTATTTAAGCAAAAGCTAATATTTAAGCAATGCCAAAGGGGCCCTAAGATAATGTAAAAAAGTAACTATATATCTCGCCTCTTTTTTTTTTTACGTTTTTCACATGTGGAATCATCTTTCTTAATTGCATCACCCATAATCAAATTCTTAAAGAAAGAGACCATATGATAAACTAAAAATTAAAAGGATAAAAAGAACTTGAAAAAATAAAAGAATAAAAATTTGAAACATTAGTCATCAATCGATCAAGACTTCAAGAGCCTTAGTCATCATTTTATCTCCCAATTAAAAATTTAATCATAAATTAACAACATCAAACATACAAAAATATGAGAATACTGATAAATTTACGATACTAAAAAACGAAAAGAGTAATTTATATCCTCCGAAAAAAATAAGAAGCATTATACCTTCAATAAAACCACCGAATTGGAGAAGAGACAACCTTTAAAATCTTAAAATTTCCCAATTAGAAATTCAGCCTTCAAAATAATAATTAAAAGTAGTAGTAAGAATTTTTTTAACCTTTAAAAATAAATACCACTAATTAGCTATTGAGTCTAAAGTAATTGAATAAGATTGAAATTAAGATTGACATAAAAATTGATCGTTACACATCATAAATTTGATGAGTTTTTTTAAATAAAGAATTGATTACAATTAGATAACAAGGGTGAAAGTTAAAAGATTTTTTTTTAAAAAATAATTTTTTGGGTTAGCAAATTTTTTTTTGTAGGACTCTGAATTTTGGGACTCTGTGACGTGTCACATGCTACACTTGTGCATAGACAGGTATGCTTAGATGATAGAAAAAAGCGTCAAATATTTACCGCAACACAATTAAACACTCGTATTAAAAAGTAATATAAAAATATATAAAAAGTCACAAAAAGAATTTTTGAAATTAAGTATTTGTTGTATTTCTGAACGAATGGGGCTGTGCGAAAATCCGCAGGAGAAATATATGTTTATAGGGTACAAAATACCTAAATCATATCTAAATTTCTTAGAAACATTCTTGAAATAAACAATGAAACCTAATAAAATAAAATAAATAAAGGTTTAAATATACATTTGGCACATGTACTAGTCACATTCTTTCAATTTAATTTGTTCATAATTTTACTCTTAAATTAGTGCTTGAACTAGGCACTTTCTTCCGAGTTGATATCTACAGAATGTTTGTTCCTAAGTTGATACTTGAACTTGACATCTTCTCCCAAGTTGGTATCAGAACTTATAAATTCTATGAATTTAATCCTAATTTGAAACAATTTAATAAATTTAATCATCTATATTTAAAATTCTATCAATTTACTCTCATTTTTCTTCCCTTAAAATATTTGTTTTTCTCTCAGAAATTTTGTATTACTTTCACTGTATAATAAAAGTTTAATAGTAATTTGTTGTTGTTTATGGTAGAATGCAATTATTCAATTGTTGTTTTGATTCGATAAACTCACTTGGTTTGACAATATCACAAATATGACTAAATTTATGGAATTTTTAAGTATGAAGGTTTAAATTTTTTTGAATTGTTTCACATTAGGAATGAATTGATAGAATATATAAGTTTTAGGGACTAAAACTGTTAATAAACGTACCCAAATAGTAGATGAAATTAAAGTTCAGGTACTAATTTAAGAGTAAAAGTTATTTAGATACCAACTTGAGAGAAGATATCTGGTTCAATTACTAACTTGGGAGAAAAAAAATTAGGTACTGACATGAGAAAATGTGTCTAGTTTAGGCACCAAATCTATATTTAATCCATAAATAAATCCCAACTTATTTGATCACTAATAAAATAAAGGGTAAATTATATTGAATGTCACTTAATTATTAGTAAAATTACGATTGAGTCACTGAATTTTTAAAAATTACAATTGTCACTCAATTAAAGTTTTAGTTACGATCAGGCCACACCTATGTTAAAATACAAACAAACATCTAATATTGTTCGGTATAATGACAGTTTTAGTCATTAAAATTATATATTCTACCAATTTTGTCCTAATTCAAAATTATTAAATAAATGTAATCCTTCATATTTAAAAAAAATATCAATTCAATCATTTTTTATTATTCCAAATCGCTTGTATACTCTCATTAACGCTAGAATACTTCATTTAAAATCAGTAATTAATAATACAAATGATATTTCTTCAAATAAAATAATCCTAAAAACTGTTCTAAGACTTGTATTCTAATGTCAACACAACTTGGAATAAGTTAGTTAAAGACTCTTGTTGACTTCCAATCCCTTTCACTAAGTCTTGGGTTCTAGTCTTAGTAGGAGCAATTCTCCCTTTCCTTCCCTCAAGTAAAAATTATTCAAAAAATATATATTTTTATATGCATTGTATAAACATATTTAAAATATTAAAACAAGCCTAACTTCAAGATTTCTAGGTCTCGGTTTCGAAAACGGGACAAGAGATTCGATACTCTTATAAAAACTTTGAAAAGGTTTTTCCAGTTTGCTTTGAGGTTTCCATACTCATACCATTAAAGCTAAAACAATGAGAATAATAGAGAGATCTGAAAGAAAAAAAATGGCATAAATTTACATTGCATTAATAAAATACACTATTTAAAAAAAAAGAGAAAAAAACCTACCCTTTTACTCTTAGAAAAAGGAAGAATTATGTTGGGGGTGAAATCTCAGTGACTTATGAGAAAAGAAAAGAGAGGAAACTAAAGTATAAATGTGTACTAGGGTTGCTTGTGTGTTGCTTCACCAGTCCAGTATGTTTTAACAGCGACAAGAATTTTCTCAGGGTTGAATGGCCCGCTTTCATGGTCCACGATCTGGCTCTTCCACCTCATTCCATCTGTTATACTCTTTATCTTCACCAGCAGCTCCACCGTGTCCCGGAATATAACCGACCCTTCCGGCCTCAGAATCCGATCCATCTCCAACAAGATGTAAGTCATGTCACACCTTCAATCAACACACCTTTAATTTAATCACATGATGGAACCAAGGCTATCAACTGTCTGTAAAACAAAAACGTTTACCTGTCTTGATACATACTAAACACGCCACTAGCGTGGATGAGGTCGTATGTTCTTGGATATGTTGAGAATCCCTCACACCAATCCTGGTACGTACCGATTAGGCCTCGTTCGTAAATAATTCCCAATGTGTCAGTGTCTGAATTCTGCGGGACAACATTCATGACCCACACCGGATACTTTGTCAATGCAGCTGCAAATCCTCCGAGGTCGGCATTCATGTCCATGATATTCCGATGTCGCCCGGAGCGTAGAGGAGTGATAAGTCGATTGTAATTTGCTATCTTTCCCTTCCACAGTTCATTGTCCTCCATGAATCTATCGACACCGACGCCTGGTACTAAGCCACGGCTGAGTCTAGGAGGGATGGCAAATGCACGGTCCGGCCATTTTAGTAGTTCACCACCGGCAACATCATTTGCATTTGTGACTTCTGGAAGTGGGGTTATGCAAGCTTCCAAATTTCTGTACCTTTATCACAGATGACAAGAGAATGAGACTCGAATCGGCTTTATGTGTATATATGTATGTGTATCAAAGGGCTAAAGAGAGTTACCAAGCTGTATCCGGATCCTGTGATGTGCACATGGGTGGTGTTCCATGGAGCTCCTTGATTTTAACACACTTAAGGTGGTTGATAGGCTTTTGCCAAATTGCTAGATCATCGTGTTCGGCCACTTTCTTCCAGCATAGGCGTTTGGCGGCGTCTTCGATAGCGTCTTGCTCGTTTTTAAGGTCCTCCTTTGTCCTTTCCCAACCTCTCCAATATTTCTTCCAGCGGATCGGAGGACCAGAGAGCACCCAGTAACCTCCAGGCCTTAGAATTCGATCTACTTCCGTGAGATACAAGCCATCTATCCCGAATTAAACGAAACCATTAGCTGATATATATAACAATGTGATCTTCATTTTTGACAAATGATGCACAGATGCCTTACCATTTTTTGACCAAGGGATCAAACAACGAGAACAATGAGCCAAGTCGAAAGCCCTTGCCGGGTAAGGAAGCCTCTGCGAACCCATGATTCCAATCATCGCAGGAACTCCGCGTTCCAGCGCAAACTGGACCTGCGCTTCGTGTGTATCTCTCGGAGCAAAAGACATTGTCAAGATATCCCTCTTCAACAGGTAAGCACCGAAGCTTGCAACCTAACAGCAGAAAAGAATCAGCAAAGGCAATTACTACACAGTTCAAGTACAAAGTTACCAAGTACCAACATTGCCCAAAAAGTACATATGGTATCTCTAAATTGCAAAGGGATTTTCATTACTTACGCCGCAGCCAGTGTCGACTGCTGTTCTGATTCTTCCACCAGTAAGAGGAATTAGCTCACCAATGTCATCGATGTATGCATCGGCTCCACGAGGGAACATGGTGCCACCCCCGGGGAATCGGAAACGATCACCCTCTACTTGAATCCAATTCTGTATAGCCTTCTCAATGCTGAGTTCTTTATGAGGGATATTGTTATACCAGGCAAAATCACGGCTCTGAGGCCATTTAAAAGGGGTCTTATAATTGGGCGGAGCCGGTATAAGACAGAGCAGCAGTTCTTCCTTGTCGGGACAATGCCTCTCACGGTATTTCATCATGTCACGATCGAACTTCCGTCCCCTCACTTTATCTTGGCAAGGAGTGTACTCGCTGTACGACATGTCACACGGCGGGAATTGACTGACTGTCTTCGAACTCTCGACCGTGATCTGATGATGGCTACCAAAGTCCAAGTCCGTCGACGAATTACCGACATTGTTGTCCGATGTAGAGGTAGTATTATCACAACCAACTTTAGTGTATAAATCGTATTGAGTACTAGGAGTCGCCTGCCAAGCTCCCAACACGTAGAACAATATGCAGAGGGCACTAACCCCAAGAATGCACGTCAGACGCCTCCTCTTCGCTTCTAGCTGATGGTGCATCTGCGATCCACTGTACTCCCTGGCCATCACGATTTCACCACTTTATCTCATCACAAACTAACAATATAATAAATGATCTATTAAACTGATAAAACAAGGTGACAATCCCACAGATTATATGGCAGCCGAGGAAGATGATTTAGTTCTGTTGAAACTTTCAACTCCAAATTCGAATGTTCCTGTCAAAAGGGTACATGAAACTTTGTTTAAATATACGTATAAACTTGAAGACATGTATTTACTTAATAATGCCGCTTGTGAGTTTTGTTTTGTTTAAATTATAAGGACAGAAATGGGAGAATTGAAGTAAGGGGGGGAGTGGATTTGGTCTAAATGGTGGGAGGAAGTTGAGAATTGAGAGGAGAGTGAACAGAACAGCCTTATTTGTCTCCCTTCCATGTCCAGCCCCTGCTTTTTAGGTTCCAACTTCAACCCTTTTTGTTTTGATACATTCAAACCTCTCAATAAGCAACAAGACCCATCATCATACTACCACACACTTTATAATCTATCATAGTGTCCTTTATGTGTATTTATAATTACGAATGAGTTTGTAGCAGTTTATAGCAGTCACGAATGAATTATTATTGTTTAGAGATGAATTTTCGTTACTTTTTAGGCCTCTGCACTCAGTGGGATCGATTCTCAAGTATGAGTATCGATATTCTTTCAAAATATAGCTGTTACAAGCTCAAATTTATATTTTCGGTAGCCCGGTACCGTGAATAATAGTATAGGTATTCAATATTCATGAACATTACTCGTGCATGAACAAAGTCATTAACAGTGTCAAATAGTGACTGAATAGTATTTTTCATGTTCTAGAAGGTTCAAAAACTATTTTTAACACTAAATATATTTTAATCAACTCAAAAATATTTGATATATATAAAACAATTAATAACATATATTTTTTGAGGTTTTAAAAATATTGAAACATATTTTTCAAATTCGTTGGACTTTGAATTATTTTTAAAATCTTCAATCAAGTCTAAAATATTTTTCACATAATTTGTTATATTAAAATATTAGCTAACAATTTTTCCCTATTTAATATAACAAAACCGATTAAAAATTTGTTTTTAAAAATACTCCCCCTTAAGAATAATATATAGAAAAAGTAATTTATTTGAAAAATATTTAAGCTCATAACTTTTCTTTAGAAACTTAATTTTTCATTTAATTCTCTCATTTTTGCTATATCAAAAATAATTCAAACTTTGTTAGTACAAAATAACAATGAAAAATAAGAAAAAATAAGGAGCTTAAAGAGTAAAATTTTTCTGCCTCCTTATATGCCCCTTACTAAAAAACACCTAAAAATTAAATTCTAAGCCATAACCTTAATTTTTATATCTTAAATCCTAAACACTAAAAAATACACCTTACTCCTAATTCCCTACACCCTAACCCTAAGTCCCAACCTTAAACCTCAAACCTTAAACCCGCTATTTTAAAATGAAAGCACCAATAAAAATAAAATTAGGAGTAAACGATTTCCATCTTGAGCTTGAATGCATGAAACACAAAATACGCCCCTTAATAGAACATTTCATTTAAGTTTATAGCTAAAATACTTTGACGCTCAAGAAAAATATTAAATTTCAATATATAAATAATAGAATTTAAGCAATCATGAGATTTAATAAATTCAAGGCTTCTAAACTTTATGCAAAAACTTGAAATTAGGCATTCAAATGCACATGCATAAAGTTCTACACAATGCCATGCATCAAAAAAATTTATCTAGCATATATGCATGAACATTTAAAATCATTAAAATAGACAACTTAAATATATAATTGAAGGGTTTAAGTTTAGATGCTACCCATTTAGTTGAGTTTTCTGTGTATCACTTGTCATACATGTGACAGAGTGGCCTTCTTCAAAATTTATCAATATAAATATAGTAGCTACTTTTCTTGGAATGGTAAAATTCGAACATGGGGATCTTTACACCTGGTTGTGAGACCTCCGATGGCAATGTTCTGATTCAATTGTTGGGCTCGAACGATTAACCGAAAATTGCCAAGAAGTGTAGAATTGACAAACAATATATTGTGGTGGAAGCATCCAGAAGAAAAAATTTTGCGCAATGATTTATAATGATTCGACTTCTACCTTCCCTGAATTTTCAAAAATTCATTAATCTATCTTTCTTTTAAGGATAAAGAGTAACCTTGCCCAATTCACCGAGATTTATACCTCAAAATATTCTAAATCATTTCCCTCAAAGTTTATACCCGAAAACTTTGAGTTATACTTTCCTATGAGAAATACAAATTTAGCAAACAAAGAAAAAACTCACAAGACAATTATGTTTGCACATTTATGCTCTTAGAAGATGAACACTAAAGATTTACAATGAAGTTCTCTATAAAATCTACAAGAGAAACGAAAGAAAAATGTCTTGAAGCTATTTTCTCTTGATCTATAGGCTTGGATGTTCATCTCTTAATTTTTAAAGTGTTTGTGATGTGTATTTGTAAAGAGGAATGAGTTTACATTGTTCATAGTCTTTGGGATGAATTATAGTTGTTTGGAGATGAATTTTCGTGATTTTTAGGCCCTTACACTCAGTGGCACCGATACTCAAGTATGTGTATTGATACTCCTTCAAAATATAGTTGTTACAAGTTCAAATTCATGTTTTTGGCAGACTGATATCAATACCGTAAATAATGGTATCGGTACACACTATTCATGAACAGTACTCGTGCATGAACAATGTCAACTAGCGACTGAATATTTTTTTTCATGTTTTAAAGCTTTAAAAATATTTTAAACACTTTAAAAATATTTTGTATATATCGAACGATTAATAACATATATTTTTGAGGTTTTAAAAATTTCGGAAACATATTTTTTAAGTTTGTATAACTTTGAATTGTTTTTGAGATCTTCAATCAAGTCTAAATATTTTTTTAAAAAAATTTGTTATATCAAAATATTAGTTTAATACTGAAATTTGTAAATATCTCTCATTGTTATGTAAGGATGTTCTTGTGTATATGTAGCAGATTATACTGTGCTTCCTTGGGTAATTAAATGCAAATTATCCAAAAAAATATTATTATATATAACATTATATAATAATCTAATGAATATACAAATTGGGGAGGGTATATTATTGTGAGGACTTGGACCTTAAAGTGCAAGTTTCACAACTTACTCCTTCATGTTATTGACATCATTAAATATCATTTTCTATTCAAATCTCACATCATGACAAGGTTTAAATTTAATTTCACATTAAGTAATGCAAATGCACAACGCCAATACTTATTTATTTTTTGTAAATTCTTTATTACTTTAATAGAAATAAGCCCATTGAACCAACCACGACCCACTTGATGTTTCCATGGTTCAAAGTTTTTTTAAGAACCTATTGTTTAAAGTTGGGCGTTCGACCGAGTCGAGTCGAGTTAAAAAATTTGAGTTATTCAAGTTTACAAGTCCTATTTTACGATTCAAACTTTATTTTAAAAAAAACTATCAAATCAAGTCGAGTTTATGAAATTCGAGTCGAGTTTTTAAGTTTTTGTACAAATTTAATTGTAATTATTTATAATGTCATAATACATATTGATTCCAACTTAAGCGGCTTTCTATATCCATATACGATATACATATATATTTCTTCATATTTTTCACTTGTTATACACATAATATATTAAGCATAATTGACAGACTCTACTCGAACTTGAAAATTGATCAAATAATTACTAAAAATTTTGAGTTATTCGAATTTTCATTTTATAGCTCAAACTTCATTTGAATTTTTTTAGTCGAGTTTATAAAATTACAAGTCGAGTCAAAATGAGTCAATTTTTTTCGAGTCGTGTAACCTCTTAGACCCACCTATGCGTTAATACGGATCCTAGAAAGTCACATTATGGCCACTAGAGCGACCCACGTTAAAGTTTCAAATAAATAAATTGTTAAACCATTTAAAATTATAAATCAAGTTTGAATTAAAATACAGTTCCGGAAAACATTCAGACTACAAAATAGAAACTATGTTACAAGTTGCTAAAACAAGTTTCAGGCTCGAATGTAAATCAAAATGTGACATACATGCCCCCTAATTACACATATATCATACTCCGCGAGCAAGCCAAAGAAACTCCCATACCGACGTTGACCGCTGTGACATGGTCGATCTTCTAACTTGTGATGGTAAAAACAACGTGAGCTTTGGAAAGCTCAGTAATACAGACTACCAAGGGATGCTAAAAGCACAAGCAGGTATATGGCAAGCTTAACACTGTCATGATGAACTGGGCAACGATAAGCTCAAATTAAGATTCGATAATTCAGTGAAGCATTATAATATAAGGTAACAGAGTTGTTCTTTATTTGATGACTCGAACCTTAGGAGATGAGTCTAAAGCTGGGGATTCAGATTCCAAAAGTTGAATCAAGGAGTTCAGAGTGGTTCACTAAGCGCGAATTGTAATTTTATTGAGATTTCAACTTTGATGCATTAATTTAGTAGGGTATGTTTTAGAAGGGGTTGGAAAGTTTTATTAATTTACTTAACTACCCTCCAACCGAACTCCAAAATGCAATTCCCTCTGAACTGCATACAGAAGGTCTTACCCTAGGCCTGAGGAGTAGAAGCCTACCTAAGGGAATGCCTTAGGTCCAGAAAGACTTATCCTCGGCCCATTGGGCGTAAGAGCTTAGGTCCAGAAGGACTTACCAGCGCTGAGCCTACAGATCTTCATTCATATCCTAGATAATATGCCCCTGATGATTTCAGTTTATATTCATAAGACATTATTACAGAAAATAGATATCAGATCTATTTTTATACCAGAAGACAGATGTCAAATTTATTTTATTATTATTATTATTATTTCGTATTCAATGTCATATATCATATATATTTTTCATATCAGAGGTCAGAAACTAGGGAATTGCTTTCCTTTCGTATAACAATGTCATACTTTTAAATTTTAAGCATATGGTCTTGGTTTAGAACAGAAAATATTCACAGATACATGGTACGCGCTTTATGACTCAATTCATTTCTCAGAGGTACTTGATAGATATTAGAAAGATGACATTTGACAATTTTGGACTGATTTCAGAACGAGGTCCTTACGAATAGGGGAGTTCGATAAGACGGATCGAATCAACATCGAAAGTTGATGCATCAGAATCGTTGGGATTTCAGATATATCGCGAGCAAATTTAAATGTTACAGCCTATGAGGGTATTAAGGTCATTTTGACCTTCAAGAGTGATCTGGTAATTTGAACCAATAGGGTATAAACGGTGATGTACAAAATTTAGGAATTCTAGTTGCTCATCAAGTTTCTGAACCCCTTAGAACTAATTGAACCCATTAACACAGTGTTTAATATCTCACCAGACAGGTACACTTCAACCATTCACTTCTCAGAACCGACTACAGAGCATAACAACAATAGTTCGCCTTCATCAATCGTCCAGTCAGCTTATTACTAGAAATCAAGCACATATATCGAGCGATATTTTCCAAGTATTCAAACATTTGCATTGTGCCCGAACTCATTTCAAAACATCGAATGTGCCTTAGAAGAACATAACTCTCTCACTATTAATTATGTACTTTCTCCAAATAATTTGCACGTGCATTCACACATTTTTCTGCCACTATCATCATAGTATCTGAAACAACCAACTGACACGGGTCATATTTTATTACTTTTGGAGCCATTACATTTGTTTGTCATTATTAGGATTTCTAATTCTATGTCTTAGAAGTATTCTCCGACATTCTAGTATTCGAAGGTATTTCAGACATTACGATGCTCGAAAATGTTTCAATTATTCAGAGTTTCTCGATTCTTCCATCTATTCATTCGTTTCAGACCCCGAGGATATATCTCATATTTCGGTCGATTGGTAATTAATGCCCGAAGAAAATATCAGTCTTCAGGGTTATTGTGACCCATTTCAGCCTTATCAATATATATTCAATCCTTTTTAGTCATTTCAATCAATTAAAACTTTTTCGCCCCATTGCTCAATTCATACATATGAATAGTTTTCCGTAAATTTATCTTCATCGAATTATTTAGAATTTAGTAACTCCAGTACTTTACAAACTCGAGGGTTTAAGCCTTGTTACCGTGACATTTTATTAATCTGAGGTTATCAAGTGCATCAGATGTCTTATCAGATCAAGTATAGCTTCATAAGTTGTTTTTGTAGATATGGGTATTTTCGTCATTCGCCAATCGAATTTTTGACATTTATTTTTAATCAAAAGGATAATCAGACTTAAAGAATAATCGATTCATTAATCGTGCACTGAACTCGGAAATCCATTTGATTTATCGAACCTCTTATTTGAATATTTATCTTAACCATTAATATTCTTATTTCTTAATTGATTGACAGTAGAAAAATTAACCACATGCTCAATCATGGTCGGGCAAGCATTAACCGAATACCAACAAGTTTTGGAAGCATGCAGAAGGTAGTAATGTATTACCTTGAATCCTTGCTATAGCAGTCGACTCTCGAACGACATTCGAACTCACTTGAACCCGAATTTTACATCCTTCGACATCTCGTATTCGAGAAACTGCGATAACCTTCAATTACACAAATTGTTACACCCCAATTTTGGGCTTGGAAGTTTAGGGTCTGAACCGGACCGGTCTGATTTTCGGTTCGAATATAAAAGAAGGTTTTAGGGAAAGCCTAGTTCGGGATGCTTTAAAAATATAGAAAAAATATCTAAAAATCCTCTTTTAATATATATAATAGAGTGATGAAATCAATATTACAAAATAAGATTTGGAAATACTACATTTCGGTGTAGTGACCAAAATGCGATTTTTGAAAAGTTTAGTGGTGACTGTTTTGTAAGGATTGAAACTTTGAATCTTTAAGGAGCTAATTTACCCAAAAATGTTTTCTCCAGATTTTTCCTTAATTTGGGTGATTTAATTAATGTTTTAATTAAATAAAAGAAAAGGGAAACTACTTTTTGGATTTTCATAACTACCTTTTCTTAATTTGCTCTCATTCTTTTTTTTTCTCTCAAAATCCCATCATCCAAACACTTTTCTCCAGCAACTTTTGCATTGATCTTCACTTCAATTGATGAGATTTCTATCATCCATTAGTTCCTAATCAATCTTGCATCAAATCCTTTTGATTTCCTCATTGAATTTTCAAAGAATTTGGCCCAAATCAAGGAGAAATCATCATTTAGAGGTAAGATTGTTCTTCTCCTCTAAATACTCAGTTCTTTACTGAAATTCCCAAGTTGTCAATCCTTAATTTATGTTTTATAAATGGTTTTAATGTTGGAGACATGATTTTGGCTTAAAACTCAAGATTTTTGAAGAAATCTTGAAGAATTTCGTTGTGATTGCTTGGGATCTGTTTTGAGATGATTTTTTAATGTATTTTGGATGTCTAGTGATGTTTGAAATGAGGTTTTATCAATCTAATCCCGAATTGGTTGTATTTCTTAAGTTTTTGCTTATGAAAATGGTGGTTTTTGAGGTGTTTTTGGTGTTCTGTTATAGCTGGAGGTATAAGGACGAGTTTAGGTTTATTTTGGATGTTAATTGATGTTTAGAAATGGTTAGAAGTGATGGATCTTGGCTGGGTAAAGTTTTGGAAGAGTTTGGAGGTGATTTCGGTTGTGTTTGGTAGCTGAAATATTGGTTTTAGGTAGAGCAGCGAGTTTAGGTGTGTTGGCTGAAGATTTCAATGCATGGTGATGCATTAATCCTCTGCTTTGATGTGTTTAAAACAGGGGAGACATCTTCGGACACCTTTGGAGTTGATTTGGAAGCTTAATTGGCGTTTCGGCAAGCAAGCGAAACGTAATTGGTGAGTGGAGTTGGGTTTCCAGCTTTGTAACGATTATTTGAAGGTTTTGGGAGCTTAGTTTAAGTCTAAACAACTTAGCTAAGCTCAAGAGTAAGTTTTCGGAAAAACTCCCTCGGATGTGGTATGTTGTGGTTTGATGCATTGGTTATGAAATGCATGTTTAATTACTGTTTTGAAAGCATGTTTTAGCATGATTAATGTTGGTTTTGAAAGCCATGTGCTGAAGGATGCTTAAGGTAAGAGATCCTTGGTTTGACATGTTATTAGTTTGGTAATGTTGTATGGAGATGCACGATGTTTAATGGCTTTGATTAATGCTTTAAAACAGTGAATTGATGATGGTATTTGATGTATATTGGCAAGTGATAAATTGGTTTTAAAGTACTTGAATCGGATATAGATAGCCGGCTATAGAATTGGGTGCACCGTAAGTAAAGTCGCCTTGGATGTTGAGGGGTTGTGATTGTACCGTAAACTCCATCCAAGTATCCTAACGAGAGAGGTAAGATCGCAACGGTGGTTAAAAGTCCGTGTGTGGATCTTCGTAAGATCACAACGGTGGTTAAAAGTCCGTGTGTGGATCTTGTGTTATGTGTCCCGTACTCTCGTTAGTG
The DNA here is from genome assembly GCA_030270665.1 of Hibiscus trionum. Classification (NCBI taxonomy): domain Eukaryota; kingdom Viridiplantae; phylum Streptophyta; class Magnoliopsida; order Malvales; family Malvaceae; genus Hibiscus; species Hibiscus trionum. The sequence goes on along the minus strand of BSYR01000027.1, from coordinate 11,424,374 downwards.
AGTTATACAACTACCGATGAGTGATGTTGAGGGGTTGTGATTATACTGTTAAACTCCATCACGAGTGTTGAGGGGTTGTGATTATACCGATAAACTCCACCTTGTAACCCGGTAGTGTGTATGAAGCGTGTGGGACAACGCTTGTAATCCGCGTATCCGATTGTGTTTTTATGTTGAATTGGTTATGATCTATCACTTGGAAGCCAATATAATGTATTGAATGTAATGAAGCATGAGATGCTTGTAAAGTATGCAAGGTTGCATGAAAAGAGATGAGCATGTGTTTTTAAAAGCTTTGTGAAAGTGTTTTCTAAAATGCATTGTAGTATTGGTTTTATTTAGAGCATGCCTCACTAAGCATTTGTGCTTACGCTCTCTTTTACCAATAATGCAGATAATTGAGGTGTTGAAGGGCAACAAGGGAGCTAAGTGTGTCCAAGGGAATCCAAGCTCATGTATGGTGATGTTTTCATACACTATTAGTTTTGGTAATTTGGCAATGGGAATCTAAACTTTGTTTTGGAAGATGTGTTGAACTCCCTAAGTTGAGGCATGTTGCCTTTGTTGGTTTGAACTTGTAAATGGCCTTTAAATGATTGTTTGAAGTTTGGTTGCTTATTTGGTTTTGAATAATAGGAAACATGCCTCTAGACATGTGAAATTCATGTTTGATGCTATGAATGTGTTTAGGAGTTCTAAACATGCACCTTATAGGTTTGATGACTTGTTGGTATGTTTGGAAAGTCATTTGGATGAGTTTGAATGGATTTATGTATGAAAAACCAGCAAAATCTGCAGCTTCTGGGCAAACCGTATCGGAACACTCTCTGGCGTTTCGAAACGGAGGCCTGTAATGGCCTTCGTGTTTCGAAACGGCTAGGGGCTGTTCCGAAACGATTTGGCTACTAGAAGGCCTTGTCTCGGAACCAGTCTCGGAACCAACCCGCGTTTCGGAACGGTCAACGCCATTTCGGTCCTCGTTCCGATACGACAGGTGAACGTTTCGAAACAGGTGATCGTTGGACACTGATTTGAATGGTGCTGAAATTTGCAGGCTTTACTTTTTAGTCCCGAATGTTGATGTTACAATTGCTGATGTTTGAGATGTCCATTTAAGTTGATTTTTGGCAGAGTAGCATGTAATGTGACTAATTTCATATTGGTAACTTTAAAATCAGTTTTGAACTTCTAATTTATAGAAATTGCAATTTGGTCCCTAAACTTGTAATAAGTGCAATTGAGTCCCTCTTTGTTGTTTGATCGTTGTGTCTTTCTCATATATGTTTCATGAATGTTCACTTAGGGTTAATGTGCATATAGACAAGATTAAAAAAGAAAAAAAGGGTCGTTAATCAAGGTTAACTTTCGGGTTGACTTTGGTTTTCCCCGTGTAATCTTCGTAGTTCGGGTCAACCGTCTAGGCCGGGCTAAGGGGGTTACATTTGGTGGTATCAGAGCTTAGTTCTCATATCCTTGGGATTTGTATGAGGATAATGTATGTGTATTTGCGTGATATGCCTTTTGGGTGAAAGAATGTTGTCTAAATTGTGATCCATGGTTTCAATTGTGATGATATGCTATGTTGGAATGTGTTAGGGGATCCCATTGCCATATCAAAACTAATGAAAGGAATTGTTTTCGAAAAAGAGCTTGAGTACTTGGAATACTTACCTTGTTGAGCCTAATTATGTTTATTGCATTTGTGTCAGTGCATTGTTTTTCTTGTAATGGGGTCGCGTAGGGAGATGAGAATGAACACAAGAGCTATGGCTCAGAATGAGAACGAGAGTGATGAGAACGTTGAGAATGTTGTGGATTTACCTCCTCCCCCTGGTGGTGGACCACCCGGCGGTGGTGGTGCTGGAGGTGATAATGATGGTGCTGGTGCTGGTGCTGGTGCTGGGGTCACTGGACCCGAAGGTGTGCAGGGGAAGGTTGCTCCTGACAAGACTGTGTTGATCCAGGCTATTGTTGGAGCCTTTCAGGCAGCAGTAGCTGGAGCTCACGGAGCTGCGCATCAGGGTGATGCTAATGTGAGATTGCCTTTGGAACGTCTTCGCAGTCTGGGAGGGACTGAGTTCAAAGGTTTATCTCCGGAAGGATCTGAGTCTTGGTTGGAAAGCACCAAGAGGATTTTGGGGCAAATGAACTGCAATAATGTGCAGAAGTTGGGTTGTGTAGTGTCACTGTTGCATGATGATGCTTATACGTGGTGGACGACCACTGTCTCTGGAATGAAGGACAATGATGTGACTTGGACGTTCTTCCTGAATGCGTTCAAGTGAAAGTATCTGGGTGTGCGATACCTAGATGAGAAGAAAAGAGAATTTATGTCTCTTGTGCAAGGGAGCATGACGGTAGCTGAGTATGAGATCCAGTTTGTCCGCCTTAGTCAGTATGCACCTGAGCTAATCCCTGATGAGCGGGAGAGGTGTGAACGTTTCCATTATGGATTGGTAACGGACGTGAAGACTTTTATGCTTGCGGCTGAGTATACAGATTTTGATGTGCTTGTGAGTAGAGCGAAGAACATCGAGCAGAACTTAGGTTTGTCTTCCAGAGGCGTTAGTTCTAGCTCAGGCAAAAGAGCTGCTGATCATAGTTCCAGTGGTGGACGGAACAAGAGAGCACGAGATAAGAGGTATCAGTCTTCTGCTAGGCGTGGTAATGGAGGACATGGTGCGCCTGTTTAGGGAGATAGGATGAGGGCTGATCAGAACACGTGTTGGACGTGTGGATCGCGTGGCCATTTGAGGCGAGATTGTCCTCGAGCAACGAGGGAGGTTCAGGCTCCTGTTGCAGTGACGGGTAACTCATGTTGGAATTATGGTTCGGCAGACCACATGAGGAGGGAGTGTCCTTTGTTGGCCGGTAGTTGTCAGGGACGTGCTCCTGGGGTAGTTTCACCACAGAGAGGTCGTGGGCGCGGCCGTGGTAACTTTCAGCCCAGAGATGATGGTGGGAGGAATGTGGCGCATGTTGTGGCTGTACAACCTGAGGGTGGTGGCCAGGCTCGAGTGTATGCTCAGCGTGAGGGAGGAATGATACGGATGTGATCGCAGGTACCTTTACTTTGCAATCCTTATCATTACTTTCCTTGATTGATTCTGGATCTACGCACTCATACATATTGCGTGATCATGCTCAATTGCTTGGTTTACCTGTTGAGTCTTTGGATGTTGGTATGCGTATGACTAGTTCCTTTGGGGAGACAGTCGTAACACGGAAGTTGTATAGAAGGTGTCCCTTGAAAGTGCAAAACCATGTTTTTCTTGTTGATCTCATGGAATTGCCATTCTATGGTTTTGATGTAATCCTTGGTATGGATTGGCTTGTTGAACATCAAGCTGTAGTGGATTTTGAGAACAAGCGAGTTTCGTTGAAACTTACGGATGATTACGAAGTAGTGGTGGTTGGTGAGAATGTGAAGTTTCTTGCCAATGTGGTGTCTACATTGGAAGCAAGCCGAATGCTGAGGCAAGGTTGTGAGGCTTATCTAGCCTTTGTGATGAATCCTAGTTCTAAGGAGTTGCGCGTTCAAGATATCAAGATTGTGCGAGAGTTTCCTGGAGTGTTTCCGGAGGAGTTACCTGGATTTCCGCCTAGTCGAGAGGTGGAGTTTGGAATTGAGCTGTATGAAAACACCACTCCAGTGTCCATTACTCCTTATCGTATGGCACCTAAGGAGTTGAAGACGCAACTTCAGGAGTTGTTTGATCGTGGTTTCATTCGGCCGAGTGTGTCACCTTGGGGTGCACCGGTCTTGTTTGTGAAGAAGAAGGATGGCACTATGAGAATGTGCATCGATTATCGTCAGCTGAACAAGTTGACTATCAAGAACCGGTATCCTTTGCCGAGGATTGATGATCTTTTTGATCAATTTCGGGGAGCGGCTGTGTTCTCTAAGATTGACTTAAGGTCAGGGTACTATCAGCTTAAGGTGAAAGATGTGGATGTGCCAAAAATAGCCTTTAGGACGAGGTATGGGCATTATGAGTTCCTTGTAATGTCGTTTGGCTTGATGAATGCTCCTGCAGCTTTTATGGATATGATGAATAGAGTGTTCCATAAATACCTGGACAAGTTTGTTGTGGTGTTCATTGATGATATTCTTGTGTATTCTCGTACTGAGGAGGAGCATGAGGTGCATTTGAGGATTGTGTTGTAGGCGCTGTTGGAGAATCAGCTTTATGCTAAGCTGAGCAAGTGCAAATTCTGGCTTAGGGAAGTTGTTTTCCTTGGTCATGTGGTTTCTGCTGAGGGAATTCGTGTTGATCCTCAGAAGATTGAGGCGGTGATGAATTGGAAGCCTCCTAAGTCTGTTCATGAGGTCCGTAGTTTCCTTGGGTTGGCAGGATACTACCGGAGGTTTGT